>CM057459.1:159485000-160920000 GCA_016271365.2 Neoceratodus forsteri | reverse complement strand
GAAGCTTAGGTGGCTGTTTAACCAGACACCCTGGTACTTGAAAAGCTGTGACCAATTCAAGGAGAGCCCATGGTGGTGATCACTGGGGCAGGGAGGGAGGCAAGCTTCTGTCTGGATCCAAAAACCATGGTGACAGTTTTATTGGCATTTAGTTTTAGCTGGTTTTCCAGGAACCAGGACTGGGCTTGGTTGAAGTTGTTCTGGAGATTGGGAAAGACACTATCGTAGGAGCAGCGAGAGGCAAAGATGATAGTGTCATCTGTGTAAAGATGCACATTGGAGGAGAGACAGGCAGAGGGAAGGTCATTTATGAAAAGAGAGAAGAGAATGGGGCCGAGGATAGAGCCTTGGGGGACCACTGATGAGATGAGGAGAGGAGAGGAGAGTGTCGCCTATTTGAACTGACTGTTTATTTTTTAGGTATGAGCGGATCCAGTTGATAGCAGGATGGGCGATGCCAAAGGAGCTTAGTTTACGGAGTAGCCACATCATTTTTCACATAACTGTCCTATGCATCTTTAAAAACTAAACTGTACCTCTATACCTTTTTTTTCCTTTCCAAAGAGACTGGCCAGTCAAACTTTGTTTCTGTTTTCTTAAACACACATATACACATTATAAGCTAAAAAAATGAGTGTTTTTCTTGTTTTATTTAAATGTTTTGCAAACTAGCAGTTTTCAAAAGTGCCATGTACATATGCAGAGAAAAGTTGTTTTTTTTCTTGGTTTCCCACCTTAAGATTACATGATAATCCCCAGATCCCTCTCCTGCTCTGTTTCTTTGATGTCCTCCCCACCAAGGGCAAGGCAAGGCAAATTTTATTTGAAAGACGCCCATCCCAGAGGCTCTGGGCTCTGTACATATTAAAAGAAATTCCGTGAACATACAAATATAAAATATAATACACTTATAGACATCAATACACATCATTACATTTAAAATAATACCTTCAGCAGCAGTAATAACTCAGAAGGAGTCAAAATTATTTTAAATATTAAATTCAGAAATCGGATCAGGGATATACAACACAGTCTGAGAAGGCCTGATTATAGATGAAGGCCTTAAGGCAGGCCTGGAATACCTCAACAGAAGGAGCCTCCCTAACAGCTGGAGCAAGGGAATTCCACAGGATAGGGGCAGCGACACTAAATGCTCTATCACCAGCTGTCTTCAACCTCATCCTGGGAATCACAAGGAGGCACTTAGAGGAGGAACGAAGGGGGTGAACAGAGACAGCAGGAGTGAGAAGGTCTTTCAGGTAATCAGGGCCCAGGCCATGTAGGGCCTTAAAGGTGAGTAAGCCCTCCTTAAGGAGGACCCTCCACCTGACCGGCAGCCAGTGCAGTTGACGTAGCACCGGGGTGATATGACAGTACTTAGACTGTCCCACTAACAATCTAGCCGCTGCATTCTGCACCAGCTGCAGTCGGTGCAGGGTACCCCCAGAGACCCCGAGATAGAGCGCATTACAGTAGTCAAGCCTGGATGTCACGAAGGCATGCATCAAGGTGGGGAGGTCCAGAGGTGGCACTAGGGGCTTTATCCTGGCAATATTCCTCAGATGGTAAAAACTAGAACGGACAATGGACACCACCTGTAACTCAAGTGACAATCCGCTGTCAAGAATAATGCCAAGATCACGCACCCTAGATGAGGTCTTCAGTGGTACAGAACCAAGAAAAAGCCCTGTCTGTGCACCATAGGCCACCCTATCATGCCCTCTGTTCGACTCCATCACCAATACCTCCATCTTATCGTGGTTCAGTCATAACCAGCTGGAGGCCTTCCAATCATTGATCTCAGCGAGGCAGCTGTTAAGCACTTCCACTGTGCCAGATGTTCCAAAGGCAAAGGAAAGATACAGCTGGGTATCATCAGCATAGCAATGAAAACCCAGACTGTACTTCCTAATGATCTCTCTCAGGGGCAGCAGGTTTACGGCGAACAACATCAGAGACAAGACCGAGCCCTAGGGATCTCCGCATTACAGGAGAGCAGGGGAGGAGGAGGAGAAATTCCCCATCACAACTCTCTGCCTCCTTTTAGATAAAAAAGACTCAAACCAGCAGATGACAGTGCCGGCGAGTCCACAGAGATCCCTAAGGCGGTTGAGTAACAGTCGATGGTCCACGATATCAAATGCTGAAGAAAGATCAAGGAGAACCAGAATTGTCCCCTTCCCTCACCTCTGTCTTTAGCCCTAAGGAGGTCATTATGCATCCGAAAAATCGCAGATTCAGTGCTATGCCTCGCACGAAACCCAGACTGGAGAGGCTTGTATAAATCATGGGCCACAAAATGCTCCTTCAGCTGAAGCACCACCACCTTCTCCACAATCGTACCTAAAAACCGAAGATTGGAGATGGGACAGTAATTTGTCTTGATGTCAGGGTCCAAAGATGTTTTTTCAGAAGGGGTCTCACCAATGCCTCCTTAAAGACATCAGGAAAGACCCCCTCCGACAAGGAACACCAGACAATCAAGGCAAACACCGGGCCAACGGAGTCAACACATACCATTAAGAAATGAGTTGGCACCGGGTCCAGTTCACAAAAAGTGTGCCGGAGCTTGGAAGCAATCTCAATGACTTTGGCTGCCTCCACCAGTCCAAACTCACCCCAACCAGGCGGAGTGCTCTCCGGATGCCCATAGCGACCACTGTCGGACAACCTCTGGCCCACTGGCGGACCCTCTGCCTGACGGTGGACACCATGTCCGAGAAGAACCGAGCAAACTCCTCACATAATGCGTCCAAAAAAGCTACCTTCGGCTGTAGACAGGAAGGATGGAGAAGCCTGTCCATAGTCTGAAAGAGCACAGTTGGTCGGTTCCTCCCAGCAGCAATCTCCCTGGACAGGAACTCTGCCTTCTTATGGTTGATTGCCCTGGTATGCACCATAGTGCACATCCAGGGCCTGTTTATCCACCTCCAGACTGGACCTCCGCCAGCAGCGCTCTAATCTCCGACATAAGGTCTTTATCACCTTGAGCTCCCCATCAAACCAAAGGGCTCTCAAGTGAGAAGACCTGAGTTGTGCACGGACTGGTGCGAGGGAGTCGAGCGCATCGGACAACCCTTTATTATAGGCATCAACTGCCATGCCCACACCTCCAACGCATGCACTGCCCATACTAGATAGATCAGCCATCGCCAAGAAACCCTCCTGCGTCAACACCCCTAAAGGGCCGTAGCTCACCATCTCAGCAGGGGGAGGGCTCTCAGGAGGTGCTCCGAATGAAAACTTCACCGTGCAATGATCGGACCACATGATCCGATCAATCTTGAGACTATTTATCTCAAGCCCCAGTGAGAACACCAGGTCCAATGTGTGACCACCCTGATGGGTCGAGGAGGGAACTCCTTGCACAAGGCCCAGAGATGACATCATCTGGAGGAAGGTATAACCAAGCCGAAATGATTTGCCATCGGCCCAAACATTGAAGTCCCCCAGCACTAAACATCTGGGGGCCCCCAGTGTTTCACCGATGACGAAAGTCGGCCACCTCCTGCAGAAATTCTCCCGCTGCTCCAGGAGGGCGGTATATAAGGAGAATCTGGCAGCCTGCGCCCGGACCCCCATGAATGGCCACACATTCAAATGAACGTAGCATTCTCACTGGGTGCAAGGTGAAGCCAAGTTCGGATCTAAAACAGATGGCTGTTCCCCCCACCCCTGCGTTCCACTCTGGGGCAGTGCACTATGGTATATCCAGATGAGACTGGGACCTCTAAAACCAGGCCAGCATCATCACCAATCCAGGTCTCCGTAATGCAAGCCAGATTGGCCAAAGAAACCAAGTCCACCGTAATTGCAGTCTTGTTTCTGACCGATCTGGCATTGCAAAGCACTGTGCTCAGGGGACTGGTGGACAGTGCCGCCCCTCTAGTTACCTGCCCAGTCGGTCTGGTGGGAACCCTGGTGACGGGAACTAAACACGTCTGGCCTCTCCCTAGAACCCGTCTAACTCCAGGGTGCCTTCTACACCCCACTACCTCGATCCTGCCACCCCCTGCCGTGCACGAGGCACCCCAGCCTTATCGAATCACTCCGCTCCTCCCTATTCCAACCTCCCTACAGTGCCTAGTTGTAGTAGCAGACACTGGGAGTCAAACAAAGGGCTGTAAATTGAACAGCTGGGATGCCACATACACAATTCTAGCCCGCCCCAGGCCCTCATACCTTCCCTGACACATCCCTCCCGATTATGTAATCCTGGCCCCAAAAGTGACCAACACACACCACTCTCTATATAATTTAAGACCACACACTCTCACACACCATACATTATCACACCATCTTATATCAGCAATAAACCCCCCAAAGAAATAACCCAAATCCCAACAACTCCTTATAGCAGCAAGCGAGTAAACAAATTCAAAGGGAAAAAAAAGTCAGTTTTGTCTCAGTCTTGTGAGCCCGTAGAGCCCTCACCTCTTCAGGAAATAAACCAAAAAGACTTAGTCAAGTGCAATCTCTCACATTTAACTTGGTAAAGTCAGCAGAAATTAGATGCAATAAGGACACTCTCACTGCCTGCTTTAAATTATAATGTCCCAGATCAGAAGTCTTCTTGGAGTCTTCTTCAATACAGTTCTGTTTACAACCAGCATGATTATATCTCCTATCCAACGACAACCATCTCCACAGCACAAACGGGCATCAATGAAGGGAGTTACAGGAGTAAGGATCTCCCAGCACATCTCCTAGGAGGCAGTCACCTTACTCAGCTAGACCCGCCACTACAACATCCAGGCCAGGATCGGCCCACCGGCCAACTCCCCCCCCCCAGGACTCCCTAGGAGACTCCGCAGCTGTTTCTGTCTGCCCTCCGGCAGACCTGATACAAAATCTCCCACGCGGGCTTAGCTTCCCAGAAAAAACTCTACCTCCCTGACATTCAAAGGGACACCTCTACCTGTAAAATCCCTCGATGCACCACAATTTCTCAAGTCCCGTACCACAGGGACTTGACACTCGAAACCGTTAACCAAATTCGGCAGATGATATGCAAACCGGGGTCCTACCACAGATATTCCTAAAAGATATTCTGGGTTCAAGTTCCACGTTCAAATTCAGATTCCAAATCAGCAATTTCTGAGACGCTCCAGCACACTCGAAATTTCCTCACTCTTCGCTCCACTCTTCCTCGACCAGCTACACCATCACAGTCCAAAATGGATCCGAGTGCTCGATAACAAGGAACAGCAGGACAAGTGAGAGCCACAATTTGTAAATTCCAATTTCTAACTGCTTAACTATCTTGAAAATGCAACCTAGCCTAACTAGCTCACTTATTTCCTTTACTCACTGCCATTAGACTTAAAACTCAAACTTAAAACTAAAAAAGATGAAAACGCTAAAACATTAAGCTAATGCTTATTAATGCTGCTCTAAAACTCTTGTTAATGCGGCTCTGAAAAGCACTCTCCTGATGGCTAGCCCAGCGTGGCCGCCATCAAATGATGCAGGGGCTACACCAGAAATCATAAGGGTGTATCTTGCTGTCAGGTTCCTGCACCCCAAGTGCATAAATGCACACTTTTTGGCACTGAATTTCAGTTGCCAATTCTCTGACCATCCCTTGAGAGTTTTCAGATCCTCCACCCCCCTGCAGTGTCCACCCTATTGCAGATTTTCGTATCATCAGCAAACAGGCACATCTTTCCCCTCAGCCCCCTGGCTATTTCGTTGATGCAATTATTAAAAAGGAAGGGTCCCAGCACTGACCCCTTGGGCACTTCACTTGTCACCCCCCCCATACTGGAGTACACCCTGTTTATCACCACTATCTGGCTTCTGCCCCCCAACCAGCTCTCCACCCAGCTGGTTATTTTCCCGCCTACCCCTACACCTTTCAGCTTGCTCACCAGCCTTCTGTGGGAGATGGTGTTGAAGGGCTTACTGAAGTCCAGGTAGGCAACGTCCACTGCCCCTCCTTGGTTGACCACCTGCGTTACCCAATCGAACAACTCAGTCAGGTTCATCTGGCATGACTTCCCTTTCGTGAAGCCATGCTGCCTGTCATCCTGCAAGTCACTATGCTCCAGGTAGTCTACCACCCTCTCCTTTGAGAGCCTCCATGACCAGTTAAACCAACTGAAACACTAACTGTGCGAGCCCTGAGCCTCAATTTCCAGATATTCAGCAGTAAAAACCAGAAGGCCTGAAATGAACTACTAAAACAGTATTTTTAGTAAAGAATACATCACATTAAAAAGTCTTGAATTAAGATTTTCATAAAGAATAAAATAAACACTTCTATCTATAGGAAACATAACTATTCCTACATATGTCTGAAAAACCAATACCCACCCTGGCAAGGGAGGAAGAGTGGGCAGTGGTAATCAGACGAAAACATTGATTAGAAAAACTATAGTTACAAGGTAGGTAACGTTTTCATTTGGACACTTCCACTTCTGCAGCTTTTTGGCGCAGAGTGCTACCATCGGCAGTTAGACATATTGTACAAATTATGAATTAAAGGAATAGTCTTTACTCCTATTGAGGATGTGGTGTACTGTATATTACAACCCAGCAGTTAGGAATAACCCAGTGACCATGTGGAATGACATGGAAAAAAGAAATGTGATTATTTCTGCTGTAATTTATTTTTCTATTGGTGCTAACATTGGTCACTGGGACCCACCTAAGAGTTTTCTCTTAAGTATATGAAAATCTGATTGATTATGCTTTTGCTCTAAGAAGCTTACTTTTTTTCAGGCAGAACTTAAGTTATACCATTGTCATGTTCATAAACATATTCAAATGCTGTGATAGACGCTTGAACCTCTCTAATGGTATGACTGATTTTTCATGATTTAACAAATAAAGAGGATAATGGCTGAGGACCGGGTGATAACCATGCTGTAATCACCTCGAGTGGTTGCTAGGGCAACATGGTAAACCTCAAGAGCGCAGCTCGATAGGTTTACTGTAGTCCTAGCAACCATGAGAGGTGATTTCAACGTGGTTATCACCCGATCCCCAGCCATCATCTTTTATAGTGTATGGTCAGCAAAACACCATTTGCATTCTATGTGTGAGAATTATGGAACTCTGGTGCATTCTTTTTTCTTATGCTACTGTTTGGAAGTTCCGGAGTGTGGTTAACAACTTTTAAAATTCTAAACAGTGCGTAACAAAGCTGTGTGCCTGCTGATTATGGTGGTTAATAGGCACTTACCATACATTATATAGAGGATAATGTATGGGGAGCAGTTAACAACCGCGTTGTATTCTTATCGAGAGGTTACCATGGTCTGTAAACCTCGAGGCGGCTTCGAGGTTTCAGTAACCAATGGTAACTTCAAGATGAGAATTCAACACTTGTTGTTAACTGCTCCCCATACGCTGTCTTTTATAGTGTATGGGAAGCAGTCCAGGCACATAGTTCATAAAAATAGGAAGGGAAAACAAACGTTTACCTGAGTGAAGACGTGGACAGGATAAAAAAAAAAAAATCGCTGTCCCGCCTTGCGACTAGGAAGTTTATAACTAGAGGTCAAAACGGGTCGATGTCAACAGTGCGCCATCCGGAAACACTTTGAGGGTACTCTTCTGGATTACCAGGTAGCTGACGAGAAAAGTAAATTAAAAACTAAACAAACAGTAACACGCTTTTGAATGCTGCCGAGACGGTGAAAGACTGTGATGCGCTTGGTGCGTGGAATGTTTATCTGCTGCATTCTGTTTTGTTATGCCATCGATGTGACGTACCATCGATGGGTTAACAACTTCATCACGTCACATCGATGGCATAACAACATGAGGAAAAGATAAAAAACACCAGATAACAACGTTCCACCATACATTATATGGATATTAATCAGTCTGATATATTTGTCCACAACTGCGGGGCAAGAATGGAAGTGGCTGGTAACTTCCCAGTGGAATATTGTTGCAGGATAGGTTTCGTGATCCTGCTGCAGCTTTGCCACAGCTTTGTGACTGTCAGTTTCCCCAATAAGTATGATGTAATTACTGAGCAGTTACAAATAACTCTGTGACAACATTGTAACTGATATAAAAAGAGATTGTGGTAAGTAGAATAACATTTCTTCTTTGCTGAACCTGTCTGGCACAACTGGTTGAAATTTCATTATTGGGCTCTATTCTTTTTTCTTGAATGATGCAAATTGTCCGTGATCAAATTCAAGTACAAGATGATAAAAGTATATGTATCTTTTGTGGGACTAATGATTAAAAAAGTGGAAGCAAGATTGTCTTTTTTTGATCAGCACATATTAGTTTTGAAGATGTAAATTGACCCCTTCAGCTAACATAACTGTGTAAGAGCAGAAAGTTAGCTACAGAGCTTGGGTGGTACCTTGCCCTGTCTGATAGGCATAATTGACACTGATTTTCTTCAAATTTTCAGAACATGTTTCAGGATGTTGGCGTGAGGGTTGAAGGCTATATGGGTGGCACCTCCCCTGCTGGAGGCTTTTCGTCACTTGATGTCGCTGTCTGTACCATTGAGAAGGCCAACAGTCTGGTGAACCGGCTGATAGAGGAAAACAAAATGGATCTGCTGGGTATGAAATGCAGGTGTCACCTGTGTATTGAACCTTGTTTGCAGTCTAGGAACCAACTGACTGTCTGTTATATCAGAGCTTAACAATCGAATCAGCTGTGACTTTGGCAGTCACACTGCACATGAGTGTCAAGGTCACGACTGAAAAGGGTTGATCTCCTGCATTAAATAATCCTGAACCTCTGTTGTTATCTTCTGGTGTAAGCACAGAAAGATT
Source organism: Neoceratodus forsteri (assembly GCA_016271365.2). NCBI lineage: Eukaryota > Metazoa > Chordata > Ceratodontiformes > Ceratodontidae > Neoceratodus > Neoceratodus forsteri. Next base: position 160,911,247 of record CM057459.1, on the reverse strand, counting down.
TTTAGGTTACCTGAAGTGGAAATGAGGGTTTTATATACCACAGTTAGACTACTTCAATCAATTCAAAACATAAATTAAGCCATTGTCATTTATTTTATTTCTATATTGATGAAAACACCACCGTTTAAAACGTGTTTATATTTTTGTAAAAACTATATTTCCATCGATACAGTGATTAATATGTCAGTATAGTGTAAGTATATTTCTATTATCTGGACATACTGCAATTACTGCTTACAAACAACAGGAATCCATCAATGAAATGTCTTCCAAATGGCACCAGTCCACAAGAGTATGCTGCCCCAGAGACGGAACTTTAAGCTAATCATAGAATGTGGCTACAAGTTCAGATTTTCATGTACGGGAAGAATATTATCTGAGAGAGAAAACTCTCAGTTGGGTCCAAGTGACCAATGTTCTTACCAACATAAAAATAATTTACAGTAAAAGTTATCAACAGAGGAAAGCAGGTAAGGCGGGGGGCAAAGACGAGCCAGAGGAAAGGATAGCCAAGGGGTAGCTAAAGGGGTAAGACTTTCTTCAGGTACGTAATTGAGAAGATGAAAATAAGGGGAGGAATAGTGAGGCTAAGAAGGGTGACTGAGGGAGACAGCACAGAAGGGGACCAAGAAAAAACAGACATCCTGAACAGGTACTTCTGCTCAGTCTTCACAGTGGATAGAGGTGGGATGGATCACTAGGGAGCAGCAGGAACAAAGGGGATGGGGAGGCGCACTCAAGTCCATTTTCAGAGGAAAGAGTCCTGAAGGGACTTACAGCTGTGAAAGTGGACAAGGCTATGGGACCGGACAGGATACACCCAAGGGTACTAAAAGAACTCGGGGAAGTGCTGGCTGCCCTGCTGGTGGCCTTATTCAACAGCTCATTGGAACTGCTCATGGTTCTGGAGGACTGGAGGAGAGCAGATGTTGTCCCTTTATATAAGAGCAGCTGCATGGAATAAGCTAGCAACTATAGGCCGGTGAGCCTCACCTAAGTGGTGGGGAAATTAATGGAAACACTGATAAAGAAACGGTTGGTAAAGTATCTGAAACCAATGGTCTGTTGGACCAAAGGCAGCATAGAGTCACAGGAAGGTGGTGGTGGTGGTGGTGGGGGGGGGTCATGCCAGACAAACCTGATTGGTTTCCTTGACTGGGTGACCAGGAAAATAGACTGGGGGGCAGTGGATGTGCCTATCTGGATTGTAGCAAGGCCTTCAACACTGTGTCACACAGGAGACTGATAAAGAAATTGAGCAGCCTAGGGATCATCATCATCATCAAACTTTATTTTTCAAAAGCACCCTTCTGGAGCTCAGGGCGCCCTTACAATATTAAAATCTTCAGTTATAAAATCCACGCTGTTGGACATATTACACATATAACATATATTAAAACAAATCTTCCAATTAGATTTTATATTCAGCAAGAATACTCTCAGTCTTCAATGCCAGAGAATGGATGGGGATGGGATCCAAAGGGGTGAAGTGGGTTAGAAACTGGTTAACGGCTAGGCGACAGAGGGTGGTGGTTAACGGCACTCACTCTAATGATGGAAGAGTGACCAACAGGATGCCGCAGGATTCAGTACTGGGACCAGTCCTTTTCAGTGTCTTCATAAGTGACCTTGCAGATGAACTGGAAGGGAAATTATGCCTTTTTGCAGATGATACCAAAATCTGTAATAGGATTCCCAGAAACTGGATACTGTGGCCAAAAAAGTGTACACAGCAGCCTCCAACTTATTTGGCGTACACAGCCCAGTACCAGAAAGCATTGTGGAATGCAGCCCTGAGTACTAGGTGGGTGGTGAATTGGCACAGGATCTGGCTGCCACAGCAAAATCAGCCCTGGATGCCACTGAATATCAGTTTCATATGGCTATAAACATTAAAGACTGCTTTATGAATCTTGGCACATACAGCGGCATTGAGGAGCTTTGCATGGCTAAAGGCTATTATCCTTACCCAGGACACTCGGGTTAAAGCCATTGATTTCCCCTTTGAGGGGAATTCCCTATTTGGTGACAAGACAGAGGCATACATGAAAAAAAGTGAATTAATAGAAAACTACATTCAAGAGTAACACTGAGAAAGATAAGGCCTCAAATGCTGTAGGCCTTATGGAAGGGGAGACAGGGGCAAGGGTTACTACCCAAAACCTTATGCTGTCTGTCTATGATTACTAACCTCAAAGAGGTTACTACAGAAGCAGAGGCAGGATGGGCTCCAGGCATGCTGCAGCTCCAGCCCCTAAGCCACAGCCATAACAAACCCTGACAGTTCTGCCCAGGTTGCCCGTTAACCATTGCCAGTGGGAGGAAGGCTAACCCACTACTTCCAGGAATGGATAAAAATGACTACAGATAAGTGGGTGCTGGAAACTGCAGTTCAGGGATTGTCCCTGCAGTTCTAAAGGTTTTCAAAACTGTATAGGAACATAGAGACATAGACAATGACAGCAGAAAAAGACCAGAAGTCCATCAAGTCTGCCCAAGTTCCCTATAATCTCTGGAACCTACTGTTCTTACAGGGTTCTAATCCTCCCCATCATCTCTCTGTTTTCCTCCCTGGTCCTGTTGCCCCTGGTAACCACCATTCCCTTCTTTATGTCCCAGCTCTGCTTGAATCCCCTGACTGTTTTCGCACCCATCACCTCAGCTTACAGACTGTTCCAAGGTTCCACCACCCTTTCCATAAAGTAACGCTTCCTCACATCCCTCCTTAACCTACCTCCTGTTGATTTCCATTCTTGTCCATGTGACTGCAAATTGGTATTCAGGCTAAATAGTTCCTCCACAGTTCACTTTCCTTTAAAGTGATTTAGTCACATTCCGCAAATGCCTGTTTCACATAATATGCCATTGCCACCCATGCTTCAAATGTTGAAGCTGCAATTTGTTTTGTAAAAAATCTGTCAGTCATTTTTTTTTGGTATGTTTTTGCCCAACCTCCAGTTTTCTGTGTGAGGCCACCCCCCCGGAATGATGTCATGCAGGGGAACAGTCAGTGTTTTACATACAGCAACAAGGAATTCTGGGTAAATTATAAAGTTGACTTAAATGTTTATTACTCAGAGGTGCAGTCCCTTATTATGGTAGTGGGGACTGCAGCATAGACCATATGTAGAGTAGACATATAACCTAGTTCTAGAGAAGCTTGAAGAAGCTAAGTACGTGTGCACGCACGTGGGCAGACTAGGTGGGCCGTAGGCCCTAATCTGCCATCAACAGCTTTGCATATATATGTAGCAAGGCATTGTGGGTACAGTTCATAGCTGATTTTTCTGTCTCCCTTATCAAAGTGCAGTCTCCTGTGTCGGTAGTGTTAATAGCAGTACAGTTTGGAGAAAAGTTTCTGGGAAACTGTTTTTGCGATGCAGATAGGTCAAAAAGATAAATTTGCCAGTGTGTGTAGGTGTTGTTTGACTTTTACTGCTTGCTGGTGAAGTGACAGGTCTAAAATGGCAGTTCCTGACAAAATGTGGGAGCATAATGCTACTTTTCTATGTTTATGTTATAGGTCCTGAATGACTATAAGTAATTCAGGAGTGTAATTATGGGTCAGACTACTTTTCTTTTTCTTTGGTGTCCAGCTTCTGCTATGAGTCCAAAATTGTGAAAGAAAAAGGATGTCTGCAATACCAGGACTGACCGACAGAGGTCTCTCTTTCTACACAGTACTTAAAAACTTTGTTTCCCTTTCGTAATGTCATTGTTGAGGGTTGCAGCAATGAGAAAAAAGAGGCAGGGTTATACAAAGAGGCAGAGCACAGAAATAGAAGCATTTTGTTTTCATGGAAAACAGCACTTTTTGGCAGTTTGAATGGTAGAAGATTGATTCACAGCTCCTACAGGTTACTACTCCCATCTGCTATGGCAAACCTGACAAAATCACTTTAAAGAACTTGAAGGTCTCTATCATATCTCTCATCTCAGTTCAGTACTGGTACCCACACCTCAAAAATGGCCCTTGGCAAGGGTCTCAGCTAATCAGGGACTGGGAAGTGTTCAACCCATTTTCTACATATACTTGTGCTTCTTTACTTACAGTATAATGATGGAAAGACTTTAAAAAAACTTTTGCCGGCTCCATGACAGAGTTCTGAGGTGCATGCTTGACATCCTAGCAACCCAGGTTCATGTCTAGACCCAGGGAAGACTGGAGCAGAGACCAGAGGGCCGGTAACGCAGCAACCATGTGGACACTGTCCTCCTAGGGGAAGGGTTTGTTGCCCTCCGCTCTTAGAGTGCCCCTGGTGGTGGACTGTCGAAGGCTTACGTGCTGGTGTGGATGACCAAAAGCTGCCACATTCTTCCCAGGGTGCCACAACATGCTTTGCCATGTAAGAAGAACAGCAGAAATGACCTCACTGGACACAGGAGGTGACTGCCCCCCCCCCGCTCACTCATGCCACTAGGCTCTACCAAGCTCCATTGCAACAACCCCAGCTAGCACACCACCAGGTCAGTCCATGCTTCCTGTCCCCCCGCAGAGGCCCAGATGAAGGGGAGTCACCAGGTGGGGGACACTGTGGAACCAGTGGATTGCTGGAGGAACTGAAGAACTGAGCAGCTGCAAGTGGCAGTAGGTGTTGAGTCCAGTTGGCAGCGATCCAGAAGGAGTGGGGCGCCCTGGAAAGGGACAAATAGCACATATTTTAAAGATCAACGGCAATGTATTTTTTTTCCCCAATTCATCCTACAGCTATTTTGGCATGAAGCATTAAAAAACAAAGCTTTTAAAACTAATGTACTTTGTGTCATGTCTCATAGTGACACATAGTGTGTTTACTGTACACGGCTGAAAGGAAAAGCAGCTCGATTTTTTCAGGTTCCATTTTGGAGCCGGCTTCCGTTGACATCACTCAAGGAGTGACTTCAGTGGTAGCTGCCCATGGAGTCAGTGTACAGCTGATAAGTGTGTGTCTTGGGACTCCGTACCTAGTTTCCCTGGCAACATTTTTTCATGTGTAGGTCATGTTATTAATGTCTAAGAGAGAGCCTTGAGACTGAAATTTTAAAAAAGCCTTACATTGTGCAGTTTTGTCTGTTGACTGCCATGTGGTTCTTTGTTTTAAAATGGATGCAAGATTCTTCGTTACCTCCAGCTCTCAATGTACTCACTGTATGTTGATTTTGCTGACAAGCAACAGTGTTTGCCTCTTTGAACTGGTCATTTTTATGTTGCTTGCACGCATGTGCAAGAAACATAGTGCCATCATCCGAGTTTTCGGAGGTGTGTCAGCCCCTCTTCCAATGCAGTCAGTGTGTTTGCAGGCACGGCCTCAGTTCCCCAATGAGTGCTGCAGCTGTCTATGACAGCTCCAAAATGCAGTGGCATACGGTTGAAAGGGAGAGCTCTGCTTCAGTGAGCAGAGATCTCCCCCCACACACACACACAGTGCAAGCACACATATTGTGTGCTGATGCACTCCCCACGGACACACTGTATGGCTGACGGGAGTGCCCAACTCTCGTCGGCTCCAAGCTGCGCCCCCCTCCAAAGCTTTCCCGGGTGCCACGCTGGGGCCCACCCCAGCGTGGCAAATCTTGTTTTGCCAACGGGGTGCCCAACTCCGCCTGCTCCACGCCCCCAAACAGTTTTTCCTGCTGCCATGCTGGGAGCCCACCCCAGCGGCAAACGCCCCGTTGTCTCTTAAAAAAAAAAACCTGTGAATAAAAAAACGGTCCCTCGTAGTCTCCCTGCTCCTCCCACAACCCGCACCCACCCACTGCGCACCCTGCCTCCCCACACCCCTCACCCCATACTTACCTCCGGAGCTCGGCGCGACGATCATCGGTGGACCGGGAACACGTCTGCACTCTTCAAAGCCGACCGGGAACTGAGGAAATGCCGGTAAGCTGTATAATGGGATAGATAGGGTTTTTTCAACTTTGAAGCATATCTCAAGCATTTTTGGGAATTTTGGCCCCAAATTTTCAACATGGGGTTTTTGGGACCCCTCCTCATGAAATCTTGCACTGTCATGGCGTTAATCGGGCCCGAAGGGTGATTTCGCGGTCACTGCGACAACACTGCCAGTGTTCATAAGATGGGCTCTCGAAAAGCCTATGTTGAACATTTGGTAAAAAATTCCTAAAATGATCTGTGCATTTGTGCAGCTATGCTATGCAGTTCCTACACACGCCGTAAGTTTGCGAATTTTCAATATTTTCACCCAGATTTTCAACATTGCCATTTTACCACACCTTCTTATGAGCAGTACAGCTGTCATTTTTCACATCCTGCCCAAAACGTGTTTCCGCCCATGTAGCGAACGATGGCGCAGTCGGTGTGCAAACTCAATGTATGGGACACATTAAGAAAATCACAGTGACACTGTTCATGAGCAGAGGTCTTAAAATGGCTGTGTTGAAAATTTGGTGAAAAAATTCCTAAAAATGACTGTTTTACGAATGTGTGTTGCGCAGTTCCTACACACGCTTGTAAGTTTGCAACTTTTCAATATTTTCATTCCAGATTTTCAACATTGCCATTTTACCACACCTCCTTATGAGCAGTGCAGCTGTCATTTTTCACATCTTGCTCAAACGTGTTCAAACTACATGAAGTCTTGCTGTATTCTGACAGTAGCAGTGAGTCCCAACCTTCGAACTGCCCCGGAGATGAGTTAACTTTCCATGCCAGGCATGGAACGCTGAGCTCGAGCTCGGTTGAGACTCTGTCTGTTGCTGTTTAAACTCAAACTGTCAGATTCTTTACTCCACCTCACTGAACAGTCGCTGCGGAGATTTCTCCTTCTGCTCGGCTCAATTTGTCGGTTAAAGTACCGCTTTTCTCGGTTTTCGACTGAATTTAAACCGTAACCTGTAAATGATCTTAGGTAGAAACCCTCCTAACTAGAAGTTATAATCTTAATGAGAACTCTGGACAGCTGTAGTTTGGTCCACAGAACAATACGAAAGTGTACCTGTCATGCCCCACATGCACTTCCACAACCACATAGCTTCCCTACGGATCTCTGTTCTCTTTAAGTATTTGTACCACCAAGCCCAGTCTAAACCATATGGCCACTCCTCTTGCTTTGGAAGTTAAAGAAACATCTACCAATATTCTCCACCAACAATTTTCCAGCTTCACCGCCTCTTGTGTGCCTATATGGGTCTCTTGCAGCAAAAGCACATCAGTGCATTTCTTTTTAGCTTGTCCCCACACCATTTTGCATTTTATTACTGACTTCAAACCATTGTCATCAACTTGTGACAGCCTTCTTGTAGATGGAAAGAGATGGATATTACTAGGAAACTTGTATGTTTAGGATAGGATGGTATTTTTATGTTTGCTTGCATGCAGCGCACAAGAAACATATTGAGATAGTAGAGCATTGTGGAGGTGTGGCAGTGTTGTGGCCAATGCAGTGGATGCTTTAATGGGCACGTCCCTCAGTCACCAATTAATGCTGAAGCTGCTGATGATGGCAGTTTCAGAGCGAGTGCTGCACTTGAAGAAATCCTGCTGCAATCAGGGGCAGTTTCATCATTGCACAGGCACACAGCAAGACAACAAATTTAAATGTTAGCTCCTCCCATTGCTCCTGCCCACCCCACCCTTTGCTCTCTGTCCCTGCAGACATCAGGGTGCTCAATCCCAGTGTCAGCATGTATCCCCCACCCTCATTAATGTGGCACACTGGGAGCCCACACCAATGTGCCAAAAATACTTTTTTGATGTTTTGACACTGGGATGCCCACTCCCGGTATTGGTGCACCCCCACACACCTATGTTCTCAGCCTACCTCAAGTGCCTAATCCCTGGTTGGCATTGATCCCCCAGTACTCTGACACTGGGAGCCCACCCAGTGTGCTAAAATCCATTTTGTTAATATTTCACCTGTAAAAGAAAACAGTCCCACAACATTTTTAACCTGAAAAAAAAAAGAAAATGGTCCCTCATCTTTCCTGCTAGCACCCCTTCCCCAACCCCCAGCCTCCCTCTGCACACCCTACCTCCCCACACCTTCCCTCACCCATGCTTACCTACAGAGGTTGGAAGCAGTGATCTTCTGTGGATCAGGAACACGTCTGCACTCTTCAACGACCAACCAGGAACTGAAGAAATGACGGTAAGCCCTATAATCGTAGACAGGGGGTTCAACGTAGGTTGATATCTCAGCCAATTTGTAGAGTTATGGTCCCAAATTTTCAACATGAGATTCTTGAGACCCCACCTCATAAACAATGGCACTGTCATTTTGTTTCTCTGTCCCAGAAGGTGATTTTGTGGTGGCTGCACGGAATCACCATTAGGGACTAATTAACGAAATGACACTGCCACTGTTCATGAGGTGGGGTCTTAAAAAGCCCTAGATGCAAATTTGTTGAAACAACTCCAAAGAATGACTGCATTATGAGTGTCCATTGTACAGTTTCTACGCATGCTTGTAACGTCATCAGTTTTAATATTTTCACTCCAAATTTCCAACATTGCCATTTTTTCACACCCCTATGAAAAGTACAGCTGTCATTTTGCATCCTTCCTGAAATCTGTTTTCACACCTGTGCTGAATGGCACACTCAGCTGTGCAAAATCACCTTTCAGGATGGAGTACTGAAACAATAGTGCCACTATTCATGAGGTGGGGTCCCAAAAGCCCACGTTGAAAATTGGGAGCAAAATGCCAACAAATGCCCGGTGCATTAGGGTTTCTAACTGTAACTCCCACCTTGTACAGACTGACAGGTGCTGGGGATGTGACTTGGGGTTGTCAGCCATAATACACATGCCATTCCACCCCATCCCCACCCTGCAGCTACTGACAGGCAATGAGGTGTGCCTTGGGGTCTTTAGCCCTAACATTCACCCCATTCTCCTATACTGCACTCATCTCAGCTTATTTCCTTATAGAATGGGGTGAGCTTAAGGGCCAAAGACCTCAAGGTACACTGTGACACCTGTCGGTGTCTGCAGGGTGGGGTGAGGTAGAATGGCTGATGACCCAAAGGCACACCGCCACTGCCTGTCAGTTTCTGCAGGGTGGGGGTAGGGTTTGTCATTACTTCAATACTTCACTGCCATTCCTATTATGCATCTCTTTAACTCCTACACTACCAATGCCAATACCAGCAAGCAAACATTTGGCATTGACAAATACTTGTTTAGTACTGTTTTGGCTAAAGTAGTGTTGTTTAGTCAGTATTGTTTTGGCTCATTGCTGGTAGAAGTGGTAAGGATTGTAGTGAAGAGTGTAGTACTGTGTTCTGGTAGATTGTATCATTTTATGCTCTGTGCAGGTAGAGGGGGGTGAGGAATTGTAGCTATTAACTGTACTGGTAAGAAACTTATAGTTAGTACTGTAGAAGTAGTGACTGGACTGGTTAGGAATTTATAGATAGTACTGTATTTTGTAGCCAGAGCAGGTATCATAGGTGGGATAGTGGGCTGCAAAGGATGTGGGGCAGCAGGTTGGATGAACATATTGTGGAAGCTGGGAGGATGTCCAATGTGATACAGGCTAAGACAAATTGAGGAAGTGGTGCTGTGGCTTGGTAGAGAGTTGGAGAGGATGGAGAGGGAGCTGGGGCAAGGGGACCTCACTCAGGAAGCAACATGAGGACATCACAGGAGAGGAGCAATGGTTCAAGGGAGGGGATGTGATGAACATGAGAACACCTCATGGGTGGAGTATCAAATTGAAGGAGGGGATGGGGAAAGGGTGCAGGGGCAAAATGAATGGGAGGCCAGGCACTGGAGGGAATGCTCAGGTCAGGAGGAGGAAGAAGCCAGCATGCAACATGGCAGAGGGGGCAGGAAAAGGGGAAGAAGGGTCTGCAGGAGGGGGCAAGAGAGTGGAATGCACAAGGGGAGGTAGTTGGTTGGAGGGCGGTGGCAAGGGAGGAAAGGAAAGGGGCACAACTGGGGAACAGTTGAAGGGAGCAGGGATGCAGCAGTGTGGAGAAAGGTGGATGAAGAAGATGTCAGGCCCCATAGCAGAGGTAGCAGTGGGGAATACTGATGGGGGAAAGGCGACAGGGATAGGTGGAGGAAATGATGTGCAAAAAGGGGAGATGGGTAGGAGAGGAACAGAGACAGGACAAAGCGGGGAATTATGTACAGGAGGAGGAGTTGGGCAGAAGATGAATGGCAGCAGGAATGGGTGAGGGGAATGATGGGCAAAAGGAGGAGTCAGGCAGGAGAGGAATGGTGGCAGGGATGGGTGGGGAAAGTACGTCTGGAGGAGGAGGAGTCAGGAAGGAGAAAAACAGTGACAAGGACAGTTGGGGTAGTATGTGCTGGGGAAGAGGAGTCACACAGAACAGAACGAAGGAGGAGAAACAAGCATAGGAAAATATGGGGGGACTACTAATACTGGGGATTCAGTACTAAGGGGGATAAGGTGGGTAGCAAGGGGGTAGGCATAGTCGTAAATGAGTGGAAGCTATACCAGGGATAACAGCTGAAACAGTGGGACACTCAGTCCTGAAATATGCTAGAAGAGGAAGGGAGAGACCTCATATAGTTCTACATCTGGGGACAACCGACCTGGCCGATAGTACAGCAGAGGTAGTCCAAAAGAGGTTTGAGGAGCTGGGAAGTTTATGTGAGGGGGAAGGTTGAACAGAACTTTTTCTGAGGTGTTAACAGTGCCCAAGGCGAGCACAGCCAGAAAACCAAGGATCAAGGAATTTAATGAATGGTTGGGCAAATGGTGTCACACAAAAGATATGGGTTAGTGGGAGGGTGGGGAAAGTCCTGTGAGGATAGTAGTCTTTACGCTAAGGATAGACTTCACCTAAATGAGGAGGGCAAAAAGGTGCTGAAATGGAAGACTGGGGAGTACACTGAGGTAACTGGACATTTAAACTAGAAGGGGGGGTGGCAGGTGGAAGGAGGGCACACAGGGGCCACAAGATGCCCTATGGTTGATTGTACATCTGCTGTCTTCCTCAGTTGTAAAATAATGCTGTTTTTATTTATTTCAACCTTGTACTGTACTGTATACATTGTATATACTTTTTCTTCCTTGTATATTATTGCTTTCTGTATACCTGCTTCTGTACTGTCCACCTTGCAAATGAGCCTTGCTCAATGGTGCCTGCCTGGATAAATAAAGATTTTGATTGATTTTGATTGAAGATGGGAAGCAGAGAAAGCTTACCCCCAAGAAAAAGAGCAATAAACTAGGTAGAAACAGTAGAGGAGATGCTGGAAGTGGAGAGCGTGGGGAAGGGATGGAAGGTGGTCACCATGAATGCTAGGAGCCTGGGGAATAAAATGAATGACCTTCAGGCCCTCATGATGGCAAGAGAGGTAGCTATGGCAGCCATAACAGAAGCATGGACCACCCAATACCATGACTGGGACCTGGCAGTACCAGGATACAGAATGTTTTGCAGGGATAGGGAAAACAGGAGATTTGGTGGAGTGGCACTATATGGAAAGGAGGAGCTAAAGTGCATTAGGGAGGAGGGGGGAGGAGGGAGAAACAGAGTCATTATGGCTGCAAATCCAGAATTCCAGGAATGGGACTCTCCAGATGGGAGTGGTGTACAGGCCACCATCCCAGATACAGGAGTTGAACAGGGAACTTGCGGTGCAGATTAAAAGGGCATGTGGGAAGGGGACTGTGCTGGTGGTGGGGGATTTCAACCTGCCAGGGTAGCTCAGCCACCAGCAATAAAATGGAGCAGGTACACTGGACGCCTTTCAGGACAGCTTCTGACACAGGAGGTCAGTGAACTAACCAGGGCAGGGGAACACCCTCAACCTAGTGCTCACAAATGGAGAGCTGGTGAGGATATCAATGTGATGAAACAACTAGTGGGGAGTGACCATCACCCAGTATGGTTCAGGTTGATTATGGGCAAAGAGGGTGGAATGCAACATGACGGTACTGGATTTTAGGGGCGGATTTTGCAAGGATGGTAGAGGTAGTGAGTGGTTACCTGGCCAGGATCCAGCCTAGTATGAACACGGACCACAGATGGGAACTCCTAAAGAAGGGGATATTATAGGCTACCAATTCCTGTAGCAGGACTCAGAGTAAAAAGGCCAGGTCAAAAAGGCCGAGCTGGATTAGCATGGGGTTGTGAAAATGGTACAGAGAAAAAGGGTGGCCTTTAGGAGATACAGGAAATCAGGGAGGGGGTGCGATCGGGAGGAGTACCATACCTGCAGGAGTCAGGGGAGGTGACAAAGGCAGTTAGGGCAGCGAAAGCCACTAAAGATCTCAAGCTGGTGCAAGGCATTAAGAAGGGGGAGTAAAGCTTCTTCAGGTACATTAGGGAGAAAAGAAGCTGTAAAGAACAGATAGTAAGGATTAAGAAAGAAGGGGGATAGGTTGAAAAGGAGGACGAAAAGGCAGAAGCATTCGATGACTACTTCTGCTCGGTATTTACAAAAGAGAGATGGGGGAGTGCTGCCTGAGGGGGATGGGGGCCAGTAAAGGCTAGGGACAGAGTCACAGATGGGGGTGGTCACAGAAGGAAGAGTGCTGGAGGGCTTGAAAGTGCTGAGGGTGGACAAGGCACCAGGGCCAGATGGCATTCACCCCAGGGTACTGAAGGAGCTAGAAGAGATCCTGGTGGGGCCCTTGGCAGGCCTATTCAATTCCTCACTGAATTCAGAATGTGTACCTAACTATTGGAGGTTGGCTCATGTGATTCCCCTGCAGAAGAGCGGACTCAAGGGTGAACCAGGGAAATATAGACCGGTGAGCTTCAGGCCATTGTAGAGAAACTAATGGAAACTATCCTGAAGGAGAGGCTGGTATCCTGCTGGAGTCAAGGGCTGCAGGACAACAGACAGACATGGCTTTCTGGCTGGCAGATCCTGCCAAACCAACCTGGTAGATTACTATGACCGGTAACTAGGCAGATGGACAAGAGCCATGCAGTGGATGTCCTGTACCTGGACTTCAGCATGGCATTCAATTTGGTGTCGCATGGGAGACTTAGAATAAAACTTCAAGGCACTGGGGCAGGAGCAAAAATTGTGGGATGGGTGACAAACTGGCTGCAGGAAAGACAGCAGAGGGTGGTAGTGGAAGAGGAACTCCCATCCCTGAGGGCAGTAATGAGTGGGGTTCCTCATGGTTCGCTACTGGGATCAGAGTTATTTGGAATATTTATAGCAGACATTTCCAGGGGTATTAAGAGCAAGATCAGCCTGTTCGCCAATGACACCAAGATAGGGGTAGTGGTGGATGACATAGAGGAGTGGCAGGGTTTGCTGGAGGATCTGAAAAGCTGGAGACCCAGTCGGGCACTTAGCAGCTGGGGTTCAGTGCCAAAAAGTGTAAGGTGCTGCATTTTGGGGCAAAGAATCCAAGGAGAAACTACCAACTGGGGGGGGTGCAGCTGACAGAGACTGAGGAGGAGAAGGATCTGGGAGTAGTTATATCAGGATCAATGAACAACTCCACACAATGTAGGAAAGCAGCTGCAAGAGGCCAACAAAATACTGGGTTGCATCCAAGGGGAAAAACTTCAAGGAGGGAGGAGATAATTCTGCTGCTGTATAGATCACAGGTTAGACCTCATCTCGAATACTGTGTGCAGAACTGATGAACATACCTGAAAAGGAACATTAAATTACTGGAATGGGTGCAGCATAGAGCAACTAAGATGACTCAGGGATGAGGGACTTACCGTATAAAAAGAAGGCTTAGGGAGCTGAAGATGCACTCGCTGGAGGAGAGGAGGGATGGGTGGACATGATCAAGACATTCAAGTACATGAGAGGGATAAACAAGACTGGTACGGATGGGTTCTTCAGGCTAAGGGTGGGGAGGGATACTAGGGTTCATGACATGAGATTTTGGGGAGGAGGGTCAGAATGGAAATGAGGAGGCACTTTTTTACACAGTGGATGGTGGCAGGGTGGCACACGCTACCAGTGGATGTGGTAACCTGTAGAACAGTGAGCTGCTTCAAAAAGGGCTGGGATAAGGCAGGGGGAGGATGGGGAGGGAGCGGAAGCTGCAGAATAGGACTGCTAGCTACAAAATCAAGCAGACTCGATAGACCAAAATGGATTTTTCGGCTGCCAATTTTTGAATGTTCATATGTTTGTAGTTATATAAGGCAGGTAGTAATGATCTAGCACAAACAAGCCAACACACTTACTTTCTAAAGTTTAACAAAAACAAGCATTTGTCAATGCTGAATGTTGTCTTGCTGGCATTGGCTTTGGCAGTACAGAAGTTAGAAACATGCATAATAGGAATGGCAGTGAAGTTTGGAACCAACGCCAATCCCACCCTACCCTGCAGAGACTGACAGGCATTAAGGTGTGCCTTTGGGTCGTCGGCAATAACGCTCATGCCATTTTACCTCACCCTGCCCTGCAGACTCTGACAAGTGTTGCGTTATGGCTTGGGGCGTCAGGCCTGCCGTTCACCCCATTCCATAAGGAAATACATTGAGATGGGTGCAGTACAGGAGAATGGGGTGAACTTTAGGGCTGAAGAGTCCAAGGCACACCTCAATGCCTGTCAGTGGCTGCAGGGTGGGGGCAGGGTGGAACGGCATGAGCATTACAGCCGATAATCCAAAGTCACCCCTGACACCTGTCAGTCTCTACAGGTAGGGATGTTATGGTTAGAAACCCTAACATCCTGCAAGTTTGTTGGTATTTGAACTCCAAATTTTCAACATGGGGGTTTTGTGAGCCCCACCTCATGAAAGCATTTAGGACCTCTGCTTATGAGCAGTGGCCACTGTGATTTTGTTAATCTGTCTCAAAAGTTGATTTCCCACACTAACCACGCCATTCTGCACCAGATGTGCGAAAACACATTTTGGGCAGGATGTGAAAATGACAGCTGTACCATTTACAAGGAGGTGTGAAGAAATGGCAATTTTGAAAATCTGGAGTGAAAATACTAAAAATTCTCGTAGTTAGGAGCATGCGTGGAAACTGCACAACACACACTCGCAACAGTAATTTCATGGAATTTTTTCACCAAATTTTCAACGTAGACATTTTGTGACCTCTGCTCTTGAAGAGTGTGAGTGTGATTTTCTTAATCTGTCCAGAACATTGATTTCCCACAGCGACCATGCCATTGTGCGCCAGATGTGCGAAAACACATTTTGGCCAGGATATGAAGAATGACAGCCATACTGTTCATAAGGAGGTGTGAAAAATGGCAATGTTGAAAATCTGGAGTGAAAATGTTTTAAATTCTCAAACTTACAAGCATGTGTGGCAACTGCGCTACACATGCTCATAACACAGTCATTTTTTGGAATTTTTTCATCAAATTTTCACCATAGGCTTTTTGGGAGCCCACCTCATGAACAGTGGCACTGTCATTTGGTTAATCAGTCCTCAAAGATGATTCCACACAGTCACCGTAAAATCACCTATCAGGATCAAATAACGAAATGACAGTGCCTGAACTCATGAGGTGGGGTCCCAAGAACCCCATGTTCAAAATTCAGAGCCAAAAGTCACAAAAATGGCCAAGATATCAACCTAAGTTGAATCCCTCTCTATTGATGCCATTATACAGCTTACCGTGATTTCCTTCAGTTTGCGGTCAGCTTTGAAGAGTGCAGATGTGTTCCTGCTCCACCGAAGATTGTCATTCCAGGCTCAAGAGGTAAGTATGGGCTATGGGGAGGTGCAGGGAGGTGGGGTGCACAGAGGGTGGGTGTGGGTTGGGGGAGGTGAGCCGTTGTGACCAAGAGGGACTGTTTTCAGTTTTACAGGTAAAAAATAAAAAAAGAGAAGACTCCCAGGAAGGTTTTTCCCCCACAGGTTTGCTTTGGGCACACTGGGGTGGGCTTCCAGTGTGCCACCTGTGTTTTTTTAGAGGGGGCTGAAGCCAATGGGGATTGGGAACCCTGTCAGCAAAGATAGCATGTCTGTGTTTGGGGGGCATGATGCCAAAGGGGACTGGGCAGCCCCCTTGGCAGATTGCAGATAGGGGACTGAAGCCAACTGGGATTGGGGCCCCCGTTGGCAAGTGTGTCTGTGTTTGGGGGAATGATGCCAAGGGGGATTGGGCAACCCCCTCTGCAAATTGTGGACAGGGGACTGAAGCCAATGAGGATTGGGGCCCCCTTCAGCAAGCGTGTCTGTGTTTGAGGGGATGATGCTGAGGGAGGTTGGGCACTCCCTTGGCAAACAAACAAAACAAAGGGGAATATATGAAGATGGGGATTGGTCTCCCCCATTGGCAAATGAACAGGGATGGGGGCATGCCAACAGGGGGACTGGGCACCCCATAGTCAACTTATTGGGTATTGTGAAAGGCAGATGGCCAACAGCCACTGCCATGTTTACTGAAATGTTACACCAGGCAAGGCATGCCCTGTAATGATGGGTCACTCCCTCATTGCAGCGGCAAAATTGTTTCAAGTTGGTGGCATGCTTTTGCAGTGCAGTCATAGACAGCATGCAATTTCATTCATGCCACAGAGACCAGCCCAAAAAAGCAGTGGCACCATTGGCCACAACACGACTGCACCTCCAAAACCTGCTGCTCCACACCAGGCTGCCACAATATGTTGTTTGTGCTGCGCTGCACGCGCAAAACAACATAAAAATGGGAAGTGAGGGTGGAGCCCTCACAATTGTTAGAAAGGTATGCTAAGAAACTGGCATAGTGGCATGCAGGGTGGTAAGTATTCAGGTACATATAACCAAGAGGTCATTAGTCCTTCACTTATGGCAGTTACCCAAGACAGGAAGGGACCTGAGGCAGGCCCAAGCAGTACCTGGATATCCCTGTTGGAGGAAGTAAAATAATCAAAACAGAGGTGAATTATAGCTGGCCTGCTGAGGGCACAGATGAGTCCTGATCCTGAAAGAAGAAAATATCTGATGATAAGGGGCAAAAGAAAAGTAGGCTTGGGATGATATCCATACCTTTTCCAAGTTCTTCCTTGATTTCCTCCAGAAGAACTTCAGAGTCAAAAGCAAAATGACTGGAATCGCAAGAAAGTAGTAACTGCTGATCCATTCCAGGAATTTCTCCTGTGTCTCCATTCTCCAACACACTCTGTCCCAGGGTGCAGGAGACAGGACTGAGGCTGAGCCCAGACATTTACCTAGGGAATATCTTCTGGTAGGAATTCAATGCCGACTCTGGACCAAGTTGGGTGCTGAGAAGGTTCTGTATCTTCTGAGAAAATGGAGCTCCACAAATAAACCATAAAAGGCTAGCCTGGGGGACATTTTCACCAAAACACAAGAAAACTGATGTGAATGCCCCTGACTCTTGAATGTTGGGGAAGCTGTTTGCTAGGGTGTGAGATAAACAGCGGTGACACAAAAGGGGAATGTTCTACTAGTCTGTACTGTGATGTCATGGGATTATGTCATAAACCTTGCTGTTTGCTGAGAGGACACCCTAAAGACAAACAGAAGAAAGGGATCTAGTGGTCTTACGGACTGCCTCAATCAAACAAGTCATACAGTAAGGCATTGAGGATGCTGGGGTGTATAGAGAAGGGTGTTGATGGTAGGAGAAGTGAGGTGATTCTGCTACTGGATGGATCCCTGGTGAGGCCTCACCTAGATTACTGTGCCCAGTTCTAGAGTTCTCACGTGAGAAGGGACCTTTCATTTATTTCAAAAGATTCATCAGAAATGACATACTGAGTTGGTAACAGCTTGTTTCCAGAAGCCCTTAATATATACTCGTTGAAAGTCAGTCAGGAGCGGAGTGGGGGCATGACTGAAACAGAAGTTGAACAAAGTGAATAGAAAGGACCAGAGTCAGTAGGAGGCATGACTGGAGGTTGGTGGGGGACAAGATCAAGAGAAATGTGAGAAAGTTGTACTTCACTGAGAAGGTGGTAGAACCATGAACAGACTGCCTATGGAAGTAGTGGGGGCAGCTACCCTTACTAGGTTTAAACAGTTTGGGCAGAGCAGGGGATTCAGAGTCCGGGGTGCAACATGTGTTTCAGGAGTGGGGGAGGGTACCACGCCACTAGCATAGTAGATTGCTGGATTGAAGTAATACAGTATGGGCGACTCGATGAACCTTTGATCTCTTTCTGCTGTCAGATTTTATGTTTCAAAATCAAGATTTATGACCTACAGGACACAGTATTTGTAAACATAAATCATGCAAAAACTTCTGTTTCAAAGTAATAAAACTTGAATTTAAAAATCACATAGTTTTGGTGTGCAAAAAAATTGGAATGGTTTTATGTATGTATGTATTTATTTATTTTTATAGTTTTCTGTCAAGAAAGGCATACTGAGGCAAAGCTTGGTTCCAGAGGTGTCCCAGGATCATGGGGAGGTTAAGCGACTTGTTCAGGGTCACACGGTATACAAGTGGTTGTGAAAAATCAAACCTACACCTACTGGATGTACAAGCTCTTTCACAGCTCATTCTTATGTTTCCAGGGTTCTCCCATTTCCTGTAGTGGTCAAAGCCCACTCCATTCAAGCATTGGCCACCTCTTGCACAGAATGAGCATCTGCCTCCTTGGAGGAGATCTGTAGAGCTACTTGAGCCTCTGTTCACACCTTGTTTTTGTTGTTTTATTTTCCTGCGATAGGTTTTCCCATTTTACCTGAGGCGGCACTGAGTAGTGTAGTCTGATGCTCAAAAGTGGTGAATTCAGGGATAATATTAGAAAACCCCTTTTCCCAGAAGGTGTTCAACCTGTAGAACAGGCTACCAGTGGAGACAGTGGACATGAAGAAGGTACAGGTTTAGACTGCTAGAGGTCCCAGTAGCAGTGCAGTGCACTGCCATGCAGATGACCTGGCTTCAGGAGTGATCCCGAGTGGTCATATCAGAAGACAGGTTGGGGTGAGGTAGCTGCCACATGGCACCCTGCTTCGCCCGGGAGGGTTGATGGCAAATGATCTGTGGCTGCACCAGAGCTTGCTACCACATGGGGTGAGGCTGACAGAGGTTGCGCTCATTTTGGGAGGTGGGAGGACAGGGATCAACCTTAACTTTTTTTTGTACTAGCCAGAATGGCGAGAAAACCAGAGATTACACTACCCCACAGAAGTTTGCAGTAGTCCACAGTCAGCATGGTTAACATTGATTTGTTTAACAAAACGCAAATAAAATCGCATTTGTCCTGCCAACAGTCTGGACACCTACCAACTGATTTTGCACTGTGCCTTTAACTGCAAACTGCATGTACACTATGTCAGCTTCTGAGACTGAAGAGTCAGTGGTTCTGTCACTGACGACTGAAATTAACTTTGTTCCCATAATTTTTTCACATAGCGCCATGTGTTCAACCTCGGCTACATAGTGGATCCAGTTGCAGGCATATTTGTCCTTCTGATATGTTGAACTGCTATCTAGCCATTTCATATTATCAAGGCTGCACATCCACACAAAGTCTGTGAAATGACGTCCTTTCTTAGCAATTGCATGACATGTGCAAAACAGTTTATCCAGATGGTTAAGCGTTGCTTCTTTCATTTTCTTCAGCATTCCCTCCACATTACTTGTCCCTGGAGTAGCAATGCTGGCATCCTCCTTTCCTTTGCCCTAGCATGAGCTCACTGATATTATGGGACAAGACAGAGTCAAGCCGGAAGCTATCTGTAGCGAAACTAAAATTATTGTTATTGCCCACCTTACCCAACTGTATTTCATGTTTGATACACAAATGGCAGATCATCAGCTCTTTTGCACCATCATACCCCAACCAGTCCTATTGTTCTAGCCAGTATATTGGAACCGATGGCTTCACAAGAAGTCCATCTTCTTCCAAGTGAAGTCCATCTTCTTCCAAGTTGTGTACTGGGTGTGCTTTGAAACAACTGGGAAGCTGCATGGGATATGCTATATTGGACTAGATATCTGTAACTAATCTCTCTCTCTTGCTTACATTTGAGAAAAGTTTTCCTTACTTTTACATTGGTATTGCTTTGCGTTTAATTATTTTAGTTTTTAATTCAGGAAGGGGGTTTTCAAAACTGCTTATCTTGTCATCATCTTCAGAAGGGCTGAAATAACTGCATATTTGATTTTCCTTTGTGGCTAACAAACCACCAGGCTGTTTTGGGGCTGGAGAGGTTTACCTGTGTCTGACTTGGATGTCTGGATTTTTCTCTGTTTGATTAGCAGGGTATTTTCTCTGTCAAATTGTTGTGTAGGGTATCTTGCTGACAGGAAGGTACTCATTGCAGCGGTGGGTGAGAGCTTTTAGCTGATTGTTTTGTGAGGGCACAGTTTAGGCCCAACCTCTTCTCACCCCTCACCCCACCCACACCTGGAAATAGTTCCTTTATACCAGAGGTTCTGACATCATTTCCTCAAGAGTGCAAGATGCATATCACTGTCATATCCTCTCTAGCACACTGCACTGACAATATAAGCATACACATTGTATAATATATGTATTTCTATATAACAAACCAATTACACACACGCGCACACACAGACACACAAAAACAAACAAAAAAAAGTAGATAAACATATGGGGAGTAGTGCAATATAGTGGCTGTGGGGCAGCAGTCTTCTGGGAGTCTTTCTGGAGGCTGAGATGCTGCCCTATTTGCAGACAACTCTCTGCCCTGAGGGAGGAAGTTGCCTGTCTTCAGGCCGCACTGGACAGTAGTAAGGAAACCTTCCCCCAGGCCACACTGGACAGTAGGAAGGGAACCTCCCCCATCCAGGGAGCACCAGTGCCACCACCACTACCTCAGAGGTTGTAAGAAAGCACAGCAGTTGGACCACAGTGGGCTCAGGGAGGGTGAGGATGGTGGAACAGAGGCACACCCAGTCAATTGTTCCACTCCACAATCCATACACCATTCTGGGGGAGCATAGCTCCCCTATGGATGCACCCACAGAGAAGACTGATGACAACTGTCACAAGGGAGGCCCACAGGAAGGAGGCAGAGGACACCACAGGGAAAGGAAGCAGCTCCTGGTGGGGGACTCAATTATTAGGGGGATAGAACTGGAGGAAGCTGGGAAAACTGAAGTAAGGTGCCTGCCTGGTGCCATGGCTTGGAGGGACAGGAAGCGCATCCTCAGGATCACGAGAACAGCTGCAAGGGAGTCTGAGCTGGATGTAATTGTCCACCTAGGGACAAATGACTTGGCTCATCATGAGATTAGAGCAGTGCAGGAGGACATTGCAGAGTTGGGGAGGGGCCTAAGACAAGTAGCACACATAGTATCCTTCTCAGAGGTGCTGTCTGTCAATGGCATGGGGGAGGAGAGGGTAATTAGCACCATGCAGTTTAATGAATGGTTGAAAAAATGGTGTGGAGCACAGGGGTTTGGCTTCATTGGGGACTGGGGTTCCACCTGGAGGACACAAGCCTATACTGGCAGGATGGTCTGCATCTGTCCAGGAAGGGAACAAGTCTTTCGAGCAATCGGTTTAAATGCTTCATTGGCAAGCTTTTAAACTAGTCAAAGGGAGGCACTGATAAGCAGCAGGAAAATCCCAGCCTCTCCCTACAAAACAGGGTACTAAATGAGAAAAAGACTGAGGTAGAAAGGTCATTGGGGGATGCTGCAACAGAAGGTAAAGCCATCACAAAATGGAGAGCAATGAGTACCAATGCCCGAAGTCTGGGTAACAAGCTTCCTGAATTAGTGGCCTTGATGGAGGAGGAACATCTGGATATCGTGGCAGTCACAGAAACATGGTACACACAAAACCATGACTGGGATGTAAACATACAAGGATACACTATCTACAGGAGGGACAGGGAGGTAAAAGAGGAGGAGGAGTAGCTCTTTACATGAGGGAAGGAATAAAAGCAACAGAACAAAAGGGTAAACAGGGAGAAGAAGCACTGTGGGTAAATTTGGAGACAGGCAATGGCACCACAATCCGCACAGGGGTCGTATACAGACCCCCTTCTAAGGGGAGGAAATGGACAAGGAAATGAAAGAAAGTATACTTAGAATGGCAGAAAAAGAGGAGATATTGCTGATGGGTGATCTGAATATGCCAGATGTTAACTGGAGTGTAGTTGCAGCAGCCACTTCGAAGAGTGGAGTTATTCTAGATGCCCTACAGGGGGCATGCCTTAGACAACTAGTATTGGAGCCCACTCGAGAGGGAGCAATCTTAGACCTGATTCTCTCAAATGGAGATGGAGAGAGGATCACAGATGTAGAAGTGGGTAGCCATCTGGGAACTAGTGATCATCGAACAGTATGGTTCACAATAAACACAGCAATAGAGTCAAGCCATACAAAGGCAAAAGTACTGGACTTTAGGAGGGCTGACTTTGCCAAAATGGGTGAGTGCCTAAGGAATGCACTAGCAATTGGGCAGGAAGGAGGGGTGGAAGAACAATGGGGAATAATAAAAACTGCCATCACAGAGGTAACGAGCCTTTGTGTGAAGCAAATAAACAAAACAAAACAATGTAAGAAACCACTAAGGTTCTCAAAGGAAGTGGCAGTGAAGGTTCAAGAGAAAAAGAAAGCATTCAGGAAGTACAAGGAATCGCAGAAGGAGCAGGACAAAGAACTATATCAGTTAAAGCAAAAGGAGGCTGGGAAGGCAGTCAGAAGAGCAAAGGCCCAAACCGAGGAAAAGATAGCCAACTCAGTTAAGAAGAGGGATAAAACCTTTTATAGGTACATCAGGGAGCGAAGGAAGAAAGGGAGGGATAGTGAGGCTTAATAGAGGGGAGAGAGGGTGGGCAGAGGGTGACTGTGAAAAGGCAGAGATACTAAACAAATATTTTTGCTCAGTATTTACAAAGGAAGAGGGGGAGGTACCTAAAACAAACAGTTGAAACACTCTGGATACAGAAGTTGATACCAGCCCATTTACAGAAGAAAGGGTTCTGAAAGAACTCTTAAAACTGAAGGTGGACAAAGCAATGGGGCCTAATGGGATTCATCAAAGAATTCTAAAAGAACTAAGGGTAGAACTAGTGACACCACTGACTACCCTTTTTAACAAATCATGGGAGGATGGGGTGGTACCCGAGGACTGGAGGAGGGCAGATGTGATTCCCCTTCACAAAAGTGGGAGCAAGGCAGAAGCAGGAAACTACAGACCTGTTTGTTTAACCTCAGTGATGGAGAAAATGATGGAATCACTTCGGAAGGAAAGAATTGTCGAGTATCTAGAGGCCAGAGGGGCACAGGACCCTAGGCAGCATGGATTCACAGAGGTATGGTCATGCCAGATGAATCTGATAGATTTCTTTGACTGGGTGACCAAAGTAGTAGATCAGGGAAGGGCTGTGGACTTGGCCTACCTAGACTTTAGCAAGGCATTTGACACAGTCCCACACAAAAGATTAATATACAAGTTAGCCAGCCTGGGAGTGGGTCCCAAGATGACAGCCTGGGTAAAGAATTGGCTGGAGTTTTATTTGGAGAGGGAAAACTCCCCGTCGAGCCTACCATAAACTGGCCGCTCCTAGAGAGAGAGAGGGGTTCAGATTACCACATTTTGGATTATATTATTGGGCAAGTAATGTCAGTAAATATTTATGATGGCTTACGCCTCCCATGGAGCATGGGTCTCTGCCTTATGTATCTTCATGGGTTGAGTTGGAGATAGAACTGATAAGGGAAGCTGGTATAGATCCAAAAGCTCTTCTCTATTCTATTCCAAGAACACTGCCCCCTAAACTAGCAGTCACCCCAATAAAAGAGTTCTTACGTATTCATAATCAACTATTCGCTTTTGCATTATTCCCTAATACAGACAGACATCAACCAATATGTTACAACCCTAACCTGAAGATTGGAGGTAGAATGATAACAGAGTCCTGGCTCCCCCAGCTGAAAGGGTTAAGGATAGAGGATATCTTACAGGGTGATAGGTGTCTTCCAATTGCAGAGCTATTAGTAAAGCATCGTATGGAACCTCATCAGACTTTCAAGGTATACCAGCTCAAGCATTTAACTGAGCAATCTAAACATAAATTTGGAAATGGGCATCTGACGGGGGCCTGGTTTGAATCTCTGGTTAAGATGGTTTGGGAACCACATGCGGTCTCAAAGTATACAAGACACTGTTTGACCAAGCATCGCAGAATAGTAATAATAAACCTAGTTTCTGGTTGGGTCAACTGGGGGTCAAGAGAGGAATTGGGATAGAATTTGGCGCCACACTTACCAATATATAACCCAGGATAGGTTAAGGGTTATGCAGTTTCACTTTTTAAACAACTTGTTTTGGACCCCTTCTAAATTATATAAAATTGGACGTAGGCCTGATCAGACATGCTTTCGATGTAACCAGACAGTTGGGGACCTATATCATATCTTCTGGGAATGCCCACCGATCAAAATGCTGTGGGATCAAATTAAATATAAGGCAGATCCATTATTGGGCATTAGCCAATTTTTTACCCCAGAAGTCTGTATGATAGGTGATTATACTGGTATTGCGGTCAAAGTTAGATGATATTATATGGCCTTGATTTCAGTCTCGCTCAAGAAGGTGGTGATAAAGCATTGGTTGGATGACACCCAGTTACTTACAGAATGGTTACAAGAATTATTATTCAACCTGAATATGGAAAAATTTGGGGCTAGGAGAAGGGATAATCTGGCAAAATACAAATCGATATGGAGCTCCTTTCATACGCTTTATTTGCTTCAGCCAGGCCAAAGTAATGGAAGGTAACATAATTCTAGTAAGCACACTGATGGATGGATCTTCCCAATGCATTTCAGCAGCAGGGTGGGAGGGTAGGGGATTGGGAGGTAGATTGGATGATTATATGGGGAGGGGGGAAGGAGGTATTACAAGAAAATGTCTAATTTTATTTTATAATGTAATAGGTGTTAGTTTTTTTTTGGTTTTCTGTGTTTTAGTTTAATTAAGTCTTTGCTGATATGTACTGGTCTTTTGTCGCTTTGTTAATAAGAAAATCAATAAAGTTGAATTTTAAAAAAAAAAGAATCGGCTGGAGAATAGGACACAGAGAGTAACAGTAAATGGAGTCCACTCAGAAGAAAGGAGGGTTACTAGTGGGGTACCGCAGGGTTCAGTATTAGGACCGGTCCTCTTCAATGTCTTTATAAGTGACATTGCAGAGGGACTGGAAGGAAAAGCATTTCTCTTTGCAGATGACACAAAGATCTGCAACAGAGTTGATGCACAGGGTGGGGTGGAAAGGATGAGAAGGGACTTGGCAAGGTTAGAGGAATGGTCAAATGTATGGCAGCTTAGATTCAATGCTAAGAAGTGCAAGGTAATGCACCTGGGAAACAAAAACCCAGGGGAAGAGTACACAATGGGGGGTGAGATACTAACAACAACAAAAATGGAAAGGGACCTGGGGTAGTCATATCAGATGACCTAAAGGTGGGCAAGCAATGTGAGAGGGCAGCAAGGAGGGCTGGCGGGATACTGGGATGCATAGGGAGAGGCATCACCAGTAGAAAACAGGAAGTTATTATCCCTCTGTACAGACAGCTGGTGAGACCCCATCTGGAGTACTGTGTGCAGTTCTGGAGACCCAATCTCCGCAAAGACATAGACAGGATGGAAGCTGTCCAGAGGAGGGCAACTAAAATGGTGCAGGGTCTGCACCAGAAGACATATGAAGAGATGAAAGGAGCTTAATATGTATAGCCTCGAGGAAAGGAGGAGGGACATGATAGAAACGTTGAAGTACCTCAAGGAATCAACAAAGTCCAAGAGGTAGCATCTTTCAAAAAGAGGTGTGCAAGAACAAGAGGGCACAATTTAGAAGATAGAGGGGGTGGCTCAGAGGTAATTTAAGGAAGTATTTTTTCACAGAGAGGGTTGTGGATGCATGGAACGGCCTTCCGGAGGAGGTTGTGGAGTCAAAATCAGTGGTGGAATTCAAGCATGCACGGGACAGTCATAAGGCCATTCTAGGGGGTGTGGGTAGGAAGAAGTAGGCTGCAGGTTAACTAGGATCTGCAGCTTATCCAGTAGGTAGGGAAATGGGCAGACTGGGTGGGCCAAGCGGTTCTTATCTGCCGTCAAATTCAATGTTTCTATGTTTCTTTGTTTTTTCGTACTCCTGATCTTTTATTTGTCTTCAACAGGCTTTCTATGAATGGCAGCTAGGTTACTGACTTCTTTAATATATTTCCACATTTTTATATTTGTAGCTAAGAAAGTTGTGTCATGAAAAGTGTGTGCATCTTTTTCCTTCTCTTTTCCCACCCTGGCTACAGATCCCACAAATGCTTGATCATCCCAGTTCTATTAAAAATGGTCACCCAAAATAAAGGTAAGGATAAATTTAACAGCATCAACCCATACTGTTGTTTATTTTTATTCTTTGGCAACCAGGTAACTCTCATTGGTCACAAGACCCATTTACAGGGGTGGCCCAGGAACACAGGGAGGTTAAGTGACTTGCTTAGGGCCTCGCAGTATGCAAGTGGAGGCAGTGGGAATTAAAACCCAGATCTGCTGGATGTACAAAGCCCATTCACAACCTGTTGCTCTCTCTGTTAACTATTCTCCAGTTCTCCTTTCCATGACAGCCATGTGTTCTGACATGCTTTGACCCCCTTTTTGATAACTGAACTATCAGTACCTGTGGTATCCTCAATACTACATTGTGTCTCCTTTACCTCATCAGCTACTGCATTTCTTTTCAAGTGTCTAAGGCATCGCACACCACAATTTCAGACATACTATGCCATGCTACTTATTCCAGTGGCCTGTACAGGGGTAGCTAATATCATGGAATGTTCAGGCTGGTAGTCTAAAAAATAAAAGCAGCAGCTGCTGAGGACACAGGAGAGAAATAATCAACACAGTGACAAAGACAACAAGCATTTGTCAATGCCGAATGTTTGCTTGCTGGCATTGGCAGTGGTAGTGTAGAAGTTACAGAGCTGCGTAATAGGAAAGGCAGTGAAGTATTGAACTGAAGCCTACCCCACCACCACCCTGCAGAGAGTGACAGGCATTGGGGTGTGCGTTTGGGTCGTCAGGCATAACGGTAATGCCATTGCACCACACCCCAACCTGCAGACACTGACAAGTGTTGCGGTGTTCCTTGGGGTCTTTGGCCCTTATGCACACCCCATTTCATTAGGAAATATGGTGAGATGGGTGCGATATAGGAGAATGGGGTGAAGTTTGGGGCCGAAGAGTGCAAGGCATACCTCGATGCCACTCATTGACTGCAGGGTGTGGAATGGTATGAGCATCACAGGCAAGAATCCCAAGTCACACCCCTGATGCCTGTCATTCTCTACAGGGTTGGGCGTTATAGTTGGAAACCCTAATACCTCAGGCACTCGTTGGTATTTTCACTCCAAATCTTCAACATGTTTGTTTTGTGACCCCACCTCATGAACAGGGGGAATATCAGTTTGTTAGCGGCGGCTTATGCACAGTGGCTCTGACATTTGCTCCACAGGTGCAAAAACATTCGAACAGGATGTAAAAAAATGACAGCTGTACTGTTAATGGGGAGGTGTAAAAATGGCAATGTTGCAAATCTGTAGTAAAAATATTTAAAAAATGGTGAAGTCACGAGCGACATAGAAACTGTGCAACGACACCTGTAATATCATTAGGTTGGGGATTTTTACAGCAGATTGTCAACTCAGGCATTTTGGTGCTCCGATCATGAACAGTGTCACTGTGTTTTCTTTATCTGTGCGAACAATGATTTCCCACAGTGACCACGCATCTCTGCGCTGAAACTGTGAAAACACACTTCAGCCATGTTGTGAAAAATGACAGCTGTACTGTTCATAGGAGTGTGGAAAATGTCACTGGTGAAAATCTGGACTGAAAATATTACAAAGTCATGAAGTAACGAGGGTGTGTGGAAACTACACAATGCTCACTCGAATCACAGTCATTTTATGGACTTTTGTCACCAAATTTTCAACATAGCCATTTTAAGACCTCTGCTCATGAACAGTGTAACTGTGATTTTCTTAATCTGTCCTAAACATTGCTTTTGCACACCAACAGCACCATTGTGCGCTACATATGCGCAAACACATTTTGGGGGACACATGAAAAATTGCAGCAGTACTGTTCATAAGGAAGTGTAATAAAATGGCAATGTTGAAAATCTGGAGTGAAAATATTGAAAATTCGCGAACTTACAAGCGTGCGTAGGAACTGTACAACGCACACTCGTAAAACAGTCATTTTTTGGAATTTTTTCACCAAATTTTCAACATAGCCATTTTAAGACCTTTGCTCATGAACAGTGTCACTGTGATTTTCTTAATTTATCCCTACATTGATTTCGCTATACCGACTGGCCATTGTGCTACATATGAGCAGAAACTCGCTTTGGTGAGATGTGAAAAATGACAGCTGTACTACTCATAAGAGGTGTGGTAAAATGGCAATGTTGAAAATCTGGAGTGAAAATATTGAAATTCATTGACCTTACAGTGTGCGTAGGAACTTTGTGCATGCTGCGCTATAAAACAGTCATTTTTAAAAATTTTTCACCAAATTTTCAACATAGCCATTTTAAGACCTCTGCTCATGAATGGTGTCACTGTGATTTTCTTAATTTGTCCCGTACATTGATCTCGCACACCGACTGCGCCATTGTGCGCTACATTGGCGGAAACACGATTTTGGGTGAGATGTGAAAAATGACAGCTGTACTACTCATAAGAAGGTGTGGTAAAATGGCAATGTTGAAAGTCTGGAGTGAAAATATTGAAAATTAAGTGACCCTACGGTGTGCGTGGAACTGCTCATCGACACTGTAAAACAGTCATTTTGAGAATTTTTCACCAAATTTTTCAACATAGCCATTTTAAGACCTCTGCTCATGAACAATGTCACTGTGATTTTCTTAATTTGTCCGTGCAGATTGATTTCCACACCGACTGCGCCATTGTGCGCTACATGGGCGGAAACACATTTTAGGTGAGATGTGAAAAATGACAGCTGTACTACTCATAAGAAGGTGTGGTAAAATGGCAATGTTGAAAATCTGGAGTGAAATATTAAAATTTGTGAACTTCTACAGCGTCGCGTTAGGAACTGACTACGCCAGCTAGTAAAACAGTCATTTTTGGAATTTTAACAAATTTTCAACATGAGGTTTTAGGACCCTTCTCATGAATGGTGTCACTGTCATGGTGTTATTCAGGCCCGAAGGGTGATTTCACGAGTGACTGTGCAGTGACTGTGAAATCACCCTTCGCTCCTAATACGCCACAACAGTGACATCAATCATGAGAAGGTCCCAAAACCCACATGTTGAAAATCAGTAAAATTCCAAAAAATGCCTGAGATATGCAACAAAGTTGAAACCCCATCTAGCAAATTATACAGCTTACCGGCATTTCCTCAGTTCAGTGGTTGGCTTTGAAGAGTGCAGGCGTGTTCCTGCTCCACGAAGATCGTCGCCGAGCTCGGAGGTAAGTATGGGGTGAGGGGTGGGGAGGCTGGGTGCGCAGTGGGTGGGTGCAGGTTGTGGGAGGGGCCAGGAGACTACGTGGGACCGTTTTTCTTTACAGGTAAAAAAACAAAAGCGGACGACGTGGATGTTTGCCACGCTGGGGTGGGCTCCCAGCATGGCACAAGGATGGTTCGTTGGGCGTTCAGCAGGCGGGGATTGGGACTTCGTCGGCCCTAGGATCGCTTGCCACGCTGGGTGGGCTCCAGCTGGCACCTACTACTGGGGGTTAGGACAGCGAGCCGGACGGGGGATTGGGCACCCCATCGGCTATATCATTGGTTGCCACGCTGGGGTGGGCACCAGCGTGGCATTTCAGAAGGCTTTGGGGGTGAGGCGGGGGCACAGCTCAGCTGGCGGGGTTGGGCACCCGTCGGCTATACAGTGCGTGCGTGCGGGCGAGGCGCCTGCGCCTGCGTGGGCGTCTTTGTGGGGAGCTGCGCGTGAGCAGCCCGATATCTTATCGCTGCTCACTCAGCGTAGCTCCCCCTTTCAACTGTATGCCACTGCATTTTGGAGCTTCTCATAGACAGCTCCAGCTTGCATTGGCTTACAGGGGCCGCGCCTGCCAACACACTGACTGAATTGGAGGAGGAGGTGACACACCTCCGAAATCTCCGATGATGGCACTATGTTTCTTGCACATGCGTGCTAGAAAACATAATAAAAATGTGAAAATTAATTTGAAAAAGTGGGTCTAAAACATATGAGAATATAGGAAAAACAAAAAGGAACCCATTACAGCATATAAAGGTGTAAAAACGGTTTCCTATCATGACAATAAATGACCGTACTTAAAATTTGGAGTTGAAAAGATTAGGTTCATTTACTGCTAATGGTCTCATTGGCCATACTTTACACCTCCAAGACAGACTGGTTTTACAAACAAAGGCCTGGGTCTAGTGATATCAGAACTCTTTTTGTAACCTGGACATGCATGCAACAGTGAATGATTTGATACAGTCAGTTTCAATACTACCTGAGCACTCAAAAAGGCCCTAAAACTGGACTACATTTAACCAAAACTGGATAACCAGATAAGGACCCTGAAAACCAGATTATCCGGTCTACAACTGGACATGTGGCAACCTTAGAACTGTGCTGCTCCTGGACACAGTCACAAATCTGCCTGCCATGAGTACTGAGCTAAATAAGGAAAGGAAAAGGAGAAAGGATCTCTACCAGCAAAAAATAAAAGCAGTAGTTAGTATAAAATGAAACAGTTTATAAATGCACTACACACAGACATCTATTTTTTTCATTTCACTAATGCTAAGGCAGCACGTAGTAAAACCTCTTGAAAAAGACCTGGCTTTATTTAAATTAAATAACAGTTATATTTATGTGTCTGTTTGTTTGTTTATTTAATACCCAGGTTGAGAATGGAACTGCAGCTTTCCACAGGAGGACTTGCACTAGCCCAGCTGGGCAAGTAACAGAGATTCTGCACTAGCCCGTAGCAATCTGCACTAGTACCCCTGAAACACAAACAGAAAAGATGCCAGGTTCAGTCACCCGTAAACGACTGTTAAAGACAGTTTTTCCAGTATCCAGTGAGGATAGTGACTGAATATGAGTGACCATCAAAAGGGCGACTCATATTCAGTGCTTTCCCATGGGCTACCCTGCAAGGGTATCAACCCTACGTGAAAGCGAGCATAGGAAGGGGCGACCAGAATGGAGGGATAGTGAGGGGAAAGGGAGGGAGAGGGTAGGGCTTTTAGAAACATAGCAGTTGATGGCAGATAAGAATCGCAAGGTCCATCCAGTCTGCCCATTTCTTTTTCTACCTTATAAATGTACCATCGGCCTTTGCTCTCTCGATGGCCTAGCTATTCATACTCATCTGTATTGCTCCCTTATGCCTATCCCATGCCTGTCTGAAGCCCTGCACTGTATTCATATCCACCACTTTCTGAGGTAGGCCGTTCCATGTATCCACCACCCTTTATGTGACAAATAACTTCCTCACATTGCCCCTTAATTGGTCTCCCTCTAATCTCATGCTGTGTCCTCTTCTCCTGCTATTTTTCTTATATTGAAACATGTTAGACTCGTTCACCTTGTTAATGCCCTTAAGGTGTTTAAATGTTTCAATCATATCACCTCTCTCCCTCCTTTGCTCTAGGGTATACATATT
Organism: Neoceratodus forsteri; assembly: GCA_016271365.2. Lineage (NCBI taxonomy): Eukaryota > Metazoa > Chordata > Ceratodontiformes > Ceratodontidae > Neoceratodus > Neoceratodus forsteri. The sequence goes on along the minus strand of CM057459.1, from coordinate 160,879,823 downwards.
GAGCTCTGTTAAGCTGTCCTCATATGTTTTCTGATATAGTCCCTGCACCATTTTGGTTGCCCTTATCTGTACTACCTCAATTTGGTTAATGTCTTTGTGAAGGTGTGCCCTCCAGTACTGCATGCAGTACTCCAGATGGGGCCTAACCAGTGTCTTGTAAAGAGCTATTATTACCTCCCTCTTCTGACTTGTGATAACCCTACTAATACACCCTAACATCCCCCATGCCTTACCTACAGCTTTAGTGGTCTGCTTGGATGATTTCAGGTCATCGGTGATGATGACGCCCAAGTCTCTTTCTTCCCTTGTGACTGCCAGCAACTCCCCTCCCAACCTATAGGTGGCTTTGGGTTTTTCTTCCCTATGTGCATGATCTTGCACGTCTTTGTATTAAACCCCAGTTGCCACTCTTCTGACCATTTTGCTAGTTTATCCAGATCTCTTCTCATTCTGCCCACCCCATCTGGATCAACTACTCTGTTGCAGATCTTGGTGTCATCTGCAAACAAACAAACCTTACCCTCCAGTCCATCTGCAATGTCACTGATGAAGATATTGAAGAGGACTTGCCCCAGAACTGATCCCTGAGGTACCCCACTTGTGACTTGCATCTCTTCTGACTGTACACCATTTACCACCACTCTCTGTTTTCTGCCATCAACCAGTTTGCCACCCAGTGGTCCAACTTCTGACCCACCCCGAGCCCACCCAGCTTATTAATCAATCTTTTATGTGGAACAGTATTGAAAGCTTTGCTGAAGTCAAGGTAGGCGACATCAACTACACCCCCTCAGTCCACCGCTCTGGTTACCCAGTCTAAGAAATCTATGAGATTAGTTTGACAGGAACTTCCTTTTGAAAACCCATGCTCCTATGGATTCCAGGTGTTGCACTATCCTTTCCTTAAGGAGTGCCTCATAATCTTGCCCACTACTGAGATAAGACTGACTGGTCTTTAGTTCCTTGGGTCCTCCCTGCTACCACTCTTGTTGAGCGGGATCACATGATCCCTTCTCCAGTCTTCTGGGACCTCTCCTATGCTCAGAGACTCACTAAACAGTTCTGTTAATGGCTCTGCTAGTTCCACCCTTACCTCCTTTAGTACCCTGGGATGTATGTCATCAGGTCCCATTGCCTTGTCCACGCTGAGCTTATCAAGCTCTTGTAGGACCCTTTCTTTTGTGAAGGGACTAGTGCTCACCTCCCTCCCCCCCTGTGTCCATGGTGCTGAGCTGTAGTCCCTGCCCTACCTTCTCTTAGGGGACTGGTGTGCCTGCCGCTGCTGAGCAATCCATGTGTTGTGGTGGAGTTGGTGGCTACCTGTGGTGCAGCAGGTACCAGGTTTGAGGCTGGGGCCAGAAACAAGGAAATTTTGCTGCTGCTTCTGGCAGCGGGACTTAATTTTTTTCCGACATCCAGATTTTGCCCTCTCCGTGACATGCACCCTCCTAGAGTTGAGAATCTAATTTCAGGGGGTGCAGGGTAAAGTCCACCCTCCCCGCAAAAACACTTTTTAGTGTTCTGGATGTTGGGTCACCTGGAAATGTATATCACTGAATTGCTTTTCGGCAGTATACACTGGCCATAATAACAATCACTGTTATACGATCGCTATTATGACATGGAACTGTTTTTCCTTATTTTTTCTCAGGAAAAACAAGCAGGTAACTGAATAATTGCAATATCCCACTCAGAATGAGGAATTGCAAGGATTTAGCCACTTCTGGTGTGGTTTCATTTTTTGGCCAGTGGCCTCATGACCAAACCACACCAGGCGTGGATGAATCTTGGTTTTACCTACACCTCTCATGGTATATTGCTTAAATATCCTTTGTTGCTGTTTTGATGAAGTATTTTATGTTTCTTTGTAGCCTGTCTGCAGAGGTTTGCAAGTGCCAGGTAACCCATTTTATGTTACCTGTTACGGGCTCTGCGGTCAATTACTGCCTGCATGCACTTCAAAAAACGAGAGCAGACCAAGCATGAAGGTATATTTTGCCCTCAAACCCAATTGTGTCACTGGCTTTTCTTTGGCTTTACTCCATATATTTTCTGTAGAGAAGAGCATCATTACTATCAAGCTATAAGCAGCAAATGTACCTTAATTGCATTTATGAAACAAGACAAATAGCCACTTTCTGAATCTCTCTGATGCTTTTCTTTCTACTCACACCTGGCTAAACTACCTAATGCTAAACTACCTAGAATTCTTTGCTAGCCTACTATGTAACAACAATGTAACCTGTGCATCTTATCCTCATGTTACTTCTTGTTATTATGTAATGTGCTGTTCTTCTTCTGTATGCTAACGTCCCGTCCCTGTACATTGTATGTATGACGTGGAACCTTTGTAAATGAGTCTCTAACTCAAAGGTCTTTCCGAATATCAAATAGATAAATAAATTCATATGCCAAAAGGGGTGGATATCCCATACATAAAATAGATATCACCAACATTTGTGTGCCGGTAGGGGTGACGTCCCATACATTAAATAGCAGTGTTCATGTTCTGGTGGGGTGGATGCCCCATACACTTAATGGAGATCAGCTTGTGTCCCAGCAGGGGTCACTGTCCCATACATTTAATAAATAGAGATCAGCATGTGTGCCGGCAGGGGTCGCTGTCCCATACATTTAATAAATGGAGATTAGCATGTGTGCCAGTGGGAGTCACTGTCCCATACATTTAATGGCGATCAGCTTGTGTGCCATGTGTGGGAAGGTTGTCCTATATTTTTTACAGAAACCGGCATCATTTGTCTGGTAGCGAGGGTGGAAGTCTGGGTTTGAGTTTCTCTACCGTGGTTCCACCCCCTACCCAAAATCTGTAATGGGTGACTGCATACTTCAGGAGAATAGATGTTTGTACATACAGACTCCCCCCCCAACTATTGAATTATTACCCAAAAACACCTACAGGATGGTGTGGATTCCACTTGCCATCCCTCCCTAGTAACGAGCCAGTATCATTCTTGTCCCAAGGTGTTTGTGTCTCCAGGTCCTCTACACAATGTAATACCATGAATCTGGTTAGAAATATCCATATTGGACTTCTATTACCAGAAGAGCCATCCAGTATCTGTAGAGCCTCCTTCATTTGTGGTGAGGCTGTGACAGGGTGGACGATAGAGGCTGGGGCTGTGGCTACCCTAACCTTTAGACCATTTGTTCCTGGCTCAGCTCACATATAAGCAGTGGTGCCTGTAGCCAGGTACCAACCCTGAGAGAAATCCAAGAGGTCCTGGTGGAGACGGAGGACAAGTCAAAGGATTTCATTAGCTCAAAATCCTGGATTGGCTCATTTAAGATCGCCCTGTGTCTTTATAAGTTTTATGGTGTTCTCTGCAAACTTCTGCACATCTGCTTGGGGAAAGAGCTAGGCAAGCACATAGAAGCAATTAATTCCCATTTCGATAGCTTAGGGTCCCCGGTGATGATGGGAAGTAAAACAGATAATTCTCCTAAAGGAATTTTAAGAATTTGTTCCGGTGTGAAAGGCCACTATTTGTTGGTGCAGGACCCTCATTTTTTGGGGAAAACTATGGATGCAGAAATGTCTCAGAGCAACCACTGTGTTCAGTGGAGAAAGCTTGACTTTTTGAACATGTCTTCTTTTACAATTTCTGTTTGCCGCAGTGTAAGGCTGCTAAATAAATGTGTTTTGTGCTACTATTTGGTGGGTTTTCTTTCTGCCTAACATGAAGTCATTCCATGACCTGTGAAGTCACTACTGCATTAGATTTTATCTGTCTTGTAATTTCTCCAACCAGCTTGGAATCGTGCTTCACCTAGCTGTGCATCTGTTTATTTTGTGTTGTTAAAGAGCAGGGACTGGATTCACAAAGCTTTTCCCTAGTGCAAACCCCATTTCCACAGTGAAACTGGGTTTTGCGTGCCACAGTGTTATTCATAAAAGCCCAGTCTGCACCATTAGTATGGGCTTTAGCAAGGGAAAAGGGTTCAAGGGACCACAATTCAAATTAGGGGGAGGGGACCTGCATAAAGGTTCTGTGCCATTTACAAACTATTTTCTGCATTCAAGGGCCATTTGGAGAGAACCTTTGCATGGAGAAAATACCTATGACCAAGACCTGGCAATATTCCATGCAACCCTGGTGGCTGACAGAGATACTACAACAGACCCCACACCCACAACACTGTGACCCTTGTGGTGTAGTGGTTCCTCTCCCCTCCATGGCCCTGACTGCAATCCCTTTTATGTGAAAAGAAGTTTCCCTGGTAGTTCAGTGGTCCCACCCCTGCTCTCCGAACTCCATCCCAAAATGAAAAACATTATTCCCTGTTAGTTCAGTAGTCCCTCCGCTGGTCACCAGTTGCTGTTCTGAGTAAAAGAAAACAGTCCTTCCTTGGTAGTCCAGTGTTCCCTCCCCACACTTGAACACAAGCCCAATAAATAGATTGTCATTGGTGTCTAGTGTACCCTCCCCACCTCACTCCCTTGGAAAAAAACTGAAGTGTCCCATTTCTCTGGTGGCCTTGTGGACCATCCCACCTTGGCAGTCAGTGACCTCCAACCCAGGTGGTGACGGGCACAGGCTTCCTCCCATCACTAGGCCAGCCGCTGACTGAACTGTGAATAAGTGAGTACAGTATACACTGCGGGATCATTGTACTATATACCATACTCGTTCATTCATGGTGCAGTCACTGGCCAGCCATGGTGGTGGGAGAGGGCTGTGCTAGTTGCTGTCTGGGTTTTGAGATGGGGGAGCAGGGTGGGAGGTCACTGTGAGGGAGAGTAGGGTCCACTAGACCACCAGGAAAATGGGACACTTTTGTTTTTTCCCAAGGGAGCAAGGTGGGGGGGAGTTACAATAGACACCAATGATAATAATATATATTTATTGGGCGAGTGTTCGGGTGGGGGAACCACTGGACCACCAAGGAGGGACTGTTTCTTTTACTCTGAATGGTGATCGGTGATTGGAGGAGGGGGGAGGGACCACTAGACTACCAAGGAATAATGTTTTTCAAGTTGAGATGGAGATCCTAGAATGGGAATGGGATGCCCAGACTACCAGGAAATAATTTTCTTCACGTAGGGACTGAGATCCTAGAAAGGGAGTGGGATTACTTGACTACCAGGAAATAATGTTTTTCATATTGGGATGGAGATTGTGGAATGGGGGAAGGGAAGGGACCACTAGACTATCAAGGAATAAATTCTTTTACTATCGAGATGGTGATCAGGGAATGGGGGAAGGATGAGGGACCACTGGACTACCTTTCTAATATCCTGATGGGAATCAAGGAATGGGCATGGGGGGAGGGACCATTAGACTACCAGGGAAACTTAATTTACACATAATGGGACAACGATCGGAGATGGTGGGGGACCACAGGACTACCAGGGAGATTTTTTTCATTCATAAGGGGTCAGCGCTCGGGGACCGGGAGGGACCATTATACCACCAGTGAGGGTTTTGTCTCAATACGGGCACTGCAATCCTCACAGCCCATATAAATAGGCCCATAATGGTCAAGCAAATGGCCAGCTAGTATAAATGCATGCCCAATGGGCTCATTTGTATGTCTGCTTTTGTGAATCTTGTAAATCACAAATAGCTGACAAGTCGCTATTCGTACGTGGCCATTTCCAGGCATGCAGGTTGGGGTAGCAGTAATGGGGATACTGCTGCCTCTATCTAGCCATAAACACAGTTGGATAGCATGCTACACTATCTGAATATAAATAACATTTTTCACCACCTGAGCAATCGGCTGCACTTTGCATGTTTTTGTGACTCCAGCCCTAGGTTTCCACAAAATCAAAAATCTGCCAGTATGATAATCATCACATGTAATACAGCAATTATTGTTACACATATTACAGAAAAAGTAATTTTTTATATTGATAGTGCAAGTATTGTGTCAACTTTCTCCAGAAGCAGGTTGTGGAGGCGCAACACTGTTGTGTGATACCACCCTGATCTTCAAAGACTTGGCCGCTTCCCCAATGCGTGGCATGCTGCTGCTGACACTAGTTCAGTCAGCATGCCACAACGATGTAAATTTAGCTGCTGCAATCAGAGCTGCCTCCTCATTAGCGTCAGCCACCGCTGCAATGAGAGAGTGACCTGTCACTGTAGGGCGGGACTTTGAAACACTGATATTGTTTGTGAACATAGCGGCGTCTTGCCGCCGTGTTCTAAGCAATAATCCCTGCCAAGGGTGCCCAATCCACTCGGCAGCTTGTGACCCCTCCACTGTGTTTGCCGGCGAGGCCACAATCCCATCAGCTTCAGTGGCCCAAGGTTTATGTTGCAACAGGGACCCCTCCCCATCAGCATTGTATAAATCCCCGCTTTTAGTTGTCTGCCGATGGGGGCCAATCCCGTCCATAATATCATCCCCTCTTTTTGTTGTGGTGTCGGGGTACCAGTCCCGTCGGCATAATGTAACTCCCCTTTTGTTGTGTGCCGACAGAGGTGCCCAATCCCCATTGGCTACAGCTGCCCCCAAAAGACTCCGTTGGCATGCTGGAAGCCCAGCCGATGCCACATGCCCTGAAAATCCAAAACGGTCCCAATGTCTTTTTTTAACCCTCGGCAGTCTACTGACCCTCTCCACAACCCGTGCCACCACTGTGCACCCTGCCTCCCCGCCCATATACCATACTTACCTCTGGAATCTGGCGCGACAAACTTAGGTGGACCGGGAACACGTCTGCACTCTTCAAAGCCGACCGCGAACTGAGGAAATGCCGGTAAGCTATATAATGGAATAAATAAGGTTTTTTCAACTTTGATGTATATCTCAGGCATTTTTGGGAATTTTGGCACCAAATTTTCAACATGGGGTTTTTGGGACCCCTCCTCATGAATTCTGGCACTGTTATGGCGTTATTCAGCCCTGAAGGTGATTTTGCGGTCACTGCACGGAATCCCTTCGGGACGAATAATGAAGCGACAGTGCTAGTGTTCATAATTGGGCTCTCGAAAGCCTATTCTGCAAATTTGGTGAGAAAAAATCCCAAAAATGCCCTTTCACGAAGTGCGTTGCACGTTTATATGTAGCTCGTAACTTTGCAAAATTGCAATATTTTCATGCCAGATTTTCAACATTGAATTTTTCAGACTTACTTATGAACAGTACAGCTGTCATTTTCCACATCCTGTCAAAATGTGTTTCGCACTTCGGCACAGAACAAGCGCGGTCGGTGTGGAAAATCAGCATTCAGGACAGATTAAGAAAAAATGACAGTGGCATATTCATGAGCAAGTCCTAAAATGCCTATGTTGAAAATTTGGTGACGATACTCCATAAATGACTGTGTTACGAGCGGGTGTTGCGCAGTTTGCACGCACACTCGTAACTTCACGAATTAATAATATTTTCACTCCAGATTTTCAGCATTAATATTTTGCCACACCTCCTTATGAACAGTGTAGATGTCATTTTTTACATCCTTTCCGAAATGTGTTTTCACTGTTCCGGCACACAATAGTACAGTCGCTGTGGGAAATCAGTGATCGGGACATAGTAGGAAAATCAAACTGACAGTGTTCATGAGCAGAGGTCCTAAAATGCCTATGTTGAAAATTTTGTGATGAAACTCCATAAAATGACTGTGTTCTGACGTGTGTTGTGCAGGTTCCATGCACCTGTTGGTTGCAAATTAGTAATATTTTCATGCCAGATTTTCAACACTGGCATTTGTTCACAACTCATATGAACAGTACAGCTGTCATTTTCACATTCTGGCCAAAAGTGTTTCATGCTTCCGGCGCAGATACTGCAGTGGCTGTCAGAAATCAGTGTTTGAGACAGATTAGGATCAGGAAGAGCTACTGAGAGGGAGTGACCAAGCTCAACTGGGCTCTGTCGGTTCTGAAGATTTCTTTGTGGGCAGAAAAAGGCAATAAGCGGCATGAGCCCAGTACAAGGGCAGCCTGCAGTGCTGGGAGACACAGAACGAGCGAGTGAGGGAAGGGGAGTGAGCGAGTTCAACGGAGCTCTGTTGGGACTGCTGCAGATTTGTTAGTGGGCAGAAAAAGGCAGCAGTGCATGCATGAGCTGAGTAGAAAAGGGCAGCCTGCAGTGGTGGGAGAAACAGAATGAGCGAGTGAGAGAGGGGGAGTGAGCGAGCTCAAAGGAGCTGTATCATGATAGCTGCGGATTTCTTTGTGGGCAGAAAGGGTGGCAATGCCAGGCAGGAGCCCAATACAGAAGGGCAGTCTGCAGCATTGGCAGAAACAGAATGAGTGAGTGAGACGGGGGGGGGGGGGAGTGAGTGAGGCCAACCAAGCTCTGTTGGGACTGCTGCAGATTTCTTTGTGGGCAGAAAAAGATGCCGACAGATGCAGGAGCACAGTACAAAAGGGCAGCCTGCAGTGCCAGGAGAAACAGAATGAGTGAGCGAGACAGGATGAGTGAGCAACCTCAACAGAGCTCTGTCGGGACAGCTGCAGATTTCTTTGTGGGCAGAAAAAGGTGCCAGCCAGGCAGGAGAACAGTACAAAGGGCAGCCTGTAGAGCCGGGAGAAAAACGAGTGAGTGAGAGAGGGAGTGAGCGAGCTCAAGGAGGTTATCATGACTGCAGAGAGTTTTTTGTGAGCAGGAAAGGTGGCAAGCAGGCAGGGCCAGGTACAAAGGCCAGCCTGCAGCACCAGCAAAGCGGAATGGCGAGAGAGAGAGGGTGAGCTAGCTCAATGGACCTGTGTCAGGACTACTGCAGATTTCTTTGTGGGCAGAAAAAGCGCCAACAGGATGACAGCCCAGTACAAAGGCAGCCTGCAGTGCCAGCAGAAACAGAATGAGCGAGTGGGGGAGGACACCCCAACAGAGCCCTGTCGCGGGACAGCTGCAGATTTCTCTTGAGCAGAAAAACATGCCAATGCAGGCGGAGCCGCAAACAAAAAGTAGCCTGCAGCACCGGGAGAAACAGAACGAGCGAGTGACACAGGGACAGTGGTGAGTGAGCTCAGCAGGACCAACACTAATCAACTTCGGCATTGACAAATGCTTGTTTTATTAAAGGAAGCCTGCTAAAACTTTTACAGCAAGGAGAGTTGGTGAGGAAGGACAGTTGTCCCTAAAAATATTTAGTTGAAAAGGCTGTATACCATAAAGCAATGTTGTTCGGTATTGAAGTGCCATAGCATCAATACTGTGACTGCTGATGCAGCGGTGATTCTGTAAAACCTTGATACTGTGACATCTCTCTTCTGTATATTTTTAATAACCTTAAGGTAAATCCTGGGAGTGTTGGACTCCAGGGCTACTGCTGAATTTCACTCCTGTGAAACTGAAGATTTCAGTGCATGGCCTTTACCTCTGCAAGCCTGAGTCCCATAAAAGGAGCCAACATTCCATTACAAGCACCTCCAGTAAAGAAAAAAATGGTTTCACTAAAGAAGATGTATATACTAAAATTGTTCGGTGAACTGTCTTAAATGCACTCTAGCATTCACTCCACATCCCCTTCTTTACCACCAAAGAATGTTCCAGAAACACCTCAAAGAGGGCTAGAAATTTAGTTTACAATTTTGTGTTTTGGATGGTTTCAGAATTTGTGATTTTGGAATTCTGTCCCTAAATCTGGTGTATCAGCTCAGGCTACATAGAGTTATACTGCACTTTTGCGCACAAAGTGAAAATCAAATTCAAACCTACTATTAGAAATTGATTACCACTCACCAACAGAGCGGTAGGGCTACTGCTCATGAAGATGATGAGCTTGGTTCAAGATTGAGCCAGGGCTATACGGCCAGTCAGGGTGGGGTGGGATAGAGGATCGAGCATTGCCAATGGATACTTTCCTCTAGGGAGGGGGTATCAGCTGATAAACAGCTCTGCCACCACCTGGATAATCACAGGTGGCGGTGCAGGGGTAGCATCAGACAGGGACATTGGAGTGAGTGCCACAATCATGTGTGGGCTTTGGCATGCTGACACCCAGTGATGCGGTGTGCTACTGGTGGGAGGCAGGAAAACAGGGACAATAGCGAAACGGATTGGGTGGATGAAGCCCCTCACTGCTGACCATGCTTAGTACTTGGACTCTTCCCACGGCCTGTGTGGGGGACCCTCCAAGATCTTCAGCTCCACTGCAGATGGCCAGATGGACTGCAGGGAAGAAATGCTGAAGTGACTATAGGCATACCTGACACTGGGTGGTATGCCAGGGGTAGGTGGGTGCAGTACAATAGTGGGATGTGGGTGGACCTTGAAGGTCTGGCAGGTGTGTGTGGAGCAGTTTCAGGCAAGTGGTATTAGGGCTTAGCGAGATGGTGGTAGGAAGTCCCAACCAAGCACCAAGAGGGGTTAAATATGTTCCCAAAAAAAAAAAAAAAAAGAGGGAGAGTCATTACCAGCAGCAGAAAAAATTTATTTTGTCTACAGTTTCTGGTGTGCTTAAAACATCACATGAATTTAAAATTCGAACTCTGTGCGGACTAGTCTGCCAAGTCTTCACACTCACCTACTTGGACTCGTGAGTACATTTTCTTGTTCTGAGATACATATGACTATACAGACTGCCATCAATAGTCAAACTAAATTCTAATCCAGTTTAGTTTCAGCCACCTTTTACAGAGGCCAGTATTAATTTCCCTGCATATGCATATATCCTAACTACTGCAACAAATTTGAGACCTCACTCTACGCTGCACATGTGATGTGCTAATGTGGAAGGCCTGTGATGTTATTAAGAAAAAAAACAACTAGAATTTTAATCCACTTTAGGTTCAGTCACCTTATACACAAGCCAGTATTGTATTTTGTCAGTACAAATTTTTATTGTTTTATAATAGAAAGACAATACAGGAATATGACTGCATTAGGTAAAAGTCATTCATACAACTAACATAAGGACATATAAGATATACCTATACAAAAACTAACAAAATTAAGGAATTCATCTGACATATTATCACATTTTTCATCTTTAACAACTAAACTAAACAGAGACTCATCAGACTAAGTAGTGCGATTTGATGCAAAGGAAATTACAGCTTATGAAATTTAATGATAGCTCTATAAGAACAGTATGGCAACAACTATTATGTTTAACAATGATGAAACAGTTAATTAATATTTCCCTGCATATATATATATATATATATATATATATATATATATATACAGTATATATATATATATATATATATATGAACTCCAGGCGATGCTAACGGAGGGAGAGGTGGATGTGGCAGCGGTTACTGAGACCTGGGCCACTGCAGGGGCATGACTGGGACCTGAACCTGAAGTGTTACACCATGTTCAGGAAGGACAGGGAGAGGAGGGAAGGGAAGGAGGGTAGCAATAATAGTCAAACCCATTGGCATTGGAGGAGGAGGTGGAGGAGGCAGAGGGAACTGGTGGACGATTTGGGTCACCATGATAACAGGGGAGGGCAAGAGGTAAAATATAAGTGGTGTATAGACCACCGCAGCTGGAGGAGGCTGGAGGAGGAGTCTAGTGGCAGATGAGAAGAGACACTGCAGTTTGGGCAGGGGAAGGTTGGTGGTGTTGGGGGACTTAATCATGCCAGGAATGGACTGGGAGACTATGACATCCTTGGTAGCCAGGGAACAGAGGTTGTTGGATGCCGTTCAGGATGCATTCCTAACTCAGCAAGTGGGGGAACCAACCATGGAGGTGTGGATACTGGAAGTGGTCCTGGCAGACAGTGATCAGATTGGGGGCCTGGAGGTAAGGGACCCCTTGGCGGGGAGCGACCATGCCTGATCTGGTTCTACCAGGACCTAGGAGGAGTAAAGCTGCACAAAGATGGAGGTAACTGACTTCAGGGGGGTGGATTTCAAGGAAATGGGAAGGATCTTAAGAAGCATTTGGATGGGATTGGGCCAGACATGAACGCTGAAAGTAGGTGGGAAATCATCAGGAGGGAGGTGCAGGATGCTACCAGCACCTATGCAAGAGTAAGACGAAAATGCAGTAGTGCCCATTTGCCCTGGTGGTGGACTAGGGAGGTTCAGGAGGTGGTAAGGGGAAAGAAGGCAGCTTATTGGCATTTCAAGTGCTCAAGGAGTGAACGGCATTGAGGGGAGTATGAGCTGATGGCTAGAAGGGCCACTAAGGTGGTGAGGGTAACTTAAGGCAAGGAAGGAGCAGAACCTGGCCAGGGAAATTAGGAGAGGGAACAAGGGGTTCTTTAGATACACTGGGGAAAAATGGAGGGTGAAGGGGCAGATTAGCAGGATTAAAACAGGGGTTGGATGGGCACAAGACCTGGGGGAGCAGGCTGAGGTACTAAATGAGTACTTTGCCTCAGTTTTCACAAAGGAAAATGGTGGGGCTGCATCATACATGGGAGGAGATGGTGAAACTGAGGGGACCACTTACAGTTAGCGGGTCTGGGGAGGGTGGGCCATCACTTGGCGGGGGAGGCAAAGCAGGAGGACAAGGTAGCGGAGGTGGAAATAATGGCAGAGAGGTGATGGAAGCCCTCAGGTCCCTTAAGGCAGAAAGCACAGAGGCCAGATGAAAAATTACTCACTTTAGTAATGTTGTTTCTTCTAATGAGTCTTGCTATATTATGACATATGCAGTGAGTCCCAACCTTGAGACTGCTCCGGAGGTGAAAAAGAGTTAACTTTCCATACCAGGCATGGAGCAGCTGAGGCTCGAGCTCAGTTGAAACTCTGTCTGTTGTTCTTCAAACTCAAACTGTCAGATCTTTATGAGCTAAACTCACTGAGGTCCTGTGTGAGCTGTAAACCTACACAAGCCAACTGGCTGCTAACATAAGAACACATTCTTTGGTCCCCAAAACAAAGACTCAAGTCAGGAGACCCAAAAATGAAAACTCAACACCAAGTCACCCCAAAAAAGGAGGATGAAAAAGAACAAGGTGGGCATCTCTAGGTGCCAACACTGCACTGCCACCCACATCCCAAAAACAGAGGATTCTGAGGAGGGCAGGCAGGGAGGAGGTCATAATATAGCAAGACTCCATTAGAAGAAACAACATTACTAAGATGAGTAATTTTTCTTCAAACAACATAATCTTGCTATATTATGACATATACACACACACAACAGTTACCTCCATGGAGAGAACAGAACCTACTTAGGAAATAGGCTCTGAAGCACAGCTGTGCCAAACCGAGCATCACTCCTAGCCTAGATGTCCAGGGGTAATGCTTGGTAAAAGTGTGAACTGTTTTCAGGTAGCTGCTTGACATATCTCTAGGATAGGGATGTCCCTGGCAGCAGCCAGGGAAGCAACTGTACCTCTCAGTGAGAGTGAGCCCTCAGGCCCTGAGGAGAACCTTACCCAGTTTTTCATATGGAGGTGGATACAAGAGACAATCCACCTGGCAATGGATCTTTTAGTGGCAGGTTTCCCGCTGATAACCCACCATAAGTGAGGAACAGTTGGAGAGTCAAACCTGTGACCCTTAGTACGTTCTATGTAGTAACTAAGGGCTCTTTGGCATCTAAACTGTGCAGTCTCCTCTCGCATGAGAGGATGAATGGTCAGTAAGTACACAGGAAGAGTCATAGATTGATTAAGATGGAAATCTGAAACCACCTTGAGCAGAACTTCCTGTTAGTCCTGAGGACCACCTATCTCTATGAAAGGAGATAAAATCAGGCTCCACTGACAAGGCTTGTAATTCACTTATGCATCTGGCAGAGTGATGGCTACAAAAACACAGTTTTCCAAGTCAAGTACTTAAGCTCTGCTGAAGACAAAGGCTCAAGGTGGGGTTGCATAAGCTGAGCAATGCAAACATTAAGATCCCAGGCAGGGGCAGGGTCCCTGAATGGAGGGTTGGTGTGAAGCAACCCCTTGAAAAACTTGGAGAATACAGGATGAGCTGAAAGAGAAGAGGGCTTACCTGCTGATAAGAAAGCAGACACAGCTGCCAGATGCACTTTTAGGGTAGCTGGTCTCAACTCAAGGTATTTAAGTGGACCATATAATCCAGGACTGTGGGTAAATCAGCAGATTCCGGGGAAAAATGCTTTCGGGCACCATATGGAAAACCTCTTCCATTTGGAATTATAAGTAGCCCTGGTGGAAGGCTTCCTAGAAGCCTTCAGGATATCCATACACCTTGGGAGAGGTGTGGGTCAGCAAACTCTTACTCTTCAAGAGCCAGGCCTTGAGATTGAGAGATTTGAGGTTCGGGTACAAACTCTCCCTGAGCACAGGTTAACAGGTTGTGATTTCTGGGAAGACACAGGGAAGGTGGACTACTAAGGACAGTAGGAGTGGGTACCAAGGCTGTCTGGCCAAGTCTGGAGCAATCAGGATCATCTTGCAGGGTTGAGATCTGATTTGACTAGCACTTTGAACAGGAGAGGAAGGGGGGAAAAGCATGAGAAACTTCCCTTCCCAACTGAAGGAAGAGCATCAGAGGACTGAGCCCAACACTGGGGCCTGCAGTAAAAAGAAGATTGGTGATTGTCTGGGGCTGCAAAAGATCTATCTGCAGGGTGCCCCATCTGGCAAACACCACCTCAAGACCAGGGGTCAAGTGACCATTAAGTGATGGCCTAGGAAATCCTGCTGAAGAGCATCTGCCAGGACATTGTCCTTGCCTGGGAGGTGAACTGCCATAAGGAGGTGTTCAGTGAGTAAGCCAGAGACCACAACTTCATCGCTTCGGTGCACAAGGCCATAGACCGAGTGCCCCTTGCTTGTTGATGTACCACATTGTGGTGGTGTTGTTTGTTCTGACCTGAATAACGTTGTTCTGAACAGATTTGGAAAAAGCTTGAAGTGCTATAAAAACTTCTCTGAGTTCCAACAGATTGATGTGGAGCAGAGATTCCTGAGAGGGCCACAATCCCTGGGTAGTGAGGTCGCCCATATGAGCTCCCCACCCCAAGAGGGATGCATCTGTAGTAAGGATTAAGGAGTGAGACTGAGGGGCAAAAGGAACCCCCTGTCTCAGGTTGCTCTGGTCCTGCCACCACTGTAGGGTCTGGATCAGGGTTCAAGTCACTGGGATCAATTTGGTTAGAGGGTCTTTCCTTTGAGACCAAAGGCTCTCAAATGGAACTGGATGTCCCTCATCTGAAATCTTGCTCCCTGCACTGCTGCTGTAGAGCAGCCA
The DNA here is from genome assembly GCA_016271365.2 of Neoceratodus forsteri. Lineage (NCBI taxonomy): Eukaryota > Metazoa > Chordata > Ceratodontiformes > Ceratodontidae > Neoceratodus > Neoceratodus forsteri. The sequence continues at coordinate 160,864,767 of CM057459.1, read as the reverse complement.
TGTGCCCCAGGAGCTGTAGAAAGTGCCTTGCTGGTCGAGAGACCTGCAGGGTGAATGAGGAGGCCAGAGAGACCAGGGTCCTTGCCCTGTCCAGAGGAAGGAAGGAAGGCTCTAGCCTTCTCTGTGTTCAGTTCTGTGCCTATGAAGGTGAGGAGCTGGACAGGCTCTAGAACTGACTTTGGAAGATTCAGAAGGAAACCTAGAGAAGTGAGCAGTTGCTGAGTTATCTGTAGATGTAACTTGACTTGGTCTGGAGACTGACCTACTATGAGCCAGTCGTCCAGGTAGGAGAAGATAGCAATTTTGCCTTCTTGGGTGGGCAACTGCTACTGCCAGGCATTTGTGAATACCATTGGAGCAGAGGTGAGGCCAAAGGGGCATTGCTCTGAATTGGTAATAGCCTGAGGGCAGCTCAAACCTGAGGTACTTCGATGGGGCTTCTGATGAGAATATGGAAATAGGCATCCTTGAGGTCCAGGGCGTCTACCCAGTCCCCTGGCCTTACAGAGGTAGAATAATTCCCAAGTCACCATTTTGAATTTTGGTTTTAAAAGGTGCGTGTTTAAGTATCTGAGATCCAGGATGGGAAGCCATTCTCCTGTCATTTTTGGGGTAAGAAGTACCTGGAGTACAAGCCTTTGCCCTGGTGTAGGGGTGGAACCCTTTCCACAGCTCTGAGAGCTAGGAGGGAAGAGACCTCTGCCTCTAAGGCAAGAGACTCTGGAGGATTTGCAGGTGGAAAGGATCTGGTTCTCATCTTTGGATATTTTTTGAAGCTGAGAACCAGTCCCTGGCTTACTACTTCCAGGACCCACTTGTCTGATGTCAGAGACTTCCAGTCCTGGACAAAGTAAGCCAGCCTGCCCCCTACAGGTAGCTGAGAATCGTCCCGCAAGCCCCATCAGGGTGCCTGTTTGGCAGGGGTTTGGGGCTGAGGGGTGGAAGCAGGCCTGGCTTGCCCGATCTGCCTCTCCCTCTAAAAGAAACCCCTCTGGGCATAGACAGAATAGGGAGGCATGGGCTTGGTAAAGGCTAACATGAAAGCCTGCCCCTGCCCCTGGGAAGCTGCCTTTGAGGTGTGCCTGCCTTTCTTTGCCTGTGCACTCCTATAGGTGAGTTCTATACTCATCCATTTTCTTCATGTAATTCTCTGTCTGCTCCCCAAGCAGAGAATTACCCACAACAAGGAAAATCCATGGCCTTAGTCTGGGTATCCTGTGACAGGCTAGTACATCTGAGCCAAACCATTCTGCGAAGTGCCACAGATGTAGCCATGACTCTTGATGACACATCATTAGAGTCCACTGCAACGCATGGAATTCACCTTGGATGCCTCAATAGCCATCAGTAGCCACCTGCTCCAGCTCCTTGGCAAGCTGGCCAGGGACCTGCTTTGCTAGAACCATAACAGTATACCATCTGGATTTCTGGTATCTGGCAACATAAACCATATAATTTGCCTGTCTGAGTCCCAAGGATGCTGCCACATACTGTTTCTTTGCCAGCATCAATCCTCCTGGAGTCCTTATCCGGGGGTGTGAAGCCAAGGAATAATGTACCTTGTCTGAGGCTGCAGCCTGCACTACTAACATGGCTGCATTGTTGTGTGAGGAACTCCATATCAGAGCCTGACAATGTGCCTCTTGTCCATTCTCTTATCCACAGGAGGTATAGTGTGAGGAGCTTTTAAAATGTTAAAGTCTATTTCCCAAAGATTTATGCAAGGAATAGACTGTCTCCTTGAACTCTGGGATATCCATCATTTCCACATAGTCAGGCTCCTCTTGATCATCCACAGCTTCCTCCATAAGGGAGCTGGAGGGTTTCACCACTTTTTATAAAATATAAAATGAGAAGGGGACTCAGAAAGCCGAGGAGGAACACTCCTGAAGGTCTGTCTGGGGAGATGTCGAGTCAATGAGGCACATCCAGACTTTCAAATCCACATTCACTCTCCTCATACTCCTCTTCCCCCTCCTCCAGTTCATAATACTCCTCTAACTCATACTCTTGAACCGGTGGAACCAGCCGAACCGGGCGCTTACCCAATGGTGCCAGTTCGGTCGGAACTGGGGAAAGTGACTGGGCAATTTTTATCGCTTTCGCTATTTCTTCAGCGGTTGGAGAGGAAAGTTTTGGCTCCACACCAGCTGATTTTCTAGTCCTTTTTGCTGGACCCAGCTCCTCAGAGTCAGATCTTCTTTTGCCCGAGGAAGTCTCGCCCTGGTCAGAGAGCACTCCCTCCGGTTCGGTTGGAACCGAACCAGGCTGATCATCCGGTTCAGCGGACTTTTTGGCCTCCTTTCCTGAGCCTACCAACTCTCTTTTCCAGGGTAGCTGCAGGAAAACTTTACAAATCTGGCAGTCTGCATTGAGGTGGTCAAACCCCAGACAATAAACACAGGTGGTGTGGGATCAGCCTTGGCAAGACCCACACACACACTGCAGTGTTGAAACCCAGTGGGCGGTTTTCTTTTGGGTTTCTCAGACATAGTGCTAGTCCTAACCAAACTTACCCGTTTATGGCAATCCGACAGGTAAGACCCTCTTATCGGTTCCCAACTGTGTCACGGGTAGTGGAAAAAAACTTAATAAAATCCGTTTTTTTTTTCAAACCGATAAGAACCGGTAACCACACACTAAAAGATAGATTAAGATATTTTAAGCAACTTGTTCGGTTCAAACCGAACCGATAAACCGTTTACAAGTTCCACACAGAATAGAAATAAATGTAAAACCTATCTAGTACTCACAATACCACAGACAGAGTCTGAACTGACTGGTTGCGGTTTAAATTCGGTTGAAAACTGAGAAAAACAATACTTTAACTGACAAAATGAACCGAACAGAAGGAGAAATCTCGGAGGCGACTGTTCAGTAAGGCAGAGTAAAAAGAATCTGGCGGTTTGAGTTTGAAGAACAACAGACAGAGTTCAACCAGACTCAAGCTCAGCGTTCCATACCTGGCATGGAAGAGTTAACTCTTTCACCTCCGGAGCAGTTCGAAGGTTGGGACTCACTGCATATGTCATAATATAGCAAGACTTCATGTTGTTTGAAAAATTACATCCCAGAGTGCTGAAGGAATTGGTGGATGTCCTGGCAAAACCCCTGGTGGAGCTTTTCAGCATTTCTCTGAGGACAGGGTGGGTGGGTGCACCAGGACTGGAAGGTGGCACATATAGTGCCTATCCACAAGGGGGGATCAAGACAGGTGGCAGCGAACTACAGGCCTGTTGGCCTGACATCAGTGGTGGGCAAGGTGATGGAGGGCATTGTCAAGGCGAGGCTAGGGGGCGACCTGGAAAAGTCGGGGTGCCTGGATGATAGATAGCATAGATTCAACCTGGGGAAATCGTGTCAGACAAACCTTGTGGAGTTCTATAACTGGGTGACAAGTGCCTTGGACCTGGGTAGACCAGTGGGCGTCCTTTCTGGACTTCAGCAGGCATTTGACTCTGTTCCTCATAGGAGCCTGTTGGATAAGCTGGTAGAGAGAGGGGTGGGGAACCAGATGATCAGATGGATGGAAATTGACTCAGGACTGGATCCAGAGAGTTGTGGTTAGTGGGATAGTCTCATCCCCAAGTAGGGTCATTAGTGGGGTCCCTCAGGGATCAGTTCTTGGGCCCCTCCTGTTCAATGCCTATGTCTCTGACATAAGGAAGAGTATCAGGAGGGAGATGAGTCTCTTTGCGGATGAATCAAAACTGGGGGCAGTGGTGGATGGGGAGGAGGGGAGGGTGGCCCTACAGGGGGACCTGGAGGCTCTGGCAAGGTGTTCTAAAAGTGGAAGCTGAGGGTTCAATGCAAGGTACTGCACCTGGGAGCCAGAAACCTGGGCCAAGTGTACACCCTGGGGGAAAATGCTACAAATCTCAATGGCTGAGAGGGACCTGGGGTTGGTGGTGGATGTCAAGATGAACAACTCTGAGACTTGTAGGAGGGCAGTGGCCAAGGCCAACAAGATGCTGGGATGCATCACTAGGGGGATCACCTCCAGAAGGAGGTTAGTGATACTCCCTCTGTATAACTGCTTGGTGGGGCTACACCTCAAATACTGCTTGCAGTTTTGGAGGCCACACTTAAAGAGGGACATTGAACTCCTGGAGAGGGTCCAGAGGAGGGCAACAAAAATGATCTGGGGCTTGAGGGACAGGACTTATGGGGAGAGGATCAAAGAGCTAAATATGTATACACTGGAAGAGAGAAGGGACTGGGGGGACATGACAGAGGTCTTCAGGTACATGAAGAGGGTAAATAGGGGAGGAGCAGTCAGGGTGCTCCGAAGGAAGGAGAGGTGGCAACTAGACAGCATGGGTGGGAGCTGGAGTAGGGGAGATTCAGGGGAGAAAGGAGGAGGTGCTACTTCACTGACAAGGTGATGGAGCCATGGAATGCGCTGCCCAGGGGGCTGGTGGAGGCAGAGACAGTGGAAGGATTCAAGATGGGGTGGGACAGGTGCAGGGGAAGGATTCTAGAAGCAAAGTCCTGTGCAGTGAGAATATCTGGGACTGGGAAGGGAGAAACCAAAGAGGTCGAGGGGGGCAGCAAGGTCAGCTCCCAAGGGGGGGGCTGACCATATGAGCAGACACAAAAGACCGTTAGGCCTAGTCTGCTGGCATTTAGTATGTTAGTATATATCCCTAACTCCTGCTACACAATTTGAGACCTCACTCTGCGCTGCACATGTGACATGCTGATATGAAAGGCCAGAGATGTTATTAAGGAAGAAATATTTGAAGAGGGTTAAAGATCTGATGACATGGAGTCCAAGGAAAACTAACATACAATGGTTTAAACTGTTCACGTTATTTAAACTTCCACAGAGGCTCTCTGCTCTCCTCTTAAATTTTCTTAGAGGGGTGCACTTAGAGACAATAAAATATCCAAACAACACTAAATGCACCCACTCTTATAGTTCATCACAGTTATAAGAAGCAAGACTAATGACTTGTACTAATTGTACCGCAGATGGGAAAAATGCTTCTGATTATGGAAATAACATTTCTTTTAATCTTTGAATCTCTTTAAAAATTCTATTGTAATAAAGTACAAAAAATAGACAACGAGCACTAGGGCAGACTAAATACATGCAAGAGCAGTGTTTAAAAAAAAAAAAAAACCTTACATTTCACCACACCTGAATGTGGTTTCATCAGAGGCATACTAAACACAGTGAATTCTGAGTCTATATATACAGCTCTTAATTACAACATTAAAGTGCAATCACAACAATTTATCTCAATGCACAAACACACATGTAGCAATAAAGGTAAACATCAATAGTGAATACCACAATACACTGATTCCACTCCTCCATCAGTCATTAATTAATTACAACAATTACAAATTACAAATAAAACAATGATGTGGTCTGAGTCCTAGAACTTTTTGTTTAAACTTGAGTTTCCTTTCTTTATATCCTGGACTATATTGACTCTCTCTCTTAATGTTCAGGCTATATTTCACTGTAAAACAAAAGGAAAAATGTTAAGTTCCCAAACCCCTATTTCTTGTATTCATTTTATTCATCTACAATTGATATTTTAAGCCACTAATAACAACCATTTCAGTTTGTTTTCTGCTTTTGTTGCTTTCATTAATGAATGAAACTTTTAATCCCAATTACAAGCACTACAACAAAACTAACTGCACAACCATAACACACTCAAACATTCCATATTTAGTGCCACATTTGATGGAAATACCAGATATTTAGAATAAAGTAAAGTAAAACTACAGATCAGAATAAAAAAGCTCACAATAAGCTGAAGGAGGAGACCAACCCATAGGAGGAGACCAGGAAAACCAGGATAGCTGCCAAAATATATTCTTGCAACCTGCAGAATAGTTTTATTATTTAAACAGAAATCAAGGCTTCATCAGAGATTTTTAACTTATTGTAATTTATTACAATCACATCTTTCTATATTTTAACCCTTTCTGACTTCTGTTGACTATTAATGCTCTTCTTTAGTAAATATTTAACTTCACTGAGTCATTGAGACCAGGTGGAAAACAAGCCCAGTTTGTAAATCCAAATGGATTCTTTCTGGCTGACTATTCTTTCCCAGTCTCCCCCACCCCTCCACCACTCTCAATTCCAAAAAGCTGATAGTGTGTTCCCTTTTATCCTTGTTCAGAGCATGCTTACCAATAACATATTTGAGTGTTGCCATCCCTCCATGCATGTACATATTCCCCAATTTGTTGTTTAAGTTTCTAATCATTCTCCCAATATAGAAAGCATCACATTTACACTGCAATATTTATACTATTCCTTCAGTATTACAGTTTATAAACGAATTGCCAAAAATATTCTTTTATCCTGAGGATGTTTAACTTCACTTCCTTGAATAATGTAACTGCAGTATATGCAATTACCACACCATTTGTTCACATTGGGAGCCTTCCAAAACATAGTCTTTTCAAGTGCAACATAATGGCTACTAACCACTATGTCCCTTATGCTCCTCACTTTTCTAAATGTCACCTCAGTATTTTCTGGTAGAATATTTTGTAATCTAGAGTTCCTCAACAGAATGGGCCACCTTCTATTAATAATATCCCTAACCTCATTTTGCCCTGTGTGTAAATGTTGTGATGAATCTTGAAATCAAGAGTGCTGTATTGATCTTTTAGGCAACTTATTTTCCAGCAGCATTTTCGCTCCAACTGGTTAACTTGCTCTAGCGCTGTAGCTGCTAGAGCCTGTTCATAACTAACGAGTAAATTTATTGACCATCTCCTGAGCTCTAATCCCATATTGTTTTTGTTTCATTACAAGTACATTTAACTTTACTTATGGAATAAGCATTTTTTCCTGTGAAGGATGGCAACTTGTAACACGCAACAGGGTGCTGCGATCTATAAGCTTTACAAATAAATCTGATGCTATACCCCGTATGGTTCAACATCAGAAATTCAGTACATTCCAATTGTGTCACTAGCTTGAACTTTAAAGCACAATTTGTTGATTCTAAATGTTGCACATACAAAATCAAATCTGTAAGCTTCCATTCATATAATTAACATATCATCAATAAAATGCCATACAAATCCACACAACTCAAATGTGGTTGCAAACATTCTTAGTTTATAGAATATTCCCAACTAGCAAATACAAATTAGCAAAACTGGGGCAAAGTAGCCTATAGCCATTACCCTGATCTGCAAATAATAAATCATAAACTAAACATATTGAGGTCAAAATAGTGTACCAAATCTAATAATAACTCTGTTGTGGGGTGGGCACCAGGGGTCTCTGATCTAAAAGAACTGCAAGGAGACAAACCCTCACCGTGTGGAACAGAAATGTGCAAAGACTGTACATCTAGAGTAGCAAACATCAGTCATCCTCCATAGCTGTATCTTGTACAGTGTTCGAAATACGTCTAATAGTGTCACGAATGTAAGATGGAATATTCTACTATAGGTTTAATAAAGTCATCCAACGAACTGTGACAAGGTTCAGTAATCCACCCTTACCAGAGACAATAGAGACTGACCTGGTGGTTCATTTAAACTCTTTATGTATTTTTGGGCAGAACATAGATCGTAGGCACTACTGGAAATTCAGTTGTTAATAACTTTTCCCTCCATATTATCAGTTCTTATCTAGTGACCCACATCAAATATTCATATTCTTTTTTAAAAACCTTCATCAAGTTACTCATCAACTTTCTATAGCATTCAATATCATTTAACTGTATTAGAATTTTACATCCATATTTATCTTTTCTCCCATTTTCTTTCATACCTCCTTGTTAGCTGGCTTTACAATCTTGACCACCTGTCTCTGGCTAGATTTTGTAATGCTTCTTTTCTTGAAATGCCAAATTACTGGTTACCTCCTTTTAATTGGGAGTTCAAGTCAAATACATCAAACCCCTCGCATTGTCTTAAAAGGACATCACTGCTGGTTCATAGAGCAGGCAAAATGTAGATCTAGGTCAAAAACTATTCACTGGAATTTGGCAAGTACCCAGCTCAGCATCTGAACCAATATTCTCTGAGGAAAAAATCTTAAAGTTATTTTCCATAAATAACTGGAGATCAATCATGGTAATGCTAATATCAAGTGGTGCAGAGGGTACATGTCAAACCCTTGTTTAATACTTGTCCTTCATCAGCAACAATATTTCATCCCAAGAGGTTAACAACATTTGTCTTGTGTGTACAAATATTGGCTCTCAATTGTTTAACTAAATTTCTTCCACCTCTACCTCCCCCCATCCCGTTCTCTTCTCTGCCCTTGTTTTGGCACAAACTGGAACCTTATTTGGTGCTTGCTGCATAGTAGAACCTCTGTATTTTTTGCATTGTATAATGGCGGGGGGGTGAAATCTGAAATATCAAATGATTTCATCTGGTTCTTCGGGGCAAAAATAAAACTGTTGCTTGATGCATCAGAATCTGGCTAAGATATATTATCAGTACTGTGGCTTCATCTATTTGTACTTTCTTAAGGATTGATCTTGGAGCATCCTGTTGTTTATTGGACCATTTAATACTGTTCCATTCACATAGTCTCTTGCATCTCTTTCACTTTCTTCCTGCTAAGATGACGTCATGTCTAAACATTTTCGTATCTAATTCTTTCCTTGATCAATTCTATCGGAACCAATTCTACAAATGATGTTCAGCTTTTAATATTAATAACCACCTCTCTGATTGGTATTACATTCAATGGTTGAGCTTCATCCACTTTGTGACCTCATGTACAATCTCACATTTATCCATAATTCTGGCATCTTAATGATTCTTAAATCTGGCTCTTAATGATTCTTAAACCTCTAGGACCTGCTAGAGCTAAATAAGCTTGTACAGATGTTTGTGCCAATGACAAACATACTATATATTCTTTGAACTGTGAAGGCACAGTGGTATTGAGCCTTTGAAATATCCATTGTTACTGAGAGGTTGTACAAGAAATTGTTCCATTATAAGAGAATAGTATGGGAATACAGTTAATAACATGGAACAACAAATCTAGGACAGTTTCACTATGCAGAGCATGTTTTGAACACGTTCTAATAACACTTTTAGATAATTGCACTTACCAAATATAAGTGGTTCAGTAGAGACTGTTAGTTCTATGAGGCTCACATATATTTAAATTAGAAAGATGTAAAAAACCTGTATGCTGGCACAACATCCAAAACATTTAGCTCTAAACAGGTTCAAGGTTTAAATAATTGAATGTTAACATTTGTACTGTTACCAAAAAAAGGAGGGCTAAAATACCTGATCTCAATGTGTGCAGCTACAGTCATGCTCGAGTTTCAATTAAATAATCAAATATGATATACCATGGAATAACCCAATTTACCTTAATGGAGTAAAGGAGGGAGTGAACACACAATTGCTATATGCCCAATAAATAAAGACCCAACATATAGTACAAATTCTACTATGGAGACGGAGAATCTCATCTGAGAGCTAGAACAAATGGGTCCTTTTTAATCCTAAATTTAAATCAATCTCTTACTCTGGAACAGGAGGTATTTTGGACAATGGAGACAAAGGTTTAACATGTTCACTTGGTGGTGCCAGGGTCCTCTCATTTACTAAACTTCAGGAACATACAATCTTCCACTACAGCACTTTTCAATCTATACAAGCTTAAGAGGCATTGAACGTAAGAACAGCTTTTAGTAGACCCCCCCTTTATTGCTTACTTTAGCCGACCCACAGTGAGAAGACAGTTGTGGCCCCACTTTGTGGGACTAATATACAAGGGTTTGAGGAATTATCAAAAATTCAACTCAATTCTAAATACCTAGAATAAAGTACTTCCACCTCAGTATCAAAATTGGAAAGTATACTAAATTCTCAATGGGACTGGAGAATCCTACTGGCGATAATTTACTAGTGCACCCACCCCCCTCCCTGTTGTCTGATCCCCATCCCAGTTGTAATATAAAACTATCCCTGGTAGTATAGCAGTCCTTCCCCCCCTCCCCCTTGTCCAAGGGTTGAAACCATTGTAAAACTCAGAATCCCTGGTAGTCTAATGGTCCTCCCATCTGGTAAAGGTGTGACCCACCACCTTATTCTCCCCCCAGCTGGAGAGCAGCACAGCCCTCCTCTCACCAGTGCAACTTGCTACCGACTGAGCTCTCAATGAGCAAATACTGTATACAGTACAGCCCAGTGACAGTGATTGACAGCAACCCAAACATAGCTTATAAATACTGATGCCATCAAATGGCTCACTGTGCAGACAAAATATGCCCCTCCTCCCTTCCGCCACTTTTTGTTATTTACTATAGAACTGGCAATTGATATGGGATGTATTGCTTTTTGCATATATTGGGTATGTGGGGGAGCACCTTTTGTATTTCATATATTTATTTTTTTTAGTTATTTAACCAGGAGTAGCACACTAAGCTGAAAGTTTTTTTTACAGGTGCCACCTGGGAGCACAGGGAGGTTAAGCGACTTGCTAAGGGTCACACAGTATGCAAGTGGAAGCTGTGAGGTTCAAACCCAGGACTGGTCTGCTGGTTGTCACCAGATTTGCAGCCAGAGCCTTAAACCACTGTGCTATACTGCCTCCCTTATATATATATAGCCACATGTATCTGCATTTGTAGTTTGATGTTTAACTATTGTTGCACTAGGGTGATTTCTGTACTTGTTTCTTTAAGTCTTCTAAACAAATTCATGGTATCAACTCTGTAACTCCGCCCCTAACGATGCATCACATTTTCATTTGTGAAGTGCTGGGGTTAAGCAATGTGGCTTTTCTGGACTCAATTAACAGACTTGGTGGCATTAAACCTTTGAACATGCCTCGGTGGGAAGACAAGACAGATTTAAATAGAGAAGTCCCATATAGTGATCATAGGGCTGGTGCAGATAGAGGGACATGGGGACATTGGTGGGAAAAGGGCAAGGCTGGGTGGGCAGGCAGCGAAGTCATAGATGTGGAAGACTAGTCTAGTGGTCCAAGGGATTATGTGGGTGAAGGTACATGGTGACATAGGTAGGGAAAGCCAGTATGGTTTCCCAGGGATAGTCTAGGGTAAAAAGGGGAGAGGTTGCAGAAAAGCTGGTCCTTGGATCCCAAGCGATGATCCAGATTGAGGGACGTGGAGAATGTAGGTGGTGGAGGCAGATCCAGTGCTCCCAGGGCTGGTCCAAGTGGGTGTACAATGGAAACGTAGACATGGGAGGCCATTCCAGTCATCCCAGAACTGGTCTCTTTGGGGTTACCATGGGGCATAGGTGAGGCAGGCAAGCCCAGCAGTCCCAGGGATGGTTCAGAATGGATACAGAGAGATTTAGGTGTGGAAGACTGGTCTGGGTTCCAATTGCTGGTCAGGGTGGACAGAGAGGGGAGGTATAGTTAGGGTATGCTAGTCAAGGGGTCTCAGGGATGGTCCGAGTGGAAGAAAATTGGTCCCTTATGTGGGAGAGACAGGTCTGGGTGTCCCAGGTCTGGTCTAATTAGACATTGAAAACAAACAAGACATTACTAGGAGAGGCTAGTGTGTGGGAGGATTGGGTGGGGGAGAGGAGCCGGATGTTTAGTGCCATGCTGGGGGGTGGGGGCTCTAGACACCAGAGACCTGAACCGCGACCTGTGGTACATGGGGGTAAGATTTCTTGTGACTGGTAATTGAATACTCCACTGTGTGACACCAGAGCACTCACTGGTTCGAACCCCATAGCAGGCGCTGGTTGCAGATGCTGAAACAGGGACCAGGGATCATTGGCTGGGAATGGGGGGGGTTCTTGGGAGATGGCGGCATTGCTACAGGTACTGGCTGCAGAGCTGTTATTCAAGTTTAAGATTATATGTAGGAATAACTCTCTTGAGCAGGCTCATTCACAGGGAGGTCCTGATTACATTTAACAGGAACAAGCACATATATATATCAAGGTGGAATACATACATACATCAGGAGGGGTTACACTGGATACAAAAATGTGTGCTAATTACAACAGGCAGCCAATATTTTAATATAAAAGGCATAAAAATAAGTGAAAAGTAGCCTGGGGGACCAGACAGAGAGCAAGGTGAGAACGAGAACGTAATGGAGTGGGACAAGGAAGGGATAACAGGGGAAGTAATAGCAAGATACAAGGGTGGTGCAGGGTGAGAGAGAAAAAAGGAAGAACGATAAAAAAGGGGAAAATGAGAGAAAAAGGGTGAGGGGAATCATCTGAGCGGAACAGGGGGGAGCTGGTGGAAGTGTAAAATAGAGTGAAGTGGAGGAGATAAGATAAAGAGAAAAAGGGGGAAGTAAGGAGAAAAGTGTGGGGGGAGTCAGTTAAACAGATCAGGGAGATGGTGGTGAAAGTGTAACAGACAGAGAATTGGAGGAGATAAGGAGGCGAAAGTCCAATGGACAATAGTATTCAGGTCCCCGCACGTACAGTTGCATTGCATCCCCCTCCACAGCTTGCTCAGCCGCAGACTCTGTTTGCACATGCAAACCAAGCTTCTGAACATAGGAAATCTGCTCAAAGCCCAGTTTGTGTGCACAAACCAGCATCCGCACAAGGGAAAACGTTTGCACATTGGGCCCCAAAAGTGCACTGGTTTTTAGATTCAATCTGGAATTAACTTAAAAACAGATACACCCCAAATTTGGAACAACTAATGCCCCAGCTGTGACCCTCATGCTGTAGTAAATCCCTGCTCAGAAATGCTCTTCTTACTGAATGTTACTACTAGAATGGGACCTTCACAGTAGTGGTATTCAGTTTAGGGAAGAGAGGACATTTAATTTTGGGTACATTCTGATTTTCACCAACAACCAGGCTGCCAACAGAATTAGAATGTATAGAAATTCAGAAGCTCCCAGTCCGTGGCACACCAAGGGTTCACTTCTCTGCATCTATTCCCTCTCTTTTCCTTTTATATTCATTCTCCCTGTCTCAGAACTGGGTATTGTTCCACTGAGGCAGCCACTGCTGCCCCCATTACTCTTGCCGTGCCACTGCTCAAGCTCACAACAGCTACTAAAGAGACTAGGTATTCTCAATTTTTTTTAATTTAAGGTTTATGCTCCTACTCCCTTGGTGGCCTCCTTCCTACCAACCCACCAAACCCCGTCACTCGGCTCCTCTGAGACTTACCTTCTGCCACAAGCCTTGTGGTGTGCATCCAGCTACCAGTGTGGAGCCTGCGTGGGGTTAGTTCTCATCATGTCGCGGAGGGATTTTATTTATGTTATTTATTTATAACATCGGAATTACAACCCTTTGAGTTAAGGACCTGTTTCAAAGGCTCCACATCAGAGACAGGTGAATACATAGTACAGACAGGGTATAATACATATCAAGTGATTACAAGAGTTTTGAGACACATCAAGTAATTACAGAGTAGCAACAACCATAAACATCAAATAGCAATATAATATCACAGTGCACAGAACAGTTCAGTGATCAGTCATCACAGTAAACAGCAGCGACACAATAGCCTATAAAGAGTGGTAGCTAGGCAACAGTAGGCAGATGAAGTACTTCAGTGGTGCTGCCTCAGCAAGAGGCATTGTCAGCAAAGATTAGTTAAGAGCCCCTAGTGGGGGAAGTAACTGGTGGTCTAGGACCCTGCATGTTGGGAACAATTGCAACAGCAGGTGGAGAGAATGAGGTTCTTCAGAGCTTACTTAAAAGGACCTATTTTCGGGAGGGAGGTGATAGAAGTGGGGAGGAAGTTGAACCAGTGTGGTGCCTTGTAACAAAAGGATCTCTGGGCGAGGGAGGTTCTCACCCTGGGGACTCTAAGAGGGCCTTGGTGGATCTAACGAGTGGAGGTGGAGGGGTAGTTGGGTGGAGGGAGGAGCACACCCTTGGAGGGAGATATAGTTATTTCTTTTTGCAGGCAGCAGATCTGATATTGTGATCTCTTCAAGATTGAGTGTGTTGGCCAGGGAGTATAGAGTGCATGTATGAGTCTGCCTGTCTGCACCAGTTAGGGAGCCTTGCAGGCCTTGATTAGGGACATTTGAATTTTGCTGAGGGCAGTGGCATCCAGCAGCATAGACAGGAGGCCATAGTCCACAAGTCACAAGACTGAGGAGGTGACAGCTAGTCTAGGGGTTTCTGGAGATAGAGCAGCCCTTATGGCGGTGAGAAGGCCTATGCGCATGATGGCAGTGGAGGTGAGCAGGCTAATATGTGAGTGAAGGTGAGGGCAGAGTCGAAGGTAATGCCCAGGTATTTAGTAGTTAGTTAACCTGCTCCAGTGGTTGAAGTGCACTGGATAGTATCTGAGGGCGAGTTTTTGCTTGCTTTGATGGTGAGCAAACAACATGGCTTTGTTTTGTGTTTTTATCTTAATAATCAGCCTGCAGGCAATAAATCAGTTCTCGATTTGGCTGAAAGAGCGCTGGAGGGAGGTCTGAAGAGAGGAGGGGTCAGGGTGGGAGGAAAAGAGGAGAGTGTCATCTGCATATAGAAGAACCTTGCTGGAGCAGGGGTTGGGTAGGGCATTCAGGTAGAGACTGAAGAGAAGAGGGCCCAAAATGAATCTCTGTGGTACCCCTGAGCAGACAGGATGGGTGCCAGAGAGGGTGTTGTATATTTTAACACATTGGGAATGTGAGGAGAAGTAACTAGAGAACCAATCAGGTGGGCCTTGGGGAAAAGCCAAGTTGAAGGAGTGAGTCAAGAAGGAGAGGGTGACAGACCATATCAAAGGCCTTGGAGAGGTCAATACTGTAAAGACAGCTCCAGCAAGGTGGCCTTTGTCAAAGGGTTTCATGAATGAAGTTAGAGAAGTCCACAAGGGTTGTGGTCATATTATGACCTGGCCAGAAGCCATGCTGCTCCCAGCATAGTAAATCATGGGAGGTGAGATATTTGGACAATTGGTGTGCCACTATTTTTTCCAGGGCTTTTGAGAGAGGGGTAAGAACAGAGATCAGCTGATAGCTGCTGGGGAGGAGGTGTCACCACTTTTAAGGATGGGAGTGATACAGTAACCGCCTTTTTCCAGGCTTGAGGAAACTAGCCAAGGCAAAGGGCAGATAGAAAGGTGCAGGTGGGAGGGGCTGAGGCTCGGGAGGTGGGACGGTTTTCCACGTTTTCTTCCCCTAAAACCTCAGAGCCTCAGCCATTCACAGATGTGCATGCACGTGGAGGTGTGCATGTGCACTGGCACTGGAGACAGCCCTGATCTGCCCAGCCGGCCTAACATCTAGAGCTTAACCCCTCCCCCATGCTTGACACTACCACCGAACCTCTACTCAGAGGCAGCCAAGAGCCAGAGAGGCCTACTGCTCCTACCGTGGGGAGAAGAGCTGCCTAGCGGCTTCTCAGTCCACTCCCAGCCCTTCCCCACACAGCCGGGACTCCCGGCATCCCATGCTCATTCTCAAACACACATCACTGGCATGGTGAGAGGTAAGGCATCCAACCCTTCAGCCCTCAGTGTCACTGGACCGGCTCAGGACTAGGTATTCTGATGACATCCCTGAAACCTGACCCCCTCCAGCGTGGATCAAATAGTTGGGTGTGGGACTGGCCTAAGAACTGGATCCACAAGAATATCAGCCACCGAGGTGGACATGAAGGGCTACCAAACAGAGCAGGTAAGGGCTGGTTTGCTGCCCTTGCCCCCTCAAAAAAACTCCCTGTCCCTCCCTCCCTAGATGGGAGTACACTGAAGCTGCAGTGCTTAAGCCTATGTAGGGGGCCCCCAATGTTAAAAGGTCTGGCCAGTCAACCCTAATGGAGTCACTGCTGCAGTGGGAGAAAACTCTGTCTCCTCCCAGAGTCTGAGACAGCTCTACAGCACTATGGTCGTGTCACCCCCCACACACACACACTTTAAAACCCATTCCACTCCATCAAAAGTTGCCTGAATCTCAGTAAATAAAGTGCCACATATTCTGACTGGATTTAAATTGCAAATGCCTTTACCGACCTGGGATCCCAGTCACAGGCTGCAGTGCACACAGGGCAACAACCTCAAACTGACAGGCATTCCAATTACTTCAGCTGTCCCTCTTCTTGGCTGCAGCAACCACCACCTCTCCCATGCTGCCATCATCGTTCATCGACCTGGACCCTGACCTGCTCCTCCTCGTCGATCTCGATTGCCACAAATGTACTACCGGTGCTAAAAAACAGAGGCCCTGCTCCCGGAGTGATTCCGTCGTGCATTGCTGTCTGTGCTGCCGCCCTCTCAAATATCTGCACATGGACTCGCACACAGGACCTCCGCAGCTGTGCAGTGCGTCCTAGAGGGCCAGGTTGCCGGGAACGAGGACCGCAAGTGGGAACGCTGCTCACAGACAACTTAAGTCTTATGGGTGGTCAAAAATTTGTACATCGACAACTAGTCAGGATCTGGTACCACTGTAAGAAAGTTAGCATTGTACTGGCCAAAACAGTACAGTAAGAGGGTATGTCTCCAAACCATTTTTTTTCTCTGTTTGTTTTGTCTCTTGCTACAAGGTATAAAAAAGTAAAATGTATCCCATACCTCCCCCCTTTAAAGAATTGAGGGCAACAGTAAACAGACGTAACACTGTACAGCTAAATGTTACTGTAGGATTTGATGTTGGTTTAAAAAAGGTTAGAATAAGGAACACAACTCACCTCTCCAAGTTATCTTGAAAGGTAATAAAACTGTCCAGCATGTAAATGTTTACAGTTAAGCTGTTCATTCTCTATGGCAAACTCATGCAGAGCTGGGACACAGCACTGCAGACCTGGGACAGAGGTCAACAGGTTATATTCCATAAAGCCCCCTTTGATAAAAATAAAGAAATCATACACACAAAAAAATGTAAATGCCTTGCTTCTAAACGAACTTACAGACCTGAGTAGAAAGCATCTGCACTGGTGTACATTTTTCGTTAATTTCTATTAAATATTAACAAACCCCTACCCCTGCTCTGCAACAGTCAGTTCCTGCAATAGGCCACAGGAAGTGAAAGAAAGAGGTCAGGGTTGTTAGTGGTCAAGCTAACCTGGGTACAGCCCTCTGGGACACTGTAACCCCCCCTTTCCCTTCTAGTGGCCTGAATAATATACACAGCAATCACTTTTGCAATGACCCTTATTCACCATGCAGTTACTCACACTGTTTGCACTCACCACCAGGGCTGGTTCCACCAGTTCGACCCTGGAGACCCCCTGTAAAACAAGGTTAGGCACAGCAAACAACAACAGAATAGTGCTTTTGGTACAAACTTGAACCAGTCTGGTTAAAATGCAAAAAGAGTTAGATCTGATTTATTAAGGGGACTTGAACAAGGAAAGGGCATAATCAGGTTAATTGGCTTAATAGCTAGATTAATTAGACAGTCATGCATGCACTTCAGAGTCCTTACACAGTCACACACTCTGGGTACCCAGGTAGGAAAGAGGTGGGCTAGCCAGGAATGTTGCTCGGGGTAGGCCAGCGTCGCAGCTGGTTGGGGTCCTGTGATGGAAGAAAGAAACATGCACAACACACAGTATTTGTAATCTGGAGCCGGAGGGCTCAGTTTGTGAGGGAAAAGACAAGACAATCAGATGATAACACTTTAGATTTAGCTGTTGTTGCAGGGAGGTACATTGATGTTTACTCATGATACCCAATACAGGACACAGGCTGGATGAAATTGAGACTACAGGTTGTTCAGCTGGAGTGCCAGGAGAAGCAGAGTCTACACGAATCACTGAGGCATCGTTCCTGTTCATTGAGCAGGGGGCTGATCTCCAGGCAGGTCTCTCATCGATGGCTTTCTCTGTGCAGTGGGTAGTCTGGCTGGGCTACTGTGGCAAGGCCCAGGCCAAAGGGAGATGAATGTGGATTCAGTCCAGTTGGCTAGATGCAACCTCCAGCAAGCAGAACACCGTTCAGCACACAGTGGGGAACCAAATCATGACCTACTCACAACACACAGCACATTTGTAGTAAGGAAATATCACTGTACCAGGCGGAAGGCAGTCCGGTCGCAATATAAGAGTCTCTGAGCCAAACCAGGATTCCAACAGTAATTGAGGTCCTGACAGGCCAATTCCATTCAGAAAATCTTCGGTCTTCTACAGGTTTCAAACTGGTCACAGTTCAGTGGCTTTAATTTCTCTCTCTCTCTCAATCAATCCTACCACAGTCTCCTCCTGCGAACAACTTGGCAAATGTTGTCTACCATATCTGAGCTGTTACCTTTCTACTTCCCAACTCAGACTATCATATATCAAAGCTACAGAAATTCAGAATACACATAGGAGCCAGAAGAACTGTGGGTCACCCTAGAAACAGGAAATGGAACAGCCATACGAACTGGGGTTGTGTACAGGCCTACAGGCCAGGGGGAGTACATAGACACGTTACTGTTAGAAGATATACAAAACATGACAGCTAAAGGTGAGGTTCTGATAATGGGAGCCTTAAACATGCCAGATACAGACTGCTCAGTATCAGCAGGGACATCTGCCAGAGCTAGGCACATGGTGGATTCCCTGCAGGGGAGGGCCTCAAACAACTGGTACAACAACCCACAAGAGACAGGGCTATCCTAGATCTAGTACTGACTAATAGGGAAAGGAAAGTATTCTCAGAAGCCAGAAGGGGAAGGAAACATATTCATTTCAGTGCTTTACAGTAACTGGTAACTGCTATTTTTCTTTTAAACTTAGATTGTGGGCTTTTAGTGACACTGTAATTTCTTTGGTGTCTTTACTTAGAATTGTTTTTGGGCTGTTGAAAATTTAAAATGTAGTGGTGGTGTATTTCTTTGCTGTCTTTAATTGCTGCAAATTTAGTCTTGGCTTGTCTGACTTGTCCTGTAGTTTGGGTGAGGGTGCTAATTGTCTGGCCTCTGACTCAGCTACATGATAACTGGAGGTGGGCTTAGCCAGTGCTGTAGCAAAATGATTTTTGCTTTTCAGAAGAAGCCAGAAGGGAAGGAACATATTCATTTCAGTGCTCTACAATAACTGGCATCTATTTTTCTTTTAAACTTAGATTGTGGGCTTTTAGTGACACTGTAATTTCTTTGCTGTCTTTACTTAGAATTGTTTTTGGGATGTTGAAAATTTAAAACGTAATGGTGATGTATTTCTTTGCTGTCTTTAATTGCTGAACATTTTTTGCCCCTCTTCCCCCAACTCTTAATTATATGCCCTGTTAAATCTGGTTGACAGGGGATAGTAGGGGTTGTGGAGTAGGAGGGGCATAAGGGGGAAGAAGCCTACCCTCAGTACGACAAGTGTTTTGACTCATTTATTTATTTGTTTATTTTGTTTTTTAAAAGAAAAGTATCTGAGGATCAGTGGCAGGATTTTAGGACAGTAAATTAATAAAAAGGGACCTAGGAGAGCCTAGAGTAACAGACAAGTAGTGGAATAGCAGTATAACAGCAGTATAATGTGGGGAGTGTAATGCAGTGGCTGTGGGGGCAGCCATATTGAGGCAGACCTTCTGAACACTGAGGTGCTGCCCTATCTGCATGCATCTCTCTGGATCATGGAGTGCAGCCAGACTCAGAGGAAGTAAACCGTCAGAGTACCATCACCCCTATCCAGAGACCACCCAGTCCAATGCCGCTGCCTCAAAGGATGCTGAGAACGAGGAGTACTTGGAAGACAGTGGGCTCAGGGAGGGTTAGGGCAGTCAGGCAGAGGCACATCCCAGATCCTATTCCACTCAAAAACTCATATGCCACACTGGCAAACGGGAACAACCAAATAGAGGTACCCAGAGAAGTGGAAGGAAAGGATGTGTAGGTTAGCCAAGGAGGTGATCTCAGTAGGGAGAGTAATGGACCCCAGAGGAGAAGGAAGATCCGTGGGGGACTCCATCATAAGAGAGGGATCCAGCTAGGAAACACAGGAGGGGAGGAGAGGGAGGCAGAGCTCTACCAGGTGCCACGGCATGGTGGAATGGAAGGAAGATCCTGGGGATCGCTGGGAAGGCAAGGCAGGAGGGTGAGCTGGATGTCATTATCCACCTAGGTACTCAATGACCCAGTGTGGGGGCAGCAAAGGAAGTTCAGGAAGAATTTAGGAAATCTGGGGAGGGTCAAGTGGCAAGTAGCTACTTCTGTCACCTCTCAGTACTACCTGGCGAGAGGGATGGAGAGATATAGGGTGCATGCACCAGGAACTTTAACTCATGGTTGAAGAACTGATGCTGTGAGGAAGGGTATGGATTCATTGGTGACTGGGGACCCACCTGAGGGATGGAGGTTTGTTCAAGTCTGACGGCCTGCATCCATCCTGAAGGGGAATCCAAGACAATGATAAGTTTAAATGCTACATTGACAAGCATTTCAACTGAAGCCAAGGGGTGGCAGACCAGCAAGGAGGGTACCTAATTGCCCACCCCCACAACTAGCAGTGGAACCAGTGAACCGGAGGAATGGATATCTCTACAGAGCAGTGTGCAAAAGATGGAGATAAGCACCCAAGAGGTGGATAGGCAGAAAAGGGCAAAATTCAACAGAAGGGCAGACAGCAAGGAGAACCAGGGATAAATGACAAACAGGAAAGGGGCTGGAGTAGAACAGCTAAAAAGTCTATGGAGGTTAAATCGTGGAAAGCCATGTGTGCCAATGCCAGGAGCCTTAGCAACAAGATGGAAGATCTGGAGGCTGTCATGGTGCAGTCAGACCTGGACATTGTGGCCACCACTGAAACCTGGTGTAATGATAACCATGACTGGGAGATGGCCATACCTGTCTACAACATATTCAGAAGAGACAAAGCAGGTAGGAAGGGAGGAGGAGTGGCACTGTATGTGAAAAATGACATAATGGCCATAGAGATCCAGGAGGAACAAAATGGGGGAGAGATACTGTGGGTTAGCTGGAAAGGAAAATGGGCCAGCCATTCTGAAGTTGTGGTCTATAGACCACCAGCCCAGGAGGAAGAAACAGATAAGGAGTTGATGCTAGCCATCCAAGGATGGCAGACAAAGGTGAGGTAGTACTGGTTGGAGAACTCAATATTCCAGACGTGACTGGAGCATCCCAGCAGCATCAACTAGAAGCAGATTTATCCTGACTCCTTCAGGGTGCCTTCTCAAGCAACTGGTCATGGAACCAACTCAGCAGAAGGCAATACTGGCCTGTGTTCAAAGGGAACAGGGACAGTGTGATGGGGGTAACAGTGGGGGAGCACCTGGGAACAGTGACCACCAGTCTAGTGGTTTGAAATCACAGAAAGCGCAGAACCAAACCACATAAAAATATGTATCCTGGATTTTAGGAGGGCAGACTTTGGGAAAATGGGGAGATACTTGAAAGGGGCATTAAAGGAAATGGGGCAGGAATCAGGGGTTGAGGAACAGTGGACAGTATTTCAAACGAGGATTACAAGAGCAAGAGAATTATGCATTAAGCAGGTTAGCATGAGGAATGGGAAGAGGTCCATTATGGTTTTCCAAAGAGGTAGCAAAGAAAGTAAAAGCCAAAAATATTGCTTTCAGGCCCTACAAAAAGACACAGGCAGAAGGGGATAGGGAAAAGTACCAGAAGAAGCAAAGGGAGGCAGGGAGGTCAGTAAGGGAAGCCAAAGCTCAGGCAGAAGAACACATTGCAAAATCAGTGGGTAGAGGGGACAAAACCTTTTACAACCTACATAAGTGAAAAAAGAAAGGCAAAGGGAGGGATAGTGAGACTGAAGAGGGAGGATGTGGGTCGCGTGGAGGATGACAACAGTAAAGCTGACATATTGAACAGGTATTTGCTCAGTCTTTACTGAGGAAGAGGAGGGTAATGGGTCTGAAGGGAGTACAAGGGGTCAGAATGGTGCAGAAATGGACACAAGTCCCTTTACACGAGAAAGGGTCCTGAAGAAAATGGAAGCAATAAGAGTTAATAAAGCAATGGGGCCAGATGGGGTGCACCCCAGGGTCCTTAAAGAACTAAGAGAGGTGGTGGTCGAACCTCTGGCATATCCTGTTTAGCCAATCACTGGAAACAGGGAGGTACCCAAAGACTGGAGGATAGCAGATGTAGTCCCTTATACAAAAGTGGGAACAAAGAGGAAGCAGGGAATTACAGACCAGTCCGTCTCACCTCGGTAGTGGGGAAGATCATGAGTACTATCTGTGAGAGATTGGTGGAAACATCTGGCTGCCAATGGACTACAGGACCCAAGAGCAGCATGGTTTCACCTAGGGGAGGTCTTGTCAGACCAACCTCGTTTGAATTTTTTGACTGGTGTGACTAGGGAGGTGGATCAGGGGAGGCAGTGGTCATGGCCTATCTGGACTTCAGCAAGGTCTTTGACACTGTGCCACATAGAAGACTATTGGCACAAACTGGGGAATATGGGTGTGGGCAGGACAGTAGTATGGTGGGTAGGTGACTGGCTGAGTAGCAGGACGAGTTGGTGGTAAATGGCTGTCACCCACAGAGGGAAGAGTGACCAGTGGGGTACCACAGGGATCAGTGGGATCGGTCCTATTCAACATCACATCAGTGACATTGCATAGGACCTAGAAGGCAGAATTTCACTGTTCACTGATGACACAAAGGTTCTGTAACAGAGTAGACACAATCCAGAGGGTGTAGACAGAAGGGAGAAGAGATCTGCAGAAACTTGAAAATGGTCAGGTTTGGCAGTTGAAATTCAATGTAAAGAAGTGCAAGATAATGCATATAGGGGTGCAAAAACCCTGGCACGTCATATATCAGTTGGGGGGTGAGGATATAGCATGCAACACAGGGAAGGGATATTGAGGTTATCATCTCTGATTACCTCAAGGTAGGAAACAGTGACAAGGGAGCAGGAAAAGCAAATAGGATGCTGGGATGCATAGGGAGGGCATCACCAGCAGGAAAAGGGAGGTCATAATTCCACTATATAAGACACTAGTGAGGTCCCACTTGAGTACAGTGTACTTGTTTGGAGACCTTACCTAATGTAGGGACATAGGCAGTGTAGAGAAGGTTCAGAGGAGGGCAACAATGATGGTACATGGATTGTATCACAAGTCCTATGAGGACAGGTTGGAAGGACATGAATATGTGCTCCCTGGAGGAGAGGAGGGAGAGAGGGGACATGATAGAGACATATAATTATCTTACACAGGAGGAAACAGGTGCAGGAATACACTATTTTTAAGCTTAAAAGATGTTCCAGGACTAGAGGCATGGGATGAAATTGAGGAGGACTTGATTTCAGAGGAAATGTGGAGGAAGAATTTCTTCACAGAATGGGTGTGTGGACAAGGAACAATTCTTCCAGAGGAAGTGGTGGAGGCTGAAACAATCACGGATTTAAGAATGCATGATACATATAAAGGAATTCTGGTGGTCAGGAGTAAGGGCAACAGACTTCTAGAAAAGCATAAACTGAACTTTCAAGCTCAAATGAGCAGGACTGGGTGGGCCATAGGTCCTTAACTACCTACACTGTCTATATGTATCTATGGATCACAGATCTCCAGGTAGAAAATCACCTGGGAGCCAGTGATCATCACATGATATGGTTCAATTCGGCCATCATCAAAAATCGGCCCCATTCCAAGGCAAAATATAATTAGAGGAGCTGATCTTTGGAGGGTAAGATGGCCAAACAGAGTTAAGCTATCCCTGGCAAAAAGAAATACAGGAGAGGGGTAAAGTGGGCAGCCATTAAAGATGCAATACTGAAGCAACATCTCACAAAGAAGTGAGAAAAGAAGTGCAAAGAAGAAGGAAACCACTTTGGTTCTCAAATACAGTAGCAGAAAGGTCAGAGCCAAAAGTTGCCTCAGGAAATATAAGGAAACGCAGCAGGATGAAGATAGGAGGCATACCAAACTTCCCTAAGAGAAGCAGGGAAGGCAGTAAGGCAGACAAAGGCCCAAACTGAGGAAACACTAGCACAAACACTGAAAGAAGGTGACAAGACTTTCTGTAGATACGTTAGTGAAAGGAGAAAGTCCAGAGGGGGTATTGCGAAGATCCAAGGGGATAAGGGAGCATATGAGGAGGAGGACCATGTAAAATAATCTATCCTAAATAGACACTTCTGCTCAGTATTTACTGAAGAGAAGGTAGGGCAGGGCCCACAGCTCAGCACCATGGATACAGAAGGGTGAGATGTGCACTAGTCCCTTCACAAAACAAAAGGTCCACAAGAGCTCGATAAGCTCAGGGTGGACAAGGCAATGGGACCTGATGGCACAAGCATCCCAGGGTACTAAAGTATTTAGGGCTGAACTAGAAAGTGTCATTATCAGAACTTGTTTAGTGAGTCTCTGAGCACAGGAGAGGTCCCAGAAGACTGAGACTGGTTTTATGTGATCCTTACTCCACAAGAGTGGTAGCAGGGAGGAGGTAGGAACTACAGACCCGCCAGTCTTACCTAGTAGTGGGCAAGATTATGGAGGCACTCTTTGGTGAAAGGATAGTAGAACACCTGGAATCCATGAGCACAGGATCCAAGACAGCATGGGTTTACAAAAGGAAGGTCTCGTCAAACTAATCTTATAGATTTCTTGACTGGGTAACCAGAGTGGTGGAACAAGGGGAGCAGTTGATGTCACCTACCTTGACTTCAGCAAAGCTTTAGATACTGTTCCACATAGAAGATTGGATTACTGCTGGCTGGCTCGTGGCCGACGCTATCAGCTGGTGGCAAACTGGTTGACAGACAGAAAACAGAGAGTGGTGGTATACGGTAATCAGTCAGAAGAGATGCAAGTCAGCTGGTGGGGTACCTCAAGGATCAGTCCTGGGCCAGTCATCTCAATATCTTCACTGTCACATTGCAAATGGACTGAGGGTAGTTTGTCTGTTTGCAGCTGACACCAAGATCTGCAACAGAGTAGATGACCAGATGAGGTGGGCAGAATGAGAAGAGATCTGGATAAACTAGCAAAATGGTCAGAAGAGTGGCAATTGGGTTTGACGACAGATGCAAGATCATGCAATAGGGAAGAGAACCCTGAAACCACCTATAGGCTGGGAGGGGAGTTGCTGGCAGTCACAAGGAAGAAAGAGACTCCAGGCCATCATCACCGGTGACCCAAAACTCATCCAAGCAGTCTCACTAAAGCAGTAGGTAAGGCTGAGGAATGTTGGGGTGTCTTAGTTAGTCTTCATCTGGAGTACTGCGTGCAGTACTGGGAGGCCACACCTTCACAAGGATATTAACCAAACTGAGGCATCCAGAGAAGGGCAACCAAAATGGTGCAGGACTGCATCAGCAAACATATGAAGACAGATTAACTGGTCTCAATATGTATACCCTAGAGCAAAGGAGGGAGAGAGGTGATATGATTGAAACATTCAAACACCATAAGGGCATTAATAAGGTGAAAGAGTCTAACATGTTTCAATATAAGAAAAATAGCAGGACAAGAGGACAAAGCATGAAATTAGAGGGAGTCCGATTGAGGGGTAATGTGAGGAAGGTCTTTTTCACAGAAAGGGTGGTGGATGCATGGAACGGCCTACCTGAGGAAGTGGTGGATATGAATACAATGCAGGGCTTCAAACAAGCATGGCATAGGCATAAGGGAACAATACAGATGAGTATGACTAGATAGGCCATTGACAGAGCAAAGGCCGATGGCACATTCATAAGGTAGAAAAAGAAATGGGCAGACTTATGGGCCTTGCGTTCCTTATTTGCCATCAACTTCTATGTTTCTATGACTGAACTGAAGCTGCAAGCAATCTGGGATTCCCAGGATCCAAAAGGTCTGCTGTTGATCTGTCTGTCAGTCACAAATAAGGTCTGTCCCAAGATCACTTTGGGCCCCAAAGTCCCAAAACTATAATTCTACAGAATTTTGCTCCCATAAAACCCCTGGGGACAGGCTCCATTTTAGAGTCCCCAAAGGAACTGATTGGTCCAAACGTCTAGCAGTCCAGGACCAAGATGGTGGAGATAAATAGAACTGTCCATGATGTAAAGAAGGCAGGTTAGACAAACTACAATATCATTACTATCACAATAGATAATCAACAGAGTACAGCTTCTGGTAGAGCTCCCTCTGTGAAATAAGTGATGGCAGAACAAAGCGATTATCTGGCAGACCGGGCGGGACTCGAGCATAGAAACACTCAGCCCCCTCTTAGATTGAATAAGCACCACGTTATTGGCAGCTCTTAAAGAGACAGAGCACAGAGGCATTAAGGCACTCTTCACACAAACGGTTTTAAACAGCTAGGACACAGGATACCAGTCTGGTGAGTGGGCACTTTAGGCACGCCATAGGAAGACTTTTCGGAACCTCATTAGTGGGGGGGTTACTGGGATGGGGTAACCTTGCTAGTGTTAGAGACACTCTCTATGCTACATATTGGGTGTTGGCTGTAGGTGCTGGTGTTTCTGTGTGTCTATAGCACTGTTGGGGCTGATTTCTGTGCTGGGGATACAGCAAGTGCTTGATTATTGGGTACTGACTGGTTGAGGGGGGCTGATGGAAAGTTTGTATCTCATGCTGATGTTAACACTTTTGGGTACTGTAGATTCTATCTCGTGGGTCCTACCACCACGTACAGTCTGGGGAGCAGTTGCAGTTTATGCTGCAGTTGTCATGGTGGATGGGAAACTGTTTTGCTAAGAGGAATACTGTTGCAATTGGGAACACCGTTGGTGCCAGAAATGTATATCCCTCACACAAGTGTACCAACAATTTTTTACTTTTTGTGCTATGTCCTTTACCAACAATTCAGACTTTTATTTTATGTCCCTCACAAAACATTACCATTAATTTAGACTTTTTAAATGTCCCTCACAAAAGTTTAGCAACAGTTTAGATTTTTTATATTATTTAGGTGAGGGCTGCACCCCCCATAAATAAATATAACCTACTTGGAAGTCACACTATATTTGGGGGAAAAAATGTCAAGCAGGCATTTACTGTGCAGTTGTGATTGCAGAGATTGTATTTATTCAAAACTACTGAATGTGGAAGGCTGTGAGAATTGAGCCCCTGCTCCATTATAATTCTACCCACCTACCTGCCTACAGTCCACTACCCTACCCACTACACAAAATGAGCATAGCTGCTCAAACATGCTCTGCCCATCACTGTTATTGTCTAATCTAGTACGTGGGTATCTGTGCGGCGCACAAGTAGTCCCAACCGGTGCTCTTGAAAAGCATGAACCTCTCATCTGCCTGCTACCCACTGCAGTGGTGTCCGGCTATGACACCTGCAGCAGAACATGCAAGCGAGTCCTGTCTGGATTTAATAATAGTTTTAATAGTAGTAGGACAGATGGGGTTGGTGATGGTGGTTTGGGGATGATCTACTTGTCAGAATGCAGAGGGGAAAGTGATGTGGTGGAGGTATTAGAAGGAAAACAGAATGAGGGTTCCAGCAGTGGGATGTAGGCTGGGAGAGACCTTGAGGAAACAGGCTGCAAAATGGGGTAGGGGGTTGGACAGCAAACATAAAATGGTGGTCTGTACCAATTGATCCAGCTATATAAACATACAAAATACCCGGCAGAAAAGACATGCAGGTCTACCAAGTCTGCCCGAGTGTGCAGCTCGTAGTTTACTACTACTGTTACTGCTGCCCCCACCCTTATATGTCCTTACCCTGCCTCTATCCCATCCCCACACATAAAGCTATCCAAATCTTAGCTGGATTAACCCTCTGGCAATGCATTCCATCCCACCACCACTCTCTGTGAAGTAGTGCATCCTCATCTCCCTCCTGAAACTCCCCTCTTCCAGCTTCAGACTATGCCCCCTAGCTATGTATCCAAGTAGCACCCACTGTTCCCTTAGTCCAGCAAAAAGCTATTTAAACCTAATCTTCACTTTAAAAGATAAGATTTTGGGGGAAGAACTGTCCCCTTGAAAAAATTCTAGTTACACCTCTGGTGATCAGCAATGCAGAAAAGTTCCACAATTCTGTGTGCAAAATTAACTTTATTTGGTGCAGAACTATTCAGCAACCACCTGCAGCTTGTGGGTAAGGTGTTTTACTGAGTTTTGCACGACTACCGCGCCATCACCCTACTGGATGACGAGAGTCCTGCAACCTGTTGAGGTGTTCTATCTGAGCTGCAGGCGATTGTACATTGTTTGCACCTAATAAATCCAATTTTGCACAAAGAATCGGGCTGGTGTTTGCTGTTCCTGAGACTTCCATTGTACATCAGGCACATTATGCTGTGAAGCTGAAATTGCTGTCCCTTTTAGTGCAGAAATGTAGCCTAGCACCTGTTACTCAATTAGGTAAGCTAGCTGCATTTTTGAATGCTCATGCAGTGTGCCCCTCCATGGCACTCACAACGGGATTTATGCCAGCTATTATGGAGTGACTGGTGGGGCTAATAGCAGAGAGGGCCAGGTTCACTATTGGGGTTAGCCCTAAAGCCAGCAGACTGGGCGTGCAATACCAGAGGGGAAGAAATTGAGAAAGTGCCTCCCAGTAACCCTGACTCTTCAGTACCCCAGTTATATTTCAGTGGTGCTCCTTGCTTCAGATTTGGGGAAATCACCTTTTGGCTAACTCAGCTGCTGTCTCTCACAACTGCCAACTTTTAAGATAATGGAAGCTGTAGTGTGGCAAAAGCATGCACACATTCTGGGAAGGGGGGTTGCAGTCTCTTCCTCATAATCTCATCCATGATGCAGACTGCTCTGCTCCCTCCCCATGTGTGCTCCGTGTTACCAAGGAGCTTAATGCTGTACACAACAAAAAAGGAAGAATAGATGTGCAGAACAGCACAATGTAGTAATATCCTGAAAATGGCAAGTTGCAAAA
Organism: Neoceratodus forsteri; assembly: GCA_016271365.2. NCBI lineage: Eukaryota > Metazoa > Chordata > Ceratodontiformes > Ceratodontidae > Neoceratodus > Neoceratodus forsteri. The sequence continues at coordinate 160,836,137 of CM057459.1, read as the reverse complement.
ATCCAAATGCTTTAATTCATTCAAGGCATGTTAGACTACAGGCCTGCATCATTGTGCCATGGTCTTTTTGGAACTTTAATGGAGCAGGTGCACTGTGGGATGGTGAAGACTTAAGGTACCCAGGATTTATATACTGTTGCTCCCTCCCTGAAATTATGGATCAGATGTCAAGAGGGGAGGGGCTACCTTTGAAATATCAGTCACGTGGGGAACTGTGGGGCATGGGTGGGTTTGGAGGTATCCTTGGCTTCTGGCACACAGAACTGGGGAACCAACCTATTTAAATTAACAAAAAAATAGATTGTGGCAGAGGGTGGGAAATGATTACATTGGGGAGAGAGTGGATGACCTATGGACTTACCTTAGGCTACCTGGGGACTTTCTGGGCTTTTCTTTTCTAAGCCCAAACATGGAGTCCCAAATATCTGCAGGGGCTTGCCTACCTTCCAGTTACCTTGTAGTACTGTGCTGCTGAGATTTCAATGTCTGCATTTTCAGCCTTCCCATCTCCTGGCAGCTGTAGTCACCATCAGAGATACAACTATTTCATGATGCGTTCATGCACTGATGTAGTGACTGTCTGATCAAGTAGCTGTATTTCTCTGGGCGGTGCTGGTGATTGCTCAGAACAATAAAACATTTTAATAGGGCTTCTCTATCACTTCTGTGTAGCAGCAGAGTGCCAGGGTGTTGCGACTTAGGCATGTTTGGTCAAACCACAGTCATGTGTTTGGGGGTTGGTAGGGTAATGTGAACCAGCACTGAACTGCTGGGAGGTTGAAAGCATGAGCACCACAACCTCAGTCTATCCTGTGCGGAGTGTTGGGGTGAGTAAGTGCTGCTTACCATAGTTCTGAGTTGTACCCTGATATGCAAAAACAAATTGGCCAATGGTGAGCGACAGGAAAAGCGGTCCACTGCAAGACATGTGACTGGAATTGCGTTGCACACCTTGTTGATAGTTTTGTATGTTGGCCCCATTGTTGGGGGTTGGACCTGTATCCCTTTAAAGACATATAAACATCCTCGCCTGCACACAAGGTGGGGGTCATTAGGGGTCCCAGGTTCCTGTCACCCACAGTCGCCGCTGCACTGAAGTCCCAACCACGAGATTGCATTCACCCATACTACATTACCTACATTCCTTGCCTTAAGCCCCCGCTCACTGATCGGTATATGCCTTCCTTACAAGATATGGCTTTTTCATATTCTACCCGTTAACATTTTTTTTAAATAAATAAATGTGATGTAATTAAAAACAGTTTGGGCTTCATAGCTCTGCTATCTTGGGCTGCAATAGCCACTTCTGTGCTAAAATAAAATTTTTAATGCAGCCTATGCAGTTTGGGAAGGATTGTAATAGTGGTGCACCGTTAGCCAAGCCATCCTTCAACTTTCTTTGTCCGCCTGCTCTGGCTCTCGGCTTCCCCCGTTTTGTGACGTGGTACCAGGGAGAGCGCGAGGATGCATTCCATAGAAGTTTATGGGGCAGATTTTCAGAACAATTTTACATAACTTTAAAGTACCTTTTTAAAAAATGAAAGCCAGCCCAGTGGTGCTGAGGGTTGAGGTGCTGGATGCCACACCTTGCACCATACCGGCGTCCTGTGTTCAGGAAGGGACTCGGATCACTAGGGGTCAGCAGGGGAAGGAGGATCAAGCATCCCAACAGATGCCTCCTCCTCGGGGTGGGTTACCAGGGGTGCTTCACAGAACCGACGTCCCCGAGGATCAGTGGGAGCACTGACTTTTGGGGCTTTGGCAGTTTCCATGGCACTGGAGTCGGGAAGGGGAGGACGCTGTTAGGCACTTGGCAGGTGTAGTGTATCAGAACGTAGCCTGCCTGATCTTTTCCACTTCTATGCTGTATTATACCCTTTGTATCGCTCCACTCCTTATCTACTTATGCTACTATAAGTGCCTCACAACTACCTATTTTACCTTTAGTTCCACAGCTCTGGCCAGATGTTGGCTGTCTACCTATCAGATAAGTATCTTGTTTAATTATGACTCCTGTATGCTCTCCCCTAGAATGTCTGAGCCTTTGCATTGCATCACAAACATCACCAAACGGAGGAAGAATGGAGCACTGTCCATACCATTCCGCCAAACCTCACTAGGGCAACGTGCTTTCTCCTATCGGCACCCCTCTGGATAAATGAACACCCAATGAAATTACAGACAAACAACAGCCTTTCTCAATTCAAAGTAGGCCTCAAACAGCACCTAATGTCTAACTCAAAATGCACCGCATCTCAGGCCCCACTTGATAGACAGGCCTACCCCTACAGTAAAACCCAGCAGGGATACCTAAAGAACTCCTGCCTCCATTCCAGCTTCAGCCAAGGGCTTAAGTAAGCTATCAGTCCTCTTTAAATGCACTTGTGTGCCCTTCCCAACCCCACAACACACACACACACCATATTCGACAAAGCTCTCTGGAGCTGCTCCCCATCACAGCCCCCTGCTTCACTATCCCCCACCTCTCGCCTCCTCTGCGTTGGTTTCTAAACCCAGTCCCCCCTGTTTCACTGTCACCCAGCCTCTCGCCATCTGGGATAGCGTTAAACCCTATGCAGTTACTCTGCCATAGTCTATCAATGGATTGGGAGGTTTCCAGGGGTGTGCTACCTAGGGCAATTAATTAGAAATAGCTTAGTATTCAATTACAACTGCTGAGTTTTTTTTCTTCTATTTGTCTAATTGTCATGTAATCGCTCTTTAATGCCTAATGATCAGGCCTCTGTAACCACTGAATATGTGTATTGTCTTATTGTCCACCCTGACGTGGAACCTTTGTAAAAGAGCTCATGCTCAAAGGTCTTTCCGAAATACTAATTAAACAATTAATTAAACAATTAAACTGCCGTCTCTGCGCTTTCCTTTTAGGTCCTACCAGATGACCCCAAACCCAAGACAGCCTAACTGGGTGCTATGTACTCTGTCGGAGCAGGTAATTCATATTTAATTCAGAGGTCAAAATTCAGTTTTGCAAACACTAGCCAACAGGGCTAGTGAGTGGGGAAAATCCCAGCAGACTTTTCCATTGGCCCAGTTGGTGTACGTACCAAAGTGTTACCTTCTCCGGCACAAGCCTGCAAGGTTAGCCAAAGGAAAATCTTAATAACTGTATACAAAATCTCCCAGCATTCACTACTCGGATGGTGCCACTTTTGACCCCAGTAAAGGAGGCGGAGCTAGTGTCCAGTGCTAAGGAAGGAGGTGGGGCTATTGGGCTGTGTGGGGGCAAGGGCTAGTTTCTAGAGATGGAAGGTGCCAGTGACTGGGGCTTTGGATGATGTGCCAGCAGAGGTCAGGGGCTGTGGAGAGAGGGAGGGGGGCCAGTGTCCGGGCCCATGGAGGGAGAATGTAGAGGGAAGGGTGTTTGTGCACCTCAGGTGTCCGAGTAAGGAAAGGGCAAGGCAATTTGATTTGTAGGGTGCCCAGTCCTGGAGGCTTTGGGCACCTGACGGTGGTTAAAACAGACCTAATAAAGAACAGCATCAATAAATAATACAATAAAAATACTAAGTATAAATATAACAGTTTAAAATAGATTAAAAAGGGGTTCAGAAAATCACAGCGGGGACTAGCACAAGATGAGCTCAAAAAACTGGGAAACCAGGGCAAAGAGGTAGGTTGTATCCAGGAGGGCTTTGCAAGGAACGTGGTCAGCAAGGGTATGGGTGATTCTCAAATGGCAACGGAGGAAGGGGTGTGGATTCTGGGAGTCGGGGGGGGCATGAGTGAGGTGATATCCACAGAGTTTAGAAACTGGGTTACCTAGAAAGGAAGGGGTGCACAGAGGGACTGTGGTAAAGGGATGGGGGGGTTGGTGTGGTTGGGTTGTATCAGGAAGTGGAGAGAGGGGGTTATTGTCTGCAGTCGGGGAGTCGGAGAACTGTTTGGGACTGTGAACAGTGTACATTCAAGAGGGCTACTGTCAAGGGGGTGCTGTGGAGGGAAGGGGCTATGTCAGAGGGCCCTGTGGATTTGTGGGGGCTAGTGTATGGGTTAGAGGAAGGAAGGAAGTGTGGCTAGTGTCTGAGCTGCAGGCTGGCTTATGAAATATTTTCAAAAAAATAGTTAATTATACAGATTAGGGGTACACAAAGTCCCATTTATTCTAAAAAAAAGAATGTTTTATTGATAAAGCACTAGAAGTGTATTCCTAGCTTTTATTATTAGTTATTTATTGAAAAGTATTTGTTTTAACAGGATATGATTCAGCAAGCTGTTCAGTGACAAATCCCTGGCAGGGGTTACATCAGCTGCATCTTAGGAAAGTGTCATTAAATGCTCACTGAAGCTCGTCACTTAGCCAGTTGGTCCCTCTGTGTACTTATGCCAGTGGCCTGAGGGTAACATTGATCCATTCAAGTCAATTAAACAATTTATGCATACATAAGAAAATACGAACATATGAAGGTGCCACCAGAACAGATCTACCAGTCTATCAAAGTCTGCTCGATTGTGCAGCTAGATCCCTAGCAGGAGCTGCCCTCCACTCAAACCCTTCACCTCCTATTGTTTTCCTTTGGCCCGCCATTACCCACCCTCAATCAATCAATCAATCAAAGTCTTCACCCTGTACCCTGTCCCAAGCGTTCTTGAAGTCAGCCACATTTTGCATGATATCACCCTTCTTGTAGTAAAGGCTCCACTTCGTAACTACTCCCTCTGTGAAGTAATGCCTCCTCATCTCCCTTCTGAATCTCCTCCATTCTTAGCCCATGTCCCTAGACTCCTCCTGCTCCTTAGTTTCAACACCCCTCTGCCCCCTCCTTTGTTGACACCCTTCAGGTACTTGAATGTCTCGATCATGTCCCCCCTCTCCCGCCTCTCTTCCAGTGCATACATATTCAGTTTCTTTAGCCTCATCTCATAATTCATTCCCTCCATCCCCTGAATCATCCTTGTCACCCTTTGCTGCACTCCTTCCAGCAGCTTGATGTCCTGGCTGAGGTACGGCCTCCAGAACTACACACAGTACTCCAAGTGAGGCCTAACCAGTGCCCTGTAGAGGGGGAAAATTACCTCCCTGTGCCTGGCTGTGAATCTGCATGCTTTGCACCCTAGTCTCTGTTTGCTTTCACCACCACCCTCCCATGCCAGCAGTATTTTTCATGCTTGCTCTTATCAATACCCCAGGTTCCTTTTTCTCCTCACTACTCCCAGCTTGACTCTCTCAGCCAGTATTCTCTTGGGTTCTTTGCCCCAAAATGCAACACCTTGCATTTTTAGCATTGAACCCCAGCTGCCACTTCCTGACCATTTCTCCAACTTTGTCAAGTCCTCTGTGGTTGCACCCATCCCTCTTCATCATGTACTACTGCACCCATTTTGGTGTCATTATTGAACAGGCTAATCATGCTCACCACCCCTGTGCAAAGTCTGAGATGAATAACTCGACAGCACCGGCTCAGCACTGAGCCTCTGCGGCATCCCCCGTCACAGATCTAGACTCTGAGACTTCCCCACCACCACCACCCCTTGCGCCTAACCCTTAGCCATTTTGAGAGCCAGCATGCCATCTTTGTCCCCACTCCCACCCTGGATAACTTCACCCCTAGTCTTCCACAGGGCACCCAATCGAAGGCCTTGCTGAAATCCAAGTATACCACATCCACAGCATGGCCCCATCCAACTCCTCATCACCTAGTCAGTACTGTATAAGGACAGTATAGCACATCCACAGCATGGCCCCAACAACTCCCTCATCACCCAGTCATAGTACTGGATAAGGACAGTATAGCACATCCACAGCATGGCCCCATACAACTCCCTCATCACCCAGTCATAGTACTGGATAAGGACAGTATAGCACATCCACAGCATGGCCCCATACAACTCCCTCATCACCCAGTCATAGTACTGGATAAGGACAGTATAGCACATCCACAGCATGGCCTCATCCAACTCCCTCATCACCCAGTCATAGTACTGGATAAGGACAGTATAGCACATCCACAGCATGGCCCCATCCAACTCCCTCATCACCCAGTCATAGTACTGTATAAGGACAGTATAGCACATCCACAGCATGGCCCCATCCAACTCCCCTGGCATCCAGTCATAGTACTGTATAAGGACAGTATAGCACATCCACAGCATGGCCCCATCCATTCCTCGTCACCCAGTCATAGTACTGTATAAGCACAGTATAGCACATCCACAGCATGGCCCCATCCAACTCCCTCGTCACCCAGTCATAGTACTGTATAAGGACAGTATAGCACATCCACAGCATGGCCCTATCCAACTCCCTCGTCACCCAGTCATAGTACTGTATAAGGACAGTATAGCACATCCACAGCGGGGCCCCATCCAACTCCCTCATCACCCAGTCATAGTACTATATAAGGACAGTACAGCACATCTACAGCTTGGCCCCATCCAACTCCCTCATCACCCAGTCATAGTACTGTATCAGAACAGTATAGCACATCCACAGCTTGGCCCCCATCCAACTCCCTCGTCACCAGTCATAGTACTGTATAAGGACAGTATAGCAGGCCGGCCCGCTGGCGCAGCGTTGGGATTTCCGCATGCGACGCCGACGACCCGGTTCGGGAACGGACCTGGATGCCGGAGGGTCGGCTGGGGAGAAGGATGGAGCGCCCCACGGACTGCCTCTCCTTCTCCAGGGAGGGTGGGTCAGTGATCGAGCACTAGCTACCCGGGCGGAGGCCCGGAGCCACAGCCACCGACACTTAAGAGGACTTGAGGCGGGCCAGACGTCATTACGCCATTGCACGCTCCCGCCTCCCGAAAACCAGAAAATGGACGGCTGTCGGCCGCCTACATGAAGCGCACAGGCTTCAATTAGCCTTTCCAGGCCGCCTCCGTTCAAAAATTAGTGCCTGCGGGTGTTTCCCACGCCCTGCCCGTCCGCTGGGGGTGCCTGGCACCGAGGGTTCGAGGCCATTCTGGAGAAGGTGGAAGCTGCACGGGCTGATAGTCCCGGGCGGTCGGCGGATAGGCGAAGGAGGAATAAAGCATAAATTAAAAAAAAAAAAAGGACAGTATAGCACATCCACAGCGTGGCCCCCATCCAACTCCCTCGTCACCCAGTCATAGTACTGTATAAGGACAGTATAGTACATCCACAGCGTGGCCCCACCCCACTCCCTCGTCACCCAGTCATAGTAGTATATAAGGACAGTATAGCACATCCACAGCATCGCCCCATCCAACTCCCTCATCACCCAGTCATAGTACTGTATAAGGGCAGCATAGCACATCCACAGCATGGCCCCATCCAACTCCCTCCTCACCCAGTCATAGTACTGTATAAGGGCAGTATAGCACATCCACAGCATGGCCCCCATCCAACTCCCTCGTCACCCAGTCATAGTACTGTATAAGGACAGTATAGCATATCCACAGCATGGCCCCCATCCAACTCCCTCATCACCCAGTCATAGTACTGTATAAGAGCAGTATAGCACATCCACAGCATGGCCCCATCCAACTCCCTCCTCACCCAGTCATAGTACTGTATAAGGGCAGTATAGCACATCCACAGCATGGCCCCCATCCAACTCCCTCCACCCAGTCATAGTACTGTATAAGGACAGTATAGCATATCCACAGCATGGCCCCCATCCAACTCCCTCATCACCCAGTCATAGTACTGTATAAGGACAGTATAGCACATCCACAGCATGGCCCCATCCAACTCCCTCATCACCCAGTCATAGTACTGTATAAGATTGGTCTGGCAGGATCTCCCTGAAATGAACCCGTGCTGACTCCCGTCCTACAGGTAGTTGCCCTCCAGAAATGCCATCAGCCTGTCCCTTAGTATCGTCTACATGAGCTTTCCCACTATGGACATCAGACTGAGTCGCCTATAGCCCCTGGCACATCCCTTGGACTGCTTTTATGTAACAGTACCACATGGGCCATTCTGCAGTCCTGAGGCAGCTGCCCCATTTCCAGGAGGTGCTGAAGAGGTCCTCCAGTGGTTCTGCTAGAACATCTGCCATCTCACGAGCACTCTGGGGTGAATACTATCTGGTCCTGGCACTTAATTCACCTTCAGTGCCCTTAGCCCTTTCAAGACTCAGCTACCCTGCAGCCCTTTAACTCACACCTCCATCCCCCCAACCAGAGTGGCAATGACCCCCATTCCCTTCTGAACACTGAGCAGAAGTACTCATTTAGCTTCCACTTGTTCCTTTCCTTTTCTACCCACTCATTCCCCCTTTTTATCCTTATCATATTGTCCCTGTACTTCCTTTTCTCACTGACATATCTAAACAAGTCTTTCTTACACTCCTTTAATTCCCTGCACTAATCTGAGTTGCCTAGAGGCTTTCATACCCTTTACTCTCTTGGTCACCTCCCCAGACCATGTGGTGCACTCCTCCCTGTCCTTCCCCCTTTCCCGTCCTTCTGAACCTCCGGTACACCACACTTTTTGCTCTCACCCCCTCTATCACCTTCCTGTTCAGCCAGCATGGTCTCTTTGCCCTATTCTTCTTACTCTGTAGCCTGGTGCAAGTTTCCTTCGCCTCTATGATTCCTTGCTTCATTATATCCCACTTCTGTGCTGTTCCCATCCCCACTTTATTCTTTCAATCTTCCTTCAGCAATTCCCCATTTTCCTCAAGTCCGCCTCCGAAATCCACCACCTTGTTGCGAGATCTCTGGCTCCTGCTCATTGTGACGCTAAGCCACACTGTTAGATGATCGCTGTCAGCTAATGGATCCTCCACCCTTCCCTCACTGCCTCACTGTTAGATAGTACGAGGTCCATCGTGTTCCTCAGTCTTGTGAGTTCGGCAACCAGATGTGTCAGGAACCCCTTTTGCAATGCATCCAGAAGGAGCCTCTCCTAGGCATTGGAGGTGACGGGCACTGTCCAGTCATTCCCCGGCAGGTTGAAATCCCCCACTATGACCACCTTCCCCCTCCTACATACCCTACTGATTTGTTCCACCAGTTTCCTGTCCCTTTCCATGGTCTTGGATGGCAACCTATACACCACCCTAAACCTCAGCTTCCATCCACTGGTGTCCAGGAGCTGTAACCACATTGCCTCCATATCCCTCTCTTCCTTTTCATCCCTTGTACATTTGATCCCCTCCCACATGTAGATAGCCACCCCCCTTCCCTTCCCCATGGTCCTTCCTGCATAGTTTGAACCCTGGGATTGCCAGGTCCCAGTTCCAGTGCTCTGTGGCCCACATTTCTGTGGTGGCTGTGATGTCTACCCTCCCTACAGCCAAGAGTGCCTGAAGCTCCGTGCTCTGTTACCAAGGCTTCTCGTATTCACCCGAGACCACCCTCCACCCTGTCACCTCTTCCTCCTTTCCAGAGCCCTTCCCACCTTGCCCCTTCTGGACTAAATCCTCAGTATTTTCTTACTAGCTTGGGGGTTAGGCTCACCCAGTTCCTGCGCACTTTGCCCATAGTTGGACCCCTGCCACCACCCAGCTAGTTTAAATTCACTTTGTTGCTATATACTCCTGTAGCTTCTGCTTTAATACCCCCTTTCCCTCCCAACTTAGGGGCAGCCCATATATAAACTTGTTAGCGGGTTTACTGCTAACTTTCAGTGGGGTAAACATCAGAGATACTTAGACTGATGTGTACATCGAGGTCTGACTAAACTGCGCACTGTTAGAAGAGGTGAATGGGCATGAAAATGGGAAAAGTAGCAACTGGCAGGCCAGAATGACACCCCCAGTTTCTGCAGGCTGTATATCTTTGAGAAGTACCATAATGCTAGCAACATCACCCACCATCTCAGGGACTAAACTTGGACCTTCAGTACAGTCACAGATTCCCTCCATGGGGCTGGGGAGGCTGGAGGGGAAGGGTAATATTCCCCATCCCCTCTTCCAGAAACCCTCATCTGCCATGGTACCCCCCTCCACCCCACCAAGACTCTTTACCAGTTTGGTGGTCTGGAGTTCTGTCAATTGTGCAGGGAGTATAACAGCTGGGGACTGATATTCATATGTTTGCTCAGGTGCAGATCCTAGTTTGCCTGTGCTAAACTAAATGCAGGCAGAAATCCAGCATGCAATAGACCTTGGGATGGCGGTTTGCCTTTTCCCACTTCTCTATAGGTCAGGAAGAGCTGAGTATTGTCCTGCCTGTGGCTCTTTGTATGGTGCAGGTAGCAGCAGGCTCTCTTAACATTCAGGCCACACAGTCCACATTCCCCTGAAGTGGAATGGTCAGTGATAAAGACTGGCAGTGTCATGGACTGATTGAGGTGGAACTCAGATACCACCTTAGGAAGAAACTTCTTGTTAGTCCTAAGGACAGCCTTGTCTCTATGGAATACAATGTAGTCAGGCTCTATGGATAAAGGCTGGAACTCATTAATCCTCCTGGCAGAGGTAATTGCCTCCAGGAACACTGTTTTTCAGGTAACATACTTAAGATCTGCCAAGAACATGTGCTTGAAAGGAGGCTCTATGAGCTGAGCAATATATATATTAAGGTTCAACACTGGCATGGGATCCCTATGCAGGGTTGCAGGTGAAGAAGCCCCTTGAAAAACTTCCTGTATACTGGATTTGAAGCCAGGGATGAGGCCCTTCCTGCTGACAAATAAGCAGAGACAGCTGCCAAGTGCACTTTTGCAATGGATGGTCTTAGACCAAGGGAATAAAGGTGGGTCAGGTAATCCAGGACAACTGGAAAGCCTGCCTGACTGTACTCCATGGCTCTGTTCTGGCGCCACATGGAAAATGTCTTCCACTTAGATGTGTACATTTTTCTGGTGGAAGGCTTTCTAGAGACTCTGAGGATCTCCATGACTCCTTCTGAGAGGTGTAAGTTAGCATACAGATGTAGAAGTGGGTAGCCATCTGGGAACTAGCGACCATCGAACAGTATGGTTCATAAAAAACACAGCAGTAGAGTCAAGCCATATAAAGGCAAAAGTACTGGACTTTAGGAGGGCTGACTTTACAAAATGGGTGAGTGCCTACAGAATGCACTCAGTGGGCAGGAAGGAAGGTAGGGGAACAATGGAATAATCAAACTGTCATCACAGAGGCAACTAGTCTTTGTGTGAATAAATAAACAAAACAATGTAAGAAACCACTGTGTTCTAAAGGAGGTGTAGGGAAGGTCTGAGAGAAAAGAAAGATCTAGAAGTACAAGGAATCACAGAAGGAGTACAGAGAATTAACAATTATGCAAAGGAAACTGAAGGTAGTTGAACAGCAAAGGCCCAAACTGAGGAAAAAGAAAGCCACCAATTAAGAAGGGATAAACTATAGGTACATCAGTTTAAGGAAGACCATGGGGAGGGAGAAAGAGGTTTAATAAAGGGAGGTGGGCAGAGGGTGACTGTGAAAGGCAGAGATGCTAAACAAAGATTTTGTCAGTATTCACAAATGAAGAGGGGAGGACAACCAACATAGAAACACCTGACAGTTGATACCAGCTAATTTACAGAAGAAAGGTTCTAGAACTTAGAACTGAAGGTGGACAAAGCAATGGGGTTGATGGGATTCATCCCAGATTCCAAGAACTAAGGTAGAACTAGTGCCACCACTGACTACTCTAACAACCGCGGGCTTATGGGGTACCTGAGGACCGAGGAGGGCAATGATTCCACTCACAAACGTGTCTGCAAGCAAGGAGAAACCACAGACCTAATTTAACCAGTGATAGGGAAATGATGAATCACTTATGAAGGAAGAACTGTCATACCTAGAGACAAGAGCGGTATAGGACCAGCAGCTTGATTCAGCAGGAAGTTCAAGTTCTGGATGAATCTAATAGATTTTGACTGGGTGACCAAAGTAGTAGATCATTGAGGGCGCGGACATGGCTCCTTAGACTTAGTGGGCATTTGACAGTCCCACACAAAACATTAATATACAAGTTGGCCAGCCTGGAGTGGATCCAAGATGGTAGCTCAAAGAATTGGCTGAGAATAGGAGAAGAGGGTAATAGTAAATGAGTCCACCTGAAGAAAGGGGTTACTAGTGGGTCGTAGGTTCAGTATTAGACTGGTCCTTCAATGTCTTATATGACATTGCAGAGGGACTGAAGGAAAAGTATGTTTTGCAGACGCATAAAGATCTGCAATAGAGTGATACAAGGTGGGGGAAAGGCTGAGAAGGACTATGGTTGGAGGAATGGGCAAATGTATTGGCAGCTTAGATGGAGCATGCAAGGTATGCACCTAAAACAAAACCCAGGGGGGAGTACACAATGGGGGGGTGAGATACTAACAACAATAAAATGGAAAGGAACCTGGGGTAGTGGTATCAGATGACCTAAAGGTGGTCAAGCGAATGGAGAGGGCAGTAGGAGGCTGGGGATACTGGGATGCACGGAGAGGCATCACTGTAGAAAACAAGAAGTTGTTATCCTCTGTATGACAGCCGGTGAGACCCCATCTGAGTACTGCATAGTTCCTAGAGACCCAGTCTCCGGAAAGACATTGACATAGAATGGAGCTAATCCAGAGAACAGCATTCAAAATGGTGCAGGGTCTGCACCAGAAGACATATGAAGAGAGACTTAAGGAGCTTAATATGTAGCCTCGAGGAAAGGAGGGAGAGGGGGACATGATAGAAACTTAAGCACCCCAAGGAATTAACAAAGTCCAAGAGGGTAGCAACTTTCAGAAAAGAGATGCAAGAACAGCAAGTACAATCTGAAGATAGAAGGGTGGTTTAGAGGTAATGTAAGGAAGTATTTTTCCTGAGAGGGTTGTGGATTCATGGAATGGCCTTCTGGAGGAGGTTGAGGAGTCAAAACAGTGGTGGAATTGCCATGCATGGAGACAGTCATAGGGGCAAATCTGGGGGTAGAAGAAGAAGAAGAGAATCAGCATTTATATAGCGCTTCATACATCCAAAGCGCTATGTAAGCAATGCTAGACTGGTAGTGAAGTGACTGAATGTGCGGCGTTGGCTATATCTCACATCACCACACACAGCCTGGATAATTGCATGAACCGTTTATGGAAGGGGAATGTTGGCCAGGACAACTGGAATGTTCCCTACTTTTGCGAAGAGGCCCTGGGTTCTTTACTTCACCTGACACCCACCAGGACAACACCAGGATGGGTGAATGTTTAACGCCTCATCCGGGCGGACGGCCCAGCAGTACAGCACTTCTAATACTGCACCTGGATGCCAGCGATTTTTAGTGCAAGTCCAATCCCAGTGTGGACGAGAACCACGTCCTTCTGGTCCAGAGAGGCAGATGTGCTACCAACTGAGCCACGCTGACACTTCCAACTAGGTAGGAAGAAGTAGGCTGGTTAACTAGGATCTGCAGCAAATTCATAGGTAGGGAAATGGGCAGACAGGGTGGGCCAGCGGTTCCTTATCTGCTGTCAAATTCTATGTTTCTATATCTTAAGTTCTCAAGAGGCTTTGAGCCTGAGGACTGGAGGATGGGATATAATCTTGCCTGAGAGGATGTCAGGTTGTGCCTCTTGGAGAGCTGATTGGTTTGGCTACTGACGGGAGAGAATCAGGAGCCAGGTTGCTCTGCCCAGTTCGGACCCAGATTAGGATCATTGTTGTTGGCTGAGATCTGAGCTTGTTCAGCATCCTCAGCAGCAGAGTGAGTGAGAAGGCACAGGAACTTCCCGTCCAATCCATCAGCAGCACATCCAGTGATTGTACCCCTCACAGGAAGTCTGCAGCAGAACTGGGGTAGCTGATTGTTGTCTGGGGCTGCAAGAGATCCACTTCTGGAGTGCCTCATCTTTGAAGACAGTCTGCTGGACCTGTTTGTTGAATAAGTCCACCCATGGTGGTTCTGTATGATCTGAGGCATCTGTCAGGACTTGTCCTTCCTTGAAAGGTGGATTGCAGATAAAGAGATCTCCAGGAGTATGCCAGGCTCAAATTTTGTGGCTCTTGCACAGTGGGGTTTGTACCTCCCTGTTTGTTTATGTAATACATAGGTTGTGATGTCTGTCCTTATCTGAACCACTTGTCCCTTCAGTATGTTGGTGAAGGCGAATGTCCAGGAACACTGCTGTGAGCTGCAGCAGATTTACGTGTAGCAATGATTCCTGCATGAGCTATGTATCAGAGCAGTGTGCTTCCTCAGATCTGATCCCTATCCCAGAAGGGAGGTATCTGAGGTTAGCACCACCAGGGATTTATCTGCTCATTTTTCACTATGGGATGTAGACTACAGCGCCCCAAATCCTCCCTAACTAGACTGGATACCTTTACCACTCCTTCTGCCGTTTTGCCCTGGACTGCCTTCCCAGTACCCACCATTGTCTCCTCTATACGTCCCTGTCCCTCCCAGCCCTACAGGACAGGAGGCAAGTGCACTGCACTAGTCTGGCAGCTAAACACTGGTCACAGTCCCTGCCTGCTTATTTCTCTGCCATCCTCTTCCCCCTCCTTCCCATTCCCTCAGGTACATCGACTCCTGGTCTTTAGCAGTATCTTGCATGTCCACCTCAGCAGGTCAGGCTGCCTTCCCCTATTGGTTGCCTAAATTATGGAACTCTCTCCCCTCTACCATTCGCCATACCCCTTCCCCTTCTTATCTCAACAGTCTCCTGAATGACCACTTGCTATCTCCTTTGCTCCTGTGCTTAACCTTCTAGACGCTGTACTATTTTCTGCACTTTGCTTACCTGCTTAGACTGGGCTACCTGAGACAGTGTCGATTTGTCAGCTTTGGTGGTATCCTGCTCCACTACCGTAGTTGCTGCATCTCGTTGCTATTGTTATGTTTTACATTGTATTGTAAATGTACCGTATCTAGCTGTTCTGAATTGCACTGTTTCGTTTTGTATGGTACCACAAGCTGTACTACTTGCTGTTCTTTTACTTGCACTAGGGCACCTGGACAATAGACAGCATGGATTCATTCAGGAAATTGTGTCGACAAACTTGTGTGGAGTTCTAAGGACTGCGATGAGTGCCTTGACGCGGTAGATCAGTGATGTCCTCTTCTAGACTCTGCAAGGCATTTGACTCTGTTCCTCGTGGGGGCCTGTTGAATAAGCTGGGATAATTGGGGGTGGGGAACCAGATGATCAGATGGCTAGGCAATTGGCTCCAGGACCGGACCCAGAGGGTCATAATTGGCAGGATAGTTTCATCCCCAAGGAGGGTCATTAGTGGGGTCCCGCAGGGATCAGTCCTTGGGGCCCTCCTGTTCAGCGCCTACATCTCTGACATAAGGACAGCTATCAGGAGTGTGATGAGTCTCATTGCAGGTGACTCAAAACTGGGGGTGGTGATGGATGGGAGGAGGGGAGGTGGCCCTACAGGGGACCTGAGGCCTGGAAAGATGGTCTAGAAAGTGGAAGCTGAGGTTCAATGTAGGGAAATAGCAAGGTACTGCACCTGGGGCCAGTAAACCCAGGCCAAGTGTACACCCTGGGTGGGGAATGCTAATGTCCGATGGCTGAGAGGACCTGGGGTGGTGGTGGATGTCAAGATGAACAACTCTGGAGACTTGTAGAGGGCAGTGCTGGCTAACAGGATGCTGGGATGCATCACTAGGGGGACTATCTCCAGAAGAAGGGAAGTGATACCTCCTCTGTATAACTGCTTGGTGAGACTGTGACTTTAGTACTGCATGCAGTTTTGTGAGGCCACACTTAAAGAGGGACATTGAACCCTGGAGAGGGTTCAGAGGAGGGCAAACCAAATGATTTGGGGTTTAGACAGGACCAATGAAAAGGCTTGAAGAGCTTGAATATGTACACATTGGAAGAGAGAAGGGACTGGGGACATGATAGAGGTCTTCAGTACATGAAGGGGGTACATAGGGGAGGAGCAGTCTGGTGCTTCAAAGGAAGAGGGGGCAACTAGAGTGCAAGTGTGGAAGCTGAGGGTGAGATCAGGGAGAAAGGAGGAGGTGCTACTCACTGAGAGGGTGTGGAGCCATGGAATGTACTGCCCAAGGGGCTATGGAGGCAGAGACAGTGGAGGGGTTCAAGAGAGGGTGGACAGGTACAGGGAAGGGCTTGGAAGCAAAACCAGTGCAGCGAATATCTGGAAGTGGGAAGGGAGAAGCCAGAGAGGGCGAGAGTCAGGCAAGGTCAGCTCCCAGGGTGGGCTGACCAAAAGAGCAGACACGAAAGACCGTTAGGCCTACTCTGCTGGCATTTTGTATGTTAGTATATTGTCTACCTCATGTATTTTCAATGTTCGTCTTCCCAGGATGCAACTGGAAATGAGCAAATTGTCTGTTTAGTATGTTTTCCATAAATCTTTTAAATAAATAAATGGTATGTCCTTGTCTGAGGTTGTCCTCTCCTGCCACCACTGTAGTGCTCTGGAAGGAGAATTCCTGTGACTGGCACCAGTTTTGACAATGAATCTCTTTGATGCCAGTGACTTGAGAGGAAACTGAATGTCTCTCATTTGAAACCTGGCCCTGACACTGTTGCTGACACTGTCATGTGCCCAGCAATTTGTAGAAAATGCCTTCTGGCCTAGGGGTGAGTAGTTTGAACGGGGCTGGCTAGCTCACTAGGCTGTCCTCTTCCTGTGAAAGGAATGCCCTGCCCCTTACAGTGTCCTGCTCAGCTTCTATGAACTCCCAAGAGCTGAACTGGCTCTAGCACTGACTTCTTCAGGCTGACTAGGAACCCTAAGGATTGCAAAGTATCCTGTATGACTGCCAGAATACCCCTGACTAGATGAGGAGATTGACCCAAGCCTTCTAGTCATCCAGGTAGGAGAACACTTTCACCTCTGCCTTCTTCTATGTGCTATGACCACAGCCAAGCACTTGGAGCAGAGGTCAGTCTGAAGGGTACTGCCCTGAACTGATACAGACATGTGATAATGTAAAACTGTGCGAGAGGGAGGTTTTGTGAAGTTAGAAGGGAGATTGGCCCTTTAGGAGGGAGAATACATAAACGCACCACGTTGGCCTTTAAGTAACGGGAAATAAATATATATATAAATATATATATATAAATATATTTATATATATAAAAATATATATATGTATATCTATAGTACATATATAAAATGCACTTTATTAATTCAGTTAGAACAAAACTATACAGAAATAAATACAAACTGTAAAAATCCACACTGATACATCAATAATAAATACTTTCTAATTTCACAAACTCGTCTTGGTGGAATGTACAAGTGAGTTCTTTCCCTTCCAACCATCATTTTATTTTGCCCTCACGGTGTAGTTCTGGATCCCTGTTACTGTATGGAAGGATCAGGGGTCAGAGCTCATGAGAGGGAAATGTACCTGAGCTGTCTGAGTAGCTTTTATATTCAGCACTGCAGCGCCGAAACAGCCAGACGCCAGCTCGCACATACATGCCAGCATCCTGCACGAAAGCACACACAGGCATTGCAGCGTTTGCAAACTGCTAGGCTGACAGTTTTAACTTATCTACACTATTGCTCCTCTGGACCCCACAGCAAATGTAGACACATCAGGGCTGGCAGCACCAATATGAGGCACCCACGGACTGGAACTAAGGGATAGAGGCTCACAGGAGGCAAGGTAAGCTGTGGCTGGCTGCTGAGATGTAAGCAGAGATCGAGGTGATAACTGCTGACTGACTGACTATGAAAACCGGATTTGCTTCCGTGGGGGGCGGGAGTAGTTAAATCACTTTCCTGCCAAAATGGGAGATCACATGTATGTTGATAATAGATGCAACTAACTGAGATATTTTCAGGATTGTCTGGGGAATGGGGAAATAAGCACCTTAGGTCCAGAGATGTAACCAACTCCCTGCCTTAATGTTGGGAGGATGGCTTTTGAGTCACTGTCTTAAACTTGGTTTTACAAATGTCTGTTTAGGAGATCCGGAGGGTCACCACCCCCAATTTTCTTTATTGTGAGGAAGTATCTGAGTACAGACCTTTTCATCTTGTGCCCAGGAATTGGTTCCACTGCCCTTTGCAACAGAAGGTTGGACACTCCTTCTCAACAAGTTGTTTCTGATGGGTGAGGGTCTGAATACCTGTCCTCAGCCTCACATGAGCTTAAAATTAAGGCAAGATTCTGGCCCATTACCCAGGACCCACTTGTCTGTGGTGATAGTTTGCCATTCTGCTTCTACTTAGCCAGCGTGTCTCTATTAGTGTTGGAGGTGACCTGCCACCTCAGGTATATGTTGGTTTAATCTACTGCCTGCACTGAGGCAAGCGGAGAAAAGAATCTGGCTGTGGTGGGCGCTAACCTGACAGTGGTTGAAAACGAGCCTTGTTTAGCATTCCACTGTTTGCATAGGTTCTATTAGCTTTCCCGGCCCAGGGCAGTCCTATGGGAGACCATACTGCATTTGTCAGAATACAGCAGATTCCTTTGTGCCAGGATTATGCAAATTGTGGGTGGGGACATGAATATCTTGCAGTTCGATATTCACAGTATTTGCCCAGCAATGACTGCATGGTCCCCTGCATGAGAAATACGTTGACTAACCTCGCCTAATCTGGTACAGTTCAGGGCTCGTGTAGTATTTATGCCCCCATCCCAAGATATTCTGGTATGGTGGTGCCCTTCCTGAATCCAGTCCTGCTAATGAAGGTAACCTTTCGTTCAGTGTCCCTCCCTTCCACCTGATCCCAGTCCCTATAGGGAAGATATCCTGAATAACTGTTTGCTAATGCCCCCCATCAGCCACACTGCCTTAGTATGGCAGTAAAGAAGCGCTGCCCCAAGAAAGCTCGTTCCATGAGCAGCCGCCCAGCCTGCACTACTTAGTAGCTAGATTCCCGCCTCACCACGCCAGCACCCCTCACCCCTTCCCAGTCCATCAGTGCCATGGTCCATTGACTGACAGTGGTACAGCCCACCTCATACAATCGGGCTACAGCATGTCTGTACAAGGGAGCGTGGCTTATTTATATACAGTGATGTGCTCGTTCACTATAGGTTGCCCTCTGGTACAGATAGACAACAGACCGTGGTCGTAAGATGGGCTGCGTCTTAGTCGCATTGAACTGTGGTATTGATGGACAGGAGAACAGGGATGGGTGTCTGTGCCATGGTGGAGGGGCTACTTGTCAACTGACTATACAGTAGGTTGAAGGGGGCGCCCAGTTCAGGACGGGCTTTTTGGGAATCAGACTTTGCTTGCCAAGGTAGTGACTGTCAGGAGAAAGCATTGTAAACTGGGCAGGGTGGTCTGCGATTGGGATGGGGAGGGATCACTGACACCAGGGAAATTGTTTCCACATGGACTGGGAATGAGGGAGGACCACTGGATGCCAGGATATATTTTCAATGATTGTATTGGGTGGTGATAGACCATTGACACCAGGGATATATCTTTTTTTAATGGGACAGGTTTCGGGAGGATTATGTCACTGTTCTGAGACGCTCACTTATTGGTTCAGCTGTGCTGGTAGCAGTCACACTTCCCATGCAGATGAGCTCCCGAATGGAATGCAAATGCCCCCTTAGTGCTTGCATGCCCATAGACTCATTTGCATGACCTTGAAAAGTGCAGATTTTCCAAGATGTGTCATTGCAGGCCCAGTTCAGTGCTTGGGCAGTGCTCAGTGGCTTAGTGCCTGGACACAGTGTCTTGTATACTGAGGATGGCGCACTATCCTCTGAATACAGGCATTGTGCACCTGCATCGCAGCACAGCGCAATGTCTTGCCCACTTTGGGCATTTTTAGCTATTGGGCCCTGGTGTCTCATTCTGTCCTGTTGGTCAATGGATGAGCAACATGGCCTCACCCAGGCAGAGATCATCTCAGGACTCTGAATCCTCCTTACCATGACAGCCCTGAAGACTAGTCCAGTCTAACAACAAAGTCATCGGTGGGACTGCAGCAGTATCCCGCCACCACCCACCCACACTTTATTTTTTCAACTCCATGTTCTTCAACTGACCCAGCGGATCAGTATTTTTATTCTGCATACTGACCCGATCTTTTATATTTACGCCTGACAGGACATTGAGCATTGTAGAGACACTGACCATGTATCAGATAAGTATTGGTTTTGTTACTCCTACTTGTTTGCAGTAGTTGGTTCAGAAGAGCTAGATCCTTTGACCCCATTTGCTGCCTTGTTTTCAGATTCGTTTGTTCTTTTTTGATCCCTTATCCCTGTCTTTGAGGAACCAGGTGTGAGATTCTTATCTGTGTTAGGATGTTAATTCTGTAAAGTTCAACCCGCGTTATGATACTAGGCTTTCACTGTTGATGGTTGGGATGTTGGGTTTGAAATAGCTCTACTATGCTGTTACGATTCCACTATCATAAAAGGAAGGAGTTTCTGCAAAAACTATACTACTGCATATATTAGTAAGAATGCAAAGCTAAAAGTACACAAATAAAACATTAGTTTGAGATCTTGTTGATGTGTCTAATTATTTTGGGATCACTCAGTGCAGTTTTCTCACAATGGCTGCGTGCATTATGACACACGCAGGCCATTGTGATACCTGTTGTGCTGACCATTGTAGTACCGCAAAGGGTACGGAATGAGACCATTGTATTACCGTAGGTGCATCCATTACATTATGGGGACGCGGTACCACAGGTCATAATGGTAGCGCAATGGAATTGAGAGAACCATTGTGTACCAATTGCAGTGGTATCATATAGAATAGTGTATGTTTTTACACAATATATATGTTGTTATCAAGGGATGATGCCACACAGACCTCATGCTCGAGAGGTCCGTGTGATGTAACTACTTCAGATGGCAATAATTGTTGGCTTTTAAGCAACTATATAATATTGTATAGTATATGGTTCTAAACTGTGGAGGTTTTATATTTGGAAGGTTCACCTTTGAATATTGTCCCGCTTGCTTGCTCGTCGCTTCCCGGTCCATGCTGTACCGCCATCCAGTTCTTAAAATTAAAGATACTGGTGTCACTGTTTCCTCGGTCCTGCCTCGCAAAAGAAAACAACTGGTAAACTGATAGTTTGGGGACACAGAGCTTTGTATGGTAGTCCTGTCTCAACTATCGACTGAATGGCACTACCACTGATCGTTAGACACTCGCCATTTTAGAGAGCTTTTTGATCAGCTCTGTTTAGCTAATCATAGCAGTCATAGTAAAGTTGTACTATCATCTGACTTCAGAACGATAGTACAACAACTTTTTAACTTGAACTGTCCTACAACATTTGGAAAGCCACTGTTTTCATCGGAATAAGCCCTAACTATATACTTTGTGTTATATTTGCCATTGTGCTACGACTGCACGGTTGCACGTGCTACTATGGTGTGTCAATGACCACGGTGGACACAGTGGTATCACATAGAATTGAATAAAACCACTGTGATACTAGCAAACTGTGGTATCACAGTGGTGCACATTGTTACACACCAGAGAGATGGTATTACCAGTGAATACCATATCTCGGTAACATGTTACAATGGTGTCAAGAATTGAAATAACCAGGTGATATCATTTATGAAACCCATAATGTACACACTGGAAATCATAGGTGCAGTGACAGAAAAGGTATTACAGGGTATTCAAATAAATTCTTGTAACCTGAATAGGGCTATACATTCGTGGTGCTTCTTGACAGCAGAGTTTGTGTGTCCCTAGACAGAGGACAACTACTTTAATGTGAACTATTATTTGAAAGATTGCACTACACGAAGAGGGAAACAGTCAGTGTAAGTATACTGGAAAGAGTTGTCATTCAGACCTCTATTTCGAACAGATGTGTACTGTCCCATAGTTCCACCCTCCTGATGTTTGAGAGTAGAGCCCACCAGGTTCCACTGTATCAGCTTAGGATGGGTGCCTGCAGAATGATACATCAGCCTTCCTGGGTGACCAACAGACCAGACACTGATGGCAGATATAGGCTGACTAGCCCATCTAATTGCCTGGCCACCTATATGATGCGCTTGAGCCTGCTGTTTGTCCCCCCTCCACAGGCCCACCAGCAAGAGACCCACAGTTGCCTCTGAACAATCCTGGTTCCACTTGGATATTCTTTGCATATACATGCGCAAGGAGTAGTTTGATAATGCAGTTGCGTGGAGGAGTTTATGCCAGCACCTTTGATCTATGCTTAGCTAGCAGAAGCTTGATAGGGGACTGAGAAACCCATAGATGGGGTAGCCCTGGCAGTGTGCGTTTGGTGCTCACTAGCTATGAGGCACATTTGGAAGCTTGGTGATCTAGGACCACCCTGCCTAAAGAGTCCGATAGGGAGAAACATCGGGGAGGTGGATCTCGGCAGCAGACCTTGGCATGTCGATCAGTGCTGCTCTGCTATCTTGTGAAGGTCTGTCTGCTCTGCACCACCTGACTGCGTGCCTCAGCCATGGTGGCCTGCCAGAAGTTTTAGGGAAGTTGTGGAGTCCTGATAGTTAGAGTAGTTACCTGCTTAAGTGGAGGACTAAGAACCCCATAGTTATTGGCATAACAATAGGCTACCTATCTGGCAATTATATAGGCCAAGTCATAGTGACTGAGCATAAACAAGTCAACACACTTACTTCTCTATCTGGTTGTGTGTGTGCCAGGTCATAGTGATTGAGCATAGGCAAGTCAACACACTTACTTTCTATCTGGCAGTTGTGAGGAAGGGAGCGATTTGGCGTCACTGAACGGGATCAGTAACAGCGGAGGGGCACAGTGGATGAGCAGAGGTTGTGAAATGGTAAAGAAAAAGGGTGGCCTTTAGGAGATACAGGAAATCAGGGAGGGGGGAGATCGGGGGGAGTACCTGCAGGAGTCAAGGAAGGTGACAAGGGCAATTAGGGCAGCATAGAAACATAGAGTTTGACGGCAGATAAGGACCGCTTGGCCCACCCAGTCTGCCCATTTTCCTACCTAATGGATAAGCTGCAGATCCTAGTTAACCAGCAGCCTACTTCTTCCTACCCCCACCCCCTAGAATTGCCTTATGACTGTCCCATGCATGCTTGAATTCCACCACTGTTTTTGACTCCACAGCCTCCTCCGGAAGGCTGCTCCATGCATCCACAACCCTCTCTGTGTAAAAATATTCTTAAATTACCTCTGACGCCGCTTCTATCTTCAAATGTCCGCCTTGTCACTAAAGACCTCGGAGCTGGTGCAATTGACTTCTTTGACTGTGTCACTAAGACGGTAGACAGGGCTGTGTAGACATCCTCTATCTTGATTTCAGCAAGGCATTTGACTCTGTGCCCCACAAAAGTTTGATCAGGAAGTTGGTGGATCTTGGAGTTTGGGAAAAGATGGTCAGATGGGTGGAAACCTGGCTGAGGGACAGAACCCAGAGGGTGATGGTGGGGGAGAGTTATCTGGCACCAGAGAGGTAACCAGTGGTGTCCCACAGGGCTCTGTGCTGGGGCTGGTGTTCTTCAGTGTCTTCATCAATGACATTGTGGATGGCATTAAAGGCAAAATGTGCCTATTTGCAGATGGACGCCAAACCTGTGGGAGAGTGGATACAGTTGAAGGGATAAGGAACTACAAGAAGATCTGGAAAAGCTGGGGAGGTGGTCCAGGATCTGGCAACTTGACTTCCGATGAGATGAAAAGTTATGCATATTGAGCCAAGAATCCCAGGACAGAGTATTACCTGGGTGAGTCCTAGTATCTGCATCAGAGGAGGAGAAGGACCTGGGAGTGGTGATCACTAGTGACCCAGCTACTTTGGCGCAGTGCAAGCAGCAGCAGCAAAGGCAAACAAGATGCTGGGATGGCAGCTAGGGGGAATCAGTAGTAGGAGAGGAGGTTATACTGCCCTTGTACAGGTCACTGGTGAGGTCGCATTCAGAGTATGGAGTTCAGTACTGGTGCCCACACCTCAAAAGGACGATAACCTGTTGGAGAATGTACAGAGGAGGCTACAAAGATGATAGCCAGTCAGCAGGGCAAGGCATACGAGGAAAGGTTGAGGGCACTGAACATGTACTCCCTGGAAGACAGGAGAGAGAGAGAGGATATGATTGGGACTTTCAAGTACATGAAAGGGATAAATAAGGTTGATAAGGGGAGTCTCTTTAAGATGAGTGGCAACTATATCACAAGGGGGCACAGTCTTAAGCTGGATGGTGGGAGGTTTAGGAGGGAGGTCAGGAAGCACTTCTTCACAGAGAGGGTGGTGGATACTTGGAATGCACTGCCAGAAGAGGTCATCTTGTTGAAGACAGGGCAGCTTTAAAAGAGGCTGGGATAGGCATGGGAGAAGGCAAGAATTATGGGTAAGGAGGTGATATGAAGAGTGGGAGGGAGGGTAGACATTAGCTCAAGTTGTGGACGCTACAATACGAGAAACTTGATAGGCCAAATGGCCTTCTTCTGCTGGCTTCATATGTTCGTATGTTCATAAGGCATTAAGGAGGAGGAGAAAAGCATCTTCTAGATACATCAGGAAGAAAAGAAGCTGTAAAGAACAGATAGAAAGGATTAAGAAGGAAGGGATGGGTCAGAAAGGGGGAGAAAAGGCGAAGCACTCAATGGCTACTTCTGTTCGGGTATTTGAATGAGAGAGAAGAAGTAGCAAACCTAAGAGGGGTAGCGGGAAGTAAAGACTAGGGTTGAGCCGTGAAAGGGTGATCATGAAAGGTGAGTGCCAGAGGCTGAAAGTGCTGAGGGGTGGACAAGGCACCAAGGCCAGATGGTATTCACCCTAGGGTACTGTGAAGAAGTTAGCAGAGATCCTAGTGGGGCCCTTGTATAGGCCTATTCAATGCCTCACTGAATTCAGGATGTGTACTCGGTGATTGAGGTTGTCTCTTGATTTCCCTGCAGAAGAGTAGATCCAAGGGTGAACTAGGGAACTATAAACCAGTGAGCCTCACATCCATCGTGGGGAAACTAATGGAAACTATCCTGAAGGAGGGGCTGGTATTCTGCTGGAGTCTGAGGGGCTGCAGGACAACAGACAGCATGGCTTTCTAGCTGGCAGATCCTGCCAAACCAACCTTGTAGATTACTATGACTGGGCAACCAGTCATATGGACAAGGCCATACAGCGGATGTCCTGTACCTGGACTTCAGCAAGGCATTCGATTTGGTGATGCATGGGAGATTTAGAATAAAAATTGGAAGGGTCAGTAGCAAAAAATGGTGGGATGAGTGACAAACTGGCTGCAGGAAGACAGCAGAGGGTGGTGGTGGAAAACTCTCATCCCGAGGGCAGTAGCAGTGGGGTTCCACAGGGCTCGTGTGGGACCAGTTGATTTGGGATATTTATAGCAGACATTTCCAGGGCATTAAAAGTAAGATCAGTCTGTTCACCAATGACACCAAGATAGGGATGGTGGTGGATGATATAGAGGGTGACAGGGCTTGCAGGAGGATTTAGCTGGAACCTATGAACTCTGCTTCAGAAACTTGGCAGTTGGGGTTCAGTGCCAAAAGTGTAGATGCTCCATTTTGGGGTAAAGAATCTAAGGAGAAACTACTAGCTGGGGGTAGCTGGGTGGAGACTGAGGAGGAGAAGAATCTGGGAGTAGTTGTAACGGATCAATGAACAACTCTGCACAACGTGGAAGGCAGTAAGGGCCAACAAAATGCTGGGTTGCATCACAGGGGAAGAACCTCGAGGAGGGGAAGTAATTCTGCGCTGTATAGATCACTTGTTAGACCTCATGTCGAACACTGCATGCACTGGTGACTACCCGAAAAGGGACATTAAATTACTGGAATGGGTGCAGTAACGCAGCTAAGATGATGCAGTGACTGGGGATTTACCATATGAAAGAAGGCTTAGGGAGTTGGAAGATGTACTCGCTTGAGCAGAGGAGGGATGGGGGACATGATCGAGACATTGAAAGTGAGAGGATAAAAATATACTGGTATGGATGGGCTCTTCAGGGTAGTGGGTGGTGGATATTTAAGTAAGTGACATGAGATTTGGGGTTCAGGAAGGGAAATGAGGAGGCACTTCTTATGGAGAGGTGGTGGCGGTGAAATGCATTACCAGCACAGGTGGTAGCCTGTAGAGAGAGTGAGCTGATCGAAACAGGCTGGGATAGGGTGGGGTGGGAGGAGGAGGGCAGCTGCAGAATGAGGCTGCTATTTGCGATACTCGGCAGACTTGATAGACCAAAATGGCCTTTACTGCTGGCAATTTTTGTATGCTCATATGTTCAGTAGTTATACAGGGCAGGTGGTATTGAACTAGCATAAACAAGCCAACACACTTACTGTCTAAAGTTTTAACAACTCAAATGGGTGGGGGGGGGAGAGGATGGAGCCCTTACAATTGTTAACAAACAAGCTGATATTTAGGTTTTATTTCTGGGGTGGGATGGGGCCCACTGGTGGGACACTTGTCCATTGTTTTTCCCATACTTTACAGTTTCTCCTGAATGGTCTGCTAGGAACTGGCATAGTTATGTAAGATTGTGTAGTATTCATGTACACATAACCAAGAGGTCCTTAGTCCTTCACTTATGATAGTTACCAAGACAGGAAGGATATGAGGCGAGCCCAAGTAGTACTGGATATCCCTGTTGGAGGAAGTAAAATAATAAAACAGGTGAATTATAGCTGGCCTGCGTTGAGGGCACAGATTACTCGATCCTGAAACAAGAAAATATCTGATGATCATGGGCAAGAAAAGTAGGCTTGGGATGATATCCATACCTTTCCAAGTTTTCCTGATTTCCTCCAGAACATCAGAGTCAAAGCAAGATGACTGGAATCGCAGAAAGTAACTGTTGATCCATTCTAGAAATTTCTTCTGTGTCTCCGTTCTCAGCATCACACTGTCCAGAGGGAACAGGAGACAGGAATGAGGCTGAGTCCAGACATTTACGTGGAATGTCTTCTGGTAGGAATTCAATGACAACCTGTACCAGTTGGGCGCTGGGAAGGTCCTGTATCTTCTGAGGAAAGGGAGCTCCAAAGATAGACCACAAAAGCAAGCCTAGGGGGACATTTTCCAGAATACAAGAAACTTGATGAAATGTCATTGACTCTTGAGTGTTGAGGAGGCTGGTTGCTAGGGTGTGGGATAAACTGACTTTGACTGTTGAGGGAGGCTGGTTGCTAGTGTGTGAGATAAACAGCAGTGATACAAAGGACTGTTCTACTATTCTGTACTGTGATGTCATGGATGATGTCATAAACCCTGCTGTTTGCTGAGAGGACACCTAAAGACAGACAGAGAGAAAGGGATCTAGTGATCTGGGGACTCCTCAAACAATCAAGTCATACAGTAAGGCATTGAGGATGCTGGGGTGTATAGAGAAGGGTGTTGATGGTAGGAGAAGTGAGGTGATTGTGCCACGGATTGGATCCCTGGTGAGGTCTCACCTGAATTACTATGTCCAGTTCTGAGTCCTCACATGAGGAGGGCCTTCATTCATTTCAGAAGTTTCACCAAGAATGACATATTAGCTGGTAACAGCTTGTTTCAGAGGCCCTTATTATATACTCTTTGGAAGTCAGGAAGGAGGGGCATGATTGAAACAGAGTTAAACAAAGTGAATAGCAAGGACCAGAGTCTGTGGGAGGCATGATTGAGGGTTGGTGGGAGACAAAGTCATGAGAAATGTGAGGAAGTTGTGCTTCACTGAGAAAGTGGTGAACCACAAACAGACTGCCGCTGCTGAAGTAGTGTGGGCAGCTACCCTTACTGAGTTTAAACAGTTTGGGCAAAGCAGGAACTCACAGTCCTGGGGGTGTAACGTGTGTTTCAGGAGTGAGGAGGAACCAGACCACCAGCATAGTAGATTGTCAGAGTGAGGTAAATAGTACTCGATGGACCTTCGATGTCTTTCTGCTGTCAAATTTTATGTTTCAAAAGCATACTAAGATGTATGACATAAAGGACAAAGTAGTTGTAAACATAAATCATGCAAAAACTTCTGTTTCAAAACAATAAAACTTGAATTTAAAAATCAAATAGTTTCGGTGTAAAAAATAAAAAATTGTAATGGTTTTATGTATGTATGTATTATTAGCTTTTACAGTTTTCTGTCAGGAAAGACATACTGAGGCAAATCTGGTTCCAGAGGTGGCCCAGGATAATGGGGAGGTTAATCGAATTTGTTCAGGGTTGCATTGTGCAGTATATGTGGTTGTGAAAATCAAACCCACGCCTACTGGATCTGCTCAAGCTCTTTCACAGCTCATCTTATGTTTCTAGGGTCTCCATTTCCTGCAGTGCTCAAAGCCCACTCCACTGGAAACATTAGCCACCTTTGTATAATTGAGCCGGCCTGCTCTGCTTGGAGGTAATTGTAGAACTCACTTTGAGCTCTGTTCATGTCTTTGTTTGTGTTTTGTTTTCTTGGAATAGGTTTTACCATTTTACCTAGTTAATGCGCTTCTGATGTATTTAAAGGTTTCTATCATATCCTCCATTTCTTCTCTTGCTGAGAGTACATCTGCAGTGCCTTGGTCTAGTCTCATATTTCCTGGTGTAAACCATGCACCATTTTCTTATCCCTCCACTGCACTGCCTTTGTTAAACAAAGATTCAAATGCTGAAGCCAGTGCCACATGAGTTGCAACTCCAGCAGGCAAGCTGCTGGAGCACTCGGCTTCTGCAGTTACGCTGATGCAACACTGAAATTGTCTAGTCTGCAGCCTGTAAGTGGTGTATTTCAGGGATAATATTAGGAAACCCTTTTTCCAGAGGGTTTTCAACCTGAGGAACAGGCTACCAGAGGAGACAATGGGACAGAAGAAAGTGAGGTTTAGGCTGCTAGGGGGCCCAGTGGCAGAGCAGTGCACTGCCATGCAGGCGACCTAGATTCAGGAGTGAACCCAGGTGGTGGTTTGGGAGACAGGCTGGGCTGAGGTGGCTGCCGCATGGCACCATGCTTGGCCGGAGCACTGATGCAAGGTGATATGTGGCTGCTCCAGTGAGCTTGTTCCTCGCCGCATGGGTGTGGATGCATGCCAAGTAAGGCTGACAGAGGTTGCTTCACTTTGGAAAGGTGGGAGGGCCAACAGAAAAAGTGAAGAAAAGCACAGCTGTCTGAATGAGACAGCCTGAGCTCCTGGCTTCCCTGGGTCCTAGTACCTGTTGGGTATGGATCGCAGTCCAAAATGGAGACAACAACTTGAGGAAGGGATGGCCTCCCTGGAGCCCCTTCTGGTAGCTAGTGGGTTGGAGTCGTAGGCCAGCAAGGCAAGCCTGGACAAATTTCTGCTTACCAAGAGAACCATAGGGTATCCTTGATTATTGGGTGGGTGATCCCTGTAAATTAGTACTTATACAATGGGTCTTAAAATACTGCTTCCTGATTGGCTGGCTATATTTACAATGATGTAAATCCTTCTGTTACCCACAGGAAGAATTGTCAGCCAGCCACATCTGCCATCCCCACTGTGAAATCACTGCAACCCATGAAACACAAACAAAATAGACACCAGGTTCAGTCACCCATAAATGGCAGTTAGACAGTTTTCCAGTATCCAGGGAGGTAGTGACTGAATATGGTGACTGTCAAAAGCGACTCATATTCGCGCTTTCCATGGGCTACCCTGCAAGGTAGCTACCCTACTGCAAGCAAGAGTAGGGAAGGCGCACCGAAAGGGGTGGGGATAGCGAGGAGGAAGGAAGGACAGGGTGGGGTCTTAGGGAACTGGTGTGACTGCTGCTGGCGAGCTAGGCATGTGGTGTGGTGTGGGTGGCTAGCTGTGGTGCAGCAGGTGCGGGGTCTGAGCTGGGGCTGGGAGCATGGAAATGTTCCTGCTGCAGACTAAATTTTCACAACATCCAGATTTTGACCCTTCCTGACATGCCACCCTTGAAGTTGAAAATCTAATTTCAGGAGGGTGCATGGCAAGTCCCCTCCCCCGCAAAAAACACTTTTTTAGTGTTCTGATGAAATGTTGCTTGAAGTGTATATTGCTGATTTGCTTTTCGCAATATAGACTTGCTGTACAATAATCGCTGTTTTGTGATCACTATCGTGACATGGAACAGTGTTTCCTTATTTTCTCAGGAAAAACAAGCGGGGCCATTGAATAATCGCAATATCCTACTCAGTGTGGATAATGCTGGAATTTATCCATTTCTGGTGTGGTTTCTCATTCGGCAGCGGCCTCTGACCAAACCACACCAGGCATGGATAAATTCTGGCATCACCCACACTTCTCTCATGGTATATTGGTTATGTCCTTGGTCCTTTTTTTATGAAACAAGGGACAAACATAATGAAATCTCTTATGCTACTTTGTTGCCTGTCTGCAGAGGTTTGCAGGTGCCAGGTAACCCATTTTATGTTACCTATTATGGGCTCTGCGGTCGATTACTGCCTGCATGCACTTCGAGAAACGGAGTAGACCGAGCATGAAGGTAAATTTTGCCCTCGAACCCAGTTGTGTCACTGGCTTTTCTTTGGCTGTACTTCATATATTTTCTACTGAGACATGCATCATTCATATGCCAAGAGGGGTGGATATCCCATGCATTAAATAGATATCACCACCATTTGTGTGCCAGTGGGGGTGATGTCCCATACATTAAATAGCACTATTCGTGTTCATGTCGGGTGGATGGCCCATACATTTTTTAATCTTATTTCTGTTTTTGATCTATTCACCAGCTGAGTGGATCTCCGTGATCTCCAGCCACCAGCACCCTTACTCCCCCAGACCCAGTCTTGGCACCTCCTAGAGCGGCCATCATTGCTCACACTCTGTGGCAGGATCCTGTTGGGAGCCGGGGCGCTGGGCCGCCAGCTGCCAAATCATCAGCCCACCATTTTTCCTCCTGGTTTTCTCCCTTGTGGAGTGTGGGTGTGCAATGACATCTGAGCACAACGTGCCAACGTCTGCCAAGCTCCACCCTCCTGTTTACAGACATCCCTCTGATAGTGCCTCGGTCATCAGCAGGGGCTGCTACAGCATGGTGGTTCCCTGGATCCCTCCTGGGATAGGGAGGCAGTCCTCCGGATGCTCAGTCCATCCCTCCTGCCATCCCCTGGCAGCCTGGACTCATGTTGAACCTTGGTTGCCAGCATGTGCAAGGTGTGGCATCCAGCGCCTCAACCCTCAGCATCACCAGGCCAGTGGATGCCCATACATTTAATAGGATCAGCTTGTGTGCCAGTGGGTGTCACTGTTCCGTATATTTAATAAACGGAGATCAACTTGTGTGCCAGTGGGGCCACTGTCAGATACATTTAATGTCAATCAGCTTGTGTGCCATCTGGGATAGATGTCCTGTATATTTTACAGGAACCAGCATCATTTTTGTGCGATAGAGGTGATGTCCCATACATTAAATAGCACTGTTCATGTTCTGGTGGGGTGGATGTCCCCACATTTAATGGAGATCAGCTTGTGTGCCAGTGGGTGTCACTGTACCATTCATTTAATGTCAATCAACTTGTGTACCAATGGGGGTCACTGTCCCATACATTTAATAAATGGAGATCAGCTTGTGTGCCAGTGGGGGTCACTGTCCCATACATTTAATGTCAATCAACTTGTGTACCAATGGGGGTCACTGTCCCATACATTTAATAAATGGAGATCAGCTTGTGTGCCAGTGGGGGTCGCTGTCCCATACATTTAATGTCAATCAGCTTTGTGCCATCTGGGATGGATGTCCTGTATATTTATGGAAACCAGCATCATTTGTCTGCTAGCGGGGTTGAGGTCTGGGTTTATGAGTTTCCGTACTCATGGCCCTACCCCCACCAAAACCTGTAATGAGTGACTGCATACTTTAGAGGAAAGATATTTGTACATACAGACTTTTCCTCTATTGACATTGCACTTCAAAAGGTGGTCATGCTTTTGCCTGTCATGCACCCCATTTCTGGAACATACTCTTTAACCCTACGTCAAACTGCATCCCACATCTCTTTTAAGAGAACTACACCACTATCTTTTCTCCTTCTCTTTATGCTCCTGTTTCAAACCACTCTAGCCCTAACTCTAATCTCACCCACTCTCTGTTGTCCCTGGGAACCTGGGGTCCACTCCAACAGGAGCACTTCCTTTCAATCTACTTCTTGCATTTAATCTTCCCTTTTCCTTTTCTGTACTTTTGTTTGCTTTCTCTCAAGCTGCACAGCTTTTCTTTCATCACCAGCTGAACCCTACTGGGAAACTTGTACTTACTAAACCAAATCTATTCCTGTCCCCATCTATTGCCTTCCTTCTCTCCACCTTTCTCTCTAGGTCCCCTTCACCTAATCTCTGCCTGGCTACTATTGCTCTCACAGCACTTTATTCCTCTTTGTTTGAATACTGCTCAGTCACTTTAAAATGACCTGATTGTATTGTCACATAAATGTAAATGCTGTATTGTTTTTGTCATATTTACCACTGTTAATGCTCAAACATCTACATGTAACTTCATATTATGTACATAAATGTTCATTTGAAGTTCTTTCTTCTGTCATGCCTGAACACAGTCTTTGGCTAGTGCACCTACCCAGTCAACAAAAACTAAATAAAATAAATAAATTGCATTATTACTCAAACCCATACAGGTGAGTGTGGATTCCTCTTGCCTCCTAGTAACGTAGCCAGTATCATTCTTGTCCCCAGGTGTTTGTGACTTCAGTTCTTCACAATGTAATACCACAGATCTGGTCAGGAATATCCATAGTAGACTTCCATTACCAGAGGAACCATTCCAGTATCTGTAGAGCCTCCTTCATTTAAGGGCAACAGACTTCTAGGAAAACATACAGTAAACTTACAAGCTCAAATGGGCAGACTGGGGTGCGTAGGCCTTATCTGCCGACACTGTCTATGTATGTATCTATGTATTTGTGGTGAGGCTGTGCGGGTGGACAATCGAGGCTGGACCGTTGATACCGCACTCTGGAGACCATTTCTTCCTGGTTCAGCTCATACGAGCAGTGGTGCCTGCAGGCAGGTACCAACCCTGATAGAAATCAAGAGGTCCTGGTTGAGATGGAGGACAAGTCCAAGGATTTCATTGGCTCAAAATCCTGGATCGGCTCATTTGAGATCGCCTGTGCCTTGATAAGTTTTGTAGTGTTCTTGCAAAATTATGCTCGTCTGTTTGGGGAAAGAGCTGGGAGAGCACATGGAAGCAGTTTACTCACATTTTGATAGCTTAGGGGCCCCGGTGATGATGGGAGATGACTCAGATAATTCTTCTAAAGCATTTTGGGAATTTTTTCCAGTAAAAGGACACTATTTTGCTGGTGTTGGACCCTCCTATTTGGGAAAACTGATACAAAATGGCCCAGAGCAACTGCTGGGTTCAGTGGAGGAAGCTTGACTCTTTGAACATGACTTTACAATTTCTGTTTGCCGCGGTAAGGTTGCTATAAATGTGTTTTGTGCTGCTATTTGGTGGGTCTCTTTCTGCTCAACATGGAGCTATCTCCATGACCCATGGAGTCACCACTGCATCAGATTTCATCTATCTTGTAATTTCTCCAACCAGCTTGGAATCATGCTTCACTTAGCTGTGCATCTGTTTATGTTGTTCTGTTAATGAGCAGGGACTTGATTCACAAGGCTTTTGCCCTAGTGCAAACCCTGTTTCTATAGTGCAAACTGGGTTTTGTGTGCCCCAGTGTTATTCATCAAAGCCCAGGTCGCACAATTAGAATGGGCTTTCATCATGGCAAAGGGTTCAAGGGCATAATTCAAATTAGGGAGACGACCTGCAAAAGGTGCTGTGCCATTCACAAAGTATTTTTCGAATGCAAGGGTCATTTGCAGAGAACCTCGCAGGAGGGAATACCGCCAACCAAGACTTGGCAGTATTCTGCACAACCCTAGTGGCTAATGGAGGTACTGCTACAGACCCCACACCCACTACACTGTGATACTTGTAGTGCAGTGGTTCCTCTCCTCTCCATGGTCCCTGATCACCATCTCTTTTATGTGAAAAGAAGTTTCTCTGGTAGTCCAGTGGTCCCACCCTCGTTCTCTGATCTCTATCCCAAAATGAAAAATCTTATTCCCTGGTAGTATACTGGTCCCTCCCCCCTCCACCGGTCACCAACTGATGTGCTGAGTAAAAGAAAACAGTCCTTCCCTGGTAATACAGTGGTCCCTCCCCACACTCGAACACACGCCCAATAAATATATACAGTTGTCATTGATGTCCAGTGTACACCCCTCCCCACCTTCGCCTCCCTTGGAAAAAATAAGTGTCCTATTTCCCTTGTGGTTTAGTGGACCCTCCCACCCTGTCAGACAGTGACCTCCAACCCAAGTGGTGACTGGCAGCCCTCCCTCCCATCAAAATGGCCAGTTGCTGGCAGAACTGTGAATGAGTGAGTACAGTATACACTGCTAGGTCACCGTCTGTAGTGTGCACTCACCACTCATCTACAGTACAGTCGGTGGCCAGCCATGGTGGTGGAGAGGAGGGCTGTGCTGGTCACTGACTTGGTTCTTGGATGGGGTAGGATGAGAGGTCATTGTTCTGGGAGAGGGAGTCGCTAGACAACCAGGGAAATGGGACACTTTTGTTTTTTCCTGTGAGCAAAGGTGGGGGTACACGACACCAAATAGATAATATATATTTATTGGGTGAGTGTTCGCTGTGGGAGGAACCACTGGACTACCAAGCAGGGACTGTTTTCTTTTACCTGAATAGTGACTAGTGACTGAGGAGGAGGGGGAATGACCACTTAGACTACCAGAAATAACGTCTTTCTTATAGGGACAGAGATCCTAGAAAGGGGTGGGATCCCCAGACTACCAGGGAAATAACAATGTTTTTATAGGGACAGAGATCCTAGAAAGGGGTGGGATCCCCGACCATTAGGGAATAATGTTTTCATCATAGGGACAGGGATCCTAGAAGGGTGGGATCCCAGACCACCAGGTAATAATGTTTCATTCAGGGATGGAGATCTGAGAACGGGAGAGGGGGAGACCACTAGGACTACCAGGGAAGAATTCTTTTATTATCGGGTGGTGATCTGGGAACGGGGAGGGATGAGGACACCACTGGACTACCTTTTTAATATCGAGACAGTGATTGATGAATGGGAGTGGGGGAGAGAACCGTTAGACTACCAGGAAACTTAATTTACATAATGGGATGGCAATCAGAGATTGGGGGAACCTCTGGACTACCAGGGACATGTTTTTCATCTCATAAGGGTCAGCGCCGGGGACGGGAGGGACTACTATACCACCAGTGAGGATTTTTGTCTCAATACAGGCAGGGCAGTCTTTGCAGCCCATATAAATAGACTCACAATGGTCAAGCAAATGGCCAGCTAGTATCGCGTGCATGCCTGATGGGTTCATTTGCATGTCTGCTTTAGTGAATCTTGTAAATCACATAGCACACGGGCGCTGTTCATTGCGGGGCCATTTCCAGGCATGCAGGTTGGGAGAGCAGTAGTGGGGTTAGAGGTAGTGGTAATAGGGTTACCGCTGCCTCTACCTAGCTATAGACACAGTCATGATAGCATCCTACACAATCCAGCTATATAATAGCATTTTTTACCATCTGGGCAAATGCAAAGGGCAGCTTAGCACTTTTGCACTGCACTTTGCATGTGTTTGTGAATCAGGCCCCAGGTTTGCCACAAAAATCAAAGACTTGTAACTATTTTTCTGTCTTAAGGATATTACAGTATGATGTTCTGTCGGTATAATAATTATCACATGTAATACATCAATTATCGTTATACGTATTAAAAAAAGGTAATTTTTTTTACAAAAAGGAAGCGGCTCAAACTTTTATGGCAAGGAGAGTTGGTGTGGAAGGAACAGTTGTCCCTAAAACTATTTGGTTGAAAGGGCTGTATACCATGAACCGATGTTGCGGTATTGGAAATTGCCCACAGTATCAATACTGTGACTTGATACAGTTGTATTCTTGTAAAACCGTGATACTGTGATATCTCTCTGTTTATTTTTTTAATAACCCAAGGAAATTTGTGGAGCTCTTGGACTCAGGAGTACTGCTGCTGATTTTCACCGCTGTAGAAAGCAAGATTAGAGTGCACTGCCTTCTTTACCCTTGCAAGCCTGAGTCCCATAAAGGGAGTCAACATTCCATTACATGCACCTCCACTAAAGAAAAGATGGTTTCGATAAATAAGATGTATATACTAGAATTGTTGGGTGTATAGCCTAAATGCACTCTAGCATTCCTCCTCATCCCTTTTATTTACCACCAAAGTATGTTTCAGAAATATCTCTAGAAGGGCTAGAAATTTAGTTTACAAGTTTGTGTCTTGGATGGAGTTCCAGAATCTGTGATGTTGGCATTCTGTCCCTAAATCTGGGTGTATCAGCTAAGGCTAGGTACAGTTATACTGCACTTTTGCACACAAAGCGCTCCAAGGCTGGCCGACAATGGCCCTCAGCCACCGGAAAGGCCTGGGGAGAATCCCCGGTCCAGAATCTCCGCTGGATACGGCCCGCTTGGGATGTCGAGCTGCATTCCGTGACTCCTAGGTGAGCTGCAGACCAAGAAGGACAATGGGTTATCGCCCACTGACTCCAGATCGAACTGCCTGTAGTAGCGAACAGGAGGAATCGGGCTGCCGGATTCTGAAGAGTCTGGGCGAAAAGCTGCCTCGGCCCTGAGCCACCCCTCCACCTGCCGACGGTCGGGTGAGGGTGACTGACAACCTGTGGGGCAGGACGACCACCGAGAATTCTTGGTCAGTGCCCCAACTTCTGTGGGAGTCGAGGTTCCACCACACCGGTGGAGCAGCTGGTTTCGCCGAGCACAGGCCCTGAGGCAACCGACTGAAAGAGGGTTGCTCGGTCGCTCAGGCGACAGCCACTTGATGGTCAACTTATTGGGTCATGAGCCTCCAGATAATAGGCAACTGCCGCCACATAAGGTCCTCATAGCGCCGGGCAATTTGCGCCGTAGCCTTCTCACCGGAGGAGGAGACGAGAAGAATGGCGCCGCCGCTACTTCGCACGAGATCGAGACTGTGGTGTCGTGCGGAACGGTTGATGAGAAGAGGTCAGAGACTGAGACCGGGGACTGAGGGTGGTCTGGGTGGGGCGGGGACACCCGCCTCTTGCTTGGGCACTTTAATCGACTGGCCCAGAAGGCACAGGCAGATCTCTGACCACCGGGGGACCTGGAATATGTTGTCGGCTTCTCCAGTTTATTGGCCATCTAACGGATCGAGAAAAATCTCGACTTCATTGATGGGAGTCTCGCAGGCTGGCCTGACAGGGCACGGCATTAGCGCCCAGCTTAACCTGACGGAAGTCGCATTTGCCCACTGCCTGGGAAGGGACCCTCCTCCCCATGAACGCCGACAGGGACTTACTCTTTCACTCCTTTTCAATGAGAAGAATGTCCCAAAGGTCTCCTTTGTGGAAATGGACCATTGTGCTCTTGAATGGCTTTGATACGAGGAACTGAGAGAGCGGGATCATGGTTGAGGAGGAGGAAGTGCCTGGCCGCCCTCCGGGGCTATCATCTGTTCGAGCTGCCGCCGGACACCAACGAGCCTCTTTAGGTTTACTGGCAGGAAAGTTTCGGACGCCTTAGCTTCAATCAGCGATCGTCCAGAACGCTGGGCTGAGAGAGCTGCACAACTCACAGCCCGCGGGTCGTGATCAGGCCTAGGCAGTAGACGCACTGGCGTGGATCCGTTCTGGACATTTTCGCCCACAGCGGCACTTGAAAGCTGGGAACAGATTGTCCACGAGCCGCGAGGGAAGACCAAGTTTAGAAAACTTCAAACCAATTTCTGACTAACTGAAGAGTTAGGATCCAGTCTAAAACACAGAGCTAAGGAGGAATCTGAGCTTCTCCAAGCGGTAAGGAAGATCTGGCGCTGGGGCGGAGCTGAGTTTTACCACCCAGGGTGGGTGATGGAGCTATTTTAAATCTTCCGCAAGATTAAAGTGCAAGGGTACCGCCAGAAAGTGTGGATGAGAACACATCCCATGTCCCAGAAATTGGCTACAGGGGTTAATACAGAGGGTAGTGGTGGGGTCCCTCCCCACTGTCAGCAGTGGGGTTCTCAAACGGTAATGGCTACTCCTGTTCAATGCCTATGTTCGATATGGGGGGGGGTAAGAGTAGGATGAGTCTTTATGGATTACGAAACTGGGGCATAAGACGGAGCCTGTGGAGAGAGACAGTCCAGAGATCTGGTACCTGATGGTGGTCAAGGAGGTGGGGATTGTGTTTAATGGTAATGGCTGTTGCATCCATGGGTCGAAACCTTGGCTATGTATACACCCAGGGTGTTTACTGCAAGCCAACCAGTGAGCGGATCTAGGATGGTAGACATCAAATGAACAACCCTAAAACTGTAGAACTCGTGGTTGAAGCAACGGGATACTGTATGGCTAGGGTATGGTCTAGAAGAGGGAGGTGATCCTCCTGTAACGTCTTTGGTCAGACCACATCTCGAGACACTGCATGCAGAAGTCTGGAGAGCCCACCTCAAGGATGATGCACACTGTTGAGAGTGTCCAGAGGAGGGGCAACTAGATGCTCCTGAGCATGGAGGAAGGCCCTATAAGGAAAGGCTGGAAGAGCTTGGCCACTCGGGCTGGAGGAGAGGAGATTGGGGGGATGTTGATAGGGTCTTCAAACATGTGTAAAAGGAATAAACAGGGCAGTGCCAAAGATGTTCAGACTGAAGAAGGGTGGAAACAACCAGGTGACATGAGGAAGCAGGAGGAGGAAATATAGGGGATGTGGGAGACCTTTTCATTGAGAGGTGGGGGCCCTGGTCACCCAGGAGTCTGGTGGAGGAGGCACAGTGGAGGGCTTGAAGAGGAGGACAGGTCAAGGTAACTGAAGAAGAGGATGACCTCTCTGGGGCTGGGGGGAAGAAAGAACCATTAGAGGTTGCACTGTAGAGACATTAAGACCATCTGGCCTATTCTTCTGGCTTTAGTATGTTAGATATAGCAGAGGAACTGCAGGGGAAGGTGTGCCTATTTGTAGATGATACAAGATCTGCAATAGGTAGACCCTGGAGGAGAGGTGAGGCAGTGAGGAGGCCTAAAGATTCTGGAGGGTGGTAACTTGCAGCTGAATTAATGCCAAAGTGCACAGTAATGCACATGGTATAATAACTGCAAACCATTTACACACAGGGGAGGAAATTGTTCAGACAGAGATCTGGGGATTATAATTTCAGATAACCTGAAGCTGGAGTACCACTCAAGAATAGAATGTCTGTGTACAGGAGGGGTATTTTCAGAAAAGGGAGGTGCTGATGGCCTTTATAAATCCATGTTGAGGCCTCACCTTGAGTATGGGTTTAGCTCCTGGAGGCCTCACCTACACAAGGATATATAAGACAGATTGAAAGGGTTCAGACAAGGGCAACCAAGATGGTGCACACTATGCATAGGCAGCCCTAAGGAGAGGTGGAGGAATCTGATCTGTACCCACTGAGACTAGTGTTTGTTTGCAAGGAAAATAAGTGCGAACTAGGATCATAAACCAGATTAGAAGAAGGAAGGTTTAGGGGGCAATGGAGGGGCATTACACCACTGAGAAGGTGCAGGAGTCCAGGAACTGACTACCAGAAGAGTGTGGTGTGCGCAAAATGCAGAAAGGATCCATAGGCATGGACAGAATTGAGCTGACCAGTGGGTAGAGTTGTCTTTGACAAAGATGATGATTGGGGTGGGGTAAGGCAGACCTGACTGTCCAAAATGGTCCTTTTGTCACCAGATTTCATGATTCTAAGGCAGTTAAGTAATTAGGACTCACCTGTTCCATCAGAGTAGGTGTCCAGAGTTGGGGGTGTCCCTATTTGGGGTATTCTACAGGACCTGGAAAGGGAAGAACAGAGAATGTTGACGGGACACAAAGGTTCAGAGGTGCTAGAGGAGAGATTAGAGTGTTAGAATTAAACAAAGATACTTATCTGATTGGTATGTTTTGCTGGACCTGTAGAAATAAAGGGAAAATAGATCATATGAAGTATGTATCATAGTAGAGAGATATAAAAATGGTATATATATGAGTAAAGGAAGAAGTTTCGAGGAAAAGACAACTAGGCAAAGTAAGGAAACTAGAGATGAATAAAATGCAGACAGCTAAGAACAGGAGAATAAAGTGGTATTTGGGATTCACAAAACCCCCCTTAGCGCCTCCTAGGTGACCTGCAGGCAGCCAGAATCAAGAAGTAGTCAAGATAAGCAGGGAATTTATTAGGCTAGTGGCTTCTATATTATTTGAAAAAGAGGACACTGTGGTTCAGGAGTCTTGAGTTGTCCCAGGAGGCCAGTGGCTCAAAAGGTAGTTTCAGGATAATGTCATCCCTCATGGACAGTGCAATTTTTTTATATTATCTTCCCTGGATCCTAATGTTGGGGTGAGTCCGGGCTCCAGTGTGTATGTAGCAGGAGGTATTCAGAAACTGCTGACCAGAAATGTTGTGCTGTTGAGGCAGACAGTTTATGCTACTGAACTACAGTGACAGTAATGGCAGGTATTTTCAACTGCTAACCAGAGGAAGGCAACTAAATAGTTGTTGGTCTGCACCAGAAGTCATAAAAGAGACGATTGAATATGTATGCCCTTGAGGAAAAGTTCAGGAGACAGGACAGAAAATTTCTCGCACCTCAAGGAACAGTCCAAAAGAGTAGCATCTTTCAAAAAGAGATGCAAGAACAAGGGCCAACTTGAAGATAGAGGGGACAGTCAGGGGCAAATATGAGGAAGTATTTTTTCGCAGAGAGGGTCGAACACATGGAATGACCTTCCAAGGAGGTTGTGAGTCAAAATAGTGGGGACTTCAAGAATACATGAGACAGACGGAACCAATTCTATTGAGGGTGGAGGAAGTCAGCTTTGATAACTAGATCTGCAGCTATCCACTAGTGAGGAAATGGGCTACTTGAGTGCTACAGTGTCTTATCTGTCATTAAGGTCTATGTGTCTATGATTCAGCTCAGAGAGCTGTGGGCTGTAACCTGCTCCATGTGTGTGGAAGAAGATGATATTTTGGGAGGGGGGAAGAGACTAGACAATAGAGGTATGGTCTGTTTCATCCGACGGAACCACTGTCCCAGTGAATGGTTTTAATGTTACAGTATTTGATGAACATTTAACCAGCTGTGGAGGGCGAAAAGGAGTCATAAACTGCCTCCTTACAGGCTGAGATTGAGTGGGAGATCCTGAAGGAGAGACCCCAACAGGGTTCTGTTGGTGAAAGAAGTAGGGACAATCAAGGAAGAGGAAAGGACATATGTCTCCCCATCAGCCAAAGTGGTATGAACACCCCACGTGAAGAGGGTCTGAGGTGGCAGCCAGCAGTAGGTGGTAGGAACCTTAGCTGTTTATGGTGGCAGATCAGGTGTTGAGGGCCTGGTAGAAGTGACTGGAGAGCAATGCACAAGATAGAACCATAAAGGAAAATCCGCTGTGCAGCTTGAAGGCAATGCTGAACTTGACTTAAAAGTAGCTGTGGTGGAGGCAAACGGGAATTAGGTTTCTGACGGACCATGAAAGCAGCAAGCACGCTAAATATTATTACAGCAGTACGTCAGTACCACGGCTATCAAAGGATTTGGGGAGAAAACATAAGGTCCAGGACACTCACAATTAAAACACAGAGCACTAAAAGAAAGAGCCTGATGGGTTATAAATATTGGGAATGTGTCCAGGAGTGATATATAGTGTGATAAACTATTTTATCCAAGTATGTACTTGCATACATGCAGAAACTTACATTTACACATATATTTATTACTGTCCTTGATTAATGTGCAGTGGACTGTGTCACATCCTATCCTCACCCCCGTTGTTTGACGCTGCTTACTGGTATCTGCCTTAGTTTGTTTCTTCCATGTTGACCCCCTCAGCCACTTACCTGCCATTTAGTCACACTTCTCCCCATTCTTCCCACTATCATACAGTGAGCATTTGTTTCGTTTTAATTTTTTTTTTGTTTTCTACCAAACCTTTTCAACTGCTGTTCCAAGTTGTCGTGCCTATCTGCATTCTTTGTCATGTCCTCGCACACCTCTCAATATAAAACAGAATTTTATTTATTTTATTTTTTTCACTGCTTCCTCAAAACTGATAAGCTTCACCTACTTTCCACCTGGTTTCCCCACTCGCTACAACTGCCACCAGAACCCCAGCACATAGAAACTGTCAGATTTTTTTTGAACTGCTTGTCAAAAACCCACTGCTGATGAGCCTCACCAGGTCACACTTCTGTTGTGTTCTAGACCTGCCTACAACTGCAACCATAGGTTCTGTGAAGTCCTTCTCTGTAAACTCTAAATGTCTCTTGTGGCCTTATGACCTCCTTCTTCCTGCTATTTACTGAGATTTCTATGTCATATAACACACGCTTTGGCCCCCCACATTTTCCACCGACCTCCAACACTATAATGCTGTGGTCTGTTCCAGGTGTCTACTACCCTTTCAGTGAAGTAGTACTTATATCCATCTTACCCCCGTCCATAGCTTCATCATGTCCCATGGTCCTTTTTTCCGTGAAGGAGCCCCCAGCACCTTGTTATCTGTAAGGTACTGTGGGTCTCCATCATGTCCCTCTCTTTCAGGGTTTATATGTTTAGATCCCAGTCTCCTGCAGGGTTTTTACAGCCCATGCAATTTTTAGTTGCCCTTATACTGCCTTTTTTTCCCCTGTCCTTTCTATGGTGTAGCCTAAAACCTGACACAGGACTTGGTCTCTGTCCAGCTACCTCTGTAATGTTACAGAGTGCCCAAACCATTACCGCAATTTTTTGCCACCTGTAATGTTACAGAGCAGAACTGTTGAAACCATGGTGTTTCAACAACGGATATGAAACCAGTTGGCGCTCGTAACGAATCAGCGAGGTGGACACACGGCACTGGTCCCTAAAAGCATGAGCTGCATTGTGGGACTGGTGCCACTTGCAACGGTCGCTCTTGCTCGGCGTGGAGCAGCAGGACGGTCCTTAAATGGACACCGCTGGGCAGTGTGGACACACCTGGCTCCACGCAGGCTGTAACGGTTTCTTTTCTGTTATGGGGTCTGAGAGTGGATGGGCCTTAGTTGATCTTCACTAAGGGATTACTTGCAACACACCACTCTCTTTCCGTTAAGATACCCTCCCATGGAGCCCCAGCATCTTTCTAACCCTACCTACCGCTTTGTTACACAGCCCAGGAATTTTAAAGAGACCTACCAGGGTAATTGAGCGTCCCTGCATTATATTTATCAGTGCCTTGCCAGAGATCTCATGAGTTAATATGTCTCACCTTCTTTCACAAAGTTCTGTCCTTCGAAAATATACAAACCAGGTCCCAAGAACTTCCTTAGCTGCTTGTTGCGCCCTAGTCTACCTTAATTTTTCTGGATGATGAGATGCAGTGAGAGCCGCTCATCTTTTATCTGTAATGGCTGTTTTTCTATTGATTTTAATGATTAGGACCACCTGGCAATGGAACAAGGCCCTTGTTAGCTGAACAGCCCACATTTTGTTGCCAGGTAGCCACTATAGTTTAAAATCAATAGAATGTCACCATTCCATCTAGTGGCGTCACGCCTACTGGCATCTCGCCATCCCTAGTGAGCATGGTGTGGAGCCAGTGAAAAACAGCAAAACAAAGTCCTTGGGACCCAGTTTGTATATTTTATGAGGAGTTGCAACTTTTTAATGGTTTATAAATTTAGGAACATATTAACTTCCTTGAGTCTTCTAAGGTAAGCACCATGGGTGCGTATTTTGCAAGTCTTTGGGATCTAATAACTCCAAGGTCCCCTGCTTAGTGATCAGTACTAACCTCTATAAAGCAGCTCCTGGTTTCATGCCCTAGGTGCACAATTCGCACTTGCTGAACTCAACTGCCCCAATCTTGACCACTTTTTCTAGTTTCCAAGAGGCATGTGCATGCTCGTTCTCTTAGTGCCCACTCCTACAATTTTGGCACTGCAAAAAGGTATTCCTTCTTTCTGTAGTTTTTCTGCAATGTCACTTATGAAGACATTGAAGAGGTTTGCGCCAGTACTGAGCTGAGATGCTCATTGTCCTGCCACTGTAATAAGTGCCACACCACCTCTGACACCTTATCCCCACCTCAATATTACCTGTTTTCAACCTGTATTTGGTCGCCCCCTCTGTTAGCTACCATACCATCACTCGCATCTGCCAGGACTTGTT
Organism: Neoceratodus forsteri; assembly: GCA_016271365.2. Lineage (NCBI taxonomy): Eukaryota > Metazoa > Chordata > Ceratodontiformes > Ceratodontidae > Neoceratodus > Neoceratodus forsteri. The sequence goes on along the minus strand of CM057459.1, from coordinate 160,792,261 downwards.
CCACCACAGAATGAATCTAATATATGGAGCAGCTGCCTAGGTAGTCAGGATACATTTACATGTTCTTCCATTCTAGACAAGGCAAGGGTGCACAAACACATGCACAGACATGTGTGGCATAGCACCAGTCAAGGTCTTCCCACCCATGGGCTGCTCCCCATCGCACCTGCCACCAGTCACCAGTTGGCAGTCCTACATGAGCTGGCTGTCTTCCTTCCCCAGAAGAGAGCCCTGTATAACAGTTGATCCTCCCTCTCCCCAGAGAGCCCTGACGAAGCCTGCTATTCCTGAATCCATGTCACCCACCGCAGGTCATAGTGCTACTGTTAAGCTGAAGTACATGTTATCCAGTTTTCAATTAATTTTACCACTTTGGATCCTTCCTAGGCTGATCAATCTTTAGCCTCACCCTCAAAATAGTCAACCACCTCCTTCTCTAGATCACCTTCCAGGCACTTGACTATCCTCCATGCAGCTGGATAACCTTTCTAGTCCCAGCCTTTCACATAATGAGCACTGAGCTAGAGGACCACACAGCCCGGGTCATTACTTACCCAGCCAGCCACCTCCCACATCTGACTAGCCTAACTATATTTATCAACCTCCAGCTGGAGAGCACCCCAAATCTCCACTTAACAGACCATATCTGAAGCTGTCCTCTGCCCATGGACCAACAGGCCTCATGTAATCACTCAACCTACAGCTAGATCTACCAGAAGCCCGCTACCAGCCTTCACCATCCAACCACCCACCTGCAGCTAGACTCACTCTCAACCTTGAATAGTTCACCACCACCACCAGCCACCGTCCTCTGCTGGCTCACTCTTTCATGCCTGACTAGCCTCCCAGCAGACAATCCTCCTGCAGCTAGACCCCTGGGTTCATTCCCACCCACAGACCAGCTCCTCCCTCTGTGGGTTGAGTAACCTCCCAGAGCTGACACCTTTCCAAGAGCTGACACACCCACCATCCAGAGGCAGAACATCCCTGCACCTAGACCCCCTACTCTTCCTCAACCGGACTCTAATCACTCCTTCTCAACCGTGGACCCTATACTTCAACGAGTATTTAAAAATAACAACAATAAATATGACATTGGGATATTGCATTTGCAGTTAGTGGCTCAGCAGGTAGCACACCACCTCCGAGGCTGAGAGATCAGAAGGCAGTGGGTTCTATTCTCGCCAGCAGCACTTATGTTAATATCCCCCTATGCTGTTGTGGAGCATGAGTGGTGTGGCTGCCCTGATATTGTCTTCCAGATGAGACGTAAACCAAGGTCCCATCTGCTGTTCTGGTGGTAGATGGTGATCTATATTCATGCACTCTCAAAAAGCAGGGAATTTTTCCAGTGCTCTGGCCATATTCCACCCCTCCTAATTCACTAAAATACCACCAACAGCTTAATCTGTTCAAGGTCACATTATCTATTCCTCTCCGGTCGTGCCTGAAAATAGCAAGAATCTGTCTAGAGCACTTAGCCGTCAACAAAAAAAGGGAGAAATGTTTAACCAGGAAAGGCACAATAGCTTGAGTGTTTCCAGGTGCCACCTGGGAGCACATGTTAAGGATGGCTCAGGTCACAGTATGCAAGAGGAAGCGTGATTCAAACTCATCTGGTCTGGTCACCAGATTGCAGGTCAGAGTTTTAGACCACTGTGTCATACTGCCTGCCATAAATGAAATGAAATGATATGAACAAATATAAATTAAAGTCTTGCAAAAGAGCTGAAAAAATACACTGATCCTCAGATTACAAATGATTAACATGCAACGTTAAAAACAACATTAAACGAAAAAAAGTTCTCCACAAATACACTCAAATATCTAAATAATTCTTCCTTAGAACTTCCAGATTTTCAAATTAAAAAGTTGTAATCTTTTCGTGCATTCTGAATTTGTTCGTTGTTCATTCTCCTGCCTCTACCACCACCTGGGCCACTACTTTAAAGTAACTAAAGTACAAAATTCCACAAATAACAAGTAATCTAGAGCAATGCATCCTAAACACTTAAGGTGGGGTTGATTGAAAATAAAATGTGTATTTCCAAGTTTAGCTGGAGTCAGAGAAGAGAAAATGTTTTCAAGACAAAACATCGGTGCAAATCCTGTACAGCAGTATTTATTCTTGAAAAAAGCATTTGTCAACAATGCTTAATGTTTGTCATGTCAGGCGGTGTGCATATAGAGCTGCTACAGAGGAGCAGTATTGAACTGAAGCTAACCCGACCACCACCCTGCAGAGAGGTGAGGCATTGAGGTGCTTTGGGTCACATCCAACGCCACGCCATTTGTGCACACCTCTCACCCTGCAGACACTGGCAAGTGTCACGGTGTTCCTGGGGTCTTGGTCCTTGTACACCCCCATTCCATTAGGAACATGGTGGGATGGTGCAATATAGAGAATGGGGAACTTTGGGGGTCAAGAGCCCAAGGCATACCTCAATGTTTTCACTGGCCGCAGGGTGTGGAATGGTATGAGTATTACAGGCAAGAATCCTGCAAGTCACACCTCTGATGCTCATTACCTCATAGGCTACGCTATGATTGGGAAAAACCCTAATAATTTCAGGAGACCATTATATTTTACCCAAATGTTCAACATGGTCTTTTTTGACCCTACCTCATGAACAGGGGAATACTGCCTCTAGCCGAAAGCTGCTTATGTACAGCGACACGGGCATTTAGCACCACAGGTAAAAACATTCAATAGATGTAAAATGATAGCTGTACTGTCATGGGAGGTTAAAAATGGTAATGTTTAAATTGCAGAAAAATATTAAAAATGGTTAATATGAGCGAGCAGAAACTGTGCACTACATGTCGTATAATTAGTTGGGGATTTACAGCAGATTGTCAACTCAGGCATTTTGGTGCCTCCGACCAAGCGAACAGTGTCACTGGTGATTTTCTTTATCTGTCCCGGCCAATAATTTCCCCACAGCCTATTAATGATCTTCGCGCTTGAAAGTGTTAAAATACACTTCGCCATGTTGTGAAAAAAATTACAGCTGTAATTGCAATGAGGCAATGAAAATGCCACTGTGAAAATCTGACTAAAATATTACAAAGTCATGAACTATGAGGGTGTGGAATCATGCTCACTTAACACAGTCATTTTATGGACCTTGTCACCAAATATCAACATAGCCATTTAAGACCTCTGCTCATGAACAGTGCTTGTGATTTTCTTTATCTGTCCTGCATGCTTTACACATTGTCAGCACTATTGTGTGCCATGTGTGAAAACACTTTTGGGCAGTATATGAAAATGGCAGTACTGTTCATACAGTGTATAAATGGCAATGTTGGAAATCTGAGTGAAAATATTAATTTGTAAACTTATGAGCATGCATAGGAATCAAGTGCACCCATCGCCTGTTAAAACAGTCATTTTAGGAATGTTTCACCAAATTTCAACATAGCTTACTAAGACCTTCAGTTTGAATGAACAGTGTCACTGTGATTTTCTTAATGTGTCCTATACATTGATTTCATGATCGACTGCCTATGTGCGCTATATGGGCGGAACACATTTTGGGTAAGATGAAAATAGCTGTACTGCTTATATGAGGTGGTAAATGGCAATGTTGAAAACGGAGTATAACATTGAAAATTCAATAACTTACGAGCCGCGACGTGAACTGCACAACGCACGCCGTAAAACAGTCATTTTTTGATTTCATCAAATTTTCAACATAAATGCTTTTAAGACCTTGTTCATGAACAGTGTCACTGTGGTTTCTTAATTTGTCCCGCATATTGATTCCGACCCCACTGTACCATTGTGCACTATATGGGTGAAACGCGGGTGAGATGTGAAATGACAGCTGTACTGTTTATAAGAAGGTGTGGAAATGTCATGTTGAAAATCTGGATGAAAATATAAACATTCTAATCCTAGGAGTGTGTATAGGAACCTAATAACGTGACGCTAGAAGAATGAAAGTGAAAGCCCACCAAATTTCAAAATAGGCTTTTAAGAGCCCACCCATGAACACTGGCAGTGTCACTGATTAATCAACCCAAAGGCAGCCTCGCCGCAGGACTGTGAAACACCCTTCGGCCCAACGCCATGACAGTGACATAACTGCGAGAAGGGGTCCCAAAAACCTCATGTTGAAAATTTGGTGCAAAATCAAAAAATGCCTGAGATATGCACAGTTGTTCCCGGATCTAGCCCATTATGTAGCTTATCGGTATTTCCTCAGTTCACGGTCGGTTTGAAGAGTGCAGACGTTCCTGGTCCATTAAGATCGCTAAAGCCGAGTCCAGAGGTGTAAGTATGGGGTGAAGGGGGTGGGGAGGCAGGGGTGGTGGGTGGGTGCGGTTATGGAGGGGCCAGGAGACTACGACTGTTTTTTCTTTTGTTGGTGTTCTTTTTGTTTCAATGACAACGTGATGTTTGCTGCTGGGGTGGGCTTCAGCATGGCACAAGGATGGTTGGGTATTCAGCCGATGGGATTGGGCACTCTGCTAAAGAGTTTGCTACGCGGGTGGTCTCCAGCGGGCACCCAGTACTGGGGTGAGTGAAGTGAGTCGACGGCGATTGGGCACCCCCCAGCTATATCATGAGCTGCTACGCTGGGGTGCCCAGCAGACATCTGAAAGGCTTTTGGGTGGGGAGCGAGACGCCCAATCCCCGCTGGTTTTACAGTGCATGTGGGTGCACACACCTGTGTGTGCGGGTAGTAGTGTGGGGAAGTATGGTGATGAGCGTTTATATCTATCGCTGCTCACTAGCGAGCTCCCTTGAATTATGCCACTGCATTTTGATTTGTTATATTAGCCCATCATGCATTGTTTATAGGGCCGCACTCAATACACTGATTGAACTGAAGAGCGGGTGACACCCTGAATCGGATGATGGCACTATGTTTTACATGCGTGCAAAATAACAAACATAATAAATGTATCTTAATTTTGAAGACTGTTTTTTTTGTGCGTATATGTGAGTATATGAATGAGGGATCCACCACTGTAGATCAAGGGAGGATGTGGAAATGGCAGGTACATGGGGGTGAACAAAGTGTAGACAGTAAGCTTCCAGTATATTTCAGGCTGAGGGGGGGTGAACAGTGGTAGAGGTAAGTCCTACCAGAGCTTAGCTGATGTAGCACAGCTGACTAAGGTAAGGAGGATGTGGAATGGTACAGGCAAGAGGTGAACAAAGTAGTAGACAGGTGCCTACTCTGAGCTTCAGGCTGATGTTGCACAGCTGGCTCAGCAGAAGCACCACGCATGTTCTTATAGTCTATGTATAGTCCATTTATGTTCTACAGCCATTGCCTAACTGAGTTAAGATGTAAAACAGACACTAAATGTCAGGTCTATTTCTGGTGACCATGTTCACAGTCCTATTTATATGTCCTTTATGTTTTACAGCGCGATTGCCTAACTGACAAGACAAACAGATACTAAATGTCAGGTTTGTTTCAGGTGACCAGGATCGTGGGGGAGAGGCAAGGAACAATGTCTTGAGAATGTGCTTAAACTTATTAACTGTTAAGGTAAGGAGTGATACACTGTCCAGAACTCTGATGCGAATTATGTTTGCAGCCTGTTTAGTGGATTGGCATTACATTACTTAGCTGCAAATCTTTTATATTTTTGTGATCATCGTTGTTTACAACCACTAACTGATGAGACACTTGGGGCATGAAACTGTGTTATTAGCAAAGCGTATTTGCAAAACCCTGAATATTTAGCCGTTGTATAATGAAATGAAAACTGTCATTGATAACATTCAGCCACTGTCCACAGAGTAGACATCTCACTTATAGATCTGGAGCAGCGGGACACACTTGTTATAACAACACTCAACCCAGACACGGAATAAAGAAGTTCATGCATTTTCATCGCTGTTAACTTTTTCAGCATTTTAAAATAGTTATTTAGCATCTGCACTAAGCTGTTACATCGCCGCAACTGAATTGTGACACCAGAATCTCATGATCATCATTTGTCATAAAATGAATTGAAAAATCAATAGATGTATAAAATGGTAAGTGATGAGTCAATAATAACATATCTGTATGTGGTATTTGGCTTAAAATTTGAGCACCACCATATTCGCACTACGGCCAAACAGGGATGCCATTTATAATTCAAAGGCCAATGTCACGCAGTTTTCGAGCCATAAAAGTAATGAAGGCAACAGGATCAGGAAATTATGAAATAATGCAACAGCACCCCCCGCCGGCCAGTGTTGTGTGGGTGGAGGAGGCATGAGCACCCAGGTGATGTTGGGTGGTTTAGATTCACCGGAGTAAAGGTGGATCATTGTGAGTTGTGCTTTGTGTTTCCTTTTCTATACCAGTTTTCGCTATTTGTTAGGTACATGTCCAACTTTAAGATGTTTAGGTCACAAGGTGATGGACTTCATATATCTGATTTGAGAAAAGCTGTGATTTCTATCTAAATGCTACCACGGGAACTTGAGAAAAAAAATTTTGAAGCTGCATTACCAGACTAAGGGTAGCTTAGTGACCACTACACAGGTGTGTATATGACAGTACTAAAAGGCACATTAAAGTGTTTTCAGTCATGAAAATCTCCCTCATTGGCTGCTGCTGAATGCATAGCAGTATGTTCTTTGTGCATTCTGGCTGTTCTTGCTTCAGCTGCAGGTACAGCACGCCAAGTTTGCCTGCAATATGTTATAATTTTACTACTTACTGACAGAGTCTAGTAAGAGAAAACGCTTTTGAATTACAAGTATACAAAGAAGTCTGAGTTTTCAAGCATCAAATGCTGGGAGGTATTTTTTTTTCTGGAGGATTAAACCTGAGTCCATGAAGGTGCTTTGAGAGCTGGCGGTAAGGATTGTTAGGTTCCACATATTTTGGTGGTCCTGTTGGCAGGAATGTTTATTAAAGTAATGATGTGTGTTTTGTCTCTCAAGCCAGACAAGATTGCTCATTCTATCAGGCAACCAACACAGCTGATCTGTGTGTGTGTGGGGGGAGTTCACTGGCGTAGCCTTTTCAACTGTATGCTACTGCATTTTCATCTGCGATTACAGATACTTCAGCAGTGATTGGAGAACTGTGACCACGCCTGCAAAACACGCTGACTGAATTGAAGATGCTGACATTATTTCTGAAAACTCAGATGATGGCATTATGTTTCGCACATGCAAGCAAACATAAAACACCTGAGTGATACTTTTACTGTATTTAATATTTAGTGAGTTAGAAGATGTACTTTTAACATAAGCTTTACTTTTACAAATGTTAGCTGGTGAACTCCAGTTCAAAATGGAGACCAGAGCGCTTGCAGTTTCATCAGACTAAACAGAAACAGAAAGAGCTGAAATGTAGTCCCTGACAGAGTAGACTATGGAAAAGTAGTTTTAGAATACACTTTTGAAAGGGACACGCTGTCTTTTTGCACCTTATTATTTCCAGGTAAAATTCACATTTTATTATTGCTTACCTTCTGTAAAATTCAGTGGTGTTTCTGGGTTTTATCTGTCTCTCTTAGTAGAACTGAAATGCACGTACTGTACCCAGCCTTGATTGGCTAATTTAAATCCTAAACTACTTCGTTGACTGTAATATTCATTTATGATTCAGTTGTATTAAAAGAATTGTACTTTAAGAGTTTTAGATCTAGTTCAATCCTCATTTAGCAATAACTTACCTGAACAACTATCTGTTGAAATTTCTTAGAATTTAGTATTCTTTAGTAGTTGTATTTTGAATGATGATTAAAGATTATTAAAATTACTAAATTTGTCTTTGAAGGCAAATTAATGAATGCTTTATACTGTTTAGTATTGACTTCAGGAGGTCGGTACAGCCTTGGGATTGCACCTCCATGACCACCACATCTTGGACACCTCTGCCTAGATGACCACCAGCTGACAACCTATCAACATCCATTGATCTCTCCCGTTGTTATTTGTTTCAGCTAGTCCATCCCATAAGCCTCAAACCAGCCTCCCATCAACTATCACTCACTCTGTAGCTGGCTGCCCAGCCATCCTTCCTCCTCAGATATGATCTCTGCAGATGGAACCTCCAGACCTGCCTCCCACTTCAGTGGACCACCTCCTGTAGCTGGACCAACTCTAGTCTCACTAAACAAAGCACGCCCTAGAGCTGGACCAGCACCTCTGATAACAACCTTCTGCAGTTGACCCACCCAGACTACCCATCTTGCCCAGATACAGTTGCCTATCCCACCACTGACCACCTGTTTGCACATAGAAAACCCTGCCATGGTACCTTTATAATCCCAACGCTATTAGTCTGACATGGTGCATCCCACACACAACACCAGTCCCAGCAGCCCAACACACAGTGGCCTGATTCTAGGACAGCCTGACACACTGTTAGACCAGAGGAGGTTATGCTGTGGGCTGTTGAGTGATTTTCCACAAACACATGAAGCACCTGATCCCAACCTATGCCACCCATCCCAGACCTGAGACACTGAACAGCATAGTCAATGTGGAACACCCACCCCTATGGTGCACTTCCCAAGGACACACTGACCTGAACACGGACCACCTGTAAGGATGACTGTCTCACTATCCGTAGACAGGATGAAATAACAGCCGTGGCATGCCCCAGTGTGTTGACCAGCCATCCCAGGCATGTGGTGGATTGTCTTGCATCCCCGTATGCATGATTATGTCAGCTGACAGCCGTTAGCTGGGGTGCATGAAGGAATTGAAATATCATGCCTGTTGTCTGCGTATGCATGACACTGCAGGCACAGCAGAGCAGCCAGTGGAGTATGATATTGCACAGAAATGGTCCACAGCAACACCACATGTGGGATGCCAGGACAGAGTAGCATGCCATCGCACCAACTGCAATGTGCGATGTGGCTACTGTCATGCTAGCCCACTATGGGCCTGGTAACTGTCAGAAAAAGTCTGGAGGTGTTTTGGGGGCATGTTTCACAGAGCCCACTGTGGCATGAAGGCTGCCAGGTGTGTTGTGGGGTTCCACAAGGCCCATTGTGGAATGTTACACTAGCTGCACAGCTGGAAGGATTGGTGGCACTACACAGCTTCAGACCCAGCGATATGAGAACATGCAGATGGTAGTGCAGTGGCTGCTTGGCGATACCTAGCAGTGTTGTGATGAGACATCACCACCAGGTTGGGGTGCATGTTAAATGTGAGGTGAAACTTTCTTCAACAGTAGGGGCCACAGGGCAACTAGTGGCTGTGCATGATGTTACTGCTGGTGTACAACTGTCAGGTGCCAAGTCACCATGGAACCCTACAGGGTGGTGTTGGGTGCCATGCCACAGAGGAACTTCAGCAGCTTGCCCTTGTCCTTGGATGCTAGTACCAACCTTATCCACTCCTCAGCTCTTTTTGGGTGGTGTCCATGGCAGTCCACAACAATGCCTTCCTGGTGACATAGGTCCATTGCTGTTCTCTGTGGAGTTCTGCTATCATTGTCATGACCTCTACATGCACCTTCCTCAGCAGGGCATGGAGATGGCAGTGCCAGGACTGACATTGCTTTGGTCCACAGCATACTTCACTCATTGAGATCTTCAACCAACCTCAGCTGAGGGAACATGGGTTGTAACTGTGGTACTTGGTCACCCTACTGTACAGCCATATCCTGCCCAGCATATGTGTCTGCTCGAAACAATAGAAGAGTGTGGTGGCATTGGTGGAATGGTTGACTTCTAGGAGGCTGAATGCTGCTAGAATGTCCCGTGGCGAGGAGATGTGTGTGGGCCACGAGTTCATGGATCTTCAGGCTGAAGTCTGGGTCACTTCTGTATTGTGGTGCAAGGCCAAAGCTCTGGACCTTCACGCCACACAATCTGCCCAAAGTGGAACAGGTGTCCCTTGTTTATGGTTTGTGGAAATTCCACCTTATAGGCATTGATCAGCAGCCTGCTCAAAGTCAGTGATGATCGTAGGGTGGTTTGAGGGTGCAGGATTGTATACTGGCATATTTATTCAGGTCCTGGAACAATGCAGTAACATTGCAGGCTTTTGTCATCATCAGTGTATACACCAATGACATAATGAGGTTGTTAGGCCCATCCCCATGGGTGCATGGATGGTGTACAATGAGTGAACAGGTGTGGCACAGTCTTGAAGTGTATCATCCATCATCCAGAAGGGTGCCTGTGCCAGTCCCTGATGTTGTCCTCTGTGATGAGTAGAAGGACCTGGTGGGTGGTGCTGCCGGTGATCCTGCTGCTGACCATGGCCATCCAGTCACCATCTGTAGCTGCTTGGGGTAGTGATCAGCCAGTGTCACTGGTTCTGGGTTAGAGGTCTCTGCGACGGGTCCTGTTCACAATCTGCAGCAGGGCCTCTTGCTTGGCAACTGTTGCCACAGCTCGGTGGTCATTGCAGTTGCTTCACTCTGCAGTAGGTATGCGGGGCTAGCTAGCTGGTGCCTGTCCTTCTACTTGATGCCTGCCAACACCTGTGCTGGTAGAGCATCTGTCACCTCAGAGCATGACTGTGCTCATTCTGTTTTCTTTAGGTGGTGCTGGCCATCCTGGAGCAGTGTGATGGCCTGGCTGAGGCAGGACTTGGACTTATGGTGCTGGCAGCAGCACGGGTACACTGTCTCATGTGCTTGTCCTGGTGGTGCTGAGGGGTTGAGGCGCTGGATGCCGCCTGCTTGTGTCAAGCCAGTGACCGGGTTCAGGATTGAGCCTGGGCCGTCGGGGGTCAGCAGGGGAGGACTGGGATTGAACATCCATAGACTGCTTTCCCAGTCCTGGGGTAGGCTGAGGAATTTCACTGTGCTGTAGCAGCCCCCTGGGGATGCTCAGGGGCACTACTAGTGTCAGTGACACTAGATGGAGAACACGGCAGATATCGGCACATTGCACCTGGACATCATTGCACGTCCGTGATACTGGGGCCAATCAAAGGAAAATGGCTGGGCATGACCTTTCAGCTTGATGGCTGTGCTCTGAGCCACCCAGAGGACTTTGGTGGAGTCCTGTTGAGGAGGGTCTGGGGCTGTCCTGGCTGGTAGAGGCAGAGGGGAGCTCAGCAAGATGGCATGATGGCCGTCCCTGGAGTCCTTCTGGGTGCAGTTTGAGCTACCCAGCTCTCCAGGTGGGTGAAGCTGGTTGCTGGATGCCCCAAGCTGGAGTGTGTGCCGCAGCAGGTGAAAAATATGATATGTTAAAAAACAGTGCACTGTCTCACTGCATGTCCATTCATGGACCAGGAGGTAGCCATTCACATTTAGCTTGGACTTTCCCTTCCTGGATGGTACCACCTCACAGATTGTCCATGTTATTGGGGTTGCAGTTGAGCACCCTGGCCCCTCCATGGCTTCTACGCTATCCTCCATTGTGCCAAAGGACTGCGCAACACTGACCAGCTGGTTCCAGCTCAAGCATTCGGGTGTGATTGCGCTTCGTTTGCATCACTCCATGGGCCACACTCTGTGGCAGTTGCTATTTGTCTGTGGGTGTTTGTACCAGTCATCAGTGCTACTGTCTGCCCACAGTCCCAGTACTTCAAGGCTGTGCTGTGCACTATGGTCATATCATGTCTCTGTCCAGTGTCCTGTGCCCCCCATCAGCTATTGTGCTGCAGTGGGGCTATGCTCCATGGTACACTTCCCTGCTGTCCAGCATGCAGGGATGCTGGGGTCCCTGTGTGTTGTGCACTCTGCCTACAGGTCAGTGTTCACCTACCTAAGCTGGCCTTGCACCCCCAGCATTGGCATCCGTAGTTCCCATTGATGCCTTCATGAGTCCATGTCTGTCCGCTGCCCCCCATGCATCATTTTTCTGATGCCTACCACCTGTCTCTATGTTCTCTTCAGCTGTAGTTCCCTGACCTGAGACTTCTCCGTAAATGATCTATTGTGGCCTCATTGTGCTCTTTTCCTGGGCTTGCATTTTCTGCCCCTCTGCCAGTTTGTTTGTCAGAGTTTCAGTTCCTGCTTTGTTTACTAACCACTCTCCCTGCATCTGAAATGGCCCACCAGTCAACCACTCTCCCTGCAGCTGAACCACCCTTTACGCCTGGAGAAACCTTCCCCAAGGAAAGCACTGTCCATGGACCATTTCACAGTTACAAGGAGGAGGAGGAGAGGCCCCCAGCTAGGTGGGAAGCAACTCTGCTGGTGGGGGTCTTAATTAGGGGATAGACTTGCAAGCAGGTGGGGTAAAGGAGAGGAGGTATACACATGAGAGGTACTTTGCTTGGAGGGATGAGAGCAGATACAGTGGATCATTAGGCAGCAGGAGATGAGAGGGAGCTAGATGTCATTGTCCACCTGGGGACAAGCCGCCCTATGCAGGGACGGGTGGGGAGTGAGTACAGGAAATTTCAGGGGATAGAGGGGAGGGTCCTCGAAAGCATGCATGGTGACTTTTTGGCCAAAAGGTTGCCTATATACATCTTGTTAGAAGATAGGACTCCTCCACACGGCTTTCCAACAGTTAGATTTAAAGACATGGTACAGGGTAGGGCTCAGTACTAGCAGTGAGCCTCTTCAGTGTCTTCATAAGTGAAATTGCAGAAGAACTGAATGGGAAGGTATGTCTTTTTGCAGATGCCACCAAAACCTGTTATAGGGTTGACACTCAGGAGGGTGTGGAGAAAGGGTTCACCCATGCTGGTGTGACAGCCATGTTGCTGATGTCGATTACAGCACAGGCCACATTACAGCACCAGGTAAAATGTATCCTGGGACCCCTTCCCTAATTATCCCACAGGTCCAGGTTCTTAATTTACCTGTTCTCCAGTCCTACCCCATCCTACAATCATCCACTGGGTATACGGTAGATTGTTACTATCCCTGATGTTCAGTGGTTCCCATTGTTTATTTATTCATTCATTTGTTTACGGTAGGTGCACTTGTCCGAGAACCATTTTCAGGCATGACTTGGGCCACTGAGGATGGCATAGGAATAAAAGCAAGTACAAAGGAGGCTGGGACATGTGCATATATGACAGTAATAAAATATACAGGATATTTATATGAAATATATATAAATCTTGCAGCGTAATGGATAAATAACATTTATGACAATAGTAGGCACAGTAGTAGTAGAGTTGTAATACAAATTAGGCATGATCTGGGATGAGTGAAGGAAAAAGTGCATCATGGCAGTGTAGGTATGGACCTAAGAAGGAAAAGGAGGAAAGGAAGTAGAGGCATGATAATAAGTTGGGAGGGCAGGAGCAAGTAGTGGAGGACAGAAGATGAGATCCAAGGAGAGAGTGGAAGAAGTCCTGGAGGAGTCAGTGGTGCTTGCTAGAGTAGGTGGGTAGGTTGTTCCAAAGGAAGGGGCTGCAGATGAAATGCACATTTACCGGGTGGAACTAGGGGACACTCAAGCATGGGGCCAGCAGTGAGGCAGAGCCTAGAACAAACACTTTTGGCCATGAAGTTGGGATTGCAGAGAGTAGCTCGGTTTTGGATGGCCTCATTGACTGTGCTGGCCAGAGATAGGTCTGTTGGGCTGTTGGTAATGGCCTAGGTCTGATAGGAGTGAGCAGTGTGTGTGTTGAGTGAGAGTCCTTGCCTCTGTATTATCCAAAGTCCCCAATTATGATCCAGTTAGGTTCTACAGTAAATACTATCCCTTGTCCCCAGCCTACTATATATTTGACAATCTTCCACATTCGCAGCAGACCATCCTCTCAGCTCCTTGATCAGTCACAAAATGGATGATAGTTCTGATCATATGCTAATTCGTACACAGCTGTTTATACAATAGGCACATGAGAGCAAAACTGGCGTTCTGTCCTCAGTTGGTCACAGAGGTTAGGCAGAGTGTCTGTGCCATTGCCACTGTAGGGAAGTGCATAAACATATGGTGGGGGCCATGAATGGTGCGAGCGGTGGGACTGGGTGGGCAGGTAGTTATTGGCAGTTTCCAATGTATGGAATGGACAGCAGCACCACTGAACACCAAGGGAAGTGTGATATTACTGATGGTAGGAGCTCAAAGAGGCAGTGGTAGGAGGCAGAGGTGATACTACCTGCTTTAGGGAGGCAACATCTTTTAGAGCCATTTACCAACTGGTCAGACTCACTAATTATGTTATTCAAGATATAATTTTGTGATCCTACCCTGTTTTTGGGGTGCAAAGTGTTGTTTGAGAGTCACTTACCCATTTAGCGATCGCAAATGCTCTTTGAATGTTCTGGTCTATGTGAATGTAACCCCTAGATGGCGCTATCCCAGGGGCTACTACCCCCGCCTGATTTGCCACTAACAGGTTGAGGGGCCTGGATCCAATGGCGGGTGCCTCCACCCAGAGGTCAGGGTTTGCAATAGTTAAACTAACTTGGTCACAGCCCTCTGGGACACTGCAACCTCCTTTCTTCCCACTAGTGGCCACACACAATATATCAGAATTACCTTCACAGTATACACTTACCCCAGGTGTGGTTCCGGCACTGGGACCTCCTGTGAAATGAGATACAGTGCAACAATCACAGTACAGTACTTTAACATAGACAAATACCTCAGGCAGTATAACTTTGCTGGAAACAAGCAGCTCTGATTTATTTAGGGATATAACAAGGACAGGGGAAATCAGGTTAATTGGCTTATCCTCACAATAATAATCTGTTTATGGCTCTGTGCACAGACTCATCCCTATCGATCTACTGTCCCTGGGCACCTGCCTTAGTGGCTAGTCCAAACTGCGGCAGCTGGTAGGGGCCCTTTCACACGAGAAAGGAGAATTAAACAGTCAGCAGTACAGTAATTCCATTTGGATTTAATGTGGCAATTCAACAGGAGCGACCCTGAATTAGTACTCACGACCTCCAAATAAGATAGGGTCCTTCAATGTCAGCAGGGCTCACTTGAGGTACACAAACCTCTTCACACATCCATATAAAAGAAAGCACTATACCAGGCAGGCTGCATCTGTATCCCGATCGCAATTACTGCACAATACCCGGAGAACACACAGCAGATTCAGTTCTTGACAGACCGAGTGCAATTTTCAGCAATTCTTCCAGTCTTCTACAGGGTGAGCCTGGTTTCTACTTTCAGAGATCCTTTGATTCTTTTCACAGGACTGATTCAGTCCCAAGCTGTTACACAAGCTGCAGACCGAACTCTGGGCCTTACACGTTTTTGACTAAAACTGCACTGAAAAAGCACAGGGCCCTTCTTCCTTCTTCACTGCCAAAGCTCAACTGAAGCTCCAACCGACAAAACTGGGCACTTCCTTTGAGTTCCTCCCAGTTCTTGACTGGATTGCTGTCACCACAATAGACTGCTGCTGTTGGTCCAAAAGGTGCTGAAGTTCAAACTACATCTCCCAGAGTCACTGCCCATACAATCCTCTTGTGGCTGGCTCCAGATTATGAGTCCAAGTTCTGATTCGGCCCAAGCACCATTTTAGAGCTAGCTTACCCCACACTGATTGGTCCAGTTCAGCAGTTCAAAACTCAGAATGGGAACTAGCAGACACAGTTCTGACTGCAAAGAAAGCAGGTTAGACAAACTGTAATTTCATTATT
This sequence comes from Neoceratodus forsteri, assembly GCA_016271365.2. Lineage (NCBI taxonomy): Eukaryota > Metazoa > Chordata > Ceratodontiformes > Ceratodontidae > Neoceratodus > Neoceratodus forsteri. The sequence continues at coordinate 160,776,803 of CM057459.1, read as the reverse complement.
ACTCTAAATAATTTCTGGCAAACAGTTACATCTTTCAGATAGGTTCTCTTTGCACTCTAGTGACTGCAAAATGAAGTGAATTAGCAGCAGCTCGAGGTACTCAGAGTAAGGTCCCCCCATAAACTAATTATGTCTGCAAGCAGACAGCTCTTAAAGAGACAGTACCAGAGGCTCTAAAAACACTCACTGATAAATGGCTTAATGCCAAACACCATTCAGGCTTGGAGCATTCAAGCAAGCTCCTGAAGTCTTTTGGGAACCCCCATTTGCAGAGGTTACACTTCTTCCTGGCCTGGGAAAGCTTGAGCGTCAAGCAAGTACCCCATAAGTTTCAACTGCAACCATATACATTTGCATTAGGCTCCGCATATGTAATCATCAGTCAATATATCATTTTACCAAGAACACATTTCTGAAACATTGCAGTATCGTCACTCTTTACACAGTATTACATACACATTGTACCATAACTCAAGTTATTACCTCTTGTACATGAAACCTGAAGAGAGGGGCCTTCCTATCAGTTACCTTGGGGCTGGGCGGGCAAGGGCACCATACTTAGAGGGCAACACAAGTAACTTGGAGTTAGCACTGACGCTCAGTTTGGGCAATGAGCCCTGGGACATACTACTCCTTTATGGACAACATTGAGAGGCAAATCCACAGGCCTCCCAAGGGAATCTTAACTGAGGTGCACCACAGGCTTTACAGCTCGACCAGTCTTTCTAGGGGGAACTGTTACAGTCTCTGCACTCTGAGCCTCATTTTCAGCATTGTCCACACTTGTCAGGGGAGTCTCCATGGGGGTAGAGAGGCTAGAACTTGGGGCACTTTCAGCTCCAGGAGTTACAGTTTCTGAGTCCACAACATTTGGCTCACATGGAGAGCTTTCGGACACTGGCAGTGGACTGTCAGGGCACTCAAAATACTCTTCTTGTTCGGGTGTATCACCAGTCTGCCCCCAATCTATCATTTTCCTCCCCTGAAAGCTCAAACAGTTCAACCATGCACAATGATTCCATTTCATCTGATCTGATGCTTTGCACTTCACTTTCTGGGAGCATTGGCTCCAGGGATGAAGCTGGGGCTTAGACAGTCCAGAAGGCCCAGCTTTGTCTCCAGTATTGACTAGGGATTGCCCAGAACAATTGACTCAGTTCGTAAGAAGGATAGTATTCAAAGTCACTCTCACTTTCTTCCGATATGGACTGACAGTCATGCTCAACTGGGACTTGTGGAGGGAACACTTTAACTTTGCTTCTGTAGGTGCAGACTTTCTTGATCTTTCTTAGCAGCAGCTCTAGTCACTGGTCCAGAGGGGGCATCTTCTAGGGCTCAGACTCAATTAAGATTTGTCCAATGGGCAGTAAATGATTTCTATGCATTGTTTTTACATCTTTTGAATTATTCTCAGGCCTTACTTTGTACACTGGCAGATCATCTAGTTTGCCCACTACAATGTGAGGGAGATGAGTGCCATCTGTCAGCAATCTTGTGCTTGCCATGTAATCCCAGATTTCTTGTAATACCCGATCTCCCTCCTGGAGTTCCTGTGCTTTCACCTTTTATCATACCTTTCTTTGTTGGCCAGATTTCTTTTGGCAGCCATGGTTTGAGCCAGTTGGTACGCATGAGTTAGCTGGGCCTTTAACTTTTGCACATACTGTAAATAGTTGTCAGCTTGAACCCCATCAGAGAGACCCCAAAACACACATCTACTGGTAGTCGAGCTTTCTTCCAAACATCAGGCGGTAGGGGAGAATCCAGTGGCATCACTTTTGGTGCAGTTATAAGCATGTACCAGGGTGCTAATTTGTTGGCTCCATCTAGGCTTGTCCTTGGGTGCAGGGTGCCTAGCATATCTAGCAAAGTCGGTTGAAACGCTCAGGCTGTGGGTCCCCTGGGGTGTGGTAAGGAGTGGTTCTGGACTTTGACTCCCACAGAGAAAGCATCTCTTTGATCAGACGACTCTCAAAGTCTCTCCTTGATCAGAATGGATTCTTTGTGGAGCCCCTATAGGAACAAAAAGTTTTCTACAAGTACTTTGGCCACAGTGGATGCTTTCTGGTCTTTGGTGGGAAGCTTGGGCATATCTCGTGAAATGGTCAGTGACCACCAGCACATTACTGATATTTCTTTGATCTGACTCCAAACTTAGAAAATCAATACAGACCAGCTCCATGGGTGCACTGGTGGTGATGTTAACAAGGGGAGCAGCCCTCTGGGACAAAGCTTTCCTCTGTAAGTAGCGACTACAAGTTGAATGTGTTGCTCCACATCAGCCCCCATCTTAGGCCAATAGAATCTGGATCTCACCAAGTCAAGTGTTCTGTCTATACCAAGGTGCCCATGTGGTTGTGCAAGGACCTCAGTACTGAGTCTCGAAGGCAGTGGGCAGCACTAGGTTGTTGTTTGTCTACTTGTCCCCCTCTGTCTACTGTTTCTCTGTATAACAGTTTATTGATCAGTTTCAACTTGGACCTTCTTTGTATAACAGTGCAGTTCTCAAATCAGTGGGCGTAATTTGGACACATCTTTTTCCTGCATAGAGGCTTCTAAAGCTGCTTTGATCATGGGATCGCTGGATTGAGCCCGCCTAATACTGTCATTGTCCAGCTGAGGCAGTGTACCAATGTCTATTGCAGAAAAGTGGCAATAAGCAGCAGGTATGCAATTCTCAGAGGCTCCCAAGCAATCCACCATGCAGTCCACTCGTCTGTGGACATTTGTTCCTCCCTGTCAAACTTCCGGCAGAGTGCCCGAATGTCAGGTTCTGCCAATCGGACCCAATCATTCTGGGAACAGGCCTCGGAGAGAGCATCAGCATCTATGTGGTTCAGACCTGCTCGGTATTCGAGAGCATAGTCATATGTAGATAATGCAGAAAGCCACCTATGGCCAGTGGGCATCCAACTTAGCTGAGGTCTGCACATAGGTCAAAGGATTATTGTCAGTTTTTCTAGTATTTTAGCTCCAACAAGTACTCATGGAATTGGTCAACAATAGCCACTTCAAAGCTAGGAACTCTAACTTATGTACAGGATAGTTCTTTTCGGATGGGGTCAGGCTTCTACTGGCAAAGGCCACTGGTCTCAGGCCATTCTCGTGCTCTTGGTACAACACAGCCCTCAACCCTTGCAAGCTAGCATCATTGTGCAGGACGTAAGGTTTCTTGGATCGGCATAGGCCAGCACTGGAGCATGGGTAAGTTGATATATGATCTCATGAAAAGCAGTTCTACAATCAGGGAGTCCAGCGGGCCCCAAATACTTCACTCGGATGAAAATACACTCTTTCAGTCTTGAGGACGCTGACTTTTGGTATTTTTTTGGGTTGGGGATACCCTTGAGAAGGTTAAGCAAAGGCGGATCACTTTGAATAGTCCTTGATGAAGCTGCCGATAATAACCACAGAATCCCAGGAATCTTTTGCAGTTCTTTTAGATTTTTGGGCTGTGCCAGGTGGTCAAGGCCTCAACTTTACTTGGGTCGGTCTCTATTCCTCGGTGGATACTATGTGTCCCATACTTTACTGATGTTTGAAAGAATTGACACTTATCAATGGACAGTTTAAGGCAAGTCCTCCAGTCGGTCCAATACCTTAAATAATCTGCTCTCATGTTCCTCCAGTGAGCTGCCAAACACAATGACATCATCTAGGTATACCAGGCACTCTAGTAAGTTCATGTCCCCACTGCACGCTCCATCAATCGTTTGAAAAGTGGCTGGGGCACCTGAAATCCTTGAGGCATCCTCATGAATTCATAGAAGCCAAGCGGACAGATAAAGGCCGTCTTCTCACGGTCCTCTGGGGCCATGAGGATCTGGTGGTACCCTTTGAGAGATCCAGCACAGAGAACCACTTGCTCCTGTTTAGGCAGTCCAAAGCATCCTGAATGCGGGGCATTGTGTACTGATCAGGATAGTCCGCCGGTTTAAAATGCGATAATCCACACATATCCTTACTGTTCCATTCTTTTCCTCACTACCACAATGGGGAAGCATAAGGGCTTCTGGATTCTTGTATTACACCAGCAGCTAACATCTCTTTGCAGATGCTGTCTCACATCATCTATGTCAGCAGGTGCCAGGCGTCGAGACCTCTCACGAAATGGTTTCGTCATGCAGCCGGATATTGTGCTCAGCTCCTTGCACGCATCTCACATCCCATTCCTTTAAAGAAAACACCTGGTCTCTCTGGGCAAGCTTCTCACTGATCTTCACTTTCCATTCAGCTGGCAGGGAGTCGAAATCAAACAAGTCAGGCGTTACTCTGTCATTCTTCCTTGAACTCTTGCTGCTGGGTAGCACTGCAGTGTCTGCACAATGCACATTAGCCAGGATGCAACCTCTGTTTACTCGAATGTCTCTTTCAGACACATTATGAACTTGGACCATTACCCTTCTGGCATAAGCATGGGCTCTAGCGGGCAAAATACTAGGCTTGACCAGCAGTCCCTCTGGCAATTTTCCATCGCCTGGTGCATCCAACATTAATATTTTATTCTTAACATCCTTTCTGATACGGACCTCTCCTGTAAGGTACACATGGGCATTTGGGCGCCAGGATCAGAGACTCAGGATCCTTCTTCCATACAATTCCGACGGTTCCTCTGGTTCTGTTTTCAGCATCTCTCTGTGCCTCATAGGCCTTCTTAATTAAAGCCGGAACTCTTAAAGCTCTACTAGTCTTTGACCCCTGTTTTTCATAACACAACTGTGCTAGCCTTCCGAACATATGAGCATTTGTTCCAATCAACAAAGGGACACCATCATACAGTCCAGTGGGGGACACACTAAGGCTAGGGTCTCTACTTGTTCGGCCACTCCAGCCACGGAGGTGGGGAAAGACAAGAATTCGGATATACCCGGAATAGGGGTAGGCCTTCTACTTAACCCCCATACATGCAGTCCTTCTAATGGTTGTAAGGGCACGTCTGACAAATGCTTCTGATACCAATCTTTGGAACATAATTGTCACTTGGGAGCCACTGTCTAATATAGCTCTTGTAGACACTCGTTCACCTTTACAGTGGTCTCCATGGAGGGACCCACTATTCTGGACCAGTCTGGAGAGGCGGTAGTGGGGGCCTGGGCAACTGACCTTGCCACAAAGGAGTTGAATTAGCATTTTGGTGCCCTCACTGGGATCATGTTGTGCACCTCTTAACCACTGATTTCTTCTCGAAGCTCTCCTTGTAGCCTATATGCACCTTTGTCAGTGTCTTTTTGGGACTGGCATTCCCTTTCATGTGCCCATCTTTCCCACAATTATAGCAAAACATACTTTCTGGAGTTTGAGTTGGCCGAGGCGCCCACACTGGGAGCCAGGCGGGGTATTACTAACTGGAAACCTTGGTGCCATCTCTGTCTGCGTGATAAGCATTTGAGACATCTCGTCAGTTTCTCCACTTCCATGATCAAGGAATCGAGTTCGGAGCTGTTATCAGCAGGAGATACATGGGTGGGTACCCCCACCCCACATAGCAGATGCAGTCGGATATAGGTCAGGCCCTGACTTGCAGGCGTGGCCTTCATAAAGGGACTGTTTTTGAATTCCCGGATCTCTCTCAACAGTTCGCCCCATTGTGACATATTCTTTTCCTTGTCAGAGCACTCATTGACTGCCAACCTCTGCCCCTGAACTTCACTTGATGGGTCACCCTCAGTCACCTCGTTCGTAGCCGCAGCTATTGGTGCAGGTCCCTCCTGAGGTCGTCTTTTCTCAACTCCTCGAATTTCTCTCATTAACTCATCATAGGAGGGTGGGATTCCAGTCGATCTGCCAGAGGTAACTGAAGCAACAGCAGTTCTGAGAAGGGGCAGACTTAAGGATCCTGTCCCAGCCTGGTTCGGTCCAGTTCAATCGCTGGCAAACTACCTTTTCTGAGCATTCTTGCAACAATTTTTCCAGCCGAGATACATACACAGACAACAACTCCTTGGTACTGTTGTGCATCTCTTACTCTCCACCATAGGTCCTCATCAGAATCTGGGCTCCCATACACATTCTCCAAGGCCTCAAGATAGCCCTGTGTAGTCGCCTAGGGTTACTGGCCCGTTTAGCACGGATGGTAGCCAGGGCAGGACCTCGGAGGCTCTCACTAACCCTCTTTCGCTTTCACCTTCCGAGCATTGCCATTCTAGCACTTGGGGGCAACATAGTCTATCCAGGTCTCCCAGTCATCCTCCCTTTGGGGGTGGGAGGTGCCAGAGAAGATCCTCAACCTCGGTAGAGTCGTGACTAATGGCAGGTGCAGAAATAGGAGTCTGCATTGGTTCAGCCACCATTACGGGCACTGGAGCAGGAGAGGGTGTTGGGGAGGAACACCCCAGGTGGCAAGAATAGTTTCTTCAAGTCCTCCACAGTTTTCCCTCTCCCAGCAACCATTCAGCAAATTTCTCCTCAAAAGTTTCAGATAGTGGTGGGGCTGATTCCCCAGGTCTTTACTGTCCTTAGTTATCACTCTCCAAGCAGTGAGGGTCCTCTGGGGTAATGGTCTGTGGCACTTTGGAGCTATCTATGGGATCCTTAAACTCTACTAGGGCCAGGAAGTGTGGGTGAGCAGATTAGCATGCCGACCCACCACCACAGGGTTGTAAACCTTCCACCTTGGAAAGTACTCCTGCACAGTGTCCATTATTGATACCCAGGGGATGTCCAGGATAAGCATAGCATTTGGGGATTGATCTCCTCCCCAGTACACCACTCCACCAGCCGTGCACAGCCACTTCTGTCAGGTACCCATTTTTTCTTAACAGTGGTTCGTAAATATGGCCACTAGAGGACACACAATCCCAGCGGTGAGCCTCCAAGATGTAACCCCTAGATGGCGCTATCCCAGGGCTACTACCCCGCCTGATTTGCCACTAACAGGTTGAGGGCCTGGATCCAATGGTGGTGCCTCCACCCAGAGGTCAGGGTTTGCAATAGTTAAACTAACTTGGTCACAGCCCTCTGGGACACTGCAACTCTTTCTTCCCACTAGTGGCCCACACAATATATCAAATTACCTTCACAGTATACACTTACCCCCAGGTGTGGTTCCGCACTGGGACCTCCTGTGAAATGAGATACAGTGCAACAATCACAGTACAGTACTTTAACATAGACAAATACCTCAGGCAGAGTATAACTTTGCTGAAACAAGCAGCTCTGATTTATTTAGGGGATATAACAAGGACAGGGAAATCAGGTTAATTAGCTTATCACTCTAATAATCTACCTATGGCTCTGTGCACAGGCCTATCCCTATCAGTTACTGTCCTAGGTACCCAAGCCCTAGTGGCTAGTCCAAACACGTGGCAGCTGGTAGGGGCCTTTCCACAGAGAAAAGGAGAATTAAACAGCAGCAGTACAGTAATTCTATTTGGATTTAATGTGGCAATTCAACAGGAAAGCGACCCGAATTAGTACTCACGACTCCAAATAAGATAGGGTCCTTCAATGTCAGCAGGGCTCACTTGAGGTACACAAACCTCTTCACACATCCATATAAAAGAAAGCACTATACCAGGCAGGCTGCATCTGTATCCCGATCGCAATTACTGCACAATACCCGGAGAACACACAGCAGATTCAGTTCCTGACAGACCGAGTGCAATTTTCAGCAATTCTTCCAGTCTTCTACAGGGTGAGCCTGGTTTCTACTCTTCAGAGATCCTTTGATTCTTTTCACAGGACGGATTCAGTCCTAACAAGCTGTTACACAAGCTGCAGACCGAACTCTGGGCCTTACACACGTTTTTGACTAAAACTGCACACTGAAAAGCACAGGGCTCCTTCCTTCTTCACTGCCAAAGCTCAACTGAAGCTCCAACCGACAAACTGGCACTCTTTGAGTTCCTCCCAGTTCTTGACTGGATTGGCTGTCACTCACAATAGACTGCTGCTGTTGGTCCAAAAGGTGCTGAAGTCTAAACTACATCTCCCAGAGTCACTGCCCATACAATCCTCTTGTGGCTGGCTCAGATTATGAGTCCAAGTTCTGATTCGTCCAAGGCACCATTTTAGAGCTAGCTTACCCCACACTGATTGGTCCAGTTCAGCAGTTCAAAACTAGAATGGGAACTAGCAGACACAGTTCTGACTGCAAAGAAAGCAGGTTAGACAAACTGTAATTTCATTATTACTCTAAATAATTTCTGGCAAACAGTTACATCTTTCAGATAGGTTCCTTTGCACTCCTAGTGACTGCAAAATGAAGTGAATTGGCAGCAGCTCGAGGTGGTACTCAGAGAAGCACACAGTCCCCATACAAACTAATTATGTCTGCAAGCAGACAGCTCTTAAAGAGACAGTACCAGAGGCTCTAAAACACTCACTGATAAATGGCTTAAATGCCAAACACCATTCAGGCTTGGAGCATTCAAGCAAGCTCCTGAAGTTCTTTGGGACCACTTTGCAGGGGTTACATAACAACAGTCCATTACCAGTAAGATAAAGACAAGAGAACAAATACAAATATGGAATTGAGAGCTGTTCTCCATGAGGTTGATAATGTAATTTATCTTAACAATGCATTAGAGTACAGAGTATGATGAGATTAATACTGGTACCACTGTGCTACCACAGAGTCTAGGGTTGCTGTGAGAGGTACCAAATACTGAAATGTCAAAATAACGTAGTACCATTGTGCTACCAGTGTACTAGTATTTGTGGGAGCCGACAAAAATCTCAAAATTTGTGATACCATTGTATTACCAGTGTGTGTGAGAGACAGAGAAAATGGTAAAAAATGCCATAGGGATACCATTCTGCCAGTGCACTACCAATGCACAGAGGAAAATCTATATATCACCTACCACTGTGATACCAGAGTACCACTGGGTAGTACTATTGTGGATTTTCGTGACCACAGTATTGCCATTGCAATATCACTATAATGCCATTGTGACAAATTCAGTAAGGGTAACCAGATTGTTGAGACAATGCAGTGCTAAAGAAGTGTGATAGAATTATAAAGTGTTGCCAGTACTACTGCAGTGTGCAGCAAAATTTGTGAAGGAAATACAGTGCTAAAGAAGTGTGCATGAAAATCTAATAATTATTTGCAGTGCTCTTACAGTGTGCATCAAAACATAAGAAAGATTGAGCAGTGGTACAACAGTGTAGCAGAAAGTCAGTGCAGTGTATTAGTGCACTGATGAAAAGCAGTGCTTTGTCAGTCTGGACTGAAATAACACTGAAATAAGACTGAAGATGAAGTGTACTCCACTTCCCTCAGGAATCCTCCTTTTTTTTTTTTTTTTTTACTTTGTTTCTTTATCCACCTTCCTGCTCTCGGGCCTCTCCTTCCTTCCTCTCAACCTCCGATTCCACCTCGGGGGGATCTGCCCCTAGAGTGCCTCCTTCTCCCCCTGCACAGTGGGATCTGTCCCTCTTCTGGTGGTCCTGGATGGTACTGAGAGGCTATCATCTAGGTCTTACCGAGAGGTATTTTCCTTTTTCTCCCCTGGTTTCCCCTACCCTCTGGGATGCCGAGCGCTAGGACGTACGTCCCGAGTGGTGGTGTGCTAACGCACGCCAGCCCACTCATGCGCGACGCCCCTCCGACCACGCTGAACGGAGCCGCCCATCCTTCAATTGTCGGGTGCTTCCACCGGCTACAAAGGTGATGTAGAACACGGATTAGTTCTTGGTTCCCACCCCTGAGGGAGGAGAGCATCCATTGGGACGCTCGATCCTCCCTCCCCTCAGCCGACCCCGGCCACCCGAGTCCGCCTCCCTAACCCAGGTCGCCGGCGCATGTAGTTGTATGCCTAGAGCCTCAGCCCTCAGCACCACCGGCCGGCTACCAATCCTCCTTTAAGGATCCTACTCCTGCTTGGGATCTTAATGTTTGCATTGCTCTGCTTATGCAACCACCCTTTGAGTCTTTGGCCTCAGCAGAACTTAAGTACTTTTACTTGAAAGCTGTGTTCCTGGTAGGTATTCCTCTGCCATGCATATCAATGAATTACAAGCTCTGTCAGTGGAGCCTGATTTAATCTCATTCCATAGAGATAAGGTGGTCCTTAGAACTAACAGGAGGTTCTTACCCAAAGTGGTTTTAGATTTTCATCTGAACCAGTCCATGTCTCTTCCTGTCTTCTTCACTGCTCATTCTTCTTCAGGGGAGAGAAGGCTACACAGCTTGGATGTTAAGAGGGCACTTAGCTACTACATTGAGCACACTAAGGCACTTAGGTTTGACTGTTCTCAGTTGTTTCTCACTTATGGTGAAGTGGGAAATGGCAACCTGCTACTAAGAGGACTATTGCCAGGTGGATTGTCTCTCATATACAATTCTGCTATGAGAAGCTGGGCAAAATACCTCCCTTCAGGCTCTGGACTCATTCAACTAGAGGTACAGCTGCTTCTCTGGCTGCTGCCAGAGATATACCATTATTAGAAATATGCAAAGCAGCCACCTGGAAAACAGTCCATACATTCACCAAGCATTACTCCCTGGATATCCAGGCTAGGAGTGATACTGGGTTTGGCACAGCAGTACTGCAGAGCCTGGTCCCAAAATAGGTTCTGTCCCTCCTCCATGGAGGTACTGCTTGGTAGTCTGCATATTGTCAGACTACAGCAAGACTTCATGTTGTTTGAAGAAAAAATTACTCACCTTAGTAATGTTGTTTCTTCTAATGGAGTCTTGCAGTATTCTACTTCTCCTCCCTGCCTCCCTTCTCAGAACCTGGTTTTGGGAGTGGGCTGGCAGTACAGTGCTGCACCTTAGGGCACCTTCTCCACTTTTAAGAGAGGGGAGTGGGTTATGTCTATGTTGTTTTTACAGTTATTTGTTCACCACCTAGTTTTTGTTTTGGAGTTCTCGACTCAAGTCTTTTGGGATCCAAAAGATTTAGTTGCCTTTTGGCTAGTACATTTACTATTTCCACCTAGCAGGTGTAGTTAGTTAGTATTAGCTCGTAAGAATCTGACGGTTACACTTCAAAGTGCAGCAGACAGAGGTTTGAACCGTGCTCGAGCTCAACGTTCTATACTCTGTCATAGAGTTAACTCTTTCTTCTCCGGAGCAGTTCAAGTGCTGGGGCTAACTGCATATTATCAGAATACAGCAAGACTTCATTAGAAGAAACACAATTACTAAGGTGAGCAATTTTTTCTTCTCACCTATTGTGAAGCTGGTAAGGGCAGAGCTGCAACAAAATGTACAATTGCTCGCTGGATAGTGGCATGTATACAGTTTTGTTATAGCAAGGTGGGTAAACAGGTACCTCTGGGCCTGAGAGCACATTCCACGAGGGGCACAGCTGCTTCAGTGACAGCTTCAAGAGAAATTCCACTACTGGAAATCTGAAAAGGATCTACATGGAAAACAGTGCACACCTTAACAAAGCATTACAGCCTGGATTTGCATTCCAGAGGTGATGCTAGATGTGGTACAGCAGTACTGCAGAGCCTGTTTCCAAAATAGGTTCTCTGTCAAACCTCCAAAGGTACTGCTTGGTAGTCTGCATCAGTTTAATAGAAACATAGAAACATAGACTTTGACGGCAGATAAGGACCGCTGGCCCATCTAGTCTGCCCATTTCCCTACCTACAGGATAGGCCGTAGATCCTAGTTAACCAACAGCCTATTTCTTCCTACCCCCACAAGAATTGCTTATGTCTGTCCCATGCATTCTTGAATTCTCCCACAGTTTCAGACCCCACAACCTCCTCAGGAAGGCTGTGCCATGCATCCACTACCATCTCTGTGAAATAATACTTCCTCACATTGCCCCTGAACCGCCCCTTCTATCTTTAAATTGTGTCCCTTGTTCTTGCCGTCCCTTTTTCTGAAAGATGCTACCTCTTGGACTTTGTTGATTCCACTGAGGTACTTAAATGTTTCTATCATGTTCCTCTCCCTTCTTTCCTCAAGGGTATACATATTAAGATCCTTTAGTCTCTCCTCATCACGGCTTCTCTGCAGACCCTGCACCATTTTAGTTGCTCTCCTCTGGACTGCCTCTATCCTGTCTATGTCCTTGTGGAGATGGGGTCTCCAGAACTGGACGCAGTACTCCACATGCGGTCTCACCAACTGTCTGTACAGAGGGATAACAGCTTCCTGTTTTCTGCTGCTGATGCCTCTCCCTATGCATCCCGGTATACCCCCAGCCCTCCCTACTGCCTTCTCACATTGCTTGCTAACTTTAAGGTCATCTGATATGATTACCCCCAGATCCCTTTCCTTTTTTGTTGTTGTTACTACCTCCCCCCCCATTGTGTATTCTCCCCGGGTTCTTGTTTCCCAGGTGCATTATTTTGCACTTCTTTGCATTCAACTTAGCTGCCATACTTCTGACCATTCCTCCAACCTTGCCAAGTCACTTCTCATCCTTTCCATGCCTCCTTGTGTCAACCCTGTTGCAGATCTTTGCGTCATCTGCAAAAGGCATACTTTCCTTCAGTCCCTCTGCAATGTTACTGATGAAGACATTAAAAAGGACTGGACCCAATACTGAACCCTGTGGTACCCCACTAGTAACCCCTCTTTCTTCAGAGTGGACTCCACTTACAATTACCTTCTGTGTCCTGTTGTGCAGCCAATGTTTTACCCAGGCTACCACCCTGGACCCACTCCCAGGCTGGTTAATTTGACTATTAATCTTTTGTGTGGGACTGTGTCAAATGCCTTGCTAAAGTCTAGGTAGGCCATGTCCACAGCCCCTCCCTGGTTACTAATTTGGTCACCCAGTCAAAGAAATCTATTAGATTCGTCTGACATGACCTTCCCGCTGTGAACCCATGCTGCCTTGGGTCCTGTGCCCCACTGGCTTCTAGGTACTCAACTATTCTTTTCTTCAGAAGTGACTCCATCACTTTCCCTACCACAGAGGTCAAACTGACAGGTCTTTAGTTTCCTGCCTCTGTCTTGGTCCCACTTTTGTGAAGGAGAATCACATCCACCTTCCTCCAGTCCTCGGGTACCACACTATCCTCCCATGATTTATTAAAAAGAGTAGCCAGTGGTTTCACTAGTTCCTCCCTTAATTCTTTTAGAATTCTGGGGTGAATTCCATCAGGACCCATTGCTTTGTCCACCTTCAGTTTTAGGAGTTCTTGCAGAACCCTTTCTTCTGTGAAAGGACTGGGATCGACCCCCCTATCAAGAATTCTTCTGTTAATTGGATTAGGCACTTCCCCCTCCTCTTTTGTGAATACTGAGTAGAAATATTCATTCAGTATCTCTGCTTTTTCACTGTCCCCCTCTGCCCACCCACCGTTCATTCTATTCAGCCTCACTATCCCTCCCTTTGTCTTTCTACACTTGCTGATGTGCCTATAAAAGGTTTTATCCCCCTTCTTAACTGAGTTGGCTATCTTTTCCTCAGTTTGGGCCTTGCTATTCTGACTTCCCTCCTGCTTCCTTCTGCCTTAACTGGTACAGCTCTCTATCCTGCTCCTTCTGTGTTTCTTATACTTCCGAATGCTATCTTTTCTTCCTGACTTTCACAGCCACCTCTTTTGAGAACCCTAGTGGCTTTTTCTTTTTTTTTATTTGTTTATTTGCTTCACAAAGGCTTGTTGCCTCTGTGATGGCAGTTTTGATGATTCCCCATTGTTGCTCCACACCTCCTTCTAGCCTGTTTGCTAGTGCTTTTCTGAGGCACTCTCCCATCTTGCCAAAGTCAGCCCTCCTAAAGTCCAGTACCCTCACTTTTGTATGGCTTGACTCTGTAGCTGAGTTTAATGTGAACCACACTGTTTGATGGTCACTTGTTCCCAGATGGCAACCCACTTCTAGATCTGAGATCCTCTCACTGCCCCCGTTTGAGAGTACAAGGTCTAAGATTGCTCCCTCACCTCACCTGTAGGGCATCAAGAATGGCCCTGCTCTTGGATGTGGCTGCAGCAAATGTGCTCCAGTTAACATCTGGCATATTCAGGTCTCCCATCAACAGTATCTCTCCTTTCTCTGCCATTCTAAGAATGCCTTCTATCATATCCTTGTTCATTCCCTCCCCCTGACATGGGGGTCTGTACACAACCCTTGTGCGGATTGTGGTGCCCTTTCCAGTCTCGGAGGTGACCCACAGTGCCTCCTCTCCTACCTGTTTACTCTTTTGTTCAGTTGCTTTTATCCCTTCCTTTACATAGAGAGCTACTCCTCCCCCTCTTCTCCCCTGCCTGTCTCTCCTGTAGGTTATGTACCCTGGTATGTTAACAGCCCAGTCATGGTTCTCTGTGTACCATGTTTCTGTGACTGCTACAATATCCAGGCATCCCTCTTCCATCAAGGCCACCAGCTCAGGGAGTGTGTTGCCCAGACTATGGGTATTGGTACTCATTACCCTCCATTTCCTGATGGCCTTACTCCTTTTTGCCCCATCCCTGTTCTTCTTGCCTTTGTCACTTTCTCCATTTACCCCAGCCCTTCTCCCTAGCGACACCTCTATCTAGGTGTTTGCTGCACTTACTACCGTGATTTTTTTTTTTAATCATAATGAGTGATTCCTGGGTTAGAAGAAAAATTACTCACCATAGTAATCTTGTTTTTTCAAAGGGATCACTCATTATGATTAAAGACCCTCCCTGCCTCCCCTACCAGAACCTTTAGCAGTCACTCTGCATCCCTGCAGTAAGTTTTTTTCCTTATATAGGTTAAGGTAGAGACTCACTTGTTTAACCAGTTGGTGTCCAGGTGATCTCCAGTTTTCTTAGGTTTGTTTATTAAGGATGTTTGACCTGAAAGGACAAAAATATTACTTTTAATGTTATTAGTTTTAGCTAGTGGGTCTTATACCCAGTTACTGTAGGCTCTGTAAGAATCTGAAGCACTTAGAGTGCAACAGCTAGGGGAGCAGTTTGAATGTGGCATGAGCCAATTGAGAGTTCCATAACTCCATATAATTCCATATGTCCGGGCAGTTTACACAGGAGGCTGACTGCATCAGTTTAACCATAATGAGTGATTCCTTTGAAGAAACAAGATTACTATGGTGAGAAATGTTTTCTTTTCAATCTTACACATTGAATATGGCTGAGATTGGTCTCGTCATATGACCAATACTTCAAAATTTTACAGTATGATGCTTATAGATATTGTATCTGCATATCAAACACATACTATATCGATCCTGTCAGTGGCTCCTATACCACTGATCTTGGGTCTTTCAGCCAGCACCTAATAAGCGTGCTTGACCACACACCAGGCGTGACACTGCAGAGGTTACTGGTGCAGCAGGCACTGTTTCTGGCCTTTTGGCTCAGGCATGTCTATTTGGAATAGAACAGACATAGCTGCTATTAAAGCACAAACTCTTAATTTTCAGCAAGTTGTTAAGAATGATATCCTACCCTCCACTGTTACATGATGTAGATGGTTTAAGTAAGGAAGAATGTTTCACCGTATATAACATGCAGAAAATTGCCAAAGGATTCAATGATACTAAAGATAAGATTAATGAACTGATTTTTCAAAAAAAAATAATAAGGAGGCAGACACGCAATATATTGCCCATGAACTTCTGTGCTTCTCTCATGGCTCTTATGTAATTTCCACTGGTAACAATCTCTTCAGGGACTTGGAAACAGGACTCATCCCAGATCTCATCCATAATAGACGAATTGGGTAAATGGTATTGCCCTCATTGCAAATCCTAATGGTTGCATTACTATTTGTTTAGCAAACAGTGTTAACATTTCTATGTCCACAGCCAGAAACCTTTGCTATGTCTCCAGATATCCAGACCAAGCCCCTTGCTACTTTACTAAGACTTGTTCTATCCACGACAACATGTTTGTCACGTTCTCTGTGTCACTACCCTGCTTTGATCCTGTAACGTCTGATTTTGATGAATTGGCTGTGATTAATTCTATTGGACATCTTGATAAGGACATCTATCATGAAAGAATGAAATTGGCCTCATTACTTGTTTACCATTCTGTGCTCCAAGCCTGGGTGGCACCCCACATGAGCTGTTGTGCCAAGAAAGGATATTACTATCTGTGCCACTGTGATGTCTTCGATATTGCAAAACCAGTATGTGGATATTCTCCTGAACACCTTGACTGGGCCTTTACCTTGGGTGATGAATTGCCGTTGAACCTTACTGATGTTGACGAGGATGACGAATCCAAATCTGCATGAGCTGCATCTTCTGCTGCTGACGCCGAAACAGCTAAATCCCGAGGCTACCTGGAAGAGGTACATCGCTTCACTTCACAGCTCGTGAACCAGTCTTTTTCCCTGTCCAATACGTCTACAGCGATGGAGGATACTGACTGTACGAGTTACCTATAATTCTGATGGGCAATATTGTGTAGTGACAAATCATAACAACCTTGCTTATGGTCAAAAATCTTGTGTTATTGAAATGCCTAACTTCTGTTTTACTCCACAGCAGAAAACAGCCATAGGTCACACTGTCATAACTCCTGTTCCTCTCCCTGAACCAGATGTTATTGATACCGATCTGCAATACTTGCTTGCCTTGTCTCAATATTTGCCCGTGTTTAACGGGCACATTGACCCTTTGACACTTTCTTTGAAATCCCTTTTAGCTAGAAAGGACTCACATTAGATTTATATCAGTAATAATATTTCTCAAGCTAGCGATGCCCTTAATGCTCTTATTCATGATGGTGATTTAAGTACTGCTCTACCCAGTACCTGGTTAGAACTCACTTTTAAAGCTTTTGTTATTATTCAAGCATTTTTATTGTTTTTCTGTTACTAACCCTTGCTGTCTCGACGTACTTTATGATAACACAGAGAACAACTAGAATTCCTTTACAAGGCTCCTGGCTCAGGCTTTTAAATGACTTTTTTATCTCCATCCCACTACTTACTCTGGGATTGTTGCCCCTTTTGAGGCAATAAGGAGGGGAATGTTATCCATGAACCAGCACTCTGACTGTACCTCACCTCATGGACAGCAACACATATGTAGGTACTGTATGTGTACTAATCTTAGGGCACAGACACTTATCGATAAGCACAAATGTCAGGATCTTAGTTCTACTGTACTTTTGCAATGCATATTATGCTTCCTATATTCTCACTGATATATTGTACCACTGGGAGATGTTTTTATTATATTTTATTGTATAATTATTAGTTGCAACAGTGCTATCTTTAGTGCTTGTGCACAACTGTAACTGCAAGTAACCTTGGAAGCATCACAGACCTTATTGTTCACTTTATCTTCTGTTAGCTAAGCAAGTTTTCATGTTCATTAGGATGGCTACTGACACCACCTGTTTTTAGCCAATTACTTACTTTTTATATATCTTCTTTTATTGTTGTCATGATTATTATCAGGGTAAAAGACCTCTTGCACCACGTATTTTCTCTCAGAGAGACTTGACTACACCTATAGGTAAGGAAACTGAATACTTTCACAGTGATTACACTGTTGATTGTAAGCCTGTATTATCCTTATTTACAAGTAATAAATTACATTTATTATCTGGACACCACTTGTCTGTCATCTCTTCCTTTTGTGCAGTTCCAACAAGAATCTGAGAAAGGTAATTTTATTACCCAGTCACACACCCCTAACATTGAAGTGTATATCAGGCTCATTATCTAGAGGATGGGGTACATACTAAAATGGACCCTTTTATTTACAACCAGATACAGGGGAGAGGATGCTAAGCATATGCTAGACCTAACTGCTGAGGAGCCCCAATAACGTTCACACAAGAAGCAATAAGCGGAATGTCCAAAGCAGTAACCGCAATTTTGCAGTATGGCTTTATTTACAGATGTTACTTAAAGCAAGAGTGGTCCCCCAAATGTTTATCTTTGCAATACAGGCACACTCTCTTTTACAGAACACTTTGCTGGGCAGTACTGTTTTTCACAAAAACATCTCTATCTCTCTTCCAAAGTGTATATCTGTGGGATGTGTCACACACTTTAAGCATTTTCTACACATTTCCATTTCCAAAGTGTGTATCTGTGGGATGCGCCACACACTTAAAAATCCTCCTGGTACATGGTCATTGCCTATGGAACACTAGTGCCCATCCACGAACCACTTAGCCCCGCTTGAAACTCCAGATGGAGTTCCCTCACCCTTTGCCCCAAACAGCCTCTGCCATTCCTTCAGGGTTACACCAAATGAGTCTCCAATTCCCAATGAATTGCTAAAGATGCCCAGCTTTAACTTTAAATTCAGCACAGTTGTGTTGAAAGAGGTCCTGACTGGTGTGATCTAACCGAATCTAGGGTACACACACCTCAGACAACTCCCTCAGAGAACAGTTTCAAATTCTGTACTCACAGATTAGTTGTTCCTTGCTCCAGTCATGGAAAGAACAAAAGGCACCTTACTTTCTCAGGTAGCTGTCAGATTCTACTCATTGTACTTTCTTAAGACAGCTGTGAACTTCAGGGGCTTGCTCCTTGGATCCACAAGAACTGCATTCCCCCCTCACTCCCTGGAGTGAAACTAAAGAGTCCTGCAGGCAAACCAAAGATTTTACCAAACTAGGGTGAGAAATACCGGGCTGTCTTTGACAGAGCCCCAATGGCAGACCTCCTGCAAATCTAACAGCCACACTTAAACTTACTGATGAACATTCTAAGTTCCCAAGAGCAGCTGACTCTGAAATGGTTATGTGGCTGTGAGAGTTCTTAATGACGTATTCATCCTTGTCTCAGGCTGAGTAAACAATGATGTCATTATGTAGAAAGCCCTAATCAGCTCCCTACCAGCTGCCTTTTCGTACCTACTTAGGACTAGTACTAATGGGATTCTAGTAACCCAAGGACTGGGTTGTTACATGTAGTTATTTAGCACCGCCATGTTGCACAAGGCTGACTCCAGGGCAAACTGATCATGTGCGAGTATCACGCATGTGCAGTACTGTAATTGCTGCAGTATTACAGCTGACTCCTGTGCAGCGAGAGCACAACATATTTTGTTCACTGCTCTTGCCACTCCTAAAAGCTCTCCACAGCCATATTGACTCTGACCGGAGTTTGTTAGAACAGCTAGTACAACTCTCCCTTCCCTGCTTTCCCTTTTTAGGATTACAACACAAAAAATGTTTCAGGAATATTTTAAAATGGGGACACTACAGCTTGAACCTGACAGTATGCCATAGTCTGTTTTCTTTTAAGGGTTATCGTATGTTTAAACTGTCAGAATTGATTAAAACATTTCTCTTTACATTTTAATTGCTTAAATAATTGGTTATTTTGAATGTACATTTTTTTAACTAGATCTTGCTTCCTGTATACTCTTCAGCTAAAAGATCCATTATGGATAGGCTGGTAGTATGAGACCAGCGCAGAGAGAGTTTTTATTTAAAAACATTCCAAGTTCTGGTGCAATATTCTCACGAGGAGATGATGCAAGAGTTGTACTAGCTGTAATAATGATTTAGAATAAAAGCACACACTATGGTGAGTATCTTTTCCTTTTCTGTTATAGAATTCACGTGATAGCACTAGCCAGAAGTTGATTTCACCAAGACAGTAAATGAGATTTTAAATATTTTCCTTTGTCTGCTCTGAAGCAATATAGAATTCTCCAACAATGGGAAAACAGCCAGTTTTGAGGATGGCAGCAGCAGCAAAGTAAAGGTGTGTATACTACAGCGTCTATTTGTTTTACTAATTTTTTGTTTTGTAAAATACAATCAGAGAAAGGGAACATTAGTGACCTGTACAACTACTAGCAAAAGTAGAAAACAGATCATCATCAAAACAGAAGAAATATACAGTGGTGCCTAGTTTCAAGAACAAGTCATGTATGATCATTATGAGTCAGGAAAGTATTACGTCTGGTTGGTAAGAGAAATGATGACTGCCTTTGAGATGTCTGTAACTGTTTTAGATGACCCATGTAGCAGTGAAATGATTTCTCTTATGTCACGTATGTAAATACAAAAAGACACATGGTGTCTTTCCAGTCTTTCCATTTTGAAAGAAGCAATGTCTGTCATGCAGTAGGGTAACCAGAATGAATTTAGCAGGATGAGTTCTAACAACCTGTATTCATTTATAGCCACACATTTGCACAATTGCGGCTTGAGGAGCCAACCCCCCCCAAACAGTATTTCAACCACACTGTATGCACCATCCCCATGCCGTATGTCTGTCTGCCTACAACCATCAGAGCTTTCATTTCTGCCAAAAGATCAGTGTCTCCAGATCCCCTGCGCCATTTTCATTTTTTATCTCCACTTCATTGTGGCTTGGATTTTTTTTTTTATCAGTTCCATCTCTGTTACATCACTACGTTCTCACACTTTTCATAATTTTAGGCCATATTGTGCTGACTTTTGTGGACTTCCCAGGCACCATGTCTGCTTTAAGGTTGATACATTCTTCACATAACTTTAAGGACTGATAGACCTGCGAAAAGCCCCTGTCCAAGACTGATAGAACGATAAGCAGAGCAGGTGCCTGGATTGTTTGGAAGTTGTGAAGGACTGCCCTCCTTCCCCCTTCTCTCCATGTGGCCATGTTTCTAATCAGCCATTGATGGGAACCACAACAGGAAAAAACACTGCCACCAAACTAGATTCCAAATGAAAGGTATCGGTACTACTTAAGAGACCTGGCATATTCCTTAGAAGCAAATATATTTGCAGTGCATCTGCCAGGCAAGATGTTAATCCTGTCAGATTCTCTAAGCAGAATCAGCAGGAAATCACAAATGGGACAGATTCCGTAAGCAGAATCAGCCAGCCAGGGAAATCACAAATGAGCCTTCAACCGGGAGGTTCTGGGCACAGTGTTCAGAAGGTGGGGCACTCCCAATATAGACCTGTTGGCATCTTGGGAGAACTATCAGCTCCCTCAGTTTTGTTGCAGTCCACCAGTCAGAGGGACAGTCCCAGCGGATGCCCTGGTACTGGACTGGACAGGGAAGGTTTCTATATGCCTTCCCACCATTCACACTTATTCAGAAAATACTCCTGAAACTCAGGAGGAACCTGTAACAGTGATCCTGATAGCTACAGACTGGGCCACACAGGCCTGGTACTCAATGCTTTGATCCTGCCCAGCAAGAACCCAGTCAGCCTGCCATTCAGCCACACTGTTGACTTTGTTCCAGGGCAGAACAACATTTCTCCTCAGGACCCTATATGGTTCTGAAGGAGTTAAAGTTTTCAGGATTGAAACTTTCAGAGACAGTAATGAAGGCGCTTAAGGTTTCAAGGAAACCAGCTACCAGGAAAGCATATTCTCCTAAGTGGCAAATGGTTTCATACAAATGTGTCCTCAGAATAATAAAACCAGTAGAGGCAGGGTTCCTTGTAATTTCTAGAATACCTAGTACACCTACAGTTTCAAACATGAAGTCTTGCTGTATTCTGACTATTGCAGTTAGCTCCAGCATTTAAACTGCCCCGAGAACAAAGGGTTAACTTTTCTATGCATGTCATAGAATGCTGAGCTCGAGATCGGTTGAGGTCCCTGTCTGTTTCCCTTTGAAACTCAACCGTCAGATTCTTTACTCCGCCTCACTGAACAGTCGCTCCAGAGATTCCTCTTGTAGCTCGGTTCGAAAGTCAGTTAAAGTGTCGGTTAAGTTGTCGGTTTTTAACCTAAAATTATTCCGCATAGTCGGTTCAGTCTCTGTCTGCGGTACCGTGAATACTAGATAGGTTTTGTTCTGTTTTTCTGTGTGGAAATTGTAAAGTGTTAGATCAGTTTGGCTGAACCGATCATTTGTAGTGAAATCTTGTGTTTTACTTTAGTGTGTAGTTACTGGTCTTATCGGTTCTAAAAAAACATGTTTTGAGCGTTTTTCCAATACCGTGACTGTTAGGAACCGATAAGGAGTCTTGCCTGGCGGTTGCCATAAAAGGGTAAGTTTGATTAGGTTGGTTATGTCTGAGAAACCCAAGAGAAAAACCGGGCCTACTGGGTTTCAACACTGCAGTGAGTGTAGGGAGGTCTTTGCTAAGGCCGACCCCCACACCACCTGTGTTTATTGTCTAAAGTCTCCCAATTCTGTACCTCCTGTTGACAGAAGGATGGACAAGAGGTACACACTATCAGGCTCAGATACAGAGTTTTTATATCAGCAATGCAGCCATGTTGGGGTAGTGCAGGCTGCTGCCTGTGACAAGGCAAATATTTCCTTGGCTTCACACCCCCCAGACAAAGACTCCAGGAAGATGGATGTCATGGCAAAGAAACAGTACATGGCATTTTCCTTGGGACTCAGGCAGGCAAACTATATGGCCTATATAGCTAGGTGCCAGAAGTCCAGGTAGGACACTGTACTGGCACTGGCTAAACAGGCTTCCCCCCCCAGCTGGCCAAGGAGCTGGAGGAGGTGGCTGCTGATGGGATTGAGGCATCAAAGGTACAATTTCATGCTGCTGTGGACTCCATTGATGTGTCATCAAGAGTCACGGCTACATCTGTGGCTCTTTGGAGGATGGCTTGGCTCAGGTGTACTAGCCTGTCACAGAACACCCAGACTAAGGTCATGGATTTTCCTGTGGTGGGTAATTCTTTGTTTGGGGAGCAGACAGAGAATGACCTGAAGAAAATAGATGAGTACAGGACCACTTATAGGAGTGCTCAGGCCAAGGAGAGGCAAGCAACTTCTCAAAGGCAGCAATCTAGGGGCAGGGGCAGGCCTTTTCATAGGCCTTTTTACCAAGCACAGGCCTCTTCTCCCTTTTCACAGACGGGGTTCTTTAGAGGGAGAGGCAGAAGGGGGGATGAGCAGGACTGCATCCACTCCTCAGCCTAAGGCCCTTGCCAAGCAGACACCCTGATGGGTCTGCCTGGGTCGACTCTCCTGTTCCTGTAAGGGGCAGACTGGCTTACTATGTCCAGGTCTGGATGTCTATTACATCAGACAAGTGGGTCCTGGAAGTAGTAAGCCAGGGGACTGGTTCTCTGCTTCAAAAAATTTCCAAAGATGAGAACCAGATCTTTTCCACCTACAGGTCTCTCCGAGACCCTTGCCCTGGAGGCAGAGGTGTCATCTCTTCTGGCTCTGAGAGCCATAGAAAGAGTTCCTACCCTACACTGGGGAAAAGGTCTGTACTCCAGATACTTCCTTACCCCAAAAAAGACAGGGGAGTGGCGACCCATCCTAGATCTAAGATACCTGAACAAACATCTTTTAAAACCAAAGTTCAAGATGGTGACTCTGGGAATAATTCTTCCTTCTCTAAGGCCAGGGGACTGGCTAGTCTCCCCTGGACCTCAAAGATGCCTACTTTCGTATTCCCATCAGGTGCTCCCACAGAAAGTACCTCAGGTTCAAGTTGCCCTCAGGCCATTACCAGTTCAAAGCAATGCCCTTTGGCCTAACATCAGCTCCAAGGGTCTTCACAAAGTGCCTGGCAGTAGTTGTTGCCTTTCTAAGAAGGCAAAAGATTTCCATTTTTCCATACCTGGGGATGGCTCATTGTAGGTCAGTCTCCAGACCAAGTTAAATCAGACCTGCAAGTGACTCAGCAAGTGCTCACTTCTCTGGGTTTCCTCCTCATCCTCCCCAAGTCAGTTCTCAAACCAGTTCAGATCCTTACCTTTATAGGGGCAGAGCTGGATACTGTCAAAGCAAGAGCCTTTCTTCCCCTGGAAAGGGCAAGGATTGTTATAGAACTGGCTTCATCTTTCAGCCTTCAGGTGTCCCAACCAGCAAGGCACTTCCTTCAGCTCTTGGGCCACATGGCAGCTTTTACAGTAGTGGTCCAAGGGGCAAGATTTCTGATGAGGGACATTCAGTTCCATCTGAGGGCCTTTTGGTCCCAAAGGAGGGACCCTCTTACCAAACTGATTCCAGTGACTCGGACACTGATCCAAGCTCTTCAGTGGTGGCAGGATCAGGACAATTTAAGGCATGGGGTCCCTTTTGTCACTCAGTCTTGTTTGGTGGTCCTTACCACGGATGCTTCTCTTTTGGGGTGGGGAGCTCATCTGGGGGATCTCACAGCCCAAGGACTGTGGTCCCCTCAGGAGTCCCTCCTTCATATCAATCTCCTGGAACTCAGGGCAGTTTTTCAGGCCCTGAAAGCCTTCTCCCAGTTGGTACAGAACAAGGTGGCTCAGGTCAGGACAGACAACACCACCACCATGTGGTACATCAACAAGCAGGGAGGCACTCGGTCTATGGCCTCATGCACGGAAGCCATGAAATTGTGGTCCCTGGCGTATTCCCTGCTGACCTCTCTGATAGCAGTCCATCTTCCAGGAAAGGACAATGTGCTAGCAGATGCACTGAGCAGGATCTCCCAGGGCCATCATGAATGGGCCCTGGACCTCCTTGGTTTGAAAGTGCTTTTTTCAAGGTGGGCCACTCCAGAAATAGATCTCTTTGCAGCCCCAGACAATCTCCAACTTCCTCTGTTTTGTTGCAGACCCCCCAGTCTTGGGTTCAGTCCCTCTGGATGCTCTGATTTTGAATTGGGAAGGGAAATTTCTGTATGCCTTCCCTCCCTTTCCTCTGCTGTTCACAGTCCTAGTCAAGATAAGGTCACAACCTTGCAAAGTGATTCTGATTGCTCCAGACTGTGCCAGACAGCCTTGGTACCCTCTGTTGCTGTCTCTAACATTCCATCTTCTCCTGTCTTTTCCCAGGAATTACAGCCTGTTAACCTCCTCTCAGGGGAGGATTTGGTACCCCAATCTTCAGTCTCTCAATCTCAAGGCATGGCTCTTGAAGAGTTAGAGTATGCAGATTTGCACCTGTCTCAGGGGTTCTGGACATTCTCAAAGCTTCTCGAAAGCCTTCCACCAGAAAGACTTATAACTCAAAATGGAAGCATATCTCTCCAGACACTGCTGAATTGTCTACAGTTCTGGATTATATGGTCCATCTTAATGGCCTAGGCCTGAGACCAGCTACTCTCAAGGTACATTTGTCAGCTGTGTCTGCTTTTGTCAGTGGGAAAGTCTTCCTCACTGTCATCTCATCCTGTGTTCTGTAAATTTTTCAAGGGATTGCTCCATACCAATCCCCTTTAGGGATCCTGCCCCTGCCTGGGACTTAAATATTTGCATTGCTCAACTTATGCAACCTCCTTTTGAGCCTATGTCCGCAGCAGAGTTTAAGTACTGGACTTGGAAAACTGTGTTTTTGGTAGCCATTACCTCTGCCAGACGTATCAGTGAATTGCAAGCCCTGTCAGTGGAACCTGATTTTATCTCTTTCCATAGAGAGAAAGTGGTCCTTAGAACCAATAGGAGGTTCTTGCCTAAAGTGGTTTCAGACTTCCACTTGAACCAGTCCATGTCTCTCCCTGTCTTCTTCACTGATTATTCTTCCTCAGGGAAGAGAAGGCTACACAGTTTGGCTGTTAAAAGAGCCCTTAGCTACTACATAGAGCGTACCAAGGTTCACAGGTTTGAATCCCTCCAGTTATTCCTCACTTATGGGGAAGTGGGAAAGGGCAAAGCTGCCACCAAGAGAACAATTGCCAGGTGGATTGTGTCTTGTATACAATTCTGCTATGAGAAACTAGGAAAGATTCCACCCTCAGGCCTGAGGGCTCACTCTACAAGAGGTACAGCTGCTTCCCTGGCTTCTGTCACGGATATCCCTCTCTTAGAAATTTGTCAAGCAGCCACCTGGAAAACAGTCCATACCTTTGCCAAGCATTACTCTCTGGATATCCAGGCTTGGAGTGATGTTCGGTTTGGCACAGCAGTACTTCAGAGCCTATTCCCAAAGTAGGTTCTGTCCTTCCTCCATGGAGGTACTGCTTGGTAGTCTGCAATAGTCAGAATACAGCAAGACTTCATGTTGTTTGAAGAAAAAATTACTCACCTTAGTAATTATGTTTCTTCTAATGGAGTCTTGCTGTATTCTGACCTCCCTCCCTGCCTCCCCTCTCAGAACCTGTTTTTGGGAGGTGGGTGGGCAGGTGCAGTGTTGCACCTCAGAGGTGCCTATTTCACACCCTCCCCTTTTTGTTTGGCTGTTTCTGTTGCTGTTGTTATCCCTTTTGGAGTTGTTTTTTGTTTTGGGTTTCCTGACTTGAGTCTTTTGGGAATCCAAAACTCCTTGTTGCCAGTTGGCTAGTAAAAATTTTACAATTTCAACATAGGATAGTTAGTGAGTTTTTGCTCGTAAGAATCTGACAGTTGAGTTTCAAAGGGAAACAGACAGAGACCTCAACTGAGCTCGAGCTCAGCATTCTATGCCATGCATAGAAAAGTTAACCCTTTGTTCTCCGGGGCAGTTTAAAGGCTGGAGCTAACTGCAATAGTCAGAATACAGCAAGACTCCATTAGAAGAAACATAATTACTAAGGTGAGTAATTTTTTTCAACTCAGCCTACAGCCTTCAATATTGAAGTTGCACTTAGTGGCAGTATCAGCATACATATCAGCTGATAAGGAAAGTCTTTGGCTTCACAGCCTATTTTCAGAAGGTTTTTTAAAGGCTTCAGCCATTTGTACCTACCAGTGAGAGGCTCTGTCCCATTGTGAAACCTCAATATATGCCTTGTTCAATTTATGATGGCTCCATTCGAGCCTATGGAAACTACTGACCTGAAGTATGTCACATGGAAAACCATATTCCTTGTTGCAGTGACCCCTGCTAGGTGGGTAAGTGAATTGTAAGCCCTCTGGCCAGAGCCAAATTACATAATCCCTCAGAGGGATAAGGTAGTTCTTAGAACCAACAGAAGATCCCTACCTAGGATAGTATCTCAATTCCACCTGAATCAGCCCGGTGACCCTACCTGTATGCTTTCCAGAGCATTTTAGTCCAGGTGAGGAGAAGTTGCATAACCTGTACCTAAAGTGAATTCTGACTATCTACATGGACCAGACAAAAAATGTCAGGTCCCATAGCACCCAGCTTTTTGTTACGTATGGTGAGACTGGCAAAGGCAAACCAGCTACAAAGAGATCTGCCTCTCACTGGGTAGTCACTTGCATTCAGTTCTGCTATGAAAAAGCTGGGAAAATTCCACCAATAGGCTTAAGGGCACACTCCGGCAAGAGGTACCTCTGCCTCTGTGGGATCCTCAAGAGACATCCCATCATCAGACATTTCCAAAGTAGCTACCTAAAAAACAGTACACACCTTCACAAAGCACTACTGTTTGGACATACAGTCCAGAGGGGATGCCAGCTTTGGAACTGCGGTCTCACAGAACCTTCTTCCTAATTAGGTTCTGAACCCAGCCTCCCAAGCTACTGTTATTGGGTTTGCATGAAGCGTAAACATTAAGTGAGTGATTCCTGGGGTTAGTAGAAAAATTACTCACCGTAAGTAATGTTGTTCAAACCCCAGGAATCTCTCATTATGCTTAACGTATGCAACAAGCCTGGTAGGTTTAGCTGTCCTGGAGCACATGGAATTTGTGTAAATGATAGAACATGGAATGCTTTTCAGACTCTGCCCACGCGGTGGAGCTGCACTCTGCTCCTCAACGTCAGATCTGTTTCTCTGCCTGAGCAAGAAAGTCGCCCCAAGAGCTCTCTCCTGCTTCATTCTGATTTTCACTTTTATTTCCAATTTATTCCTCAGTAATATGCTTTATTTTTCATTCATTATGCTCTGCTGCTGTCAGTAACTCAGTTTTAAGTGATTTCTTTTTATTTTCTCCTGTTCCCTAGCAATTACTAGGTACTGAAGAAACTGTCAGTCAGTTTTACGTTTAGCTGCGTGCATGCAATGAACGCCTCGGGAGAATGGGACACTTTGAGGTGTGCCTCCCCTGCAGTCCCCTGCTCCATTGAGCAGGCGTGGCAGTCCTGCACCATTGATTGAGGTAATAGATGACAGCGGTGGTCTTCTTCAAAGAAACCACCAGCTGTCATACACAGCACCGCATCATGCCCCCCCCTTTGCTGCCACGCTGGGAGCCCACCCCAGCGTGGCAAACGCCCTGGTCTGCCTGCCGACGGGTGCTCATCCCTCGGCCGGCTCCATGGCCGCCCCCAAGACATCCTTCTGCCACGCTGGGAGCCCACCCCAGCGTGGCAAACATCCTGTGTTGATCTGCCGACGGGGTGCCCAATCCCGCCGGCTCCACTTGCCCCCCAGTTATTCTTCTGCCACGCCGGAGCCCACCCCAGCATGGCAAACGTCTCATCGCTATCTTTTTTTTAAAACCTGTAAATTGAAAACGGTCCCACGGCACTTCTCCCAGCCCCCTCCCACAACCCGCACCCATCCACTGCACACCCTACCCCACACCCTCCACCCCATACTTACCTCCAGAGCTCGTGCGATGATTCGTGGACCGGAACACGCCTGCACTTCTTCAAAGCCGGATCACAACTGAGTGAAATGCCGGTAAGCTGTATAATGGGCTAGATGGGGTTTTCAACTTTATTGCATATCTCAGGCATTTTTTGGAATTTTTGCACCAAATTTTCAACATGGGGTTTTTGGGACCCCTTCTCATGAATGATTTCACTGCCATGGTGTTATTCGGGCCCTAAGGGTGATTTCACAGTCACTGCGTGAAGGGGTCCCAAAAACCCCATGTTGAAAATTTGGTGCAAAACTTCCAAAAAATGCCTGTTTTACGAGCGTGCGTTGCGCAGTTCCTACGCAGGCTCGTACGTTTGCTAATTTTCAATATTTTCACTCCAGATTTTCAACATTGTCATTTTACCACACCTCCTCATGAGCAGTACAGCTGTCATTTTTCACATCCTGCCCAAAATGTGTTTCCGCCCATGTAGCGCACAATGGTGCAGTCGGTGTGCGAAATCAATGTATGGGACATAGTAAGAAAATTAAAGTGACACTGTTCATGAGCAGAGGTCTTAAAATGGCTGTGTTGAAAATGCGGTGAAAAAATTCCTAAAAATGACTGTTTTACGAGTGTGCGTTGCGCAGTTCCTATGCACGTTTGTACGTTCACGAATTTTCAATATTTTCACTCCAGATTTTCAACATTGCCATTTTACCACACCTCCTTATGAGCAGTATAGCTGTCATTTTTCACATCCTGTCCTAAAACGTGTTTCGGCTTTCAGAAGTACAATGGCGAGTCGGTGTGCGTAAATCAATGTATGGGACACTATTAAGAAATCACAGTGACACTGTTCATTAGCAGAGGTCTTAAAATAGCTATGTTGAAAATTTGGTGAAAAAATTCCTAAAAATGACTGTTTTAAAGCATGCGTTGCGCAGTTCCTACGCACGCTCGTAAGTTCGCGATTTTTCAATATTTGCACTACAATGACTTCCAAATACCTAAACAGCACATAGAAGCAAGCAACATTCGGCATTGACAAATGCTTGTACTTCTTTGTCACTGATTTTTTTAAGCCATGTTCAAGTGCCAAATACCACTGCAAATACCTGCAAGCGAACGTTCGGCATTGACAAATGCTTGTTAGTGACAGTTCTACTAAACCACATTTTCACTTAAGTATTTTAATTTGTTTAACATTTTATTTTTATTCAGATCAATCCCTGAGTACCTCTTGTGTGGGAGTCTTGGCTCCCGATATCTGGAAACCCAGCCGATCATTTAGTCTCCCATCAAAAACCAAGGCAATCCTTTAGTCTTCCATCAAAAAAAAAGAAAATGATCAGAGATATGTTTTGCCTGTCTCAATAGCAATCCTGCTTTTTTATGGGACTGCAGTGGTGTGTTTTTCTCTTCTGCATTTTCAGGTCTGTATAAAGTTGAGCCAAGTTTGGTGCTCCACTGCTATAAAATGTTCCTTAAGTGGTGCTCCAAAAAAAATCAACAAATAGAAAACCAAATCTAGGAGCACCACTTTCCTTTATTCCTAATAGTACTCAACTGTTCACTTAGATTGTACTAGTCATAAAAGACCAAAAAAAAAAGAGATTGTTGTACTTACACCATTTTTTATTACAAACTTCTTTGCTGACAACACGAACACCCCATAAAAAAATGGTCAGATAAACAAACTAGTACACAGACAGACATATTTGGCAGAAAAATGACAGTTCCAATAATGCCGCAACAGACACGCCACTGAGGTGGCTAGGAAAATCTTGCTTTTTTATGGGACCGTAGTGGTGTGTTTTTCTCTTTGGCATTGTCAGGTCTGTATACAGACAGACCCAAGAAATGGGGACCTACTGGGCTTAAAAACTGTGTGAATTGTTCTAGCATTTGTGTCATATGGGCATGCAGGTTCCTCCTGCAGTCTGTCCCCCCTTTCCCCTGGTTCTGGAGGACCAGGGAGCAGTTTTTTACTATGAGAATGGGGAACCAATTGAACCAATGGTTCCTCTGAGCAGCAGTTCAGTTCCCCTACCTGGGAACTGGATTTTTTTTCCTCCCTCTTGCATCTGTGAGGCAATTAGCTAACACCCTTGGGTGGTGCATGGGGAGGAGTTTGATCTTTTGGACATGATGGGGTTGACCCTTCTAAGTGACCTTATGCCCTTATGAGAGCAACCAGTGGGTATATATTACCTCTTGAATTCTGTTCGGGCTACCAGGCTTAGGATTTTCCAAGCAGGGCCAGAACAGCTCTTGTCTCGCTCAAATGTCAGTCCCATATGGCACGCTTGCAGAGTGTACTAATGACACTGCCTTTAGAGTTATGACCCATATCATCCTTCAAAAGAGATTGGTTGGCTAAGGACCACTAATTTGCTCCAGGTCACCCAGGCAAAAGCCATGGAATTCCATGTGAGAACAACTATTTGGCGAAAGCCATGGAATTCCACGTGAGAACAGCTATTTGTTTGGTAACAAGATCGAAGCGGATCCTCATATCCATACCCATGCCCTGTGTTATTCTCACATAGGGATTACTGCAGGAGCTGGGGCAGAAGAGCTTCTAAGCAGGCTGAGCCAACCCCAGCCCATAGGACTCAGTGCAAATGAACCCCAACCAAGCAGTCCTGATCAGCCACCCTTTGTCTCTGGGAGGAAGGACTTCCCTACATCTCCGGGTTCCTTAGACAAGGGACATCATAACCTCGAGTTGGAAGTGGTGAGCCAGAGACTCACACTGCAGTTCAGAAGTTTCCCCAGACTGCAGATCCACATGAATTCCCAACCTCCCTCAAACAGGATTCTGCTGGAGTCGGAGGTCAAAAGTTGCTGCTTGCAAACAAAGCAGAAGTAGCTCCCAGTGAGGAAAGGGTCCCTACTCAGATACTTCCTCACTCAAAAAAAAAAAAAAAGGTGGAGATAGCTCCTTTATGGATCAAGTGATTACCTTGTGCACAGTGATACCATCCCTGCAACAAGGAGTCTGGATGAGTTCCTTGGAGCTGGAGGATCGTATTTCCACATACCTGTCAGGACCAGTCACAGTAAGTACTTCAGGTGCAGGCTACATTCTGGTCACTACCAGTTCATAGCCCTCCACTCAGTCTCTCATCTTCTCCCAGAGCGCTCACAAAGTGCTTAAACATGATGGCAGCACACCTCAGGAAGCAAGGTGTGATGGTCTTTCCCTTAATTGGACAACTGACTAGTCACAAGGAAACCACATCAGCAAATTAGACACTCCCTCAGGCTAACCCGGAGTACCCTGGGGACACTGAGATTTCTCATAAATACCTAGGAAATCCCAAGCACAACCAGTGCAGGTGCTGGAGTTCATAGGAGTAGTGTTAAATGTTCCCCAGGGCAAAGCATTCCTTCCGCAGAAAGAACGGAAAGCTTCCTAGACCTGGCAAACACATTCGCCTTGGGTCAACCCAGTCCAACAGGGCATTTCCTACAACTCCTGGGTCATATGGCTTCCACCACAGTCGTGATGCTAGGCACTACTGTTCAAATGAGGGACGTCCAGTATCATTTAAAAGCCTATTGGTATCAAAAGTGACACCCTCTATCAAGGCTGGTGCCAGTAACACTTTACTACAAGCTCTGGGCTGGTAAAAAAAAGCCACAACCTCAGGTAGGTAATTTTTTTTTAACAGTTCCTCACACTGGTCCTGATGACAGATGTTTCCCTACTGGGATGGGGGGCCCCCCCACCTGGACAACCAAATGATGAATGGAGAGTGATCCCATAGGAATCCAGGGAGCATATAATCCTCATGGAGCTGAGGGTGGTCATTCACCCTCCAGGCCTTCACTCCTCAAGTAAAAGGTCAGTCCATTCAGATAAGAACAGACAACATTACTACTGTGTCCTACAACAACAGGCAGGAAGGCACAAGATCCTCAAAGCTGTGTACAGGAGCTATGAAGATCTGGTATCTGGCCTACTCTATGAGAGTACAGCTTTCAGTAATTCACCTTCCAGGCAAAGACAATGTCCTGGAGGACTCCCTCAGCAGGATCTGCCAGGGGCATCACAAATTATGTCTAAAATAGATGTTGGCTACAGTCTTCAGAAGAGGGGCACACTGGAAATAGATCTGATTGCTTCCAAAAGAATCTCCAGTTCCTTCTTTTGTTGCAAGCCTCTGTCACTGGTTCAGTCCTCTGGACACTTTGACCTCTTGCCTGGTTGGGAGGTTCCTCTATACTTTCCTCCCTCCCCACTAAGAGTTCTCCTGAAATTGAGGAGCCAGCCTGCAGCCATGATACTAGTGGCCCAAGACTGAGCTAGGCATCCCTGGTACCCCTTGCTGCTGGCCATCTCTACCAGGCAGCTTGTCCATCTGCCACACAGACACAACCTTCTCACCATGTCCTAGGACAGGGTATCCTTTCTGAACTTCAGTTCACTGTGCTTTAAGGTGTGGTTCTTGCAGAATTAGAGTACTCTGATTCTCATTCTCAGAGGAGGTCCTCAGAGTCCTTAGGGTCTCCCGGAAGTCTGCTACCAGGAGGACATATGCTTCCAAGTGGAAAATGCTTTTTTGCCTAAGATGTGCTCCTAAACAGCTAACTCTCCTTCTCCTGGACTCTTGGTTCACTTGCAAGCCTTGAGCCTCAGCCCCTCAACCCTTAAAGTGCACTGGGCAGCTATTTCTGCCTATATTTTGGCAGGTAGCGAGAAAACGGCTGACTCATACCCCCCTTTTTCCATAAGCTCTTCAAGGATCTGCTTCATCTGTACCCTTCTGTTGGGGAACCAGTCCCTCCAGGGATTCACCTGTGCATAGCCAAGCTTATGGAGTCCCCTTGAGCCCATGGCTATGGCTGATCTAAGGTACGTCTCCTGGAAGTCAGTCTTCCTGGGGGTTGCAATAACCTCCACAGGGACAGGGTAGTCCTTAGGACTAACAGGAAAGTCCTTCCTAAGGTGGTGTCTGAGCTGTTTTTGAATCAGTTCATCAATCTTCCAGTGTTCCTCACAACAAAGTCCAGCTATGGCAAGCAGAGGCTCCACAACTTGAATGTTCAGAGGGCACCCAGTTGCTCTCTGGACCGTACTAAGGACCTCAGGTCCTCTTATTCACAACTGTTCCTCACATATGGTGAAGTAGGAAAGGACAGGTAAGCTTCTGTGAAGGCCATGGCCCACTGGTTACTCTCCTGCATCCAGTTATGTTGCTCCAAAGCTGGCAAGTTGCCACCTCAAGGCCTCAGGACGCATTCCATTTGTGACATTGCTGCCTCTGTGGCAGCTGCAAGGGATGTCCTCTTGTTAGAGATCTATAAAGCAGCTACCTGGAAAACTGTACATTCCTTTACAAGCACTATTGTCTGGATGTGCAATCCAGAATGGTTGCCAGGCTTGGCACTGCCATCTTGCAGAACCTTTTTCCTAATTAGGTTCTATACCCAGCCTCCCAAGGTACTGCTTTGTAGTTCAGAGAGTAATAGCATAATGAGGGATTCCTGGGGTTTGAAGGAAAAATTACTTACCATAGTAATATTGTTTCTT
Organism: Neoceratodus forsteri; assembly: GCA_016271365.2. NCBI lineage: Eukaryota > Metazoa > Chordata > Ceratodontiformes > Ceratodontidae > Neoceratodus > Neoceratodus forsteri. The sequence continues at coordinate 160,743,172 of CM057459.1, read as the reverse complement.
CCAGGATCCCTCATTATGCTTAAATCAAGACTCCTGCCTCCTTCCAGAACCAGGAAAGGTGCTGCAAGAATCAGTGGGGTTTTTTTTAGTTTTCTACTACTTGAGCACTTATCATTGCTCATGCTCAATCTTTTGCTGTAGTTTTGTTTTTTTCTTTATAGCCTGGCCTGAAAAGCCAGTCTCTTTTCATTGACTATTATTTTTGATTCTTTTACTTTACAGTTTAGGTTAGGATAGTAGGTTAGTGGCTATTGCCTTGAGACCTGTAAACTGATCTGACATTGAGCAGCAGAGCACAGCGCCACCGCATGGACAGATTCTGAAAAGTTACACATTCTAACCCCAGGTATTCTTCAATATCATTAACTCTAGCAGTCAGCCTTCTGGATTGCACTGCTCTGGAGATGAATGGAACTTATGCTAATTTATTTTATTTATTTATTTAGTTTTGTTGACGGGCAAGGTGCGCTAGCCATAGCAATGACTATTTTCAGACATGACCCGGGAGTTTACAGAAACAAAACATTTGTTTAACAAAGGCAGAACAATACAAAACAGTAAAAGCTTAGACAATAATATATAGAATAGTGGATGGGTGAACATCCACAACAAGGCTGTGTTTCCATCGAGGGAGTTGATGACATCACAGAGACCTCGAGAGCGAGGCTCGAGAGGTCTCATTGATGTCATCAACTGCCCGAGATGGGAACGCAGTCTTAGTTGTGGATGTTCACCCATCCACTGTTTTGTATAGTATATGGGTTTTTTTGTTTAAATTTTGTTTTTACCATTACTTCAGTGTAGGCGCTGGTCTCGCCTGTCTGATGATTCTGCTCTCGCCTGCTCCCCGCTAAGCTGCATACAGTTTCTCCCCTGCACATCACTCGTTTTAAAATCGGTGAGAAAAAAAAAAAAAATGTCTTTTTTGAGAAAGGGAGCCATGTATGGCTCTCCTTGTCCCGATTCCCGACTTCTAAGTCGCTGGCTAGGCTGCTGAGGTGCTCGCTAAATCGCGCCGCCATGTTTTTTTTTTTTTTTTTTTTTTAGAGAGCCTCGTCTGAGCCAATCAGGTGGCAGGTCCAGGGTAAAAAGTTGTTGTACTATCGATGTGATGTCAGAGCGATAGTACAACAACTTTTTTGACCTTTGAACTGTACTACAACAAGATTTCAGCAGTTGCTGAAATCCATTGAGAATAGGCAGCACCCATATACTATAATACAGTGTAGGCAGGAGAAAGACAATAAGTACAGTTGATGCAACAATAATGTATAACATAGAATGATGAGCGAGCAAATACAATAAATAAAGCCATTTGGCAGCAATTCAGGAAACGAAAGTGGGCTGAGATATTATAAGAACAAGTATCATTATAATAGCCGTATTGGATGGATATAGGAGAGTCAGGTATTGAATGGGGTGGGGATGCAATAAAAAGGGGGGGAGGATAGGATAGGAAAATAAGGCAAGATAAGGGGATGAGGACTAGATATAAAAGTAGGGCAAGGAGGTGACTGGAGGAAAGTACAGTGCTTAGTTGTTGAGGTGAGGGGGTGCATAGATCAGGAAAAGATAATGGGCTAGGGGGGTTTGAAGCAGGAGCAGGAGCAGGAATCAGCGAGATGGTCATGTAGCAATTTCTTGAAAAAGGCATGGGATGGTGCTAGCCGTATAGCTAGAGGGAGGGAATTACTGTGATGGGGGGCATAACAGGAGAAGGCACTAGAACCTTTGGAGGAGTGGTGTCGAGGGATGAGTACATGGGCCTTTGCAGTCGAGCGTAGACCATATCTGGATGTCTGGATGAGAAACAGTTCTGCCAAGGGCTTCAGTGTTTGGTTATGGATGATATTACCTATGCTTGAGCTGTACGCAAAGTCTCTGGAGGCATCCGGAGAAAGCCACCTTAGTTCAGCATATAGGAGGCAGTGGTGTTTCATCCGATGTGAGAAGGATGCATATCTACAGATATTATTGTAAGTGACATCCCACTTCTGAAGACTAGTTTTACCTGCTGAGGCATACATTGCAACCCCGTAGGTGAGTGACGGAAGGAGTATGCCATGAGCTATGGCAAGCCTCGCTGAGGGTGTGAGCATATAGCTGGAACGGTAGGCCATACCAAGTTTTATGTTAGCTGGCTTGCAGGTTTTTTGAATATGGAGATCAAAAGTAAGAGTTGGATCGAGTGTGAGACCAAGGTATTTAAATGAGGGTACCACTCCAACAGAGGACCCATTTATGGTAGTGACATTGAAAGTGGGCTGAGAGAGTTTGAGTTTGGCATTAGAACCAAATAGCATGGCTTGAGTCTTAGATACAGTCAAGACAAGTTTATGGCTGAATAGCCACTGCTGAATCTGTTGAAAGTCTAGGGAAAGTTGTTGGTTGATTTCAGTAATGTTTTTCGTGACTGGCCTAAAGGACAATATCATCGATGTATAACAGGGAGGCAGTCTGGAGAATGTTAAAGGTAATATCATTTATATAAATGGAGAAGAGCAGGGGACCGAGAATAGAACATTGTGGCATGCCAATGTTTATGGCAGCGTAATCAGACAATGTGGAGTTGAATTTAACTTGTTGGGTGCGATCCGATAGGTAGCTGCCAAACCATGCAGTGACATTGTCAGTGTCAGTGGCTCAGTAGGTAGCACACTCGCTTCTGAGGCCGAGAGATCAGAGGGCTGTGGGTTCATTTCCCACATCTGGCACTTGGGTTAATATCCCAGTACTGACACTGTAGTGCAGCATGAGAGGGGTGCTGCACTTCTGAGGTGCCGTCGGATGAGACGTTAAACCGAGGTCCAATCTGCCTGGATTGGTGGTAGTTAAGGTGGATGTTAAAGATCCCATGGCACTTCTCGAAAGAGTAGGGAATTTCCCGTGTCCTGGCAAATTTCCTCATTCAGTAAAAATGCCACCAACAGCTTAATCTGGGTCAAGGTCAGTTGGCATTCATCTGTATCCCCTCCTGGCCATTCCTGAAAATAGGCAGGATTTGTCTAGTGCACTTACCTGGTCAACAAAAATAAATAATAAAATTTTATGAGAAGCCTAGGGATCTGAGAGCAGTTAGGAGGATAGGATGTTTGACCAGGTCAAAAGCTTTAGTCATGTCTATAAAATTGCCCCATCAGGAAACCAGAGTCCATGGCGATAGGGTATCAGATGTAAATTTGAGTAATGCAGTAGTGGTAGCTGTGACCCTTTGCAGCAAACCATGCTGCTGGGTCATAAGAAGGTCAGTGTTTGAAGAAAGTCTAAGGTTTGGGTGGCTATGAGCTACTCAAGGATTTTGCTGAGGACAGACAATATGGCAATAGGCCTATAATTGGAGGGGTTTTGCAATCGCCTCTTTTGAAGACGGGTAATTCTGGCAGTCTTCCAGAGGTCAGGACATACTGTGACACAGGGAGAGGTAAAGATCCTGGCAAGAGGTGCTTCTATGTAAGGGGCAGCAAGTTTTAGGAGCTTAAGTTCTATATTGTCAGAACCAGCTGCAGTGAGGTCGGAGATGTTGTTGAGCAGTCTATGTACATCCCGGCAGGTGACAGACTTGAAATTAAATCTGGGCCCAGAAGCATTGGGTTGAACATTTGAGTTTGGTGTAGCTGGGAAGAATGAGGTATAATTGGTAAGGTCTGAAAACTGAGCATTGAAAAAGTTTGCGACAGTAGAGGGATTATTGCAGTGGACACCATTGAGAGACATGTCAGCTGGGGTGGGGGCCAGATTTGAACCTAGGAAGCACTTAATGTGGGACCAGAATTTTTTGGAGTCACCATATGATTTAGTTAAAAGATCCTTACAGCAGGTACTCTTTGTCCTTTTGATATCATTTCTGCAGGAATTTTGAGTGCCCTATAGGAATTAATGTCAGGTGGTGGCCCAGTCTTTTTTGCAGTGGAGCCAACATTTGTCACGCAGTTGTAGTTTTGAGAGAAGGTCGGACTTAAGCCAGTGGGTTTGTTTGTTTTTCACGTGATGGGTAACAAGAGGGCAGTGTTTATCCTGAATCGCCAAAAAGCGAGTCAGGAATAGATTTAGAGTAGTCTGAGGGTCATCAGATTCAAAAAGAGGGGTCCAGTCGATGGTGACAATGTCCAGTAAGAAGGACTATGAGTCGAGGAGCGAGTAGTTTCAGAAAGTGATAAACTGAGGCTTCGGGGGGGGGGCTAGTCTTACCCCATATACAAAAGGTGGGGGAATGGTCTGTGATGGCATCTGCTATTCTGCCAGAGGAGATAATATTTTTTGGGGTGGTTGGTTATTATCCAGTCCAGCAGAGTACTGGAATTAGAATGCTATGCAGTTCTAGTGGGGTTGCTAATTACCTGGCGAAAGCTGAAACTTTGGATCTTGGATAGTAGTGTGGGTTGGGAGTTGCCCAGCCAGTTTAGATTGAGAGCACCAAGTATAAGAACCTAATTTCTCCCAGAGAGAAGAGAGGTCTGATCAAGCAGCTCATCAAGACCTTTTAAGCCACTAGAAGGGGGGTTGTAAGCACAAACAGTATGAAGTGTTTTGGAGCCAAGGTAAGAAGAACGCGTAGTGCCTCACTGTGGACTAGGGGGATGAGCAGATCATGGAGAGATGGAGGTGATCTTTAAAATAGACAGCTGTACCACCCCCTCTTTTGGGAGCAGACCTGTCAAATCTCAAGAAGTTGTAGGAAGGAAGCGAGCAACGAGAGTCCTGGATGGAAGGTTTAAGCTATGTTTCGGTAAGACAGATGATATCAGGTTTGTACAGGGAGGCTCAGGATTCTAATTCAGCAAAATTGTGTAGCAGGCTTCTGCTGTTGTGGTGCACCACTGTAAGACCCTTAGCATTTGGAAGGGGATTATGTATATTATTGGTCGGTCTTGGGTTAGAATGAACATCTCCAGAGAGCAATAGGGCCAGTAGGAGGAGATACCAGAGTTTATGTCGCAGGAAAGGGAGCGAGGTATGCATATTCAAGGGGCCGTATTTTAGGGCATAGGCAACCATCTGGACCAAGGGCCTATGTAATATAAGTGGAGTAGGGTTACAATGGAGTGGGGACAACAGGAGAAGGTTATAGTTTTGGTAGTCATGGGGCATGTAATGTGGGATAGCTGAGGGGGCTAGGGGAACAGAAGGCAAGGATGGGTGGAGCAAATCAAATGAGGGCACAAGAAAATACAGTAATATGGAGAGCTTCATTGATTACAGACCTTTGTACAGTCTTGTAAAGAGGGTGAAAGTCAGGAGCACCCATGCAGAATAGAAGTGAGAGATCAGAGCTAGCAGTGGAGTTGAAATACAGATAGCTGTAAGTCAAAGAGTGAGATGGAGAACAATGTTTGCCTGTCAGGGTGGGAGGGAAGAGTCTATGATTCAGAGAGCCAATGGGAACGGAGATAACAGAGTGAGGTGGGGCAGTTGAGTATTTAAAGGTGGCCTGGGAGGGGATGGAGGGTGGGAGAAAATTCCTGTTTATAACAGCAGCAATGAGGGACACCCTAATTATTACGTTAATTCACTGCAACACCTAGGCTAAAGACTGAGTAGGTCTGCACAAATTAGTTTAAAACTTTACACAAAACAGCTCAGCAGTAGTGTGAGCAGGCAACCTTGCATCAGTAGTAAGCCGAGCAGTGCGCAAGGTTCAGTTTGATTTTTGGCTGTTGAAATGGCGCTAAAAGTCTTTGAAAACTCAACTGCGCTCCGGCAGAAATTCGCTTCCCGGGCGGCCAGTTTGTGGAGCCAAGCAGTGGGGCTCCTAGCAGGTCCTTAATGGTAGCAGTGGCAGTGTTCCGTGCTGCTTATCTGGAGGCTTTACTCCTGGGATCCTTCTTCAGGCTTTTCCTTGGTGGGATTCGAACAGTGGCAGCGGCTGCTGTGCTGAGGTCCCGCCACCTTCAGCAGCTTCCAGCGAGAGCCCGGTTGGGCGAAGGAGTGATCCAGGTGGCCAATTTGTGGAGCTGAGCAGCGGGGCACCTAGCAGGTCCTTAACAGTGGCAGCGTTCCATGCTGCTTACCAGGAGGCTTTATTCCTGGGATCCGACTTCAGGCTTTTCCTTGGTGGGATCTGAACAGTGGCTGCAGTGGCTGCTGTGAGAAGGTCCCACCGCCTGCAGCAGCTTCCAGCGGGAGCCCGGTTGGGTGAAGGAATGATCTAGGCAGCCAATTTGTGGAGCCGAGCAACGGGGCTCCTAGCAGGTCCTTAATGGCGGCAGCAGCAGTGATCTTCCTGGACATAAAGTCTCTACCATTCATTCACACTGATGGGATCTACACCGGAGGCACTAGAACCCAGAGGGAGCAAACATTTTGCTAGAGGGCCGGCACCAGAGATGGAGCTGCGAAGAGCGGCGCTGCGAGCCTCGGCTCGTGTGGCAATGACTATCTCAGCATCGATCCTCCAACCACCTCAGTTCCTTTTTTCCCGCCGTCGAGTGTGCTTCAGTGATGACGTTGCTCACCTGCCAGGAGTTAAATTTCAAACTAGCAGCAATAGTTTTCAGTTTATTGTTTTGTAGTATTTCTCAAATAAGTACTGATTAATATAAATTTTTTTCTTATTCAAGAAGAAGTCTCAGCCTGCATTGATGGAGTTGACCGTGAGCGGGTCAGGTGACGGTAGGGAGACTTTGTATGAAAGCTGTTCAGTCAGCCGGGCTGGGTCTGGTTCACCGCCCTCTCCAGAGGGAGGGTCTGACAATGGGCGGTCCAATGCCCGATGGGATGGGTGGTCCCCCGGAAGCATAAAAGAAAACAGTTGCATTCTCGGCACCATTCGGCCTCGAGCTCTTCTTCGGCCCCCAGGTCAAGAAAGAGAAGGCATCACAAGAGGTCACCCTCTGGTATGTCTGCGCGTTGATGGTAGGTCATTGGGGTCAGTTGCCGGTTTCCTCCTTCAGAGTCGCTGGTTTCTGTCTCCAGTCTCCAGCCTCTTTGACATCGGAGCCCTTCCCCGCCTTTTGGTAGGGCTTCAGATGAGCAGTTTCATCAGTGGGCCGCTGTTGTGGAGCAATGGGCTCAGTGGTTGGTCCAGCTGCCTGGCCCACTCTCTCCGGGTCCTTCAAGCCTTTCGGGGGATTGGGTAGGGTGGTTGGGCCTCTGTAGTTGCGCGGCGCCTTCTTTGGTGCCATCGACTCCGCGTTCAGGCATTTCTCCCCCACATGGCTGTGACTCAGGGGGCCACATGGATGCCTCTATCTCCTGGTCTCCATCCTTCTTTCTCCTCAAATCCTGTTTCTCAGAGCCCTGGGTTGGTTTTGGTGCCATCGGCATTGATGGGTTGCTCGGCGCTGTCCTCGGCGCCGATGCGTCTGTCAGCACCTTCCTCAGCACCGTTGGGATTGTTGGCGCCGTCCTCAGCGCCGTGTGGCTTTTCGGTGCCGTCCTCACTGCCGTACAGCTTTTCAGCACCGTCTTTGGCACCGGGGCCCTGTTGGCACCGCGCGCTGCACTATGTCAAGCAGCGCCATGCTTTTTTTCGGCGCCAAGGCTTAGTGTGATGTCTTCCAGCCTTCAGGGCTTCTGGACTCCAAACCCTTTTCCTTCCTCATTTCCTTCTGATTTTCACTCCTTTCCTGTCCATACAGTCCCCCCTGGACTGTCAGGAGATAATATTGAGCCTGACCTAGATCTTTGACTGGGTGATGATGTTGAAGGAGCAAGGATTAATCCTGCTGCAGAGCCTGTGGTTGAAGACCTGTCATTTAAGTCTCTGCTGAAAAATTTAAATCATACTGTCTCTCTCCAGACTACAGATATCGATCCTGGGAAGCTTTTGAGACTCCAATATCTACATGTCCCGGAGATCCCTATGGATTTAATTTCCCCGGTAGAACCATCCTTTGAGACTCTCTCTCAGATGGTATATAATAATCCTGCTCTCATTCCTTCTGTGGCTATGTCCACAGACAGAAAGTATGCTGCTCCCAAGGATTGACCCATTTTGGTCTCCCAGGCCTTTGCAGACCCTTTTGTAGTCCTGGCAGAGAACAATAAGGCTGTTCTTCCTCAGGCATCTACAGCCTGGCCCATAAACAAAGAATCTCATAAGACAGACACCTTAGATAAGAGAATCTTTGCTGCCTCAACCCTGGGTATGCGTATTCAAACAACATGAAGTCTTGCTATATTATGACATATGCAGTATAACCCCAGGTTAGAACTGCTCCGGAGGTGAAAGAGTTAACTTTCCATGCAGGGCATGGAACTTTGAGCGCAGCTCGGTTGAACACTCTGTCTGTTGTGCTCAAACTTAAACTGTCAGATTTCTTTACTCCCCTACTCTGAACAGTCGCCCGAGATTTCTCCTGCTGCTCGGTTCGTTTGTCGGTTAAAAAGTGTAATTCTCGGTTTATTTTACCGAAATTAACCGCAATCGGTCGGTTCAAGCTCTGTCTGTGGTATTGTAAGTAATAGATAGGCTTATTTTATTTTCTTCTGTGTGGAACTTGTAAACGTCTTTTTCGGTTCGGTTTGAACCGATCAGATGGGTTTTAAATTAACTTTCTAGCCCTTTAGAGTGCGGTTCCTGGTTCTTATCGGTTCTAAAAAAAACGGATTTTATTACGTTTTTTTCCACGACCCGTGACACGGTTGGGAACCGATAAGAGAGTCTTGCTTGGTGGATTGCCGTTAATGGGCAAGTTTTAGTTAGGCTGGCACTATGTCTGAGAAACCCAAAAGGAAAACCGGACCCACTGGGTTTCAGCACTGTGGCCTCTGTGGGGAAGCCTTTGCCAAGGCTGACCCACACACCATATGTGTATATTGTCTGGGGTTTGACCACCTCAATGCAGACTGCCAGATTTGTAAAAGTTTTCCTGCTGCCACCGTGGAAAAAAGAGTTGGTAGGCTCAGGGAAAGGGAGGCCAAAAAGTCCACTGACCGGATGGCCAGCCAGTTCGGTTCAGCAGACCTGAGAGATGCCCTGACCAGGGCGATGCTTCCTCGGGCAAGCGAAGAGCCAACTCTGAGGAGCTAGTTCCAACTAAAAGGGCTAGAAGGTCAGCTAGTTTGGGGCCAAAGTTCTTTCTCCAACGCTGAAATAGCCAAAGCTATTCAGATTGTCCAGTCTCTTTCCCCAGTTCCGTCCGAACCGGCACCATTGGGTAAGCGCCCGGTTCGGTCGGTTCCCTCGGTTCAAGATTATGATTTTGAAGATTTTTATGAACCAGGGGAAGGGGAGGAGGGGTACGAGGAGAGTGAGTGTGATTTTGACAGTCTGGATGTGCCCTTTGAACTGGACATCTCTCCAGACAGACCTTCAGGAGTATCCCTTCCCAGGCTATCTGAGTCCCCTTCTTATTTTTTGTTTTACAAGAAAGTTGTTGAGACTCTGCAACTCCCTATTGAGGAAGCTGTTGATGATCAAGAAGAGCCTGATTTTGTGGAAATGATGGATATTCCAGAGTCTAGGAGACTGTCTATTCCCTTGCATAAATCTTGTAGGAAACAGACAGTAAAAATTCTGAAAACTCCTCATTCTATCCTCCCTGTGGATAAAAGGATGGACAAGAGGTATGGTTTATCAGGCTCTGATATGGAGTTTCTGTCTCAGCAGTGCAGCCATGCGGGGGTAGTGCAGGCTGCAGCCTGTGACAAGGCTAATATTCCTCTAGCCTCTCACCCTCCTGAAAAGGATTCCAGGAGGATGGATGCCATGGCAAAAAAGCAGTACATGGCAGCATCTTTGGGACTCAGACAGGCAAATTATATGGCTTATGCAGCTAGGTACCAGAAATCCAGGTGGGATACTGTCCTGGCCTAGCAAAACAGGCCCCTGACCAGCTTGCCAGGGAGCTGGAGCAGGTGGCTGCGGATGGTATTGAGGCATCCAAGGTGCAATTTCATGCTGCTGTAGACTCTAATGATGTTTCATCTAGAGTTATGGCTACATCTGTGTCTCTTCGCAGAATGGCCTGGCTCAGATGTACTGCCCTGTCACAGGATACCCAGTCTAAGGCAATGGATTTTCCTGTTGTGGGAAATTCTCTGTTTGGGGAGCAGACAGAGAATTATATGAAGAAAATGGATGAGTATAGGACCACCTATAGGAGTGCACAGGCCAAAGAAAGGCAAGCCACTCCTCAAAGGCAGCATGTCAGGGGCAGGGGCAGGCCTTTTCATAGGCCATTTACCAAGCCCAGGCCTCCTCTTCTGCTTATGCCCAGAGGGGGTTCTTTAGAGGAAGGGGCAGAAGGGGTTCTAGTAAGCCTACTTCTACCCCTCAACCCAAAGCCCCTGCAAAACAGGCTCCCTGATGGGGTAGCCAGGGCCGATTCTCCACTACCGGTAGGGGGCAGGCTGGCTTACTTTGTCCAGGACTGGAAGTCTTTAACATCAGACAAGTGGGTCCTGGAGGTAGTAAGCCAGGGACTGGTTCTCAGCTTCAAAAAATTTTCGAAGATGAGAGCCAGATCTTTTCCACCTGCAAACCCATCAGAGGCACTTGCCCTGGAAGCAGAAGTTTCTGCCCTCCTGGCTCTCAGAGCTGTGGAAAGGGTTCTACCCCTACACCAGGGCAAAGGGTTGTACTCCAGGTACTTTCTTACCCCAAAAAAGACAGGAGAATGGCGGCCCATTCTGGATCTCAGGTTTCTAAACAAGCACCTTTTAAAACCAAAGTTCAAAATGGTGACCCTGGGGATTATTTTACCCTCTCTAAGGCCAGGGGACTGGCTAGCCCCCTGGACCTCAAGGATGCCTACTTCCATGTTCTCATCAGAAGCTCCCATCGAAAGTACCTCAGATTCGAACTGCCCTCAGGCCATTACCAGTTCAGAGCAATGCCCTTCGGCCTCTCCTCAGCTCCAAGGGTGTTCACAAAATGTCTGGCAGTAGCAGTTGCTCATTTAATAAGGCAAAAGATTGCCATCTTCCCTTATCTGGACGACTGGCTCATTGTAGGCCAGTCTCCAGAACAGGTCAGACTTCATTTGCAAGTAACCCAGCAGCTGCTTACATCTCTAGGTTTCCTTCTCAATCTTCCAAAGTCAGTTCTGGAGCCTGTCCAGCTTCTCACCTTCATAGGCGCAGAACTGAACACAAAAGAAGCCAGAGCCTTCCTTCCTCTGGAGAGCAAGGACCCTGGTGTCTCTGGCCTCCTCTTTCACCCTGCAGGTGTCTTGACCAGCAAGGCATTTCCTACAGCTCCTGGGGCACATGGCTGCTTCTACAGCAGTAATGCAGGGGCGAGATTTCAGATGAGGGACATTCAGTTCCATTTGAGACCTTTTGGTCTCAAGGGAGGATCCCCAACCAAATTGATTCCAGTGACTCGAACCCTGATCCAGGCCCTTCAGTGGTGGCAGGATCAGAACAATCTGAGACAGGGGTTCCCTTCACTCCAGTCTCATTCCTTGACCCTTACTACAGATGCATCCCTCCTGGGGTCCGGAGCTCACATGGGCGACCTTTCCACCAAGGGCTGTGGTCCCCTCAGGAATCCCTGCTCCACATCAATTTGCTGGAGCTCAGAGCAGTTTTTCTAGCACTTCAGGTTTTCCACATCTGTCCAGAACAAGGTAGTTCAGGTCAGAACAGACAATACCACTACAATGTGGTACATCAACAAGCAAGGGGCACTCGGTCTCACGGCCTTGTGCACAAAGTAATGAAGTTGTGGTCTCTGGCTTACTCTCTGAACGCCTCCCTTATGGCAGTTCACCTCCCAGGAAAGGACAATGTCCTAGCGGATGCTCTCAGCAGGATTTCCAGGCCATCACGAATGGGCACTGGATCCCCTAGTACTGGAGGTAATATTTGCCAGATGGGGCACTCCGCAAATAGATTTCTTTGCAGCCCCAGACAATCACCAACTTCCTCTTTTGCTGCAGACCCCAGTGTTGGGCTCAGTCCCTCTGGATGCCTTCCTTCTCAGTTGGGAAGGGACGTTTCTCTATGCTTTCCCCTTCCTCTTCTTTTCAAAGTGCTAGTCAGAATCAGATCTCAATCCTGCAAGATGATCCTGATTGCTCCAGATTGGGCCAGGCAGCCCTGGTACCCACTCCTCATGTCCTTAGCAGTCCACCCTCCCCTATGCCTTTCCAGGAATCACAACCTGTTAACCTGTGCCCAGGGGAGAGTTTGGTATCCGAACCTCAAATCTCTCAATCTCAAGGCTTGGCTCTTGAAGAGTTAGAGTTTGCTGACCTACACCTTTCTCAAGGTGTATTGGATATCTTGAAGGCCTCTAGGAAGCCTTCCACCAGGGCTACCTATAATTCAAAATGGAAAAGATTTTCCATATGGTGTGCTGGTAAACATATTTCCCAGAATCTGCTGGTGTGCCCACGATCCTGGATTATTTGGTGCATTTTAATTCCTTGGGGCTGAGACCAGCTACCCTAAAAGTGCACTTGGCAGCTGTGTCTGTCTTCTTGTCAGCAGTAAGCCCTCTTCTTTATCAGCTCACCCTGTGTTCTCCAAGTTTTTAAAGGGTTGCTTCACACCAATCCCGTTCAGGGATCCTGCCCTGCTTGGGATCTTAATATTTGCATCGCTCAGCTTATGCAACCCCCTTTTGAGCCATTGTCTTCAGCAGAGCTGAAGTACTTGACTTGGAAAACTGTGTTTCTGGTAGCCATCACCTCTGCCAGGCGCATAAGTGAGCTACAAGCCTTGTCAGTGGAGCCTGATTTCATCTCCTTTCATAGAGATAAGGTAGTCCTCAGGACTAACAGGAAGTTTTTGCCTAAGGTGGCTTCAGACTTTCACCTTAATCAAGCCATGTCTCTCCCTGTGTACTTCTCTGACCATTCCTCCTCTGGTGAGAGGAGATTGCACAGTTAGATGTCAAAAGAGCCTTTAGTTACTATATAGAACGTACCAAGGGTCACAGGTTCTAATCCCTTCAATTGTTCCTCACCTATGGTGAGTCTGGTATAGGGAAACCTGCCACTAAAAGATCCATTGCCCGGTGGATTGTCTCTTGTATCCAATTCTGTTATGAAAAACTGGGTAAGGTTCCTCCCTCAGGCCTGAGGGCTCACTCTACCAGAGGTACAGCTGCATCTCTGGCTGCTGCCAGGGACATTCCTATCCTAGAGATATGTCAAGCAGCTACCTGGAAAACAGTTCACACTTTACTAAGCATTACTCTTGGCTATCCAGGCTAGAAGTGATGCTCGATTTAACACAGCCGTGCTTCAGAGCCTATTTCCCAAGTGAGGTTCTGTCCCTCCTCCATGGAGGTACTGCTGTTTAGTCTGCATATGTCATAATATAGCAAGACTTCATGTTGTTTGAAGAAAAAATTACTCACCTTAGTAATGTTGTTTCTTCTAATGGAGTCTTACTATTATGACCTGCCTCAGCCTGCCTCTCAGAACCTCTGTTTTTGGGATGTGGGTGGGCAGTGCAATGTTGCACTTCTTGATGCCCACTTTATTTCACCCTTCTAGGGTGCTTAGGTGTTATGCTTAAGTTTCTTCTTGAATCCCCGACTTGAGTCTTTGTTTTGGGATCAAGAACAAAAGGTGTTTTTGTAGTTAAAGTAGCCAGTGGCTAGTGTAGGTTTACAGCTTCCACACAGAACCTTAGTGAGTTTTTGCTCGTAAAGATTTGACAGTTTAAGTTTGAGCTTCAACAGACAGAGTGTTCAACCGAGCTCGCGCTCAAGATTCCATGCCCTGCATGGAAAGTTAACTCTCTCACCTCCGGAGCAGTTCTAACCTGGGGTTATACTGCATATGTCATAATATAGCAAGACTCCATTAGAAGAAACAACATTACTAAGGTGAGTAATTTTTTCTTATGTATGTAAAAGTTTTCCTGAGAAAACTGTGGAAAAACGCAAAAAGTGTTTTAAGGAAAGAACTTCCACAGGTTTGGTTTTGGATCCAAAGGATCCAACCTTTGAAAAAACCGGGTCTAAAGATGTCTGTTCAAAGGCCCCTGAAAAAGGCGAGACATCTGGACTGAAAAGACCGGGAGAACTGGTAAAGGATTCACCTCCTTTAAAGAAATTGGATAAGAAAAGGAACACTGGTTCCTCAGCTGAAAAAGCAACAGGGCTCCTGGTGATTCCAGGCAATATGCAAACAGATGACCAGGTTGCACAGGCCCTCCAAATATTACAGGCTTTACAGACTAGATTGGCACTGGTTAACCAGCAACCGGTTAGTTCCTCTGCATCCATGAGTATGTCCTCTGCAGAGGCTATGGATTCCTCAGGGATGCTTTTGGGAAGGAGTATGAAGAGGGTGGTGAACCGATTGAACCAGAAATTTCCCTGGAATATGGGTTCAAATCCGCTCCAACCCAGGGTGACTGATGACTTCTCTTACATTTTACTTTTGTGAAGCAGATGGTGAAGCCCTTGACCTCACATCTTATGAACCTGAACAGGATGAGGAGGAGAAGGTGAGGAAGATTGAGCAACCACAGACTCCCTCCTCCTTCGGGAGAGAGGGCTGCTGTGGCTCGCTGTCTGACTGCCACCAAGTGACAGCTGGGTGTCAGCATATGTGATATCATTAGAGAGGAAAGGAACCCACATTCAAGGTGCTGGAGGCATGTCCACAGAGACAGAGCTTGCACACTGCACCCACTGCACGTCCCGTGGTCCCAGGGTGAAAATCAGTAAAAAAAAAAGACACCCCAGCTGCAGGATGACGACTGACCCCTTACAGGTCCCATACTGACAACTGGCACCGCCACAGTCCTGTGGCAGAGAATGATGGCAGGAAGGTAAGTCCTAGAGAAGCCGGGGACACAGCTCGGGGAGGTGGCAGGAAGGGAAGCTCAGGAGATAAACCGATATTTTATTTATTTATTCAAATGTTTCACCAGGAAAGCATGCTGAGCTGAGTTGCTCATTTCCAGTTGTGTCCTAGCGGAAAGGGTAAGTGGAGGTACAAAAGAGCATTAAATAATACATCAGACAAAATGGTAACATGAACAAAAGTATAATATGCATAAGTATACAGTAAGCAAAGTACAGACAGTTAACGTACAATGGTAAAGATACAGAAGATCAGTAAAGACATCATCAGGAACAGACCAGTCAGTGATCAGTCGATTCCAATATCTGACTAAAACCAGGAATATGTGTATTACAACTTATAGGAGGTAACTGCATGTAGGAGATTAGACAGAAGCTATGTGGTGTAGACCACTGGGGCAGAGGGGGAGATCAAAAGAAACAATGAGCACAACCAGCTTTTAATAATAAGTCTAGGTGCTATCCCTGGCATTCCAGTTATTACCTCATAATATTACGTGGTTGCCTTGGGCTCATAAATCACCACATGATGATAAATTCTTTCAAATCTGTTTCAGTCAGATCATACACAGCAAAATTCCTACAAATGATGGCAGCATGCACGCAAAAGAGTTCACAGTCTCCTTCAGTCCATAATAGTAATTATATCATCAGAGTCACAAACGAGGGCTACAGCATAGGGCATAGAAGTTAAATGTTATCACTAGACACCGAAACAGTTTTCAGATTTAGATCACATCCCATCCCTTTGTAGTGTGGGGTTAATTTGTAAAAGAAGGCGGCGACTAGCCACTTATCCTTGAGGGCTAGGTGTTCTTTTCAAATTTAACAAACACATGTATTCTTTTCTTGTTTTCACTTCTTCTTTATGTTTACAGATTACTATTATCACATTTTCCCTTATACAATATTGGGGCTACACCTTCTACCAGCTATAAAGATGGATCCATAAATTGTCCAAATTTGATAGAACAAAACAAGAAACCTCTAGCGGGGAGGAACACAGGCTGCAGGTTCATGTACCACTGCAACCGCTTAATCTCCGAGTGACACAGATCAAACCATGTAACCTATTTGTACTTTAGGCTGCACACCTACTAAAACAGGGCCTATGGAAAATATTGCATCTCAACTGGACTGTCCAGGGTAACTTAACTGTACGAAAAGAGACGCAGTCTCCAATTCATTTTGTCTAAATTCACAAAGTCCTATATAAGGAACCTCTGAGCACGCATTCAACCGGGTTTATGTTTCAGCTTAATATCTAGTGCAACTAATACTTGTCCATAGAAACAACAGCAATCCATTAAAAAAGGCAACTACCATGATAAAACAGGCAGACAGGTCTTCGATAATAACAGATTTTTAGCCATTTTAAGGTGAATACTTCAGGTGTAATACTCCCAAGATACTGCACAGCACAAAACACAATGTAAGAAATGAATGAAATGGGAAATCTTATGAGATGTAATTTTCAAAACGCTCCTTCCGTGGTCTCACAAAAGGCTGCAACCAATAAGAAAATTATTTACTGCAGTGAGAACTTGGCATTGGATCCCTTCTCCTTTCCAAAGCATTTCAGACAAATATTTTATAACTTCTGTTTTGTGTACTCTTAAATTTGATTGCCAGAGGCCCAGTAAACAGTGATAGATGGCAGCTTTCCAATAAAAGGCTGGGGACCACCACAGGCTCCTGATGGTTTCTAGGCAAATTAGAATTTTTGATAGCTGCCATCATATAACCAGTAGGGAGTACTGACAGTGAGGTTTTTCACATTGCACAGAAAAAAATCATTTTAAAGATTGTTTCTTCATGTGCCAGGGACTCAAATGGACAAAGCACAAGAAAGGATGAGCATACAATGGCAATAAGGCACGACAGGTGTGGTACATCATGGGATATCGTCACGCCTTGGGTGGTTGGGCACAAGGCCGCAGGCCGAAAAGGCCCAACCATCCAAGAAGTGACGATATCCCATGATATACCACACCCTGGAGTGACTTATTGCTATTATGAACTGGATCAAAAAAATATTTTCATAAAAAAATAAAAACAAAATATTCATAACCTTGTGAAAATGAGGTTTTTGGGGTGTTGGATGACTACCTTTCATGAAAATAGTTCCTGGAAAGGTCTGGGCAGCAGGTGGCACTGCTGTAACTGTAACTGACATTTGTGGAGGAGGTGCAGCTGTGAAGTAAGACTGTACCAGCCCTGTATACTGTGGTCAGAAGCCAGGGAAACTGTGTGTGCTTTTATTTTTGTTCTTAAATACTGTAGACAGGATTTTGTAATGCAAGCCACCAGAAGGGGATGGAAGACAGACTGAAATGGAGCGGACTGAGTAGCAGGGAGACTTCCGGTCTTTCCAACAGATTGGTAAGTTGCTAATTGTCAGTATTTAGCTTGGCAACTGATAGGGTGCACACAGGAGTTTTGAAGTAAAAAACAAAAAAAAATGTTTTTCCCAGTGCTACTGTGTGGAAAATGGGCAGTTGGTCGAGCAAGCACGTGCCTCTGGGGAGCCAGCAAGATGGCAAAGTCGCACGTAGAAGCGGCGAGCGCTTCATTTTAAAAGAAACAGTGGGTAGTAGTGTGGCAGTACATTTCGGCTAACTGAGGCTGCTATGAAATCTACATTCCTTTGTAGTGGCAGGGACACGGGGTGTTTGTGTGGGAACTGAAGGAACAGGTGCGGATGTGATTTCAGGAGAGTGAGGAGGCTGATGACCGGAGGTTTTCTGAAGCCGTGATGAGGTAGCCCGATACCACGGCTTCAAAAATCTCTCGGCCAATCAGCTCCCTCTATTTACGATCTCCAGTTCATAATAAGGAATATAAAACATTTGCAACTTCAGTTTTTATTGACTGTGCTATTCAATCTGACCCAGAATGTGGGCTTTGATATTTCTACTGAGAAGGTTCTCTCAACAGCAAATAACTCACAAGAGTGTTGTGATTCTGCGACTTTATAGTGGGACAACGACTCTCAGTCTGCCTGTCTGCTTGTGTCTCAGAAAAAAAGACATTCATACTACATACTGAACTAAATGGATGCTTACTCACTGTAAAACCACAGTCTAGCACAGAACCTCAAACACTCAAGTGATCAGTATGCAAGACATTTTAATTAGCGGATGTGAAGATGATTAGTTTAATGTGCCTGATGTGTACCAGGAGAATCCTCCCACCTCTCTGCTTGATTTTAGATTCTGAATAATGCAATTAATTCATCTTTCAGTACAAGAATGTACAAAGCATGCACTGCTGTATTACACCACACAACAGATACTACTCCCACGGAGCTACAAAAACTAGAGCACTGATGACGGTATGCTTTGGAGATGTGTTTAAAGGTTTGTTTTTACAAAACTGATAAAAATCAGATGCCAGCTTCCGTAATACAGTCCTGGCATGCATTTCACAGCAATGGCCATGAATCTGGTGGCAACTGCTGTGTTTCAAGAATGTTTTAGAACTATATGGATTATAGGGGATTTTCAAAAGTCAGAACAGATGCAACTCCTATTTACCTCAATGTCAGGAACTGCCGTGGTATGCCTAGACCAGTCTCCCAGATGTAGTGCACTACAATAATATGTGTCAAATAAAGATTTTGCCAGTCAGTGTCCATGTAGTCAAGTAGTTTATTGCCAAAATAGCAAAAAATAACAATCATTTAGCTAGTCAAAAATCCATTAACTTCACCAATATGCTCACAGCCCCAGCGCTTCAGCATTAGCCTTCCTCAGGGGATGTGGCCTTTCTGGGACCTTCTGACATTTTTATACAGTATAAGAATATGACCTCATCAGCCTGATTGACATTTCCTAAGCAAAATGTAATTTTTAAAGTGTAACCCCTAGGTGGTGCTGTCCCAAGGGCTGCTAGCCCTGCCTGCGTGACTAGGCACAGATTGAGGGGACTGAGTTCGGTGAACTGGTGCCTCCACCAGGAGGAATGGTTCTGTGGTAGCGTAACTGCTGTTGGTATAGCCCTCCGGCACGCTATAACCCCTCCCCCACCAACCCCTCTAGTGGCCTAAACAGTATAGTAGCAAATAAACAATCACATGTACCTTATGATAACACTTTTAAACCCACACTCTGTACACTTAACTACCAGGGCTGGACCAGCTGCAAAGGCCCTGGAGACCCCCTGTAAAATAACATCCGTTATACAACAGTTCAATGGCAGTACAATACCCCCAACATGAAGGCACACATTATCAAGGTTAAATACAAAGCACAAATTCTGATTTATTCAGGGGCTTTGACAGGGTAGAGCAATAATTAAGCAAGTGATTATTAATTCTGATTGATTTAAGTTGAGCACACATGCACTAAGAGTCCCTCTATCACAGTCACACACTCTGGGTATCCAGTCGTTAATATAGGCTAGCCTGATGCATTGCCTGGGGTCGGTTGGTGTTGCAGCTGTTGTTGGGACCCTTAGGGAAGGAAACAATTACATGGACATCAACCCAGAATTTACAATCCGGAGCTGGGTGGCTCAGTTCGTGATAATAAACCCAAACAAGTAAATCAGATGATACACAATGATTGCAGCTTTGTTGCAGGGAGCTACCCTGTTTAGTACTCACGCTACCCAGACCAGGAGGCAGGACTGATGAGATGAAGACCTTGGGATGGTGTTCTGGTTTGCCATGGGAAGCAGGGCCCACACGACTCACCGAGGTGGTCGCTACCTGTTTGATGGTGTTGAGCAGGGAGCCGAATCCCCGAATGGGTCTTTCATCAGAAATGTCTCTGCGATGTGAGCAGCAGTCTAGGCTGAGATGGCAGGGCCCAGGCCAGAGCAGGCAGTTCGGATTTAGTCCATATGAGTGCTGGAGCAGCTTCCAGCTAGCATAACACACTTGAAGGTGGGGAAACCAAATCAGACCCACACAGCACATTCAGCACACTTATAAGCAACACATCTCTTAGTCACAGTTTGGGTAAAGTCTGGTTGCAATTTAGCAGAGGTTCTGCACAAACCTCTCAATCTGCGTGACTCACTTCGATACCTGGCAGGCCGATCGCTTCTGGAGCAGGTCTTCAGTCCCAAATTCAAGCAATGATCACTCTTCTCTTTAGGCTTTAAATCTCAAACAAAGGAATTAAATTTAAATCCTGCTTTCACATTCTACAGGATTTCTCACTGGAAGATGTGACAGGCAGGCCAGCGCAGTCTTCCTGCCGATTCTCCCGTGTTCCCACGAGGAGCAGCTGTCGATGGCTCGAGCTGTTCACCTCCAAACTCCAGCTCACAACTGACTCTGCTGCAGGCGTTCTGGGAATTTCCTCTGAGATCCAAAAGGTTTGGTTGGCTAAGGAACTGTCTGTCATAGCAAGGCTACCCTCCAGGTCCATTTAGCGCAAACCTCAAAAACTACAATTCCTACAGATTTCAATCCCACAAGACCGCTGGGGACAGTCTCCATTTTATTCCCCCTAAGGTTTGATTGATCCAACTCTGGCAGTTCAGAACCAAAATGGTGGCTCTTATGCAAAAAGTCCAAGCTGCAAGAGAATGCAGGTTAAACAAACTTCTATACTATTATTAATAAGGCAGATAAACAGTAAATTAACACAGTTCCTAACAGAGCTCCCTCTGTGCATACAGCGATTGCAGAATGGAGCAAAAATACCACTCGCCTGGCTGGTCACGAGCCCTAAACTACTCAGACCCAGCCCGGACTAATTTCTAACACAGCATAATGACTCTCTTAGAGACAGGCATGGAGGCTTTCTATAGCACTCTCATGCAGACACATACGCTACTACAGACACAGGACACCATACTGACAGTGGGCATTAAGCAGCCCTGGAAACCATTTTAATAAATCCCAATTTGTAAGGGAGTTGTAAAAGTTATACTATAACAATATACAATTCAAAGAAGTGCTGTAAACATAATAATACCCTGTGATACCCATAATACACCAAAGAATTAACTCACACTATTCTTTTTTCTTACTACATCTTGTTGTCCTAAAAATTATCAAAAAGTGTTATATTCAACATATTTAAAGGAGTATGCCGTTAAATCAAAATGCAAATTAAGTTAAATTCTAATCTCATATCATAATTCAAAACTTCAAGCACTGTTCATTAGCTAGTAAATACAGTGTATAACTGTTCTTTTAGACATCCTGATTACCGCAACACTAACTGGGATCTAGGAGTCCTAGTTCATTATAACTGGTTACCAGTATTGTAAATTAATTTCTTTGTGCCATCAGCATATGGTACTATTGTATGCCTAGACCACACTGTATCTTACTGGAGCTGTTTTCAAAAGCTTGACTCACATGCAGAATTTCTAGCTGTTGTATGGTACTTTACAACTAATTTTTTGCTACAAATGCGAGACACAGATGTCACTGATAGACCAGGCTACAGTTGGTCCAATGACTGTGTCCATGTACATTTACAGTATATCTGAACCTTGCTAAGTCAGAATTTTGAAAATTGGACTTCGCGCTGGTATGCCCTAACTTTGAAAATTGGACATTTGGCCAGTTTGCTCATATGTCCAATTCTGTACACAGTAGAAACTTGTGTCTAGACATGCACTTTGAAAATCCCCCCAATCAGTTCAAAAGTGATTGGAGAGATGGCTCTCATGGTACAAGAGTGTTGTCTCATGCAGTTTGGATGAGGGGGTTCTGCTGCCAAAACTGTGAACGATAGCTCTAACAAAAAGAAAAAAGTGTATTCTAGTCTACTTATGCATAGGCATATGGAAACATTTCCCTTGCAGGGGATAAAGACAATATACATCACATGTAAACTTGAACAAGGCCCTCCCACCAGTGCGCACACAAATGGCACACATCACGTAGGGGAAGTCGCTAAATCTATGCATTATCCAAAGTGAGTACAGCAATTGGCATTTATCAAGAGCCAGGAACAATTTAAATAATAATTATCCCAGCAGTGCAGAGGGCGATAGCTTCAGCTGTCTACAAACAGTATTAAAATCTTACATAAAGAAAGAAAATATAAGGCTCATTATGGCGCTAAAAGTCAAACTGTTTTTCATACATAGCTTGAAGTGATATTATATATCACGCTGCATACAAGTATTAGTGCTAACTGAGTAACATGACAACAGAAAAGCTAAAATAAAATGTTGATCAAGTGAGAGTCCCAGACCAAAGCAGCTCCAAACTATTAATTTAATTAATTAATTTTGCTATAAAAGGAACGGACATAGGAAAACAGATTTCTTTAGCGATATCTGTCACGGTCCCAATAAGCAACCAAAGCAGAAAAGGTAATCAGTGCCATTTATGCACCAGCTCCTAACCAGACAAGAGCAGTTCCCAAATGAAAGAACACTGTGCATGCTTTCATACATAAAGTTATCCGAGACCTTGAAAAGCGGCACATTTTTGTTGGCAGCTTGTTTTTTGTTTTGCAATTCTGACACTAAATGTTGAAGATATTCATAGGAGCCGGGTTTGTAAAATTTTGGTGGAGTCAGGAGTCAAAGCCCCACCCCCGGCTCAGGGTTCAGAGGTCACCCCCCCCCCACCAACTGGGGGTCTATGGGAGCAGAGCACTCTGTACAGTAAAAAAGAAGCTGTCACATTTAAAGGAAAAAAATAAACTAGTAGTTTTATCTCCGTCAGCTGTCCTGCTGGATCCTGATTGGAGCCCACATGAATTATGGTAAAACAGAGGTAATGTGGCTTGCGTAGGGTTAGGGACAGCAGTAAAGTACAGTTCATGAGAACTCACAAAAAAAATGCAGATGACACAGTAAATGAAATACAGCAGCAAAGTACAGTTTACAGTAGAAACGCTGTTTAAGCCCACAAAGCCCTCTACTGGGAAGTATACCAGTAGAGGGACTACTTTACCACTGTAGCAAATTTCCTTTATTTTACTCATAAGTTATACATTTCTTATTTTTATTGTCTTTCTAGTTTCTAAAACTGTCATATTCGGGCCTTCCGTGTTGTAATAAGATTTAATGCATGATAATATCCATAGTAAATGTAAGTGCCAAATAAAAAAACAGAAAAACAAAACTACTTGTCAAGGACCCCCAAGATATTAAGACCATGAGCCTGATATGTACAGCTACAGTGTCAGTGTATAACAAACATGTACAGAATCAATCTAAGGAATCTAAATGAAAACTCATAGGAATAAAATCCCCCAGCCCACCTCCCCTGGGAAAGATAACTACTAGTAATGAGATATATGTACAAGAGTCATAATACATCATCATTCACACCAATCTTTGCAATATTTACCCAAAGTAATTAAACCTTTCATGAACCCCCAAGTAAATGAGATATTCATCTTAATTTGAACAGAATTTAAAAATGTGACAGTACGTAATCCAGCCACTGACAACTAGTAGAAGGAAGTGCAATAATACCCGACAGGGTGGGCTGTATTGGACAATACCGGACTTTCCAGGGGCTATAAGGCCCTCTGCCTGTGGCGTTGGGACTCATTATGTCCATGGGCAGTTTGATATTACCCAATACCGCCCACCCTGTTGGGTATTATTGCTTACATAGCGATGCTCTGATAAGACAATCTGCATAATCTCTGATTTGCCCCATAACTTGCACTATGCAGAAACATTTCCTTCATCATGCCTCTAACACCTCATGATTAAAATGTGCTGCACTATTGGCCTTATAATATGGAGACAATGTCCAGAAATCAGGCGGAAACACAAGGTACTGTAGATTCATGTGGCAGTTCAGCACTACAAAGTGGAAACTAGCAAGATCCTCATCATGATTGATGGCCATTAGCAGAGTCGAACTGGCGCTGACATACTGGGGAAGGGGGCTGGCTGGGGCCCAGTTGGTATGGGGGGGCTCACCTGGAAAATCAGTGGAGCCCACAAAGAGAACACAGCACAGTCACATCAGCGTTCTACTGGCAGACTGGTACTGTTATAAATACAGTTTCTTCCAGAAAACCCCTTTAACTTAGACAACAGATGAGTTGGGCATGTGTTCATAATTTTAAGGTGGCAGCAGGTACCCAACTGAGGGGACGCACAGTGCTTGAATTACATTACAGTGAACTTGCTAGGAGTCAGCACCTATCGCTGTGAAATGAGCTCATGGCATCAGTGCCACTGACTTATAATAGAATAGCATCAGTGTGGGAAGCCAGGGATAAAAGTAGGACCCTGCTCCGCCCTGGCCCCCTCCACTCTCAAAGCTCGTACAGTATAATTCCAACATTGGGAGAGCAGATTCTGCCTGCTAACGTGCTCACATGTCCCTCCTAGCTGAACATCAGAGATGTGGTCCCAGACCCAGACCCGGACCCGTCACCCTTTCATAGAAACACTGAAAGTGACGGCTGAAGGAGACCAAAGGTCCATCTCTGTAGTGTCTGCCCTTTAATTCCGATGGTTTTGCTGCAGGACTTCAACGATGCAAATAAAAATAAATACAATCAGGAGACTCCCAATGAGAGACTCTGAAAGTATGGCTGGACCGGACCTCAGAACACTGCCTGGGCCACACATCTCAGGGACATATCATAAACAAACACTTACGATGTCAGCAGATACAGACCTCATGACCACTTCAGTCTGCCCTATTTTCTACCTACAGCTACACTGCAGACCCTCTTAGTCAGTCTTCAGACTCCACCCCTTCCCCCACATACCCATGACCATACATTTGTAGCGAGCTCCCTTAGTGCCCATTCAGGTGGCAATGGCATTAATATCTATGAAACCCTTCAAGGCAGTAAATCCCAGCTTTGCAGTTTGCTGGCCCACAAATCGCTCACTGACGCTGACACCTCACCTGTGACCACTACCACCACATCCAGATGTCAGTACCAGTGGGTATCTGCCCTCTCTGCATATATTTTTGAGGAGAATGACTGCTTGCTTTTTACTTATCTAAGGTTTACCACATATTCATCTCATCTGAACATAACTAAGTTCCCAGTCTGTGCCTGTCCTCCTGGCAGCAGAGCTGAGATTCAAACACATGGCCTCAGCAAGATGCAAGTCAGCAGTAATCCTAATGTGCTACTAATACCAGCTGTAACCACATTTTTTGAGGACTTATGAGAATGGTAACAGCAAGAAGTTGAGTGTATTGACTCCCCTATATTGGGTACCTGACAGCCTTCTAAACTCTGAAAATCTTTGTTTTTATTTTTTGGAAATAATTATGTGCACTATGAGTAAATGTAAGATGCAAACACAGGGCTAGGTATCAGTCATATTACACTGTGTAGCAGAGCAGTATAATATATGGTAGAATGCTGTTATTCATAAAAATCCATACCAGCTAAAAGTTGTTATGCTGCAGTGGTTTGTTGTCGTGCTGCACCAGGTACGTAGCTACTGCAGCATAACAACTTGGAACCTTTTCACAAAATGCTGTAGCGGAGCTGCATACTCTTTAAACAGTTGTCAGAACTGTACACAGCTGTGAGTGGCGATTTAAAAATGCAGGCACCAGATCAAAGCATGTTGGCGCTATTTTCTCCTGCGATTTCTGATCCTTTTTTTGTTTGTTTTTTTCAATCTACTACAATCACTCTTGCCATCCAATGTAAGCCATATGAAATGTCAGTAAAAATCAGTAGAAATATTGCCGTCTTCGCGTTTCTGTCTCATTCTGGGGGATGGAGTAACAATTTCCTAATTTGTCAACACAGGTAGGTAACCATACACTATAAAAGATAATGTATATTCCTCTATCTGTGACAAGTTTGAAAACCTCTTCTCGAGGTTGTCATGGCGACTGAACTTCTCGAGCTTCGCTCCCGAGGTTCCAAACGTCGCCATGACAACCTCTCGAAGAGTTTACAAACTTGTTACACATAGAGAAATATACATTATCCTCTATATACTGTAGTGTATGGTGGAATGCTGTTATGCATGGAATTCCATGCCTGGAATATGCTTGTTCTGCTGCAGTAGTGACATCATTATGCTGTTCTGCTGCAGTAGTGATGTCACTACTACAGCAGAACAACTTGGAATCTTGCCACATAGTTACTTTCCTCTATCCAATTAAGCTGGAAATTTTGTGTGTTTTTTTTAACATGTACTTGCAGAAATATATGCAGCATACTGTGTCAGTTAAAAAAGTTAAAATTTCTATTCTCCCATTGATTTCACTAGTTGGTTTTGTGTGATCTTCTATGCTGTGACTGTCCATTCCTTGGTAGCAGAGCACCTCTCAAGCTGCGCTCTTGAGGTAATCTGTTACCAAGGAAACCTCTCGATACAAGAATATCCTTGTTGTGTATGACTGCTCATACACAATCCTCTATGTTCTATATAGAAATCCATTTTTTTAAATGCTGTTGTACCACAGTCAAAGGTCATGGAATGTGATTGTCCCTTTTTAGAACCTCTAGGGATTGCACAAGACAGCTTCACTATGAAAGAGGAAAAAAACACAAATCACAATGCACACATTTCACATAATACTATACATGACAGAAAAACAGGATAAGCACCTTTATGCATAACCAGTGTGTTCTGCCACCTCGGGGTTCTGATTCCCATGGACCTCAGAACCCACGTGTGGCAGAACACATTGGTTATGCATAGTTGTCTGTCCAATATACTCTATAATGTGGAATGGAATACTGACGAGTCTGTCACCCTGCACCTTCCCCCTTAATTTTCAAGGAATACAGGGTGGGTGGGCCCCGGTGTCAACTTTACAGGAACCCCCCCTTACCTCGGTCCAACCCTGGCTGGCTGCCACTCCTCACCACAGGCCCTGGTGTTAAATTGGGCAGGCAGGCAGGCACAGGCCCCCCTGAAAATCTGTTTCCAACTTTCACACCACCACACCTCTTAAAAGATTTTATAACAGATTCAGTTCAGCAACAGAGTAGATTATCGGGTATGTGTAGGACCCACACTATGAGCATATAGCTCATGTTACACTAGTTGGTCCAGTCACCTGTTCCTTTACTTTTTATTAATCTATTTGAGTTAGGAGGCTTCCCCCTCCCCATACCTCCCTTAAAAATACAAACAAAAAAAACACACAATGAGGGGGTGGGGGGGGGCAAGCCCCACAGCTGAAATAAACTGACCAAACCAAAATTAGTTTTTCATGTGGTCCTGGAGCCTGGTGGCCTAGTCCTGCCAGTGTGGCCTACTGCAAGAGCCTGCATCAAAGTAGATCAGCAGGCACAAGCTCCTGGCCAAATCGCCTGTTCTGGTTAAGCTGAGATGAGGGCTTCACCTCCCCACACACACACACACTCCCCTGGACAAAGAAAAAACATACAAAGGGGGTGGAGGGCAAACCCATTTAAACTGGCAACCCAACCACAAGCACGAAAATACGGCATGTGACCAACCATATTTGGCGCAAGTCAACTTGGGTGGCGACTTGCACCATCATTCTAGAATCGGGCCCATTTTCTTTAACTTGGCTACAGTGAGATTGGGAACATCAGAGGAGTTACCACATAACATTCCATTCTGTGACCTTATTAGTCTCAGGGATGCTTACTAATCTCTGGTTACATTTCTTGACAAATGGCTAACCTGTTACACTCATGTTTAAAATGTTTTTTTCCTCTGGGCTTTTTCAAAAAGTGAGCTTTCTTAAACATATGTCATTTCTTCTGAAGAAGATCTCTGTTGGAGGTCAAAAGCTAAAGGTTTTTCTGTAATCTCTGCTGGTCCAATAAAAAGGTTTCACATCACCTAATTTGTGCATCAAAATAACAAGTAAGGAAATAAACTGCAAACAGCCACATTCATGCATGTATTAGGGTTGAAACATAAAACATAAGAAGTTGGGAAATGCAAAGTTAGGGAAACTTGCCTGATGACTTGGTGAATTGGTAGTGTGCTGTTCCTCGAGATTAAAATGATCACACAGCGCAGCATTACCTTAAGCACTATTGTGTCACACAGAGTAAAATACTGACCCAGTAATGCTTGGATAGAGGGTTCCAAGCAGGGGCACCATGCAAAGGCAATATTCAGGGGGGCACAAAATCTAAACCTCTCTAGGGGGTTCCGGGGTCATGCCCCCCATGAAAATGTGAAAAATATAGGTACTAAATGGGGCATTTTGGTACATTTTAGGCACCAACTGCAAGATCCTAAAATGCACCAGAAGTCACTCTTGTGGGCGAATGAGTTAGCAGGGCTATGCAAGAGACAGTCTGCATTAGTTTTTTTTTTTTTTTTTTTTACAACTGTTTGTCCTTAAAGTAGATGAGTAATTTCATTACTGAGAAAAGTGTAATGTATTTTCCAACACATACAAAGCATTTGTACCAAACAAATGTTGAACTATTAAAACTTTACGACTGAAAATTTAAAAAGAAAACATTAAAACATTTCAAACAGCATGCCTTTAGCATTGTAAAGTTCCATATAAAAACACCACGTTACATACTGTAGGAAGCAAAAGGTGCTATTACAGACTGCTGTGTCCCCTTTGATCTGTAGCCTGTCACTGATCTCACTGCTGGAAGGTTCACGCCCCGGCACTGTTGACAAGCCAGGCCCATTGCCCAGTTAGAGACTTGGGATTTGGGGATGGGATTGCAGCAGCTGCAAATAGAGACCTGCTAACCGGGGCTGAAAACCAGGTGAGCCAGTGGAGCGGAGACTGTCAGAGGCAAAAGCATCCTGTTTTTGATACAGCTCGAAAGTCCTGTAAAGAATGCGATATGTACAGAAAATGAATTATATGCAAACTAAATGGTATCTGATGATTTTATTTAAAGTGTTCTAGAGACTGGATAATCGCTTTTAAATCAGTCAGCATCATAGCTACTGTTGTTTTTAACACATTAATGTTCCCTAATTGTGATTTATTTGTGGCGTTTTAAAGCTGCAGTCACTTATAAACTATACAAGTTATCTGCAAACACTTTGCAAGGCCCACTCTAATTAGAACCTAGGTCGGAACCACACCAAACTTCTGGAGTGCTTCTCCAAATCTAATCTCTCCACAGAATGATGGTGGGCAGTATCGTGTACTATCCTGTGGTCTCTATGGTATCGCACCTCTGCTCCTCAGACTGAGCCCACCTCCAGGTCGGAGCCTGCTGATCACCGACCAAAGTGTGCTGCTGCTGTACAGGGTTGCTCCGGCTACAAGCTGTGTAGCTGTAATGCCACCCATAAATCAATGCTGACTCACACCCACACCACTGGCCAATCAGCACATTCAACTGAACAATTCAGTGTAAATGCCTTGGAGAGCTGCCAATGAGCTCGCCCTTCTGCACCTGTGTGTGGGCTGCAGGTGCAACTTCATGGTCTTTTAAACAGCCACAAACCTAAAAATGATTTTCATATTTCATTTTACGTTCATGGGTGTTTACCAAGACAACTTTGGGGGAACATTTGGGAGGTACTTGCCCCCCAAGACACAACTGCGTGATGCCACTGGTTCCAAAGTTAGGGTAATATAAACATTGTGTCTCATTATTGAATGAATGTAGTTTATAACCCACCAGTGGGGAACAAATTGAGTAAATAAATCATATTATTTTGGAATAAATGTATCTTATTTTTTATTTGAATTTTGTTAACCAAGTAGGATAACTGAGACTAAAAGTCCCTTTTTCAGGATTGTTCCAGAATTAATTATATTCAAATGGTCATTTTAAATACAAGTAACCGTCACTGATAATAAGATACAGACAACAACGTACAGTATAAACAACAGACAGCATTAGCAAACAATTTACAACTGTTGTGAAGTCAAGGTTTACTAATTTTTTTTGTTCACTTTGAACACATATTATTTCACTTAAAACATGCTATTTCCATTTAAAATTTGGAAACCGAACACAGAGAACAGTGTTAGATATGGCGTTTACTATTAAAGGCTAAAACAAGATAAAACACTAATTAGAAACATTAAAAAATAATAGTGTGGCATATATCAAATACATAATGGGTTGCAGTGGAATAACACATTTATCTCCACACATAAGTAGCAAGGCCTTCCTAACTACATAACTAATGTAACTTGCGTTGACTTCACCACTCACGAGTTAAGGTCTTACAACTGTCTAATGGAGATAAAATACAGGTTCCTCACCTGTAACCATAGTTTTACTAGTGGTATACAGTTCATATCCGCATTCTGGCAGTCAGCTGGAGACAGCTGAGTCACCAGATGGCTTCAAGCTAAGCCCCTCCCACAAGCTGTGTGGTGATAACCTCAGCTCCACTCCCTGATGTCAGATCTTGCACAGCAGAAGCAGGGATCTGGGCTCACTTGCCAAGGGAGATCGGCTGAGTTTGTGGATGTGAACTGTATATTACTAGAAGAACTATGGGTTACAGGTGAGTAACCTATATTTCTACCAACAGTTCACTATCCACACTCTGACAGACTCCTAGCAGTCTTCTAGGAGGAAAGAGCACGGCATGCACCCCCCTTGGCAAACAGACTGAAGGAATGAGGCCCAAAAATCAGCATTGCAACAGCTTAGCACAACAATTCTGCAGTGGAAAATAAGTGTGTGTGCTTTCGCCCAGGTTGCAGCCCTGCATATCTCCTCTATAGGGATATTCCTGGATCAGTTGGGTGTAGAAAGACATACTGTACTACTCTATGTACTCAATGGTATGCATTTTTTAAGGGGGAAACAACAAGGCTCTGTACTGTTATAGTTGTACCATGAAACACAACGCAAAACCCAGAGCCGGCCTTAGACTTTGTAGGGCCCAGGGTAGAGGTAAAACACGGGACCCCCATAACCAGCAATTGGTGGTTGGGCTCAGGATTTAGATGCCCCCAAGCCAGACATGCAATGCACTCAATCCAAGCCCCCTCCCAACCCACACCAGCAGGCCCTTCGCTCCCCAAGCCACATCATTAGGACATTCATCCTGCCACCCCCAAGACGGACCAAGAGGCACATCACTTCAAATCCCCATCCCCCAAAAGCACACTAAACAGGCCGGATCCCGGCAGGCTCTTGAATGAAAGGGCCTTGTGGGCTGGGGATCTGGATGCTTCCCAAGCTAGACATGCAGTCCTGTCGATCCAATCCCCCCCCCCCCCACCACACCAGCGGGCCCTTCACTGCAATGCTCCTCCTACAGGTTTATGGCTCCAGTCCCCAATCAATCACAAAAACAAAACTGTATTTAAAGCTGTCCTCTCAACCTTTCCTCAGACCACACCACACACAGAAGATCATTTTTAAACTCCCATCTCCAAACAAGCAGTATTTCAATTCAGCCCCCCTCCTGGCTCCCCCAGAAAAATAGTACGAGAGCCTCCCAGTCACAACAGTAGGCCCTTCACTGCAAAGGCCATGGCTCCAGTCCCCCTCATGAATCACAAAAAAAAAAATCAGAAGCTCCATTTACAACTGTCCTTTCAACATTCCCCCATACCACACGAGACACGGAAAATAATTTTTAAACTCCCACCCCAAACAAACAGCATTTCAATTCAGCCCCCCTCCCGGCTCCCCTAGACAAATACAGTGGGTCCAACTTAAATGCATACCTGATAAACACATAGCCCGCTTAAATGCATAAAATTTCTAAGTCCTGATTTTTTCCTATACTTCCTATGTTAAAGAGACCTGTTAAAAGCATATAAGCGTCCCTATTAAATGCATATTTTTCCCTTAGATTTGCTGTTCAAGTGTGGACTGACTGGCCCAGTTTTACTGACTCTGCATGTAGCTGCCTTACTAATTAGCAATTAATTGTCTGTTAATGGTCTGCGCTATTAAAATGAGGTGTTAATCACCTACTTCAACCTTTTAACCATCAAACCCAAGTCACAGAAGCATCCTGCCCCTAACACTGAAATCAAAGCAAAAAACCCCCAAAGAATGTCACAGAAGCACTCAGCTTACCGGCGGTCGAGAGGGCTGCACGGCATAGCTCTCCCCCACCTTCCGAAACTGGAGCCCAACAGGAAACATAGCCCAGGTAATTATCCTCGCTAAAGAAGCAGCTTGCCTGATCGCGACCGTTGTCCTGGACGCTGGCTTTTTTCAAATTGAATTTCTTGGCGCCTTTTTCAAGAGGCTCTAAAATCTATCGGCCCAACAGTGGAGATAGGCTATTTCTTTATAAATGTAGCTTCAGCTTTGCTGTATATTGCCTCTGCATACCGACTGCCTTTTAAAGAACATTATAAGCCCTTTAAGACGTTTTTTTTTTGAAAAACTGTTGCCTTTACTGAATGAAATAGTTAAAGGTGTAGCCTCAGCTTTGCTGTATTTTGCCCTGCTTACCGACTGCCTTTTAAAGACCATTACAAGCCCTTTAAGATGTTTTTTTCCCTTAAAACTTTTGCCTTTACTGAATGAAATTAGTTTATCTGCTGATTTGTTAACTTACTTAAACCTCAGCATTGCCGTGGTTACTGTGCTTACCAGCGGCCACTTAAATCTGCAATCTTAATTTAAAGCTGGTATCCTGATGCAACCCTGCCCCCATCCCCCACAGTGAAAACTCCCTCCTCAGCCCTATATTAACTGCCTCTGTTTCTCCTCTCTCCTCCACAGCTTACCGGCGGTCGAGAGGGCTGCACGGCATAGCTCTCCCCCACCTTCGGAAACCGGAGCCCAGCAGAAAACATAGCCCAGGTACTTATCCTCGCTAAAAAAGCAGCTCGCCTGATCACGACCATTGTCCTGGACGCTAGCTATGCATTCGGCTCCCCACCGCCCCCAACACCACCCTTGGTCGGCATCCCAATATATAGGTTGATTTCTGATCACATGATCATGAAATAACCTTTCAGGCCACTTTCCCATCTGCAGCTTATCTTTTGCCACCACTAGAGGCCCCCTTACTTTTTTCTCACTTTTTCCCTTTTCTCCTGTCCTGTCACTTACTTCCTAACTATCAACCCTACCATGCTCCCACTTACCCTCATCACTCTACTCTTGCAATTCCTTCAGGCACCTTCGCCTCACACTCAGAACGCAAAAAATGGGGAGCAAAATGAAACCCTCTACCAGCCTGCTGACTGGCACTCCCAGCCCTGCCCCCACTGCACATGACCACCAAGCCTCTACAAACCCAGAACAAAACCATCAACAACTCCCCAGTACAACCCTTACATGGACACCTCCACCCTCACCCCTGGATGCCATCTCCCACTGCATGTAACCCACTAGAGCCCCTTTCTCTTGCCAACCTCCTTCCACATCCCCAACACAGCAAACACCCACCCCATTTACTCCTCCTATCTGCCCCCCTCACCCTGAAACTACCAATACCCTCCATCGGCCTCACACAACATAAAATGCCAAAGACCTGCTACCCTAACAAACCGCTACCACCCCGGGTCTCTCATTCTTCTTCTTCTTCTACTGACAGGCAATGTACACCCAAACCCCGGCCCCCTAAATTCACCACCATCCTGCCCATCTCCTGGAAATGGCCTGCGCATTGCCTCACTAAACATTTGCAGCCTACAAAAAAATGGGACTCGTTTCAAGGTTGGGTACTCCAGAATGACCCAGACATCATTGCCCTGAGTGAAACCTGGCTCTCCCCTCTGTCCCCGACTTGGCTTTCAACCTCCCAGGATACCACCTCTATCGCTCTGACCAAGTGTGAAAGTGAGGGGGTGGCTGTGCTCTCTACCTCAAGGACTCCCTCACTGGCCACCTACTCCCTCTGCCCATACTAACAACCAGGGCACAGGCCCTCACCCTAAAACTAACTCTAGGTAAGTCTACATCCTCTCTCCTCCTCATCACGGCCTATGTCCCACCCAGGGACCAGAAACCAGCCTTCCAAGCCATCATGTCCTACCTCTCCACCCTACCCCCAAAACATGAAAAAATACTACTGGAGGACTTCAAAATAAATTGGCTGGCCAAAACAGCCGCCCCATACATCAACGAGGCTGCTGCCCTCAATCTCACTCAGGTCATCAAAACCCTCACCCGGCTACACGCCCACACGGGGACATCCTCCCTACTAGACCTAGTTTTCACCAACCGCCCCCACAAAATAACAAACACCCGAGTCCTCCCCGACACCCTAAGCGACCACTCACCAGTACTCTGCAACTGGTCTCGTACCCCCCTCAAAGCCGCTCCCAAAGTTACTGCCAAACACAAACTATGGCCTGGTAAGCTAGTCTATCTCAAGGCCCACCTCAGAGAATGGGACTGGACACCTCTAACTAATACCCTCGACCTGGACCACGCCCTTGAGCTGTTTATCAACACCTTTAACGCAGCCTGTGACAAGTTCGCCCCCAAACCAAAACTATGACCAAAGGGAATCATGCCCCATAGTTCTTGGACCACCTCCAAGGCCTACTACGTCAGCGTGACGTGCTATGGCACCTTGCAAATGAGACCCAACTGCCTCAGGACAGGCAACGTTATCGGGAGGCCGGAAACAAGTGCACCTGGGCCATATGCACCACCAAAGCGAACTATTACAAAGCCACCTTAACCTCCACCTGGGGCACTGGACGCAAGTTCTGGGAGAACATAAAGGAACTCTGTGGCAAAGGTCCAAATCTGTCACCTGACCAAATACTAATAGATGGTAGCCTCTCCACCGACCCTTTCAAGATAGCCTCGGCCCTAAATACCACTTTCACTGATCTCTCCCATGTGCTGCCCCCAAATTTCTTCGATCCCCCGCCTGCCCGTATCACCCCCCATCCTCCCCTTGCTCCACTCTTCTACCTATGAGTCCTTACCCCAGAGACAGTAAAACCCTACCTCACCAAAGCTATCAGCCAAAATCACTACAGTCACGACTCCCTGGACCTCAGACTTCTCCGCCTCACCCTCTTGGAAGTCCTGGCCCCACTCACCCACATTTTCAATCGCTCCCTCTGCCAAGAGAAATTCCTCACTCACTGGAAATCGGCCTACATCACACCTATCCATAAAAGTGGTGACCGCACATCCACGAACAACTACCGCCCCATCTCTATACTATCCCCCTTGTCTAAGGCACTAGACTGCATAGTCGCCGACCAACTCACTGACCACCTAAATAAACATAACCTTCTATCCAGACAGCAGCACGGTTTTCACAAGGGCCATAGCATCACTACCGCCCTCCTTGAATTCACCTCCCATGTCCACTCAGCCCTGGACCGTGGCCACCTCACAGCCATCTTCGTGGACTTATCTAAGGCTTTCAATACCGTAAACCACGCACTCTTACTGAACACCCTGGCCTACACGGGTTTCTCCAATGACACCCTAAACTGGTTCAACAGCTATCTCTCTGATAGAATGCAGATAGTCAAGCTGGCCCTATCCTGTCACCCCGCCTCCCAATCTGCTCCGGTGTCCCACAGGGCTCCATACTTGGCCCCCTACTTTTCAGCCTGTACCTCAACTCCCTCCCACTTTCATGCCCTGGAAACCTGCTCCTCTATGCGGATAATGCGGTCTTGTTCACCTCTGACCCGGCATCCCTCAAACTCCACCAATCTCTCCAGCACTCTTGCCATGAAATCGAAGACTGGCTCACCAACCAGCGTCTTATTATCAACTATAATAAAACTAAAGTCATGATCTTCGCCCACCCTCAGAACCCACACAGGAACCTCTGCCCCCAAATTCTCACTGCCAATCAGACCCCCTTAGAACAAGTAAGCAGTTTTAAATACTTAGGGATCACATTAGACTCCGCCCTCAGCTTTAATCAACATAACCTACACCTGTCAACTGCCCTTAGCTCCAGACTAGGCGTACTCTACCGGTACAAACACTGCCTCGCCCCTGAAGCATTACAACTTACCATAAACTCCTCGATCTTCTCCCTGCTAGACTACGGCATCCTAATATACAGTGCCGCACCACCCACAACCCTAAACAGACTCCAACTCGTGCTAAACAAAGCCTGCCGTCTCATCCTTGGATGTGATCGTTTCACACACTCCTGCTCCCTTTACAGTAGCACAAACTGGCTAAACCTGGACAGCAGAATCAGGTACCACACCTGCCTTATGACCAAAAAGGTATTGCTAGGCCTCACCCCACCTACCCTAGACCAAATTATCCTCCCAACACCACCAAGCAAAACAACCCGTAGTACAAGCAAGCGGCTACTATGGGTACCCATGGTCGGACCTCCCAATACCAATGCACTTTCAGTTTCAGGGCACCCTCCTGGACAAACGCCTTCCCTAGCCATATAACTGATGAAATAAGGCTTGGTCCTTATAAATCCAAGCTAAGGGAATACCTTCAGGCCTCAAACCGAAGTGACTACCCCTGACACCTGATCTGACTTTGCCACTTTCAAACAAACTATTATCGGGTCCCCGTACCTAAAAAAGCCCCTAAGAAACTACATGACTATCAGCCTCCTACAGAACCTTCTGTAACTTTTCTGGCTGTGCTAATGTACCTAAACTTCTGTTAGCCATATACTGAACAACTATGTAACCTCTTGAATGTTATTTGTAGTTGTGCTGTAATCTGTATTTCACGTGCTGTCACTGTACTTTCTATGTATGACATGGAACCTTTGTAAATGAGTCTCTGACTCAAAGGTCTTTTCTGAATATTACAATAAATAAATAAAAATGAATCCCAGAAGCACCCTCCCTCACACAGGAATCAGACTTAAGAATGCCACACCATATCCCAACCAAAGAAGCACTAAAGTGCTGCTGTCATTTATTTTCCCTACCCAGTCCCCAGCACATACTGCAAGTTTCGCTCACCATTAAAAGAATACAAGATATGATAAATGCACAGCCCTCTTAAATGCACATTTTTTGCTGGTCCCAAGGGTATGCGTTTAAGAGGGCTGCACTGTAGTATGAGAGCCCCTGGACACACCAACTGGACCTTCACTGTAAAACTCCCCCTAAAGGCCCATGGCTGCAGTCCTCCCAATCACTCACACACAAAAAAGCAGAAGCTATATTTAAAGTTGTCCTCCAAACCTTCACTGAGTCCACACTACACATGGAAGATCATTTTTAAACTTCCACCCCATACAAGCAGCAGCAACATTTCAATTCAACCCCCCCTCACAGCTCCCCCAGACAAACAGTATGAGTACCCATCCTTACCAGTGCCAGGAGAGGTCGGCTGGTTGGAAGAACTGGTCCAGCAGTCTGAGTCAGCATGGAGATCCGGCTGGCATGATTTTAGTCTCCGGCAGTCCAGGTCACAAGTTTGCAGGCATTCTAGGATGGGTGGCAATCCAGTCATGAGGCAGGCTGAAAAACTCTGGCTGATTCAGCAGGTTTGGCGGGGTGGATTCAGCAGGTCCGGCATGGCGTTCAGCAGGTCTGTTCAGATGATCAAATGCAGAATGTGGCCACAGAAAAGGGAAATAAAAACCATGCATCCTCCATATTCCTTTAAACTACCTTCCAGATGATGGCACCATTGCTGACTCCAAGCTGATTGGGTGAGCAAGCTGTTTTTCACTGAGTGGCTGCTGAATCCTGCCCACCAATTGGCTGAAAACACCTCCTCTCATTGGCGAAGCCCTCCCTCCCAATTGGTTCCTTGCTGAGCTCTTGCTGCTGTTTGATTGGCCATCTCTGTATCCTACTGCCTAGCTTAAAGATGGCCTGACTCCTGAGCTCTGGAAATGTATGCCCTGGTCCTGGGAGGAGGTAGTCAGCAGTGCGTGTCATCTGCAAGGGGGGGGTGGGGGCCAAAACAGGGCAGGGCACTGCTGTGCCAATATGTATACTGCATCAATAGGGTTTGTAATTGGAGGCTCCGTGATGTAGTCAGTGGATCAGTCAACAATGAAGGGGGTGTACTCAGCAATGCATGGGGAGGTGTGGTGAGAGAGGATGGCAGGGGTCAAGAACAAACTGGAACAAACTGAGAAAGTCAACAAGGTGGACCAAGAACAGAACAGGCACTGTTGCTGCCCGCTGTATGCTCTGTCCATGTTGGCTGTTTATTGGTGCAAGCTTCAGAACTGCAGTCTGCAGACATAGTAATCATAAAAGTGAAAGTCAAGACAAGTCGTTGGCTCCCCACAAGTGCTGGGCCCAGGTCAGTCACCCTACTCCCCGGGTGGCCCTGACAAAACCAGCTTATCTTTTCTGTAATGCATGTTTATGCCACCGCCAAACCACACTTACTAGTAACCAGAGTGGTCTCACATTCATTCTTAGGGTATGAGAACCTCAAACTAAAGGTGAATGGTTTAGATACCCTAAGAATGTAAGTGAGACCACTCTTACAACTGCAACAGTGATCTCAGTGGCAGTATTAATATATTATTGATTAAGCTCAATCAATAATATATAATTTTTTTTAAAAAACATACCTGTTTCAAGGGTAGCTGTGCATGAAACATTCTTCATGGAACAAATGTCTCACACGCAGAGGAAAGGAGCAGTCCAGTTGGTCAGGAATACTCCTCTGATCAATAATTTTGTTCCTTCGAGTCAAAACTAGAAGGATTTACCACTGAGATTTACATCCCAGGGACCATACAACATTATAGGATTTGTGGTAATATGTGGGAATCTGAGGAAGTATACTGTATTCACCAGTGCATGGGTGGGGGTAACAACATGGTGTACAAAAGCTGTGCTTACTGTCCCAGATGGGGCAACAAAAATGGTCCTTGTGGATGCATTTTTATTACCTGCCTATACCCCTGCCCTGGATACAGTCACAGATGCAGCTGTACATCTGATGGAATGAGCCTTAAGCCACTTGGGTGTCACCCTACCAGCCAATATGTAGCAGAGGTCGATGCAGGATGTGGTCCACTTGACAATCATCTACTATACTGCCGGTTTGCCAGGCATGGCTTCAGCATACATGACAAACAGCTTGTGAGTCTTGCTGCAAATTCCCAACATGCACTCCTTGTAACAGGATAGTGCCCTCCACAGGTCAAGAGTGCGAAGCCTGCGATGGGCTTCCAAGGCTGGATTGTTAAGATACACTGGGAGAGTGATCACCTGGTTCAGGGGAAACTGACACAACCTTTTGGAGGATTTTTGCAAGGGGGGTGAAGGACGACCTTGTCCTTGTGGAAAACTCCACCGAGAGGGCCTGGAGCTCACTCCCCCTTCTGGCAGACATGACTGCCATCAAGAAGGCAGTCTTCCATGACAAGTGTGACATCTCACACTTGTTCATAGGGTTAAATCATTCTGCCCATTAGCATAGCCAGTACCAGCAGTAGGTCCCATGAGGTGGTGGTTTGTCCTCCAGAGGGGATAAGTGGTCCACGCCTTTGAAAAAGTGCTGAACAACCTTCTTTTGTGCCACTATTGACAACCAGCCCATGCCTAGTATGCAGAGATGGCTACCAGGTGCACCTTAAGGGTCATAGCTTATAGTCCCGACTGTGACAGGGACCAGAGGTAGTCTAAGATTGCCACCACTGACAACCCAGAGGACCAAGATCCTTCCCTTGGCACCAGAGCAAGAACCTCTACCAGTTGAATGCATACATTCTACAAGTCGACACCTTTTGGGACACCTCCACAATGTCGTGAATGTCTTCCCAGAGGCCCAAGGTTTGGAACGCTAGCTGCTCAGAAACCAGGCTGAGAGGTGCATAGACTTGAGGTTCAGGTGCAGAACCATCCTCTGTTGTCTTGTGGGGGGAGAGGGAACCTCCATGGAGACCTGCTACTGAGATTGAGGAGATCCTGGTACCAGAAGTGTCTCAGTCAGTTTGAAGCAATCAGGATCATCTCTGCCTTGGCCTTCTGGGCCTTGTTCAACCCCTTGTGAACAAAGGGGAAGGGAGGAAAGGTGAACAAAATGTCCAGGGCCAAAAGAAGGCATCCCCGAGGGGAATGGGCATGGAACCGCCCCAGTTTTCTGTTCTACCATGAGGCAAACAGGTCCAATGCAGGGGCACCCCATTGGCGGAAAAGCTGGTCTACCACCTCATGGTGCAGGGACCATTCCTGTGATAGCTCTCCGACGCAGCTGAGACAGTCTGCCAGCTGGTTGTTTTCTCCTGCAACATGGGTTACCAGGAGATCAGTCTCCAGGCTGTGGACCAATGACCAAGTGCAGGGAATCTCCTGACAGCATCCCACCCTGCCTGTTCAGGTAGAACATGGTGCTCGTGTTGTTTATACACATCTGAATGACCTGACCCCAAATCAATGGAGTGACTCTGACGAGTCTGCAGGCTCAGCACCATTGACCAAGTGCAGGGCACCTCCTAACACAGCATCCCACTCTGCCTGTTCAGGTAGAACATGGTGGTCATGTTGTTCATATAGATCAAGGGCATCTGAAGTTGGTGTTTTGCCAGCAGGCAGTCATAGTCTCTGATCACCTGAACAACAATCTGCGTATCAGCCAGAAGCAAAGGGAGGGGGTCTTTCCCAACTGTCCTGAACAGGGAATATCCAAAGCTAGACATCATAATATCATAACTGACCTACCTGATATCAAGTGAGAAAGCTGTACAGACCTTCCTGGCTGCATAATACCACTACTTGGATTATTTTTGGGCAGTTTATCCACACGCCCTTTGCCTTTCAAATTCCCAGAGGCCGAATCAGAGATCAGGCTTTCTTCGGAGGGGTGATCCAAGAACCTCGAAAGGCTGAGGACCACACACTTGCAGACCATCCAGATGGAGGGAACTGTGCAAGCTACTAGTTGCTACCAAAGCTCTAGAGCTGGTCCCAAAATGGCCAATGCTACAGGGAAGACAAACCCTAGGTTATCATCCCTGCCTAGATGTCTGTAAATGGGTATTTAGCCTGCCTCTGAACTGGTTCCAAGGGGGCTGCCATGGATTCGGATATCAGCTGGAGCAAGGCTCCAAAGGAAATTTAGCCCAACTGAGAAGTCTGATGATCCGATGAGTCTCAGTCAAACTGCTGTGTCCTGCTCAAGATCACTGCTAACTCATCCTCTGAGTCTCTGAGTCTGATAGTTCCCTGAACACCACCTTTGTCCGTTTCTCGGGGAAACAGATAACCTCAGAGCTCAAGATGATCTCAACAGCCAAATGGCCAAACAGGGTGGTAGCCAGCCAGGACTCCTTTGTTGGCCCTCAGACTGCTGCTGCAGAGGGGGCTCCACCACCAGTGGAAAAGAGGTAGATGCAACTGACTGCTGCTGGTTCACCAACTGAGGGATGGCCAGCAGAGTGGACTAAAGGACGACTGGTCCCAGGAGCAGAGCTCTCTCACTCCCAGCAAGAGACCACTGCTGCCAAAGCAAGTCCTCATACTTCCAACAAAGAAGGAGTCAATGTTGGTCCTCCCCAAAGAATGAGTTTAACGGGCATCGGGGCCAACGTCAGTCAATCAAGCAAGAGTGGGACCATGGACCATGCCTTGACCTCGACCCAAGAATCCATGCAGATCACATACTTTGGCAGCAAGACCACTATGGATGTTGTTTTTCCTGGAGGCCTGACCACTGGGGAGGCAGCTCCCAAGGTGTCTCAACCAGGACTGCTGACTGAGTCAGTCTTCCTGCATGAGGACTGGGAGAACCTGTGTCTGTAACATTAATGACTCCTCTTCGACCACCTCCAACAACTCATCAGCTGGCTCAAGAAAACTCTCTAATGGATGATCAACTGGAGTTGAGGTCAAAGGATCAGGCAGGTTACCATGGGAATCTCAACCTGCCCCCACCCCCCCCAAAAAAAAAAAAACGGTCAACTGGTGGTAGCTTGACTAAGGTTGGGCGGTCAGGGGAATCAAGGGAGCCAGAAAAATGTAATCATTCATGGTTCCACGACTGATGGCAACAGTGCTTCTTATGCTGTTTGTGGTAGGGCAGACTCACCCCCATAGGTCAGGAGGTAACTTTTGCAGAATTCAGCCACAAAAGGCCCTGTGATGCTGGGCCCAGCCAGGACAAGTGCCGAAACCGAGGATGAGCCTCCTCTTCCTCCTCCAGGGCTGCAAGCTGGGTCACCAACTCAGTAAGCAGACCTCTCTTTCCTCCAGTGATGATGAGTGCATGGCAAAGTATCATGAACACTGCTTCATCTCATGAGACACATTTATACAATACACATATGTGTCGTGGGTATCCGTGATCAACATTTTCTGGCCACAACACATGCATAGTTTGAACCTGGGCTTCTGCCATTCCATGTTGGAGACTGTCAGCGGAGTAAGAACCAGAAAATGAAGATAGCTGTGTCAGTCAAAAACTTTAATGAAACATTGAAGCTCACCATGAGTATTAGCGCTTGAACAGAAAATCCTGTCCCTTCCAGCATCAAAGAAGATCTGACATCAAGGGGAGGAGTTGGAGGATATCACCACACAGGTGATGAAGGAACATAGCCTGAAGATGTACAGTGACCCAGCTGTCCCCAGCCAGGCTGCCACAGTGTGGATAGTGAACTGTATCCATGTTAGTGGAATGTGTTATTTCACTGCAACCCATTATGTAATCCATACGGATTTTGTCACAGATTTAATCCCTACAAATGGTTAGCCTTTAGTAGTTACATAGGTGTGGGTTAATAATTCAGGCATGACAAATTCTAGATTGGGCACTGCTGTGCAGTCAGTCTGCCTGACTTTCCCTCTACATATCAAGAATGATTATCATCAGGACAAAAGCTGTCAGTTGCTAGGTCTACTACAAAAACGCTCTACAATGAATCTCAAGCTTCTTCTGCAGTAGATGACACGATGATGCCTTTCTCAAAGACTGGCTTAGCTAAAACTCAGTATGCTGATACTGGCAGGAAATAACCTATGGGGAAAAGGAGGCTGTGTCATTCATGTGAAACAAAGAAACCTTTGAAACTAAAGAATATTGTATTTTCAATTCTTGGTGCAACTAATGCTTAGCAATTATACAGCTTCAAGTAAATACAGGTTACTCACCTGTAACAGGAGTTCTAGGAATGGTATATGTTGTTCATCCACACTTATTGGCAGGTTCCTTGCCGCTTTAAATCTTGCCGGAAGGTCTTCGAGCTGGCTCCTCCCACCCACCCGGGTGGTAAAACTCCTGCCTGCCCCATGACGCCAGATCTGCCCGCTGGAAGCTCAGGTTGTGCGTCAAGCCGGGGAGGTCGAGTTGTGGATGAACAACATATACCATTCCTAGAACTCCTGTTACAGGTGAGTAACCTGTATTCTAGGGACATGGATATGTTGTTCATCCACACTTATTGGCAGACTCCTAGCAGTTCTCCGGGAGGATTTGAGGCAAGGCATACCCCTACTTAGGGAATAAAGACTGAGAACCGAGGTCCCAAAACCAGCATCCCGCGTGACTCAAGGTCGATGTGGTAATGGGTAATAAAGGTGTGTGCTGACTTCCAGGTAGCAGCCCTGCAGATTTCCTGAATAGGGACGTCCCTGGAAGCAGCCACCGATGCAGCAGTATGATGGGTAGAATGAGATCTTATCCCTCTGGGAGGCTCCATGCCCGCCAACTTATAGCAGCGATCTATGCAGGAGGTGACCCACCTGCCTATCGTCCGCTTGGCTGCAGGTCTGCCAGATGCAGCTTCAGCGTAGGTGACAAACAGCTGGTGAACCTCTTCCCGAATTTCAGCAGTGCGCTCCTTATAATAAGCGAGCGCCCTTCTAGGGTCCAGAGTATGGAGCCTTATTCGGC
This sequence comes from Neoceratodus forsteri, assembly GCA_016271365.2. Taxonomy (NCBI): domain Eukaryota; kingdom Metazoa; phylum Chordata; order Ceratodontiformes; family Ceratodontidae; genus Neoceratodus; species Neoceratodus forsteri. The sequence continues at coordinate 160,699,951 of CM057459.1, read as the reverse complement.
CTCCGAGGTGATTGGGGTAGAACACCGCAGAGTCAGCACTGGTTAAGGTGAAACTCTCACACCACCTTCGAAGGAATTTCGGTGGGGCAGGACAACCTTTGTCCCTGTGGAAGACCAGGTAAGGAGACTCGATGCAAAGCGCCTGAGCTTTCTCATCCTTCTGGCTGACATGATAGCCACCAAGAAGGCGGTCTTCCACAACAGGTGAGAGAGATCACACCTGTGCATTGGTTCGAATGGCTTGCCCATGAGCTTTGCCAGTACCAGCAGTAAAAGCCAGTACCAGCAGTAAATCCCACGGAGGTGGAGGTTCTCGCACCGGAGGGGAAATGTGATCAAGGCCTTTGAAAAAGCGCTTGACCACCTTTTCCTGCGCCACCGACTGCTCCCCGGCCCGCACCCGGTAAGCAGAGATGGCTGCCAGGTGCACTTTTAGGGTCGTCGACCTAAGCCCTTGACTAGAAAGGGACCATAATAGTCCAAAATGCTTGCCACAGAACAGGAGGAAGGGTCCAAGCCCTTGTCCTGACACCAAATGGAGAATCTCTTCCATTTGAAGGCATAGCATTTTCTGGTCGACTCTACGGGACGCCTCAACAACATTGAGGACCTCATTGAAAGACCCAAGGCCTGGAACTCTAGCCGCTCAGGAACCAGGCCGTCAGGTGCAGGGATTGAAGGTCCGGATGGAACACCTTCCCTGACTGACTGAGAGCAGGTCCGGGCGAGCTGAAAGCTGCCTCGGGAGCCTGGAGCTGAGGCTGAGGAGATCTGGGTACCAGAACTGGCAGGGCCAGTCTGGAGCTATCAGGATCACCTGCACCTTGTCCCTCCTTGCTTTGAGAAGCACCTTGTAAATCAAGGGAAATGGGGGAAAGGCGTAGAAGAGGCCCAGGGTCCACAGCCTCGAGAAGGCATCCCCCTGCAGCAAGCCCTGCTGAGGGGGGCAGGCATGAAACAGCCTCAGCTTCGCGTTCTCCTTGGAGGCAAACAGGTCCACCTGAGGTGTGCCCCAGTGGGAGAACAGATCTTGTACTACTCCGGCAGGAGAGACCACTCGTGAGATGCAGCCCCTATCCGCTCAGGGCATCAGCCAGGGTGTTGGAGGCTCCTGCCACATGAATGGCTAGGAGATCCACCTCCAGGCTGCGCATGAGTGACCAAATGCGGAGAGCTTCCTCGCATAGAAGCATGAAGCATGTCCCGCCCTGGTGGTTCAGGTAGTACATGGTCGTGGTATTGTTCGTCTGGACTCGGACCACTTGACCCCGGAGAAACGGAGCAAAGGTGGTGAGAGCTAGGTGGACCGCCCGGAGCTCCAGCAGGTTGATGTGGCATCGGGACTCCCGCGGGGACCACAGGCCGTGCACTCAGTGTTCCCCCAGATGGGCACCCCAACCCATCAGAGAGGCATCGGTCGATAGAGAGACCGTCGGCTTGGGGCGGACAAACGGGATGCCCTCCTGCAGATGGAATGGAACGGTCCACCACTGGAGAGCGTTCCACATCTCCTGGGTCACTATCACTAGCTGGTCCAAAGGAACGCAGCATTGTGACCACTGGCTGGCCAGTCCCCACTGAAGGGGGCGCATGTGCCAGCGGGCCCAACGGACCATGCTGGTACAGGCCGCCATGAGACCCAGAAGGCACAGGAAGTCCCAGGCAGGGCGCGATTGCCCAACCAGAAATGATTGGGCAAAGGAGGTAAGAACCTCGGCCCTGTCCGCCGGGAGCCATGCTCTGCCCCGATGAACAGGATCACCTGCTTCAGCTCGAGTTCCGACTTGGCCTCGTTGATGAGAAGGCCAACTTGAGAGCAAACCTGGAGGGCCAGATCTCTGGACCGCTCCACCTCCTGTCTGGAGGAGGCTGCTATCAGCCAATCGTCCAGGTAAGGGTACACCCGGACCCCTCGGTGCTGCAGGAATGCTGTCACCACTGCCATGCATTTGGTGAAGACCCTGGGAGCTGGAGATAAGCCAAAGGGCATGGCTCGAATCAAGAGGGATCCCTCCGCCGTAAGCGGAGGAATCTCCGAGTGACGGACGGATAGGGACGTGAAAGAACGCTGCCTGTAGGTCCAGAGAGCAGAACCACACACCGTGTTCCAGAGATGGTATTATCTAGCCCAGAGTGACCATCCTGAAGGTTCGAGACCTTAGGAACTTGTTCAGGTCGTAGGTCGAGAATGGGCGCCAGCCCCGTCCGCTTCGAACCAGGAAATACCTGGACACGAACCCGGGTCTGAAGGGGGTCCTCCACTGCGTGATCACCTCCTTTGGAGGAGGACAGCTGATGTCGGCTCAGAGCCGCCAGTGAGGCTGCGGACCCCGAGGCGACGGCTCTGAAGGGCGGGGCCTGCTCGAATTCCAGAGGTAGGCCTTTTCCCACAACCTCCAGTACCCACCTGTCCGTGGTAACAGTGGACCAGGCGGAAAGGAAGTGTCTGAGCCATCCCTCCCTGGGGGGAACCAGGGGTGAGGTGACAGGGATGAGGGCGACACCCCTCAGCCCGTCACTGGGCAGGCTTGGAGGAGGGACCGGCCGAGGGACCTCCTGGGCCTTTACCTCCCTGCTTCCTGTTGGAGGAAGCCGACAGCTTGGGTTTGGGATACCAGGTCGAGGCCTGCTGGCCCTGGACGCTGCAGGGCCGGGCGCTGCTGGCTAAAAAGGACGCAAAGGGCTTAGGCTGTGACTTGGCCTTTGTCCTTCTGAGCGGAAGAGACCGAGTCCAAGGTAGCATTGACTTCTCGATCCTCTGCAGGTGACCTTCCACCCCAGGGCCGAAGAGGTCAGTCCCCAAAAAGGGAACATCCACCAACTTGTGCTGGGTATCCGAGGTAAAGGTGGATATCCTCAGCCAAGCCCGACGACGCATGGCCACTGCGGCTGCCACAGACCTGGCACATGAGTCCCCGATGTCTAACGCAGTCTGGAGCTGCTGTTTGGCCACTGCCCTGCCCTGGTCCCGCACCTGCCTGACCGTAGTCTGCAGATCTGCGGGAAGATGAGGGACAACCTCATCCAGGGAGCCCAACAGGGCGTGAGAAAAATGTGCCATGAGGACGGCCGAACTGGCCTGACGAAGGCCGAGAAAGGACGCAGCATAGACTTTTCGCCCGGCATAATCCAATTTCTTGGATTCCTTGTCGGGAGGTTTGTCCACATCCCTGGCGTTCCCGGCACGCCGGAAAACGCTGTCGGTAACCAACCCCTCGGCCGAGGGGTGTTCCGAAAAACCGGACAGGGAACCGGTAGGGACCGCATACTTCCTGGCCAACCTGGCTGAAGGCGCAGGGCAGGAAGCAGGACGCTGCCAAAGTTCCAAGGCTGGACCCACTATGGCTTCGGCCACCGGAAAGGCCTCCGTAGGAGAATCCCCTCGGTCCAGAATCTCCGTGAGGGGATACCTGGCCCGTTTAGAAACGGGTTCGAGCTTCATCCCGGTGGACTCCGAGATGAGTCGAAGCAACCCTAAGAAGGACGAAGGGCTATCATCCATTGACTGCCCTCCCAGTACTCCAAGTCCATGCGCTTGGAGAAGAGGGAGGAACCATCATCGGACTCAGAAGAGTCCTCAAAGAGCTGTTTTGGCCTGAGCCACCCTCCACCTGCCGAGGTTTATCGGGAGTGAGGGTGACAGACAGCCTATGGGGCAAACCCAAAGCCGACCGAGAATTTTTGGTCGGAGCCCCAACTAATGGCTGTGGAGGTGGAGGTTCCACCAGAATCGGTGAGGCAGCTGGAATTGGCCGAACAACCGGCCTGAGAACAGGCCTCGACTACAACGAGGGTTGTTTCGCTGCTCCGTGACAGCCACTTAATGGCCGGGAAGACGACTGGGTCGGCTTATTCCCGATCAAAAGGAGCTGTTGCCACATAAGTTCCCTCGTACCTCCGGACGCAACTTGCGCCAAGCCTCCCTCATCCGAGGGAAGAGCGCCGTACCGCTTGTCATGTGCCGGACCGAGACCGCCCACGTGGCGGATCGGCTTGGATCATGAGGATGTCCGGAGACCGAGAGTCTCACCAGGCTGAGGCAGGCGAGGAGAAGTGTCGGAACCGGCACTCCCTCGCCCGGACGATCCCATCAAGGCTCGGAACCGAGGCAGAGACGAGCCGATCGGGATCCTCAACTCCCACCGGGGAACCGAGAGGGGATTCTCAGCTTCTAGCGCGACAACCTGCTTCCACGGGTCGAAAAATCTCGACCGCCGACGGAGTCCGGCCAACTGGCCTGACGGGACACCGTGGAGCCAGTGGTCGAGCTGAGGGGTCGACCAAGTCGACTGTCGACAAGGGGAGGGGGATCTTTCCCGCTCCCAAGAGCGTCGACGGAGAGACTTACTTTTGCTCTTTTTGGACCTGGAAAAAGGTCCCGAAGAAGTTGGACCCTCACCCTTGGTCGAGAGGGTCAGACAAAGCTCCTTAAAAGAAGCCGAGTACGAGGCACCGAGAGAGAGCGGGACAAATGCCGCAGCCGAGGTAGAAGCGGCCCGCGCCGCCTCCTCTTCGAGGGCGATCATCTGCTCTAGCTGATCCGCCGAGCCCGCCGCCGCGGACACCGCCAATCGGGCCTCTTTAGATTTCACCGTGGAATTTTTTCGGGCGCCTAGTTGTAATCGGGCAGCACGGGTTCAATGACGAGTCAGTAAGAAGAGCATAAGTCGAGGCCTGCAGGTCGTGCTCAAGGCCCAGGCAGTAGACACACGTGGAGTGCGGATCCGTCCTAGACATCTTCTGCCCGCAAGGGCACCTCCGAAAACCGGGAGTCGATTTGTCCATCGCAGCCGCGAGGAGAAGAAGACCGAAGTCGTTTTAGCAAAACACTTTTTGATTTCGAACTTTCGAAGAATTAGGAACCAGTCTTAAACGCAGCGCATTAAGGAGGGAACCTGAGCTTCCAAGCGGTAAGGAAGATCTGGCGTCATGGGGCGGAGCCGAGAGTTTTACCACCCGGGTGGGTGGGAGGAGCCAGCTTGAAGACCTTCCGGCAAGATTTAAAGCGGCAAGGAACCTGCCAATAAGTGTGGATGAACAACATATCCATGTCCCTGGAACAATTATTCTACAAATTACATATCTGGTATTTTTGTAACTTACCGCAACCGCACAATAACAACATAAACACCACGGTATAGTATATAGTAGTTTGCTATCTAGAATTAGAAACAAGGTGAGAAGAGAAACCACTGACTAGAAGGATGACATCAGTAAAAGGAAATATCATGCCTTAGGCTTTTTCTTCAAACAAGCATCCATCATTTCACTATGCCTGGGCTGGCAGTATAGCCTACAAGTTAGAGTAACGAGCTGTGAACGAGCTTAGTACATCCAGCAGACCAGACTTGGGTTTGATTCTCACAACTTCTACTTGCATACTGTGTGACTGTGAGCAAGTCACTTAACCGCCCAGTGCTCCCAGGTCGCCCCTGAAAACAGGCACTTGTGCCTAGTGGGCCTTACCCGGATACCAAAGACTAAACAAAAAAATTAATAAATAAATAATGCCACCCCAGGCAGCAGCTAGGAAGCATATCTTGAAAACTGACAGACCCTCTACCCTATGGAGACTCAAACATCTGTGTACTAATTTTATTACTGCTATGGTGGTTGTGTAGTCTTATCATGCACCTTGTTGTATTTGTCCACTTACTCCAACCACCAGGAGACATCTGGAAATGAGCGGTTACCAGCTTAGTATGTCTTTCTTGTTAAAACTTTTGAAATAAATAAAATATATACATAGATTAATGAACGAATACATAAATGAATACATAAATACATACATAGAACTATACAATGTAGTTTACGTCCTCACTAAGCTCTTACATTGTTGCCACACTATGTTTGTGTTCTACTACAGAATTATGTGCTTGAAATGGATATAGTCTGCATTATCCAATTCTAAAATGGCACTTCCTACCAGTGTGTGAATCAGAAACACTTACTAAATTTACTTAAACACCAGTAAAGATAAAACAGTAAAAAGAACTGGAACAGGTTCAGCACAGTTTCTTTAAGAATCCCGGCTGAAAGATGTGATGTATCTACAAAAAATCCCACCACATCCCCAACCCTATGATAGAATAGCCCATGATACATACAGACAGGAAACTGCTAACTTTAGATGTGCAGATATGGCTCACAGCTCGTCCTGATGGACTAGTCCACCTTCCATTCAATCTCATCCTTCAGTGACGTGATGGTCTACCTGGGTAGATTAGTTTTCCTGATCAGAGAAAAGACCAAGGACTCCACTTTGGGAAACAAGGCAATCTTTTCTGCTCCTTTTATTAAATCGACAGACCTGAAGGTTTGTTTGACTCCGCTCTCCATTCTGGGCTCCTTCCACGCCTGTAAGCTGTGTATATCCTGATAACCCCCAGCACCAGATATCAAAATATATTGTAGGCACAGTCAGCTCCCCACCAGACTACACCCCCATAGACAGAATACTGAGGCCACCATATTTTCCCCTAAGCATGACTTGGGGGGCTGCAAAACACCAGAGGCCCTAAGATACACTGTTACCTGAGAACCCCCATGAACAAGTGCCCTGTGTGCCTACTGTCATCTGCTCCTATCCTGACCTTTGTTATCACATAGGTGGGTATCCCAACCATCACAAGGCACAACATGGACTTCCCAGTGTTGCACTGTACATACAGTGGCTTATTGTCTGTTGTCCACTGCCCAACTGTGTCTTTCACAATATCAGATTCTACCGTTGACTGACCTATAGCAAGTCTCCATGATATGCCAATGCCTCCCACATTGTGTTTCTTTTTCCCAGATTCTGAGTGCAGCATCACACATTTTAGAAACAAAAGGTTGATTGGTATAAAAACCTTTGCAAATCTATGAACAGGCTAGAGAGCTATCGCACCAATGTATGTATGTTAATTTGCATATCTGAAAATCAGTGAATGAAACTGTGCCACACTAGATCTAGATTCTTGGAGGTGCTGAGACTGAAGCTCTGAGCTACAACTTAAGCATATTAATGTATTTTTCATAGCCTGATGCAGGGACAAAGCCTGGGGCAGGAGTGAGTTTCTGGGACCATTCCCAACTTGGCAGACTACTAAAACTTATAAAATTGTGACCTAAAGGTATAATGTTGTTACCAAGGGATTTCTTGGTTTCCCATCTACTTAGAAATCTGGCTACACCCATGTTAGGTAAATTTACTTTTGCAATCCCTGTTCTTAGCCCTAGAATTTTATTCATTCATTCATTCATTTTACTTTATTTACCGGGTAAGTACACTGAGTCAAGGCATGTTTTCAGGAATGACCCAGAGCCTCACAAAGAGGCTAAGAAGCATGTTACAAAATATAATACAACAAGCACACATACAATAATAACAAAAATACAATATTTTAAAAAACATTTACAAATAGCTTGGAACTGCAAATGGCTGAAAAAACATTTTTTTGAAATTAGCCTGACCAGTAGTATTTCTACAGTGCTGAGGCAAAGAATTCCACAGTTTCAGACATAAAACAGAGAAAGCCCGCTCCCCCACACAGGTTGTAATTCTTGGTAGGGCCAAATGAGAAAGGGAGGACTGTAGTGTTCTTGCTTCACCCTTTAGTTCAATCAGGGTAAATAAGGGAGCACTATGTTCAAGTCTAAGCATATTATTAAGCAAACAGCCTAGGCTGTATTGAAAATTTAATCTTGGGGGCAGCCACCCCAAATCATTATAGAGTATACAGTGATGGGTTTTGTGCGGCTTTGCTGCAACAAATCTACAAATTGAGTTAAACCTTTTATTAACTAAATCCAAATCACTAACTGTTAAGTTAGTAAAGAAAAATGAATTATAATACAGTGTTGACAATAATATGCTTTTTGATATGGATTCCCTAGCTTCCCTGGTTAGACAATCCCTAACCCTATATAAGGCACCATGTTTCTGGTTAATAGACTTAACTGTTCTCCTAATATGAGCCGAAAAAGTAAGATTGGGATCTAACAGCAGTCCCAAATACGTAAATTCTGTAACGTGTTGCAGCATAACACTAGCAAGGTCAGATATGTATAACAAGTGAGACTTTTTCAATTTGGGTTTGGAACCAAATAAAATGCATTGTGTTTTTTTAGTATTTAATGCTAAATGATGCTGATGTAACCATTTATTTAAAGCATGGAAATTGCAATTTAATGAGTCATTTAAGCATAGAAATATATAGGGACATGTAAAATATAATACCTAGAACAACATATAACTATCTAGGTTACAGTCAAAGGATAACCCATGCTTCAAGAACTCAAGTAAATGGTGTGCAATCCTAGCGGTGTAGAACTGTTGTACGCATTGTGGGAAGTAATCTGTAAGGCACTCCACAATCCTTACAAACTCTCTAGGCTACAGGTATACAAACTTGGTTACACATTTGCCTGATAGGCTGCAGATGCACATGTGACTTCAAAAGTGAAATCCGAGCTTGTTCCTGCCCTGTTGTGCTTCGACAGTCTCCAGCTTCAAATGTGCATCCCTCAAGGCTACAGCACAGGAGCACAGCTTCTGATATATAGCATATATTGCTTGTTATAAGTTACACAATTTGAGCAGGAAGGTGGAAAACCCTAGCAGACCCTCAATCAGGCTTTTCTAACTAATTTCCATTAACCCTAAAACCTACTTACACTAACTGGTCTCCTGTTCTAGTAGGAGCCAGTACTCTGTTGGAATCCATGAGTTTGACAGCTGAGCAAATTATTAAGCTCTGTGCCTTTAAATCCAGTTCATCCTTGCATGCTGCCTGCCTCATTTTGAACAGAGCGCCCAACTGTGTTTAATCTGGCATGCCTATGTTCACTCTATGTGCCCAGGCACACTTCTGACCCATCAGGCAGTGGTCAACTGATGTGCTGCACATCCTTGATCAGTGGGCACGTCCCTGGGAAGCAAAGCACCCACTGATGTCTATGTAATACACTGAGTGATGTCCTGGAGCCCCTCTTAGTGGCTCCACGATTAATCATTTGCTTCCATCTGGTTTGCTGCAAGGGAAAGGTGGAAATGCCTTCATAATTACAGCTGGATTGCACTATCTCTGGAGGCAGTCACCACGTTTTACATGAGTGGCACTTTTTCACACTGATCTGAATCAGATATAGGCAACTGGCAGTGGACAGTCCCCACTGTCCATGATACTGTCCGTTTGTCAGGATGATTACTCCTTACTCCTTGCTAGTTGGGGTGTTGGCATCCGCTTCTGCGCGAATGCCAGAAGTCCGATGCCACCCATGCAAATACCTTCTTGTGCTGGAGAAATTGCTCTAGGCATACATATCTAAGCGGGATTGTGCGCTCCATTGGGCTACTGTTTCAGCCTCTTGTGGGCATCATTACATGATGCCTGAACGTGCGCAAAACACAGACGCCATGTTGGTCATGGTGCATGGCAAAACCTCTACACACCAGCACAAGGGAGGCAGCAGAGCTTGTGCTCCAAGCACATTAAGAACCTAAGTAATCCTGCCCCCCACCAACAGCTATGCCTGATCCCAGTTTTTATAATCCAGTGTAGCCCACACCTACCCATTTCAACCCCACCATCTACCCTAGGAAGAAAGGGTTAGTATCTGCAATGCTCTCCACAAACAATTTCCTCACAGAACGTTGACACACGGGCTGGCCCGTCACAATACAGAAGTTAAGAGGTAGACCAGTCAGTTACATGGGACCAAAATATGATTCATTCACTTAAGTAAGTCTCATCCTCAAATAATTATTTGATTACTTTGACTACAGTACTGAAAAGTCAAGCTATGTAATCTTTTTAAAACATTGAAGTTGCAGTGGTGCTCTTGGTGTAAATCTACTTGTCCCTCAGTGACATATTTAGTTGAGATGCAGTGAACTTGAAATCGTCTTCCCCACACATCCCTCATCTACCTTTGCATTTTGTACCAATACCAAAATAATATTGTCTTAGAGCAACATATAAATATTTTAAAAAATTTAAAATATATACTCTGCAATGTGGTTCCATGTCATAACATCGAAACATTTTGCACGACTCGCAAAAGAGTGAGCAAACCCTAGCGAAAACCAATGCAGCACATCAAACTAAATGCTGAACACAAACTCAGCGTATGAAAATAATGTTTAATGCAGGGGGTATGCCCCATGCACCTCTATACTTATATAATCATCTCCGGGGCAGACACTGAGGGAAGAAGAGGGACTGCTAACAGCAAAATGTTGCCAAAAACACACCCTGCAAATCACAAAAACATACCGCATGCAGCCCCAAACCTGGGACCACCAGCTCTGCAGATGGTGTCCCTACTCACATGCTGGCAGGTAGCTCGGCATCATGATCCATGTCCCAATTTAGCCCATCCATCTTCCTCCCTTCCTCCCTCCTCCCTCGCTAGTCCCTCCCTCGCACTCCATTCACTGTTGCTCATCCTGAAAGTGACCAAAATGAGTCGCTCATTTTGGTTCACTCATATGACCGAATACCCTGCAATGTCATGGTGATTATTTTCTCTATATCTCTCTTGCCTTATTTAGTTTCCCCATTTTACATAAATAATCCTTAGCTTTGGCTTTCACTTTTCTTACCTTGGTTTCATCTTTTTAATTTCTGCAATCTATCAAGTGTCTCTCATTCTCTTCCTGCCCCAACAATTTTGTTTACTTAGCTGTCTTCCTTCCTTTCTTCTTTCTATAATTCACATTTTTCTCGCCCCCAGCACCAGAGCTGACACATCACACTGGCAACCTCCCAGCCCGATCCAGTGCCACTTCTTGTGCTTAACACCACAGGGATTGCAAACTACCCTCTGTCCCAGCAAGCACTTTGCCCTCTTATGATTTTTAAACAGATTAAACTCACCCCTGCCTTCTAAGCTCCACCACCTTCCTGACCCACTCTGAGTGAGCTGTTGAGTGGCCTTGTATTTTCAAATATACTGTATGTCGTTATCTAGTCCAACACCATCCAGTGATCCTCTGTCCCTTCGTCCTTCAAACATACTGCAAGGTCTCCTCTTAAACATTACTCTGCCCCCTCATAAAGCAAGAAAAAATGCACCCTGCATATCTTAGCCACAACACTCACTCCACCCAGAGCCTCACAGAGTCACTCTATTGTTTATACTGGCACCCTTTTTGGTCTAACACTATAAAACAATCCTCTACCGCTTCCTATTATTGCCTGGCCCAAATGCTGAATGCATGCCCTAGTATGGCTTTATGTTGGCTCCAGAAAAGCACTGGGATGATGAACAAGCATTCTGTCCCTTTAGCAGTGATAGGAAAAGGCAGTAGATCATCATAAGCCTTTGACCAAAAAAGGTGCCAATATAAAATGTAGGGTGACTCAAGGGGACTCTCAGGGTTGGGTGGGGAGGGTTTGAGGGGTTGAAATGGTTGGGGTGAATTTTAGTTCTTTTAAAGTAATAAGCAGGCAGAGTAAAGGGTGGTAATGAGTGGGGACAGTCTCTGTCTAACTTACTGGGGCAATTTCTGTGAATTTTTATGGCCAACCCCAGATTCTGTGGCTGTCCTTGATTTCAGTGGCAATCGCTAAATGCTGCAGAAGCGCAGAAAACAGGAGCCTTGATTATAATAATAATAATCTTTTATTTTAATGCGCTTCTTCAAATTGCAAGGTTTAGTAGAAATTAAACAATTAAAACCAATATTACTCCACAATAATAAATATACAGTACTAGGCAAATTTTAAAACCTATTATGCTCCTATATATGTCTTTTACATCAAGTTTTTTTAAATTCAAATTTTGGAATCCTTCTGTTTGCTCACCTTTGGGGGTTTAATCCCTTCTTCATATATAGAATAGTGCATGGGAGCCCATACACAACAAGGCCATTCTTTCACTGAGCGCTTACCAGGATGACAAGGGCCTCAACAGCAAAGCTCAAGAGGTCTGTCTGTCATCCTGGTAACCACAAGGTGAACGAATAGACGTGTTGTGTACTGGGGCTCCTATACACTGCATAATGTAAAAAACATGTTACTGTACAAGTTATTTTTTTGTGCACTTACACTACATGGTCATTATACAACCTCGAATTCCTAGTCTGATTATTTGGAATCTGTATTCTTGACATCAAGAAGTTTGGTGAGGTAACTGTTTAAAGTATGAGCAGATGATCTTTAGTTTCGTACAGTACTGTTTTTAATTATTTTTATTTCTTGGTGATTTCTAACAGGGTTTTCTAAGCTCTTCAAGACAGGCCAATATTTCTTGGGTCACAGAAACACAGAAATTGCTAGCAGATAAGGACCTCTAGGCCCACCAAGTCTGCCCAAGTGTTCTATCTCCATGTTACCCAAGGACCCGAGGTGATCTGGGTCAACAGCATTTTAAATGTTATCCTGACAGTATTTTCTTTTGGTCTCTCTTACCATTTTTTTTTTTTCATTTTGCTTCTAGCCACTTTAAATTCATTCCATACGACTATATGGTTTTATTTACCTTTTTCTAAATACACTTCTTTGTTCTTCGCCCTTTTTTAAATCTTTTTGGCAATCCAGGGTACATGTGCCTTTTCTGGTTGTTGTTTTTTTTTTTTTTTGTTAGGGGCAAGATGATTGTAGGCATTTAAGAACATATCAAAGAATTCTTCCACTGCTAAATTTAAGTCAGAAATTAGATTTCTTCAGTGCCATGCTAGTTTAGACAAGTATGTGACAAAGGATTCCTGGTATGTTTTCAGAAGCACTGTCCTGTCCTAAAACTGTCCCCGTAGATCCTATTTTGTTTTACCACCCACACACACTTCACCATATAGGATGATGTGGCCCCATATTTGGGGCCCTAACCTCATATAACATGGGCTCAATTTGTTGGTAATAAAATTAAATTGAGAATATGTCCAGGATTAGTTACTTTTCCTTTCTGGGTAAGTTGGTTTATTAGTTGCATGACTTTTAATAGCTGAAAGCTGTTTTCTAATTTATGTCTCCTTATAACTGCCTATTACAATCGTTTTGCTTCTCCCAGTGAATTTTCCATCAGTACTTGTGCTACTGTTTCAAATGCAGGGGTTTCACTTGGGGGGGGGGGGTAAATCGCTCCTATGATAACATTTAGGACTTGAATATGTATCAGTAGGTACTCAATACTATCAATACAGCCTGACATTATAAGTCTGGACAGTCTCAACTTTTGGTTGGTATACCATAAAATATCACCCCCTCTTCCTTTCTTGTCCTGATCGTAGCATCAAAAGTTTTCTAGTTCCACTTACTTTGTTTGAATGGAATTATTTAACCATGTTTCGGTTAGGGCAATAAAATTGTTTGGTTCTATATTGGCACATGCTTTTAACAAGTCTACTTTTTTTTTTATAAGACTGTGTGTATTATCATGACCAGTAATGGGTTTGCAGTTTTCTGGCCCAGGAATCAATTCAATGTTACCACTGAGAACCAGGTCAAGACAAAGTGCAGAATCCTATGTCTGTAACAATGCATTTAGTTACAGTATTTCTCTGCACTGCACATTCTCTAATTTTGGAACATCAGTTTCTACGGGAACTTAACTGGAATGGAGTTGCTGCATTTACAGAGGGCATCTGATGGTTCATAGAACACATCTGCAGTGCCCCTGTATCATTGCACATTGGCAAATAACGTTGTAAAGCTAACAGCCAATCACAGCTACAAGCAGGACAGCCATCAGTTCAGCAGATGGCTCCATGATATCTTACAGGTAAAACAAGGCTGCGATAATTCAGTGAACTAGGGCTGAGATTAATTCATAGATGAGGGGATGAGTGTTCCCCGCTCCTGATATGCTGGACAACAGTGAAACATGGCGGCTGCTTGTGTGGAAGGCATGGTTTCAGTGGGCAAACTCTAGGCATGCCCACTGCAGAGTCCCAGCACTGACCGGAGGAGTCCTTTGGGAGGAGGCAGCTTCTGTTGAGAGACATCCTGGTCTCTGGAATGGCTCTGGCTACTGAAGCAGTGATCACTAGAGGGGTGGAGAGGTACCTTGGCTCAGACCGTCACCTTGTGACACTGATAGCTCCTGATGTTCTGTAAGGCTCTGCAGTTGACCGCCTGGATAAAGAAATGCAAGTTTCCACAATCTGTGGTAAAGTTCAATTAGGGCTGCATTAATAAGAGTGCAATTAGGTAAACCAGATTTTGCTGCAACCCAACCCTCACCAAACCAGCCATTTTGATAAACAAGGCTTATGCTGCTGCTAAGATTTTGTTTTTTGTAATTTTGTTTTTAGTGTGGTACCATTTGCTGATGCCAAATATAAAATGTGCACCCGCAGCTGTTAGAAGAGTGGATGCCCTCACCAGGACTGCTGACATGGTTAGCATGTCATGCACTGGGAGACAGCCACAGGAGAATGGACCACTGGGATGGTGGGAGGCAAGTCTTTTGACCCCAGAGGGGAACAAACAATATATGTGTCTGGGAACACGCTCCAGCTGCTGCTAAGGAGTGCATGAATGCCCCTACCCCAAATACTAAAACCACAGGTGTGCCATGCTTTGGGAGACAGCCAGAGGATCAATGGGCTGCTTGTGGCAGGGACAGGCCTTTCGATCCCAGGAACATTTAGTGGATAAATGGTGCAATCTGTTGGGAGGTGCTGTCAGTGACTTTCTGGATACAGAAGGAGTCACTGTTTTTGTAATCATTCCACCATGTGCCAGCTTTCTTTCACTGCATTTGAAGCTCTACTTTGTTTGGGGAGAAGCAATACTTAGATTCATTGGGGTACCGGGGAGGGTGGCTAGAGGGGAAGCAGTGCCCTGAAAAGCAGGGAGCACCTGCAGCTGAGCCTGGTACTGGGTTGCTTCAACAATGCAGCCCTGAATCAAGTAGAAAACAAAGCACAGAGTTTATAGTTGCATTGGTGACGATGTTAGAGGGAGGGGAATTGTTTATAGCAAAGCAGGCAAGACACTAAATAAAATGCATGTTTACACGGCCAGATCTGCACCATTGAGAGCAGTACAGATGAGCTACAGCAGTGTAGATCAGATCATGTAAACAGCTAGCGGAGCATTGTAGATCGCTCCATTGTGGCATAAAATGAACAGCATTTTGATGCAGAGTTGTACCAGTGCAGTTGTTTAAATAAACAGTATTTTGATGCAGAGTTGTACCGGTGCAGTCATATAAATGAATAGTATTTTGATGCAGAGTCGTACCGGTGCAGTTGTTTAAATGAACAGTACTTTGATGCAGAGTTGTACCGCTGCAGTCATTTTTTCCTATCGTGTAAACATGCTGCTCCACTTGCAGCAGTGCAGGTCTGTCATACCCCACACCACTCCCACTGCCTCTCCTGCGTACAACCAGTAAAAGATAGGTCTCCAGTGATGTGTAGAAGGCTCTAGTTCACAGTCTGAAAGACAGGGAACAAAATGAGGGGCCGGATTTTCAAAGCCATTGAAACTCCTGCTGCTGTGGCAAAAACATGGCTCAAGTGGGTGGCCACTTGCGGAGCCGCAGTTTTTCCCACACTTGGGGTATTTTCAAAGGTGAAGCTGATTTATGACCAGATCCACGATTTCTGGCAGCTTCTGGCTGTTTTTTCCCCACAGCTGTGGGAAAATGTTATGCCCGATGGGACCAGGCATAACATCTTCTGCAGCTGTGGCAGACAGAAAATACAGCTCTCCATAGCTGTGGTGATTTCAGGCTCCAACTGCAGTTGTAGAGTGCACCTTGATCCCACTTTGTTTTGAAAATCCATCCTGGGGGGGCACTGTGGAGCCCGAGCAGCATGCTACCAACTCCAATACTGATTAAATGATCTGCCTTAGTCCTACCTTTTCCACCCCAGGAAATTGAAAATAGATAGTACCAGCAGAAAAGCAACCTCAAATTAGCCAAAATGGGCAATCTGAAGAAAGATAAATCAATCGGAGGAGCAGGGAAAAGTAAAGGGAGTTGCCTGGGCCTTGCGACCTGAGGACCCACGTAGGCCAATGAAACATCCAGCTCTAGTGAAACTATTGGAACTTTGGTGCATAAGCTGCAATTACAGATTGCTTCTGTGACCTCTCTCAACCAAAAGGTTGATGACTTTAATGGCAGAGTGGCGGTCCTCGAAACCACTGTGGATGGGTTGAAGGGAGAAATGAAAGAAATGCATAAACAAGTAGAGACCTCCTTGGGTGTGCCCACCCTCATGGTGAAAGAAAATCAACACCTAAGGGCCAAACTGGAAGCTCTCGAAAATCAGAGCAGGTCAGCAAATATTCGAATACTGGGAATACCCGAGGGTTCTGAAGGGGACCACCCAATCATGTTTATTTCCAACTGGCTTACCAGCAAGTTACTGCCAGAAAGCTCCGATGGGCATTGGGAGATCTAGAAGGTCTATCAGATCATGCCCCGAGGTCGCCCACAAACTTCAGAGGAACCTAGGACCTTGATGTTAATTACCTCCGATGTCGGGGCAAGGGATAAGTTCCTTCGTCATGCTTGTTGTGCAGCTCCCTTGAGTCAAGATGAAAACTTAGTCCACATTTTCCCCAATATTAGTTATGCCGCCAGGCAATGCCAAAAGAAATCTGATGGAGTTCGGAGGGCTCTATGGGACCTGGGAGTGCCACATTCTATTATTTTCCCAGCAAGGCTCCGGATTATGCATGGCAGTAAAACTTATATTTTTACAGATCCTGTGGAAGCTGGCAAATGGGCCGATTGCAGAGCAGCTGAATCATGTACCCGTGTGGATGACTCTGAAGATGAGGATGTACCCATAGCGGAGCTGAAAGAGATGCAGGCCTATTCTAAATATGATATAGGACATTGAGTTTACTGATCATGTCTGGTAGTGAGATGAACTACTGTTATGGGGTTATGATTTATTTTAACAGTTTTGTAAACTCATCTCAAGTTGAAAGTTGTTCTTTTTCAAGGGTTAAATACTAAACATAATATCTTCTTAGATGGGTTTAATTTTCCTGAAGATCGCCTGTTGGACTTAGGAACAGGTGCTCCTTTAAGGATGGAGTGTGGGGATGGTAGTTGGAGGCAGTTCTTTATTTTATAATTTAAAAAAAAAAGCACTACCTGCTGCTTGAAAAGCTATTGAAAGTTTTTTACATTTAGACAAAACACATGGCCACAATAGTCCCATATGTGACGCTGCATTGCTTTGGACTGGAGTTGCTGGACAATCCTATTGTATGAAGGAACTGCTATGAAGCTCATGGGCTTGTTTACACAGCATAAACTTGGCTTTGTTTATTGGAATATCTTAAATCTAAAATACCCCTGATAATGTAACAATATGTAGCAGATGCAAATGTTAACCTTTGATTAAGGGAGTTATCTTCCCAAAGTTATTCTGCCAGATGGTAGTTGGTATGTTTGCTATATGGTTTTAACAGATGTCAAGTCTATGATAAATGAATAAAAATAAAGTATATTAAAAAAAAAAAAAAAGAAAATCCATCCCGGGATTTTGCATACATGTCTGGACTCTCACCCTACACGGCTGTTTGATTTTGGCATGCAGGTAGCACATGTAACCCCTAGATGGCGCTATCCCAGGGGCTACTACCCCTGCCTGATTTGCCACTAACAGGTTGAGGGGCCTGGATCCAATGGCGGGTGCCTCCACCCAGAGGTCAGGGTTTGCAATAGTTAAACTAACTTGGTCACAGCCCTCTGGGACACTGCAACCCCCCTTTCTTCCCACTAGTGGCCCACACAATATATCAGAATTACCTTCACAGTATACACTTACCCCCAGGTCTGGTTCCGCACTGGGACCTCCTGTGAAATGAGATACAGTGCAACAATCACAGTACAGTACTTTTAACATAGACAAATACCTCAGGCAGTATAACTTTGCTGAAACAAGCAGCTCTGATTTATTTAGGGGGATATAACAAGGACAGGGGAAATCAGGTTAACTAGCTTATCACTCTAATAATCTCTATGGCTCTGTGCACAGGCCTATCCCTATCAGTTACTGTCCTGGGTACCCAAGCCCTAGTGGCTAGTCCAAACCGTGGCAGCTGGTAGGGGCCTTTCACAGAGAAAAGGAGAATTAAACAGTCAGCAGTACAGTAATTCCATTTGGATTTAATGTGGCAATTCAACAGGGAGCGACCCTGAATTAGTACTCACGACCTCCAAATAAGATAGGGTCCTTCAATGTCAGCTAGGGCTCACTTGAGGTGCACAAACCTCTTCACACATCCATATAAAAGAAAGCACTATACCAGGCAGGCTGCATCTGTATCCCGATCTGCAATTACTGCACAATACCTGGGAGAACACACAGCAGATTCAGTTCCTGACAGACCGAGTGTAATTTTCAGCAATTCCTCCAGTCTTCTACAGGTGAGCCTGGTTTCTACTCTTCAGAGATCCTTTGATTCTTTTCACAGGACGGATTCAGTCCCAACAAGCTGCAGACCGGAACTCTGGGCCTTACACACGCTTTTGACTAAAACTGCACACTGAAAAGCACAGGGCTCCTTCCTTCACTGCCAAAGCTCAACTGAAGCTCCAACCGACAAAACTGGGTTCCTTTGAGTTCTCTCCCAGTTCTTGACTGGATTGGCTGTCACTCACAATAGACTGCTGCTGTTGGTCCAAAAGGCACTGAAGTCTAAACTACATCTCCCAGAGTCACTGCCCATACAATCCTCTTGTGGCTGGCTCAGATTATGAGTCCAAGTTCTGATTCGTCCCAGGCACCATTTTAGAGCTAGCTTACCCCACACTGATTGGTCCAGTTCAGCAGTTCAAAACTAGAATGGGGAACTAGCAGACACAGTTCTGACTGCAAAGAAAGCAGGTTAGACAAACTGTAACTTCATTATTACTCTAAATAATTTCTGGCAAACAGTTGCATCTTTCAGATAGGTTCCTTTGCACTCCTAGTGACTGCAAAATGAAGTGAATTGGCAGCAGCTCAAGTGGTACTCAGAGAAGCACACAGTCCCCCATACAAACTAATTATGTCTGCAAGCAGACAGCTCTTAAAGAGACAGTACCAGAGGCTCTAAAACACTCACTGATAAATGGCTTAAATGCCAAACACCATTCAGGCTTGGAGCATTCAAGCAAGCTCCTGAAGTCTTTGGGAACCCCCATTTGCAGGGGGTTACACCCTTCCTGTCTGGGAAAGCTTGACGCTCACGTCAAGCAAGTACTCTTAAGTTTTAACTGCAAATAGTACATTTGCATTAGGCTCGCACATGTAATCATCAGTCAATATATCATTTTACCAAGAACACATTTCTGAAACATTGCAGTACCTCACTTTACACAGTATTACATACACATTGTACCATAACTCAAGTTATTACCTCTTGTACATGAAACCTGAAGAGAGGGGCCCTTCCCTATCAGTTACCTTGGGGCTGGATGGGGCAAGCACCATACTTAGAGGGCAACACAAGTAACTTGAGTTAGCACTGATGCTCAGTTTGGGCAATGAGCTCGGGACACATACTCCTTTATGGACAACATTGAGAGGCAAGTCCACAGGCCTCCCAAGTGAATCATAACTGAGGTGCACCACAGGCTTTACAGCTCGACCAGTCTTTCTAGGGGAACTGTTATAGTCTCTGCACTCTGAGCCTCATTTTCAGCATTGTCCTCACTTGTCAGGGAGTCTCCATGGGGGTAGAGAGGCTAGATCTTGGGGCACTTTCAGCTCCAGGAGTTACAGTTTCTGAGTCCACAACATTTGGCTCGATGGAGACTTTGCGGACATGGCAGTGGACTGTCAGGGCACTCAAAATACTCTTCTTGTTCGGGTGTATCACCAGTCTGCCTAATCTATCATTTTCCTCCCTGAAAGCTCAAACAGTTCAACCATGCACAATGATTCCATTTCATCTGATCTGATGCTTTGCACTTCACTTTCTGGGAGCATTGGCTCCAGGGATGAAGCTGGGGGCTTAGACAGTCCAGAAGGCCCAGCTTCATCTCCAGTATTGACTAGGAATTGCCCAAACAATTGACTCAGTTCGTAGAAGAAGGATAGTATTCAAAGTCACTCTCACTTTCTTCCGATATGGACTGACAGTCATGCTCAACTGGGACTTGTGGAGGGAACACTTTAACTTTGCTTCTGTAGGTGCAGACTTTCTTGATCTTTTCTTAGCAGCAGCTCTAGTCACTGGTCCAGAGGGGCATCTTCTAGGGCTCAGACTCAATTAAGATTTGTCCAATGGGCAGTAAATGATTTCTATGCATTGTTTTTACATCTTTTGAATTATTCTCAGGCCTTACTTTGTACACTGGCAGATCATCTAGTTTGCCCACTACAATGTGAGGGAGATGGTGCATCTGTCAGCAATCTTGTGCTTGCCATGCAGTCCCAGATTTCTTAGCAACACCCGATCTCCTCCTGGAGTTCCTGTGCTTTCACCTTTTATCATACCTTTCTTTGTTGGCCAGATTTCTTTTGGCAGCCATGGTTTGAGCTAGTTAGAACGCATGAGTTAGCTGGGCCTTTGCTTTTGCACATACTGTAAATAGTTGTCAGCTTGAACCCCATCAGGAGAGACCCCAAAACACACATCTACTGGTAGTCGAGCTACCTCTTCCAAACATCAGGCGGTGAGGGGAGAATCCAGTGGCATCACTTTTGGTGCAGTTATAGCATATACCAGGGTGCCTGAATTTGTTGGCTCCATCTAGCTTGTCCTTGGGTGCAGGGTGCCTAGCATATCTAGCAAAGTGCGTTGAAACGTTCAGGCTGTGGGTCCCCTGGGGTGGTAAGAGTGGTTCTGGACTTTCGACTCCCCACAGAGAAGCATCTCTTTGATCAGACGACTCTCAAAGTCTCTCCCTTGATCAGAATGGATTCTTTGTGGAGCCCCATAGTGAACAAAAGTTTTCTACAAAGTACTTTGGCCACAGTGGATGCTTTCTGGTCTTTGGTGGGGAAAGCTTAGGCATATCTCGTGAAATGGTCAGTGACCACCAGCACATTACTGATATTTCTTGATCTAACTCCAAACTCAGAAAATCAATACAGACCAGCTCCATGGGTGCACTGGTGGTGATGTTAACAAGGGGCAGCCCTCTGGGGCAAAAGCTTTCCTCTGTAAGCAGCGTACAAGTTCGAATGTGTTGCTCCACATCAGCCCCATCTTAGGTAATAGAATCTGGATCTCACCAAGTCAAAGTTTCTGTCTATACCAAGGTGCCCCATGTGGTTGTGCAAGGACCTCAGTACTGAGTCTCGAAGGCAGTGGGCAGCACTAGTTGTTGTTTGTCTACTTTCCCCTCTGTCTACTGTTTCTCTGTATAACAGTTTATTGATCAGTTTCAACTTAGGACCTTCTTTGTATAACAGTGCAGTTCTCAAATCAGTGGAGCGTAATTTGGACACATCTTTTCCTGCATAGAGGGCTTCTAAAGCTGCTTTGATCATGGGATCGCGGGATTGAGCCGCGCGAATACTGTCATTGTCCAGCTGAGGCAGTGCACCAATGTCTATTGCAGAAAAGTGGCAATAAGCAGCAGGTATGCAATTCTCAGAGGCTCCAAGCAATCCACCATGCAGTCCACTCGTCCGTGGACATTTGTTCCTCCCTGTCAAACTTCTGGCACAGTGCCCGAATGTCAGGTTCTGCCAATCGACCCCATCATTCTGGGAACAGGCCTCCGGAGAGCATCCAGCATCTATGGTTCAGACCTGCTCGGTATTCAGAGCATAGTCATATGTAGATGCAGAAAGCCACCTATGGCCAGTGGCATCCAACTTAGCTGAGGTCTGCACATAGGTCAAAGGATTATTGTCAGTTTTACTAGTATTTGAGCCCCATACAAGTACTCATGGAATTGGTCAACAATAGCCACTTCAAAGCTAGGAACTCTAACTTATGTACAGGATAGTTCTTTTGAGATGGGGTCAGGCTTCTACTGGCAAAGGCCACTGGTCTCAGGCCATTCTCGTGCTCTTGGTACAACACAGCCCCAACCCTTGCAAGCTAGCATCAGTGTGCAGGACGTAAGGTTTTCTTGGATCGGCATAGGCAAAGCACTGGAGCATGGGTAGTAGATATATGATCTCATGAAAAAGGCCACTCACAATCAGAGTCCAGCGGCCCCAAATACTTCACCTGGATGAAAATACACTCTTTTCAGTCTTGAGGGACGCTGACTTTTGTATTTTTTTGTGGTTGGGGATACCCTTGAGTAAGGTTAAGTAAGGCGGATCACTCTTGAATAGTCCTTGATGAAGCGCCGATAATAACCACAGAACCCAGGAATCTTTGCAGTTCTTTTAGATTTTGGCTGTGGCCAGGTGGTCAAGGCCTCAACTTTACTTGGTGGTCTCCTATTCCCTCAGTGGATACTATGTGTCCACATACTTTACTGATGTTTGAAGAATTGACACTTATCAATGGACAGTTTAAGGCCAAAGTCCTCCAGTCGGTCCAATACCTTAAATAATCTGCTCATGTTCCTCCAGCGAGCTGCCAAACACAATAACATCATCTAGGTATACCAGGCACTCTAAGTAAGTTCATGTCCCCACTGCACGCTCCATCAATCGCTGAAAGTGGCCGGGCACCTAGAACCCTTGAGGCATCCTCATGAATTCATAGAAGCCATGGACAGATAAAGGTCAGCTCTCTCACGGTCCTCTGGGCCATCGATCTGGTAGTACCCACCGCGGAGATCCAGCACAGAGAACCACTTGCTCCGCTTAGGGCAAACCAAAGCATCCTGAATGCGGGGCATTGTGTACTGATCAGGGATAGTCCGCCGGTTTAAAGCGATAATCCACACACATCCTTACTGTTCCATTCTTTTCCTCCCTACCACAATGGGGAAGCATAAAGGCTTCTGGATTCTTGTATTACACCAGCAGCTAACATCTCTTGCAGATGCCGTCTCACATCATCTTGTCCAGCAGGTGCCAGGCGTCGAGACCTCTCACGAAATGGTCTTTCGATCATGCAGCCGGATATTGTGCTCAGCTCCTTGCACGCATCCTACATCCATTCCTTTAAAGAAAACACCTGGTCTCTGGGCAAGCTTTCACTGATCCTCACTTTCATTCAGCTGGCAGCGGGAGTCACCGAAATCAAACAAGTCAGGCGTTACTCTGTCATTCTTCCTTGAACTCTTGCTGCTGGGTAGCACTGCAGTGTCTGCACAATGCACATTAGCCAGGATGCAACCTCTGTTTACTCGAATGTCTCTTTCAGACACATTATGAACTTGGACCATTACCCTTCTGGCATAAGCATGGGCTCTAGCGGGCAAAATACTAGGCTTGACCGTAGCAGTCCCTCTGGCAATTTTCCATCGCCTGGTGCATCCAACATTAATATTTTATTCTTAACATCCTTTCTGATCTCGGACCTCTCCTGAAAGGTACACTGGGCATTTGGCACCAGGATCAGAGACTCAGGATCCTTCTTCCATACAATTCCGACCGGTTCCTCCTGGTTCTGTTTTTTCAGCATCTCTCTGTGCCTCATAGGCTACTTAATTAAAGCCGAACTCTTAAAGCTCTACTAGTCTTTGACCCCTGTTTTCATAACACAACTGTGCCAGCCTTCCGAACATAGTGAGCATTTGTTCCAATCAACAAAGGGACACCATCATACAGTCCAGTGGGGGACACACTAAGGCTAGGGTCTCTACTTTGTTCGGCCACTCCAGCCACGGGTGGGGAAAGACAGCCAAATTCGGATATACCGAATAGGGTAGGCCTTCACTTAACCCCCATACATGCAGTCCTTCTAATGGTTGTAAGATGCGTCTGACAAATGCTTCTGATACCAATCCTGGAACATAATTGTCACTTGGGCCACTGTCTAATACAGCTCTAGTAGACACTCCATTCACCTTTACAGTGGTCTCCATGGAGGGACCCACTATTCTGGACCAGTCTGGAGAGGCGGTAGTGAGGGGCCTGGGCAACTGACCTTGCCACAAGGGGCCGATGAATTAGCATTTTTGGTGCCCTCACTGGGATCATGTCATGCCTCTAACCACCTGATTTCTTCTCCCAAGCTCTCCTTGTAGCCTATATGCAACTTTGTCAGTGTCTTTTGGGGACTGGCATTCCCTTTTCATGTGCCATCTTTCCCACAATTATAGCAAAACATACTTTCTGGAGTTTGAGCTGGCCGAGGCGCCACACTGGGAGCCAGGGCGGGGTATTACTAACTGAAACCTGTGCCATCTCTATCTGCATGTGATAAGCATTTGGAGACATCTCGTCAGTTTCTCCACTTCCATGGTCAAGGAATTGAGTTTGGAGCTGTTATCAGCAGGAGATACATGGTAAATACCCCACCCCCTAGCAGATGCAGTCGGATATAGGTCAGGGCCCGTACTTGCAGGCGTGGCCTTCATAAAGAGACTGTTTTGAGATCCCGGATCTCTCTCAACAGTTAAGCCCCATTGTGGCATATCTTTTCCTTGTCAGAGCACTCATTGACTGTCAACCTCTGCCCCTGAACTTCACTTGATGGGTCACCCTCAGTCACTCGGGTCGTAGCCACAGCTGTTGGTGCAGGTACCTCCTGAGGTGCTTTTCTCAACTCCTCGAATTTCTCTCATTAACTCATCATAGGAGGGTGGGGATTCCAGTCGATTTGCCAGGCGTAACTGAAGCAACAGCAGTTCTGAGAAGGGCAGACTTAGGATTCTGTCCAGTCTGGTTCGGTCCAGTTCAATCGCTGGCAAACTACCCTTTCTGAGGCATTCTTGCAACAATTTTTCCAGCCGAGAGACATACACAGACAACAACTCCCCTTGGTACTGTTGTGCATTTCTTACTCCTCCACCATAGGTCCTCATCAGAATCTGGGCTCCATACACATTCTCCAAGGCCTCAAGATAGGCCTGTGCAGTGCTTCAGGGTTACTGGCCCGTTTGCTAGCGCGGATGGTAGCCAGGGCGGGACCTCGAGGCTCTCACTAACCCTCTTCCGTACCGCCTTCCGAGCATTGCCATTCTAGCACTTGGGGCAACATAGTCTATCCAGGTCTCCAGTCATCCTCCCCTTGGGGTGGGAGGGTGCCAGAGATCCTCAACCTTCGGTAAGAGTCGTGACTAATGGCAGGTGCAGAAATAGAGTCTGCATTGGTTCAGCCACCATTACGGGCACTGGAGCAGGAGAGGGTGTTGGGGAGGAACACCCCAGGTGGCAAGAATAGTTTCTTCAAGTCCTCCACAGTTTTCCCTCTCCCAGCAACCATTCAGCAAATTTCTCCTCAAAAGTTTCAGATAGTGGTGGGGCTGATTCCCCGGTCTTTACTGTCCTTAGTTATCACTCTCCAAGCAGTGAGGGCTCCTCTGGGGTAATGGTCTGTGGCACTTTGGAGCTATCTATGGGATCCTTAAACTCTACTAGGGCCAGGAAAGTGTGGGTGAGCAGATTAGCATGCCGACCCACCACCACAGGGTTTTGTAAACCTTCCACCTTGGAAAGTACTCTCGCACAGTGTCCGTATTGATACCCAGGGGATGTCAGGATAAGCATAGCATTTTGGGGTGATCTCTCTCCCAGTACACCACTCCACCAGCCCGGTGCACAGCCACTTCTGTCGGGGTACCCATTTTTTTCTTAACAGTGGTTCGTAGAATATGGCCACTAGAGGACACACAATCCCAGCGTGAGCCTCCAAGATGTAACCCCTAGATGGCGCTATCCCAGGGGCTACTACCCTGCCTGATTTGCCACTAACAGGTTGAGGGGCCTGGATCCAATGGCGGTGCCTCCACCCAGAGGTCAGGTTTGCAATAGTTAAACTAACTTGGTCACAGCCCTCTGGGACACTGCAACCCCTTTCTTCCCACTAGTGGCCCACACAATATATCAGAATTACCTTCACAGTATACACTTACCCCAGGTCTGGTTCCGGCACTGGGACCTCCTGTGAAATGAGATACAGTGCAACAATCACAGTACAGTACTTTAACATAGACAAATACCTCAGGCAGTATAACTTTGCTGAAACAAGCAGCTCTAATTTATTTAGGGGATATAACAAGGACAGGGAAATCAGGTTAACTAGCTTATCACTCTAATAATCTACTTATGGCTCTGTGCACAGGCCTATCCCTTATCAGTTACTGTCCCTGGGTACCCAAGCCCTAGTGGCTAGTCCAAACCGTGGCAGCTGGTAGGGCCCTTTCACACAGAGAAAAGGAGAATTAAACAGTCAGCAGTACAGTAATTCCATTTGGATTTAATGTGGCAATTCAACAGGGAGCGACCTGAATTAGTACTCACGACCTCCAAATAAGATAGGGTCCTTCAATGTCAGCAGGGCTCACTTGAGGTGCACAAACCTCTTCACACATCCATATAAAAGAAAGCACTATACCAGGCAGGCTGCATCTGTATCCCGATCGCAATTACTGCACAATACCTGGGAGAACACACAGCAGATTCAGTTCCTGACAGACCGAGTGTAATTTTCAGCAATTCCTCCAGTCTTCTACAGGGTGAGCCTGGTTTCTACTCTTCAGAGATCCTTTGATTCTTTTCACAGGACGGATTCAGTCCCAACAAGCTGCAGACCGGAACTCTGGGCCTTACACACGTTTTTTGACTAAAACTGCACACTGAAAAAGCACAGGGCTCCTTCCTTCTTCACTGCCAAAGCTCAACTGAAGCTCCAACCGACAAAACTGGGCACTTCCTTTGAGTTCCTCCCAGTTCTTGACTGGATTGGCTGTCACTCACAATAGACTGCTGCTGTTGGTCCAAAAGGCACTGAAGTCTAAACTACATCTCCAGAGTCACTGCCCATACAATCCTCTTGTGGCTGGCTCAGATTATGAGTCCAAGTTCTGATTCGTCCAAGGCACCATTTTAGAGCTAGCTTACCCCACACTGATTGGTCCAGTTCAGCAGTTCAAAACTAGAATGGGAACTAGCAGACACAGTTCTGACTGCAAAGAAAGCAGGTTAGACAAACTGTAATTTCATTATTACTCTAAATAATTTCTGGCAAACAGTTGCATCTTTCAGATAGGTTCCCTTTGCACTCCTAGTGACTGCAAAATGAAGTGAATTGGCAGCAGCTCAAGTGGTACTCAGAGAAGCACACAGTCCCCCATACAAACTAATTATGTCTGCAAGCAGACAGCTCTTAAAGAGACAGTACCAGAGGCTCTAAAAACACTCACTGATAAATGGCTTAAATGCCAAACACCATTCAGGCTTGGAGCATTCAAGCAAGCTCCTGGAAGTCTTTTGGGAACCCCCATTTGCAGGGGGGTTACACACAGAAGGCATGTCTGGAGTTTGTAGTGCATGCCAGAGAGAAAAGGAGCTGTGGAGGAATCGCTGGGAGGCTGTGGTACTGTGCTTCATCGCGACTGGGGAGAAAGCAGCTAGGCTGATTACTGGACTGATATACACTGAAAGACTCGGCATCTGCCAGTAGTACCAATTCTGTAACTGCCTCCCGGACCTGATCTAAATGTAGCACAAAATGCTGGAAGTACTGTTTGCCACGCTGCACTAGTGCACAACCCTCTCATATAAATCGCAGTCACTGGCGGTGTGGGTGGAGCGGCAGGCGAGCAGCACAGATGGAATCACAACAGCCAGGCATATGAAACGCTCCTTTAGTGTGCTAGTAATAAGTGTGACAAGAATGTAATGGGAGGCTATTTACTTTCTGCCAGGGCAGAGGAAACACTTGATGAAGCGGCTCAATGTGAAGGCAACTGGCTCCACAAATTATATCTATTAGGAGGGGACATGGCCAAATGTAAATGAGCTTCCCAGCATGCCTTGGATAAATCTAACACACAGTACTTAACAAACTTTGCCAAAAAATTGTTTGTATAAAGCCTATGTAGGCCCAAACATCTGAGCCAACAGAACAGCAGTCCACAGTGTGAGATGGCTACTGGTTCCCAAAATTATGTCTGTTTGGACACTACCAAGCATGGTTGAGACTTCCTAAAAAGTAAATGTTGCTTGATTTTTCCTTATTTATTTTATTTTG
Source organism: Neoceratodus forsteri (assembly GCA_016271365.2). Lineage (NCBI taxonomy): Eukaryota > Metazoa > Chordata > Ceratodontiformes > Ceratodontidae > Neoceratodus > Neoceratodus forsteri. The sequence goes on along the minus strand of CM057459.1, from coordinate 160,672,004 downwards.
GGGGTTGATGCCACAAAAGTGCCAACTAGCAGTGGCCAAGCGCACAGGAAAACACACACAATAACACTACTGCTAGGAAACTACAAATGTGAAGATTAGGAAGAATGTCATTTTTTCTTTGTTTTATCCTTTGAGGTAGATGCCACAAACTTGCCAATTAGCAGCAGGTGAGCATTAGCTTACTGCTCGCTCGCACCCACTTGCTGCCCACAGCCCAGTCCCTCACTAACCTAATTCCAAACCACAGAGTGTATTCTGCAAAAATGCAATCACTGACTTGGCAGAAAGGCTCATGCCTAGTACTTATCCTTCTAGTAAACAAAACAGAAACAATTATTTTTTGATGTTGTGGGCGCTTGGGCACTACCAGGCTGCCAGCCCAGATCCACTTGTTACCCACTGCCCATCCCATCCACATTTAATCCCAGGCCTCCGCTTAATCTGAAGAATGCAATCATCAAATCAACAAAAAGGATGTAGTCCATTACTTAATTTTCTAGTAACCAAACAGGACAAGTATTTTTTGGTTGTGGGCAGTTGAGCACTGGCAAAGTGCCCTGATAAAGCACATAATGCAAAACATTGGCTTTTTCTGTTACTACTGTTCGTGAGTATTAACCTCTGGCAACATATTTGCACTATTATGTATTTTACACTGAAATCCACTGTTGTGCTTTTTTGTGGCGTGGTATGTGTAGCCCAGACTTAATGGCAGGCTGCCACTCCCCCGCTGCCCACTGCCCAACCACAAGCGTACTCTCTCCTCTCCTAGTCCTAATACAGGCCCTAGCTTCAGAGGCATGCAACAGCACTGGAAAGTGCACAGCAGAGGCTGATAGTCACAAACAGCTCTTTGGTCCTCCTGCTGTAACTCCGCCTGTAGGCTCCTCTGCTGCCTTTCAGATCCTTTTTCACTGCTGTCTTTAATTTTATGTTTTGTTTTTTTTTCAAAAGTTTTTGGTAGAAGATTTGTCCTAGCTAAACAAGCTAAAATTGCAAGTACCCTAGCTAAGTTGCCTCTCTGCCCAGTGCTGAGCATATAAGTGAACTATCTGCTTTACAGCGACAAACTTACACCAAAACTAGGATTTTACCATTTGACGGACTCTCTGGCAAGTTTGTGCAACTGCATAGTATGGAAACTGCAGTTTGCCCATGTAACTGGTCTGCACGAGGTGGAGAAAAGCGAACCAAGCAAACTAAAAGTTCACTGTTTTTCAAAAACATTCATCAAAGTCGGCAAGAACTGGACACCCAAAGCTTGAGGTGTACAATTTTTGGGCAGGACCAAACTTCATGGCTGTAGTGTCCTCCCATCCCAGACACAAAATCTGTCACAACTTAATGTGACATACATGAAAACTCCAGCCAGTCCTGCCACAGGCGCAACCACCGGTGAGGGATGAGAGAATCCAGTCCAACTTTGTAGGCCCTGCAAAATGGCCAATTTAGGCCTTGCCAAATGGCCAATGAAACTGGTATTGCATGAAAGGTTTGGTAGATCCATGTCCCTCCCCAACTTGTTAGCCATGGTTTTACCCATGAGCCCTGCTAAATACCAAATTACTTCTGAACTTTCTTCGCCAGCAGTTTGTACCTCTGTTAAGGTTGGAAGGCACTTTTATAAAGAAAAGCTGCAACTGTCTTTTTTGTTTTTCTGCTAAACTGTAATCTATATCTGCATGAGTGTCCTGTTCTCCTCTCATGCATGATCTGCTCCAAGAATCTGATGCATCCTCTAGTTATTCCACCTTTATTATCTTAAATACTGTTCTCACATCTCCTTCAAGCCTTTCAATTCCAGGGTGTACTTACTAGATTCCTCTCATCTATCATCAAATTCTGTATTCTTGAGTCTTGCTGTCATCTTTGTAGCTCTTCTCTATATACACTCTCCAATTCAATTTTATGCCTCATCTTGGGAAGGAATGGTGACCACAACTGCATGTGTGGTCTGCAGGCTATAGTGGAAGTTTAACTTTCTGTGACCTGCTTACAACGTTTCTCTTAATGTTCCTAGCACTGTGTTAGCTTAAACTAGTCAACCATGCTTGCCCCACTTAAGGACATGTGATGCTAATCCTCCCAGAGCCGTCTCTGTCAGTGGGCTACCAGACCATTCCTCCTAGCATATACTGATTCCACTAGTTGGTGGGACATAGGCACATTACTGTATGCACTTTTTCCTTTAATTCATTCCACATCTCTGCCCACTGTTCTAACCTGATAAATCTTCTTGCAGTTCCTCATATCCCTCTCAGTATCATCAAAACATCTCCCAATTTTAATATCACCTGCAAACTTTAATATCCAGATTGCAATTTATTTGTACAAAGTCTGTTGAATGCAAACATGCTGAACTGTGTTGGCCGACTACAGAGGAGTCCAGTGGCACCCTACTCTCATTCATCCTGAATTTGTTTCTCTAATGTCAACCATTTGTTGCCTACCTTCTAGCCACCTTCCTACCCAACAAACAATATTGACAAGACTTTCTCTCTTCCCCTTTCCTTGAGTATAAGTGGAATCAGCCTGGATGCAATGTTCTTATCATGCTTTCTGCCAATGATATCCTGCAGAATACTGCAGGAACACAATGTAATCCAACAGAAATTACTCTAATTTGTCACACAGGAAACTATGACATGCTCATCACAGAGTGCTGCATCCTGGGTGACTCCACTGTCTATACCACACATGTTCCTTCAATCCCTTGGCACTTACACTAAATCAGGTGACATGTTAAATTTTTCCATAATCGGTAAGGGTCTGATAACTCTTTACATACCCTTGGATTTAACCCATCTGGACCTGGAGATTTGTCTGTCCAAAGTAACTCTTTCCATTTCTTTTCTAGCATTTCCCTATCAACCCTGATTTCCTTTGTCTACACCTCATTCCAAAGTTTGCTTTCTATTTTATCTTAGTTGCATTGTTATAATTAGATGACTGCGCTACTCATTAAAAGCTCATTTTAGGGCATGACCCCAGACAAATCACAATACATAAATACATTTAAGTCAGAATACAGAAAGAAGAAAAATACATTTCAAAAACTAAAAACAACAGCAAGCATGAGTATGTATCAAGTGAGACTTAAAATCAGATCTTAAAGAAGCAATGCATCATAGCAGATAACATTTTGACCTATATGTTCTTATCCCATTTTAGATTGCCACTTACCTCCTGACTTGTATGATACCCTTCCTTTTCCATTCTGAGTCTGTTTTAACCCTTTTCTTTACATTTAAAATAATAAAATGAGTGCTCTTTTGGTTCAGTTCAGGTTTTTATCAGTATTATTTGTTGTTTTTGAACACTTATTGTTAAATATCACTTTTACTGTGCCTAAAATAAATTGACATACAGCAGACACCTCTCCCTAACTGTATGGAAAAAAACCCATACAAAAACAGCAGAGAATACTGATGAAAACCTGGTCTAAGCCATATTTAAAGGAGTGTTCATTTTATTATTTCAAATGTAAGACAAAGTGATAAAGCAGGCTCAAAATGGGAAAGAATGGTATCATACAAGAAAGGTGGAAGAAGTAATCTAAAACAGAATAAAAAATACAAGTCACAGTTTTCACTGTTACCATGCACTGCTGCTTCAATTATTTATGCAAACACACATGCGAAAGTTGCTCATGGAGCTGGAACTGGTGCAACTGTTTGGGTGGAGTGGAATCCCTAATGTCCAGTAAACAACAAACTGCAGACCTGAATGCGAACTTCAGTACAAAAACAAAAACTATGGTATTCAGTGCAACAAGAAGTAAAAACCAACATAAACACAAGAATATTAATATAAAACCAAAAATGAAATACTGGGACAAGAACCCCGGTATAAATACTTAGAAGTCTGGACAGACAAAGAACTCAAATTTGTATATCGCATTCATGATTTAATTGGTAAAACAAATAAAAAAACTGGGAGCATTCCATAGATCATGATTCTGTACAGATGTCTCAATGAGAACCGATACTGTAAATCAATTCTTAATACCGTGTCTTGATTATCGGAGTCATATCTATGGAGAGGCTTGTAAAATGAACTTAAAAAAGGTCGAATGTGACCTACAACAATTTAGCCAGGTTCACCTTGAGACGTGACTTTCGAAAGCATCATTGTGACATGTATGAAGCCTTAGGATGGATGGCACTTGAAAATAAAAGAAGTCTGGCTTGGATGCATCAAATCATAGGGTCCAGCATAATGAAACACCCAGATACTTATTGGAAAAATTGGAAAAAATTAATATAAGCAGAAATATAAATTAGGAGATTCTCAAAACAGACAATTCCATATCAAGATCAAAAATAGATTTGGTAACATGATATTCATTGCTAAATTTCTTTCAGTTTGGAATCCAATAGATAATCTGAAATTCCAGAAAATTCTCACTAAACGCTTTCTAAATCTACGGAAACACAAGCTGAACACAAAATGCACGTGCAATGACTAAAGTATGTCACATCCCAAAAATGTCCCCAAAAATAAATTAAACCTCTGTACTGTGTTGGAAACTGTTTTGTTCCTGATCCTGCTCAAAATGTTTGTGTAAATGTTGTAATGTTTGCACTTTGTTATATGTAGCATTTTAATTTTCTTTACATGACCATCTTGAAACTAGGTCTATGACCTAATGATGTTTTATAAGATCAATTACTGCATAAAAATAAAACATTTCTACTACTACAAAGCTGGTCTAAGGTGGATTTGCACTTTTCATATGTACTGTAAAAGAATAATTATTTTGTACTAAAGGCCACGCTGAGCATGCAATTTGCTTGTTGCTATATTATTATGACCTGTGATGTTCCTACACTATCAGGTAGGGTTTTCCAGAACTGGTGCCAAGAATGGCTGAAGGATTTCTGCCCCATGCTAGAGAAACTCTTGCTTTCTTTGTCAACAATTTATCTATATTGGCAATAATTTCATGAACATCTCCCCACGCTGCAAACAATCTGTCCCTGTCGTCCATAAACTGGTAATCATCAGCTGCCCTTCTTAACTGCCCTATTGCTTCAAGACCTCATTTTTCCCTTGATGAAGCCGAAAAACTTTTACTTTCCCCTCTGTTTTTGCTTCTCACACAAACTCAGTTCATAGTTTACCTCCTTAATAGAAATCGAACACTTCCTTTGCTTGTATCTTCCTGCATTATTCTTGCCTACCTTCTGTCCTCCATTATTATATAAGCCTTCCTTTTGGTCCTTATTATCTTTAACTTCTCATTGTGAATCCACATAGGCCTTTGTGTTGCTCTTCTTCCCTTACCCCTTACCTCTAATATGGATTAAATCATTCTGCACTCTCTGTATCAAGGATCCGAGTACTCCCTAAAGCAATGCACACAGCATTCTCTGCCATAACCACTGGCCCTGTATCTGAAATCAACACTGCAGCTGACATCAGGTGTGGGTTCAGTGGTGATAGGACAGGATGCAGTGTGTGTTGCTGCATTGAGTAGCCCAGTGGGGATCGACTAAGTTACCTACTGGCAACCACTACCACCCACATACCTGGCACCAGGGTGACCACCCACCCTTACAAAATCAGATCGGGGACTCCCAAATTTATTTCATTATTTACCTATGTATTTGAAAATGTTTTGCCAGTTAAACCATACAGAGAACAGCAGTCTCAGTTACAGATGTGAACTGGAGTGAGGGAAAAGGAGAGAAGGAGTGGGGAAGAGGTACAGGACTAGCAATAAGATAAAAACAAAATGCTAACACCACAAGTGTACCATATTAGTTACCATAGCATACAGTGCATACATATAATCACAAGCAGCTGGTACACCATACAATGCAAGACTGCTTTCAGTTATATAATAGAGATAGATGGCACTCAAGAAGAGTACTCACAAGTGGACATACAGTGCTGTTTTTTTTTTTTTTGGTAGAGAAGACTGAGAGGGAGCAAATAATGTTAGAGACCAATGTGTTGCATACTTTGGGCAAGCATAAGCTAATTGCTGGTTGGCCAGCTTTCTCTCTCTGGGGGGGAGGGATATGCAGCCTTTTATCTTTTTCCGAACACAGCATGTACACAGAATTCATAGCTGGAGAGAACATGCCACTGAGGTAGGAAGGTACCTTGTTAGCCCATAAATGTGGCAGTTGCAAATGGGTAGGGGAAGGGATATGTGACTGTGAACATAAGGACCTTTGCCAACACCTTACACCATGGGTGATGGCGGTGATGGGTTAATGATGTGGGGTCACTAGTATGAGAAGGAGGGAACCTAACTTTTTTGTACAGTTGTCAAATAATTTTATTGGACAAAATTAATCTTGTGCAATAAAATTATCTGCCCTCTATTCGATTTAATATTCAGTATCACTATTTCATATATACTATATCTGAAGAAAATTCATGATATCCAAGGTTATCCAATTCTTTGAGATGATATCTAAGCAAACCTAAGCTGTAATCAAGTTATACAGTTTATATTTAAAAAAAAGCTACTTTAGGATCACCTTCTTTCCAATCCAGTTTTTGTTCTCACATTTCAAACATATTCAATCTTTTTTGGACCCAAGGCACTGTGTAAATTTTTTTTTTAAACCAGGAGAGACACACTAAGCTGAAAGCTTGTTTACAGGTATGACCTGGGAGCATAAGGAAGTTAAGTGACTAGCTCAGGCTCACACAGTATGCAAGTGGGGGCTGTGGGATTCAAACCCAAGTCTTCATGTTTGCAGCTCAGAGCCTTAAACCACTGCACTATAATGCCTCCTTCAAATTATGAAAGAACAAAACAGACAGTAAATACACAATTAGCACAAAATACAATCAAGAACAATCACAAATACATTGATTAAACAAATACAAGTGAACATTTGCTTTATAAACTAGGAATGAGCAGGAATGTCATTAAGGCTCTGGTAACCTATTTCAATACCAAGGGTCAGTATCTGAAAAAAGCACAGGAGCCCATTCTAGTTTTATTGAGCTTTCTTTGAAGTGAGATTATGTTAGCCAATCTCAGGTTTGACAACATGGTTCTTTCAGTGATCAGGTCAGAAAGAGCAAAGAGGGAAGCGGGAAAAAATTTCTTAAAAAACCAAACAACCAAAATATACTTAGTTTGTAATAATGGAGACAACCAAACCAATTGTGAATATAAAAACATTGGTGAGTTTGACGAGAGCAAGCAGAACACAAAGAAAAACAGATATTACTCTAAGAAACTGAAAGAATATTGCTTTCCTTAACACCCAGATCAAAAAATAAACTGGAATCAGAATGAGGTAAAAGCATGCCAACAGTAATAGCTTTATGGGTATTTAGGATATTTTTGTTTTAAGTTTTTAAAGAACCCCCAATTTTTGATTAATATTACAAATGACCAATCTGACATGCTCAGGAAAAACTCAACCCAGGATCCAAAACAAATCCCAAGTATTTTAACTGAAAAACTTGCTCAATAATTTTGTCAGAGCCATGTAGGAGTCTCAATGATGGGCTCCCACTCAGCATGTTCAGAGTACCAAATAATATGGATTTTTGTCATTCTTGAGTTTAAAATCCAAGAATTGCTGGAAAACCAAATGCACACTGAGAAGAGGTCCAACTCAAGGTCCCTGGATATTTCTGTCAAAGTCCCAGCTGTAGAAAACAAATAATCAAATTATCTTTGTAAAGTAGTGAATTACCAGATTTACAGACTAATGGAGGCAATTTAACAAACCATGGGAACATCAGGAACATCAGGGGGCCCAACATGGACCCCTGAGGTACTCCCTTCCCCATTTTACATGTATCAGAAAAAACAGGCCCAACTCCAACAAACGGAGTTTGATTAGTTAATCAATCTTATTTTTCATTTCCGAAATTACCCTAATGGGATGTTTTCTCCTTTACAGTTTTTTTTGGGGAAAGCAGCAAACAAGGTTGCACTGCATTCAAAATCACACATATGATCATATACTACTGTCACAATCCTCCCAGGGTGCCCTAGTCGGTTACTGTGAACTGGCTTGCTCACTCAGTTATACTGCCCGTAACTTGGTCATGACTCACTCTGGGCTGTCTCCTTTCTAGACCCACCACAGGATCCTGCTCACATAGAACAAGACCAGGCTATTGCTCACACAGTGCAACGCCTCTGGACATTGGAATCTCCTAGACACTCCAGGTACACCCTTACCACTACTCTGCACTGCAAGTTTACTTTTTACCTTGGTAGTGCTCTTTGGGAGGTGGATCATGTTCTTGTCCAGAATATAGATTGCCTGTACTTTTAATGCACAGTAGTCACCAGTATACTACTGTATAAAATAATTACTACTCACACTAGATTTACAAACTATAGTGATGTGGAGTACACTGATACTAGAAACAAGTTTATTTTTAACTTGTAGTGGTCTTTGGAAGTTGGAACACATATTTGTCCAGAAAATAGATTACCTGTACATTCAGCATACTATAGTCACAGACTTATTAAATAGTTACAGAGTAACTAAAGTAATGAGGAATATACACACACACACACACACACACACACACACACACACACACACTATAAAACCTAAAACAAATATTTGTATACTTTGATTTTATGATCTATTTGTACAGCACCTTGGTATCTGAAAGGCGCTAAATAAATAAAGTTATTATTATTATTATTAAATAGGTTTAAACACAAAACCACAGAATAGGAAAATGTTAACAAAGCTGACTAAAATTCTAAGTTTTACCCTAAGATCTTAGACGTCTCTGCACACAGCAAACAATTCACACAACACTGGCCCTTTTCCTTTCTATGGCACATTTACTTATTTAAAAGTTTTACCAGGAAGGCATACTGAGCGGATAACTGCTCAATTCCAGATGCGTCTTGGGGGACAGGGGAACATGGGAGACAATATCATATATACAGCAACAATAAATAGGAACAGCACATTTTACACATGAATACAGCAGATGATCGAACCAACCCAGTATTAGTTAATTATGATAAGATACAACCACATAGCAGTAGACTTCAGGTCTATAGGCCCAGTTGGGAGCATCAGCTGACAGCACGTCTTGACATCCTACCAGGCAGGTTTAAAAGAGCTCAGACCTAAGACAGGGGTGGGAGGGTTAGGGGCATGTACAGGAGGAGCAGAAGTGGGCTTTGAGGAGACAGTTGAGGTAGTGGGTGGAGGAGGGTGGCAAATGGATGAGGGGAGTGAATTCCATAGTTTAGGCATGCAGTAAGAGAAGGCTACCTGGCCTGCGGAGGTGGACATGTGCGGGACAGACAAGGAACAGGTGTCATAATGTCTGAGGGTGTGCCGGGGGAGGTGAGGATAGGGCTGAGGAGAGCTGCGGGGGCAGGGACTGGGTCCAGAACTTAGCTGTGAGTCCAGCGTAGTGGTACTACCTCCTGTCCTGAAGTGATGGTAGGCACAAAGTTTTGGTAGAGGATGCAGTGATGGATACTGAAAGGACAGTCAAGGGCGAAATGACAGAAGGAGTGGAACAGGGTGTCCAGTCTGGTTAGGGAAGTTTTGGGAGTGGTACTGTAGTCAAATATCAGAAGAATCATTTTCTGTACAATTGCGCAGCGAGCCAGCAGCAGGATACATCCACGGCTACAGTACAGGGCACCCAGCTTGGGGAGAAGCTTCTTGTGGATGACCTCAATATGTGTAGAAAACTTGAGATGTTGGTCATAGCCAGTGTCCCAGCCTTCGGTTTCAGTGCTGGGTTGAGGAAAAAAGAGACTGAATTCCCTTTGCTCACTGTTTAAAAGGACACACCCTAGAGCTTCCAAGGTTCTGTAGGGTTTTATGTCTAAGACCACTGCACACTTGTGTCACACACCCTTGGTTATTTGAGACAAGAAGCCTTTTTCTCTTCCCAGGATTCCAGTTGAGAGACATGAATTTGCTCACGGCTACTGTTTGTTTAATGGCTACTCATGCAACTCCCCTTCAGACCCCCAAAACAGTTCTGCAGAACAGCCATTTGTATTATAAATTGCATTATGTCTGTTTAGCTGAGGCCTCTTGTTAAAGCTAGATCCTTTCATTGCAACAGGACGCTGTCAAACATGACTCTCACAAGCCCCGCTTACACCACCCAATTTGCAGCACATCAACCCATGCACAACAGCTGATGCACTGCAAATCCCACCATGTAGACACGCACCAGTGCACTGTAGGATGCGTTTGGTTCTACTCTTTGATCCAATGCCAGAGAGGGAATGTATAGCAGGGTGGTGTAAACCCTTTTCTACACTTGATCCACTCTGGAGGCAAGTTTCCCATACTGCACCAACAAATTAACCATGCACCATTGAAGGAACAGCCCCTCTATGGCGCACACTGCAGTGCTGTATGGCGGGCTGCATAAACAGTTTATTACGGGCTCAGCAGGCAGTGCATCAGAAAGAAGAAGCCGAGATTCGGGAGTGATGCTGCAATGTAAACACAGCTACAGACTTCATGTCTCTGTGAATATCCCACTGCGGTCCCAATAAGGATTAGAACTGCTCATCAAATCAAAAGACAATAGGATACCCACAGTCCTGTAAGCAAAATGTCCCCACACAGGCAATGTTGCAGGTTTAGAGGTATTGACTAAATGAATAAAATAAAATATAACAGAAATTCAGATGTATGCTGCTTCATGACTGCTACGACCACACACACACACACACACACGCGCATATGGTTCATGCAGTAACTGAAAGTAACACCTTTAAATTGTGATACTCGCCTTGTTAGGTTTTTAATATTTTGTGTTAAGGCATTCCATGACAGAAGCACTGCACATACAAAAGCTACCTCCCCCACACTTCTTTCCCACTAGCACGGTTTTTAGGTTGCTCCCATACATAAATATCCTTTCTGTCCAAAATGCATTTGACCTCTTTTAGGACATGCTGCAGCATTCATTTGCCAAAACAATTTATTTCTTCTCATATCCCATTTGTGCTGCTGTAAATTTAAGTGTTTACACTTGAAGTTTGAATGTTGTTTTCACAGGTCACGCCATGGTGAGCCAGTGCATACTAAGTATGGCCTTGCAGGCAATAGTTTAAGACAGTACTTGTATTACTACCACCACTACAATGGGCCACATGACTCACTGATTTCAATTTCTGTAATGGACACTGATCTTGGTATATAATAACATACTCCATCCTCCTGAGGACTCTGAGCTCTGTATCTTCTGTCTCTTTCTACAGGAAGGTCACCTGCTGCTTCCTGCCTCACCTGGTAGGCAGAGCCATATGTTCTCTCCCAGTTCCCTACAAAGAGGTCCTCCAAGCATGATCTCCGTGGGAACTGAGGAGGGAAGGGACACCCACGCTTATATGGGAAAGTGCCACTGTAGGATGTCGCTAGGGCAGCCCCTAGTTGACTGCTTGCAAAGTTTCCGTGGTCCTAGTGCCTGATGGCTATAGTTCCATAGGAGTGGCCTGATAAGAGATTCTCTCGAAGATCTACTGTTACGGTAAGTACGTAACTGTTCTTTTTACTGTACTTGTATGTGAAGCCCGGTACTTTTCACTGCCACCTGTTGGATGATCCATGTATTACACTTGTAATACATTTCAAATGATAAACCTAGTGCTGGCTAGATTCGATCCTTGCCTGATGGGCTGAAAAGTATGAAAGGTGCCAACTCTACTAGTATGCTAAAGAAGTAGCTCCCCTTGCAATGGCAGTTGGTTCCAAAACAGGCAGACAGGGAAATAATACAAATGTTAAGAAGTAGTCAGTTGTAACTTTTTATTTCTGTAGTATTTTCCTTTTTCCTTTGCTCATCAGAAAGTATTCCATGTGATAATATTGTGCTGAATGTGTGAACGGCTCTCAGCCTGGCAGCTGACATATCTAACTCTACTGCCCCACACTACATCATCAGCATTGTGATCTCACTGTAGTGACATCACAGGTGACTAACCTGGCAGCTACTGAGTGGCTGTTCCTAGTAGCAGTGATGTCACAGTCAGTGTCAGGAAGAGTGCTGTCCCACACACCACACCCACTAGCATCAGGTAAACAATCATTTAAAAAGGAAAGGAAAAGTACCTCAGATATAAAGAGTTATGGTTGACTGCTTTTAAAACTAATATTAGTTTTAGGCAGTACACTAGCCTTTAAATCAGCCTGTTTCCTTTGCCAGTTCTGAATGATTTTAGTTTTATAGGAAAATGCTTCAGTTGAATCACAGGTTTACTGATCAGTTCGCTAGATCACAGGCTTTTCCGTTTTATGCAAAAACATGCCAGATGCTACACAAGGCAAAACATTCTGTTTCAGATAAGCCTGCTGTTATTGATCAATTAAACAAAAGTATTTTTCCAGAGACAAATCACGAAAGCAGCCAGTGTACCTGAGAGAACACTAAGAGTGTGATTAAAATGAAATTTAGTCAATAAATATTAAACAAAAAAACACTATGTATTGCCTTGTGTATTTATTTAGTTTGTGTTTTGCTTGTAGCATGATAGTGCAGTCACATTTTGTGCATCAACATTTAACCCCCAAGATAACCAGGGTCCCCTTTAGTTGTGCTCCTGCGCCTGTCTTGGCAACGATGAGGTTAATGCTAGGATTGCTAGGTCCATCACACCATAAGGGGTGTGGTTAATATGGTCACAGGTAGGTGAGTGGCAGGAGGAGGAAGAGAAGACACCTGGTACTGTTAGGGGAGAGATGTCTGACGTTGACCACTAGATGAGGACCTTGTGGTGCTCATCCTGGTCTCAGACATCCCTTCCATGCATGAGGAGAAATGTCTGAGTTACTGACTGCAGTGGTGGAGGCCATAGTCAGTGGAGCGTCAGATTGGAGGAGAGGTGAAAGGTTATGAGGGAGGAAAGAAGGAGAGGAAGGGCTCCTGGGTCCCACAGACATTATGCCCTCTGTGGTATAGAGACGTGTATTGTTATTCCAGTGAAAATCAATGCTAATTGCGCTGGAAGTTGTACCTACTATTGACGGTTGTCCGAGATCAGGTGCAAGTGAAGAGCCCTGATGGTGCCTGGTTGTTGCTGTGGCCCATGAGCAGAACATGCACTGTTTGCAGACATCATGCTCTCTGTTCCAGGAGATGTGCTTCCAGATCATGTGCTAATGTAGTCAGCCATGAAGGGTGTCCATATTTGGCTATGGCCCATATTTCTGCTATAAGTTATACAACAGAATCCTCATCGGGGCAGTCATTTGGGGAACATGGGATGGAGCACTAGGCAGGAATATTTGGAGAAATACTGTACATGAGTTAGGGTAAGTATGTGAATTGTGACTTGACTTCATGATAATGTTTTCCGGCCATATACTCCAACTAGCTATGAGGACATTCTGATCTTATTGTGAACCAGGGCGAGGTTCTCACTACCGCCTCCTGAGTGTCTCTCAACCCATGTGCCCTGACTGAGGAATCCATTGAATGCAGGAATGCTGACTGACCCCTTGCAACTCATGGGAAGACTGGAAAGACCCCAAGTAACCCAATGTCCTTTGAGAGGTGAATCTGATTACAAACAGCTGTACTGCATGTGACTGGATGCCTTATTATAATGCACAAAACCTATGGTGTGTGTGTGTGTGTGTGTGTGTGTGTGTGTGTGTGTGTGTGTGTCCAAGAACTGTGCTCAGAACAAGAGACCTGCATACTGGAGAGATGATGATGCCCCTTGGGCAAGATTGTTAAAGGTCTTTTTCTGAGCAACACACAGAAGCAGTTTGCTGTGCCATAATTAGGCCTTGCCCAAATATTGGCATTTTGAGAAAGTTAGACAGGAGATGACTTTTGCCATCTACCATCTGTGCCTTTCTATAGGCATTTGCAGGACAGTTGTTCATCAAACCAAAATTGTTGACTGTTTCGAGTCGTCTGGATTTAGTTGATTCTATCAAAATTGCCCATATGTGGTGGTAAAAGTTTACAGACAGAGAATAATTACAAAAAAATGTGCCTCTAGCTGGATCTAACAAGGGGCATCAGTGCATTATCTAGTGATGCTGACAGTAGCATTAACTTTGAATGACTGGTGGGTGAAAGTGATATACCTCTTCATATTACAGGATATTAGGTGCATGAGATGGCACCCATAAGATATTTTTTCATATTGCATGTATCATAATGAGATGATAACTTGCATGTAAATGTAGCTCTAGTTATTTTATTTATGCAACCCCTTATACTGTTGGTTTGCTGACCAAAAAGACTGTATTCAAGATAGGGGTGGGTACTGCTCGGGGTACTCCTGTGTCTAGCGGTAATTTTGATGTTTCAGCTCACCGGAGACCTGTGCAAACAATCACTATCAAACAGTTCACCTTTCTCCATTCCCCAGGAGCTGCTGAGAGAGCGCTAGCTTTGATTTGATGAAATAATAACTGGCACTGGAATTCCTAGTCCTTAACTCTTCTTTACTGGCAGATGGTACAGGTGGCACATAGCCAATTCATACAAGTCACAGAGGCGCAGATCAGCTTAACTTCTAGGAAATTAATTATGATAACTTCCACTAGGTTTCCTTGGTCCAAGCACTGCACTTGTGTACCTGTGTCCTGGACTCTCCTAGTCTGTTTCGTGTCCTTTTCCAATCCTTCTGGAACATTCCTGGTTCCACCCTAGCTACTCTTAAACTAAAAATTGATACCTTGTCTGACCTTACAAAGCTTATACTACTGTGGGACTTTATGCTGGCACACAGGCAAGGTGCCCAGAAGTTCAGGTGAAATCAAATACTTAGGGCCCACTGGGTCAGCATCCCTACTGTACCCTGTTGCCCAGGAAATTTGATGCCCTGCACCCTTGGCAGGACCCACATCAGCAGAAGTTCCACTTTCACTGTTGCACCTTGTAGCCCTCCATTGAGTACGGACCACTTGTGTTGCCATTAGCATTCCACTTACCAACTTGTGGAACCTCCCACATTCCCAGAAACAATCTTCTGCCACAATTCATGGAGACTTTCCTTACTTGGCCCAGCATGTGGCCTCAGTCCCAGTTCTTTTCTATTCTCTGCCATCTTTGGATGGCTAACTGCAAGTTACCAATGTCACCCCCCATTAGCCAAACTCCCACAATCTAAGAAAACTTCCTCAGGCCCGCATGCTATTAGGGGGCACTCACTGAGGGCGCACCTCGGGATTCCTTGATTCTCTCCTGGATTCCCTTAATTGTTCCCTCCTAGGGTTACCTCATTCAACTCCCATCTCCAGTCCTGGGGTAGAGGAACACTGAAGTGCATGAGGTTCATCCTGGCCGTCCAGGCCCTGCAGATATGCTGGGAATCATCCCTACCAAGCAGGGTTTCTGGCCTTTGTTCCACCCACACCGTAAGGGTGACAAGACACTCACATGCCCAGGCAGGAAGCCACACCAGGAATTGCATTCCCCTGGCCTGTGTATGGAGCCAGCAACTCAGTGAACCACAGTGTGTGTGGCCCGCTGCTCCAAGAACATATCAGTGCCCCTACCTGCACCTAACTACAAGGCCAGCATGCTTTTGGAGCATCCAGCAGCCAGCACCATGGCATAGGGCACTGCACTACACTAGTCCCTGCCCATGCACAGTAGCACCTGAGCTGTGAAATCCTCTTTCCTATTTCTATGTTGGCTAGCCCTCCTCTTACCTTGTTCCTGCCAAGAATCCCCCAGGTACCACTTTACGTCCAGGCCACACAGACTCCTTTTATATTGCATACGCTCCTCCCCATGTCGATTTCCTTTAAATGGTGATACACGGACACCAGTTCCCTCTACTGGGCATGGCTAGTAACAACCCTAACCCCTACCATTGGGGAGGGGGTTATTAAATTTATATACATGTTTTTGACCTGGAAAAGCCACAGAAGAGGTTTTAGACTGCAACCAGAGAATTGCAATGCATCGGTCAAGTCAGTACAGTAATAAAGTCATATTGAGACTGGCACCTACTGTAGGTATGTTTTGCTAAACATTGCTCCCAGAAAAATAGGACTGTGGACCAAAAAGGACTTCCAATAAATAAATTATTAACTCACTTCTTAAAAGCTTCTTTCACGAATCCATACAGGCATATTCACCTACAGGGGTACGTGTAATAAAATGTACAAAAGTGCAAAGCCCACAGTTTCACTCCATGCTGCTCCAAACCCCACCACAGGGATACTGACACCTGTCTCCTGACGCATTTCACGCACTAAGGCACTTTATCAAAGGATAATGCACCACTACACCTGTATCCCTGTTAAATAATACACTTAAAGTGACCATGCACAGTAAAAACACAAGTGCAATCAGTGCAGTTCTTATAACCCACAATAAAGTGACCTATACATAATTATAAACACACATACACATTAAATAGCATAAACAACTTCTGTGCTCCCGATTCATGTTCAAATCTGGGCACCAGGGATACAAATTTAGCACTTTTATATTTGCACCATAGTAAGAATGAAAAAGAACATGCTGCTAGTCTCGTCAGTACAACACACAGCAACAATTGTTCTTCATATTCTCATTACGTGTGAACTCCCAAACTAGATTCTGGGTAAATCACAAATACAAAATCTGAAACAGAGAGAGAGAACAAATAGTGAATCATAAAGCATACTTGCATACTTTACATAATCATTTATATTTGATACTTCAAGCAAATTCCACCCCCCCCAACAATTAAGAACTAACTGCATATTTCAAGTTACATGTATTTTATATAGAGGGACCTCTCTTGCTAACCCATGTGGTCTAATTATTTTTACTAAAAAGGGGCTGATTTCTATCCTCTCATTCAAACCACCATTCTCCATCACTCGTAGAGGGCAAATTTTATTTGTATGGTGCCCAATCCTGGAGGCTCTGGGCACCTGACAATAAAACAATACAAGCTGTAGAAGCAAAAATAAATAATGAATAAAACCAGAGCACAGTTTAAAATATATCTGTCATCAGTATTTCATAGAATCTAAAATGGACGAGCAGGGGCAGTTAGTCTGGGTAGACCAGGTGGAAAAGGTGGGGCTTTAGCCTCAGTTTGAATACTCCAATCGAGGGGGCCTCCTGAACTGCCAGTGGTAGCAAGTTCCACAGGGTCGGCCTGGCAACACAAAAGGCATGATCACCCGATGTCTTCAGTCGGACCCTGGGAACATCCAAGAGGCCCCTCGAAGAGGAACGGAGGGAGCGGACAGAAGTTGCAGGTGTCAGGAGCTCAGTCAGGTAGCCAGGACCCAGTCCATATAGGGCCTTGAAGGTGAGCAAGCCCACCTTGAAAAGGACCCTCCACCTGACCAGCAACCAGTGCAGAGCACGCAGGTCCAGGGTCACACAACTGGACCCGGGCAGGCCGTCAGTCACCGCCGCCATGCTCTGCACCAGCTGTAGTCTGCGGAGGGTCCCCACAGACTTCAAGTATAGAAAGTTACAGTAGTCAAACCTAGAGGTAAATGAGAGACTTTATCCTGGCAACGCTCCTCAAGTGGTGAAAACATTTTTGACTACAGACAAAGAAAGAAAATCCAGTACTGTTCCGTTATGAGTAGGGCATCATCATTGTTGCCTCCCCTATTAAGCTTGAACGTTTATTCAGTCCCCATAAATGTGAACTTGTGCTTAGATTTGTCCCTTGATTTCCAAACATGGACTGCCAAGGCATTTGTGTTATGTCCCCTATCTATTGCACATACAGTAAATGTTTCCCAGTTCTAGTTTGAAATTTCTTTTACTCTTTCTGACATAAAAACATCCACAAGTACATTGCGCTAAATAAATAACCCCACATGTACTGCATATTATCATTCCTCTCACCTTTGCCTCTCTACCCATTGCAGAATTCAGAAAATGATCTGTTGTAACATTTGTGCAGAATTTGCAGATCTTACTTTGAGAGGGCTCTTGCAGTAGGTATTCATATATAGGACTAAGCCGTCAGGCATCAGGACCCCACGGAAACATTTCTAGCTAGCGTTCTCAGGCAGGTGACCGCCCCCAAGTAAGGTGACCGGTGTCAGCCAACGTCAGTATAAAGGGGCTCCCCCACGCCAGCCATCCAGTTCTTTCCTGCCGTCGGC
This sequence comes from Neoceratodus forsteri, assembly GCA_016271365.2. Taxonomy (NCBI): domain Eukaryota; kingdom Metazoa; phylum Chordata; order Ceratodontiformes; family Ceratodontidae; genus Neoceratodus; species Neoceratodus forsteri. The sequence continues at coordinate 160,653,972 of CM057459.1, read as the reverse complement.
TTGTGAAAGTACCTCATGGAAGAACAGCGCCTTTTCGTCTCACCATTTTTAATGAGTATTACCCTTTTCAAAACCAATTCTTCCGAATTTCTTCTCAAATTATTGTCAGATTATTCCGCTGTGTATGTCGTACCCAATACCCTCCAAATCGCATAAGAACAAGTGCGACTTGTATGGTTCCCAGCTCCCTCACAAGGACGGCCACTCTGTACCTTTTCTGTCTAGGCCCAGACCACAGCGTGGAGGAGTGCCAGCACTGCCGAAAATTCAATTCCACTACCAGTAAATGGAGACAGTGGTCCCTGGAAGCTCACCTACTTATAAAGAAAATGGTCTCCATGGAAAAGGAATTGAAGAAATTGAGGCAGGCGTCCCCTTCCCCCCGAAGGCCACCTTAAGAAAAAGAGGGACAAGAAAAAACACCAGGACTGGGACTCATTGTCCACAGCTGCCGTGACTTCAGCTGGAGTCATGGCCCTTCAGGTATCTTCCACTCCAGGGGACCGATCCTCGATGGCCACCTTGGTGGTTACCAAGCAAGTGTCACCCCCGACAGTCTGTGCTCAGGCCTGTTGGGAGTCTCCAGGGCAAAGGGGGCCTTCACTCCCGCTATGGCCACTAAAACCTCTCAGCCTACTGGTAAGAGTGGGTCCAATAAGTCGGGCACCGGCTCAGCCGACGTCCACCCAGACAAGACTTCTAAGCCAGTCATCGGCCCCTCCAGTGACCACCCAGCCTGCGACCACATGTCAGACTCTGAAGCCACGCCTGATGTCTGTGAGTCACTGCAACATACTCCAGTTACATTGCCTTCTGAGGCTCCTCCGTTCCCTCAGACTCCCCCCGGGGATTCTGCTCCTTCTTCCCTGGCTGAGGTCGAGAACACCGGGACGCTGCTGTTGGGGGTGCCCCCACCCATGCCGGATTCTCAGACACCGGACCCAATGCCGGTTAACCCGACATCACCCTCCAGCATCCCATTACCTGATGACAGACCCGTTCAGGGCTGGCGGAGCTTCTGGACCCTCCCGTGGGTCCACCTACTCCAGGCCCTACATCCTCTGGGCCGACGCCTGACCTGTCCATTCCGCCTGCTGGGCCGATGCCAGACCTTCTGCTCCATCAGAGCCCCCGGTGCCAGGATACCCGACACCACAATATCTGACACTGCAGTATCCGGCTCCACAGTACCTGACACCGCAGTACCAAAGCTTCAGTACCCGGCACCTCAATACCCGATGCCGGGCCTCCCACCATCGGGTTATGGGTACCCTTACCATGGGTTTCCTAGTTACCCATACCTGAGTCCTCCTCCACTTCCCCTGCAGCCTCAAGTGGACTTGAAGGAGGTTTTGGTCTCCTGGTGTGCTGAGGCTAAGATCCAACCACCAAGGAGGTCGAGAGCTGTTTGCTGTTACCGGTCCCTACTTCAGACCCCTTATGTCGGCGACAGGAGACTCCTCCACCCTTATCTGACACCAGAACTGAACCATCTGGATCCTGTATCAGGGAGGACATGCACCCCCGGGGTATCCCCAGAGGGGTCGATCCACCACCCAACAGGGAGGATTCCTCCTCTTCACTATCAGAGCCATCAGATTCTGAGACTGATTTTGATCCCTCTGATCCTGGGGATGAGCCCCACACTCCAGAAAACCCCAGGCCTAAGGACTCTCCAAAGTCTCCTCCGCGGGATCCTTCTTTTCTGGAGCTGCTAAGGAAAATCCAGGCTGTCTGTGATTGGCAATCAGTGGAGCCAGATCCACAACGCAAAAAACTTGCTGCCAATTTGGATCTCCCAGAAACCACTCCCACACTGATTCCACCCTGGATTGAGCCTCATGCAGATCTTGTTTCCACTATATGGAAATTATCTTCCTCGCTAGCCCCTCTTCCTAGGAAAGCTGATAGGCTATATCAGGCTCCAGAGGATAAAGGCTTCCTCAGTCTTCACCCCAAGGTGGATTTGGTGGTGATTAGTGCTGCTTACGACTGGTCTGCCAACCCCAAGCACCTTAGCTTGTCCCCCTCTGACAAGGAATATCGACTTCTGGACCAGTACAGGAAGAAAATCTATGCATTCTCTGCCCTGGGTATGAGGGCCCTAAACTATGTTGGACACATGGGGGACTACCAGAAGTCCATCCTTAGTCAGGTCAAAGCCAAATTAGACTCTCTCCCAGATTCTCAGACCAAACAGGATCTGGGAGACCTGGTCCATTTCTACGCATTCGGCCTGTAGGCACATGTTACGTGCCACATACGATGCAGTAGACACTGCAGGTAGGAACTCGGCTTTTGCCGTAGGTTTACGCATCATGCCTGGCTCCTTGTGTCAGGTTTGGTCCCGGAAGTGCAGACTGCTATTCAGGATGCTCCCCTCAGGGGATCTGTGCTATTTGGTGGTGATGTTGAGAACATCATAGCCAAATTGCAGTAGAAGAGTTTGGCACTTAAGTCTATCCAGACTATGTACAAATCCTCTCAAGGGCAGAAACATCCTTTTCAGCACCAAAATCACCAAAAAAAAAAAACAACGCAGGCCAAACGCCCTAAAAAACGTAGAGCCACATCAGCTGCCAAAGCTTCCCCCAAGTAAGAAAGCTTCCAGAGCTCCAGCGGCTGCTCTGCCCTCTGATTCCTGACTTCCTGCCTCTCCCAATTCCTCAGGCTGTTCCAGAGGATCCAGTGGGGGGGGGGAGATTTCCTACCATCTGCCAGGTTGGGAGAGGATTAAAGCAGATGCTTGGGTGGTTCAGCTGGTCTCAGCAGGGCACTCTAGTAGAGTTCTTCAAAAGACCTCCTCGAGACCTTCCCCGCAGTCCTCGACTTCCTCTTCATTTTCTGTTGGTACTAGAGGAGATTCGCTCTCTTCTTCTGAAGACAGCAATAGAACCCGTCCCTTCCCCCCCTTCAGGGGACAAATTACTATTCTCACTTCTTCCTAGTACCAAAGAAGACCAGAGACCGGAGACCCATCTTAGATCTCAGCTCCCTGAACCAGTATGTGGAGTACCCTGGTCCATCCAGGACTCAGATCACTTCATCTTCATGCGTGGCTCCTACAGTCATAGCCAAGGCATGCTTTGGAGTCTCGCCTTTAGTAGTGGATATTTTGATGGAGGCCAGAAAGCCTTCCACCAGGTCCACATATGCTATGAAGTGGAAGCGAGTCTCCATTTGGGCTGGTTCTAAGGAGTTAGAACCTTTCTACTGCCCGGCTAATAAAGTCCTGGATTACCTGAGGCATTGATATGATCTGAGCCTTAGCTACTCCTCTTTGAAGGTATATATGGCAGCTGATTTGGCCTACTACATTCCCCTTGGGGACAGGACTTTCGCTCAACTGGAAGTCTCTAAGACCTTCCTTAAAGGGGTTCTCCATTTCAGACCCCCTATCCGCAATCCTGCCCCTCCTTGGAACTTGATCTATATTCTAGAAAAGCTCACACTGCCCCCTTTTAAACCAGCAGCAGATGCAAAATTGAAATTCCTCTCTTGGAAGACACTTTTTCTTGTGGCCATCACCTCTGCTCAGAGGATTTCTGAGCTTCAGGCCCTGATGTGTAAGATCCTGTACTTGATCTTTCACAAGGAACGGGTGGCCCTGTGCACTAACCTTAAGTTTCTTCCAAAGGTGCTGACTGAATCTACGCTGAATCAATCCATCGAGCTCCCGACCTTTTTCACAGGGCACTCCAATCATGGAGAGTACCTCCTGCATATGCTGGATGTACACAGAATCCTGAGATACTGCATGAATAGGACTAAGGATCTCAGAAAAATGGATCAGCTGTTTGTTTCTTTCGCTCACAAAAGAGAAGTCAATGCTGTTTCCAAGCAATGCCTTTCTAAGTGGTTAGCAAATTGCATCACTTTCTGTTACAAGTATCACAAAACCCTGCCGGGTCAAGTCAGAGGTCACTCTCTAGAGGGGTAGCTGCCTCTGCTGCTTGTTTCAGGAATGTGTCAATGGCAGAAATCTGTGCAGCCGTAACTTGGACTTCCATCCAAACCTTCATGAAACATTACAGTTTGGACATTGCCTCTCGCTGCAGAGCAGGCTTCGGGTTGGCTGTTCTGCAGGGACTCCTTTCTTGATCTCTGCTCAGCCCTTTTTTTGTAATTTGTGGATGACGACGACTCCTCCCGTATTCTGTTTTGTTCCAGACTGCTTGGGACTCAGTCCTATATGTGAATACCTACTGCAAGAGCCCTCTTGAAGTAAGATAGTACAGATATGTAAGAACTTGCCGTAACAGTAGATCTTCGAGAGAGGCTCTTGCAGTAGGTATTGCCTTCCCTCCCTCCCTCCGTCCCCCTGAGTTTCTTCTTTTTCTTCTACGGGGGCATACCTCTTCTTTCTTGTCATGCCTCTTCTGGCCTCTGGCGGGAAAGAACTGGAAGGCGAACGCGGGGGACCATCCATTTATACTGACGTCAGCTGACGCCGGTCACCTGATGTGGGGGCGGTCCCCTGCCAGAGACTGCTAGCTAGAAATGTCTCTATGGGGTCCTGACACCTGGCGGCTTAGTCCTATATGTGAATACCTACTGCAAGAGCCTCTCTCGAAGATCTACTGTTACAGTAAGTTCTTACATAACTGTACTTTACTGCACCTATAGCAACCATCTTTTCAGTAGCTACATTTTGGGGTTTTCCTCTAGAGGTTGGACTGTATGTACACTAGCGTCCTTTATGTTTTTCCCTCTATGATAAACCATTTTTGGACCATCTAATTCTAAGTATTTTAGACCTGGATTTTTTTAGCTATGTGCCAGTATGTTTCAGACCGATGCAATCTACTGTGATGGCTGGACTGTATTTTCCCTTACCTGCACTCATATGATGTTCTTTCTATCTCTTTTGCATTGACTTTTATGTTGTTACCCTGACCTATATTGCCTGACTTACAAATTATTGACTCATATGTTGTTTAATCTGTATTTTTATTTGTGTGTGTGATATGGCTGAACCTTGTATATTGTTTTACTTTTCTATGGTGTGCTGATATTGCTTATGTTTGCATTGATTGCTTGTGTATGTATAATGACTTACAGGTTGTTTAATTTGGTATTTTCATTTGTGTATGTTGTTACTGAACCTTATGTACCTGTATGCTTTAACTGCTCATGTATTTCTCACCTTCGTCAGTTGTTGTATGTGCCATCTGCATGGGCTGGGTCATGCCTGAAAACAGTCCCTGGGACCAGTGTACTTACCCGGTTAACCGATTAATAAATTAAATGAAGAAAATCAAAGGGATTTTATGTAGAAACAAAAGCTATCTGAGTGGGGTGGGTCATAATCATTAGTTCTAATTTTCCGCTGTAAGAGCTCATTTCTTGGTTTTGTATCTACTGCACTACTTGCCTTTGAAACAACTTTCCTTCTAGAACCCCTGTCCCTAAATCTACGTTCCATTTCCTCTGCTCTCACTTTATAGTTACTCTCAGTACTGCAATTTCTTTTGGTTCTTATAAATTGCCCCTTTGGTATTGCTGAAATAACATGTTTTGGGTGGCTACTGCTGGCTAGTAGAAGTGTATTCCTGTCAGTGGGTTTTCTGTACAGGTCAGTACTAATCCCACCCACTCCATCCTTTTTGTATTATAAGGTCCAAGAAGTTAATCTGTGTTTTACTAAAACTTACACTGAACCTCAGGTTGAGGTTACTACTATCTAAAAACTGTACAAATTCAAAAGGTTCCTCTTCTGTGCCTCTCCAGATCATTATGGCAACATCAATGAACCTTCTCCATAGGTCAGTATTATGGAGAAACGGATTAATCTCTTTATTTATCTCTTTATTTCGTATGACGTCTTATTCCCACTTCCCCATGTAAAGAGTTGCATAACTGGGTGTGAAACACGCACCCATCGCAGTGCCCTTTTTCTGTAAGTAAAAATCATTTTTGTAACAGAAAGTATTAAATTCTAATACAAGTTTAGATAGCTGTAGTAATACTTCATTGGGGGTTCCAAGATGGGGTGCTGACCCCCCAAAAAACTCCATAGCCTGTAAACCATCAACATGAGGAATGTTAAGAGTAAAGTGAGGCAACATCTAGCGTCACTAACCGACTTTCCTATTCTAGTCATATCCTCCAAAACAGAGAATTTTCCCAGTGTCCTTTATGTATGATAGCAGTTCTTTCACAAGATCAGCAATGTGGAAATCAACAAATTTCGCTAAAGGTTCAGTTAGGGAGTCTATCCCAGAGACTATTGGTCTACCATGTGGGTTTATTAAATCCTTATGGACTTTTGGTAAACAGTAGAATGCTGCTCTTACGGGATGTTTGACAGTCAAAAAATGAAGAACCTGAGACAGTAACCAGATTTATTTCTGTGCCAAAGTTAAGCATCAATGACAAGCTTAAAATCATTTGTTTTGTCAGATCTCAACTTCTCATAATAAACGCTATCAATTAAGTACTTCATTTTCATATCTAGTACTATCTTGAGTAACTGTCCTCCCCCTTGTCAGCAGACGTGATTGTTATTGCTGCATTGCTGCCCAAACCCTCTAGAGCTAGTTGTTCCTTTTTACTCAAATTAAAATAAACTCTGTTATTTCCTTCATGTTCTAGCTTTCTAATATCTTCACAGCATTTCAGAAATATTTGCGGTGCTGATGATAAAGGAAGAAGTGAAGATTTTTTTTTACTGGAAGTCCTTTTTGGTCCACAGTCTGTAGCTCAGTGTCAGTGGCTCAGTAGGTAGCACACTCGCCTCTGAGGCCGGGAGATCAGAGGGCTGTGGGTTCAGTTCCCACATCTGGCACTTGGGTCAATATCCCAGTGCTGCACTTCTGAGGTGCCGTCTTTTGGATGAGATGTTAAACTGAGGTCCCATCTACCTGGATTGGTTCAGGTGGATGTTAAAGATCCCATGGCACTTCTCGAAAAGAGATGGGGAATTTCCCCGGTGTCCTGGCCAAATTTCTCTCATTCACTAAAAATACCACCAACAGCTTAATCTGGTTCAAGGTCAGTTCGCATTTATCTGTATCCCCCTCCGTCGGGTCATGCCTGAAAATAGGCAGGATTTGTCTAGTGCACTTACCCGGTCAACAAAAACTAAATAAAATTAAAAAATAAAATAAATTTTATCTGGGAGCAATGTTTAGCAAAATGTACCTGCAGTAGGTGCCAGTCTCAATTTGACTTTATCACTGACCTGGAAAAGCACAGAGGGACGAGGTTCATTTTCTGGTGTGACGTGGTTGTGTGTGTGCACATGTGTCTGTGTGTCTATGTGTGTACGCGAGAGAGAGAAGAGATATCATACAGTAACTAAATTTGCTGAGCATAAATAGAATGGAAAACATGTACAGGAAAATGGTGCAGGATGAGACCAATAATTAACTAGAGTAGGTCACATAAGTAAGTAAAAGGGGAACGGCAAATACAGGGGTTAATAAGGTACAACTATCAAGATAACAAAACGTCCAGGCTGACCAGATCTCTAATAGGGGAGAAAGAGAAACTCCTTAACACAGAAGGAACAAGTCTCTAGTGACTATTTAGTAAATACTGTATGCACAAATCTAGATTAAATGGGAACACCCACTCACTGCCAAACATGCAAAACTTTTTTTTTCATAATCACTGGTCAACTCCTCGATCTTACTTATGTGAGTATTGCTCTTTAGACTGTGACATTATTTGCCACTCCTTGCAACAGTATTCCACTATACTCCATATCTGAGTGTTAGCTATACTTAGAGACCCATGGAATTCTTTTTATTTTTTATAATTTTTCTTTTTATTTCTCTGAAATATCTTATTTCTTTTTATTCATTGCAAATTTAGTTTTGTTTCTTGTTATCACATTTACATTCATAAACTGCCTTAAAATGACCTTATACACACTAGAAATCACATTCCTAGTATACTACATTGTATTACGCAGCGTTATGCTATGGTCTTGCAAGGTTTTGTGACTGAAACAGTTCCACTGTTGCTTCCTTGTGGACCATCTTTGTGGTAACAGCGGAGCCTAAACAGCAACTGCTGCAAGCATTTATTTAGATTTTGACACCAAAAAGCAGTTTTTGTCACTTTATTCATGTGTTTGTTTCATTTCATTCCTTTCATATGCTGAATTTCTTGCTATTTCTTGTTATACCTTGAGCTTCTTGTTATACCTTGAGTTTCTTGTTATTTCTTTTTATACCTTAATTTCTTGTTATTTCTTGCTATTTCTTATTTAAGAAAACGCGGGTCTCTAGCTATACTGTTGTTTCTCATGAGGCTGAATCACTCTAGCTATATTATATTGATAGACACTCCCTAGCTAAGTAACTGCTGTGTAAGTTCCTTTTGAGCCACGATCTGGATTTCCTCAGCTGGGTGGCTGTTTCTTTGTTCTCTTAGGTGTCGTTGCTTCTGTTTAACTCAGTATGGGGCTACTGGTATGGAATGTTTTGCTTGCTATTCTGCTATGTGGTGCCCTTTATATCTAGGACTCAGTCCCCATTCTAGCAACATATAATGCTGAGTCCCTGGTCTCAGCAGATTTTGCCATGTCCAACTATTTAACCCACTACAAACCTACCACACTAGCCCGGCTCCTACTGCCACCCCACTGTATAATAAAGATGGCTTACTTTCTTAGGAGGCGGCATTGGAGTTGTACTTACACTAACCTGTACCTGAAGTACAATCCCCTCATATACCTAGTTCTCACCTACCTCCTATCAGCTGGTGATGTTGAGCTTAATCCAGGTCCCACCCCTGCTATGCCTTCCCACCCCTGCTATGCCTTCTTCTTTCCATCCCACACCGTGGCATAATGTCAAGGGCCTAAAAATTGTTCACCTTAATACAAGAAGCTTAGTCTCCAAAATAGATGAGCTGACCTTGTGGATCATCCACTGCCAGCCAGATGTCTTGGGGAGATCAAAAACATGGTTATCACCTATCACACAGGAGTTGGGTTTGCATATTTTATGAAACACATACAGAGGTGAGAAAGAATAAGTGCCTCAGCTGGGACTTGAACCCAGGCCGCCGGGAATACCATTCCGACTGCGCTAACCAGCTGAGCCACTGAGGCAACTGGAACCTGGGCCATCCCTGAGCACATTACTGTTTCTCAATTATTGTCCCAGCTGAGGCACTTATTCTTTCTCACTTATTCTTTCTTACCTCTGTATGTATTCCATTAAATATGCACACCACACTCCTGTGTGATTGTTGCAAGTAAATTGTGTTGCCATTGGGTTGTGCATTTGAGAAAGAGTAATGTGCTCAGGGACGGCCCAGGTTCCAGTTGCCTCAGTGGTGCAGCTGGTTAGTGCAATCGGAATGGTATTCTGGGCAGCCTGGGTTCAAGTCCCAGCTGAGGCACTTATTCTTTCTCACCCTTGTTTGTATGTGTTCCATAAAATATACACACCAGACTCCTGTGTGATTGGTGCAAGTAAATAATTGTGTTGCCATTGGGTTGTGCATTTGAGAAAGAGTAATGTGCTCAGGGACGGCCCAGGTTCCAGTCGTCTCAGTGGCGCAGTTGGTTAGCGCAATCAGAGCGGTATTCCGGGTGGACTGGGTTCGGGTCCCAGCTGAGGCACTTATTCTTTCTCGCCTCTGTTTGTATGGTTAAAACCTACTATTCCTGATAACCTATGTGTACTTCCAGGATATAGTCTTATCCAGTGCAGTCGCCTTGGTCCTGATAACCTAATCACTCTCTCTCTCTCTTGAATCCCCCGCTGAATGTTGCTATGGTGTGCTCACACTCAGCGACATAAATAAGCTGCACCTTTTCTGTACTGATATCCCTCCAGCTGGAAATTTGAACCTGCTCTCCTCCCTGACCAAGACTATTGGTTTGTTGGTCAAGAATAATGAGTTCATGGCATTTGGTGACTTCAATATAAATTGGTTTGATGACTGTAATAAAACAGTGTTGCAAGCCCTTAGTGCATTCGGTCTTGCACAGATCATCTCAGAGACCACTAGGTGCTCTAACAATGGTAGCACACAGACCCTTATAGGCTTGGGTGTTCTGTCAGATGCCATCAGTAATCACTTGCCTGTTTTTTGCATATGGCGTGCCAAGCTGACAAAAGACCCTTCTGGAGTTATACAGTTCAGGAAATTCTGTAATCTGAATCCTGAGCTTTTCAGGCTTACAGTCTCAAACACAGATTGGTCCTAGCTGTACGAGGCTTCTGATGTAAATCTAGCAACAACCTTCTTTACCTCAGCGTTCAGTGAAATATAGGACAGATTTTCCCCATTCACTAGGAGAAGGGGGTATGCCCCTTTCTCCAAATGGTTGGACCCCCCCCCCCACTACTAACCAAAATCATTGAACATGACAAAAAATGGAATCAGTTTAAGGCCTTCTCCTCCCTAACTGACATATCTGCCTGTAAAACTCCACATAATCTCTGCCAAAAGTGCTATAAGAAATAATAAAAGCTCTCACTGCAAGCTGCTATCTAATTCGACTTCCCAAAACCCCAGACTTTTCTAGAAGTACATCAGAAAGATGTTAGATCAAATTCGGATAAAAATTCTTAGAGATAACCTCAAATCTTTATACCCTCCCCCAGGCACAGGTCAGAGTTAATGGGGTCTGTTCAGATAGGTTTCCACTGACCAGAGGCAACTGTCAGGGCTGCCCATTGTCTCCCCTGCTGTTTGCGATCTGCCTGGAGCCCCTGGCCATGGCGGTCCGTCAGGATCCACGTATCATAGGGCTGATGGCGGGGGGTAAGGAGCACAAAATTGCCCTCTATGCTGATGACTCGATTTTCTTCTTAAGTACTCCTGAAACCTCAGCCCCTCGACTGTTACCCCTTCTTGAGAACTTTGGTACCCTGTCGGGCTATAAGTTGAATTATGAAAAATCAGAAGCCCTCTGGCTGAGTGGGCCCTACCCTCAAAGCTTTAATGTGACATTTCCATTCATCTGGGTCAGACATAACCAAATACAGTACCTCAGGGTTCAGATAAACATAGACAAAGGTAAACTCTTTGATATCAGTTGCAACCAAGCCTGGGAGGGGATGCAGCAGGATTTGTCCAGATGGTCCCTCTTACCATTAACCACAGCTGGCAGGATAGATTCCATTAAAATGAACATACTTCCTAATTTTTTATTCTTATTTGGCAGTCTCCCCATTCCCCTCATGCTCTGGCGTAAGGTAACTGTTGGAGTTGAGAGATTTCTCTGGGGGGAAGCATCATCCTTGCATCTCTCGGGAGGTTCTTCAACTTCCAAGGGAGTTGGGGGGACTGGCAATGCCTGACCTGCACAAATATTACTATGCTTGCCAAATGCAGGTGGTCTGTACATGGCCCACTAGACGGGTGGCAGCAGGATGGTACCTGATCCAGGAGGAAGACTGCATGGGTCCATCTTTATTTTCATTGGCACTGACAGAGGTAAAATACCCTATTTCTTCCCTAACAAGAAACCTGTGGACCCAAGAGATCCTCTTGGCCCTTCGGTGGGTCAGGCACACTCTAAACTCGACGGAAACTCTTGGCCCACTATCTCTTATCTGCCATCATTTTCCTTCTCTCCCCCCTACAGGTTAGATGTGGGATTCCAGGGGCCTAACCCATTTCTCACAACTTTTAGGAGGGGGTGGCTGCATCTCATTCCAAAAAGCAAAGCTTAAATTTCAGTTGGAGGACAAGGACTTTTACGGGTACCTTCAAGTACATAATTTCATTAAAGAGTCTGGTCATGAGACCTCCTTGTTTCATCCCTTGAACTTATGGGAGGATTTCATCCACAAAGTAACCACCTCTGAAGTTAAGATGAAACATATCTCTTATTTATATAGCCTTTTAAGACCACAGGAATCAGAACCGCTGAGACATATTAGAACTGTCTGGGAGGGGGAGGCCTCTTGCCAAATATCTCTCGGGGAGACTGGCTAAAGATGGGTTGGAGAGTAGCCTTCTCCCAACATGGCAAAAATTTTACTGGAGGATCCTAGTTTGTTTTTTCAGGACCCCGATGGTGACTAAACTCTTTAACGCCAGCTACTCTGAGAACTGCTGGAGAGACTATGGTGTGGTTGGGACACATCACCACATACTGTGGGACTGCCCAGAACTGGCCCAATTTTGGTCGGAGGTGCGCACGGCCACCCAGCAGATTCTTTCAGTGGACAGCCCACCTCACTTTACAGACTGGATGCTGGGTTCCCAATGCTGGTCTATCTCCCCCATGCAAGAGGAAACTAGCCCTGGCCCTTGCTGCAGCCACTTTAAAATGTATAATGACCCACTGGCTTAGAAAATAACCCCCAGCATTCAGGGAATGGGTGAACAGGGTCAATGATATACTGGATATGGAAACCATAACAGCAGGGCTGCACCTTGGGGAGGAGGCCTGCAGAGCAATTTGGAGCCCACGGATTGCCTGCACGGCAGATCGGGGGGGCACCTGGTGCTCAACAGAAAGGGGAGGTCCCTCAGACCCCTTAGTTTTCTTTTAGCTTAAACCCACTCTCCCTTTCCCTCCTGGAAAAGCTCAACCATAGGACATAGTCATGGTAATCATATTGGTATTTGAGTAACCTGTGTTCTTTTATTTATTTTTTTCCCCTTTCACCCTCCTGTCTGATTCAATTAATGAATCCATTAACAAGACACCCTCCAAGTCACTGGGGTATTATGAGCAGTGGACAAGTAACAGTTTACTTGTTAAAAGTTATAGGTATAGTTGATATTGAAAACTGTGTTTATCTTTTGCATGGGATATTTGTCTGGGATCACAATTCACTAACGACTAAAAGGTGTATATGCCTGAGCAATGTTATTTAGCATCTGGTATGTCATGGCCTTAGAATTTGCTTTATAGTACGTCCTAGAACTCGGGCTTTGCTCACTGTTATTTATTGTTATGCCTGCCAGTCGGGTGTATTGTGTATTTTCTCTTTCTTGAATAAACTTGAGTTTCAAAAAAAAAAAGAGGAAGAAGTTAGGTCAATTAGGGGATCATTCCTCCTCTGGCGTGGTTTTGAATGGTGTAAACTGCAATAATAGCACCACCACAGCCAATGCTTTCAACCGTTATTTCTCAGACCTCTCCTCCTATTAAGCTCAGACTCCTTCAGATTGCTGCCAAGGAGATAGCCTCCTCTGCTGCTAAATTAATCAACTTATCCCTCATGAATGGTGTAATGCCTGACTTGTGAAAACCCTCTCATGTTTTTTCTGGTTTTATTAAAACGGACCCCAAACTACTAAAATATTGTAGACCCATTGCCACCCCCCCAGCCCGCTCTGAACAAAATACTTGAAAAGATGGTGGCCTCACAACTCACAAATTACCTCACTACCTGTGACCTTCTATCCTCAGCACAGCATGACTTTCAAAAAGGTCATAGCACTACCACTGTCCTCCTCACCCTAACCACAGTATTGCCTCAGTGATGGACACTGGTAGCTTCACTGGTGCTATCTTTATCAGCCTCATGAAGACTTTTGATCTAATTAATCATGCCCTAGTCAGTGGCATACTCTCTAACCTGAGAATCTTGCCAACTGCTCTCCTCTGGTTTTGTAGCCATCTGGCAAACAGATCCCAGAGAGTTAAGCATGGGGCCTTCTTCTCTGACCCTGCTCTGACTCTGGTGGGTGTTCCCCAAGGTTCTATTCTAGGTTCTCTTCTGTTTGCTCTGCTCATAAACTTCATAAACCAAAGTCTGTCCCACTGCTTTGTCATTCTCTGTGCTGACAATTTGGTCCTTGATACCTGCTCCAAAAGTATTGATTGACTAAACCAATACTTAATGTCTGACCTACAGTCTGTGAACGTTTGGTTGTCTGCAAACAAACTGATTCTGAACATGACTAAAATGCAGTCTACGCTGTTTGGTACATCCCCAATTTTAAGAATACACCTGTACCCTCTAGCTATAGCTTACTGTGACAGTACCTTATTTATTTCTTTAAAATTTTACCAGGAAGACACACTGAGCTCTAGTGCTCGATTCCAGGTGAGTCCTGGGGGAAGGAGGGGCGGAGATAACAGTACATACATCGGGCGATAGAACAAACAATACTTGGCAATAAACATAGGGTAATGTTGTACATGAGTTAATCAGCATATGCAAGTTATACAGAAAGCAGTATATACAGAGCAGTTTAACACCATCAAAGAGCATCCAGTAGAATGAAGAGAAGTGCATGACATACAGGAGCAGCAAAAAAACAGCAGGCAATGCGACCATGCGGTAGGGTAAAAAAAAACACTGCATGGGAGACAATATGCCCTATAGTAGACTTCCTGTACACCTTTTGTTTATTTTAGTCACAGATTACCCACAGGCACATGGCGACATGAAATGCGAATTGAGGAGAGAGCTAAAGTGCGTAGCCTGGGCCATATGCCGGATGACAGAAGGGAGGGAGTTCCATAGTTTGGGCATCAGGTATCTGAAGGATGCTTGACCACTAGAGGAGGACACCCGCAGAATGACCAAGGTGCGTGTGTCTGAGTTCTTAAGGGAGTGCACAGGAGGGGTAGGGACAGCTATCACAGAGGAGAGATAGAGAGATAGAGAGCGAGTACTGGGACCAGTATTTGGCAGTGAGCTTGGTGCAGTGGGTCAATCAGCGGTCATGGAGTGAGGGAAAGGTGAGAGACCGGTAGAGCACACAGTGGTGAGTGGAGGGGGGATCTATCCAGTGTGAAGCACCAGAAAGAGTGGAAGAAAGGGTCCAGTCTGGCTAGGATGGACTTGGGAGCGGCACTGTAGACAACGTCTCCATAGTCAAATGTAGGGAGAATCATTTTCTGTATGAGTGCATGGTGAGCTGGTGGCGGGATGCAACCACGACTCCGATAGAGGGCACCCATTTTAGGCTGGAGCTTTTTGTGGATGGCATGGACATGTGCAGAAAAGTCAAGGTGCTGGTCGAGCCATACCCCGAGATATCTGAAGGAGGTGCAGACCTCCAGAATAGTCCCGTCCAGGGTGTGGAAGGAAGGGGTAGCAGGGAGCCTAGAGAGTCTCTGCCTTGTGCCGAAGGTTATGGAGACTGTCTTCTTGGCATTGAGAAAAAGCTGGTTTGCATGGAACCAGAGCTGAACATCATTGAAGTCCTGCTGTAGTCTGGTCACAACATCAGCTGATGATGGGCCAGATGTATACAAGACCGTATCGTCTGCATACATATGAATGGATGTGTGAGGGCAGGCGGACGGCAGATCATTTAGGAATATGGGGAATAGGAGCGGTCCAAGGACAGAGCCTTGAGGGACCCCTGAGGTTACTGGGAGGGGTGGTGAGATGGAACTTCCAATTCCAACTGCCTGGGAACGGCCAACCAGGTAGGAGCGGAACCAGCTGGTGACCAAGGTAGAGAGCCCAGCCTGGGAGAGCTTATCAAGTAGGAGGGCATGGGAGGCCATATCAAATACCTTTGCCAGGTTGACAAAAATGGCTGCAGTGATAAGGCCCTTGTCCATGCCATCGAGGGTGGTGTCTGTGAGCCTGAGGAGTGAGGTGGTGGTGGTGGAGTGAAATATCCTGAAACCAGACTGGTAGGGTGAAAAGAAGGAGGAGGAGTTAAGAAAGGAGGAGAGTTGAGAGAGGACTATATGCTCCTGTAGCTTAGCCATCATGGGTAGGAGGGAAATAGGTTGGTAGTTACCAGGGACTGAGGTATCACCACCCTTATGGAGCGGGATTACTGTTGCATGCTTCCAGTCCTTAGGGATGGATGCTAAGGAGAATGAGAGGTTTAGAAGGTCGGCCAGGAGGTGGAGCATCTTAGAGTCCAGCCCAGAGGGGCATTTGCCTTTGTTTTGGGTTTAGGGAGAGCAAGGCATGACAGATGTCTGTGAGGTGACCTGCTGAAAGGAGAAAGAGGAGCAGTAGGAGGAGGAGGCTGGGCAGGGAGGCCAAATTGGGGGGGTTGGGCTGGAAAGGGGGGGAGTGGAAAACAGTGTTGAGGTGCAGATAGTAAATGAGGAATTGAATTCAGAGGCAACTGCATGCGTGTCAGTTATGACAGACCCGCCTATATTTAGTGCCAGGTTGGGAGGGTGGGGTAAAAAGGGATTTAACCACCTTCAGAATTTTGATGGGCAATTTAGGTTAGCCTGGAAGAAGGCTTTGAAGTAGTTTGCTTTAGCTAGCCTGATTTGTGTAGTGCAGATGTTTCATAAGGTGTGGTATGTATTTTGGTGAACTGGGGAACAGGAGGCTTTGAATGACTTCCATGCCTGGTCTCTGGCTTTAGTAAGAGACAGGATGTCGGAGGAGATCCAGGGCAAGTGAGCGCCCCTCACCCGTGTACATCTGAGTGGAGCATGGCGATCCCATGCAGCTTAGAATCTAAGCTTGAAATAGTCCCAAGCTGCATCGATAGAAGTTGCCGTGGGAATAAAGGACCAGTCTGTGGTTGTTAGGTCTGTTAGGAGAGAAGCTAGGTCCAGGGATTTGTATGATCATGTGAGAATAGTTCGGGCGGGGGGGGGTGCTTTAGGCCTGAAGATTTTACTGACAGAGTAGATCATGTGGTGGTCACTGAGTGAGTCAGGCAAGATGCCCGAGGCTATAATATGGTGCTGGTGAGAGGAAAGGGACCAGTCAAGGAGGGAGTGGTTCAACGATTTAAGGTTTAGCCTTGTGGGTTCAGAGATCAGCTGTGACATGTTAAGGGCGGCTACCTGATTCTGAAGCTTTGTGATGCCTCTAGCAAGCCAGTTCACATTGAAATCCCCAGTATATGAATCTCGCCCCTGTGGCGAAGGATTTCAGGGTGCCAAAAGGTCCAGGATGGTTTGCGAGGAGGAGTCGGGGGCAGTAAAAATCCGCTATGAAGATGGGGTGGAGTGGGGAGGGTGTTTAATCATCGCGACATCAATTGACTGCGGTGTTGTAGGTATACTGACTAGGGTGTACTGGAGGGAGGGCGAGATGTGCATTGCTACTGCCCTTTTTCTACCTGGGGAGTCATGACGGATAACAGAGTAGCCAGGGATGGAGAATTCAGGGTCATTGTTGTGGGGCTTGAGCCATGTTTCAGAAATAATTATTAGAATGTCAGGCCTTAGGGAAGAGACAATTTGCTGCAGTGAAGTTATTTTGTGCAGAAGGCTACAGATATTTAGGTGCATTAGTCTGAGCCCCCGGGGGCGTACCAGTGGGGTATTGGTTGGCCCTGGATTAGATTCAATGTCCCCAACAAGTAAAAGTAGCAAGGTTACCAAGAGTTTTTGCTAAAGAGATGGAGCTCTGGGGCTTATGTGAAGTGGACAAAGGCAGGATCTCAATTGAAGGTAGACTACGAATGGTTGAGTTCAGGGCTAAGAGCCCAATCTGAAAGGAGGGTGGTGGTATTGAGTGGCTTATCCACCAGGTGCAGGGTAGTGACAGGGGGGTGTGTTACAGAGTGTAGGGTAGTCAGTGCTGCTGTCCCCACTGCCTCAACGTGGGGCACCAATTTGTCTGTCTCCATTGATGGGTAAATGGAGGGAAGGAGAGAGTGAGGCAACAGGTATTAGTGAAACTAGTAGTGTGATAAGAAGAGGTAGCATGGCGAAATTTAAGGGAGAAAAACAGCTAATAGGGATTACGTGGTGGTGACCTCTAGCGGGGGAAAGAGATAGCTTGCTAATGGGAGAATCGACTGTTAGGGTAATTTACGCACATGGTCCACGCTTTATAAAGAGTGGTTCACCAAGGTGGTGGTGGGCGTGCTGGGCTTCCATGTGCACAGCGGCTGTCCATGGCAAACAATGCCATCCCAGTAAGCTACTGCATCTTTCTGCTGAAGTGAATTGGAGGGCAGCCCCTCAGGGCCCTCCAACCACCAGTGCAGGAATGCTGAGGAAAGAGAAGAGAAGCAGGTAAGGGAAGGGGGCTCAGCAAACAAGGGGGATTTGTGCTCGGGGGCTAAAACAAATAGCAGCACAGCAGAGGACTAATTAATTTAAAATAGGAGCAATAGGCAGGCTGTACCTTGGCTGTTGGGTTTAACATTAAACGGTGGATTCCCAGCCGAAATGCGCCACAGCAAGGTACAAACAATTTATACTGGCTATAAATACTTAAGGCTAACTGTGTGCTATGCAGTTCTTAACCCTTTAGGTAGAATTTAAAATGTGCATCCCTCAAGACCCTTTGTTAAAACAGTATTACAATGCAGAATCCCTTAAGGTAAGCTGAATTCAGCCAGAAAAACAGTTAAAAATGTAAAATATTGTTGGGATAAAAACTATCTGCAAACCTATGGCAACAATTAATTAATACAAGGCAAATAGATTTAGGCTGAGGTAGAAGTCCTGAACTGAAAATAAAGTTTGGCGCCAAAAATGCTTCCTTGAGCACAGCAAGCTGTCCACGACACACAACACCATCCCAGTAAGCCAAGCCATCGTACATTTCTGCTGAAGTGAATTCGGGGGAGGGCAGCTCCTTGGGGCCCTCACGACCACCAGGGCAGGAATGCTGAGGGGAGAGAGAAGAGGAGCAGGTTATAGCAGGCAAGGGAAGGTGGGGTTGTGCTCAGGGGGCGGGGGGCTAACACAAATGGCAGCACAGCAGAGGAAGAATGAATTTAAAATAGGAGCAACAGGCAGGCTCTACCTTGGCTCTTGGGTTTAACATTAAACGGTGGATTCCCAGTCAAAATGCACCACAGCAAGGTACAAACAGTTTATACAGGCTGTTAATACTTAAGGCAAACTGTGTGCTATGCATTTCTTAACCCTTTAGGTAGAATTTTAAAATGCAGATCCCTTAAGGCCCTTTGTTAAAACAGTATTACAATGCAGAATCCCTTAAGGTAACCTGAACTCGGCCAGAAAAACAGTTAAAAATGTAAAGTATTGTTGGGATAAAAACTATCTGCAGACCTATGGCAACAATTAATTAATACAAGGCAAATAGATTTAGGCTGAGGTGGAAGTCCTGAATTGAAAATAAAGCTTGGCACCAAAAATGCCTCTGTGAGCACAGCGATCCATCCACGGCACACAACGCCATCCCAGTAAGCCGAGCCGTCGTACCTTTCTGCTGAAGTGAATTCGGAGAGGGCAACTCCTCGGGCCCTCGTGACCACCAGGGCAGGAATGCTGAGGAGAGAGAAGAGAAGCAGGTTATAGCAGGTAAGGGAAGGGGGGCTGAGCAAACA
The DNA here is from genome assembly GCA_016271365.2 of Neoceratodus forsteri. Taxonomy (NCBI): domain Eukaryota; kingdom Metazoa; phylum Chordata; order Ceratodontiformes; family Ceratodontidae; genus Neoceratodus; species Neoceratodus forsteri. The sequence continues at coordinate 160,634,844 of CM057459.1, read as the reverse complement.
AGGGGGGTTTGTGCTCGGAGGGTGGGGGGCTTACACAAATGGCAGCACAGCAGAGGACAAATTAATTTAAAATAGGAGCAATAGGCAAGATCTACCTTGGCTGTTGGGTTTAACATTAAACGGTGGATTCCCAGCCGAAATGCGCCACAGCAAGTTACAAACAGTTTATACTGGCTATAAATACTTAAGGCTAACTGTGTGCTATGCAGTTCTTAACCCTTTAGGTAGCATTTTAAAATGTGCATCCCTTAAGGCCCTTTGTTAAAACAGTATTACAATGCAGAATCCCTTAAGGTAAGCTGATCTCAGCCAGAAAAACAGTTAAAAATGTAAAATATTGTTGGGATAAAAACTATCTGCAGACCTATGGTGACAATTAATTAATACAAGGAAGATATATTTAGGCTGAGGTGGAAGTCCTGAATTGAAAATAAAGTTTGGCGCCAAAAATGCTTCCGCGAACACAGCGAGCCATCCATGGCACAGAGCGCCGTCCCAGTAAGCCGAGCCATCGTACCTTTCTGCTGAAGTGAATTCGGGGGAGAGCAGCTCCTCGGGGCCCTCACGACCACCAGGGCAGGAATGCTTTCTGCTGAAGTGAATTCGGGGAAGGGCAGCTACTCGGAGCCCTGGTGACCACCAGGGCAGGAATGCTTTCTACTGAAGTGAATTCGGAGGAGGGCAGCTCCTCAGTCTCCTTCACATACCTTGGAGTCACACTTGACCACTCACTAAATTACCCATCTTATGTCATGGGTGTCTGCAAGTCAAGTGAACGCCATGCTGGGCATCTCCTATATAGTGGGCCATAACTTAACTCCACTAGCTCACCATGACATCTCTCATGGGATGCTCCTGTCCAAGTCTCTTTATGGTGTCACTGTGTTCTCAACTGCATCTAAATCTGCTCTCCTTAAATAGGATGTTACTTACAACAATTTTTTTGTCATTTTCCATTGGCATCTCACTGGCTTACTTACCGCTGCTCTCTTCATGACAGGCTAGGTTGGCTTCCATCAACCTTCCTATGGGGTCATGGTTTTGGGGTGTGATCTTTAGCGTTTTGCATAGTGGACTGCCCCATCCTTGCCACATTTCTCAAACCAGTGAACAGTGTCTACCCATGGAGGTCAGGTGACAGTGCCTTACTGGTTGACCCTAAGGTTAGAACATGCACTGGTGTATCGTCCAGTGTTTATGCAGCCCTTAAGCTATGGAACGCCATACCACCTGAAATTCGTCTCTACCCATCAGTGCCTACATTTTCATCTTAGGTACCATAAATATCTCCTTAGCTTGGCAGGCTGCTCTAGCTGCTGAACCTGAACAATCTCTGTATTGCACTCATGTATGTTTATGTATATTCAGTGTTACTGTATTATCATGGTACTTATACATCCTTTGTCTAGTTTCACGTAGATAGATATGGTTCCTAAAGTTTCACTTCCTGTGACATGATGTTTAATTAATAATTTCTTCCTTTCATTGTTTATTGTACTACAAAAAATTACTACGGTATTCTACGTTGCACAACTCTTTGCATATTTTATATGCTAGTTACCGTATTGATGAATCTGATTAATCGCATTGCCTTGCATATATTCCCCTTCCATGATGCAGCGCCAAGTTTCATGTCCCCCCACCACACTACCTATTGTATTACAATGTATTCTACTGTATGTATCACCTTGTATGGAATCTTTTATGTAATCTCCCAAGTTGTACCTGAAAACAGACATTGACTGCCTAGTATGCTTACCTGGTTTAACAAAAACTGAATAAATACTTAGCCCCTGCTGTTCCACTGCCCGCACCACTTATTCTTGAAGGGGTGGTCCTTATTTAATTAAGACCTAATTCATATCTACAAGCCCCTTGTGGTCATTATTCATATATTCAGTTTTCTAACCATTTTCAGTGCCTGTGTTCTTACTGGAATAGATAGTTTATTGCAGATGGCCTCCTGCAGAGAGAGATGGCAGCTGCAGGATGCCGTCTGAAATAAACCTTGCACTACAGTGAGGAAATGGTCTCAGAAAAGGGCTAGAAAAAATGAATATATGAATAATGACAATGAGAGGATTGCAGATATCAACAAGGTCATAAAGGAATGAAAAGGATTCCCCTCCCCCACAAGAATAAGTGGTGCAGGCTATGAAACGTCGGGGACCAAGATGCGACCAGTGATTACTGAGTACATTTTTTTATGCATTTGGCAGTGAGTAGGTGTTCCCATCTTTTTTCTAGGTTCATACAGTTATCAAGATGAAAAGATATCTTAGGGGAAACAAGGAAAAGCACATCAGTCTTCAGTAACCTCACTGTTCACAGAGAAAGGGTTTGATTATTAGGACCTAAATATAGCTCCTAGTTAGGGATGTCATAGTATAATGATAGATCACAATAATTCTCAATGACGGTGATTTACTGTTGTAAAAAAACATGCTATTATCATTGTGCAGCACAATATACCATAATATATCGTGATAAACTTCTTGACTTTCTCACCTCCACTGCTTTAACAGTCTCTGTCCATCTTCAAATGTGACCAAGGGTCCGGATTACCCCAGCAGGCGTTTATTCTCTTCCTTTAAATTAGAAATCCACAACATAGTAACACTGTAATTTAGGTCAGAAGGGACTGAAGGTCTATTATGTCCCTCACCCACACCACCCGGCTTCATAAGCAGCTATGAATAAGTAGGCTGTGTAGACATGTACTAACTTCAAGGGTCTCAAACACACTCTTCTGCTCAGGGTATCCAGTGATTCATTTAGCAAGCAGAAACATGTCCAGGCTTACCTTGAAGGCCTGCACTGTCTTTATATGTCCAAAGTCTTCACGGGTAGGCTGTTCCATAGGTTCACCACCCACTAGGAGAAGATGTGCTTCTTTTCGTTATCCCTGAACTTACCACCTCTGAGCTTCAGGGCATGTTTCCTTATCTTGTTAGAGAGCACCCTACCAGACATCTGTCTGTCAGCTCATGCTGATATCATACATAGATACATACATAGATAGATAATGATGGCAGAAAAAGGCCTATCGGCCATCCTGTCTGCCCACCCTACCTAACTACTCTGCACTGGCCCTAGTGGCCATCCTTCCCCTTTGTTTCTGCCCCCCTTTTCTAACTAGCCCTATATGCCTGTCCCATCCCTGCTTGAAACTGTTCACTGATTTGGACTGCACACTTCCTCCTGCAGCTTGTCCCACTTGCCCACTACAATTTCTGTGAAAATGTGCTTATAGTCTTCTCTTTTGAATCTCTCTCTCTCCCGCTGTGAGTTTGTGAGTTTCCTCTCGCCTCTGTAGTTGAACTCAAGGAGAAGAGTTCCTTGGTGTCCACTTGCACATCTCAGTCATGTTGCCGCTTTCCCTTTTTTCTCAGGGTGTACATGTTCATGTCCTACGGCCTCTCCTTGTACAGTATATGTTGTCTCTAGTCCATGGACCATCTTGGTTGTCCTGCACTGTACTGGCTCCATCTTGCCACAGTCTCTTCTCATGTGTGAACACCAGTTCCATGCATAGCATTCCAGGTAGTACAATGGGAGGCTCACCTCCCGACTTCTACTGCCTATACTCCTCCCTATGCAACCCAGCATCCTGTTTGCCATGCCCAAAGCTCTATCACAATATGCTGCTGCTTTAAGGCTCTCTGATATCATGACCCCTAGGCCCATTCCCTCCGTGTTGATTTATAGCACCACTTCTCTCCATTTAATATTGCACTCTTGGGTTCCACTTCCCACTGTGCATCACTTTACATTTTATTGTGTTGCAGCCTGACTGCCAGATCTTTGATCAGCTCTCCAACCTGTTCAGGTCCTCCCTGAATTCCCTTATCACTTCCTTCATGTCTGCCCTTCCGCAGATCAGTGTATCATCTGCGAAGAGGCAGGTCTTGCCCCTGATGCCTTCCCCTATGTCACAAATGAATACATCAAAAAGGATCGAGTCCAGCACTGACCCCTAAGGTACTCCACTTGTTACTTCCCTTACTTCTGAAAACTCCCCATTAACTATGACCCTTTGTGGTCTTCCTCTCAACCATTTCTACCCCATTGTTCCCTTTCTGTTGCCATTGTCACCAAGTCGAAGAGGTCAACCAGATTTGTCTGGAAAGACCTTCCCCTCATGAACCAATGTTGTCTGAGGTCCTGCAGCCCATTTCCCTCCAGGAAATCCCCCAGTTCCCCCCTTAGCAAAGACTCCATAATTTTTCCCACTATAGACATCAAGCAGGCTGGTCTATAGTTCCCTGATTCATCCTTCCTTCATGTTTTGTATAGAGGTACCATGTCAGCTTTCCTCTAGTTCCCCATGGCCAGCAACCAGTTGAATATGTCTGAAAGTGGCCCTGCTATCACTTATACTACCTCCTTCTGCATCCTCAGGTGTAAGTGATCAGGTCCCATAATGCCCTCCTTTTGACTCTTACCATTGTTTCTACTTCTACTTAGGCTGTGAACTATATTGGACCCCTCGCCCTTTTTCCCTTTGATACCTTCAAATTGAGCTTTCTGCTGCTTCTCTCATTGCTTTTTTTAAATTCCTCCCATTTTTTTTCTGCCTCCCTCCACCTGCTGTATACTTGTACTTTTTTCTAGTTGTTCCCTTATTTTGCAAAAATCTTTTTTTTTTAAACCCAATACTCGTACTGTGTTAACCTGTTGGTGATCCCTACCTGGACGTCCAGCACCACTGGTCACTGGAACCGATATCCTTGAGTAGACAGAAAACTGAGATCATACCCCCCACATGCAGCCTCCTTTTCTCCAGCATGAACACGTTAAGGACCACCAGCCTCGGTTCATAGCTTTTGTCTGTGTTGTCTCCCACACCTCTGATCATTTTGGTGGCCCTGCATTGTACACTCTCAACTACCTGGTATCCAGTGATGATAGCGACTGTAAATGAGTGACTGTCAAAAGAGTGACTCGGGGTAGCGATGGAATACGAAAGCAGCAGTAGGGATCAGCAAGGGAGGGCAACTGGAAGGGGAGGGATAGGGAAGAAGGTTTGTGTGGGGTAGTGTGCCATGCCACCACTGAGCTAGCCATGTGGTGTGGTGGTGAGGGTGGCTAGCTTCGGTACAGCAGGTTCGGGGCTGGGGACTGGGGAATATTTTACTGCTGCCGTAATTTTTTTTTGTTATTTTCCAGACTGTCTTCCCCTCCCTGACATGCACCCCCCCTAGAGTTGGTTATATTAAATCATGGGGGTGCGGGAAGCACAGCCCCCTCCCCATAAATACTATTTTAACTTGCCGGATGTGTTGTCATCCACAAGTGTACATCACTGTTGTGCTTTTTGGCGATGTCCACTCACTCTAATGGTGATCGCTCTTTCGCGATCGCCATTATGACATGGAACCCAACTACCTCCATGTCCTTTTTTTGTACTGGGGAGCCCAGAACTGCATGCACTACTTCATGTGGGGCCTGATCAGGTCCTTGCAACAAAGCAGGGTAATGTCCCCTGCCTTTTTGCCTGCTCCCCCCCCCGTGCATCCAAGCATTCTACTGATCCGGGCAGCAGCTGTGCAGTGCTTCTCCTGCTTTAGCCCTTTCTCTACTATGACCCCAGGTCCTCCTCCTCCTCCACTGCAGCAAAAGGAGCTCTGCAGTGTGCAGGTTGTACCTCTGGTTCCCATCCTCAGTTGCAGCACATTGTGGTTGGCTGCATTGATCCTAACACTACAGGAACCTGATTAATCACCCAGCTTATCCAGTTCCTCCTGATGTTTTCCCCATCCTCAAGGATGGCCACTGCTCTGGACAGCTTAGTGTCATCTGTAATATGAAGCAGCCAGCTGGAGGCTTGTTTCCAAGTCGCTGAGGATACATAGATATATAGATACTGTCGGCAGATAAGGGCCGCCAGGCCCATCAAATCTGCCCGTTTATGCTACCTGACAAAGCAGCCAGTGACCCTATGTGTTCATTAGCCTTTTCTTCCTTTCTCTAATATTCCTTTATTCCTGTCTCATGCATGTTTGAAGTCTGTCACCGTACGGCTGGCCACCACTCCCTGAGACAGGCTATTCCATTCATCCAGCACCCTCTCTGTAAAAAATAACTTCCTGACATTTCCCCTTATGTGGCCACCCATCAGTCTCATGTCATGTGCTCTTGTTCTGGCACTACTTTTTTTGTTTTTTTTTATTCTTTTTATCCCCTCCTGGACGCCCCCTGCACTCCCCTCCTTCGGGCTGTCTCAATGCCCTCCAGATCCCCCCACTGAGTCTGCCCCTAGAGTGTCTCAGGTGCTCCTACCTGCCTCCTTAGCACCTTACACAGCGGGGTCTACCCGTGTTGTGTCGTCTGGGTGGCCAGAGCTGCCGTCATCCGGAGTGCCGAGGGTTGTTTTTCCGGTTTTCTGTCCCTCCTCTCACCCCGAGGGGCCTGGCTCGGTAGGGCGTGCTACGCATGCCTGCCAAGTGCGAAGGGTGTCCTCCCTCCCGGCTTCCTGCTCTAGGAAGCCGCCCCGTTACCAAAGTCGGTGCTTCACCGGCTCTCTCGGCATCAGTGTATTAAACACCCTGGTCCCTCCCGAAGGAGGTATCCGTTGAGACTCGATCCTCCTTTCACCCTGCCGATTCTCGACGGCCCGAGTCCGTTCTTCAACCCACGCTGGCGGACGCGAGGTGTGGGCGTCCAGAGCCTCAACCCTCAGCACCACCAGGCCGGCCGGCACTACTTTTAAACTGGAATATGTTGCCCTATTTCACCTTGTTCATGCCCTTGAGGTATTTGAACATTTCTATCATGTCACCTCTCTCCCTCCTTTGCTCCAGTGTGTACAAACTGAGGTCTCTGACTCTTTCCTCGTAAGGCTTGTGATGTAGACCCTTCACCATTTTGGTCACCCTCCTCTGCACCATCTCTATTTTGTCACTGTCCTTACGAATATGTGGCTTCCAGAACTGGACATAGTACTCAAGGTGAGGCTTCACCAGGGTCTTGTACAGTGGAACTATTACCTTCCTCCTTCGGCTTGTGATTCCCCTTCCAATACACTCCAACATCCCAGTGGGCCTTCCTTTGAGGAAAATGTTGAACAGCATTGGCCCCAGTACTGATCTTGGAGGGATACCTGTAATGCTGCAGATTATCATGATATTCCATCAATCTATCAGTCTGTCAAGATGTAATATACACAAATATTGTATACGCAGAACTTGACTTAGTGACATCCTTGCTAGGTGCCATTAGGTTTCTTGGCTGCAGGTACTATTGACACCAACCTAGCAGTTGAACAAGTTAGGGTCCTAAACACAGAAACCTAGAATTTGTCAGCAGGAAAGGGCTGCTTAACCTACCCAGTCTTCCCAGATATTCCCTGTCTGTCCTGCCTCCATAGACCCTATCTGGTCTCCGGCGACCCTCCTGCATCCCTGCCTTTTTTCCAGTATATGACTATGTTTATCCCATGCATGCTTGAAGCACTTCACTGTTATAGTCTCCACTACTTCTGCTGGCAGTCTGTTCCCGGCCTCTACCACCCTTTCCGTGAATAAATATTTCTTCACATCTCTCTTTAACGTCCCCCACTGCAGCTTCATCACATATCCTAGGTATTCTGATGTTACAGAAGGCTTCTCTGTTTCTTCAAAAATAAGAGCATCAGGAGCAAAAAAGGCTTCAGTATGAGCCACCTGCAGTATAGCTTCCCCTCATCTGATTTCCTGGAGCTTCATTTTCAACCGGTGATTGACTGCTAATGCAGATGAGAAAACCTTATCTTTATCGTTACATGATAAAAATCAATATCCCATGCAGGGAAGCTGCATTCAGATTAGCCTGGAGACTAACTCTAGCAAAGAAATACAGTACAACATTGTGAAGTAGGTGGCAATAAAGAAAGAGACTGAAGAAGGCAATTAAGAGATAGAGTTCTACATAGGATAGCATGTCCTAACTGTGATAATGTACTTGCCTTTCACTGTCAGACATAGGCTGTGGGGTCCAAGGCACACTGTTAGGATAGCTTGTTTCCAGGTGCATCCCGGGGGGGGGGGGCTGTTACATAAGCCTGTTTTGTTGGGCTGCTGGCAATCTGAGACCAGTTCTAGGCATATGGTAACTCATGTCACAAAATCCTCACCCAGGTGTAGTGCTGTGGGGCATAACTGCCAAACTAAATGAAACACGTAAGGATTAACCCGACAGAGCGTGGGTCTATTGGGAATTAATCCATGGCTGGGGGGTGGACAGCCAAGATGTTCCAACCAGCCAGCCATGGATTAATTACCAAATAGACCCACGCTCTGGAGTGAACTAATTCACTTGTAACATGGGGAAGAGAAAGGATTTGGCTTCCTTTTTGTTTGTGTCTCTTCCCCATGTGAAAGTGCTCGAAAAGTAATTTAAAACTGTGAAAACTGCAGTGTTTAAAGGGTTCCGGGAGGACATTTAAATTCCTATCGGTAACATGGGGAAGAACAAAAGGGTTGCACCTGTTTGGAGAAACTGCATGCTGAACAGGCTGAATTTTTGTTTTTAATATTGTGAGTGCAATGGTGAACAATTACTGATTACATGCAGATGTAATCAACATTTCAGAATGTGTGCTCATTTTGGCTGACTTACTTTTGTGAACTGTGGAATCATCTCTATTTTTCTGCTGTGTTTACTGTTTGGGATTTGGCTGCTTTGCATTATGGGAAATGCATATATTTAAGTGCAGAGGAGATTTGAGATCTGGTAGTTGCTGCAGTTCCTATGGTCGGCCAACAGATGGTGGTACACTGAGGCTTACATCCTTTTTATCTGTGAATTTTATAGCCAGTTTTGCACATTAATAACTTTGTCCCCTTTCAGCTGATTTACATGAAATTTAGAAAGCACTGCCTTGGTCTCAGGAACTCTTGACCCTGTAAATACCATGTAGGTCGGTTCAGGGAAGGGAAAGTTACAAAGGTGCAAAAAATGCAATGGTCTCAGGGTTTTTTTTTTAACTTTATTGTATTTTAAATATATGTAATTACACATAGTACAACTTCTGTAAGGCATCAAATATTTCCATCAGATCCATCCAATGTAGTAGTTTATAGGTAACCTATACAGTCTGGTATGAGGTAATAGGGGGAAAAGCTATGTGGTCATCAACAGCTATTAAAAGCCCAACAAGCTGCATCCTGCATAGGCTTTTGGTAGTCAGGTCCAAAATGAGAAAATCTATAAGGCTTAGACTCACCACTTTTTTTCTGTATTTTTTTCCCTTTTTAAAGTGCAAACTGTATCTTCTAGTGCTTAAAATGTTTGGAATTTAAAAGTCTCAGTTTTTGAAAATGTTAAGACTTTTTTTGCCACCTGATAACTGAAAAAATAGGAGACTTTGAAACCTGAAACTTACAGGTTTAATAGAGATTGGTCCAAGGTGTGTGCTTTTGTGGTTTTTATGTCCCACTATTGAAGTAGTTTTTTTAAATATTTAATACAAGACCTGGAGGCAATCTGGAAAATCATATCTAGCATACATTACTGTATGGTTACTGAAAGGGTATGTGTTTCTGAGCCAATAGACCAAGTCAAAAACAAGCCCACATTACATAGTCATCGAGAAGTTTTCAAGCTGCTTAAAATATGCTGCTAACTCTCATAAATAAGACACTTCTATGATATGTGTAACTTGTGATACTTTGAGGAAAACGAAATGTGTCCACTACTGGTACTGCAACGAAGTACCACAGCAGGGACAGGTGACAGACATGGGGAAGACAGAGTGTGTGCACTGTACCATTGATTAGTTCTCCAGCAACCGTGGAATACTTGAGAATTAATCAACAGTCACCTGATACTGTTGGACCAATCCTTTGCAACCCTTTCTTTTCCCCATGTTACAAAAAGTATTTATTTTACAATACATCTACTCAAGCTAGCCCAGCTGGGAGGCAGCATCGCATCATCAGTGCAGTCTGACATCCTTGTCACATTTAAAGGAAAACACTGGAAAAAGACAAAACTTTCCTCAGACACTACATAAACTCTCCATTAGTGCTTTCAGACAGTAACAACTTTGTTTAATGATTTAAAACAGCTCCCCACAACTTCTACTTTCTGTTGCTGGCAGTCACCATCTCATGAGCAGCAGTGAGATTCCTGAGGTCACTGTATGTTAATATGTCTGTTCAACCTCTGCTATTGGTTGACAGAGCGTATTAGCATAAAGTGAGCTCAGGAAACTCTGCTGCTCATGAATGGTGTTTCAGCAACAGAAAGTGAAAGTTAAAAGCCACTGTTTAAATCACTAAAAAGCAATTACAGACTATCTAAAAAAAAAACTTTACTGTCTGAAAGCACTGATCAGGCATTTTTGTAGCGCCTGGGTAAAGCTGTGCTTTTTCCAGTGTTTCCCTTTAAGGCTTAACAGAGAATGCTGAGGAACAGTGAGGTAATTAACATTCTCAGGGTCACCTGGTGAGTCAGTTGGTATGATGAGATTTGAACCTGAGATCTTCTGGTTCACAGGCCTTTGCTCTAAAACTTGAACTACACTGCCTTCCAGTGTCACTGGAGAGTGAAGCAGTCTCCAAGAGGGGACCCTTCATGTCATGTCTCAGGAGCACTGGTTCTCGCGGTGAGGGCCAATTCAGAAACACTGAACTGTGTTCACTGCACCAGTCTTAAGCAAATTTCAATACAGGTGTGAAGAATAATGAAGGAATTACTGCACTGCCTCACGATCTTAAACATCCGCTTCATGAAGGCATCCTAAATAGCTTTCATGTTGCAATGTAGGGTCATAATATTTATCCAGAAGAGGATGAGAGAATGTAGCCAGGAGTTGATTCAAACTGGAGTGTTGCTGAAGTAAAGGAAAGGTCACAGGCTCCTTAGGCGTTGACAGATGATAGTTTAGCTACCATGCTAAATGCAATAAAAATTAATTTGAGCCAACTGTCATAAGTCTAACAAATGCAGACTCTGGTGCGGCACAGCTTATTCACAGGACTTTCCCTGTGTAATAATGTGGCTTAAAACAAATTCCTGCATTAGATTTCTGTGATTTTTTTTTTAGATGTTTTGAGGGGTCTGTGACAAGGGCACATGGGTACAAACTGATAGGAGAGAGATTCAAAAGTGATGTGAGGAAACATTTCTTCATGCAGAGAGTGATTGACAGGTGAAACAGTTTGCATATGGAGGTGGTGGAGATAAAAGCTGTGGAGGGCTTCAGGAGGGAGTGGAACAGATTTATGGGGCTGATAAGAATTGAGGGGAACCTGGGGAGGGATAGGGTGCTGCGGGGAGGGGGGCAATGCCCACATAACATTAGGCTGATGAGGATGCGAGTCAGGTATGCACAGAGCATACTTGATGGACGCAGGTTTATTTCTGCCTGTAAGCTTTCTCTGTTTTATGCTTCCAGAGTCACATTCAAAGTTAATGTTACATGAAGTGATTTTGCACAGATCACTGCTTGTGTTATAGAGAAATGTGAAATACATATTATTTTCACTTTAAGCTCAAGACAGTTGCGGGGCAGTAGGTAGTTACCAGACTGCATTTCACCTTTTGTTCTGTGTAGTGTGGAACTGAGCTAACTAATATGGTGAAAGGTAAAAGCAGCACAGGAAAAAGGTTTTGTAGCTTGGACTACTGGGAAAAGTTTTGCTTGGTTCTCATTGAAGACAGTGAATCATAGATTAGAAATGCACAGGGATGTTCAACGACAGCAAACATGACCCTGTACCAGCAACCAACCCATATCAGAGTTTTCTCTGACTCCCTTAATGTGGGTTGCTTGCAGGAAAGGAAAGCAGCAGGTCCTGATTTATGCGTAGCAGCTGTGGAGGGCGCAGGGCCAGATTTGCATGTTACAGCCACAGGGAGGGGGCAGTGTCTGCATACACTACTAACCTTTATACGCTTAAACAACCTTAACACAACAGTGTACATTTTGACTTTCTTCTACTAAGTCCTTTTCTGCAAGACTTTTCAGGGCTTGTATTAGCCCTAATTAACGGGCTTATATGGCTTACGGCTAGTATAAGCCTTGGATGAATTTAAAGGCCTCAGAAAAGGAGTTTGCATTGATGCCCATTTTTTAATACGGACCATCGCAGTTCAAGGAATGGGTAATTAAAGCCACTTGTGCTCCTGAGAACCAATGGGTTTGTAGGTGCACAGCTGGATGAACTCATTTGCGTGCATGTGCTTGGGAATATGGGGATATGTCACCAGGTGCAACCACATCACATTAGACCCAATATGTAGCTCTGTAAGTTCACACAGACTAGAATACCTTAGCTTTTATGACATAGAATGTTTAGCTCAGAAAGGTACACTGAGCCAAAGCTTGTTTCCAGGTGTGTCCTAGGAGCACAGGGGGGGGTTAAGTGACTTCCTCAGGGTTACAGAGTATGCAGATAGCAGTGATGGGGTTCAGTCCAGGTCTGCTGGGTCTGCAGATTCACAGCTTGGTGCTTTAACCCTCTAAGCAATGCTGCCTCCCAGTACCTACCAGTCAAGTACTTAGTTATAGTCAGGGTGAAACGACCATGTTTTTCTGGTAGCGTGATCTATTTCTGGTACAACCTCCCAACCCCGTCAAGAAAAAAGAAGCCAGACTTTCTACTGATGGCATATCAGGAGTCAATATGGTAATTTAACTATAATAATGGTTTTAGGTGATAATGGCAAGTCTTTAACTGCGCAGATCACAAACACCGAACAGAACAGCGCCCGATGTCAAAAGGGCGACTAACACTACATGGGCCATTGCAAACAGTGATGGTTGCTTATTTTCTCAACAGCAGCAACTGAAATAAGTATTTTTATGTGGGGGGATATGCCCCCCCAAACACCCAAAACTAATATACTCAACTCGGGGAGGGTGGCGCGGACTCAGGAGAAAGTTGAAAACACACACACAAAAAAATAATTTTCCTGTAGAGCCAACCGGGATCCGAACCTGGATCCAACAGCTCAGAGTTGGTGGCCCAAGCCACTATGCCAAATGGACAGCTCGGCATGTCTTGGCCAAACAAATCCCTATATCCTGCTATAGCGAGTGTAGCTCACTGCTACACCCACTGTACTACAGTCATAGCTGTTATTCACCACTCAACGCACTCGCCCTTTGTACACGCAGTTTTATTGAGTTGCTCAAATTGAGACACTCAAAAAAACTTGCTCACATCACTCTACACCATAAAAACACTGCTGAACAGAACTGATGCGCCAGCCTAGGTTGCAGGATTGAGACTGTTTCTTCCGAACAGCTGAGGAGGAAACGAACCACGGTTTAAAAAAAAAGAGAGAGCTGCCTCATGTCGTGAGGAGGAGGAAGGACTTGCTTTATGCTGCAGCCATACCTCTTTGATGTAGCACATTAGGAGCCCTAGCCAGCAGCACACATCAGCAGCTGATATGCCTGTGTCCACATAGAAAGCAAGTACGGGTAAGTGCACATAAATCATGCTTTAGTAGTGTTGGATAGGGCCCTCGATGGAGCGCCTCTCATTTACATTGGAATTGACTTCTGTCCCCCACAGACATTGTTGTGTTCCACACTTCGGTGGAGCTATTTCTAAACATACAGTACAAGTTGGTAAAAGATGGATCTGTATGTTATAATTCAATAACACACAACAAATGTTCTCCGCCAAGGTTAGTTTTTCTGTGCTCTGCAGTGGGACCATCTGTTTCTCAGCATTTTCCTTGTTCAGTATGTACTTTTACCACATTAGCTAGTTCAGTTTTAAGAACTATTTAGAATATTGCTCAGGCATCTGTGTGTTATTGAGGTTTTTTTTTTGCCCACCTGAGGTGTGCGATGACCCAGAAACCTCGGAAGTAAAGCTCTAGAGGTTTATGAGGTCATCACACCAAGGGTATGAAAAAAACTCATAAAAACACACATGGCCTGAGTGTTATTTACAGGTATTTATTTTTTTTGTTACAGTAAGTGGCCCCAGATTAGGTTCAATAATTTGCATTGTTTTCGTTTCCATTTTAAAAATGGATTTTTTTTTTTGACCCGACAAACTGAGTGAGAAACACAGTCTGCCTTTATTAGAAATAAGTGGTTCAGGTTACTTCAGTGTGTTGTTATAAACTGTTTTTTTTATAGCAACATTATTAAGGCTTGGCTGATTTCTTTAGAAGGTGTTTTCAGTGTGACAGGAGGGCAGAGTGAGACTCATGGTTAAGACTTTCCCCATGAACACCTCACATCTGACAGCACCAACATCAGCTTGCGTTGTTAGATGCCAGCTGATCTCAAGCTATGGCACTTTAGTCTTCTAACAAAATGCCATAATAACTGGGTGTGGCATGTATGACATCACACCCAGAGTGTCCAAGTGACTTCAACCACCCAGGCATGGATTAATGCTCAGTAAACCCATGCTCTGGAGTGGGTTAATCCTCTTATAAAATGGGCAACTTTATTTTAGAGGTTTACCTAAATAAATACTTAAAAAAAACACTGTTTACATGCATTTGTAATAAAATATTTCTTTCCACCTAATGGGTTTGTCCTGTTGCAGATGCCATGGTTGTAGTTCTCCACTAGGTGGATTTTTTCTAATGAGGATGCCATAGTTGCAGTTTTTAACATGTTTCTTTGGTGGGGTGATCTGAAAAGGTCACTTTATATTGCTGTCACTCAGGATTCTGTAGTGCAGCAAGGCAACTATGGGTCTACAGGGGATTAATGCATGGTCAGGTGACCTGTTTTGACAAATTAGAATACAGGATTTTCAGTACCCATTTTATAAACAGTGATATTTGTACTGAAGGTTGACATTGCAAGACTTCCCACCAGTTCAAGGGATACCCATATTAACTAGAATAAAAGGTATATGCAGTCTGATGATTATAATTTACATAATTTGGACGCCTTTGAAAAAGGGCTCTTGAGTTCAAAGGTTTTCCAAACACAATAAATAAATAAACAAACAAACAAATAAAGGCCAAATGCTCAGCACTACACATTTTAGGCCTGGCATTTTTAAGAGGAACAGTTGAAGCCTGGACACTAGAGAAGGGCAGATTAGCATGTGATTAGCGTGTTGTTTTTATGTAAATATTTGCAGATGAGAACCTTTTTAGAATGGTCTGAGTTCGAACTCAAACCTGGAAAGCTTTGTCCATTCCTACTGGAGCCACAGAGCAATGTGCCTAGTGTGGCAGTACAAATGGGACTTCACAGTTAACCCCATAGCAGTCCATTAATGTTATGCAGCAACATAGCATCATGGTAATGATAGGGGTCTGGGGTCAGTCTTGCCTGCCCCACCAGCTGCATGTCAGTGGCTATTACACTCCCAATTTCAGTACAAAAACACATCCAAGCTTAACAGCTAGAATGTTACCCCTACTCTTGCTGTATAACCTTCTATGCCATTCTCCCTCTGGAATCTGTCTAGTAATGCTCTGAAAACCTGGATCGCGCTAGCTTCCACAGCCTCACCAGGCAGGCTATTCCACATGCTAATCACCCTCCATGAGAAGTGATGTTTTCTCATTGTTCTTCTTATCCTGCCACCCATCCTCGTTTGAGTGTATGTGCTCTAGTTCTGCTTGCACATCAGCTCAAACATCTCTGTGAGTATTGCACCCTATCAAATATGTTGTGTAAATTGGGATACTCCACCCTATGTAATATGTTCTGCAACTTGGGAGACTAAGTGAGAGTACTCACTGTCTTCCAATGTTTCAGCAGCAGAATGACTCACTGGTGTGGAATCACTATGATTCCAAAAGTACTGCAAAACCCCAAATCTGATTTAAAATAAGAACGAAAAACACTCTTACTTTCACAGTTGATGTAAATAATATAGATGCTGTAATATCCAATTTTTCTACCCCTCTTTTTCAGCACAACCTACAGTTCAGGTGCAGGATCGTCCAACAGCCACTGTGTCGCCACTGAGAACACAAAGCTCCCCTTCTCGCAGCCCAGCTCCTGTTGGTAGACCTCACTCAGTGATCTCCCCTCAGCATATTCATCAAACTGCTATTCCAGGTGTCCCTGGGGCTCCCAGTGCCAGGCCTGTTATTCCTCTCACCTCAGCAGCAGCAGCTATAACTCCTCCGAATGTCAGTGCAGCCAACCTGAATGGGGATGCAGGAACTGGATCTCCGAGTAACTCAGTGACCTCCAGTCCGGTGAATATGGCAACCACAGCTTGCAGGTCAGACGAGAGGAGAAATGAGAAGGTGAGTTTACTAAAAAAACATTTGGAGTCTGTTTCTTCAGTTTATTGTACTTAAAAGGCTAGTAGAAAGGCTGGAGTTAGGAGACATGCTGTTCTTTATGTTTTGTAATCCAGCCATGAAGGGAGGGGGTATTATGTCCTGTGAATGCCATTCTTCAGCAGTTCAGTTCAGTCTGGTTCATGTGCCACTTAACTGGGGAGCTGTTGATTGGATATGATAGTCATATTTGCTGCAAGCATGTCTAGTGCAGATTGCATTCTGTACAGTGTATGGGTACAAATAACTCTCTAATACATGTGATCAGAGTACAGTTTCCTGCACTTCCCTGAACATTTCTTTTTTTAAGCTATCGCGAGAGAGAGAGAATAAATGATGGCAAAGTGTGGTATACAAATAGAATAATAGATACCTAAGTGTGTATTACCAGGCAGTAATCTCATCGAGAGGTTTTGGGGACTTGGAACCTCGAGAGCGAAGCTTGAGAGGTTCCCAAAGTCCCCAAATCCTTGAGATGAGATTACTGCCTGGCAATACACACTTAGGTATTTGTTATTTTTTTAAATATATGGATCCAGTTTCTTTTGTAAGGGGTGGTCGGCTGCTGTGGGAAGACTCTGTTCTGGTCGACTGCTGCACTGTCCCGCTCCTCTCACCTACTGCACTGTCTTGCTCTTCTAACCTGTCCCACAGCCAGGCACTGACTCCTCTATTGAGGGAAAAGCTCTTTTTTGGTAGGCAGACTTAACCTTTTCTTTCTCCCCCAGAATGCAGGGATCAACTGGATAGTTCCATTTTCCGTAAGAATTAAAATAAAAAAAATATCTCGGTCGCGATTTTGTCTCACTAAGCGAGAGATGGCCGCCATGTTATTCAAAATGTTCCGCCAGCCCAGAAAGAGAAAGTGGCCAATCATGAGCCACATTTTCAGAGGATAGTGTTTGATTGACACTGGCAATATAGCGTGCTGTGGGAGAGCTTGCACTTACGCTGTTCCATTTTTATGATAATACTATCCTTCAGAGCTCCAAACAATACTATTACGGATGCAGAACGATAGTATTATCAGCTGCCAAGTATGGTATTATCACTTCAGGGATGATGCTATTATGAGGATTTTTTTGTATGCTTTTTAACCCTATTATTTCAACAATCCATATATTAAAAGTAAATAATACTGTACCATCGAGGGGTCAAACAAACCATAAAGTTATTAGTCCGAAGGGCAAGTAGCCCTTACGGGCTTATTGTACCCCAAGATAGTATTATTTCAGGAGTATACTGGACTTTGCCTTCTTTTATTTTATAAAATACATTAAGTAGAACTGTTGTTCATTGTGTCCACTGTTTTTAAGTAGTGTAGGTATTTCGCTTAGCAGAGTGGTATATAAGTAGTGTTCTTAAGTAATGTAGGGATTTCACTTAGCAGAGTGGTATGTGGGTAGTGTTTTTTTCATAATGTAGGAATTTCTCTTAGTAGAGTGGTATCTAGGTAGTGTTTTTCAGTAGTGTAGGGATTTCCCTTAGCAGCGTGGTATATAAGTAGTGTTTTTTCATAGTGTAGGGATTTCCCTTAGCAGCGTGGTATATAAGTAGTGTTTTTTCATAGTGTAGGGATTTCCCTTAGCACGGTGGTATATAAGTAGTGTTTTTTCATAGTGTAGGGATTTCTCTTAGTAGAGTGGTATATAGGTAGTGTTTTTTTATTCTGTAGAGATTTCCCTTAGTAGAGTGGTATATAGGTAGTGTTTTTCAGTAGTGTAGGAATTTCCCATAGTAGAGTGGTATATAGGTAGTGTTTTTCATAGTGTAGGGATTTCCCTTAGCAGAGTGGTATATAGGTAGTGTTTTTCACTGTAGGACTTTAGCAGAGTGGTATATAGTAGTGCTCATTGTGTGACTCCACAGCAGAGTGGCACAGGCAGTGCCTTTGGCAGGGACTCCCTGCAGAGCATAGGCAGTGCTCTTCACACTGTAGGACTCCCAGCAGAGCGGCACATAGGCAGTGCCTTCACACCCAGGACTCCCAGTTAAGAGCACAGGCAGGCTCTTCACCGCAGGACTCCCAGCAGATGGCACAGGCAGTGCCCTTCTCACAGCAGGATTCCCTAGCAGAGTGGCCTATAGGCAGTGCCTTTTCCACAGTGCAGGACTCCCCAGTTAAGAGTGGCATAAGCAGTGCTCTTTCCACAACGTGACTCTCAGCAGAGTGGCATACAGGCAGTGCCTTAGTGTAGGACTTCTCAGCAGAGTGGCATACAGGCAGTGCTCTTCACAATGCAGGATTCCCAGCATGGTACATAGGCAGTGCCTTCCAGTGCAGGACTCCCAGCAGAGCGGCATAGGCAGTGCTTCAGTAGGACTCCCTGTTGCAGTGGCACAGGTTCTGCCTTTTCATAGCAGGATTCCCAGCAGATTGCATAGGCAGTGCTTTCCACACTGCAGGACTCTCTGCTGATTTTTATATAGCAGTATTCTTTTCGAGGACCTCAGCAGAGTGCATGCAGTGCTTCACAGTGGGACTCCCTAGAGTGGCATAGGCAGTGTCTTCCACAGTGCAGACTCCTCAGCAGAGTGGCATGTGCAGTGCCTTCACAACGTAGACTCAGCAGAGTGTACATAGGCAGTGCTTTTCCACAGTGCAGGGACTCCCAGTTAAGAGTGGCATACAGGCAGTGCCTTTTCCACAATGTAGATTTCCTTAGCAGATGCATATAGGTAGTGTTTTTCAGAGTGTAGTGGATTCCTTAGCAGAGTGGGTATATAGGTCAGTTTTTTCACAATGTAGGATTCCCTTAGCAGAGTCTATATAGGTAGAGTTTTTTCATAGTGTAGGGATTTCCCTTAGCAGAGTAGTATATAGGTAGTGTTTTTTCATAGTGTAGGGATTTCCCTAGCAGAGTGGTATATAGGTAGTGTTTTTTATTGTGTAGGGATTTCCCTTAGTAGAGTGGTATATAGGTAATGTTTTTTGATAATGTAGGGATACCCTTTAGCAGAGTGGTATATAGGTAGTGTTTTTCATAGTATAGGGATTTCCTTTAGCAGAGTGGTATATAGGTAGTGTTTTTTCATACTGTAGAGATTTCCCTTAGCAGAGTGGCATATAGTTAGTGTTTTTTCAGTAGTGTAGGGATTTCCCTTAGCTGAGTGGTATATAGATAGTGTTTTTTCATACTGTAGGCATTTCCCTTAGCAGAGTGGTATATAGGTAGTGTTTTTTCATACTGTAGGGATTCCCTTAGCAGAGTGGTATATAGGTAGTGTTTTTTCTTAGTGTAGGGATTTCCCTTAGCAGAATAATATGTAGGTAGTGTTTTTTCATAGTGTAAGGATTTCCCTTAGCTGAGTGGTATATAGGTAGTGTTTTTCATAGTGTAGGGATTTCCCTTGGCAGAATGGTATGTAGGTAGTGTTTTTTCATAGTGTAAGGATTTCCCTTAGCTGAGTGGTATATAG
Organism: Neoceratodus forsteri; assembly: GCA_016271365.2. Lineage (NCBI taxonomy): Eukaryota > Metazoa > Chordata > Ceratodontiformes > Ceratodontidae > Neoceratodus > Neoceratodus forsteri. Next base: position 160,615,209 of record CM057459.1, on the reverse strand, counting down.
GTAATGTTTTTCATAGTGTAGGGATTCCTTGGCAGATGGTATGTGGGTAGTGTTTTTCATAGTGTGAAGTTTCCCTTAGCTGAGTGGTATATAGGTAATGTTTTTCATAGGGTAGGGATTTCCCTTAGCAGAATGATATGTAGGTAGTGTTTTTTCATAGTGTAAGGATTTCCCTTAGCTGAGTGATATATAGGTAGTGTTTTTCATAGAGTAGGGATTTTCCTTATTGCAGTGGTCCAGTATGGCTGTTATTGCTTTTCCATAGTGTAGTGGTAGTGTTTTTCTATAGTGTAATGGGGTTGGCCTGTTTGTGCCTGCAGTGTTTTCATAGTGCATGGCCTTTCTACAAAAGGAGGTGTGGCTTCGGTAGTCTTCCCCTTAGTGTCTGTTGTGTGGTGTGGTGTGCTGTCAAGAGTGGTGTGGTGTGTGGTCGGAAGTGGCATTTATAATTTTGGGCTGGGGCAGAAGTAGCTGCTTTCAGGCCATGAGCATCATAAGCAGAGAGGACCGGCAGCAGCAAGGAGGTCCTGCATGAGAGACCTGCCACTTCAAGGGTCGCGGTTGCTTGAAGAGTGAAGCTGGAAGGAGGGCATTGGATGGGTTTTAGTGTAGGTCAGGGTAGTTTTCTGCAGGTAGATTGTTTGGAAGTTTTGGGTGGCTGTTATGTGAGTTAATAAGGGGGCTGTTACAGTTGTAATAAATGGCTTTTACATGTGTTATTGAGATGCGTGTTACATATTTTATTGGGGGTGTAACTGAGTGGTTGGTAGTGTGTTTGGTATTATATGTTATTAAGAGATTAATAATACATTTATTCAGTGTAACTAGTTGGTTGGTTTTGTATACACTAATTGTTTTTTTTCATATATGCTAATTGAGTAGCATTGTATGCAGGGAAATATATGATGACATTATAAATGGGGATGAGGGCCCAACTAGGTATTCTCATTTCGTGAGTCTACACAGAAGATAATACAATCAGATGCTTGAGACCCTTGAGTTTTGAAATGTAGGTCAAAAGATAAAGCAGAAGTTTGACTTTACATGCTACTAAGCACTCCATATGCCACAATAGTCATATGTAGTTGCATTAGTTAGAACTGTTTTATTGAGAGAGAGAGAGAGAGAGAGAGAGAAAAGAGAATATCTTAGACAGGACAAGGCCCCCCCCCCCCATTTCAGATAGTATCATGAGATCTTGCCTGGATTTCTAATTTTCTCCTCTGTTATCCTTTTGCTGAACATCAAACATCACCCAATCAAGCCTCTGCCACTCCTTTTTTCGATTATCATTTTTTTTATTTCAGTTTGTTACAAAAACAATGCAAAACATCACAGATATATTACAGTATAACAAAATATAAAATAATAACTTAAGCCACACAAGACACCATAACTATAGACACCTAGAAACTCAGATGAAGACGAGAGACACTCACCAACAAAGGCAAGGCATGTGGTACTGAGGAATAAGGAGATACTGTATGGTTATTTGATAGAATCAGACATTTAAACATAAGCTGTTTGGGTACATCTGTGAACAAGCTGAGTGTGTTGCTGCAGTATCATTGTATAGTAGTTGGAATGCCCTTTCCCATATGCCACTCCTAAGCACTAGCCCCTAAATCTTCCCCATGGGTTCTTCAGTTTACATCTGGAGGACTGCCAGAGACAGGTAGTTTAAACTTTCATCTGAAGGACAGTACCTTGGACAGGGTGCATTCCCCAACTACTGTATTGCAGTGGCAGTACTGGGTATGAGTCCAAGTCCCAGCTGTGAGACTTGAACCATACCCAAGTGGCACAAAGGATGCATGTTATATCCATTCATCCTTTGGATGAGATGTGAAACCGAGGTCCCTTCTGTCCATCTCTGGTCACTGTGCAGGTAGAAGTAAAAGATCCCATGGCATTTCTCAAAGAAGAGATGGGGAATTTTTTTATTGAAGTAAGAAAAACATACACAACATAGGGTGAAATATCTCAAAAACCCATTAGACAAAAAAATCAGAAAGAAAATCACCAAAGAAAAACGTGCAGTACATATAATCCAAAAAAGGAAACACTGTAAAAAATAAAACATGGAAAGTACACCATCCAGATTCTGCATTGACTATATAAAATTGTCAGAACAGAGATTTTCCCTCCTGACCAACTAGTCTCTGAGTTAAAGCCAAGTACAGTGCCTCCAGAAATTCAGAAATTGGTATGTTGGTAAAGTACATCTTCCCCTTTGGTATATTTTTTGCAAGGCATTCTTAATCACCAAAAAAGTGACTGTAGCAGGACTGACTTTCTGCTGGTGTGTAAATACATGTCTAGCCTGCCAAAGATAATCCCACCGCTGTACCACTGTATTACCGCATTTATTAGCACCTCTGTATTACTGTACGAATTGTCATTACTACTGTTATCCCTCTACCCCTTCCCCCAGGACATACCGTGAGACAAGCATTAAGTTGCTCAGTGTATCTTTCCTGGTGAAATGTTTCAATAAAAAAATAAAATATTTACACCTAGTAAAATTTGAACATAAAGTACTTTGGTTGTATTTATTGACTGTATCAGGAAAAAGCCCCAGGGCAACCATTTTGTAATTGAGGGGCTGCAAACAGTGATCACCCCTTTCTTTTTTTTTTTCATTATAACTGTTTGGTCCCCGTCGCCTCCTCCCGCCAACTGGTGATGGGGACACATAGGTATTTTTGCAGGTTTTCTCCCCTGCCCCCGAGGCCCCAGCACATGGCTGTGCGGCGTGTGGAGGCATGCTATGCACCCTGTGGTACCAGCTCAGCCCCATCCACCTCCCATAATTGTTTGCCGCCCCCTGTCTGCCGTGTCCACCTATGCCCCACGGATCTCCACCCGGGTGGGAGTGGAATATGGGGGTGCCAACCCACCCCTCACCACCCTCAAGAGAGCTGCCCATTGGCCGGCACCCCGACGACCCAAGGTCATTCCCAAGCCGGGGTTGCCAGCGTAATGCGAGGTGTGGCATCCAGCTCCTCAACCCTCAGTGCCACCGGGCCAGCATCATACCTTTCTTTAAATAGAATTTGCCATAGCTCCAGTGATGTTGGGCATGCCATGAAAAAATGTTGCTGTGTTTCTATCTCTAATGGGCAGGATGGTCTGGAACATTTCCTTTCATCGGTTGTTTTGTGTTTTAATGAATTTTTGTACCCCCAATTTATCATGGCAAGAAAGCGAAGTTACTTCCCACATATCTGTAGGCATCCTTCTGTCAATTAATTGAAGGAAAATTTCTTTCTCTCTTCCATTAGGGCACGATGGGATCATTAAAGGGGAATTACAGTGTGTATCAAGTATACCATAGTACTATACAGTTTTCTTGTTTGAGACAAAAAGTGTGTGATAGTAATGTTCCATTTGTTATTTTAAACACCACAGACCATACTTTAAAGGGAATCCTGGGAGTACTGTGGGAGTGGACTCATCTCAAATTGTTACGTTCCCATATATCTCTCATAGGAAGTAGTCAAGCAGCAGTCATTGGACTCCAAAGTGTTGATCCCCCAAGTAATACCAGACTGAAATTAAACACTAAAAACAAGCAATGAAAAAAGACTACAGGGTTAATCATTCTAACACCCCCTTTGTCATAGTCTATATAAGTATCATCTTGTTTATTGGGTTTAAATGGCTGCCTCAAAATCCTTAAACAAATAAACTATATAAAAGGATCTCTGTATCTAGTGGTGGCAGAAAAATATGTGCCACATGTAAGAAGACTTGCAAAATTAGTGTTTTTAATAAATTATTTTACATTTGGAAGCAAGCTTCTGCTTCCACCCAGTAACTTTCCCCAAGGTCTTGGTGATATTGTGTTCCCAGTTATATAAGGTGTCATTATTTGTGCAAAAAGTTATTCCTAGTGTCCTGATGGTGTTATTTGAGGTGTCGTTATTTGTGCAAAAAGTTATTCCTAGTGTCTTGATGGTGTTATTCGAGGTTGGTATGTCAACAATAAGTGTTACATAATCAATAATTTTAGCCTATGGGCACACTTCTACTTTTGGTGTAATTCAGTCTAGCTCCAGACACGTTTTCAGCATGTTGAATAATATTATCCGGCTACCCAGTTGATCTCCTTATCCCATAAACCCAGACATTCTGCATATGCCAAAATCTTTACTTCCCCCGTCCCTCTGTGTGCGTCTGTATACCTTTTACCGGTGTGCTCCTTTGTATTCATCTAAATAGTGGGTCCAAAAGAAAGATATATAAAAATGGGCTTAAAGAACAGCCCTGCCATACCCCTTTCAGTACTCTAACAACTCTGCCCAACCATCCATTAACTAAGCTGTTTTATAAAGAACGACTCCATTGAACAGAAGTCACTGGTCTGGCATATGCTGTTAAAACTTTAAACATATATGTGTGGCATACCCGATCATATGCCTTCTCCTGAGCAAGTGATATTAGATAGCCAAAATTGTTATTCTGGTTGTCATTATCCAGTATTTCTCTTAATAATATGAAGTTATCAGACACTGATCTCTGGGGTATTGCACAAGTTTGAGCTGGTTCTATTAGGATGTTGGCCACCTTTGCCGGTCTGTTTGCTAGTATTTTGTCCAGAAGTTTAAAATCCGTGTTTAGGAGACTTATAGGCCTCTAGTTCCCTAAATCGTGCCTATCCCCTTTTTAAACAACAAAAACATTATAGCTTGTGACATGGATACAGGCATCCATCCCTGGGTCAATATTTTCAATAAACAAAGCAGCTAAAACAGACTCTAAGGTCTCACCAAAGGTTTTATAAAACTCAGACGTGAGAAGATCCATCCCTGGAGCAGTGTTTTTGTTCAGTTTCTTTACTGCAGCCAGAACCTCATTTCTTGGTCTAGGGCTGACAAGACCTGATTTTTAATCTGAAGACAATTGCAGAATATTTAAACCTTCCAAAACACCGGGGTCCCAGTTAGCCTCTGATTGGGAACCGACAGTAGATATGACATATTTAGTATGTCCATAATTTTTTGTGGTGCAGTAGAGATCTGCCCTTCTTCATTGGACCTCAAACCTGTGACATGTTTGTTTGACACCCTGTCTTTACAGTCCTTAAATATATCCAAACTGCTCTCAGCCCTGCGTACCAAATTGCTGTTCCCGTTTTAAAGAGATAGCTCTGTTATATTGATATTTGAACATTTCCACGTTTACCTCTTGTATTTGAGGAGTTAAGTTACATTTCCCTTAAAGGGCTTTGGAAATGAGCCATGGAGTTTGCTTCTCAAATTCAAATACCTCATATTTGTCATGCTTAATTTTTACTGCTAGTTTTATAAAAAAAACTGTGTAAAATATTGTTTTGAGTCACTGTACCATTTCAGAAGGGAATCATAGGCACAGATAATGAATATCCTTACCTGAAACAGACTTTCATTTCTGCACCACTAACTCATTTGTTCATAGCTGGGAATTCAGTTTCCACATTGAGTTTTTTCTGTGTCATAACAATACCTGGGGTACAGCTGCAAGATACAGCTACGTGATCTGATGTTTCTAATTGCACTGTACGTGCCCCACATACTTTTAATGGACTGGGGAAAAAAATAATTAGGTCAGGTGGCCGATTACCCTCTCTCATAAGTTTTTGCTGCAACTTGATGTACTGCCTTATACTCATCTTACAAAGAAGCAGTAGGAATCATGGCATTCGAGTTCAAGTTTATTGCAGGAAAACTCCGTAGAGCAAGCTCATTCACAAGGAGGTCCTTTGACAAAGACAGGTAGTTACAGATTGCATAATCGAAAAAAACAGTACAAATTTAAGTACAGAATTATGGGCAAGCATTAACGTGTTGCATAAAAATGACAATGACATAGAAAAATACAAGTACAGAAAATGACCTCAAACCAGTGACATATTTGTTTGACACCCTGTCCTTACAATCCTTAAATATATCCAAACTGCTCTCTGCATCCATCCTTGCTATGGCATTCAGGAAATTCATATTGCTGAAAATGTTCATGGTGTTACCGCCCCTGTCTTCCAAAGCCAAACCGCAAGTACAATCTCCCCCAAATATCAGCAGTCTTCCAATGTGTAAATCTGGTTGGATTTCTTTAAAAAGATCCACAAATGCAGATACTGCTTGGGGAACATAAAAATTAATAAAACAGTACTAAAAGTTGCCACTCCCAGTGTCCAACAACAATGCTGTACCTGGACAGATTTCTACCAGTCTCTATTCTTTAAAACTGTATCCTTTTAGTAAAATGTCAACCCCATCACACGTATCTTCCCCCCGTGACCAGAAAGAACAACCCTTATCCATAACCTTTTTGTCTGAGATACCTCATGTGCAGATTTTAACTTTGTATCTTGTATAAATACAATATTTCCAGAAACATTATCCAAAATATGAAGAGTAGTGAGCCTTTTTTTGTATCCTTTGATACTTCCCACATTACGGGTTAGAGGGTTCAAAACAGGGCCTTTGCACATGGGGATATTAGAATGGTGATTAGATCACTTCAGACTGTGATCTAGTCCTCCCTCAGTCTTTTTGTCTTTAGAGATATCTGCTTGTGAGTCAGAAGAATAGTCCACGACAGAAGAGGCCACAGATGATGCATCTGAGTCAACGTTCTCCTCTTCTGTATCCCCCACTGCTTACACTTGTTCAGTGTGCCATACTTATTTTGAGTTAGAACAGGTTGTGCTCTTTCATACTTCCCAGTTTTCCTTCTAGTCCACCTTCTTTTTCATTTAACAATCTGTCGGTGCGAAAGTCATTTTGTTGACACCGATATGGGCACAGGCAATACGCTGCCTGACTTTGCTGCGCCAGGCATTGCGGCTCCCTGACGCCAGAGCACCATCCAGGAAAACATTCCTGTTTTGTGGGGGGCTTTACCCCCAGCACCCCCCGATGTGGGGGGGGGGCTCTGCTCCCGCAACTAAATATAACAAACTCCAGGGCGGGCATGCCCCAAAGGGAGGAAAAATTGTTTGGGTGCCAGAGACAATGTGAGTGCAGGCAATCAAAAATCAAGACCGCTCCAGTCACTCTTGCCCTTGTTGCGGCACCCTAATTGTGGCACCAAAATTCAGTCGCCACGTTAACGGGCTACCTCTGAAAACTACTTCCATTGGGGTTGGGTGAAGAGGCATCTACACATCCACCTCTTGTATGTCTTCTGGGTCTTTGTCAGAAGAATGGGCTACAGCCTGTGTATCCTTCTGATGGGGAGGACGTGGCATGGTATCAGTGATCATGGAGGCCAAGCTCTTTGCCCATTTTGTTCTCTATTTGACTCCATAGTTTGTTGAGAGGCTAGCGTAGGGATATCTTTCTAAGTGGGCATGAGTGGTGTGGCCTGAGGAGCCAAAGGCCCAGCCCTAAGGGTCTGAGGGGGAAATGCTTCTTTCTGGGTCATGGACTGCGGAGTATTCTCCCTTGTACTCTGAGCAAGAACCTGAGACTTGGTAATGATTTGTTCCTAGTCTGCAGTTGTGTGCTGCCCAGGCGCACTGTCAATAAGAGTGCCCCTCCTCATCATACAGATTACACCAAAAAGGATTTGGGCATTGCAGGCTTACATAACCATAATCTAGACTTAAATTACAAGGGGGCAGGTCACAAACAGAGCTTCTTTTTATACTTGTTCACTTAAAATGGTAGATAGCAATTTAACAAACCTTACCAAGCTAAATAGTTATAACCAGTCTACAACAAATAACTTCATAAAAATGTAGATTAATTAAGAATTAAAGACAAATTTGATAAAGAAAAATGAAAAATCATTAAGAAATCCATAAATAAGTCCCTTTCTAAAATCTAAGATGAACTTACAATAAATAAGACTAAACTAGCAGATAAGAAAACTAACGCCACTATCCTCAAAGTTAATTAGGCATTGAAATGGTAGATTGATCAATGGTAAAGGAAAGCTGACTAGTTACCCAGTGATTTGAAAACATACTGTGAAAAGGAAAAGAAGCAAGGTTAAAAACCACTCCAAAAGAAGGCTACACAACAAGATCAGGGTAAAGATCGAACTTCGTCCACCTATTAACAAAAGCCAGCAATCTGTCTTGGACACTAAAGGTTATCCGCTCAAAGTGTTGGGTGAGTTGTAAAATAGTGACCCAATCAGTGACAGTAGGAGGGTCAGGTTGAGCCATTTCTTCGTGATGGCCTTTGCGGTCGCCATAATCAGAATGGATCAGCGATATAGAGCCTCACGCCCCTTTAAAAGTTTTGGAGGGACTTTTAATAGTAAGAGTTCTGGCCCCAGCGGTGTGGAGATACTTAGTATCTATGAGATATGGCTAGCAATAACTGACCAAAAATGTTGTAAGGAGGGGCAGAACCAAAAGATATGGGCCTGAGAAGCATTCGGCTCTCCGCCAACACGAGGCTGAAAAGGAGGGGTCCCATTTCGCCGTGAGCGGGGGTACTATGAAATAACAGATGCCTAATTTCCATGCAAACTCTCGCCATGTTGGGGAAGATGAGGTTCACCATGAATACATCCATATCTTGGACCACAGTTAGTTGTCCAATGGGATAGCAAGATCCTGCTTCCAGCGAGCTCTTACTGTGTCAGTGGAGTACCCCTGGACTCCAATAAAATTGGTGTAAAGCAGTGTAATTGCTCATTCTCCGTATTTTGAATTTCAGAGATGTTCGGGGGCAAGAATGATACTGTAGGAGTTGACAATAGGCCACCTGCATCATCTTATTAATATAGTCCCTAAGCTGGTAATAACAAAATCTATCACTTAGGGACCAATGAAAAGTTTGTATTACATTTTCAAAGGGAATTACAGTATTTGCTTTCAAAAGTTGCCAAGGGGAGTGGACATCCTTTTGAGCCTGGGCTTAGAACCAAGGATCAAGTGAGGCTGGGAGGAAGGATTCATCCCACGCCCACCATCTATATTTCCATAAGGTCCTTTGGGGCAGATCCTTTGACGTGCCCCATCTCCAGCCCTCCAGTATCATATGGAGGCCTGTAAGTGTGGAGTGTAGCAGGGTATTTATGTATCTGGGTGAAAAGAGAGGGGCAGGGAGTAGGAGAGGAAAGGGTTCCTGAAGAGCTATAGTCTTCCAGTGCGTTGTGTAATGGGGGTGACCCTGTAGTAAAGAAACCCTCATCTTGGCAGCAACCCAATATCCAGCTAATAGGGAGAGGGCCCATCCACCCTAATTTTTTGAAAGGTAGAGTATCTGACGTCGTATCCAGAGTCACTGTCCTTTCAAAATAAAGGCCAGCAGGAAAGACTGCCAAGTGTAAAACTCACGTTTAGGGATTGGGCAAGGGACACATTGAAATAAGTAAAGGAACTACGAGAGAATATTCATTTTGATAGATTGAATATGTGCATGGAGGGACAGGGGAAGCAAGGACCACTGGCTAATATCTTATTTTAATGTGGCAACCAAGGGAATGTAGTTTCGGGAAAAAAGCATGGCGGGTTGGGGCCTCAAATGCACTCCTAAGTACTTAATAGAGGGAAGGTCCCATTTCATTGGATAAGTTTTCTGTAGAGTCTGAGAGACCTCATGAAAGAAGACCAATACCTCTGTTTTATTAGTATTAAGTGTGTAACCTGAAAGGTCCGAAAAAAATCTGTGTTTGTCAGAAAAGTTTGGGAAGAAAATTTTCAGGATCCATTAAATAAAGAAGAATATTGTTGTCATATAATGCCAATTTGTGTTCCAAACCTCCAAAGTGATACCCTTAATTGCTGGGTTTAAAGAAATACTTTGTGCTAGTGGCTTTATATAAAGAGCAAATAAAAGTGGGGAGAGGGGACAACCCTGTCTGCTTCCCCACCATAACAAAAAATGGTGTGAAAGATTCCTGTTAGTCCTTACATATGCCGAAGGAGCCATATAGATTTTCTAAAAGAAATTTGTAATGTGTTCAGTGAAACCGAAGCCGGCAAGGACCCCCTTCAAAAAGGACCAAGAAACCTTGTCAAACGCTTTTTCTGCATCTAAACTCAAAAGAAAAGCAGGTGTTTTGGTCCTAGTTAGGTGATCAATAATGTGAACTGTCCATTGGATGTTATCCTGTGCCTGACGGCCAAGTGACAGACCCAGTTTGGTCTATGTTGTTCGGTTGGGGAATGATTTGTTGCAAGCACCTGTTGTAGATAGAGTTAAGAATCTTGTAATCCATGTTGAGAATGGATATTGGTCTATGTAAGGTGCAGTTAGAGGGATCCTTACCGGGCTTTGGGACCACCGAAATTATGGCCTGGGACCACAAAGATGTACGGGGACACTCTTCAGTGATGGCAGGGTTGTATGCTGTATACAGTAAGGGGAGACCTGTCACTTTAAATTTCTTATAAAATTCTCCCAGAAGGCCATCAGTACCTGAACGTTTACCAACTTTCAAATTACTAATTTCCCCATTCTATCTAACAGCGGGTAATTGGAGCCTGCAGAAACTAGTTTTGGACTTGGGTAATGGCAGGTCCTCAGTTGACCAGGATAAAGGTAACACGGTACACAGCCCATTAGTTAATCAGCTGTATGGTCACTTGTAATGCAGTTTAATGCAATCAATTTTTAAAACACGACCAGTCATCACCATTGAATCCCACATGCCCAAGGAGCCATGCACTGCTATTTCAACATAATCATGCCTTCCTCTGAGTCTCCTATTAATGGATTTACACCCTTCATGTCCTGGTGTTTTGCACTCCTGATTCTTAACTTCTGACTGACACTAGATGCTGGACTGTTGATGAAATAAAATTTTGACTGCTATATAAATTTCTACGAAGCTGTATGTACCGTGTTAGCAACTAGATTACTGGATTTATGCCCTGCACATTCTGGTGTTTTGTACTTCTGCTTCTTAGCTGCTGACTTATACTAGATGAATTGTTGGTGAAGTAATAGTTTTAATGCTATATAAAGCTCTGGTAAGCCAATTTCTATCAAGTACTATATAGAAACATAGACAATGATGGCAGAAAAAGACCAAAGACCAAAGGTCTAGCTAGTTTGCCCAGAGTTCCCTATCTGCTCTGGGACCTATTGTAAATATAGGTTATCACCTCCATTCCCTTCACTACTCCAATCAACCTGAGCAACCACCAAACCCTTCACTCTGTCCCAAATCATACTTGAAACCATTTGTGGTCTTGGTACCCACCACCTCCACTGGCAGACTCCATGGCTCCACCATCCTTCCCATAAAATATAACTTCTTCACGTCCATCTTAAACCTCCCCCCACCAGTTTCCACTAGTGACCTCAAGTTCTTGACTCTGTACTCCTGCTAAATAGTTTCCCACAGTTCACCTTGTTTATTCCATTCAGGAACATGAAGATCTCTATCACATCCACCTCTGTCATCTGGTCTCCAGCAAGTACATGTTCAGTGCCTTGAGATGATCTTTGTAAGATCTGCCGTTCAGCAGAAGTCGGGCACTCACCACCTCCAATAACATAGACACCAGTCATAGGCTAAAGCTATGTTATAATTTTATCTGTAGACACTCAGGGTCCTGAATGATCTTGGTCACCCTGCATTGCACCATCTCCATCCTCTCCCTGTCTTTCCTTAGGTGAGAACTCCAGAAAAGCTCACAGTATTCCAGGTGCAGCCTCACCAGTGACTCACTGTATATAGAGGTAGTATTACCTCCTGTTTCCTGCTGGCAGTACCCCTTCTGATACACCCCAGCATCCTATTAGCCTTACTACTGGCCTTGTTACATACACTGGCTTGTTTGAGGCAGTCACCAATGATGACTCCACAATCCCTTTCCTCTGCTGTAGTGCTCAGTTTAACCCCTTTCATCTATAACTCTTCCCTTTTTTCCCCCTACATGCATAACCTTGCAGTTTTTGACATTGAATTTCAATTGCCAAACCTCAGACCACCACTATAGCCTTTGTAGATCCCTCTGCATCTCACCGATCACGTCATCACTATTTATTCTACCACAGAGCTTCGTGTCATCTGTGAAGAGACACAAGTTGCCCTGATGCCCTCTCCAGTGTCACTGATGAACATACTAAAGTGGACAGGACCCAGGACAAATTCCTGCAGCATCCCACTCATGACCCCCCATTCTAATCTGACCCCATTTACCACCACCGTCTGCTCTCTCCTTTAGCCAGTTTCCTACCAGTCTCACTATGTCACTGGCCACGCCCAGCTCCTCGAGCTTCTTAACATAGAAACATAGATTTTAACAGCAGATAATGACTGCCTGGCCCATCTAGTCTGCCCGTTTCCCTACCTACTTAAACTTCAGATCCTAAATGATCAGCAACTTACCCTCCCTTTCCTATCACTAGGGTCGCCTTCTGTCTATCCCATGCATTCTTGAACTCACCAATCATTTTAGCCTCTACGACCTCTGCTGGGAGGCTGTTCCATGCAACCACCACCCTTTCTGTGAAAAAATATTTCCTCACATTACCCCTCAGTCCCCTTCCCTCTAGCCTCATATTGTAACCCCTTGCTCTTGCACATCTCTTTTTTTGAAAGATGCTGCACTCCTGGACCTTGTTGATTCCCCTGAGGTACTTGAATGTCTCTATCTTATTCCCCCCCCTCCCTCCTTTCCTCCAGGGTATACATATTGAGGTCTTTCAGTCTTTCCTCATATGTTTTCTGGTGCATTCCTTTCACCATTTTTGTTGCCCTTCTCTGGACCGCCTCCATTCTGTCAGTGTCCTTCCAGAGATGTGGTCTCCAGAACTGAACACAGTATTCCAGATGTGGCCTGACCAATTGTCTGTACAGTGGCGTCACTACTTCCTGTTTTTTACTGGTGATGCCCCTCCCTATGCACCTCAGCATCCCTCCGGCCCTCCCTACCGCCTTTTTGTATTGCTTGGCCACCTTCAGGTCGTCTGTTATGTTTACCCCCAGATCCCTTTCCAGTTTTGTTGTTGTTAGTATCTCTCCTCCCACCCCAATATTGTATTCCTCTCTAGGATTCCTGTGACCCAAGTGCATGACTTTGCACTTTTTTGTATTGGAATTTAAGCTGCCACTCTCTTGACCACTCCTCCAATTTGTCTATGTCTCATCACTTTTTCCACCCCATCTGGAGTGTCTAGCCTATTGCAGATCTTGGTGTCATTCACAAAGAGGCTTACCTTACCTTCCAGTCACTCTGCAATGTCACTAATGAAGACACTGAAGAGGACCAGCCACAGGACCGATCCCTGTGGCACCCCACTTGTCACCCCCTCCTGGGATTGAACTCATGTTTACCACCACCCTCTGTATCCTGTTGCTCAGCCAGTTTCAGACCCAGTGTACCACCTTGGGACCTACTCCCAGACAGTGCAACTTGTTTACTAGCCTCCTGTGTGGGACAGTGTCAAATGCCTTGCTAAAATCTAGGTAGGCCATGTCCACCGCCCCTCCCTGATCCACCACCCTGGTTACCCAGTCAAAGAAATCTATCAGATTTGTTTGACAAGATCTCCCTGCCTCTGGTCTTGTGCCCCCACTAGCCACCAGGTATGCTATAGTCCTTTCATTTAAATGGATTTCATGATTTTCCCCACCACTGAGGTCAAGCTGACTGGCCTGTAATTTCCAGCCTCTACCTTGCTCCCACTTTTGTGTAGTGGTACCACATTCACCCTCCTCCAGTACTTTGGTACCACTCCCTCCTCTAGTGATTTGTTAAATAGGGCTGTCAGTTGTGTCCCTAGAACCTCCCTGAGTTCTTTCAATATTCTGGGATGCATCCCATCTGGTCCCACTGCCTTGTCCACTTTTAGTTTTGAGAGTTCTTTTAGGACTCTCTCTTCCATAAGTGGACTGGTGTCCACCTCCCCTGTGTGTGTCTCTGACCCCTAATTTTGGTCCCTCCCCTTCCCCTTCCCCTTCCTGTGTAAATGCTGAGCAAAAGTATTCATTTAAATTTTTGCTTTTTCTAGGTAACGCTCACCCCCATTCAACCGCACAATCCTCTATTGGTCTTTTCCTTTCCCTAATGTACCTGAAGAAGGTTTTGTCACCTTCTTTTACTGATTTTGCTATCCTTTCTTCAGTTTGCACCTTTGCACACCTGACTGCCTTCCCCACCTCCTCCTGCTGCTTTGCCTGGTACATTTCCCTGTCTCCCTTCCTCTGTGTTTCCTTGTACTTTCTGAACGACTGTTTTTTTTCCCCTAACCTTCTCTGCCACTGCTTTTGAAAACCATAGTGTTTTTTTTCTTTCTTTTTGCTTTGCTTTGTTTGCTAGCTTTATGTAACACCCAGGTGGTGCTATCCCAAGGGCTACTACCCCTGCCTGCTTGACTACGGACAGTTTGAGGGGCCTAGGTTCTATGGTGGGTGCCTCCACCCAGAGGTCAGGGTTTGTAGTGGTTAGTCTAACTTGGTCACAGCCCTCTGGGACACTGAGACCCCCTTTTATTCCCTCTAGTGGCTCACACAATGCACAGAAGTTACAGTCCCAATACCCCACATGTACACACTGTTCATTCATAAAGTACCACTTACCCTCGAGACTGATTCTGAGGTTCATCTCTGGGGACCCCCTGTAAAATAAGGTTAATCAACATACACAAACCAATACAATGCTTGATATGTAGGTACTGACACTTCAGACAGTTTAAAGTTTAACAACATCAAATCTGGTTTATCTAGGGGGAATAAAACATGGGAGGGGGAGATCAGGTTAATTAGCAGAATTAAATCACAGTACTGTGCACACATACAGGGTCTGAAAAGTCACACTGTGGGTACCCAGGTTGGGGGGGGACTAGCCAGGTCCGTTGCCCGGGGTTGGCCGGCAGGTGCAGATGGACAGGGCCCTGTAGAAGAAAATATATGCACAATGCCCAATTGTAATCCGGAGCCAGATGGCTCAGTCCATGAAGAAATGAAACAACAAGAATTAGATGGCACACTTGTAATAGAAAACAGGCTGCAGGGGAATACCCTGATTTGTACTCACAATCAATCCCCAAGCTTCTCTTCACAAGTCAGATTCAGTCCGAACTAGCACTTACAGCGGCTGCAGGCTGAACCTCAGGGCCTCACATGCGCTTCCCACACAAAACTATACATCGCAGAAGCACAGAGCTCCTTCTCTCTTCACTGTCACAACTGATCTGATCTTTCCAGTCACAGAGCAGGGCATTTCCTTTAGCTCCACACCATTCTGTTGGCTGGTTCGGCTGCCACTCACAATGAGACTCCCTCTTTGGTGAAAAAAGGTGCCAAGGTCAAAACTACATTTCCCTGAGTCATTGCCAATACAATCCCCTTGTTGCTGGCTCAAAATTGAGAGTCCAAGTTCCAGTTCGTCCACAAGCCCTTTTTAAGGAACCCCTCCCCATTGATTGGTCCATTTCAGCAGTTCAGGACCAAAATGAAAGAGCTACACTGAAACAGTTTGTGCTGAAATGAAAACAGGTTAGACAAACTACATTTTCTCAGTCACTTCAAATGATTTCTGGTAAATAGTTATATCTTTCAACAAGGCTCCCTCTGCGCATGTAGCGACAGCAAAACCGGAGCAAATTGACAGCAGCTCGGGCGGGATTCGCACATTAAATACACAGTCCCACCATACAAACTAATTAAGTCTGCAAGCAGACAGCTCTTAAAGAGACAGTATGTGGAGGCTCAAATAGCACTCAATTGGAGCCACATTTAAACAGCTTAAATGCCGAACACCACCCAGACTTGGAGCATTCAAGCAAGCTCCTGGAAGACTTTTGGGAGCCCCCATTTGCAGGGGGAGTTACACCTACACAGAGGCTCATTGTCTGTGCTATGGCTCCTTTAAGTTTCTCCCACTGTTCCTCCACTCCCCCCCCATGCCAGGATTCTCCAAAGGTGTTCCACCATTTTTGCAAAGTCTGCCCTCTTGAAGTCCAGGACCTTTACTTTTGAGTGGCTTGACCCTACTACTGTCTTCACCTTAAATCACACTGTATGGTGATCACTGGTCCCTAGATGGCTGCCCACTGCTAGATCCATTATTCTGTCACCATTTGTGAGAACCAGGTCTAGTATTGCTCCTCCACCAGCTGTCTGAGGCACACTCTTTCCAGGGCATCCAAGATGTACCTTTGCTGTAAACCCTACTTGATCTACAGTACCATTCTTCAGCAGCCTTCTGTGTGGCATGAGTTGAAAGCCTTTCTGAAACTGAAGTTGAGTAAATCTACAGTGTGGCCCTTATCTGCTGCCTTTTGTACCCAAAGAAACTATCAGGCTGGTCTAACAAGACATCCCTGCCACAAACCCATGCTGTTTACTGTATAGAAACATGGAAACTGACAGCAGATAAGGGCCGCTGGACCCACCCAGTCTGGCCATTTTTATTATCTTCATCTTTGCTGCAGACCCTACTTGATCTACAGCACCGTTTGTTCCACCCTCCCCCTTCCTTACTCCAATGATTCTCTTGTGCCTATCTCAGGCATTTTTGAACCTCACCACTGCTTTCACTCCCACTACCTCCAGTGGAAGGCTGTTCCAGGAATCCACCACCCTTTCTGTGAAGAAGTACTTCCTCACATCTCTCCTGAATCTACCCCCTCCAGATTCATAGCATGTCCCCTTGTTACCTTTTTCTCTGAAAGATAACCCCACCTTATTAACCTCCACAAGGTATTTAAAGGTCTCTATCATACCCCCCCCTTTCAGGATGTACATATTGAGCTCCCTTATCCTCTCCTTGCAGAGCTTTTGATGCAGCCCCTGCACCATTTTGGTAGCCCTCCTCTGGAGCGCCTCCACTCTGTCTTTTCTGAGATGTGGTCTTCAGAACTGAACACAGTACTTAAGGTGAGGTCTTACTAGTGATCTATATAAGAGCAACACCACCTTCCTCCTCCTGCTAGTGATAACCTGTACCTATGCACCCTAACATCCCACTAGCCCACCCAACTGCCTTGTCATGCTGTCTGGCCACCTTTAGGCTATCCAATACAGGGTTTTAAATAATTGATTAGCAGTTTTTTTCTTGGGACAATACTAACTGTTCAGAAAATATTTATATAGATTTTCTAGAAGTGTTATGTTTGTTAAACATAGTGAGGCAAGTGCTATGCATTTTCACAATATTTTAGCACTTTTATGAGTAAAACATGAATCAGTTTTTAGAGTTAAATAAAACCCTGCCAATATGATTAACCCCCACAGTCTCTTTCCTGCTTGATTGTTGTCAGTATCATTCACCCATTTTGTACTCTGCCTCCAGGTTTCTCGACCCAAGTGCATTATCTTGCACTTTTTGCATTAAAACCCAGCTGTCATACTGTTGACCACTCCCCAGTTTTTCAAATCCCTGGCCACCCCCACGGAATGTCCACTCTGTTGCAGATCTTGGTATCATCCATAAAGAGGCAAACCATCCTTTCCAGCTCCTCCGCTATGTCACTTATAAAGAAATTAAAGAGGACCGGTCCCAGCACTGACCCCTTGGGCACCCAGCTGGTCACCCTCTCTTCCTCAGGATGAACTCCTTTTACCACTACACTCTGTCTCCTATCCTCTAACCTGTTTCTTACCTAGGTTACCACCTTATTGCCCCCCCACACACTTACCCAACTTGTTAACCAGTCTGCTGTGTGGAATGGTGTTGAAAGCCTTGCTACAATCTAGGTAGACTATGTCCACTGCTCCTCCCTGATCTAACTCCTTGGTCACCCAATCAAAGAAATCTATCAGATTTGTTTTGCATGACCTTCCCCCTGTGAATCCATGCTGCTTTGGA
Organism: Neoceratodus forsteri; assembly: GCA_016271365.2. NCBI lineage: Eukaryota > Metazoa > Chordata > Ceratodontiformes > Ceratodontidae > Neoceratodus > Neoceratodus forsteri. The sequence continues at coordinate 160,597,499 of CM057459.1, read as the reverse complement.
GCCTGTAACCCACTGGATTCAAGATATTCCACAATCCTTTCCTTCAGTAGTGTCTCCATCATTTTACCCACCACCAAGGTCAGGCTGACAGGCCTATAACTGCCCGCCTCCCCCTTGCTGCCACTTTCGTGAAGTGGGACTACCTCTGCCTTTCTCCAGTACTCCAGGACCACTCTGGTTTCCAGTGATCTTTTACATAGGTCTATCAGCGGTGCAGCTACTACTTCCCTGAGCTCCCTCAGCACCCTTGGATGCACCCCCTCTGGCCCCATAGCTTTGTCCGCCTTCAGGTTAGTGAGAGCTTTCCTGACTTTCTCCACATAAAAAGGACTAGTGTCCTTTTCCCTCCCATCAAAGCTTCCTGTGTCTTTTCATGGTCCCTCCCCTTCCCCTTCTACTGTGAACACTGAGCAGAAGTATTTATTCAAGATGTCTGCCTCTTCTTGATCCTGCTAGGTACAGTCCCCTTTTAAGTGTACAATCCCTCCCTTTGTCTTCCTTTTTTCGCTACTATACCTAAAAAATGTCTTGTCCCCTTTTGATACTCCCTGAGCTATTTTTTTCTTCGGTTTGTGCCTTTGCACTCCTTACTGCTTTCCCTGCCTCTCTCTGTTTTACCTGAATGCACTTTCCTATCCTCCTCTCTCTGGGTCTCCTTATACAGTATCTTCTGAATGCAGCTCTTTTAGCCTTTAGCTTTTCTGCTACCTCTTTTGAGAACTAAAGCAGTCTCCTCTTCCTTTTACTTTTGCATATCTGCTTGCCTTCTTTTAATTTGGCCCACTGTTCCTCTACCCCTTCCCCCCAGTCATCCCCCCACCCGCGGTTCATTCCTGAGGCATTCACCCCATCCTAATAAAATCAGCCCTCATGAAGTTCAGACCCTTGCTCTCGTGTGTGGTTAGATTCCACAGCTGTTCTTATGTTGAACCACACTGTACAATGATCACTGGTCCCCAGATGACTTCCCACCTTGATGTCTACAATACCGTCCCTGTTAGTAAGCATGGGTTCACTGACTAGTTACCCGAGGAACTCCCCCTGCAGGGAATCTAGGATGTCCCTGTTTCTAGCTGAAGTTGCAGCTGGGAGTTTTCAGTCCACATCCGGCAGATTTAAGTCCCCCACCAGCAACACCTCACCTTTTTTTTTCTATTATTTGTTTTTGCTCCTCTGCAGAGCTGGCAGGTGGCTCTGGTGCAATAGGAGGGTTAATTCTCCAGACCCGATTGCCCCCACATAATCAAACCCGTAGTTCCCCTGCAGATTGCCCCCCACGGCAGGACCAGGGAGAGGAGTGTCGAGTTTCTCCCTTCCCCAGAGCACAATCCATAAGTCCGTGAGGCCGCAGGGAATGCATTGGGCCATTATGGACCCTGCCAGCTCCTGAGTTTCCACCGCTTTCTCCCACACCTCCGTATTGCGGCTGTGCTTACGCGTAATGAGAAACACCACCCTTGTCTACCACAGTTCGGGCGCCCTCCCGTCGTGCCGCCTCCCTGCCTGCATTCACCTCAGGCTCTCCACCTGGGGGCAGTGGGACCTGCAGAGGACAACGAAATCCCTCTGGGAGAGGAGAGCTGCCAAGCGGCTGCTCAGTCCTGCCCCGGCCAACCCCGGCGACTCAGGCTTGTTCCCAAACCCAGGTCACCGGCAGAGCGCAAGGTGTGGCATCTAGCACCTCAACCCTCAGCGTCACCAGGCCGGCCAACACCTCCCCCTTTTAAGCCATTTTGCTATTGCTTCTAACATTTCCTTATCTAAGTTCCCCCCCCCCAATGCTGGAGGCCGGTAGCTCACGCCTGTCTGAATAGTGGTTCTGTTTCCTGACTCGAGAGTGACCCACAACACCTCTGCTCCCTCTTGAATTTCCCATATTTCTGTTGCTTTTAAGCTTTCCTGCACATAAAGCACCACACTACCTCCGTTTCTTCCTACCTACCTGTCTTGTTGACCGTTGTTCTAATGTTGATACTCACAGCTTCTTCTGCCACAGTTCAGGTATGTGGCAGTAGACATTTAGTAGTTTAATAACATCCAGTCCAGGTTTTGCCTAGAGCATTGGTATTGTTAATTCCATGTTTATTTTTTTCTGTCCAGGATTTCTGGACTGCTGTGCTTGCAAAAGTGGAAGGAAGTTTGTTTGGAGTCTGCAAAGATGTAAGTTTTCTAAGTGTTTCTTACCTTAATATCTGTTTACATGAAAACTGCCAGTGTGTGTCTTCTTTCAGCAAATGCCCCAGGTCTAGTATGCAAGAATTACTTTTTTTTTTTTGATTTACTGTTGACGCTTAACGTATTTGATTTGTTTCTGAAATGTCTGTACGTTTCAAAACTGTACGAGGATGTTTGATGTTTTTTAGTAGGTTCATGTCAACTTTTTAGCTGTATTTATGTATTGCTTTTATTTTGTTTCTTCTTTTTTAGGTATGTTATTCTTTCATTTAATTTTGCTGTGTTAATTTATTTGATTGGGGGCTGGTTTAAATTGGGTTTCCAAGCAGTAATGCAGGGATGTCAAACAGTGTTAATGTGCTGTTATTTGCAGAAGTGGCATCACTTTAACAAATAACAGCGTACAAACTTCAGTGTCAGTTATCGTTAATGCTCTGTTATTTGAGCTGCCTGCTCATCTAGTGGAAGCGTTTTGCACTTCTGTGCCAGTGACCTGGATTTGGGAACAGAGGCTGGCAGTGGGATCATGGTGTACATGGCTGGGGAGTGCTGCCAAGGGTAGCACAAGCTGGCTCAGGGGAGGAGACGGCTGGGTTCCACCATCACGATGGCCCCTCGCAGTAGACCAGGGAGTTTGCTCCCTTGTGAGGGTTGGAGCTTGTGCAAAAGTGTGCTGCAAGGCACGAGGCCGAGTAGGAGCAGTAGTAGTCTTTATTTTTAACTGGTGCTGTTCCCCAGAGGCTCAAAGGCGTCATTACAAAACAGAGCAAAGTAGAACCAGCACAGCATCTAATGGAAAAATCATTCATAAAACACACCCCGTACATAGACTACGATAAACTATGATAAAACACTCCAGTAAGTTAATTAATAAATAAATAAGTACAGCCTGAGATGTTGACAGCATAGGGAAATATTACTCCCCAAACTTCTGAGCAAACAAAAATATTTTATGACCATGCTTAAGGGCCTCCACTGAGGGAGCCTCCCTAAGGGCTTTCGGAAGAGAATTCCAAGGGACTGGGCCCCGCACTATTAAGTCCTGTTTCCTTGACATTTTTAGCCTCTCCATGGGAACTATAAGGAAGCCCTCCTCAGTGGAGCAAAGAGGGTGCGAGGATATATGAAGGTGCAAGAGATCAGTCAGGTGACTCAAGCCCAGTCTGTGCATAGCCTTATAAGTTAGCAGCCCAACCTTAAAGGTGATATGCCAGTTAACCAGCAGCCAGTGCAAATCGCACAGCACCAGGGAGATAAGACATATCCTCAGAAGGCCGGTCAACAACCTAGCAGCTGTGTTCTGCACCAGCTGCAGGTGCCATAGCGTACTTCCATTTACTTCAAGGTAAAGAGCGTTGCAGTAATCAAGCCTCGATATCACAAATGCATGCACCATTGTGGCCAGGTTGCCGAGGGGAATAAGGGAGCTAATCTGGCTGATGTTCCACAGATGATAACAGCCATTTTGGTCAAACAACTGCTGATACGTGAGCCTCAAATGTCAGCTCCTCATCCAGAATGACTCCCAGATTTTCATCTTCATGGCAGCCAAAAGCTCAGGGAAGCTGTGCTGAAGCCCTGTTTCCCTCTCGGTAGCTGCCATTCCCCTCCTATGATTTGGCTCCATCACCAGTACTTCAGTTTTATCCAGGTTAGGTCCCAACCAGGTCGATGATATCCAGTCCTGGATCTTGACCAGATACCTATTAAGCACATCAACCGCACCCGGTGTCCTGGGTGAGAAAGATATATAGAGCTGGGTATCTTCTGCATAGCAGTGAAACCCAAACCCGTATTGTCTAATGATCTTACCCAGAGGTGGCATATACACCACAAACAACATGGGCAAAAGGACCAAACTCTGGGGTACACCACAGCTCAGAGCCATCGGAAGCAAGGAAAACCTTCCCAGCACTACCCTCTGCAGCCTACCACTGAGAAAGGACTTGAACCAGCAACTGACTTTGCCAGTGAATCCAACGTACTTCCTCAGCTGGTCCAATAACATCCCATGGTCCACAGTGTCAAACTCTGAGGAGAGATCAAGGAGAACGAGAATTGACCATGCTCCTCTATGTCTCATCCTGAGTAGGTCATTGTGCACCCTAATTTGTGTGGTTTCTGTGCTATGCCTAGACCTAAAGCCAGAGGCTCATAGATGTCAAAGGCAGGCAGTGAGGTGTGCCTCAGGCAGTACCTTCTCAGGTAACTGTGCCCAAAAAGGGCAGGTTAGAGTCAGGTTGGTAAGTTGCCAAAATGTCCAGGTCCAAAGATTCAGAAGTGGTTTCACCAGTGCACTTTTCAGTGACACTGGGAACACCCCCTTTGGCAAGCAGCACTGGACACTCTCAGTGAATACCGGACCCAGCTGCCTACACAGTTCATGAGTAGACATGTTGGGCCTGGATCCAGATCACTAAATGTCAGCCACAGCTCAGCGATCACCCCATTCACCTCTTCCATCCTCACTGGTCAAAACTCTCCCCAAGAGCACTGAGTACATCTTAGACTTATTGGCTCAGTACTGCAGGGCTGTGATGACCCACTGAATCCTGGCCCTAACAGAGGACACCCTGTTGGAGAAGAGCTGAGTGAACTCCTTGCATTTCGTGAGTGAGAAAGCTCTCATGGGCTCCAGACAGGCCAGATGAAGAAGCCTGTCCACATTCCTAAAGAGCTGAGCCAGTTGGTTCCTCCCAGCAGCAAACTCCCTAGACAGGAACATTGCCTTTTTATGGGTGATTGCCCTTTAATACTCACTGTAGTGAACCATCAAAGTCAGTCTGTCCTCCTAGGCTCTGGATCTCCTCCAACAATGCTCCAACTTTTGCCCCTTTGCTTTCATCTCCCTCAGCTTGCTGTCAAACCACAGCGAGCTAAGTTATGAAACCAGCGGGAGTACAAGAACCAACACCACTGGTCAAAAGCCATTATAACAGCCCTCTTATAGGCCACCACCTCTTCTTCTTATCCTCTAGTGCATACCGCTAACACATCTGAGTTGTCCATCACCTCCAAGGGTCCCTCTGGCTGAAGCCCTTGCAAAGGATGTAACTGGACCACATCCATAGGGGTGGACTACAAGGGAGCCCTGAAAGTGAATCTTATGGCACAATGATCTGACCAACTGACCAGATCAATCTTGAGGTTTCCAGTCATGAGCTCCAGAGAGAATACCAGGTCCAAGGCATGGCCATGTTGGTAGGTCGTGAAAGTAAGGGCTTGTGTGAGGCCCAGGGATTCCATACCCCGGAGGAAATCTTGAGCAAATTGCGAGAGTTTGTTGTTGATGTAAGCATTGAAGTCACCCAGAGTAAAAGCCACCTGGGCAACTCCCAACATTCTGTTGGTGAAGAAATCCATTATTTCCTGCAGAAATTTCCCCTTGCACCTTGGGGGACTGGTAAATGAGGAGGATTCTGGAACCTGCACCCGGACTCACACATGTAACCACACATTCAAACAAGGTATCCTCCACTGGGTGCACCACCAGGTTCAGCTCAGATCTAAAACAGATGGCTATCCTCCTTCCTTGGGTAGTGCACTACGGATAACCCAGCTGGACAGGTGACTCCAGCAGCAGGCTGACGTCATCACCCAGCCAGGTCTCTGTAATGCAAGACAGTCTGACAGAGGAAATAAGATCTGCTATAATAGCAGACTTATTGCTCAGTGATCTAGCATTACACAGCTGCTCGAAGAGGATGAATGGTGACAGCCAGCCCCTCAGCTACCTGCCCACTCAGTCTTGTGGGATTCCTAGGTAAGGAATTCAACGCCTGACTTCTGTCAAGCCCCTCCCAAATAGTAGCATGGCCCACCATCAGGGAAGGAGGGAGGGAGGGAGGAAGGAAACGGGGCGCAGAAACCACACTACCATCGTGGTGACAGCTGGTGATACTCTCAGTCCCACACTGTGGATCCCCACCAGGAGCTGGGTAGGTGGGGGCTAGTTGAGGATGGCGCTGGGGTAGTCACTGTGGGGTATGCCTCCAGGTCTGAGAACAGGACAGATGGCAGTGGAAGACAAATAATGATATATAAAAACACTATTATTCATAGAAGGGACATCACTCCAGCAAATTATAGTATGTGAAAGAATGGATAATAATGTTTTTCTCTTCACTGAAATCAATGGGTGCTATGGGTTAGTCAGCCATTTACTGTAATATAATATATTGTTCAGTGTTGTATGTTGAAATCCATATCCTTCCAGATGCTGTTGTACCACAGTAGTGATGTCAGAATGTTTTTATACCACAATAGTGATGTCAGAATTCTGTTGTATCACAGTAGCTATGTCAGTGCTGTGGTACAACAGCATAGATCTCAGATCTATTAAGATTTCTCACGTTTACCTACACTGTAGATTTCTTATAACAAAGATATCAGTATCATACACCACTCAGTGGCCTACGCAGCCAGTATGATGTTATGCTTGTGCAACTGGTTTAATTGGTTTTGGCCATCCGCACTCTATTCCAGAGGAATTACCACCCTTTAGGGGTACCAAAGACAAGGAACCCTCGAAGAGGGTTCCACCCCTAGAGGTGCCACGGGACGATTTCCTTGGCTAAAGGTACCTTAGGAAGGGTCCCCAAAAAGAAATGTAGTAGCACAAAGCATGTTAGCAGTCAGTAGTTGTGAGGCATAGTAGTAGATAAGGCATCAGGCAACTTGATAATGTAATTAGATGTGCAGGTTAGCAATGGCATGAGTACGATGGGTTGCGATGGAGATTGAGGGGCCTCCTAAGGAGAGAGGGAATGGCAAGTAGGGACACCATCCACCTCCATCCAACAGCGGAACCTACCTACAGAAACTAAGGAACACTAACTATGGCTAACTAACGGTTATGACCTAAGGCATGGAGGAAAGAAAAAAAAACCCTCAAGGAGGAAACCTCTGGGGATCCAAGACCTAGGTCACCTTCCCTCCAGGCCTGGGATGTTTATTTTGTGATGGCTCTGCTGCTGCAATTTGGAAACCCAATAAAAGGGGGGTGAAAAATATTCCAATTTAGAGGAAAGCTCTCGCTCAATCCCTCTAATGGGAACACTGTGGAAGGTTACGAGAGTGCTCTGCAACATCAGGGACAACCAAGGCAGGAGGAGGAGAGCAACGACTGCTGAGGCACTCACCTGACCTACTCGCCCTAAAAACAAACCAGGTGAACCAGAGGCAGTCATAGGGAGAATGCGGTGAAGGTGCTTTGCAAGTAGAATACTAGAGCCAAAGGAGGTCGCTGTAACCACCCTTCACGGCTAGTCTTAATTCTACACCAGGAGCTGCTGTCGAGTCTCAAACGGCTAAAGCTAGTCCTGGAGCGAGGACATTCCCAGCTATGGGCCAGATGAGAAAGACCCCGCCCCCAGTCAGGCACGCTCAAGATGTGGACTTAGAATGCAGAGCGAGACTGTCGGCTGCAGGGAGGCCCTGCACCAGAATGGTATGGCTGGCATGCCCCAGAAAACTGAAGAGGAGCTGAATGAGCGTTGAGTGCTGGGACCCAATGTAGGTCAGATGGTAGTAGCAAGCATTGAGTAATGATTGCATAAGCAATGAGTGGACCTGCACATAGGTCAGTAAGAAAGAGTAGCAATGGTTGGACCTGCACGTAGGTCGGAGAAGCAGCAAATATGAATAGCGGGGAAAGCCGGTCAGGCATTCAAGGAAGCCAATGAAAGGTGACAAATACTCTGAGAATTTTTGGCAGCGGAGGCAGGATTAGAACATAAAGTAAGTATGCCACACGGGACCATGACTCCCCCGACACCTCTAAGTCCCTGTCGTAGGAAAAACAAGAAAGTGATGGAAGGTGCCAAGACCCACATGCAAATATTAAATCTAGTTTACAGCATCAGCCGTAGCTTAGCTGACCTCCAGAGTATAATAGGCAATGTACAAACATAGAGAGCAGCATCTATATTGAGTAACTGTGAGTTGTAGGATTCGAGGAACATAAACTGGAGGGAGGCAACGCTCTGAAGCAGCTATTGCCAGGCAATGCAGTGAAACAACAGCAATCAGGTATGTGGTATGAGTTGAGGAAGCAGGATTGAGCTGCATAGGCTAGGGTTCAGAGTGAGCCTGAACCAGGTGCAAACAATTAGGTGCATAGCATGGAGAGCAACTATGTGGTATGAGTTGAAACTCACAGATAATGATCGCAGTTGCATTGTGAGTAAGTGGGAGCAAGTAGCATGACCTCTGGATCATATACAAGGAGTTTAGAAACAGAAGCCCACAACAAGAAGGTAAAACAAGAGACACACAAACACAGATGAACAGGGAACAAAGAACACAAAGAAGCACACAGCCAGAGGCAAAATACAAACCAAATGCAGGAGAACAGACAACAGAAGTCCAGCAGAAACAAGCAGAAGCCAAAATAGCAAGGCGAGGGGGGGTAGGCCCCAGCCAGCAGCAAAGGACAGACCGACAGAGCCTCTGGCCGCAAAGAAAAAGTGCTTGAGAAAGAGGCTCAGAGGAACTGCTTATATAGCACAGAAAGGGGGAGTGGCTGGCTGCTTGTCCACTGAACTACAGGCATATTTTCCAAATATATATATATATATATATATATGTATAGATATATAAGTGAGCAGAAAAATGTTGTTTCCCACACTATGATGCCACTTCTGCAAATAATGGATGATTGACAGCTCAGTTCATACAGTCTTATTCACTACCAAGACGTTGCTTCTTTGAATAGATGATGGACAGCTCAGTTTACACACTCTTATTTGCTAACAAACATAGAAACATAGATTTTGACGGCAGATAAGGACCGCTTGGCCCACCCAGTCTGCCCATTTCCTTACCTAATGGATAAGCTGCAGATCCTAGTTAACCAGCAGCCACCTACTTTTCCCTACCCCCATCCCCTAGAATTGCCGATGCATGCATGAATTCCACCACTGTTTTTGACTCCACAACCTCGTCCGGAAGGCCGCTCCATGCATCCACAACTCTCTGTGAAAAATACTTCCACATTGCTCTGAGCCGCCCCAGTCTTCAAATTGTGTCCCCTTGTTCTGCACACCTCTTTTCTGAAAGATGCTACCCTCTTGGACTTTGTTGATTCCCTTGAGGTACTTGCGTTTCTATCATGTCCCTCTCCCTCCTTTCCTCAAGGCTATACATATTAAGCTCTTTCATTCTCTTCATATGTCTTCTGTGCAGACCCTGCACCATTTAGTTGCCCTCCTCTGGACAGCTTCCATCCTGTCTATGTCTTTGCGGAGATTGGGTCTCCAGAACTGCACACAGGACTCCAGATGGGGTCTCACCAGCTGTGTGTACAGAGGGATAACAACTTCCTGTTTTCTACTGGTGATGCCCTCTCCCTGTGCATCCCAGTATCCCCCCAGCCCTCCTTGCTGCCCTCTCACATTGCTTGCCCACCTTTAGGTCATCTGATATGACTACCCCCAGGTCCCTTTCCATTTTTGTTGTTGTTAGTATCTCACCCCCCATTGTGTACTCTTCCCCTGGGTTTTTGTTTCCAAGACATCACTTCTTTGAATAGATGACTGACAGCTCAGTTCACACTCTGTTTACTAAAGCGATGTCACACATACTCCGTTACTTTCCTGTATAATCAAAGTAAAAGCGGTCTGTCTGCAACACAACTTAAGTAAAACGGAAACCAAAACCCCCCAACTTAACACAGCAAAACTATTTAAAACAGTCGTGAAAAACAGTTACACAAAACTACAGCTCAAGAAACAAAATTGACATGAACCTATAACACAACCCTTACAGGAAATACAAGACTACAAGATAGTAAAGCTTTGGTAACATAAGATCCACCCCTCTGGTCTGTGTGGGTGGGTAGTTGGTTGTGTTTGTGTCTGTAGATTCATTTTTATGCGTTTTAAACTTTTCATGTTTTTCTGCTTGGAGCACCTACACCATTTAAAACAAATTTTTTTAGCACTTCATCTGTGAAAGTCTGCTGGACAGAATTGCTGCAAAATATCACCACCAGGCCAGCCCGGTGGCGCTGAGGGCTGAGGCACTGGATACTTACCTCGCGCTATCCCAGTGTCCTGGGTTCGGGAAAGATGGCTCTCCTCTCCCAGGAAGGGGGGTCACCCTCCCACAGTTCCGCTACCTCCAGGTGGAGGTCTGGTGGCAGCACAGGTGGGTATGGATAACCAGTAGGGTGAGGCGTCCTGCAGTGCATGGTGCACACGTGCCTCCACATGCATGCACTTATGCCAAGGACATGAGGGTGGGCGAAAAATGGGGAAAAAATGGACAAATGCATAATTGAAAAAAAAAAATCACCACCAGGCATCAGCATTTTCATTTTAAATCAACTCTTATGAAGCCATCCCATGACAAACTAAAACATGATCTACACCAGCACCAAGAGCCATTCCCTTGGAATACTCAGAACTGCCCGGTGCTGGAAACTTCAAGACGTGCTGCAGTGTTATGAACAAAGAACCTCGATGCTGTTACCCTGGGAGTGTTTCAGTAGTACCAGTAGGGGCATTTGTTTTCATTTTTTTGCTCCTCTGAGGCCCCTGCAGCCCCACTCCTTTGGGCTCTCACATGCTAGTTCTTTGTCTGCCCGTCAGACTTAACCCTCACTGCAGTGCCTGTCTTGGCTTCCCCCAGAGCTCCACAGACATTCCTCACTGGTAGTCTGGCTTATCCCTGCTGGGGGCCTCCTCCTGGGGACAGCGATGGGAGTAAGTACCTGTTACACTGGGAAAGTCGGTCGGGGGCCAGACATGGTGTGGTGAGTGGTGTCGGCGGCATGAGGGTGGCCTTTTGAAGGCTGTCATCTGGCACTACAGGGTGGTCATGTTTCTGCTTTTCTGGGACACCCACCCACCTCCTGCAGTGTGTGCAGCCATGGCGGTGTCCTGGGTATTTGGCAGCGTGGTCACCCACGCTGCCAAGAACGCCTCCGTGAACCCCCATAAGGAGCTGCTACAACAGCAGTGTGCTACGCCCCCCCCCTCCCCCGAGAGGGAAATGTCCAAAGGACACTTTTCAACTCCCTCCCTGCTGGCCTCTGCTCCTGGCATGCCAGAGCGATGCCCCATCACTCAACACCATGGATCCGGCTTGGGGAATTTCTAGCATCTGAAATGATTAGGGACTTAAGGCCCCCACCCACCCAGTGAAAAAATAGGCAAAGAAGCTGGACATGTATTTAAGGAATTGAGAATATTATATTGGGGGACAGTGAATACAGATTTGGTGCTCCAGCCCCCTAATGCCCACCCTTAGTGACTTCCCTGAGTCCTAAATTTCATTTTGGACCACACGGTCCCTTTGTTCCAGTGGCCTGAGCCACCATTTATAAAGCAGGGATTGAGAGCCTGGCTGGCTGGCAGTATAGCCTAGAGGTTAGGTTAATGAGCTGTGAATGAGCTTGGTTCAGCAGGCCTAAATCTGAGTCCTCCAACCCCCACTTGCATACTGTGTGACTGAGCAAGTCACTTAACCAGCCTAAAGCTCCCAGGTCGCCCCTGAAAACAAGCAGTTGTGCCTAGTGAGCCTTACCCGGTTAACAAAGAGTTAAAAAAAAAAAAAAAGAAAGCCTGATTTGACTCTCCCATGGACCTCTGACTACTAGTTTGAGCTGACGGCCTTTAAAGATTGAGGAAGGAAGAGGGAGAGCTCCAGTCTGGAGCCACAGTGCACACCAGGAGGTGGGCTTTATTCTAGTTACTCCTCTTTCAGGCTGACAGCAAAATTATTGCAGCACTCCAGGGCTAAAAGAGAAAGCAGCAGGCAGTTCACAATGTTTAAAGAGTTTAATTCTCTCCAGTAGCTAGTGCTCCCTACTGGAGAGAATTAAACACTTTGAGCATTGTGAACTGCCTGCTGCTTTTTCTTTTAGACCTGGAATGCTGCACTAATTTTGCTGTCTGTTGTTGCTTTTTGGGAACGCCTCCTGATCTTGCAAGCACCCGTGGTACACCTGTGACACACCTGAATTTTTTGTTGCATCCTCTTTCAGGCTGCATGCTCTATGCAGACCTGGCATGAGTGCCTAGCAGGAGTGGGAATCTTTGAGGGACGTCATGCAGGGAGATGGCAGGAGACTCTGATACTTGTCCATTGATTACGACGAGTCCATAAGTAACTGCCTCCAGCTAAAGCAACTCAGTTGCTATAACTGGCCTTTTGCTGTGTTTGTTTTGTACAGTACCCATTGTATATATTTTGGTACCCTTGGCCTTATTGCTTTCCCTTGATTGCATATGGTCTACCCTATGCCCTCTTGCACTTGAGTTTGCCTCTGCTTTCTAGTCCACTACCAGGTGCCATGGCCCTGATGTTCCTTGTTGTTTTTCCTAGTGTTACTCTCATTTTTGTATCTCATGACTAAAATTATTATAATAAATAATTTGTTCAACTATTAATGTATTAACTATCTTATTGGTGTGTCCTGCTCCTTGTCAACTGAGTGGCGCTGGGTTTTTTATTTAAGTTGCTGTGCCCTGTCCTCTTATGATCCAGGAGTATCTGGGTTATTTATCTAACTGATATATGCCCTGCGCTGTTATAACCTAAGGGATGTTGGGGTTATCTGAGTGTTGTGCGCTGCCTCTTATGAGCTGGGGTATCAGGGTTGATTATCTAATTGCTGTGCCCTGCCCCTTATGACCCAGAGGGTGTCAGGGTTATTTATCAAATTTTTCTTTTATTCTTTTGTAATGGGGAAACCCAACTGGGCACAGGGCCCATTTACAGGGGCAATTTGGGAGGTTAAGAGACTTGCTCATTGTCACACAGTATGCATATGGGGCTTGTGGGAATGAAACTCAGGTCTGATGGAGGTACCAAGCTCATTCACAGTTCATTGCTCTAACCTCTACGCTGTACAGCCAGCTTAGTATGTCTAATGACCCAAGGAGTGTCAGGGTTATTATCTAATGGCTGTGCCCTGTCCTCTTATGACCCGAGGGGTGCCGAGGTTATTATCTAATGGCTGTGCCCTGCCCTCTTATGACCTGAGGGGTGCAGAGGTTATTATCTAATGGCTGTGCCCTGCCCTCTTATGACCTGAGGGGTGCAGAGGTTATTATCTAATGGCTGTGCCCTGCCCTCTTATGACCCGAGGGGTGCAGAGGTTATTATCTAATGGCTGTGCCCTGCCCTCTTATGACCCGAGGGGTGCAGAGGTTATTATCTAATGGCTGTGCCCTACCCTCTTATGACCCGAAGGGTGTCAGGGTTATTATGTAAATGCTGTACTCTGCTAGTAGCCAAGATTGTTTGCTCCCTGGTTTTCAAATCCCTGGAGGTTGCTTCTGCTTTTCCATGAATTCTTTTGGTCATGTTCTCTCCGTATCTCTGCCCTCTTTACCATCCCCTTCCCCCATCTCACCCTTTTCCTCAAAACCCCCTTTTCTCCTCCTCTTCTATCTCACCAGCTGCTGCATAAACTGCTCTTTTTGGTTTTTTTTCCAATTGTTCAACTAGGAGTAGCATACTAAGCTGAAAGCTTGTTTACAGGTGCGACCTGGCGGCACAGGGAAGTTAACTGACTTGCTCAAGGTCACACAGTATGCAAGTGGGGGCTGTGGGATTCAAACCCAGGTCTCCAGATTTGCAGCTCAGAGCCTTAAACCACTGCGCTATACTGCCTCCCACTGTTCTGTGTTCTCGCACTCAACCTAGCCAAAGGTAGCAGCCACAATGGTCTGGACCCCAACCTTTTTCTACTTGCTGCTCCTGGGTCTGGTACATTTGCCCAACTCTCATAATCCCAATGCACAGTACCCCGACTCAGATTTCCCAACAGTATCAATATACCGACACTCAGGTTCCCGACTATTGAAATCCCGTTGCTCGGATTACCGACCGTAGACTTTTGGACCAAACTGCTATGCTATGTTATGTCGGGTAGACATACGGATTCCCATAAAACTAATGCTAGTTAATTTCAGCATTCCTTTCTTAAACTTCTCAGATATCTAAGATTATGCTAAAGGATACAAAATAATGACCAATGTAGCACAGATGACAAATCACCGGGACTAATGTCAAAGAAATAACAGGGATTGAGAAACAATGGTTAACAGTCTAAAATTAATCCCCCTGGATCTATAACCATAAAATAGTGAATAAAACAAAGCTCACTAAATTATTCCAGCATCTTTATTAGTTCTGGCATCAGAAGTCTGCAAGTGTGATTTCAGTTCAGTTTCAGTTCCAGTGGTGCAGCTTTGGAAACTGTAGAAGTGAGCGGCTACAAGACGGTTTCGGGGAAAGAGCGAGCAGATTGTTACAGAGATTTTTTTGGTGAACACATGCGGCGGGTTCTGTGAGTCAGGGAGACGTTGAGCTTCTGCCGTCCACTGAGAGGACTGAATAAGAGGCTGCAATAAGTAGTCAGTTGCGTGGTATGAAAAAAGAGCAGAGTTGAATGAAATTGTTGCAGCAAAAGGTGGGTCCTGAGAAAAGTATTATTTGGCATGTTGGCAAGACCCACTTGGTTGCTTTTTTTGAGGTGGCGGGGTGTTAGGCATTGTGAGGGCATATAGCAAGGCTCATTGTTAAGCCGTTGGTGTTACGTTTTCTTCCATCCTGCTGCAATGTCAAAATCATAACTTTTCAACTGTCAGTAATTTGAGCAGCGGGATTTCAGTGGTTGGGAACTCGAGCGTCGGTATTTTGTTATTGTCAGGAATTCGGAGTCGGGCTAACGGGTGTCAGTATTTTAAGAGTTGGGCAAACGTACAAATCCCCTGCTCCCACTATAGCAGCCCTGTCTCCAGCCTCCTAAACCTATCTTTCTCCACTAGGCAGGTCCCCACCACCTAGAAAAATCCTAGAGTCCTTCCTCTTCTAAAGGCTGGTGACCCTATTTCTCCAGGCAGCTACTGCCCCATTTCTCTTCTCCCCATCCTATTGAAGCTTTAGGAGAAAATGCTACTTTATCAACTAGACTCCTTCCTGAACTCTACCTCCTTTCTTAGTCTTTCCCAGTTGGGCTTCAGGAAAACCTATTCAACTTTCTCCTTCCGCCACAGGCTCACTGACCACATCCTGAAGAGGATGGATGGATCAGGGGACTTCTGAACTCTGCAGTCTTTGCTGATCTGAAAAGAGCCTTTAACATTGTGGCCCATCCCCTACTTTTGTCCAAGTTAGCTGGTGCAGGCCTCCCTAACCTTGCAATCAAGTGGTTCCACTCCTATCTAGCTGACAGAATCCAGTCAGTTAGTATAGATAGCTCCCTCTTCTCAACTCTCTGAATATCATCTGGTGTC
Organism: Neoceratodus forsteri; assembly: GCA_016271365.2. NCBI lineage: Eukaryota > Metazoa > Chordata > Ceratodontiformes > Ceratodontidae > Neoceratodus > Neoceratodus forsteri. The sequence goes on along the minus strand of CM057459.1, from coordinate 160,582,074 downwards.
CCACAGGACTCTGTGCTAGCCCCCCTACTATTCTCCATTTTTCTAAATGACCTTCCCTGAGCATATTTGCCTGCACACATTCACACGTACAAGGATAAAGCAGTGATCTACATGAGTGGTCCCTCTGCCCCATAACTGGCAGCTGATCTCCAGTGTTACTGTAACAAAGACCAAGACTGCTTCCGATCTAACCAGCTCTTCCTGAATGCTAAGAAACATCTCAATGACCTTTGAACAAATACAGAGGCTCATGAGGGTCCCATTCACCCCTGTATGCAAGACTCTGGATGGATCTCTGATGAAGCAGTTCCCTTATTCAAGTAACTGAGTGTCTGGTTAGATACTCACCTTAACTTCACTAGAGGCATTGACTCCATCCATGTCAAACTCATCCCCAGAATGGGTGCACTATACAGGAACAAATCCTGCACCCCCCACACACACACAGTTAGTCATGAGATTGTTCTTAGAATATTCCTCCCAACATTTGACTATGGTGATTTCATCTGTTGTGCTGCCCCAATTCAACCTTCCTTGCCTTGCTGGACCCCCTCTTCCATTCTTTCTGCCATTTTGCCCTGGGCTACCCCCACCCCACATACCCACCACTGTTCTCTTTATTCTGAACTTTCATTTTCTTCCCTTGCTAGCAGACCCCTTTCTCACTCTGCTCCCCTCATAGCCAGGTTCTCCTTGCTCCTTTGCTATCTCTACAACCTCTTCTCCCCCTTTCCCCATCAGTCGTATTCCCTCAGGAACTCTGACTTTCGATTCTTCCTTCTCCCTTCTTCAGTACTTCTGCTGGACAGGCCTCTCTCTCTCCTACAGACTCCCTGCTCTCTGGAACAACCTCCTGCTCTCACTTTACCCAGTCTCCTCTCTTCTCTTTCTAAAACCCCTGCTTTGGGCCCACACAGCCCATTCTTGCTCCTGCCCTGAATTCATTTTCCTAGAGTATAGATTATGGCTATTTAGCCATTTCTGTTTCTGGTGGCCCTCATTGGCTGTCTTTTTCACCTCATGTTCCACCTATTCCAAGTATATTGCAGCTTGTAAAACTGTTGTAAATATACAGTGCTATAATTTGTCTCCTGCATAATCGCACCTTGTGTTATGCTTGTGGATATGATTGCTGAGTGTTGGCCAGCCCATCGGTGCAGCGGTTGGATTTGTGCTTGCAACACTCAGGGCCCAGTTCGAGAGCAGACCTGGGAGTCAGAGGGCCGACTGGGGGGAGGATGTCTCAGCGTCCGATATACCGCTCAGCTCCTCTGGGGAAGGGGCATACTGGCTTGGGGTGGTGTACCAGAGGTATCGCGAGCCTGCTGCCCACATCAAGAGGGAGAGCATTATGGATGCTGGCATAAGCACTTGCCATCATGGCACATCACACTCTGGGAGGCACACATAGAAAATGCCTCTCCCAGCATAACACGATCTTGGTCGATAGTGGGTCCTCACTGCCTGTAGCTGCAGTGCCACCCCAGATTCTCGACGACGACTTGATCTCTCTGGGGAGGGGTTTAGGGTGCCCCCCACTATGTCCCCACCTGGTGGGTAGTTGTGGCTCCATGGGGGAGTCCTCAGTGGGAAGAGGTGGCCAAGGTAAGGCAGCCGGGTGACAGTGTTGGTTTGGGGTGGGGGTAAAATTAGAAAATAAAAAAAAGAAATAGATATAATTACAGAGTGTTACTATTTGCTCCATGTTTACAAATGTTTACTCATCTCTTTATGTATAATTACACTTTGTATAATGTTTGTTGTGTTTTGTATAGATGATTGTTATTTTTCTAACTCCTCCTGTTCCCCCTCCACTGGAAACGAGATTTGGCTACGTGTACTTTTCCCGGTCACCAACTAAAAAATAAAATTGTCTATATAAATCTAAGAAATCCCACATGAATGCATTGAATGTTGAAATGATCAGCAAACTTTTGCCAATCAACTCAAATAAATTAAGCAGCAAACCTGTAAATAAAAGTAATTATAGCACACCAGACCGTGAGCGGTTGCTCTAAGACACACACTAGCAGTTTCCCTAATACACAGTATATATTCTTTGCAAAAAAGACGTCATTGATGCACCAGTTAGGGTTCAAGTTAATGCCGCAAAAGTAGGGAAATGTGTCATGAGTGTTTCCAAACCTCATTTCCCACCCCAGGCAACAAAAGGAAAAAACATTAGTGTTTGGGGGTCTCCAGAGTCTTGACAAATCAGTGTTGGGGTCTTCCTTGGGGTTGTCAACCCTAATGTTCACCCCCCTCCCAGCTTGTAATCTCCTGTTCAAAGCAGAAGGTACATCTGCAAGCCAGTGCCTCATAGTGATACACTCTTCAAAGGTAGAGAACTATGTTTTGCCACATGTTGCCAACACAGTCTGTTGTAGCTTTCTTCATGCAGGGCCATGTGGACACTGACATCTGACATTGTTTGTTCAGGGAACGGGGTGGGCATTATGACTGACAACCCCAAGGAAGACACTACCATTGATTCACCAAGACTCCAGAGACCCAAACCCCCATATTTTCCTTTTTGTTGCTTAAGTAGGTGGGGGTGAGTTTGGGTTGAAACCCTATCACATTTCACATTTGTAGTTAACTTGAACCCTAACTGGTGCATTAACAAAGGATTTCCTTGCTTTTTGAGATAGTGGAATTGTATGCTCATTAATGCAAGTCCCTTTGGAACCTGTGTCAACAAATGCAGACACACAGGGCCCTTTTGGCCCAGTGCCAGGGGAAGACTCCATCCACCTATGAAAGTGCAGAGCCCTTGCAGGGAACCTTCAGTTTTGTGCAGTGACGGATATCAAACATTCATGGGGCTGTCTGGTGGACTGCTTAAATACAGGGCTGCTGAAACAAGGGCCCTATGGACCCTGTGCTTCCCTGTAGCTGGAGATACAGATGCACAGGATGAAAAATCATCCTGTCAGCCAATGCACAGGGCCCTCTGCCGCCCATGGGGGCAGAGATGCAGGCCCCTATGCCAACAGAAGAGCTCTCTTCACTATATGGTACCTGGGCCCATGCGGGCAACCCTGCAGCTTTCATTCCCTGGCTGGGGGTTGCATAACAGCTGCATCACAACACCCTCATCCCATGTAGCTGGGTCACTGAGCTCTCCCCCGAACTCAGGTCACTGGCACAGGATCATAAAGCATACCTGCTGGAGGAAAGGCTGGAACTACACACAAAGTTTCTTAATAATTATATATATTTTTTTATTTTGTTCCTAAATTTTCAAGATTATCATTGTATGACTCCCCTTATAAATGTGACATGTGGCATTTATAGTCTATTATCCAAAATGTAATTTTGCACCACAAGCACAAAAACATGTCTCTCCCAGGATTTAAAAAATGACACCTGTCACATTTATGAGGTGGTGTGGAAAAATGGCTATGTTGAAAGTTTGGAGTTAAAATATTAAAAATTAGCAAAGTTATGAGTGAACTTTGAAATATTGCCATGTTCACTCATAACCTGGGCATTTTACCAGATTTGTATACCAAATTTTCAGGATAGCATTCTTATTACCCCATTTCATGAACCTGGTGGGTGAAAAATTTCAAAATCCCTACAGAAATGTAATTCCATGCCACAGGTGCGAAAACACATTTTGGCCTGGATTTGAAAAACAACAGCTGTCACGTTCATAAAGTGGTGTGAAAAAATGGCTATGTAGAAATTTTGGGGTAAAATATTAAGAATTACCAAAGCTATAAGTGCACATAGAAAAATTTCAAAGTACACTCATACCTTTGTAGTTTCTACATATTTTGACCTTAAAATTTCAACATACCCTTCTTATAACCCCAGCTCAGGAGCAAGGGTGGCGACATTCTTCAGATTCTGCCCAAAAGGTGAGTTCGCAAAGTGACCACAAAATCACCTTTCAGGCCAGATTTGTATAATTCCACACCACTAGTCATGAGGTAGGGTCCCAAAAAGGCCATCTTGAAACTTTGGTGTAAGAAATATTAAAAAATACAAAGTTATGAATAAATTTTCACACTCCATTGAAATACATTAAACCATGCTTACTTTATTTTCTCATATCGCAATTGCCAGTTCCAGCAGCAAGACATGTCTTCTGTCGGAGAGTGGATCTGTGCTGTGGGACATGTTCAGGTAAATGACAGTGTGGGGGGGGTGAGGGGAGGTGTGGAGTGGTGAGTGCTCATTGGGAGGTGGGGGTGGGCTGAGTGGTATATGTGTGTTTGGGGTATAGGTCAGATCAGCGAGGGGCTGTTTTCTTTGTTACAGTTTACATTCTGACACTGGGGATTGGGCACCTTAGTGTTGGATGTCTGGAGAGGGCAACCTGGGGGGTCAAGGGAAGCAGTACCGGGTGGGTACCCCAGTCTGCTTACATTAAATAAAATGAAAAAATAAAACATAAATACTGGGAAGGGTGGGTCAGCGACCGGGGGGGGGGAGAAAAGCAGTACTGGGGGTGGGCATCCCAGTCCGCACAACAACTATGTAAATTAGATAGCTAGACAGATAGAGAGATGGACAGATAGATAGATACAGACAGACAGAACAGAGGATCACCAGCTCACTGTTTCAACTAAAGCCAGCAGCGTGACTTTCAGCTTTGGCTTCAGCATTCAGGAAAGCCCGCTGTTCTCATACCGAGCACATGAGTGAGCGACTCCTCTAGCTAAGCTGGGCACCCTGGATTTTGGGGTTGCCAAAAAACTTATTTCTGGCAATTGTTTTTAAACAAAACCAGAATGTAGCTAAATAGAACTTGTTTAGCTAGGTTCAGGTGTTTGCTTTTTAAAATTACACATTTTTTTATGTATTTTCCATGTTTTTTATTTTGAGGGGGGATAAGATAGTGGCTGTCACTACACACATATTTTTTTGGTGCTCTGAGAAGCAAGTAGTGAGAAATGTATTGGAATGTTAGCCCAGAAACTCTACTGAGCATGCTCAGAGCAGCAAACAAAGCAAAACTTTAAATTCTTATAACTCTGGAACCATTTAATATTTTTTCAGGAAATCTTCCAAAGGCACTACCTTGGCACAGCATGCTTCTACCCTGAAAGTTTCAGGAAAGATTCCATTCCATGTAGGCTCTACATGAGAGGAAATCCAAAAATCTATGTTAAGTATAGAAAAAAATTACATGTCTGCAGGAAAATTACCTAGTCAGATTTCAGAAACCACATATGCTGCTGTCACTAAACTTTCCACATATTTAGACCTTGACTACTAGACAGCATGTGCAAGATTACAGCTAATTTTGTCAAACACTGCCAAAAGCTATTAAGGTTCAAAGTTAGGGGTTTAACATTGAACCGGTCGCTCAACCCTAACCATACTAGTGCAACCCAGGATGAAACCCACTTTTAGAGCACTCTGCAGTATGCTGCAGCAGACCTACTGAATAAAGCAATGTAATTTCAATGGCAATTAGTCCCCTTTGTCATGCAGGAAACTGTGGCATTCACTTCATCCTGGCAGTGTCACATTTTCCTGAATGACAAAAGGGACTAATTGCCATTGAAATTACATTGCTTTATTCAGTAGGTCCGCTGCAGCGAGAGAGAGACAAAGTGCTGTAGATAAAGCATAGACTGGGTTCAGATGTCTATTGCATTTCACTAATCACCTGTACTCAGTTCTGTGGAGGTATTTCCTCATAACCATTCATCACACATGGGTGTCTATGCTCAGAAATAGGTGGTAAATGCATTTTGGGAAGGGGGCATAAGCCAAGGGTCTGAAGTTTCACACAATGAAACCACTACTTGTTCTTCACAGGTACCCATGTATATTTCTCTATATATTGCATGGTTGACCCTATTGCCTGCTGATTTCAATGAAGTGAGAAACACTGCTATTCACAACTCGGGTGGATGTGATGTCACACCAATAAATAACACCATGTCAGCTGTGGCTATGTGGTTATCCATGGCTGAAGTTCTGTTAATCACAGATTTGTTAATCACATCTGTAAATAACAAGGGTTCATACCTTCATATTGCTCTATAACAAAGTATAGTAATATAATTGATAAAACATAGGCACTGGCATACAACTTGATGAAAATTTCATTGTGTGAAGCTAGGGGCATAAACCTCTAAGCCTTCAACCTCATGTGTTTTATTCTGTCCCCAGGTTCACTCAATGAAATTGCCACCTTGTTGCTCATAGACATCCATATTTGTTTATTTTTACAATTTATTAATCCAGATATCTCAAATGTGAGGTGACATTTTTTTCAGTGTGGTCCTTCTAATCAAGTGACTCACCCAAGGCCATACACTAAGCCAGAGGTTGGTAGTAGGCTTTGAACCTTGGATCTCCTTGTTTACAGTTCACTGCTCTAACTGTCATTCTTCACTACTTTCCTGTGGTTGCATTATGTGTTGGAAACATAGAAACATAGACTTTGATGGCCGATGAGGACCGCTTGGCCCACCAAGTCTGTCCATTTCCTACGTAGAGGATAAGCTGCATCCTATTTAACCAACAGCCTATTTCTTCCTACCCCCCACAAAAATTGCCTTATGTCTGTCCCAAGCATTCTTGAATTCTCCCACAGTTTTAGACCCCACAACCTCCTCAGGAAGGCTGTTCCATGCATCCACCACCCTCTCTGTGAAAAAATACTTCCTCACATTGCCCCTGAGCTGTCCCCCCTCTATCTTCAAATTGTGTCCCCTTGTTCTTGCACATCTCTTTTTCTGAAAGATGCTACCCTCTTGGACTTTGTTGATTTCACTGAGGTACTTAAACATATCTATCATGTCCCTCCTCTCCCTCCTTTCCTCAGGGGTATACATATTAAGCTCCTTTAGTATCTCCTCGTATGACTTCTCTTGCAGACTCTACGCCATTTTAGTTGCCCTCCTCTGAACTGCCTCCATCCTGTGTATGTCCTTCGGAGATGGGGTCTCAGAACTGGATGCAGTACTCCAGATGGGGTCTCACCAACTGTCCGTACAGGGATAACAACTTCCTGTTTTCTGCTGGTGATGCCTCTCCCTATACATCCCAGTAACCCCCAGCCCCTCCCCCTACCATTTTCTCACATTGCTTGCAACCTCAGGTCATCTGATATGATTACCCCAGGTCCCTTACCATTTTTGTTGTTGTAACTACCTCCCCATTGTGTAATCTTCCCTGGGTTTTTGTTTCCCAGGTGCATTATTTACACTTCTTTGCATTGAATCCAAGCTGCCATCTTCTGACTCATATCTCCAACCTTTGGCAAGTCCCTTTCACATCCTTTCCACGCCTCCTCAGGTATCAACCCTTGTTGTAGATCTTTGTGTCATCTGCAAAGAGGCATACTTTTCCTTCCATGCCCTCTGTAATGTCACTTATAAAGACATTAAAAGGACTGGACCCAGCACTGAACCCTGCACGGTACCCACTAGTTACCCTCTTTTTCAGAGTGGACTCCATTTACAATTACTTTCTATGTCCTGTTGTCCAGCCAATGTTTTAACCCAGGCTACCACCCTGGGACCCACTCCCAGGCTGGTTAATTTGACTATTACTCTTTTGTGTGGGACTGTGTCAAATGCCTTGCTAAAGTCTAGGTAGGCCATGTCCACAGCCCCTCCCTGGTCTACTACTTTGGTCACCCAGTCAAAGAAATCAATTTGATTTGTCTGACATGACCTTCCCGCTGTGAACCCATGCTGCCTTGGGTCCTGTACCTCACTGGCCTCTAGGTACTCAGCAATTCTTTCCTTCAGAAGTGATTCCATCACTTTCCCTACCACAGAGGTCAAACTGACAGATCTGTAGTTTTCTGCATCTGTCTTGGTCCCACTTTTGTGAAGGGGAATCGCATCTGCCTTCCTCCAGTCCTCAGGTACTACACCATCCTCCATGATTTGTTAAAAAGGGTAGTCAGTGGTGTCACTAGTTCTCTGCTTAATTATTTTAGAATTCTGGGGTGAATTCCATCTGGCTCCATTGCTTTGTCCACCTTTAGTTTTAGGAGTTCTTTCAGAACCCTTTCTTCTGTGAAAGGACTGGGATCGACCCCTCATCCAGAGTGCTTCTGTTAAATGGATTAGGCACATCCCCTGCCTCCTCTTTTGTGAATACTGAACAGAAGTATTCATTCAGTATCCCTGCTTTTTCACTGCCTCTCTGCCCACCCACCGTCCATTCTGTTCAGCCCCACTATCCCTCCCTTTGTCTTTCTACGCTCCCTGATATACCTATAAAAGGTTTTATCCTCTTCTTAACCGAGTTGGCTATCTTTTCCTCTGTTTGGACCTTTGCTATTCTGACTACCCTCCCTGCTTCCTTCTGCCTTAACTGGTACAGTTCTCTGTCCTGCTCCTTCTATGTTTCCCTATACTTCCAAAATGCTATCTTTTTCTCCCTAACCTTCACCGCCACCTCTTTTGAGAACCATATTGGCTTTTTCTTTCGTTTTGATTTGTTTATTTGCTTCACACAAAGGCTCGTTGGCTCTGTGATGGCAGTTTTGATATTTCCCCATTGTTGCTCCACCCCTCCTTCTAGGTTTGCTAGTGCTTTTCTAAGGCACTCTCCCATCTTGCCAAAGTCAGCCCTCCTGAAGTCCAGAACCCTCACTTTTGTATGGCTTGATTCTGTAGCAGAGTTTACTGTGAACCACACTGTTTGGTGGTCATGTGCCCCAAATGGCTACCCACTTCTAGATCTGAAATCCTCTCACTGTCCCCATTTGAGAGTATGAGGTCTAAGATTGCTCCCTCACGAGTAGGTTCCAAAACTAGCTGTCTGAGGCATGCCACCTGAAGGGCATCGAGAATGGCCCTGCTTTTGGATGTGGCTGCAGCAAAGGTGCTCCAGTTGACATCCAGCATATTAAGGTCCCCCATCAACAGTATCTCCCCTTTCTCTGCCATCCTAAGTATGCCTTCTATCATATCCTTGTCCATTCCCTCCCCCTGACATGGGGGTCTGTATACAATTCCTGTGCGGAGTGTGGTGCCATTTCCAGTCTCTAAGGTGACCCACAGTGCCTCCTCTCCTCCCTGTTTACTCCTTTGTTCAGTTGCTTTTATCCATTCCCTTACATAGAGAGCTACTCTGCCCCCTCTTTTCCCCTCCCTGTCTCTCCTGTAGGTTGTGTGTCCTGGAAACGCTACTAAGATAGAATTACAGAATGCCAGCTGGCCTCATGAACAGAGAAAAACTCTTCAAAGCTAGTCAGGAACAACATTTTCATAGCTAGTCTAATAAAACATGTTACCCACAACTTGGGTCCTAGTAGTTCTGTTATTAACTGTCAAAAAACACAGACTTTGAAAATGCAGCAACCTTTAGCAGAACGCGGGTGCAGGAGTGCCGACAGTCACACCGAATGAAGACAGTGTTCCCAACCCTCTCAGTCTGCAATCTGCGATGTGAGATGTAGCATGCAGTGGTCTAATTGCAGATGTACCATTCATAATATCAAGCTGAACTGCAGTTACTTCCAGGGAACCTGTGTCTTGCCAAGGAAGCATCCAAGATGAAGAAGCACAGAGCAAGACCCATAAAAAAGAAGTAATAAAACTGAGCCATAAAGCTCAAGAAAACCGTGGTTTATGTCTCTGTTACATCATGCACAGCTAACACTGTTAATAGTATCATTTCTTTTGTCTTATTTTTGCCACAGATGTTAAGAATCACTATCTTAATTAAGAGTCATATAACCTCAAGGCAAAATACCTAGCGATAAGCAGTTGGTATAGCATAAGCAAAAGCTACACAAAGCGGGGGAGGGGTAATGCTAACCATTTCAGAAATTAGTAGTAGTCACTGCTAACCATTTTTTGAGCGAGTCTATGGCACAGTAGACAGAATTATTAAAATATATATTTTTAAAATGTTGCTAACCATTCTGTGCCAAGTACTATGCATTTTTACAGATGATTAGCACTTTAGTGGGCAAAACTGCTAACCAGTATTTTTGGCTTCTGTAATACGCTGCCCAGGATGCTCAGCAGCAGCACTGAAATTAGATGTGAAGGTATACAGTAGCCCATCCCTCAGGTGGCAACGCTGAAAATTAAAGTGGGGGGACCATTAGGGGAAGGAAAATATAGTAAAAAAACGTACATTTCTTTGGCCATTCACAGGACAGGTGTTTTGAAAGTGAGCATGAAGTAGCCAGGACCTTAAGATATGTAGCAGGCTCACCTGGACCGGTGGTGCTGGGGATAGATCACATGTGGGAGACCTGGGTTCACTGTGTGAATCTGACTCTCAGGCTCAGCCCAGTGGAGTCTCGGGAGCACAACACAACCTCAGGAGCATGACGGAAATAGCATTTTTGATCTCTTAGAGTACATTGCTTTCCCCACTACAACACTGCCTCCTTGGGCAAGTGATGGCAGCAGTCCAATTTCATGGGCTCCCTCTGTGGTATCCTCCCACCCAGTGAGAAAACCACTGGATGTACAAGCCTTCTGTGGTAGGAGGGCGGGTTGAAATGTGAAAATCAGTGCCATCCACAGAATAATGCCCTTCTAGTGCTTTGGGGCCCCAACACTTCCAGGATGTATTGGTAGTTGTGTTGTCTGTTGTCATTGCTGGAGGCCACTGTAATGAAGGCCCAATAGAAATGGCCGACCAGAGGAACAGAAACACCTTGGTTAAAAAAAAGAAAGAAAGAAATGTGGCAGAATGGACTAAGAGGTAGAAAAACCAAGGCCATTAAAAAGGCTGGACAAGGCTTTTAAATAAACAGTTTTGATTGTTAAGCACTTTCAGATGGATAAGTACCAATGAAGCTAATGTGTAGCAAGGGATTGAATTGATTAGCAAAATGAAAAAGTTGTCATATTTACATGCGACTATATGTATTTTGTTTTTTCACCTGATAAACACATTTTGACTTCCTTTTGTGTGTATAAGGTAAAAAAAATTACAGTTGTCGGGCGGTATTGCAGCAGTTTAAAGGACATTATAAAATGGGCAAAGGAAATCTTTAAACCTGATTGGCTGAAACGGCTTCAAAGCTGTATCCTTATCAGCCCATAACCATTCAACCAGCACTACCCTCAGCACCGTGACCGAACAACAACATGGTATCAGTGTGCCACCTTCACTGAAAATCCTTTCAGCACCAGGCACACAGATCATCTCTCCTGCTGCAGCTGCAGAGCCAGCATATGGCCAAAGTGAAAGTACTGCCACCGACACAGAAATAACCATATCTGGAGTGTCCCCCCTTCCTGTTTCACAGTAAAGTATTAAAAGTAACATACTATAAATGTTTTTTGTGCCAAACAGTGGCCGTTGCTCGCTTCTCCCACGTGAACTCCTCATGTCCCCGTCCCACTATTCCCACCATCGTGGTAGAAACGCTCCTTTAATTTCCTAACCTGTGTCCACTCCATCTGTACATGTGCAGTGCTTCCTGGCAGTACTCTGCTATCTCCTTTTTCTAAAAGAATCATTTTTCTTCTCCATGCCATAGCGCAATACCGCTCCAATTTCACAACCGCAAAGGAAGCTAACGGCTCTGTACGGGCGTCAGTAAGACATGCTTGCTCCTGATTCTGTTGCTGACTTCACTACCTACATTAAAAAAACCTTATAAAAGCAAACAAAATACACATCTGTTTCTGCCACTTTTGTGATTCGGGGTGGGGTGGGACTGAGAGGCAACAACATCGGCAGACACAGCACCTGTCATGAAACTGCACACGCAGATGTCCAGGAAATGACCGCTTTGCCCATTTAACATTCAGGACCCCCCACAAAAAGCACAATGCAAGAGGGAGAACTAAAGTACTAAAAACAGCAGAGACACTCAGATAATCTAAGCACCATAAGGCCCCTGTACTGCCAATAATAAAACACATCTGAAATTAACTTAATGGGGGGGTTATTTTTACTATTTGAAGTATTGAAACCTTTTATATGTTTGGCATTTTTATGGGTATTTTTTTACCCATTAAAAAATTACTTGAGGGACCCATTTTATAAGCACAATAACACACTCTGAGGTGTGGGTTATCTCCTGATAAGAGCACACCCAGGTGCATATGGCACTCGGCACTTCATAACACACCTGGGCATGCTCTTATCAGGAGATAACCCACACCTCATCGTGTGTTATTGCTTTCGTAAACAAGCAATTTTCTACAAGTATCAGTTTCAAAATCTGGCTTCCTAGCAAGGTAAAGGAAAGGCTGCTGTTTATATTTATGCTAAAACTGCATTTATATACTTAACATAAACACTGTTTTGTAGCATCTAAAAAAAGTGTTTCAAACCACCCTCCCTGTCAGCCTCCTAAAATGGCTGCCGAACATGATACCCAATGAGCTCATAGAAGTGAAAGCCTCTGTATCTGGTTCTTTATAGTGCTATCTTGTTCAGTTTTCCATGATATTTGCTATTGTAGCTGCACAGAAATCTTCAAAATCATGACTTAACATGTGTATTATCTTTATAAAGACACATGTTAAGCTATGATTTTGTAATTTACATTGCCAAAAAACAGTAGAAATTTTTCTCAAAAAACAGCTCTCAGCCACATTCGAATTTATAATATTGGAACGTTTATATCACCTGAGACATCAATACAATGAATTTGCAAATGAGTGGAACAATCTGCCAAATCATTTACTAAACGAAAGACCCAATTTTTACTCTGGACTGCTCTTGGAGGAGGTTGTGTCATGATTATGAGCTTTTACAGGGTTAACCTTGGACTTGACCAAGTTGGATGTATTGTGGAGATGGGGCTGCTGCTTTTGGGTGTCCTGTCTTGAAGTGGTGGGGCTTCACCGACCAAGGAAAGACAGGTGCAGCGAGCGATTTTTATCACGGTCAGAGATGCGGCATCAGTGCCTTGCAATCTCATGCACTTGCAGATAAAATTACTGCAGTACTGATAATATCGATCTTTCAGCCAGAAATGGTAGAGAGATGAAGTGTGATAGCGCCATATTTGCACCACAGTAATTTTTTCAGGCAGTGTATGCGACTCCAATGTTATAGTTTCAGACATAACTGAATCGAGAAAACAAGCATTTGAGCCCATGCCGTTTGATCCCATTCAGCATAATGACTGAAAAAATAGTATAAAAAAGATGGAAAGACAGGTTTTCCGCCATGATCCTCTCATGGTTGCTTCTTGCAATGGTCTCTTCTCATACAGGCATGAAGAGGATGTTACAAGTTTCACATACTTGGTAGTCTAGTGGCTGGTGCTGATGGCACCAGTAGTCTGGTCTAGATGAAATGCTTTGCTCACATAAGTACATCCACTGCTTGCAAGAAATGTTATTTGCAGTTTTAAAACTTTTATATGAAAACGTGCCTCCGGCCGCCAGCCAGCCTGTCCGCCCACTCACTGTCCCTCCATCTAGTCCCACTACCATTGCCTATTATGTACATCCACTGACTGCCTTCACCCTGTCTGAAATCCCACTGCAGTCCCAACTTTGAAATATGTCTGAAACTGGAGCCTCCTCAATTGAGCTACGAGCTTGCTGACTGCTTCCTCATTCTGGTAAGCACTACTAAGTGATGCGGGACTGCATGTTGAAACAGTGGGAAAAAAATCACAGAAAAATGGATTGCACTTTTTTTGCAATTCATTCCTCATTCTGACTCGCATGACCAGTCGGTTTGCATCGCAAACTGCAGTGCAATACCGGCTATTTCAAACCCTGATACAGCATCAATGGTGTCAGTGGCAGTAGGGTGTTTACCTGGCTTGGTCTTCTCGAGAGAAAGGGCACACAAAAAAATTTATATTTTTACCAGGAACCAGGGTGGGCCATGGCACTGGGGCACCATTAAGTCACATGGTCCACTCATAGAAGAATGTCTGCAACCAGAATTAGGGCCAAGTAATAGGTTTTAGGCTAACTTGATGGACTGACAGACAATTGCCCACAAAGGCTGCAGGTGCAGAAACAGGTACAACAAAGTCCACAGATCCACATTAATGATTTACTACCAGGTCATTTGCTCCAGTCCCACCCCACACACTTTAGAGGGTAAAATAAGCAACATTCCGTCCATCCCTCTTCTGTGCTATGGACACAGGACAGAGCTTGTCCAAAATGAAAATGGGTTCAAATATCCCAGGAGTGAGCAATACCAGGCTTCCCCAATTACCAAACTCCCAACATCACAGAGTCTTTTACAAGACAGTGCATGCCCTCCAAACCTGTAAAAACAGTTCCAGAAAACAATCCCAGCTAAGAAATGGTCTTCTCCTCATATCCCAGACAGAAGCGTACTATTTCCAAACTTTATATAGAGGGGAGGCAGCACATTTGCAAATGTAATCATAACTGTAAAGGCACCATGTGAGTATTTAAACAGTCCTCTGACAGTTCATGAAGAAAACTTGTCCCAACAGGCAGGCATTCCCTTAGAGAGATGGGGCAAAACCTGGCCATTCCCAAAAACTGGGCAGCGCTTTTTCTAGTCAAAAGTCTCTCAGAAATGGGGACTGTCCTCATAAGTTACTCACGGTTACAGGAACCCTCATCCTTAGGATTCTCCTCAGGGGCACTGCACAAGAGAAGACCGATGCCACAGCTTGATGCAGGTCTCTCTGTGAGCTGACATGGGGCTGAAAAGGGTCAGGAGAGAGCTGTCACCTCTCCTGAGACTCTCTTCAGTCAGCACCCCAAGCTAACGGTACTGCTCTGAGGCAGAAAACTAACTTAGTAGCATTTTGTTGTGGCTTATGCTGCTGCAAAAGGCACTCCCACTTGGAACCTCTTCCCAATGTGACTGACAGAAACTGCCAAGGGAGTCCAAGAAGTTTAACTCTTTGCTGCCCAGCATACTGCTCTAAAACCTCACTAACTACGAGGGTTCTAGTAACCCTAGAGGCAACCCAGGGGTGACATTTACAAACTTTATCACAGTGAACTCTACACTCCTTGAAGAGGGAGGGGAGAAAAACTGCTACCGTAAGGTACACCAGACGAGTCAGACAGCACAGGGCTAGATCAAAGAAAGACAAGAGGCTAGCACAGGAAAGTATTGCCTTACTTTGATAAAAGTGCTGCTAAAATGAATGTAGGCAACAGCCTTCAAGGTTTGAGAGGCAACCACAACCTTTTTTATTTTTGCACTCTTCCTTTTAAAATGCTAAATACCACATTTTGGTTTCAGACCCTGGAAACTGAGGGTATCATGCAGATCCACTGCCTAGAATGTTACTGATGGATCTGCGAAGGCTGATGTTTCGATGTCACAGCAGCTTCCTGAGAGCATTAAGTGCATGGTACAAGAGAGACATTTTATAGCCCAGAATTTAAAGCATTTATGCAACAAAAAAAATTGCAAATGCCTAATACCACAGCAAAGTGCTTCCAGTAAAACCAAGCAAAAGAACAAAAGATGCAAACAACAAAAAACACTAAAATCCTTTATTGTCAGGTCTGGCATTCAGCACTCTGGTACTGTTACTTGAGATGCTGGTGACCCAGGTTTGGGAGTGAGCACGTAAGCCCTTGGGGAGCAGCTAAGGAAAGGAGGACCAAGGATCCCAGGACAGTGTTCCTCCTTTGGAGAAGGAGGTTACATGTGTCCCACAGCAAGACTGCCACCTAGTGGAGGCAGGGGAAGCGCTTATGTTGAGGACCACCAGCAGGGAGGACACTGCCAGATGCCAGTGTGGATGCACATCTGTATGTACCGTATCATTGCATGGCTGTTGTACCCAGGGAGAAAAACTGGAGGTGAAGCCTCAGTTTGCCAGCAACCCAACAGACCCACGCATTACTGACATAGCTCTCTGCCCAACACAGGTTGGTCCAAATTAAGTAGTGGGTATGCATAAGTGTAAAAGAAGTAGGTGCCTGGGCTCGGGGGGTGGCATTAGAGGAGACAGACCGAGAAAGCAGGGAAAAGTTTGATAAAACCCACTATTGTCATTTTCTATAAGTTAATCATAGCCATCTCAATATTAATAAGACACTAAAGACAGATACAAGGGAAAGGAGGCGCAGAAGGAAGGAAGGGAAGGAATGAAAAGAATGAAGGGAGTGATCAAGAGAATGGAGAAAGCCATAGAACAGGTGGGGTATGAGGTAATGACATAAAAACAAAACAACTGATGTGGCTTCAGCATTGATCAAAAACATGTATGTCCATACTGTATGGCTTGATCGTTTATACATGGTCAGACAGCAAAAATCTTCATTCAGCCCTTTTGCCACTACAGCCCGTAGAACCTTGGTCCATAACTCTTAGCTGTCTCAGTTTACCTATCAAAATTGATGTATCTGTCATCCACCCTCACAGAAAAGGTGCTGCCCACTTAGAGTATGTATTGTAAATTCAGACTTTTAAACAGAAATTCATAATATTCTAAGATTCTGCATTTCTGTGCAAGTATCAAACACAGTGTTCTGAACTTGTGTCTGAATGTTTGAGGATGTGTCCCTTATTATGAGTATCTTTCTCTCTCAATATCCATCATTGTGAGTGTCTGTGTCCCTCATTTCAGTGACCAAAAATTGAGAAGTATGCCTTGGCAGGGACAGGAGTGGAGCCAGAATTATTTGTGTTGCATCAGGCAGTGTGGTGGGAGGCAGTGCGGGGCCCAGTTTTGCCAGGATCTGTCAACTGCCACACTGGGGCAAGTTTCCTTATTTCTCTGCCAGCCCCAGGGATGTCCACACACAAGGAGCTTAGTGCTGGAGTCTAGTGCGAGAATCTGTGTGGTGGCCATGAGTCCGGCAAATGTGCCCCCATCCCACCATGCCTCCATTGTTCTGTCACCTAGATGGCACTATTGTAGTGGAGCCGAGGAGGAGGACTGTGTACTCTGAGATGCTCAACCCTTTCCCACCCACTGACTCTCAAGTGGCCGGGGCTCATTCCGAATCTGAGTCACTAGCATTGCAAAATAGCTATACCACTTCACCGATGAGCCTAAACATGCATTTCAAAATCATTCATTTAAAAAATTTAAAGAGATCTACTTTGAAGATAGATATTTTCACATGACTGGTAGGAACAAATTAGAAATCCTTTCTTAAAATGGCTACGTGATTGCCCATTAAAGGGACAGCTGATATGTTGATTATCTCTATTTGTTCAGTCTGTTTGACCTGCGCATTTCCATTTGCGTTGTCCCATAACCATCTCTGTTTGTTCCTCCATGCCCCTTCCCCCTCTTTGTTCTCTTCCTGTATCTCTGGTCCCCCCCATCTAAAAAAGTACCTCTATTGCTGTTACCCATAGAGGTGTCAGCATCACTGTCATTGCTTGTAGACAGATTAAAGTCTATGTGTTTGCCTGTAGTGAGCCTCTCTCCCCTGACAATTGTACACATAGTTACAGAGTAATCCTTTGCATTACTTTCATGTTTAATTTTTGTAAACTTTTAAATCCTTTTCAAACTTAGCCATCAATTTATCAACTCTCTGTTTGAAATCATCAAGCTCTTCTGCATTTAAAGGAGATTTCAGAGATGTGGGTGTTAGGCTTTATAGCCTTTACCTCACTGCAGCGCAAGTTCTGTGAGCCATGAATTGTATTTTTTTATTAATCCTGTTAGAAGGACAGGATCATATACTTGAACAGCGATGCCCTCCAACTCTGCTGCTCCACGTTGTCTTAGTCATGTTTATGCTATTCCTCTTTGTCATGATTTGCCTATTCCTGCTTCTGTACCTCTTGCTTGCTCTTTAGTGTTTGTACTTGTTATGCCATGTACTATTGGGCTAGTGAATGATTATATGTGCTAGGTTAGTCATGTTTATGTAATTTCTCGTGTCATGATTTGCTTTTTCTGGTTTATGTAACTTAGGTTGTTCATCCTTGACTGTGCTTATTATGCCATGTACTATTGGTCTGTTGTACAATTTTGTGTTCTGTGCTCTCACGGGTCGTGCCTAAAAATAGTCATCTTATGGCTAGTGCACTTACCTGGTCAACAAAAACAAAATAAATAAAATAAATCAGGCCAAGCTCAATGGCAAGCCGATCCCTTCCACTTTCCAATCCACTGGCCCCACCCCTTGCTCCGATGTTTTGTGATGTCTAACCAGGGAGAGTGCAGGGGCGCACCCCATTGAAGTCTATGGGTCTGTCTCAAAATTTTGAGTGATAGCAATCTTCGGTATATATGAAAGTCACCGCTCAACTAATAGATCCTTTATTCGTTGAGCAATGGCATTCATATATACCAGAGATTGCTTTATCACTTAAAAAAAACATGCTGAAACCAAGCCCCATAGAGTCCAATGGGGCATGCCCATGTGCCCTTCCTGGTTAGACTTTACAAAACGTCTGAGCGCATGGGCATGGCCAGCAGACCGGGAAGTGGAAGGGACTGACTGGCCATTGGTCTCAGCCTGATTTACGATCCCTTCCCTTCCTGACAACATTTCTTCTATGGCTCAGGGGACTTAAGCTGCAGTGAGGTAATGGGCTATTAAGCCCAAAAGCCCCCAACAAAATATTGGAAATTCACTTTAAAGTGCTTGTGGTTTTCAACTGTGCAAATTTCTGCTTCCGTTTTCTCACATTTATTTGTACTTTTTTAATTATAAAAATGATTGAATTATGCTCACGTTTACAGCAGCTAAAACATTAATCCAGTCCCTCATGAACTTTTCATTGTCTAAACCCCATGAGGGCATTTTTTGAATCCCAACACACGTGTCATTCTTTTAGCTCACCAATAATGCGAGAGAGAGAAATAGCATGCATACAAACCTAATAGCTCTTTTCCTTCAGTTCTGCAATGCAACCATGTCTGATTGTGATGTATTCAATTTTTTTATTCTCAAAAAAGTATCCACAAATCTCTGTCGAAAATGCAGTGTATTATCTCCCCATTCCCTTCCTCCAGTCTTTCCTTCCCTTCTCCTCCCCGTGTATCTGCCTTTAGTGTCTTCTTAATATTGAGATGCAGGGATTTACATAACTCTAAAAATTGATTAGCGTTTTGCTCATAAAGGTGCTAAATCTTTGAGAAAATGCATAGCTCTTGCCTCACTGCGTTTAACAAACTCTGCACTTCTAGAAAATCTATATAAATACTTTCTCTACAGTTAGTATAGTCCCAAGAAAAAAACTGCTAACTAATTATTTAAAACCCTGAGATGCCTGTGATTATTTATGGAAATGATAATTATGAGGTTTTATGTTTTTAATTGCATGTATCTCTTTTGTCTTAGTTTGCACTGGAAGCCCTTTCTTTATGCATTATCGTTTCCACTTTTTTTGTTGCAAGGACACTTTAAATTCTGGTTTGTAAAATGTCTCTTTATACCACACACTTGACGCTCTGAGGAAGGTGCTGTGACATTACATTGTCAATGTGAATATGTCCATTAGGGGCATGCTGGGAAATGGATCTCCATGACAGCCGCGGTTTTCAGGTCTGAAAACAAACTGTCGAATTAAGCACTTTAAAAAGAAAAGTGTAGAAAAAGTATTTTTGATCTTGCGAGCACCTGTAGCGGGGTAAGGAGACACAAAACATTTGCACAGAAGTTTGACTATGTTTGAAAACTCATGAAGTGATTAAAAAGTAATAAATGTTGTTAAAAATGCATAATGCGCACCTGCTGTTACATGATGTATAACAGAAGGCTGCCTTGTGCAGTTTGTAGTCTGTGAACAGTTGCCCCAAGCTGGAGCACTTTGGGTCCCGTTCTCTGTTGATCTAGGCCACTGTTTGCTGTTTTAGCTCATCATTCATTCAGTCTTTGAGTTGTTGCCATGTTCTCAGGGTCTGCACCTGCCAAGAAAGAAATTCAGTGTTAGGGCTGCATATGTGATAGTCCGCTAGATTTTTAACAAATATTGTTATTATTTTTTTTTCCCCTCGCACAAGGTCACACTTTGCTAACAGGTATTGCACATTAATGAATGTGAAATGCCATGTTTATTGAAGAAAAAAATGGCTAGTAGCATTAGATTTTCTACATCTTTTACTAATTTCATTTATACCACCCAGCGAATATACATTCCGGTGGATAAATTATACTCTGATAGTTACTATGAGAATAAAATATCTGCTGTAAGGAGATGGTGTTCTGAGTGGCAGCTGAAAATGAGATGGGGGTTCAGTGGCCAGGCTTTAAACTTAAACTAGGTTCAGGGTTCTGGTAGCTTCATACCTGGAGCATTTGATTAATAGCACCATGCAATAACAGAGAAAGGAAGTGTGCCCTGGAAACCTCAGGCCCAACCATGTGAGCCTGTGGCTGAGTGGTTAGAGCACTGAGATGGTATTCCAGGGACCTGGGTTCAGTTCCCAAGGTTCCATCTGAAAACCTTGAGCACAAAAGGGCGAGGACGAAAACGGCAAAGGGAAAACAGCGCGACCACATAGGGCGAGTGGCAAACAACAACGATTGCCAAAATAATAATAACAGTACCACATTGACTTTCTGTGGGGGCCTTTGCCGCCCGCAGCCCCCTTACTAAATATAACCTGCTCTGGGGGGGACACAACTCAGGGAGAGGGAAAAAGCCGTAGATTGCCATTTTGATGATCGCTGTTTTTTGCCACTCACCCTGTGTGGCTGCACTGTTTTCCATCGCCGTTTTCATCCTCACCCTTTTTGTGTTCACCATCTTGATGGGCTACGAATTCTCAGTAGGTTACATTATTTATTTCTCACTACAATTTGTGATTCATATTGCTTGCTGGTGGCTAATACTGTACCAGAAACATCTAATTGTCATCTTGATTATTCCTAGTTGCAGGATATGCAATTCCAGAGAAAGGAAGTATGCTGGAGAACCTCGGTCCAGCCATGTGAGCCTATAGCCCAGTGGTTATAGCATGGGGACAGTAATCCGGGGGCCGGGGTTCAAATCCCAGTAGGTCACATTAATTCTTTCTCACTACAGTTTGTGATTTAAATCACTTAGCAGTGGCTAATAACTGCACCAAAAACATCTAATTGTCATCTTGATTATTCTTAGTTGAAGGATATGAACTGCAGTGAAAGTAAGTGTATCCAGGAACCTCTCTGTTGCATAGTACGAGCATTGGGTTGGTGGTATGGTGCAATAACCTGGCTGGTGTGGACTTGTACTACAAACACCAGTGTCACTGTCAGCAGGTGTGATGGCGAGGGGACACTCTCGGTTCTAAGTGGGTGGATGGAATCACCCAAGAAGGAGAGGCAGGAGTCATATACAGAGAGAAGATGCTGAACAGAATTTATTATCACCAAGAAGAGAGAAAACATGGTCCCAGGAGCAAAATGAATTTGTCACAACACTTAGATGCTCTGTTTACTATAGGATTACTATTTGGGAGCAGCTACGTATGCAACTAATAATTCCAATAAGATACTAAACAAACACATAAATTCTGTAGTTACCCAAGAGGTGCACATCGGCCTAGAATTGTGGCATACTCCAACCTATAGAGAACTAGAAATGACTAGTTCAGCATATGAATTTCACACTCTGTGTTAGTACAACTCTGCTAAGCATACAGAGTTCTGCAATTTAGAGTCCTTTTGTCAGCTGAAGAGGACTGTTCCATATACAGTACTCTAAGTGAAGAAGGACGATTTTAGGAATGACAGAAACTGGCTCATGGAGTGGACTGGTGGACCAGAGGGGACTTATATAGAAACATAGACATTGTCGGCAGATAAGGACCGCTAGGCCCATCCAGTCTGCCCATAAGCCCTACCCTTGTTTGCAGCCTCTGACCCTACTTGATCAATGGCTTTCTCCTCTCCTTCCCACTTCTGGGGTTCCCTTATGTCTATCTCATGCATATTTAAATCCCTCCACTGTGCTCGCTCCCACCACCCCCTGTGGCAGACCATTCCATGTGTCCACCACCCTTTCCATGAAGAAAAACTTCCTTACATTTCCCCTTAACCTGCCACCTTCCAATTTCATAACATGCCCCTTGTTCTTATACTCCTACTATATTGGAAGATGTTGCCCCCTGCACCTTGTTTATGCCTTTAAGGTACTTGAATGGTTCTGTTATATCACCCCGATCCTTCCTCTCCTCCAGTGAGTACATATTGAGGTCCTTTAATTTCGCCTCATATGTTTTTTGGTGCAAGCCCTGTACCATCTTTGTCACCCTTCTCTGGACCACCTCCACCCTGTCAATGTCCTTACAAAGATGTGGCTTCCAGAACTGTACACAGTACTCTAGGTGAAGCCTCACTAGTGTTTTATACAGTGGCACCACCACCTTCCTCCTTCTGTTAGTGAGGGTAACTGGAGATTAGAAGAGGCTTTTTAAACAGGGCCATAGGTTCATCGGCTACATCCCCTCTCCTGGGTTGCCAGACACACAAGCTCAATAAAGAAACCACAAGGGGACTCTTTGGCACAAACCCTTCAGTGGGCAGCTGGAACAAGACAACTGAAGCTGAAGACAGAAGATCCAGCCTAAGTCCTCCAGTGGACTGCTGAGATGAGACAACTGATGCTGAAGACAGAAGATCCGCCTGAGTCCTCCAATGGACTGCCGGATGAGATGAGAAGAAGAGACAAGACCCTCGTAGAATAGGTGACCAAGATGATGAGACTCTTTGGACGAGAGCCACTCCAAAAACCCTCTAAAGCCAATCCGAGCTGCTGACCTCTGAGCATCAAAACCAGATGGAACCTGTAAAGGAAAGTAAAATGACAAATGGGGTATTGAATTGTAGACAGGGTTGGAAGAACCTGTGAAGGGAAATGAAGATAACAAACTGGGCATCAAGACTTGCATGGGACCTGGAAGAAACCTGTGAACCAGTGGAAAACAATAAACAGGACACTGGAGAAGTGCTACATGTAGGAGAAATTCTTCCAGAAAGGGTACACTCAGAGAGAAGACCTTTAAATCTGAGACATGTGACTGCAGAGACTGGATGGTGGAAATGCTGAATACAGTTGCTGGACACTTCTCTCAGTTGGCTGGAGACTAATTGTGGGTGATGTGTATTGAAGACACAGGCACACGGTTTAAGACAGTTTAGATTTGGTATAAATAACTTCAGTGCAATTGCAGATTATAGAATGCTAAATACACATTTCTGAGGCAATTGTAGGTTATGGGGCACCAAATGCCAGTTCTGGCATTTGCAGGAACAGGATGCAAAGTACACTGCTCAAGGACAATTGCAGGTTGCAGGGCAACAAATGCCAGTTCAGGGTAACTGCAGGTAACAGGATGCAAAGTACACAGTTCTAGGGTAATTGCAGGTTGCAGGGAACGCAAATTTCAGCTCAGGGCAATTGCAGGTAACAAGGCGCAAGTACACAGTTCTAGTGCAGTTGCAAGTTACAGGCGAACAAATGCCAGTTCAGGGCAATTGCAGGTAACAGGATGCAAAGTACACAGTTCTAGGGCCACTGCAGGTTGCAGGGACTCCAAATGCCAGTTCAGGGCAATTGCAGGTAACAGGATGCAAAATACACAGTTCTAGAAGTTTGCAGAGATAACAAATGCCAGTTCAGGGCAATTGCATTGTAGGATGCAAAATACAGTTCAAGGGCAATTGCAGGTTGCAGGGCACCAAACAGCAATACAGCAAATTGTTTTACAATCACAATACTTTTGCCCTCTTCAGTGTCTAGACATTACCCCTGGAAGCTCTATGGAACTCTTTTTCTACTCTCTTTTGTCCCAGGATGCAGTACTTTTAATCAACCAAATAGCTTGTCTATTGCAAACTGACTTACTCAGTGCTGAATTGCTTAGCAGGAAAAAAAAAAAACAGGAACATCTTGGGCTTATTAATCCTTTTCCCCAAACAGCTCCCCTGGCTGCTTTTATTTTAAATTGTGGCTTGCCCTGCTCCTTACCGCCCCTTAGGATCTGCTTATTAAAGTTAATGCAGGCTTAGACCTGCACAGTACCCTTTACTTTACCTTGGCTCCACCTTTGGGGCTTCCCTATAAATATTTATGAATTTTGATTAGGGCCTCCTAGCCCTAACCCCGCCTCTAGGCATTGCTACGCCTTATGAATTTTAATTTATTACAATCTGGCCCCTAAGCCCATCTCCTTCTTCAGCTCTCAGCTGATTTCTAAAGCACCCTGAGCGCTCTTAAACAATTTATTTGTTTAATTTAAACATTCTGACAGTCAGTGATTGGGTCCAGTGCTGCCACCGACTCACCACCCCGACCCAGGATGAAGACAGGAACTGGGAGGCTGAACAGTGCCATGCAGTGGGTGGAACCGAAGGCAGGACTTCTGCAGCCTTCTCTACTTCCAGGCGCTACACCCGACGCTCCACCTACCCGATGGAAACTACTGGATACGGCTACTCACCACCAATAGGAGACTGAGAAAACAAAATTGCTTTTTAGGTTTTTTTTTTAAATGAAATAAAAAGCAGGGCTAAACAGAGCCCACACCATGCAGCTAGGCTGCTGCTGCTTCTTCTGGGTCTGTCAACACTCTGTGCTCGCCACACTACACCGCCAGATGACCAAAGGCAGCTGATGACCGCAGGGATCTCTCAGGCACACAGACATGCTGCGGGATGGCTTCAACCCTACCGGTAAGCCCTTTCCTTGTCCCCTGCACTTTCTGTGTCCTGTCTGTATCAGCACCAGTTCACAACTGCCCACACAAAACAAACTTTTTCAAAAGTTACACTTGGGGTTCTGGAACCCTGAGCCTATGTCACACTGCCTCTTTTAGTTTTTAAACAAAACACCACGCTGGGCAGGGACCACGGTCCCAGTGCATGGTTGACCTAGCCTGTGGTGCCTACTTGGGGGTTCTGAGCATGAGCAGACAGCCAGAGAAAATGAAGGGCATTTTTTTATTGCACTGCTGCCAGGCAGTGGGGGTGGGGTACATTCCTGGAGGGGTCCCTATGCAATGCTTCTGCAACCCCTGATGCCCACATTGCCATGGGCTGTAAGGTACTCTATTTATTTATTTTCTGTTGGGCCCATACTTTGGGGCAGTACAATCTCAACCTCAGGCCCACCCCTGTGAGCCTGTAACTCAGTGGTTGCAGTACTAGGATGGTATTCTGGGGCCCTGGGTTCAATTCCCAGTAGGTCACATTATTTCTTTCTCTACAATTTGTGTTGTACCATCTTGCAACTGAAAGTATCTCCAGTTCAGGTTTTTGTCAGTGCTGTGCTAGCCCAGTTCTGATTTTCTCTCTTTGTTTATGTTTTAAGATATTATTTACAGTGAATAACAGTTGAACTGTAAACAAACATGCTGTTATTCTATGCTGGCAGTGAATAATGATTCCAAATGTAAACAAACACTCTATTATTCATTGCTGACAATTAATAATGGCATTTCTCAACTACTGAGAATCGGTGGGCAGTAGGGATCAACCATGTAATATATTAGCTCATCCTTATACATCAATAGGTAGCTTGCTCAATTTGTTTAACTCTGTAACTCTTGCATCAGTTTAGTGTTGAAGAGTGTTGATTTGCATGTAGCGTTTTCACTAACTGCATTACTGAAAATGTCAATACCTAAACATTTAAGCACTCTCCTTAGAGCTAGCTGACCTTTGAGGATTTCTCTTCCCTTAGGCCACACCTTTGGAATCATTCCCACATCAGCACTAGGACTACATGGAAACTTTTTTTGCAGGGGCAACCCATGACGTTGTCACGCGTCTGTGTCTACGTAAATGTAGGCAGTCCTATCTTTCCTCTGTTCTTTTCCCACCATCGATTGTACTCGGCGAATTTGCTGTGGAAACAAATACGCCTAGCTGCTGTTGTTTATTATTTGCTTGTATAGTAATCACTCATAATTCAGTGATACTGTTGACTACTATATGCCACTGAAACCAACAACGTTGTTCTGGTACTGCTAGTGCAATACAAAAATATACAAGGACGACACCCACAATGTGTCTGTCTGTTGTTTAGGCCTCTCTCACAACGTCAGGACTTGTGGGATTTGACAGGGCTTCAATCAAGCAACAAGATTATGCAGAAAAAAGGTACTCAAGAAGGCTTTGTTAGAAAAAACTCTAGTGGCCATGCAAAAGCCAAGGGTCAGAAGGATAAGTTGCCAGTTCCAACGACCAAGTCGCATCATCGACATCAAAAGACCACACAAAAAGAAGGTCATGCGACATAAGCATAAACATAAGAATAGATCAGTTCCCCCGGTGAGATCCAGGTTGCCGTTGTGGCTTGTAGGTAGTAAACCTGCAGCAGTGATGACAGCTCCCCAACCATCTACCAGAGACCAAGGTCAGGGCTTGGCTTAGGCACTACCATACCTGCTACGGAGAGTATGTTGCAGTCATTGTCAGGAGCAGGCCCATCGTCGACCCCCAGTAGTCATGGCCCCTAGTCAGGGCATCGTCGACGTACATACTTTGCTGGCATCATTTTCAGATATGATATGGCACATATTGTCTGGCTTGCCTTTGCAGCCTGAACTGCGCTCAATGGGGGTTACTGCATCACAGATCCTGATGACTTCCTTGTCTGGTACACAGCTAGCACCTATTGAGCAGAGGCCTGCGGTGCTGCTAGCGAGGTCTTCTATTCCTGTCTCTGACCAGGACGTCAATGAGGAGAAATGTAATCCTGACCTCATAATGGAGGAGTATTATGAAAAGGGGGAAGGATATGATGAGGAATGTTATGCTCCACATTCCAGCTCAACTATATCCTCTTGCAGTGAGGATTCCCCAGACCTCCTCCTGAAGACATCATGTTTCAGACAGTGATGCAGCATATGCAGATTGCTATGGAGTTTGCTGTGGAGGAAGAGGATTCTTCCAAAAGGAATTTGATGGAGTTCCTGGAGGTTCCCTGCATTCCTTCCATCCTTGTGCCTCCAATTTATCTTGCCTTGGAAGATGCCACTTCTGCTGCCTGGTATAAGTCAAATATTGTACCAGCTGTTCCCAGAAAGGCTGACAAGTAGTACCCTGCCATTTCTGGCAAGCCTTATTATACCAAGTAGCCAGAAACATATTCTGTAGTCATAATGGCTGCCCATGACAGATCCAGGGTACCAAGGCATATGAATACCCTGCCAGCTGATAAGGAATCCAGGAGGCTTGATGTGATGGGCAAGCAAACATACTCCGCTGCCTGCATATTGCAAACTATCAATCTCTCATGATTAAGTATCAAAATAGCCTTTGGAAGGCCACCACAACTGCAGCTCAAGCACTCCCAGAAAGCACGGCCAAGAATTAATTACTTAAAAGCTGAATGCAGATGCCATGTAGCAAACATCTGCTACGCTATCCTGTGATGCCTCAGATACATCTGCCAGGACAGCTGCCACTGGTATTTGTATAAGAATGTATTCTTGGCTCATAGTGGCTGCAACAGATTTGCAGCAAACAGCGCTGAATGCTCCTTTTAGACGCACCAAATCGTTTGGCTATCATGTAGAAGAGGCCTTCAAACCTCAAGAATGACTTTGAGATCAGTTAAATCCTTGTACCCTACACCTGTTTGAGGTAAGGTAAGGATCCCATCACCAACTCTGCTGCCAGAGGTGGCTGTCAAGCCTACTGTCAGCAAAGCCAAGTGAAGGACAGTGCAACCTTGCCACTCTCCCTCCCCAGGAGCCCATTCCAAAGCCTCCCAAGCCAGTGGCACTGCCCTCACTGGCTCAGAATGACTTGTGCAGGACTCTCCCAAACCGCTCACATGCAGGAGTTGGTGTTGGGGGTGGCTTCTTCTTTCATCTAATGCAGTGGAGGGAAATTACTACAGATGAGTGGTTCCTGGAGATAATTGCAAAGGGACATGCTCTGGAGTTGCTAGAAACCCCTCCTGAGCATCCTTCATCTCTTTCTACTTATCCATCAAGACATCTGTCACTGCTGAAAGAAGAGGTACAAGCTTTACTGACCAGATGTTCTATAGAACCTGTGGGCCAGAAAGGCAAAGGGTTTTACTCCAGGTACTTCCTGGTCCCCACATGGACAGGAGATCTCAGACCTGTGCTAGACCTGTGAGACCTAAACTTCTGCATAGAATACAAGAAGTTTCACATGGTCTGCCTGAAAAATCTGATTCCCCTGTTGCAAACAGGTGACTGAATTTGCTCCTTGGACATGAAGGATGTATATATTCATATCAAAATCAGACAGCATCACAGAAAGTATTTGAGTTTGTCCTGGAAAGGAGCACTTCCAGTTCAGAGTATTGCCCTCAGACTTGTCTTCTGGGTCTCGGGTCTTTACCAAATGCTTAAGTGTGATGGTAGCAGCCCTTCCCAGAAAGGTTTGTAGTTTCTCCCATACCTGGATGATTGGCTATTGAAAGCCAGATCCAGGAGCCAGCTTGAATACACCCTATGCTGCACAAGGCAATTGTTCAAGACTTGGGAGTCACAAAGAATGTACCAAAAGTTAGTACTGTCCCCTAGCCAGAAGGTGCAGTATATAGGTGCAGTCCTGGGCACAACACTGAGCAGAGCTTTTCCACCCCAGTATAGGGCTGAATGTCTTATGGCTGAAGCACATCTGGTGTATAGCAGTCATTATGTCCCAGTAAGGACTTTCCTGTGCCTGTTGGGACTCAAGGCATCGGCCATTGTGACTGTGCCACTGGATTGTTTATATATGCAGATACCACAATGGACAGAGAGAGTGCAGTGGGACCAGTTGATAGGCAATGTGGACCAACAGGTGCTCGTCACATCCCATTAAAACACTAGCATGGTGGATGGACCACAGCAACCTCTTGAGGGGTGTTCCATTCTTTATCCCAACTCTGACTCAGATTCTCACCTTGGATGCACCAGGATCTGGGTGGGAGCAACCTGGTCCGTTATCAAACCAGAGGGTCTTGGACCCAGGTGGAAGCCAAATGGTACATAAATGTCCTGGAGATGAGAGCTGCTCTATATAGTCTCCAGGCTTTCCAGGAGCATCTGACTTTGAGTCATCTGCTAGTACAGATGGACAGTGTCAGTGTTATGCATTACATAAACAAACAAATGGGGACTGATTCCTATTCCCTGTGTCAGGAAGCAATGAGAGTGTGGTACTGGGCACTAGAACATGGCCTGGAGTTATCAGCCGTGCATCTCTCAGGTGTCCAAAACATCTTAGCAGACAAGCTAAGCAGGTCACAGTCCAAGATACATGAATGGGAACTGCTGACCTCAGTGGTGGATGACCTCTTCGCAAGGTGGGGGTTGCCCAGAGTTGGAAATTGTTGCATTCCTATACAACACAAAACTGCCATGTTTCTGCTCACTTGCTCCAGGCCCTGGAGTTTTTTGGCAAGATGCATTGTCACTGTCTTGGACAGGGAGGTTTCTGTACACATTCCATTAATACAGAGAGTGTTACTGAAACTACAGGTGGAAGGTGCGACACTCATCGCACTTCTGTGGCTTCCATTAATATGGCATCTGCTGCTGCAACAACTAGCAGTGGATCCTGCAGTACCCTTGCCTCTGCACAGAGGCCTGTTGTCACAGGACATGGGGGCCCTGGTCCATCCAGTCCTGAAGTCTCTGCACCTGTATGCATGGCTTCTGAAGACATAGCCATGGCATGGTTTGGGCGGTCACCAAAAGCAGCTGATGTACTAGTTGTGACCAGAAAGCATTCCACCAGACATATGTACTCTTTGAAGTGGAAGCATTTCACTCTGCGGGCCACTTCCAAAAATATGGAACCATTTACTTGTCCAGTCAATGCGGTGTTGGGATACTTGCTGACACTGTCAGACTCCAGTCTGAAGTATCTGGCAGCTATATCAGCTTTCCATGTCCCTACTGATAGACACACAGTAGATAGAACACAGTAGCTCACTAGGAGGTCTTCCATACCTTTTTGAGAGGTATTTTGCTGCCTACTCAGGGGGATGTGGCTTTTCAGAAGGCACAGTCTTTTAAGCAAAATCTCTTTCTCTCTCCAAAGCAGAACAGGAGCGTGAGGCATGACTTCTAATCAAGATAGCAGACAGGGCTTCAGGCATGGCTCCCAATCACTTTAAACACTTTACTTGTCAGCAAATCATGTTCACTGTAGCTTCTCAGTAGCTCAGATTGCAGCATTAGAGTTCCTCTTGGCCAGCTGGTGTTTGCAGCTCTAATTGGACATTTACAGGGTTCTCACAGGCAACTTCAGGAAAAGCTCTGACTTCAGGATACCTCCCTTTCATTTCTGTAGGCATACTTAAGCAGTCACATCAGGCATTTCACAAAAACTGGACCATCCTCGGTCACTCTTGTAACAGATGTCCACCCTATACTTGGTGCTGATCAAACGTGGGGTGCAGACAGACAAGCTACTTGTACACTTGGTAGAAGTTTACTCACTCAGGAATTAGATGCAGCTTTCTCTTAGCTGAAATCACAGGATTCATCAGCACTCTCACTGCTGAGGCAGAACATTCATGCAGCCCTCTCACAACTGCAGGCAGACTTCTTGCAGCTCTCTCAGCAGCTGAAGATAGCTGAGATTTCTTCCCCACATTTTCCCAAAAATGTGGCAAGGCAAAGGCCAGCCCTGGGGGACAAACATTTGGCAACCCCCAGGCCAGTAACTTCCATTCCTTGCAGCCACATTTTCCTCTCAAGGGAACAGAGACCCCTTCCCCTGTGGAGGGGCTCCCGCTGAACTGACTAGGCCCATCCTATTTAGCAAGGGGCCAGAGCCCCCCTCCCTGTCAAGGGGCTCGCGTTGAACTGAACTCAGGCAGGAAAGTCTCTGGAGTTTTGGGAGCCCCTTGAGGCTCCTGATTGGTACGTTCACTTGTTTCTCCCAAAAATGAATATTCATTAGGCCCCCTTGATGCCTAATTGGGTCCTTGATTAAGCATCAGATAATGCCCCTGCTTTTTCCCTCACAAGTCTCTGGCACTGTCCCAAAAGTCTCTGCAGTAAATCCTGGCTTTCCAATTGGCTAACAGACTGCAAATATGGCTGCTGTTATACATAGTTTCTGTGCAGTCCAAAGGAGTCCCAAATTAACAGTTCTGGTGCAGCCAGGAGGTTTACTCTATTGACATTATTGCCCCACAGTCCAATAGTCATTACTGTACCCTTCAAAGCACTGCCCTCATTTAACATTTATTTACAGTCCTTTCCCAGTTGTGGCTGCTGACATATGCAGTCCCCAGGCAGTAAACAGGCTCACTATGAATATTAATACCCATCATTAATAATCATAAGGGACCATAACACAAAGCGCGATTGGCGCTGTTTATTTAAAAGTTATAGGGGCTTCTCTTGGCCCTTGCTCAGGTGTCTGATCCCTGCTCAGCTGCATACAGGGACAGGTGCCACTGGATAGCAATCTGTTTGACCACAATCGTGGTCAGAAGATTAGGTGCGCTTCTGCGCATACGCGGCCGCCGCTTGCTCAGAAGAGCAGAACGAAAAGCAGTGGCCCCGCGATACAATTCCTTCAGCCCCATTCTGGGCAACAAAAATATGCAGGGGCCAGATGGAGGCTTTTGGGGCTAAAAGGGACTTGGGCCAGGCAGCGGTGAGGAAACAGGAAACAAATGGGGTAACACCACTAGCACCAGGAGGCAATGGGAGACAAACGGGAGAGAAGGGGGCAATTAAGGTAAGCCCCACAGGGGTTACATGTATGTCATCAGCCCAGGTAATACTTTCTGTCTTAAGCAGTTTATCACTACCTAAGTTCTGTACATGTCACAGCATTCAAAACTTTATATGCAAAATTAATTAAAGAGGTCTGCCATTGCTTCCACCCCGTCTATGATCTACATTTATACCCTTCCAGGGCTCCTCGCCCTAACACCCGTACATGTGCTCGTTCACCAGGCAGCGGCGTCTCTGAAGCCAATGCCCGAGTCCACTAAACTGACCCAAGCCCATCAGAGGCACGGGAAGCCATAAACCACTGAGCGTGAGCGCTTTGCCGAATACACCGCGCTTTGGTCATATGTTCCACCCTCTCTCCCCACCTCTACCTCTTGCCTCTATTCAGTACCCTAATTGCACTAACAACCACTTATTTACTCAGTGTAGATGCCTTATGACCTTGACTATCGGCGGTCATTGACTCTGAAGCCGCTTGAGAACACACACTTGGATTACGCCCCCTTAGTTCCATGTAGTCCTAGCACTCTAACCTGGATGTAGCAGGTACCTCCAGTGCTGCCGCCTCGGAAAGCATCATCTGCATGCCACTCCCTTCCATCTCACAGATATAACGAAATAAGATAGTCGGCTCCATGCTATAACTAGTACATTTGCTCTGCCTCACCCTCCCCACTTTAGCACCCTAAATCTCTAGACCCCATTGTTCTTCCTTCCCGCCCACCCCACCACCCTGTTATGTTATAACTAGTTATTTAACTTGTACCTCTTGGATCACAGGGCTGCATTTCCCACTTATTTGCATTTTTGCTCTGGTTTTACTTTTTACCAATATGTATTTCCTTATTGTATGTAACTATGTGTGATTATATTTACAATGTATGTATTCGCTGCTCGTTACACTGTTATTTTTTTTCTCTTCATGTTTTACCATGTATTGTTGCATTTTCTGTATTGATGTAAGATTAAGTGTATCGTTTATGACTTAGAGATGCAGGTCCACCTTGCAAATGAGCTTGCTCAACGGTGTTCACCTGGATAAATAAAGATTTTGAGTGATTGATTGATTGACATGCAGTTTGAATAAAATAACATAAAATTACAGTATAACCTGTAATGGTTATCCTTTAATGGAAATTAAAAATAGACTTTCAGTGATCAACATATTTTAAAAGTCTGATAGACTTTCAGTGTTGGCATGGCAGGATTCTTGATGTTAGGTTTGTTAAACATTCACTTTCAGTAAGTGCTGCTTTGTGCCTGAAATTTAATTGGCTTCAGCTCCAAGCAGTCTGCTATGGATGACTCGTTCCACTGTAAATGTCACAGTGTGTGAATGTGTAGAACAACGTGCTGAACACGGGTGTTAAGTCATTCAGATCAACAAACAGTACATGGCTTTTGTATTTAACTTTGTAGTATGACGAGCTAAACTGGAATCCAATGAGGGAACGTGGCTAATAACAACGGAGGCTTCTACATTCACTGTCATAAGTGTGCAGTCTCCAGATGTGTCGTTTCCAGTTCGTATATTCTTTCCCTGAGCTGGAGCACCTCGTGTCCCACTCTGTGATGAGCGACATGATTGCTGTTTCAGCCTGTCATTCATCCAGTCTGTGAGGAGTTTGCTGCCATGTTCTCAGGGCATGTATCTACCGGTTAAGTAATTCAGTGTTAGAGCTATATATGTGATGGTCTGCTAGATGCTTAGCAAATATTGCTGTGGTTTTTTTTTTTTTTTGCAAAAGTTCACACTTTGCTAGCAGTTATCATACATCTGTGTATGTGAAATGCCATGTTTTTTTTAAAACAAAATGCCTAGTAGTATTAGATCTTCTGTAGTATGAACTGTTTTTATTTATACCACCCAGTCAGTATAAATTCCAGTGGATAAATTATACTCAAACATTTACTGTAGGAATAAAAAGCTACTTTGAGGGATGGGGTTCTGAGTGGTAGCTGAATATAAGGCGGAGTTTCGAAGCCAGGCCCTGAACATAAGCTAAGTTCATGGTCTTGGTAGCTTGACATTTTCACATTGACTGGGATGCAGTGCCCTGACCTACCATACCAGGACATAGTAGGGTGTGGTGGGCTAAGGGAGGGAGGTTATTATGCTAATTACTCATCAATAGAGTGTGCGGTGTTATTGGGGATTAATCAACACCCTGGGTACGTTATGAGGCACAAGGCCACAGGACACGTGTCCTCACAGCACACAGGGTGCTGATTAATCTCCAATAACAGCACACCCTGGAGTGGATTATTGCGCTTATAACATGGGCCACATATGGACAGAAATGGACAAAAAATAGTGGGATAGGAGGTAAAAAATGTGGGAACTGTTTTGTGTTCTTCCACTAGTTATGGTTGCAGTACCACACTTTTGTGTGTTTTGCCACAGGTAAAATTGTTCTAAGAACACAATTTTCTGGTAAACAGGCCTCACACAATAGTATCAAGGAGCAGCTTGGACTTTTTATTCTGCTGTTACACTGGGGTACTGCTCTGTCTCATCCTGTTACAGACTGCATTCTGGAAAGACCGTCGCAAATCTGCGGTCCCGCCTCCCTGCTCTAGCCCTGCATTTGACTTGTTCACTTACTGAGTTGCATTCGTTACACGCTCAGTACCTCTGTGCTGCATAGACAAGGCTGGTGATCATCGTGAGCTCCGTCCCCTCGTTTTCCCATTGCAGACAACACAGACAAGAGGGAGAAAGAGAGAAACACAGCCACAAATCGGCAATGCCACTTCCCGCTCTCGCGCTGATTACTGTTGTCTGTGTCTCGGCTGCTGACACGCTCTCTCTGTCTCTCTCTCTCTCCCCTTTTCGGGGGTGGACAATGGACATTGCCTTTCATAGTCTGTGACACAGACTGGCATGAATAGCATCATGGTGTGATTCACCGAGGTCTGCAAGGCGGGTGGGTGGGAGAAGCAGAAGCATAGGTTTACTGACACTGAAAGAGACATACTAAGGAGATACAGATGACGTTG
The DNA here is from genome assembly GCA_016271365.2 of Neoceratodus forsteri. NCBI lineage: Eukaryota > Metazoa > Chordata > Ceratodontiformes > Ceratodontidae > Neoceratodus > Neoceratodus forsteri. The sequence goes on along the minus strand of CM057459.1, from coordinate 160,547,630 downwards.
CAGGACTTTTAGTTCCTGCCCATAGTACAAGGAGTAACCAGTGTTTCTCTGTTTCTTTCTCTACCGGTCGTGGTGTCACGGTGTCACAGTAACGGTGACCGGTGTGTCAGCAGGGTGGGTATAGGCAACAGTCCTAGTAACAGGCAGTAGATCAAAAACTATTGCCCACTAAATTCACACATGCACATAGCCATTAACAGCCATTAACATTAACAGCAGTATCATTGGCTCAGCAGGTTGCACACTCACCTCTGAGGCTGGAAGATCTAAAAGGTTATGGGTTCTAGCCCCACATCAGACACTTGGGGTAAAATCCCAATACGGACACTGTAGTGCATCATGAGGGGGTTACTGCACTCCAGAGGTGCTGACTTTTGGATGAGATATTAAACCGAGGTCTCGTCTGCCTGTTCTGGTGGTTGTTCAGGTGGATGTTAAAGATCCCATGTGTCCTGGCCAAATTTCCTCCATTCACTAATAATAACACCAACAGCTTCATCTGGTTCAATTTTAGTTGGTTACCATCTGTATCCCCCCCCCAGGTCACCCCTGAAAAAGGGACTTCTAATCTCAATGGGCCTACCCAATTAACAAAATTCAATAAATAAAACATGGTGCAGCTCTCCACGACAGAGCGCTAGCTGCCTGCTGTTTTAAACCCATTCTGTATCACAGCAGCAAAACAGCTCAACCACGATGTGCCCCAGGTAAAAAGCCAAACAAGCAGAAAGCAAAGCCGACACCACACAGCTACAAGTAAACAAACTTTTATTTCAAACAATGTAAAATACACATGCCGAAACAGAATAGTGATGAACTAGAACCTCGACCGGTTTCAGAGCTAGTGCGTCATCCTTGCAGCCCACCTCACTCACGACCATGTAAGGATATCTTCACCCCCCCCCCAAAGCCATTTATGTATTTATTTATTTAAAAGTTTTACCAGGAAGGCACACTGAGAAGAGTATTGCTCGACTGCAGGTGTGTCCTGGGGAGGGGGACATGGAGCAACAGTCATAATACAATTAACAGAATATAGAAAAGTGGCGTATAATATAATATGTACAGAGTACAACAGTGCAGTACGAAAAAAAAACAGAGGCAAGTTAATACAGACAAATAGTGGGTTAAGTAAAACATACAGTAAAACATACACAAGGTATAGCAGCAATTGTGAGATAGGTACATGGTCAAAGTGGGGGAAAAGGCCAATTTGGGAGAAAGGTGGTCACATCCAAGCCACAAACACAGGTTGAGGAGAAGTGGACATTGATGAGAGAGCTATGGAGTTGGGAGGAGAGCATGTGTCGGATGCTAGCAGAGAGGGAGTTCCATTCTTTAGGTATGCAATGTCGGAATGCTGCTTGACCAACCAAGGAGGACATGCATGAAACAGCCAGAAGGCGAGTGTCTGAATTTTTGAGGGAGTAAGTCAAGGGTAGGAGTAGCTAGAACAGAGGAGAATACGGGGTAAGGTCTAGGACCAGTATTTGGCTGTGAGCTTGGCACAGTGGGATTGGCGGTCGTGGGAGTGAGGGAAGATTGAGTGACTGGTAAAGTTCGAGTGGTGGGTGGCAGGTGGGCAGTCAAGGGTGAACCTGCAGAAAGAGTGGAAAAGATGGTCCAGTCTGGCTAGGGTGGACTTTGGAGTGGCACTATAGACTACGTCACCATAGTCAAATATAGGAGGATCATTTTCTGTACGAAGCCTCAGTGGGCTGGCAGCAGGATGCATCCACAGTTGCGGGAGGGCACCCAGCTTTGATGGAGCTTTTGTGGATGGCGCCTGAATGTACAGAAAAGTCCAGGTGCTGGTCAAGCCAGACCCCGAGATATCTAAAGAAGGAGCAAGCCTCCAGTGTGGTCCCATCCAGGGTGTGGAAGGAGGTGGTGGAGGGGAGCCGAGAGAGTCTCTGCCTCGTGCCAGAGGTTATGGAGACAGTCTTCTTGGCATTCAGAGAAAGTTGGTTAGCACAAAACCAGAGCTGAACATCATTGAAGTCTGGCTGTAATCTGGTTGCTACAACAGTGGTCGAGGGGCCTGAGGCATACAGAACCATGGCATCTGCATACGTGTGGATGGAAGAGTGAGGGCAGACGGTTGGCAGGTCATTTAGGAAGATGGAGAACAGGAGCAGCCCAAGGACCGAGACTTGGGGGATACCAGAGATAACTGGGAAGGAAGAGGAGGTGGAGCTTCCGATTCTCACAAATTGGGAACAACCTACCAGGTAGGAGTAGAACCAGTTGGTGGCCAGGGTAGAGAGCCCTTTAAGGCGAAGCTCATCAAGGAGGACAGCATGGGAGAGAGTGTTGAATGCCTTTGCCTGGTTGACAAATATAGCGGAGGTGATGTGGCCCCCATGCCATCAAGGAAGGAGTCTGTGAGACATAGGAGTAATGTGGCGGTGGAGTGATCCTTCCTGAAGCCAGACTGGTAGGGGGAGAAGAAGGAGGAGTAGGAGTTGAGAAAGGAGGAAAGTTGTGTGAGTACAAGATGCTTCTGGAGCTAAGCCAGAATAGTGAGGAGAGAAATGGGATGATAGTTACCTGGGGCTGCAGGGTCACCACCCTTTGGGAGAGGGATAACCGTTGCATGCTTCCATTCCAAGGGGATTGATGCTAGGGTGAAAGAGAGATTAAATAGGTCAGTCAGGGGGGTGGCGATGGCAAGGGCAGCCAGGTGAAGCATCTTGGAGTCCATCCTGGAGGGGCATTTGCCTTTATTAGGGTTTAGGGAGATCAGGGGTGACCTGACGGAAGATGGATGGAGCAGTAGAAAGGTCAAGAGCAGGGGGGTGGGGGAGAGGCAGCAGGCATGACTGGAGGGAGGGAGGGAGGGATGAGCACAGTGCATCAGTGCAACTTGTAAAAACTATAAGATGGTGGCTGGCTTTACCCTCCATACAGCTCTGCAACCCGAGTCTCACTTTCATCTTTTTCTGTGGTAAGATGATGGCTGGTTTTATGCTATCAGTTTAGAGTTGATTTGTGTCTAGAGTTTCAATGACTGTATTACTGCAGATGTCAATAGTAAATACTTAATCACTCTCCTTAGAGCTAGCTGTTTCTGAGCTTAGCAGTTGAAGTTTGAATGAAGTCCAGTACTTTAGTGATGCCACCAAACATTGTATGATTAGTGTAACTGACGTACAACTAAGAAAAACATATTTTTTCTGTATGGATGTTATTAGCCCAGATAATACTTTCTGTCTTGACCAGTTTATTACCACTGAGATCTCTGAATGAAGTTTTTGTAAAATAACATAAAAAAACAGCATGAATGATACAGGTTGTTCATTAATGAAAATTAAAGATAGACTTCGGTCATCTAGCACATATTTGAAAAGTCGGATAAATTTTCAGTGTTGGCATGGCAAGAGTCTTGATGTTTATGTTTGCTAAACATTCACTTTAGGTAAGTGCTGGTCCCATGCATGAAATTACAGTCTGCATAGCCCCAGGTAGTCTGCTGTGGCTGACGTGTTCCACTGTAAATGTCACAGTGTGCGAATGTGTAGAACAGCACGCTGAACACGGGTTTAAGTCATTCAGATCAACAAACAGTACATGGCTTTTGTACATAACTTTGTAGTATGACAAGCTAAACTGAATCCAAAGAAAGGCACATAGCTAATAAAAACACAAGCATCTACCATTCAGTCTTAAGTTTTCAGTCTCCAGTTTGTTACCCATCTGTGCACCTTTCCCATGTCAGCATTTGGCAGTCATCCATGAGACCAGTTTCCTTTTTTTTGGTCTGTGACTGCATCATATATTTAGCTGTTCCTCACAGAGCTAGCCCTTAATGAGTCACACTGTGCATTTTGATTTCACTGGAAGTGAAGTTCATCAATCTTTGTACACAGTCTTAGTCCTCTGTCACATGAACAGGGGCATTAAAAATACTTAATGAATGCTCACGAGGCGCAAGGTCATCTTTTAAGAATTAGTGAAAATGAAGAGCAATGAAAAATTGCCTCATTAGTGGCTAAATCTGCATACAGCAGGTATCTCTAAATATAATGAGACACTGACACCATGTTTTAATTGAGTTGGCACTCCATTTTTCAGCCCAAGTTAAATCTGAAGATTTTATATGGCCTCAGTATGAGTACCATGGAGTGTCATTAAGTTCTGCCTATAAAATGTTATATACACTATATACTCCTGAGACATAAGATCTCATTCAGTTTATAGAATATGTTCGTAAGGGATGTTTGTTGTAATTTGCATACTAATCAGCATGTGTTAATGTGCATTACCATACATTTGTAGTCTGGGGATCGAAGCCTGGTAACCAATAGCTTCCCAGAACAACTAGACAGAATAGTTGCTAGTTCAGCAACCTATCACCCCCAGCAGAGCTTTGTCCTGTTAGGTTTCTCTCTGACCTTTTCTGCTGCTGCAAGCAATATTAGTGCATGTGAGTTTTTGGGACGTATTTGTAATATAGGATTACTGTGGAGTGTAGTTGCAAAGTTTGTTTTCAGCGGTGTACACGACAAAATAAGGTCAGTGACAGCACTTATAAATCATTTTTCTCCCTTATTTTACTACTTCATTAATATCAGGAGTCAGCATTGCCAGACTAACGCTTTAGTGATCTCCGTGGACACTGAGGAGCCCCCTAGGCCACAGCTGGTGAATTGTGTCCAGTTCTGGGCTGTGCTCTACGGGACATCACAGCAGTGGAGAAAGTGCATCACAGCATTATAACGATACCAAGAATGAGAAATCCAAGTTAAAAAGAAAGCCTGGAGATACTAGGGCTGAACTCCCTGGAATTGAAAAGTATGGGGGGCATTGGAGGCAAGTGTTCAGCTGATTATAGGACTGGTGAGAGTCACCAGAGATCATTTCTCTTGGCAGATAAATCAAAATCAAATGAAAAAACACAGCATAAGGCTAGATGTAGTACATGAAAGAGGGAAATTAAAAGAAATATTTTTATGCATAAGATCATAGAAACATAGAATATGTTGGCAGAAAAAGGCCGTTGGCTCACTGTATCTGCACATTTCCTACCTAACTAATGTTGAATGAGAGAGCCCTAGAGGCTCCTTACTCTTCTTTTCCCTCCTCCCTTTCTGGCGTGTTCATTACTAAGTCCTTGTATCTATCCCACTCCCACCCTCGTGTAAACCCTCCCACTGATTACACAGACCACCTCCTCCAACAGCTTATTCCACCCTCCCCTCCCTCTCAGTGAAATAGTACTTCCTGGTGCCTCTCTTAAAGGAGCTACAGTCAAAATTTACAAACAAAAAATATGTTGTAAAGAGTGTTTTGATTTGTGTGTAGTCTTAGTGTGTCCTTCCCTTTGTTTGCTGTTTGGATTTTTTTCTTAAATTGCCTGCTCGTTTTATGGCTCCTGGAGATCACCACGTTTGAATTTTTGTATTGCTTTTATTTTTCCTACAGTGCCTCCTGTCCCATGAGACAGTGATGCATTCACGACCAGTGATTCAATGAGTGCTGGTTTACTGTCAAGTTTATAGCATTCAATTTGTGATTTTAAGTAACACTACTTATCCAGCAAGCACTAATAAACACTACATTTACAGATGGCAAACACCTGAGTGATAATTGACCAGGCTATTCTGTAAGGAAACAGCTGGAGACTTCACTAATTTTAGCACTGATGACCTGGGATGATTTGTGTGCCCTTTTATGGCTATGTGTAGTTTGATGAAATGAAAATCTTTAAACACAAAAACATTTACTTCTACTGGCTAGGAGCGCTCTTGCTGACACACAGTCAGATTGTGGCCAGCCAAGGTGGTGTGAGGATCTGTACCAGTCACCATGAGATGGGGAAAGAAAGGTGGGACAGGGATCTCAGAGAGAAGAGGCCACTTTATTTTTAATTTTTTTTTTTTACTTTGGGATTGAGTAGGGTATGAGATGCGTGCTAAAACAGGCATTGGAAGGGAGAAATTTAATGATTTTATTAAATTGTAAGTTGTAACAGTACTCTCAGGTCTGGGAGAGTGGAGGAGGGTTGGAGAGGGGTTGCTAGGGCAGGAAAAGGCTGTGATGTTTTTAGGGGCTTAAAGTGAGAGCTAGAAGAGGGTGCTAGGGGATGGAAAGTAGGATGTAATATGTTTAATGGCAAGTCACCTTATTTTTTGACTAGGGCCAACTCCTGATACTAGCAGACAGGCAGCTGGGTCCCCATAGCAATATTCAGCATGGTCCTGGATGTTTAGCTAACCCTCGAGGATCTGAAAAGGGAGGTAGGTTTGCAGTAGTAGGAAAGGGTGGGTTTAAAGTTTGCTTTGCAGAAAATGTCCACAAAACACAGTTTTAAATCTGAGTACTCAAGTACCTGAGGGTATTCATTGGATATTTGACAAATACACACATCTTGTATTTGCACACCCTATTGCTACATCACAAATTTTTAAATATTGAATTAAAAAAATACTTTCATTCACTAGATCTGCAGCAAACAGAACACAGTTTGCCTTAGTAGGTTTGACAGAGAATTCAGATGTGGTATCATGAGGTCAGGAAGTTACCTGCCAAGGTGCAGCTCTACCATTCACAATAGAAGACTGAGTGGGAAGAGGGCCTACCAAACAAGTTAATCATGCTTTGTCGGGGGTGGCAGTGCCTAAACATGTAAGTCTGAGAATTGCACTACCTATTAACACTGGATTATTCTAATCTAGCAGACCATTATTCAGTGGCGATTCCTACCTAGCTGCTGTCGATGCAACAAATGATAAATGAGTGTCACAAGCAATCGTTTATCTGCAGGGTATTAGTTTGCCATGAAACTCATTTAACATAGAGTTTAGCAGAGTGCTGGTTAAGACTAGACAGACTCCACTCCGAAGAAAATAATGGGGGGATGGTGCCCAGAAGGGTGATGTTTACAGTCCAACCATGAGCAGGTGAGAAGGAAAAGCTGCTGAGAAGCACTACTCGTTTGGATGTGGACTCAAAACTCTGATGGTTTGCCTGTTCAGGCCTACCTTACTGGTGGTTGTTTGCTAACATACTAAGTTGTCAGCAGATTAGACCTCCCGCCTATCGGTCTATTGAGTTTGATTGATTTGCAGCTCCCAGTTATGACGGTTATGCTGATTTATACAATTGTGATGTGAAAAGATCAGGTAATGAATTTATGAGATACTACTTTTGTTGCACTGTACAATGATGCAAAGATTCGTAAATTTCTCTTTAGTGTATCTGTAAGCACCTTCTATCCTCGGCTGGCCTGAAGCAGGTTATAGAGAGTACTCCAAAGGTTAAGCCAAACCTTGAGAGCTGTTCTATTGGTGGTGGTGGTGGTGGGGTGGGGAGAATTGCCCTAGACAGCATGTCTGGATGCTCATGCTGAGTTGCCTGGCTAGGCTAAGTGTGGGAAACTAGAGCATAAATATCTATGGTTCTGCCCTCGCCAGAACTCTGTGTAAGGAATGTGCTAGGGGCACCACCCGGTCAGCGGGTTTAGAGCCTGGGAAGGCATGGAGCAGTCTTGCCTCTCTGGCTGCGATTGGACCTTGTAGGCCTGTGGTCCTAGGGATGGTGGCAGGGTTCCTGGGATTGGATGACACTGGTCCCCTTGTACCTGGTCTCCAGAGAAGAATAACCTCAGGAGCGGCTGAAGGAGTGGAGGCTCCAGGTACTCACCTCAAGAGGAATGGAGACTATCGGCCATGAAAGGCACATTTGGGAGAGTGGTGGGCCCCCCCCCCGGGAGGTCACTGTAGTGGGTTCACATCCAGGAGCAGTAATGAGAGTGAGAGAGAACGGGGAGAAGTCTGTGGTTCAGAACAAAACTGTAAGTTAACCTTGTTAATAGAAAAGCACATTGCGTAAAGTCCTAAGCAGTTTGTAGTGAAACACCTGGCAGGTGGCTAAATGAGTAGGTGTCAGGTAGGAGGGGCCTGGTGAGGGTTAGGGTGGGTAAATCCTCAAATGTGAAGGGTCAGACATGGAGTCTCGCTTTTGGGCCAAGTGCTATCAGTGTAGTGTCGAGGGAGATACACATGGCTGCATCATCAACCATGCTTTATGCACTTAGTAGCAATATCACATGCTGATTTGCTTTTATATTTGTTGTCCTACTGGGCATGCTGAGACACGTGCCAGCACAGCGTGCCCTCAGATAAGTGCTTGCCCTGGCTGAGGAGTGTGCCACCACACAAATGGTCTTGGGAGTGCAGGCTCCAGGGACTCCGTAAGAAGGAGGGTTAGGGTTGTGTAGGGCTGAAAAGACCCAGTGCTTTTGCAACATGTAATTATACCCCTTTAGTTTCAGGGGGTACATCTGCAAACCTATATGGTTTTAGCATGGCCAAACGACCCCCCAAGCAGCTGGATCCCATCAGTCCAGTCATAGCAGCAGCAGTAGAGAAAGATGCACACTAGAGGTGGGAGAGAGGTGTAAAAGCCCCAGGACTTTGTGGAGTAACGTATGTGCAGGGCATGACACTGGAAAGAAGTTGTAGTATAGTGTGTGCAAGTACTGTCATGAGAAAAGAAGTAATATGGCCAGGGACATGCCCGTCGAGCTGTGTGCCACCTAGGCAGCTGTTAAATAAACACCACCCTGCTTGATCCCAGATCCTGTATGCACACTAGTTTGTGTGTGTCATCTCATGCTAATGGTGCCCCAGGGTATTGTTTCTAAGGTGCCCTGATCCCCTCTCTCCTGACCCATGATAGCAAGGTGACTGGTGTTGATGCAAAACTGGTATTTCATGGTGTAAGGTGGGTGCTCTCCTGGACGAGATGCCATCATATACACCTAGACATAGAAGGTGGCCCAGCCCTTACGCATCATTTTAGACATAGAAAGAAATGTAACAAAACAATGGTATACGTATATATTCTTTAAGCCAGAATAGGGCATGGGTGTATCAGGAAATACTGCATGTCACAGGTGGCTGTGAGGCACAAGGCCAAAGACCGAGTGCTGTTACAGCCATGCAGGGCATGCATTAATGTTTGATACATCCATGCCCTGTCATGTGATAATGCACAGAATGGATAAATGTTTAAAAAAAATGAAAGTCTTATGAGTCTTTTTATGCTGAAGAAAAGAAAAGCATTTATTGTGTCCTTCCATTTCAGCCAAAAAAAGAGTAATAGCACCCAAACCAAGGACTTCAATATAAAAAATATATATTTTATTGTAACAAAAGTGCTCTAGTGCTCAAAATACATCGCAAGGCTGTGTAGTTACATATAGTGACCAGTAACATTGAAAAAGACTTGCGCTTCACCCGGACCACTGCTGAGCTTCACTAATGAAGCATGGCTGTGGTCTGGGCGAAATGTGACTCTTTTTCAATGTTACTGGTCAGTGTATGTGACTACACAGCCTTGTGATGTATTCTGAGCACTACAGCACTTTTGTTATAATAAAATATATTTTTTCTATATTGAAGTCTTTGGTTTGGGTGCTATAGTTCTTTTTTGGCTACTATGACTGTTTAAGCACAAAACCTGTTCCTGGTGTGGCTGTCCATTTGAACTGTTTCATGTCCTTCCACTTAAATAGTTTGGTAAAAAAGTTAATTGCAGTACAGCATGGTAATTATTTGTTCAAGAATATGTTAAATAAAGTAAGCAAAGGTAACTGGAGTGAAAAGTAACAATTTCTGTTAGTGTTGCTTTAAAGGAGAATTACCAGCAGAGGTGAAGCCCCGACCACTTCACAGATCGGGGCTTCACCTCTCAGGTCCTCCCTGCAGGCACCATATTAAACTGAGTTTTATTACCTGAATACTCGTAAAAATTGCCAAAACCTCCCATGAACCTGGCATGTTTAAGTATGGTGCTCCTCAACCCCCTGCAATTGCGCTGGTAACATCACAAGAAAATGACACGGCACTGCCCCACCTGTAATAGTGCCCCTATGCATGGAGATTTTATAATGTCTGTATCTTCGATGCCCAGTGCTGTTTGTACAGCATTTGCCTAAATCCCATGTGTATGGTAGGCATACCCATGGAATGCAGGCAAATTCTGTAAAAATAACACTGGGCATCGGAGATACAAACAGTATAAAATCTCCATACATAGGCACTATTAAGGATGGGGCAGTGCTGTGTCATTTTCTTGGTGATGCTACCAGTGCAATCGTGAGGGGTTGAGGAGCACCATACTTAAACATGCCAGGTTCACGGAGGTTTGGGCAATTTTTATGACTATTCAGGTAATAAAACCTTAATTTAATATGGTACCTGCAGGAGGATCTGAGAGTGAAGCCCAATCTGTGCAGCGGTCAGTGCTTTACCTCTGCCTGTAGAATGCCTTTAAATAAACCGTGTTTTCATTCTTAAATGCTACTTTCATTTTGATGTGCTTTATTAGTTTCAAGATATTTTAGCTTTTTCTTTATCTGAATGTTCAATGCTGTCATTGAAATAGTAATCAACCTAGTTTTGAGATGTCTAGACATAGTAACATTGGGGTCTGGTATATCACTCCTTTTGCTGGTTTGCTGGAACTGTTTCTGTGAAGTCCTGACAAATAATGACTGTTGTTCTGGTTTGGGGTGGGGTGGTATTGAGCTGTTGTAAGTACAATTTTTTTTTTTGTTAGCTTGACAACAGTTCAACAGGGTAGGTAATCAATAGTCAGGTGATGCATTTCGCCAGTGAAGTTTCTGTATTTTGTGGTTTTACCTACCCATCTTTAAGAAAAGTTGGAACTCTGGGGTGTAGTATTGAAAGGGCCATTTTTTTGTGCAAGCCGTAACAATGGCATTATATTATTTTGGTGCATTCACACCTCATGGAATAATTTAGATTTTTAAAACATTAAGACAGTACAAAGGTTTTGTAGATTCATGTTTTTGTCGTAATATCTATTTTTGCTCCCCATTTTCCCCTCACCGGCCATCAGGTCCTATTTTCACCTACCCATGCCCTTCTGCCCACTACAGGAGGCCTTTGAGGTTCCAGACCACTCCCAGCATCTGCTCAGTGTCCCACTTCTGATCCAAAACAGTGAACCACAGTTTCTCTTCCTGGAAAGGAACCCCCGGTTCCCAAGCTGGGGGTAGATATACTCATTTGACAATCAAGGTCCAAGAGGAGACACTGGCAAGAAGCAGGAGGAGTTTGCTAGGTTCTACAGTAGACAGTGGCATGGGAGGTGTGGCATTGTTTCCCCTCTCACTCTCCCCTACCCCTTATTCCTCTCTCTAGGGCATAATCCTGAAGAGCATTCCAGCCTTAAACCTATTGATGACATCAGGAGAGTGGATGAGCCTCACCTTTCTTATGAAATCCTCTGTTGGGCATCCTATCACGTGTGATGCCACCTCATCACTTTCCAGGTGAACAGGTGTATGCCAGCATAAGGCTGCCTCAAAGGGACCACTACTTTCCTGCATGACACAACCTCCCCGTGGGCCACAAGAGGAAACTGGTGCAGTAAAAGGAGGTGCCCTTTCTCTCCAAGCCAGAAGGTGTATGAGATGGATACTGGAACCCCTCCCCCTCAAAGTTTGGCACCAGACATTCCGGACCTTGAGCATGAACCTAGATCATTTGGTTGGCAAAGGGTAGTAATACTGCTGTGTTAAGTGACTGGTTGAATCAATGTGGTAATGATAGCTCTGTCAACATTTCCTGCACAACATAAACCAAGGTCCCTGAATTCTAAGTGTGGTGTTGGCCATTTCTGCCACTGAAACACAATTGATATCCCTGAGTCCTAGATACTGCTGGAAAGGTGCTCTCTATTAGCATTGCTCAAAATCTGTTGAACGGAATGTGATTCGTCAGATTTTGAGCTTTTTTTCAGCATTTTGGTATTCCAGCCTGAAAATCCAAATCTGAAAACCCTAGTCAAATGCGAAATTGGAATCCCGATTCCAATACTGTATCACATCTGAATACTGCCCAGGCTTTCATTACAACCTCCCCTACCCAGTATAAACCCTGGGATCTTATAGTAGGCCAGGAGAAAAGCCCTGTCCCCCTTGTCCCACTCCCCTCTAATTACTTGGGTGGGGAGGTGACATCCGGCTTCTTGTGCCAGTTTCTCTCTCTCTGGGCATCCTCCTGTGTCCATTCAGTCTACTGCTTTGTCATAAAAAAATGCCCTCCTCCCAAGTAAGCTTCTAGTCCAACATGAGGACTCAATCTAGTTAAGTGAATCCTTCCTACTATCCATTCCCAAGTCTCAGTCACAATCCCTGCTCCCCAAAGCTGGCTATTACTAACAAAAAGAAAAGAATTGATCAGTAGATTCGGTGCACTACAGTGCCTTGCGCAGTCCAGCCTGTTCTTCCTCCACAGTATCTAAAGTTTAACTATGCTAGCTAGGTGAGTCATTACCAGTCACAATATGTATGTAACTACCTACCTACTTACCTACCTACCTACCTCCTCCCAGCCCATCCACCCCAAAGTCACTAGTTGTTCCCTCAGCTGGCCGACCAAAGGAAAACCCCAGGATCAGGTTCTGTAGAGCTTGTTCCCAGGGTTTTCTTAGGGTTGGTCACCTGAGGTAACAACCAGCGGCTGTTAGGAATGGGTATGTGCAGGTATTGGGAAGAATGGACCAGTGTGTGTGGCACTGCAGTGCAGCTAATAGAACTGGAGGAATAGTTTAATTTATAAGACTCCTTCAGAACCGGATTGAATCTTTTTTTCTTTTATAGCTAAAGCTTACTGCTACAGTGGATTGGGGAGCAGGGACAAGGGACTGTGGCCAAATCCCAGGGGTGGAAGTAGGGCTGCAAACTGAATGGGGCCAGGGAGGATTGAAAAATAGGGAATCTTGTAACTGTAGGGGAGGCTTGCTTGCCTTGGATTGACTCAGAGTCAGGAAATTGGAGGATGCCAGGGAAAACATACAAGGATAAGAAACTGGATGCCAGTTCACAGGACCATGCTGCCGAGTAGTATAAAGACAAGGGAAGTGGGACCAGGATGGAGGAGTAGGAGGGCTTTTCAGAGGCAGCGATACGCTGGCTTGCTATAGCAAACCTCGCTATAGTAAAACCTCAGTTATACTGAATGCCACGTGTGGTCTCAACTTATAGCTGTTAATGGTTTCACTATCGTGACTGTGTGAAATTAGTAAGGGAGCACTGTACCAAGATATAAGTCCTTTTGTAAATACAGGTCACTCACAGTTGGAAGAGCTAGAAAAGTACAGTGTATATACCGAGCAACATCTTTGAGTGGCCATCGTTGCAGGCATCTGTCTCTCTGTCGCCGACTGCAGGCTAAGATTGCTGACTGCATTGAACACTGAGACACTTGTGCTTGTTAGAGACAGACAGTGTGGCAGCAGCTGTTTTCTTTTGAATATTTATTATACATTTTCCATCCTGCCTGACTGTCTTTGGCCATCCTCTCCTCTCAGCCCTGTCACCTGCTGTCCTTGGACTTACTTTCTGACCAGTCAGTGCCCCTTGGATTGCCCCTGTGGCAGAGTCTCCTGGGTGCCCCAAGCCCAGGAGCAGTCAGAGACTCAGCTGTGGTTGGGAGGCTGGTAAGCGGTGCAGGGCCTGTGAAGGAGAGGCAGCGGCATGCGCCCAGGCCAGGAGATGTTTTTCTTCCCTTGGGTCCCCTCACCCGCTCTTTGTGTGCTACAGCCAGCGTGCAGACATCCTGGCCAGAAGTGGTGACCCACCCTTACAGGCGCCACTGCACTGCCACTTTAGGTCACCCAGGTGGTGGTGTCATAGTGGAGGAAGCAGTCATCCCTCCATGGAGGAGGTGAGTGTTGTTTGGGACGCTCAATCCTCCAGCTGTCTCTCAATGACCCAGGCTCACTTCCAAACCCGGGTCGCTGGCATTGCAAGTGATAGTGTTACCGCTGTGCTGATGGGCCAGCCAGTGGCAGCAGCTGTTTAGAGAGACACAGTGTGGCAATAGGTGTGTAATGATCTGGACAGTTAACTTTTCAGTCTGACAGTTGCTGCTGAGTACCAGGTGGACTTATCAGCTGGATCCCTGAGTCAGAAGTGACGCTGTGAGGTATGCTTGTTCGCAGTAGCAGTTATTAGTCACTCCGCCAATAGCACAGGTAGAGCAGTCAAACAAAATCTGAACAAAGTCCCATGTTAATGCATGCTATAATCTACAAACTGTACTGTGCAAACTTGTACTGTGTTTGTTTTGAGTGGCAGAGAAGCAGTCGGGGAACGGGTGGAAGGAGACGTGGTCGGCAGTTGTAAGAGGTGTACTCTACATATTAAGTACCTCAGCTTTTAAATGTCATTAGGCACTTTAACAAACTGCATCTGATAAAAGAAAAATGAAAATAAATCACAGTACTGACAGAAAGAACAGTATGTGTAAACAAGTGCCCAGATGCGAGGTTCAAAAAACAATGCAGCGCTTTTGCAGCATCCCTCGATGTAACGAATAGGGAGCTGTAAGGAATCCAAATAATGTCTCCATTTAGTTCATTATAGCAAGGAGCACTGTATTTTGATTTTAGAACATTCCGTCAGCATCCAGAATCAGAATGGAGTCGGAATCAGAATTGGATGCATTTGAAATCCAAAAATTGTACCTCAGGACAGATTTTGCAGATCCGAGCACCCCTACTCTTCATTGTCCCACTGTTCTGCTCTGACCAGTAGCTGTGTACTGGTTCTACCATGGGGGGTAAGGAAAGGAATAGAGCCTCTCTGTTATGTTACAAATAGTCTGGGAAGACAGTGCTACCTTTCTGAGCTGTGTGCATTTTTCTCTAGTACTGTCTTTTGACATTCAGCCCAGAACTGCTTGGAAAATCTCTGAAGTGGAATAAGCGAGGAAAATGAACCTTAACTTTCAATAAATCCATCAAGAACATTTCCTCTCAATTCACACAGTATTAGGTTTCATTTGTCTCACTGCACTGACCTCTACTTTCAGAATGCAGTTGTTTTTATCGTGATTTAAAAGCTTGTACAATCTATTATCTAGGCAGTAAATTACTGTGTCCTTCTTTCAAGTGCATTTTTTATTGTCTTGCAGAAGGAGAAGAAAAGTGGACTCTTGAAACTTTTATCAGGGGCATCAGCAAAAAAGAAGTCTCGCTCTCCCCCTTCTGTCTCCCCAACTCACGAACCCCAACAGCAGGCAGCAGCGGAAGGGCCTGTTCAGGGGGCAGTTGGCCCAGAAGTTATGTCGCTGTCCAGTCATGGAAGGGCAGGATCATGCCCCATAGAAAGTGAAATGCAAGGGGCCGTGGGGATGGAGCCATTGCACAGGAAAACAGGCTCTTTGGATTTGAATTTATCAATTTCTCCACCAGCAAGGCAGCCATGCTCCTCAGTGGCTGCAATCCGTCCAGAGCCCAAGCCGTTGCTTCGGGAAAGGTAGGTTGAAAGTGCTGAATTAATTTAATAAATTGATTTACTCTGCCACCATGTGGTATGGTTATTAGGGTTGTCAGAACCCACTGAAGGTCTGGGTTCTAGTTCTAGTCTAGAACTTTTGAAAAAGTTCTAGGGTTCTAATCTTTTTTAGAACTTTTCAGAACTCAGACCCTATTTTTTAATTGTGCTGCCAGTAATGAAGATAGTAATGAAATACATTTAAAGGAAAAACTGTTTAATATAAGGGGGAGAGAAATGATCATGTGTGACATTCATAGGAATACAGCTAGGTTTATCTATGGTTTCTCTGTTTGCAAAGTCAGCAACTTAATACATAACAGGCCCACCCACCCACCCATATGTTAAAGTTTTCCTGCTGCAGCTGCATTGTAGTTCCTTAGTGAAAGAAAGAGGCACATTAGCCATTTATGTACTCAGTTATATATACTCATCGTCATGAATTATGAGAAAAAATAACTGATATTACCTAATTTCAGCTATTTGCTGCTTTGTGTTTTAAATGAGTAAATCAAAAGTTACTATGTTTAAAAGAAAGCTTTTATAACAAAGTCAAGCCAAGGTACTGCAGCCGCAGCACATGGAACTGTTGTAAAACATATTATGTCATAACGTAGTCAGTCAAGACATTTGAATAAAAAAATATGCCAGTCATTGTTGCCGGCAAAAAATGCATACAATTTTCTAACATAATGCATACATATACCAACATTCTTGTTGGCAAATTGAAGTAATACATACAGCTTTCTAAAATAATGCATTTCTCCAGCTGATATGTCAATAAAATCTGTATTTCAGTCACATAAATAAAAAAAGTGGTTTCCTCACCACATACTAACTTAAGGAACATTTAATGTAGCTGCTGCAGTTGGCATGTGATGTTTAAGGGACAGTGTCTGTCAACCTCATTATGTATCAAATTATCACTACTTGTAAAACAAAAACACTTTATGATAGGTCACATTCTGTGAAAACTGCTGATGCAGATTTTCTTTTATTTCTGATTCCTTTATTCTTTTTTTAAAGGGGACAGGACACTTGTGTGAGGTTGCAGCGGTTTGCAATGTATTTAAAAAAATATATATATTATATATATATATATATATATATATATATATATTATATCTATAGTAGGTTCCACAGTGGGCAATCGGTAAAGCCCTCCCATACCATCGGTCTGTCATCATCTTTTCCTCACCATCCCCAGCCGATCACGAATCTGTAAAGGAAAGGACTAAAACAACACCCACCTTTCACCCCAGCACCCATTCCACTTTTCTTCCACCACCTCGCTCTATGCAGTAGCACCCATACCACACTTACACCCATGTTAAAACCAACCACAACCCTCACCCCTCAAGCACATATTCCACCCTCCTCCCTCACCCAGATGTTTAAACTATCTCACACTTAGTCATGAACTACCATTCATGTCACCCTTCTCCGTCCCTCACCCATGTTAAAACTCACCCCAACCATCACCCATGTACTAACAACTATGCCATGTTTCTCCTCCTGCATCCATGTTAAACCAACCCTCACCCATGCACTAGCATCCATGCCATCTTTCTCCTCTTGCATCCATGTTAAACCAACCTCCAGCCCTTTCCCACTCTCCAGCACCCATTCTACCCTCCTCCCCCTCTCAAATGCTAAAACTACCACATGCTTACTCAAGAAAAATGAAACTCTTGCCTCCAAATTAGCCATACTTAACTGTTCCTCAATAAACAACACTTATGTGAAAAACTCTCTTTTCAATTGCTTTCTTCTTATGGACAACATTCTGTACAGTTCTCTTCATGGAACCAGTAATTTGAGAGTTGTTGCTATTATGCCATGGTCTGTGTACAACATAATGTTAAACACGAGCTATTGTGGTATGAGACCTATGCTTACAGAATGAGATGTGCTCAACCATGACATAGGTAAAACTCCAGATGACTCTGTTTCCCGGAAGAGACTTGTAACAGGATGCTGCCCACAGAAACATAACAATACAAAATACAGTTTTTCCCATATTTTTTTATTCAGTAAGATAAGTTACATATGGATCATTTTGGTTTATGGCTAACATTTCTGTAATTGAAAAAATAATAAACAGCTACCAATTAGAACTCATTGTTTTGTCCTCTTTAAAATTGAAAAATAGACCACCCCGGTCCCAGCCTGTACTGATACACCACAAAGTCACAGAAGGTAAATCCAAAAATATATGTTTGCACTTTAACTATAAATAATATGATACAGAAATTATTGACATGACAGTGTCCCTTTTATGCCAAATTTGGGCCTGTTTACCACTGATGTTAAAATTGCCCTGTATATAAAACTTGTTGACTTTAGACCCTAGCTGCAAAGCAGTTTGCCATGAAATGGTGAAAGTTTTGGGAGGTATATAGTTCAAAGTAGTAGATCGAGAAAGGAGAGAGACAACCAAAGTCATCACAGTCTGTAAAAGTTTCCTTTTTGGTGCAGAGAGACTCTGTCCCACACAATATTTACCAGCCACCACCATCTGAGTTGTCATCACCATCAACATCCACAACATTAATCACATCAGGATCAGTTTGTATACTCTTGTAGGGATATGAAAATCTTGATTTATTAACTTTAATAAAAGTTAACATGTGTACATTTGCTGGCAGCAACCTATTTCTGGTGTCTGTCACAGGACAACCAAGATATTTACAGGCTTCATCATACAACTCTGTCCAAATCGACTTTTTTAATCTCCAGTATTCAAAAGGGCATGCATCAATAGGAATAGGCAGTTCTTGCAGGTAACTGTCTACCATGATGGACAGAGACCGCTCAGAAGAGGAATCCGCATAAGCTGGTATGGCAGCAATTTAGGAAAGGTTTTGCCACAGATTTAGCTTGCTACTAAGGGTTGAAGAAGTGGCAGTTGTGGAACAACTATTGTTAATGTTTGATGACTTTTCCAGTTCTATATCCCTTTGTGAAGATGAACCTGCATGTTGTGGTGATGACAACCTGAGGGTACTGTGCATGTCTGTATTTGACTCCTGTGAGTGCTGCAGCTCATCTAGCAACAGATATATGTACTGCTCTATATCATCTGTTTTGGAAGATGTATAGCCTTGAACCTGGGATCTAAGAGAGTTGCAAGGATGTAGTGTTTTGATTTCGTCATTGCAACTAATTTGTCATTGGTTTTGAAGCGCTCGCTCATTCTCTTTACGAGATTCCCATGATACAGGCAACATGCTGTCTGAGCTTCAGATCTGTCTTTTTTTCTATTTGTAGATTTAGAACACTAAGATGATGTGAAATCAGCATTATGAGTGGGATAACCTGACTCAGAGATGCGTCTTCGGAAGACATGTCCCTTGTAGCTGTCTCAAAAGGAGCTAGGATGCAGTACACTGTCTCCACTAATTTCCACTGCAGCACAGACAGCATAGTGCCATCTCCAATAATGTAACTGGAGCAATACTCATGTACCGCTTGCTTTTGCTCCAAGAGGCGCTGCAGCATATAAAGCGCTGAGTTCCAATGAGTGGAAACATTTTGAATCAGCTTTTGCTGGGGCAGCTTGTGTTTTTTGCAGTTCGACAATGTCCATATAGTCTTGGTTGAATGTGAAAAGTGAGCCACAATTTTTTTGCAAACAGCAATCATACCATCCACTTGTGTTTCATTGCTGAAATCCCGTGACAATTAAATGAAAGCAAAGTGCAAGCAAGAAACATGCATAAATCCTCCATTCTGTACTGCTTTCAAGATGTTGGCTCCATTGTCACTTACTATGAAGCCACATTTTAGACCGTGAGAATAAACCCATTCATCAAAGAGGTCATTTAGTTCCTGCAAGATGTTTGCAGCTGTATGACTTTGCCCAAACTTCTTTATATGCAGCAGCGATCTTTTGGGGTGTCTTTGTTTTGAAGAAGCAAGAAAACATGACCCAATGAGTGGTAAGGACATGTCATCTATGTTTTGAGTGCTGGTCCACATATCTGTTGTGACATGAATAACCCCACCCTCTGCAGTTTTAAGTGCAAGCATCACTGTCACTTTCAAAGCCTGATAAATGTTTGGTATTTCAACATAGGAAAAGTGCCTTCGATGAGGAACATTGTAACGAGGCTCTGCTAGTTTCATGAGCTCCCTAAAATCCTCATAATCTACCAACGCGTATGGGAGAAGGGCTCCAGCTAACAGTTTGCCAATTCTGTGATTAAGATGAAGGGTCTCTGGATGATTTTTAGTAAAGGTATTCTTCCTTTCAAATGCCTGAGACAGTGTTAGCTGTTTACAACATGTCCCTGCCGGTTTATTATACACCGTACTTCAATGGGCAGATGGACGCTGGGGTGGTGGACTAGGACTTGTACATTCAGTGCCATCACTGGGTGTGCAACTGGTACTAATGGTGCTGGCATTGGTAGTAACAGTGATCCTAGGGCTGGCAGTGGTTCTGTCCGCATCAAGTTCAGACAATTCAGTATCCATTTCGGATTCCTGACCCTTCTCACGTGTGGTCTGGAAGATGGAGGACATGGGTTTTGGACGATCAAGCAAAACTGAATGCTTTTTCAGATGGCGTTTGAGAGCTGTAGTGCCAAGGCATGATACAACTTTACCACGTCTTACACTCTGCACAGGGAACAAATTGCTCTGCATGGATCAGTTTTACTTACAGAGAAATAATTCACACCTCAGATGTGACAGATTTTGTTCGTAGTGCTAGGAAGATAGCTAAAGACTGTTTGTGTCTTTCACCTGTCCTAACAGAATCTGGGACATGCTCCTTGGTGCTAGAAGAGTGGGCAGAAGGCTTTGATGGATTTTCATTGCTGGCAGACAAGTATGGTGGATTCAATGGATATGTCCTTTTCGCTACAACAGTGCTGGATGTATTTGCAAGTGCACTACCTGATTCATTGTCAGCAGACTTGCTCATTTCACTTTGCTGAGGAAGTAATGATACATCGCAAGACACAACAGTGTCGGACTGAGAAAAAGAGCTACTGTCTGAGTCAGAGAGGAACTGACTGTCACTTGCATTATTACTGCTAGTCACAGAGATTTTAACAGCATGAACAGCATACCTTATGGTGCCTCTCCGAGGACCCCAGCAGCTGCACAGATTTTCTTAAAAGGACCCCCTTTACCACACTTTGCTGTTGCTCTTTTGCGGTTTGTTGAATTTTTATCACGTGAAACATTTTGGTTATTTCTGCTAGCACCAGGATTACCACTACCACCAACACCTGCTCCAACACCAGCACCAGATGTTTCATCTATGTTGGTGTCAGCCATAACAGTACCAGTATACTGCAGTGAACACACCCACACCCACACAATTCCTGTGTAAGAAAGCAATGTGATCTGTGATCGGTGGCTACAACGCCAACATTTTATTTTAGTTGTGTGACACTGTGATGCAGTGGACTGAAAGAAATTGAAGAATATGACAGTTTGCAACTAAAGGATCCCAGGTTCAAGGCTTACAGAATGGTTGGGCTGCTGGGCATAGGCATACACATAGCAGTCAAGGGGCGCACAGCAGCAGGGTGATGGGCTGACCACAAGAGACAGAGTTACACACACAAAGTGAGGAAAGAGATTTTTTCTCTCTCTCCTCCCAGCGAGAAATATATTTTAGGCTTCTGTTGTGTATTTAAGGTTAATGCCACCACACAACTGGCCACTGGGCTTCACACCTAATCAACACAAACTGGGTAAGGTACAGTGCAGTCAAGGTGCAGCAGCAGGGTGATGGGCTGACCAGAAGAGACGGAGTTACATATACAAACTGAAGAAAGATTTTTCTGTCTCCTCAGGAAATATATTGGCTTCTGTCGTGTATTTAAGGATAATGCCACCACACCTGGCCACTGGGCTATGGTAACACACACTGGGTAAGGTACAGTGCAGTCAAGTGGCACAGCAGCAGGGTGATGGGCTGACCACAAGAGAAGGAGTTACACACACAAACTGAGGAAAGAGATTTTTTTCTCTCTCCTCCCAACAGGAAAATATATTTTTAGGCTTCTGTCATGTATTTAAGGATAATGCCACCACACACCTGGCCACTGGGCTTCACACGGTAACACACACTGGGTAAGGTACAGTGCAGTCAAGAGGCGCACAGCAGCAGGGTGATGGGCTGACCACAAAAGTCGGAGTTACATACACAAACCAAAGAAAGAGATTTTTCTCTCTCTCCTCAGGGAAATATATTTTTAGGCTTCTGTCGTGTATTTTTTTTTTTTGTTATTTTATTTGAGGTATTCAGAAATACCTTTGAGCCAAAGACTCATTTACAAAGGTTCCATGTCAAACATATAGAGGAAAAGGGATAACATTGATACAGTTTCAGGACAATACATAACATCATAGTGCAGGATACATGCATGGTACAGAGAGTTACTTGAAGACAGGGATGACATGCAATACAGTATTATAGCACAGCCACAAAAGAGTCAGTGAGACTGTTTGTCAAAGTAGGAAGTTTGGTGGGGATCGGTCAGGTGACCGGTGAGTAACTGGTCTTAACAGGTCTGGGGCAGTCACATCGGTTTGCGGTCTGGAGATGATTACTTAGAGCGGATTTAAAAGGGCCTATTCTTGTTTTGTTGGTGATTAGACTAGGGAGTGCATTTGTCCAGGGGGGCTTTGTAGCTGAACGTTCTTTAGTATTGGGAAGTCCGGCAGCGGGGTACCCATAGTAGTGGTTTGGTTGAGTTTCGGGTGGTTCTGGCAGGAGCAGCAGGGAAAATAACTTTGTTTAGGGCGGAGGGGGTGAGGCCAAGGGTAAACTTTTGGGTCATTAGGCAGGTGTGGTACTTGATTCTATTGTCTAAGTTTAGACAGTTTGTGGTACTGTAGAGGTTGCAGGTGTGGGTGAAGCGGTCACATCCAAGGATGAGACGGCAGGCCTTGTTTAGAACAAGTTAGCAGCAGCAGAGTGATGGGCTTCCCACAGGAGATGCTCTCCTCCCGATAGTACCACCATAAAACTCACATTGGCTGGGCAGTAATAATTAGGGTGCAGTCACTGCAGTCAAAGGGAAGGGAACACAGCAGGGTCCTCCCTCCTGATACTTGTTGTAGGCTTTAAACAATTCAGTTCAATAAAAGTTTATCTGTTCATTCATTCACACATTGGTTTTTTTTTTTACTTTGTTTTGTCTCAAAATCTGATTATTTTCTTCACCCTTCCCCCAGTCAGGGTGCTTTGTGTCTCCAGACAAATTCCACCAGACAGAGATGAGTACTAGTACTAGACAAGTTAATCTTTCTTAAACAGCTCAGGAGGCAAAGGCAAGTTATAGTAGCAAGTTAGCAACTAAGACTAAGCAGCACTCCAAATTAATGCAGGCAGTCAGCTGGAGATCCCTCTCTGTGTCCCACTCGAGAGAGTAGACCCAACCGTTCTCTCCTACCTGCCCTTTCTTTCCTCGGTCCCCCGTCCCCCCCCCCAACCTTATCACCCCGTCCCCAACCCACACTTTAGATTGATTTATTTTTTTCACTCCAGCTGGAGGCAAAGCAAGTCATCAGTTCACTTTTTAAAAAAAGTTCACCACTTGACTCATGAAGTCGCAGCTAGCAGGCTCAGCAGAGACTGAATGTGAGAAACGCAGCCTCGTCAATGATTACTGACTGGTCTGACCACACCACATGACTGTAGAGCAGTTGGTCAGGTGGTGATGGTGACTGCGATCAGGAGTATGCAGGCACAATCTCATCATAATGCCCCACCCCTCACAACAACAGTAATTGCAGCTGGGACCGGGATGGGATTGGGAAGAGAACAGAAGTGGAACTGAAGTTGGGACTCTCAGGAGCTGACAGTTTGCATACAAGCAATACAAAGTAAGATTTTTTCACTCAAGGACCAATTTGCATTCGAGACTTGGATTTTACAAGATTGAACCCTTTTGCGAACCCTCTAGTGTTCGAGTTCTACATTAGAACTCAAACACCAGGGTTCGAGATGGGTTCAAATCTTACTCAAACTAGTTCTGACATCCCTAGTGGTTATAGAGGTAGCAAAGAATGTCTGTAACAGTGTTGACCACGTAGGGTACTAGAGACTAGGGGTGTGTGAGAGAGGAATAGTATTTCTCGAATACCACAAATAATGCACTGTTCGTTATATAAACATATGAAGAAGCCAGCAGAATAAGGCCATTTGGTCTATCAAGTCTGCTCGTATTGCAGGGTCCACAGCTTGAGCCACTGTCCCTGCCCTCCTTCCCCACTCCTCCCATCCTCCCTACCCATGATCCTTACCTTCCCCCTATGCCTATCCCAGCCTCTCTTAAAGCTGCCCACTCTCTTCAATGAGTTGACCTCTTCAGGCAGCACTTTCCAAGTGTCCACCATCCTCTCTGTGAAGAAGCGCTTCCTGACCTTCCTCCTAAACCTTCCACCCTCCAGTTTAAGACTGTGCCCCCTCGTGTAATGGTTGCCACTCAGCTTAAAGAGACTCTCCTTATCAACCTTATTTATCCCTTTCAAGTACTTGAAGGTCCCAATCATGTGTTCTCTCTCTCTCTCTCTCTCTCTCTCTCTCCTGTCTTCCAGGGAGGACATGTTCAGTGCCCTCAACCTCTCCTCATATGCCTTACTCTGCTGACCCACTATCATCTTTGTAGCCCTCCTCTGGACCTTCTCCAGCAGGTTAATGTCCTTTTGAGGTGTGGGTACTAGTACTGAACTCCATACTCTAGATGCGGCCTCACCAGTGACCTGTACAAGGGTGGTATGACCTCCTCTCTCCTATTCTATTTCTCTTCTCCTTATTTGGATACAAACAATGAATAGTGGCACTATTATTTGTGTCCAGAAAATAATTAAAACATTTTTTACAAAAACAGCCCCCTACTCTGCTCCACAGCCCAGCTGTTTAAACATACACAACCTCCATCCCCTTCCTCCCACCCAGCACCCACAATTTAATGTTTAAAAAACTATCCCACGATGGGTGACTGGCTCAACCCACCTGCCTCCACAGCTGGCTGCTGTCCCTTGTAGCACTTGTGCGTGTTTTAATTAGATCCTCTTTCAAAGAAATAAATAATCCAACCGCCCCACCACCACCGGAGCAGCACCCAGCTACCAAACTCCTCCCCCAGCACCCACATTTCCTTTTTCCTTTTTAGACCCCCAGCATGGAAGAAGTGACTGACACAACCCACCTTCCTTCACACTTGACCAAGTTCTTGTGAATGAAAGCACTCTGTACTTGCTCACTTGGTAAAACTGCAGATCATGTGATCAACTGTTTTACCAAGCAGCAAGTGTGGAGCTTTTGATTCACTCAAGGTGGATGGCCGTGAGGAGGCAGGCTAGCCAGCTGCCTTTCTGCACCGAGGGAGGGGGACTAATAATGAAATGTTTGTGCTGGGGTGGGTGAGGTTGAGTGTTGCGCTGCTGCCAGGGTGGTGGGGTGAGGGGACTATTTATTTCATTGTAAGGGAGGACCTGATTAAAGAATGCGTAAGTGCTACTAGAGGCAGCGATCTTGGGATCAGTATTTAAACATTAAATTGTGGGTGCTGTGTGGATAATGGGGATGAGGGTTGTATGTGTTTAGCAACTGATCGGGGAGAAGGTGTACGGTTGTTTTTTTTTCTTTCCCTCCCCACCACCCCACAGAAACACAAAAAGAATATGAGTATTGATTTCTGAATATTTGGTGACCTGAATATGAATGTTTGAAATAATGTATTTGCCTCACCCTACCACAGACTCACTGACAGTGTGAGATAGGTACTGTATATTTATTCCCCATAGAAAAAGCATCAGCTGTCTCCCTGTATCTGATGATGCCCAGTTAGAAGGTGCACAGTTAACTGCTACCATTGTAATAATGTTTTTGTAACATCTTAATAACAAATGAATACCTACAAAACACCGCATAACAGCCTAATTAGCACGTGTAATAACCGCTTTAATAAAAAATGTAACAGTCACCTTATTAACAAATGTAGCCACCTCTTTATCTGTTGTGCTGAGCTTCTTTGATGTCAGGGTGAATCCAGTGGAGTGGTTGGATCACCACACTGTTAGGGCCCATATTAGTTGAGTAATGGCTTTCATTTATTTTTATTTATTAGAATTTGGTGACTGGGTGGGCCCAACTGAGACAAACAAGTCCCTTTTTCAGGGGCGACCCAGGGAACAGTACATTCCACACGTATTTTGAGCAGGAAGTTATAATACAAGGTGATACAATTTACAGAAAAATAATTTACAGGAAGTACAGTTTAAACAGCATACATTGTATCAAATGTTTCTTTAATTAATATAAAACAGCTCAGAAAATTTTCTCCATTCATTTGTATATGGTGCGCCCCTGCTGTCTGCCCGGTTAGACATCACAAAACATCTGAGTGCAGGAGTGGGACCGGTAAGTGGAAGGGATTGGCCGGCCATCTCTTCAGCACGATTTTCGATCCCTTTCCACCCGTAGTGCATGTACTGAATACATGCCTTTGTTACCTTACAAGACTATTGCTAGCATAAGGTAATGGGTTATTGTATACTGAAAAACCCATTTAAAACCCCTTTTCAAAATCTTGGACCTTCCTTTTTTTTTTCTTTTGTTCTTTGTATTTTTCCTCCTTCTCCCCTCAGCTCCGGTCTCCTCGGGAGCACCTGGAAGTCATCCCACTGCGGTCCGCTCCTACATGGTCAGTCCTCCATTGCCCATGTAGCCTCGGTTTACACCCCCCCCAGGCGGGGACGAGGTGGGCCCCAACACCCCAAATTCCTCTGGCATCGTCGGTCAGGAGGATTCCAGGAGGGTGGCTGTATATCGTGGGCAAGCTCTGGTGCTCCGTCTCCGCCGGAGCTGAAGGGTATTTTTCCCCTGTTCTGGGGAGTGACTGGCGCTCTGATGTCAAGGCGTGCCACTGACGTCTGCCACTTCCCACCCCTTCATTACACTCAGCGCTTGCTGTGTCTCCGGCTTCTGCCAGAGGTCAGCCAAGCGCTGAACAGGGACCCCTGTCCCTTCTGGGAGAGGAGAGCTGTCCTCCAGAAGCTCGATCCTCTCCCTCCCCTGCCAACCTCCAGCAACCCAGGCTCATTCCCAAACCCGGGTCACCAGCATGGCGCGAGGTGTGGCATCCAGCGCCTCAACCCTCAGCGCCACCAGGCCGGCCCAGACCTTCCCTTTAAGAGGTAATGCAAAACACAGCATATCAACAGCAGCAGTTCAACAGAGTGGAACTGTCAGCAAACTGAGGGAGGGAAGGGAGATTGCGAGGACAACATGGGACTAGTCAGAGGGAGAAGTGGACCAGTAAACCAGGGCAGCAAGGGGAGGGAGTAGCATGAAGGGAGGAACAGTGGTGTTAGACTAGGATCACTGCCAACTGCAGGAGTGAGTAGAGAAGTCATGGAGGAGGGGTTTTAGAGATAGAGAAGAGGGAACATTACAAATTTTATTTATTTATTTAAAAGTTGATAACCAGGAAAGGCACCATGAGCCGAAGCTCGTTTTCAGATGTGACCCGGGGGAAGGGGGTACAAAGTAGCAGCATATACAAATGACATTCAGAGTATAATAAACAAAAGTACACAACTGTGAGGTATACATAATAAATGATAATAACAGCATGGCAAATAGTAGGTTCACAGCTATTTACAGTAAATGTACACAACAGTGAAATATAGGTAGCAAGTGATAATTACAGCATGGCAAATAGGGATGATATAGAAGCTAATTACAATGAAGAAGGAAGTTACATATCAATAAGTAAAGGAATGAGTGGAAGGAGTCAGTTGTGATTAATGAGGCCTAGGTGGAAGAGCAAGGCAGGAGGTATCGGGGATGGTCTAAGAAGGCGCCTGACAGTAGGGAAGGTAGGAGAGAGGCGAAGTGAGAGGGAAGACTGTCTCAGAGGTGAGGAAGTCTGTAAAAGAATGAGAGTTTGCCTGCAGTGGTGCAGACACGTGAGAGGGAGAAGGTGCGGGTACTGTTGGAGCGTGAGTTATAGGTTGAAGGAGTAGCAGGGTAAGGAGAGAGGCTAGGATGGAAGAGACCCAAACCAGAATTTGGCAATGAAGGTAAAGCAATGAGAGGAGCGTCTCTGTGAGAGGACTGAAGGAAAGGAAGAAAGAAAGGTCACAGTGGTGAGTGAGGGGGGGAGAAGTTAGAAACAAACCTGCAGAAGGCATGACACAACACATCCAGTTTGGCGAGGAGGGTAGTTGGAGCAGCACAATAAACAATGTCTGCATAGTCTAAGGAAGGGAGAATCCATTTTACCAGTAGGTCGCATCTTGGGGGGGAGACTGGATTTGTGGCGATAAAGTAATCCTAATTTAGAGTGCAGTTTAGAGTAGAGCGCATTGAAGTGGGAGGAGAAGTCGAGAGAAGAATCGAGTCAGATGTCAAGATACTTATAGGTCTGGACATTATCAAGGGGGATATTGGCTGCAGAGAAGAAAGTTGGGAGGGAAGGAAGCCTGACGAGTTTTTGTTTTGAGCCAAAGGTCATGGCCATGTTTTTTTTAATATTAATCTTAAGGCAGTTCTTTTTGAACCAGGCTGTAATTGATGAGAGATCATTATGAAGGTGAGATTGAACTCATGGATAGATGGACCAGACAGGAAGAGAATGGTATTGTCCACATACATGTGGATGTGGCGGTATAGGCTGAGGGAAGATCATTTATAAAGAGGGAAAAGAGAATGGGTCTGAGGTCTGATCCCTGGGGAACACCTGCAAGTATAGGGAGGGATGGAGAGAGGATGTTAATAGAGACAGATTGGAAGCAGCCGGTTAGGTAGGACTGGGCTACTGAATTGGGAGACAGACGAATAGAGCCAAGCTTTTTGAGTAGGAGGAAATGAGAGACAGAGTCGAAGCCTTAGCGAGGTCAATGAATATGGCTGAGGTGATATGACCCTAGTCCATGGCTGAGTGAATGGCATCTGTGAAGCGTAGAAGAGAAGAGGTGGTCGAGTGGGACTTCCTGAAGCCTGATTTGGAATGGTGAGAGGGTGTTTGATGAGGATAAGAAGTCATTTAGCCTGGTGAGAATCAAGGATTCTTGCACTTTGGCAAGGCGGAAGAAGTGAGATCTAGGAAGTTTTCAAAGAAAGTAGGGTCGCTGCCTTTGTGAAGGGGAGAACTGTTGCAGATTTCAGTGCATTGGGACAGTGGCAGAGGAGAGAGAGAGAGAGTTTAGGATGTAGGTTAACGGGTCACTATTGACGTGGCAGATATTTTAGAAGCCTAGGTTGCAGTCCTTCAGGGCTAGGCTTGTTGGGGTTGAGAAAGCTGAGGTTCTCAAACTCTGATAGTAGAATAGATGGGAGATGGAGGCCAAAACGCTGAGAGGAAGGGAGGGGAGGGAGGGATGGGGGAGGACTTGCAGGAACGGTGCATGAAGTGAAGTATTTATTGAGGGCTTCAGCAGTATGAGTTGGGTCTGATATGAGTGAACCATCCACCCGGATGGGGGAGGCAGAGGAGGTGGAGAAGTGAGCAAAGGTCCTGCCAGAAGGAGGATGAAGTGCTATTAGAGGGTGCAGCCGCATTTAAAGAAGTTGGATTTTGCACGCCTGATGGTAGAGGTACAATTGATGCGGAGGGTACGGAAGACCTGTAGGTGAGATTAGGTGCCTGAAGCTTGAAACGATGCCAAACGTGATCATGAGATCTGCACTTGGCAAGGATATCAGGGGTTATCCAGGGATGGTGGGTCATCTTACTTAGCTGTTTTAAGGGGAGCATGGGTATCTCAGATATGCAGAAAGATGGAGGTGAAGTGGGAGAGTGCTGAGTAAACTGAGAGGGAAGATAGGATGGGGCTTCTGTTGGCCAGAGACAGATCCTGCAGAAGTTTATGTATGTCAAGGGATTTCAGCGAGGGGAATTGGATGTATTTTGGGGAGAGGGTGGGGAACAGGCTTTCCTTATACAGTAGGTGGGGCAGTGGTTGCTGAGCACATCAGGTAGGATGCCAGCAGAACAAATGCGATGGGGATGAGTGGAGAGCACCCAGTCTAGCAGTGAGTGAGACTCTGACTTTGGATTAGGACGCGTGGGCTCTTTGACCATTTGAGAAAGGTTTAGCTCTTCGATCTGCTGACAAGAGTTAAGTGAGGTGGAGAGAGCCAGTCGAGATTAAAGTTGCCCAGTAGAATGAGCTCACTAGTGTTAGCGAGGGTGGAGATGGCAGTCATGGAGACCAGAGATGTAGAGGAAACTTGGGGAAGCATGTAAGACCCCAACAAAAATTGAGAGGAAGATGGCAGGGTGATAGAAGTTAGGAGAAACTCATGAGAGGTGGGGGCTACTTCACAGTGGGAGATGGAACAGTTTAGGAGAGGTGGGATTAGATGGCCCCTCCATGCCTTCCTCGGTCCTGTCTGAAGAGGGTGAAGTCAGGGAGGGACAGTTGGGAGTTGGGGACACTGGAGGATAACCAGGTTTCTGACATACAGAGTATGTCTGGGGAGTGTAGGGTAACCCATACTATTAGGTCATCCAGCTTGGGAAGAAGGCTGCGTGCATTTACATGGAAGATACACAGGCCTTTGGGGGCAGTTGAGGGAGAGGAGTGCTAGGGCTAGAGGGGTCAGGATTTGGCTCAGTGTCCCCTGCGAGAAGGAGCAGGAGAACCAGGAGGTGAAGGTGTGGGGCAAGAGACTTTTCATTTGTATCTGTGGACGTTGGAGGGTGCTTGAAAGGGTGGTCAGGGAGAGAGAAGCTGCCGGATGGCTGCTGAGTGGAGGCTAGAGCAACAGAGTAATCCATGATGGATAGGGAAGGAGGGGTAGTAGATAGTGGGGATGAGGAGGAGGAGGTAGCTGGTGAAGAGGTAGCATTGTATTCTCAGCAGGGGTAACTGGGATGAAGTTAAGGTTGGTAGCTGAGCGGCAGGAGGGGGCACAGAGAGGAAGGAGAAGAAGGATGAGAAGGGAGAAGGAGAAGATGCAGAGGGAAGACATAGAGGTACTGGAGGAGAGCCGGAAAGGTGGAAAAGGGGCCATGTAGAAATGAAGCAAGGAAATGCAAGCAGGATGGTGGGAGTAGAAACGGAGCAGAGATGATATAGAGCTTCACGAAGGAAGAAACTGTGAGGAGGAAGGGTAGAGAAAATCTGGAGGATCACTCAGGGTGAGGTTACACAGCAGCAGATGCAGGTGAAACTGGGGCTAGATTCGGCTGGGGGGGGCAAGGCGGGCTGCAGTGGTCAGAGGTAAGCCACACTGCCAGGGATTCAGCCCTGTCAGGGGCCTCCGAGAATCTGTGGGATCGAGAGGTGGAGTACCAGCTATTTAGCAACCCCAGGCGGCTTCTGAGTGGTGAGCGTATATGCCATGCTAGAGGGAAATAGGCTGATTGTAATTGCTGTGCAATTACGTGTGGGTGGACAGGCTGCAAGGATATGTAGGAAGACGCTCACCAAGGATGGTGGCGAGGTCGGTGGGGTTGCCCATGCATAGCGTTGGGGGGGTCGAAACCACACAGACACCGAAAGCGAGCAAAGCCAGAGTCGTACCTTCTTTCAGCAGCTCAGGGGAGGGCAGGACTTCAAGAGGCTTCGGGTGCCCTTGTGACCATGCGGGGCAGCTGTGGAGAAAGAAACCAGGATTTAAGCAGGTATCGGGAGGTGGGACAAAGCAAAGGGGAGGGGAGTAAGAGGGATGAGGTAACCAGGGTGAATATTACAGAATCTGCAAACTGCAAGCTACATAAAATACATTTGATTGTTTCATACGCTACAAACGGACTGATTTTTTTTTCAACTTAAACAGAAATTAATTGTCTGAGCTTAATACATTTAAACTGGCTGAATTTTTCAAGATGAACAGAAATAGATTGTCTGAGCTTAGTACATTTGAACAGGAGTAATTGAGGGTTTTTTTTTTTTTTAAACATAAGCTACTTGCTATGGGCTAAATTGTCTGAGCTCAGTACAGTTACTTAAGGTGAAAGCTTAAACCCTCACAGAGCAGGCACTGAATTAAAGCACTGCTCGTTTGAAAACAGGATTAAGGGCTGAGTTGACCACGCATGCAACAGTTAAAGCACAGTTTATATTAAGAGACAAATAGGAGGATTCTGAGGACAAAAATCAGGAAACCAGAAAGTGTCAGAACTCTGCTGACTAGAATAGATGGTGGACAACTTATATGCTAGTAAGTTATATTGATTAAACATCTTAAGTCTCTTGTTTAAATTATGTGCGCAAGCTTCTTTGGTACTAAAATTTAAATTCAAACTACACAGATGCCAAAAGTGAGTGTGCCAGAGAGCTATACTTTCTTTTTAGCAGTTTGGGGAGGGGTAGGTTTTTAGGTGGTTTAGGTGTTCTCACATTATGTTGGGTAGTTCTTCAGGTGCAGTTTAGGGAGGGTAGGCTTAGGTGGTTTGTGTTTGGTGCATTATGCTGGGTAGCCAGTAGTTTGGGAGGGTAGGGTTTAGGTGGCTTGGTGTTTTTGTGACTATGTTGGGTAAGTTTTTCAGTGTGCTTGGGGAGGGGTGATCTAGGTGACTTAGGTGCTCGCAAGAATTATGCTGTGTGTGGAAGCTTTTCTAGTAGTTTTGGGAGGGTAGGGTTGTGGTGGTTTCTGGGTGCCTTGCATTATGCTGGCAGTTTTTCTGCAGTTTGGGGAGGGTGGTTTAAGGTGTTTCTGCAATCATGACGGGTGCTTTTTCTGCAGGTTGGAGGGGTCAGGTTCTGTGGTTTGGGTGCCTCGCGATTATGTTGAGCAGCTTTTTTCAGCAGCTGGGGAAGGCAGGTCTTCTGGTGGCTTTGGTGCCCTCGCGACCATGCTGGGTAGCTTCTTTCAGCAGCTTGGGGGAAGGCAGGGCTTCAAGTGGCTTTGGGTGCCCTCGCAACCATGCTGGGCAGCTTCTTTCAGCAGCTCGGGGGAAGACAGGGCTTCAGGTGGCTTCAGGTCCCTTGCGACCATGCTGGGCAGCTTCTTTCAGCAGCATGGGGGAAGGTAGGGCTTCAGGTGGCTTCGGGTGCCCTTGCGACCATGCCGGGCAGTTTCTTTCAGCAGCTCAGGGAGGCAGGGCTTCAGGTGGCTTTGGGTGCCCTGCGACTATGCTGAGCAGATTCTCTTTCAGCAGCTCGGGAAGACAAGGTCTTCTGGTGGCTTTGGGTGCCCTCGCAACCATGCTGGGCAGCTTCTTTCAGCAGCTCAGGGGAAGGCAGGGCTTCAAGTGGCTTCAGGTGCCCTCGCGACCATGCTGGGCAGCTTCTTTCAGCAGCTCGGGGAAGGGCAGGGCTGCAGGTGGCTTCAGGTGCCCTCACAACCATGCCGGGCAGCTTCTTGCAGCAGCTTGGGGGAGGGCAGGACTTCTACAAATAGCAGTGGGGAGGGTGCTCCAAAGTTTGGGGAAGTGGAAGCAGAAAGCAGCTTGACCAGCAGTGCCACACCCAGTCTCAGAACCCATAGTGCCACTCTTGAGTCTGACATGCCCCTCTTCCAAGCCAGTCACAGCCAGTGCCATGGGCCAGGTTGAACCCCTTGAAGTTCTGTTTTAGCCTCCAGCCCAGAACTGAATTTGAACTTCCACTACCATTACCACTGAACCATTCCTCCCAATGGACTTTATACCCTCAGAACTCACTAAATCTGCCCCAGGACAACCACAGGAGAAACTCTGATGCTCAACAGGCCCACATTTCAGGGAAGGGGTGCTACAGATTCATATTGAATGATATATTCTCAATCTCAGCACTATGTTAAGACAAATTCTGTTAGTTCATATAAAAACCTATCAAAAGGTGCCCTTTGGGACTCACTAAAGGTAGAAATCAGGCAGGTCAGCAGTGTCCGTATGCATGAGATTAGAATCAAACAGCAATGTTTTAGAAATATTGTAATGGCTTGTTACATTGCTGTTCCACAACTATGTGTTGAAATCTTGATCTGCATTCCCATCACCAAGAAGACTGTCTCCATGACTTTTGGCACAAGGCAGGCTTCCCTCCCTGCCCACTTTCCACACCCTTGATGGGACTTTAGTTGAGAACACATCCTCCTTCAGGTACCTAGGAGTTTGGCTGGATCAACACTTAAACTTCTCCAGACATATTGACGCCATCCAAACAAAACTGCGCCCCAAGCTTGGTACCCTGTTCAGGAACCGTAGTTGTATCCCCTCTACTGTTAGGCGTGAACTTGTTCAGAAGATGATCCTGCCTATCTTCAATTACTGTGATGTAGTCTACGGTGCTGTTCCCAAGTCCTCCCTGGTCAGATTGGATACCCTCTTCAATTTCTTCTGCTGTTTTGCCCTTCATGCTTCCTCTCACACCCTCCACTGTGATCTCTGTCATGCCCTCTCCTTCCCCTCTCTTACAAACAGATGACTCTCCCACTGCACTAAATTCACTTCCAGGCACTGGCTGGGTGAACTCCCTTCCTACCTCTCTCTCTCCCTCATTTTTAACACACCCCACTCCCTCTCACTCCCTTAGATCATCTGAGTCCCGTAGTCTGGCGGTCCCCCGCACAGCCACCCTCATCAGCCAATCCGGTTACTCTCACCGCCTCCCAAAAATGTGGAATTTCCTCCCTCCTCAAATTTGTCACTCATGCTCCTACTATTCCATCAGCTCTACCCTTAAAAACTTCCTTTCACCTAGCTGTTCCTGCTACAACCCTCCCTAGGTCCCCCCTCCAAGCCCCTGACAAATCTACCCCTCTTCAGTACCCATTGTGATGCCCCTGCTGCAGCTCCACCCCCCACCCACCTAAAAAACAGCATTCCTTCCTTTCCTCCAATTTCTTCCTTCAGACCTTCCGTTTTTCTCTCAATCATCCAAAGTTGTACCAAGGGCCAGTCCCTACCCCAGCCTTACACCATTAACCCACTCTTCCCTCCACTTCTCCACATCCTGAAGGGCTGGGATTCGCCTCTCTTCTCTCTCTCACCTTCACCCTGGCCTCTCTTCATTTTATAAATATATGTATATATATATATATATATATATATATATATGTGTGTGTGTGTGTGTATATTTATTTATTTAGTTTTTGTTGACTGGGTAAGTGCAGTAGACAGAGTCTGCCTATTTTCAGGCACGACCCGGGAAGGGGGATACAGATGAAAACCAACTGACCTTGAACCAGATGAAACTGTTAGTGGTATTTTTAGTGAATATATATATATGTGTGTGTATATATATATAAAGATATATATATGTTGTTGTTGTTCTTCCAGGTGTTGGGATTATTAGCTTTTTTTTCTAGGTTTTCTGTTATAGTATATTAATGTGTGTTGGGACACTTTTTGGATGCATAGAGGAACAGAAGTGTTGCTCTAAGTTAATAGAGTTTAGGATTGCTTGCTAGACTTGCCCTGTTTTCTTTACTGCTTTCTTTTATTGCAGGTACATGGCGTAGTTGTAGAGTCAGATATTAGTTCAAAACAGCAGCATTTGTGTCTGACTTCAGGG
This sequence comes from Neoceratodus forsteri, assembly GCA_016271365.2. NCBI lineage: Eukaryota > Metazoa > Chordata > Ceratodontiformes > Ceratodontidae > Neoceratodus > Neoceratodus forsteri. The sequence goes on along the minus strand of CM057459.1, from coordinate 160,512,889 downwards.
CAGCTCAGGGGATTTTTGGGAGGTTGTTGAGCACACTTGCTCCCCTCCCCCCCCCAGAAGCAGTTAGCAACTGAGGCACAACTGAGGGACAAATATCTAGATACTGCTGCTTTCTATGGGAACCATATGGAGCTTTAGTGCTCTGAGCACTGTTGGCCTGATTGTTTCTTGAGGAGGCCGGTGTCTAATTCCACCCTCCCACCCCAAGGCTCACTTCCCCTTTATTCCCATTTGCCCGCACATCATATCCTGTTACATCACAGGATATGAGTCCTAGCACGTCAGATAACTAGGAAGAATATACAGGACAAGACTGATTCACCAGGTAGGTGATAATGTTATAGAACAGCAAAAGATGCTATTCCGTTATTACATTGTATCTTACTAGGTGGGGTTAGCGCCAATGTTGAAATGTTTAGCACAGTGATTATTGTTTACAAATATGTTCTATACCATTTGTTTTAGCAGAGCATGTCTGGAAACCCCAGTATTGATATATTTGGCACAGTGATTATAGGTAAGGATTTGCTGTATTACTGCAGTGTAATCAAGGTTTAAAGGGCAGATTGCTTTTGATTGTGCATAAGGGACAGGCTGTACTTATTGCTGGGGCAAGCTTTGTTGGTTAGCTAACTTTTATATGAGGGTAACATATCACAGAATTGGGGAAACCATGGGAAGAAATGGAAAAGGTGGATGGGAGGGTCACGGGGGCGGTACGGGCATCCTTCTACTGAAAATGAGGAGGGACGCTGGCAGGTGAAAAGTGAGATGGGAAGGGTGGTAAGCTGCAGCAACTGTGGAGCGGCAGACTTTCTGAAAATTGTGTGGAGAGTGGGAGGGTGTTTGGTGTGCAGGAAAATAAGGCAGCTTAGGAATGAGATCAGCTGTTTACAAATGGAGCTTAGGAAGGGAATGCGGGCAGCAAAGAAGAACAACTCAGTGACTGGGGAGGGAAGGAGAGTAACTGAGGGGGAGGACAGATCAAAGAGAGAGGGTTGGGGAGGAGCAGGAAGAAGGTGGCAGATGGGAGAAGGAGACGGGGGTCCCAGTTCAGAGGACAAACAAGGGTGGGAAAGGGGAGGAATGGAGGACAGAAGGGAAGGAGGAATCTAACAGTCACAGAGTCATCATCAGCTGTGGTGTGGCAAGCAGAAGGAAGGAGAAAATAGGTGGTAGTGAAGGGACATGGAAAAATCTGTTCGCAGTACTGGCAGGATTGGGTGATGTGTTAAGGGGAGTGCTGGGAGGAGGAGCTGATGATAGACCAGGTGAGAAGGGAGTGGGAGGGGGGCCAAGCGGTTAAATGGATATGGTATGGGAGATAGGTCGAGTAAGGGGGATTGTGGGGATGGGGAAGGGGAGATATGAGAAGAAAGAGGTAGGGATGCATCAGAGGGAGGAGGCAGGTGGAGCCTGGCGGACAGGATAGGTAAAATCAAAGGAGAAAGAGGAAAAAGAGGGCAGAGCAGAGACAGGGACATTACAACAGGAGTGGAAGGGGGAACAACTGCGCTGGAGGAGGAGTAGAGAGGAAGGGATGGGATAAAGGAAGGACAAGATGAGCAGAACATGGACATGGGGATGGATCCTAGTTCTGGGAGACTCGGTTCTGAAAGGGATCAGATGGGGAAGCAAGAGGCAGAGGCATAGTCACATATGGGTGGAGGCCATGCCAGGCATGACAGTGGAAAGGGTGGGTCAATCTGTTCTGAAGCATGCTAGGAGGGGTAGTGAGAAACCTCACATAGTTCTGCATTTGGGAACAAATGACTTGGCGGGAAATATGGTAGATGTAGTCCAGAGGAGGTTTGAGGAGCTGGGGCTGATTTGTAAGGAGGCAGGAAGATCAGTAACTTTTTCAGAGGTGCTTCCAGTACCCAGGGTGAGCATGACAAGGAAGCTGAGGATAGAGAGATTTAACATGTGGCTAAGAGAATGGTGTAAGTACAAAGGGTATGGGCTGGTGGGGGTGGGGAAGGACCTAGGAGGGCAGTGATCTCTTCGCTAAGGACAGGCTACACTTAAGTGAGGAGGGAAGGAGGGTATTGAAACAGAAACTGGGAGGATACTTGGCAAACAATGAGAATTTAAACTAGAAGAGGGAGTGGCAAGTGGGCAGGAGTCAGGCAGGATCCACAGGTAGGGAAGCTGAATGATCTTACCCCACATGCCAGCAGCAAGGGACTAAGGGGGAGGTCAGGAGGGGATGCTAGAAAGGGAAAGCAAGTAGGGAGAGGGGGGAAGGAAGCAGGGTGGAGGGTGGTAACCTTGAATGCTAGTAGTCTAGGGAACAAAACAGCAGAGTTACAGACTCTCATGGCAGATGGTGAGGTGGACATGGTGGCCACCACCGAGACATGGGACACCCATTTCCATGAGTGGGACTTGCCAGTACCAGGGTATAGGATATTTCAGAGGGACAGCATAAAAGAAAAAGGACGGGGGTGGCGCTGTACGTGAGGGAAGGACTGAAGTGTGTCATGGAGGAAGGGAAGGAGGGCAGCACATAGTCAATATGGGTGTAGCTCCAGGGCTCCAAAAATAGGACCCTCAGGATGGGAGCAGTGTACAGGCCACCCTCTCAGACTGAGGAGTTAGACAGGGAACTAGCAGGACAGATCAGAAGGACCTGTGGGAGGAGCAGCAGCACAGTGATTGTAGCAGACCTCAAGCCATCATGAATAGGAGGGAGGAGATACTTCTGGACACCTTCCAGGACAGCTTCCTGTTTCAGATGGTCATCGATCCAACCAGGTTAGGGAACAACCTAGACTTTGTGCTGGTGAATGGTGAGTTTGTGAGGGAGCTGGGGGTGGAGGAACCTCTGGCAGGGAGTGACCACCACTCAGTGTGATTCATGATAAACATGAGGAAAAGGGGAGTAGGAATGGGCACAAGGGTGTTAGACATCAGAAGGGTTGACTTCAGGAAGATGAGGGAAATAGAACAGAGGTATCTGGCCAGGATCCATCCAAACATAGACATTAACCAGAAGTGGGAGGACATTAAGCTGGGAATTGAGGAGGCAACCATAACATGTACGTGAACCACACCGAAAGGAAGCGGCTCCTGGTGGGGGACTCAATTATTAGGGGGATAGAACTGGGGGGAGTAGGGAAAACTGAAGTAAGGTGCCTTCCTGGTGCCATGGCTTGGAGGGACAGGAAGCGCATCCTAAGGATCAAGAGAACAGCTGCACAGGAGACTGATCTGGACGCCGTTGTCCACCTAGGGACAAATGACTTGACTCAACATGAGCAGTGCAGGAGAAGTTTGTGGAGTTGGGAAGGGGCCTAAGGCAAGTAGCACACGCATTATTCTTCTCGGAGGTGCTGCCTGTCTATGGCGAGGGTGAGGCGAGGGTATTTCGCACCATTGGATTCAATGGATGGTTAAAAAAATGGTGCAGAGCACAGGGGTTTGGCTTCACTGGGGACTGGGGTTCCACCTGGAGGGATACCAGCCTATACTGGCAGGATGGTCTGCATCTGTCCAGGAAGGGAACAAGTCTTCTGGGCAATCGGTTTAAATGCTTCATTGACAAGCTTTTAAACTAGTCAAGGGAGGAGCTGATAAGCAGCAGGGAATTCCCAGCCTCCCCCTACAAAACAGGGTACTAAATGAGGGAAAGACCAAGGTACAAAGGTCAGTAGGGAGCAGGACAGGGGTGAATGGAGAAAGCAAAGTCAATGAGGACAGGGATAATGCTACAAGAGGTAAAGCCATAAAAAAATGGAGAGCAATGAGTACTAATGCCCATAGTCTGGGTAACAAACTTTCTGAATTAGTGACCTTGATGGAGAAGGAACATCTGGATATTGTGGCAGTCACAGAAACATGGTACACACAAAAGCATGACTGGGATGTAAACATATCAGGATACACTATCTACAGAAGGGACAGGGAGGGTAAAAGAGGAGCAGGAGTAGTTCTCTACATAAGGAAAGGAATCAAAGCTACAGAACAAAAGGGTAAACAGGAAAGAATCAGGAGAGGAAGCAGTGTGGGTCAATTTGGAGACAGGCAATGGCACCACAATCCGCACAGGGGTTGTATATAGACCCCCATCTCAGGGGGAGGACATGACAAGGAAATGATAGAAAGTATCCTTAGAATGGCAAAAAAGGGGAGATATTGCTGATGGGGGATCTGAATATGCCAGACGTTAATTGGAGTACATTTGCAGCAACCACTTCTAAGAGTGGGGTCATTCTAGATGCCCTACAGGGGGCATGCCTTAGACAGCTAGTATTGGAACCCACTCGAGAGGGAGCAGTCTTATACCTGGTACTCTCAAACAGAGACGGCGAGAGGATCACAGATTTAGAGGTGAGTAGCCATCTGTGAACTAGTGACCATCGAACAGTATGGTTCACAATAAACACAGTAGTAGAGTCAAGCCATACAAAGGCAAAGGTACTGGACTTCAGGAGGGCTGACTTTGCAAAATGGGTGAGTGCCTAAGGAATGCACTAGCAAATGGGCAGGAAGGAGGAGTGGAAGAACAATGGGGAATAATCAAAATTGCCATGACAGAGGCAACAAGCCTTTGTGTGAAGCAAATAAACAAAACAAAATGATGTAAGAAACCACTATGGCTCTCAAAGGAGATGGCAGGCAAGGTTAGGGAGAAAAAGAAAGCATTCAAGAAGTACAAGGAATCACAGAAGGAGCAGGACAGATAATTGTATGAGTTAAAGCAAAAGGAAGCTGGCAAAGCAGTCAGAACAGGAAAGGCCCAAACCGAGGAAAAGAGAACAAACACAGTTAAGAAGGGGGATAAAACCTTTTATAGGTACTTCAGGGAGCGAAGGAAGACCAAGGGAGGGATAGTGAGGCTTCATAAAGGAGAGGGGAGTGGGCAGAGGGTGACTGTGAAAAGGCAGAGATACTAAACAAATGTTTTTGCTCAGTATTCACAAATGAAGAGTGGGAGGTACCTAACCCAAACACTAGAAACACTCCGGATACAGAAGTTGATACCAGCCCATTTACAGAAGAAAGGGTTCTGAAAGAACTCTTAAAACTGAAGGTGGACAAAGCAATGGGGCCTGATGGGATTCATCCCAGAATTCTAAAAGAACTAAGGGTAGAACTAGTGACACCACTGACTACCCTCTTTTACAAATCATGGGATTATGGGATGGTGTCTGAGGACTGGAGGAGGGCAGATGTGATTCCACTTCACAAAAGTGGGAGCAGGGCAGAAGCAGGCAACTACAGACCTGTTAGTTAAACTTAGTGATAGGGAAAATTATGGAATCACTTCTGAAGGAAAGAAAATGTCGAGTACCTAGAGGTCAGAGGGGCACAGGACCCAAGGCAGCATGGATTCACAGCGGGAAGGTCATGTCAGATGAATCTAATAGATTTCTTTCACTGGGTGACCAAAGTAGTAGATGGGGGGGGGACTGTGGACATGGCCTACCTAGACTTTAGCAAGGCATTTGACACAGTCCCACACAAAAGATTAATATACAAGTTAGCCAGCCTGGGAGTGGGTCCCAAGATGGTAGCCTGGGTAAAGAATTGACTGGAGAACAGGACACAGAGGGTAATAGTAAATGGAGTCCAGTCTGAAGAAAGGGGGGTTACTAGTGGGGTACCACAGGGTTCAGTACTAGGTTAGGTCCTCTTCAATGTCTTTATAAGCGACATTGCAGAGAGACTGGAAGGAAAAGTACAGTATGTCTCTTTGCAGACGACACAAAGATCTGCAACAGAGCTGATACACAAGGTGGGGTGGAAAGGATGAGAAGGGACTTGGCAAGGTTGGAGGAATGGTCAAATGTATGGCAGCTTAGATTCAGTGCTAAGCAATGCAAGGTAATGCACTTGGGAGACAGAAACCCAGGGGAAGAGTACACAACGGGGGTGAGATAATAACAACAACAAAAATGGAAAGGGACCTGTGGGTAGTCATGTCAGATGATCTAAAGGTGGGCAAGCAATGTGAGAGGGCAGTAAGGAGGGCTGGGGAGATACTGGGATACACAGGGAGAGGCATCACCAGTCGAAAACAGGAAGTTGTTATGTCTCTCTGTACAGACAGCTGGTGAGACCCCATCTGGAGTACTGCGTGCAGTTCTGGAGACTCAATCTCCACAAAGACATAAACAGGATGGAGGCAGTCCAGAGGAGGGCAACTAAATGGTGCAGGGTCTGCACCGGAAAACATATGAAGAGAGACTTAACGAGCTTAATATGTATAGCCTAGAGGAAAGGAGGGAAAGGGGGGACATGATAGAAACGTTCAAGTACCTCAAGGGAATCAACAAAGTCCAAGAGGGTAGCATCTTTCAGAAAAAGAGGTGTGCAAGAACAAGGGGGCACAATTTGAAGATGGGGAGGTGGCTCAGAGGTAATGTAAGGAAGTATTTTTCCACAGAAAGGGTTGTGTATACATGGAACAGCCTTCCAGAGGAGGTTGTGGAGTCAAAATAGTGGTGGAATTCAAGCATGCATGGAACAGTCATATGACAATTCTAGGGAGTGGGGGTAGGAAGAAGTAGGCTGTTGGTTAACTAGGATTTGCAGCTTATCCTTTAGGTAGGGAAATGGGCAGACTGGGTGGGACAAGCGGTCCTTATCTGCTGTCAAATTCTATGTTTCTATGTACAAGGGTCCAGAGTAAGAGGGCTGGAGCCAAGAAGCCTAGCTGGGTGAGCGGGGGAGGGGGGGTCATGAAAAAAGTAAGGAAGAAAAGAGCCACCTTTAGAAGATATAAAAAAAACAGAGAGAGGGGAGGACAGAGGAATACCTGAAGGAGTCCAGAGGGGTGACAAGGGCAGTCAGGTCAGCTACGGCATACAGGGAACTCAGGCTAGCACAGGGCATCAAAGAGGAGGAGAAGGACTTCTTCAGGTACGTCATGGAGAAAAGGAGTTGTAAGGACCAAATAGTAAGGATAAAGAGGGATGGAGTGGGTGGAAATGAGCAGAACAGGCAGAAGCATTAAATGAATACTTCTGCTCAGTATTTACTAAAGAGAAAGAGGGAGCTGTACCCAAGGGAAGTGGGAGGGTGGGCATGAGGGAGTGATAGAAATCCCAGTGGGCAGAGTACTGGAGGGCTTGAGGGCACTGAAGGTGGACAAGGCACAGGGCCAGATGGCATTCACCCCAGAGTACTTAAGGAGCTGGCGGAAGTCCTGGCAGAACCCTTGGCAGACCTGATCAGTGCCTCCCTGGACTCAAGGAGTGTACCTCAGGACTGGAGGATGGTGCACATGGTACAACTCCACAAGAGTGGCCCCAAGGATGAGACAGGGAACTACAGACCATTAAGCATCACATCCATTGTGGGAAAGCTGATGGAAACAATTTGAAGGAGAGGCTGGTTTCCTTCCTAGAGGCTAATGGGCTGCAGGACAGCAGGCAGCGTGGGTTTGTCTCATGCAGATCCTGTCAGACCAATCTGGTGGAGTACTATGACTGGGTAACCAGGCAATTAGAGAGGGGCCATGCAGTGGATGTCCTGTACCTGGACTTCAGTAAGGCATTTGATTTGGTGCCACATGGGAGGCAAGGAAGTAAGCTGGAAGGCACAGGGGCGGAGGTGAAGATGGTGGGATTGGTAGTGAACTGGCTGCAAGGGAGACAGCAGAGGGTGGTGGTGGTGTGAGGGGAGCTCTCATCTCCCAGGGTGGTGACAAGTGGGGTGCCACAGGGCTCTTTACTGGGGCTGGTGTCATTTGGGATCTTCATAGCAAACTTCTTAATAGGCATCAAGAGCAAGATCAGTCTGTTTGCAGATGACACCAAGATGGGAGCAGTAGTGGATGATTTAGAAGGGTGGCAGGGGTGTCAAGATGATCTGGCAAAATTGGAGGCCTTGTCAGACATTTGGCAGCTGGGGTTCAATGCCAAGAAATGCAAGGTGCTACATTTTGGCACAAAAAAAACCAAGGAGGAGCTACCGGCTAGGGGGGGATACAATTAGCCAAGACAGAAAAGGAGAAGGATCTGGAGTGATCATAACAAGAGTGATGAACAACTCATCACAGTGTAGAAAGGCAGCTAAAAAGGCCAATAGAATGCTGGGTTGTATTGCCAGAGGCATATCCTCCAGGAGGGGGAGGTGATCCTGCCACTATACAGGTCACTGGTTAGACCACACCTGGTGTACTGTATGCAGTTCTGGCAACCATACCTGAAGAAGGACATTAGGTTACTGGAGGGGGTGCAGCACAGGGCAACAAAAATGCTCTGGAGCTTGGGGACTTAGCCTACGGGAGCAGGCTGAGGGAGTTAAACATGTACTCCCTGGAGGAAAGGAGGGATGGAGGGACATGACTGAAACCTTCAAGTACATGAAGGGAATAAATTAGACAGTCATGGAGGGGCTTTTCAAATTAAGGAGGGGGAGGGACACATGAGGGCACAATCTGAGATTGGAAGGGGGGAAGGTTCAGGAGGGAAATAAGGAGACACTTTTTTACAGAGAGGGTGGTGTCTGAGTGGAATATATTGCCAGAAAATGGTGTCCTGTAGAACAGTGGGCTGCTTCAAAAGGGGATGGGACAGGGTAAGAGGGAAGGTCACTGGAGGGGGAGGGGAGGGAGGGGCAGCTGCAGTATAATGGCTCCTAGCTGCACAATCGAGCAGACCTGATAGACCATAGGTCTTTATCTGCTGGCAATTTTGTATGTTCGTATGTTTGTATATTTAGCTGAACTCGGGTACAGTGGTCCACAGTAACAATGATGGGCTGCTGGTGTTGAGAGCCAATCAGCTGCTTGCTGATCATAATGCAAATCAAAGCACCGAAGGCCACTGATGGAGCAACTTTGAGTCCTTTGAAATACACAGAGTTTCCGTCCAGCATGCAGTGAGTGATGTTGAGAACACAGTGCCTGGTCATTCATCTAGACTGCCAAGCCCCTGCTATTTTCAACTGCAATGGGCTCAGCAGTGACCCCCACCATAATCGCTTCTTCACTGTAAAATGTTTGAAAGAGTTGTGCATCAGATGTATAAAGCAAGCCCATCCAATACTGGACTTCATGGGGGATATCAAATTTTAGGCCTTCTGCTAATCTCAACCTGACTTTTGGTGATTTTTGAAACAGATTACCAAGAATATAACCTGGACTCTTCCCTTTGTAACATTTATTCATAAATCCTAAAATTTGAAGCTGTCTTCTGTTCTATACCCTCAGTCAATTTTATTTGTCATATAAATGGCAATGATATCTTAACTGTGGGACATCGAGGACAAATCTGGTCAAGTAATTGTAAATTAAATCAACTTTAGCAAGGTCAGTCCTCAATGCCCCCTTCCCCCCATACAAAATGTCACCATAGTCAATGACTGGTATTATTTTAGCATTGACTATTTTTAGTCTAGATTCCATGGGTAATTGCTTTCTAATTTTATATGTAACCTCCTTGTTACCTGGGGTTACTAGAATCCCAGTAAGACCTAGTGGTAGGCAGGGAAGGCAGCTTGTGAAACTCCAGTTAAATAGGTTTCACACTGTCTCACTCTGTTCTATGTCTCAGCTGAGACTGAGGGATGACATCAACAATAGAACTTTCGCAGCTGCATAAGCCACATTGGAATCTGCAGCAGAGGGAGTTAGATAGAACGCTGGGAGTTTTCAAAGGGAAGAAGTCAGTGTTCCAGTTTGCCTTCAGTAAGAAGGAGTCAGTGTCCAGTTTGCCTTGAGCAAGTGAAGGTGTGCTCAAGTGGTGGAGACCGCTGTCCGGGTCTCAGTGCCCCCTCCCTCTGGGGGGGGGGTGTAAAGATCCCCATGCAGATTCCTGGGGCAATCCCCTTAATTCTGCCAAGAGGAAGGAAAGCTGCCAGCTCAGTTCAGCCTTTGTTTTGGAAAGTTGGAAGATTTGTGATTCGCCTGTGGGGTACCTGCAACTAAAGGGTGAGTGTTTGCTCTAACATGAGAGGGCAAAATGTTTTCTTCACCCTGGTACATGTGTGGGAATCTAGGAATTGAGCTACATTTTGGGAAGCCTATAGGACTAGGCCAAACAAGTGGAGTAGTGTCAAATGCTAGAGTGCTATGTGATTCAAGTAATATGTAGAGGAGATGCGCCAGATCATCTACCCTTTAATCTACATTCAGAAGTTTCAGTTTTCCCAGGGAAATGGCCGGGTCTGGACTATGGGAGCTGGAGGTGGGCAAACCCCCCATCTTTAGTAACCAGGTCCACCTCTACGGATTTCTGCTGTGGTTACTATTTTGCCTCATGCACTTGGCCAGTGATGGGGGAAGTACCCAGATGTGGAGTTGCAAAAGGGAAAATCTCTCTAGGAGTCACATAATCTAAGTGGTGTGGAGAGCCACGACAGGATAATTGGTTCATTCTTCCAATGGACCGTGAATCAAGTGGCCGGCAGGGGAGCCGGGCCAGTTGGGCTGTGTCCCCAAAGCACGTGCAAGTCAGGGCTGTGTGCCTGGTGGGTTCAGAGCCTGAAAACAGTATAATTGGTTCATTCTTCCAGTGGACCGCGTTGTAGTCTCTAATCTGCATTACCAGGAAATGTAGCCCCATGGGGGTCCGTCTATGCTTTGTTTTGTTCAGCTAGTATGTGAATAAAAGCCACACTGAAGAATTCCATTCCTGGTTCTGGACATTACAGTTATTGCTTCTTGTGTTCGGATTTACTTGGGTGCCCCTGTGCAGAGTAGTCAAACCTAGGTCCCCCTGTGCCAAGTAACCTCATCCTCCCCAAACCCAGGTCCCCACCAGGTACTGCTGTCAACTTCAACAGCATGCCACCTGTCATTTTGGTAAAAAGGCAGGGGTGAGGGGTTACATATACAACAGGCCCAATTTCTGTTCCAGACTTTTGGTCATGTTTTCAACACATATGTTCCATTTACATTGACTATCTAGCCATATTCCTAAACATTTAGATACTTGAACTTGCTGCAGAATGACACCATCATTTACAACAATGTCCAGACAGTCCACAGGTCCCATATCTGTGTTTCTCATTTAAACAACATCACTTTTGATTTATTAATATTCAACACCGACTGATTTTCTGTAAAGAAATGTTGTAGTGACCCTAATGCTTTCTGAAGTATTTGCTGAATCTGATTCTGATTCTGTTCTTTTCCCTTTACATAAATTACAGTATCATCAGCATACAGATGAAATTGTACAGCAGGGTCCTGAAAAGTAAGATTATTCATATAAAAAATAAATAATAAAGGGCTTAAAACACAGCCCTGTGGGATCCCAGGTATGGTGTAACATTTTTTGACTGAAACCCATCTAGTGACACTTGTTGTAGACGCCCTGTAAAATAATCTCAAAACCATGTCAGTACTTCAGCTGATAATCCTAATGTAATCAGTCTGTTCAAAAGTATATTATGATCAGTAGTGTCAAAAGCTTTTGACAAATCTATGAAAGTTACACCCACCATAAATTTCTCCTCTATTGCTTGTTGAAAATCCTTGATTACTTAGAAGGCTATTCAGCCCTATTACTTTAGAAACAGACATTATATCCTCTACTTCAATTTTCTGAAAACTGAGTATTCTTGCTGGCTTAGAAAAAAATAGGCATCACTTTTGTATTCATATCAGGGAAATTTGCTATGCAAGACTCAGTACCCATATTAATAAAAAATGTGTTAAATGAGTTTGCTACACTATTAACTAGCAGAAATATGTCATCTTCAGTCATGATGGTGTTTACAGAAACCAGGACGTATTGTATAGATTTTTCAAAGTTTTCATTAACCTCCAGAAGTCCTTTGGATTAATTTATTTGTGTTATCAAATGCCTCATAACAATATATCTTTGTTTTCCTTATTTCATTCAAGTACCTGTTTGTAGCCTGCCTGTAGGAATCCCAATCCTTTTGTAAATTACACTTCTTTCCTTTCTTCCAGGGCTTACTTTTCAGATTTTTTAATGTATACAAACTACTGTTATATCCTAGGGCAATATTAAATTTGACAAATTTATTTTTTACTGGGGCATGCTTATCATAAACCTTCAAAAATTCCTCTTGGAAGAACTTCCAGGCATCATTTGTGTGATGGTCTGCGGTGCTCTGCTCTCAAGATGGTAGAATGAGATGAGTGAGATACCAAGGTCCGAATTATTGTGGATAAGATAACAGTTACCCAGACAAGGAGAGGCAGGAGTCATCCAAGAGATTCAGTGCCCACAGGACGTTTATTTAGTACCAGTGGATAGGGAGACACAGTCATGAGAGAGAGTAGACACCCAAAACAACAGGGCGGTAAAGATGACAGAATACTTTTATGTAAGACTGCTAAAATGATTACAAACAATATTAGAATATGTATCTTGGCCTACTGCCACTATACTTCTACAATTCTTCAACAGTAACCTATAAGTGTAATTAGAACTTAGGCGAAAATCAGGTGTTATTGTGTTATTCGATACCCACAATAACTGTTTTTTCAATGACCACAGAATCATCACAGAAGTCCATATGTCTGGAGTCTTCGTGTGCAACATTGTTCTCCATTGGTTGCTACAAGGGAAGTAAAACAGAAACTGTAGAACCCTAAACACAATTCCCAGCATGGACCTAATTAAGGCCACTGAGGTGGTGAGAGGTTTGGTAAACAGACCATATGTTTCTTGGCAAAAGCCCACTCTTTCCAAGGCTGCCGGAAAGAAAGAACCAGAGAAGCTGGTTCCTGGAATAAACCCACTTACGGGTTGTCGGATTTCACACTGGATGTGAAGGGTCCTTGGCAAAAAAACACTTCTAGGGCCACCAAGGGAAGAAGAGAAACCAGGAGCTGTGTGGAGATGAATCCACTAGAAGACTACCATGGCCTAGACGATGCTGCAGCACTCCAAGGGTCAGCAAGACTCTGAAGGATCTGAGGTGATGATGGATCTCTGATAGAACCAGGAACCAGAAGGATCTGTAGTGAAGATGGTTGATTCTGCAATCTTGTCACAAGGAACTGGGACAAAATAAGGAAATGGCAGCCCCGTCTCCAGCTGGGCTTTGACGGACTCGACTTGCGGCGAATGACCAGGGACACAGACCAGGTTCTCCAGGATGTGCACACTCTTCTGCAGAGGGTGACCAACTTTGGGACATCTAGATCACAAACCAAACGAAACAACACTGGCACGGCGGTCATGATGCGCTTGAACTTCGGCGAACATAACTTTGAACTGCAGAATATAAGAAATGGTGGGTGTGACTTGTACAAACGGCGACGAACTCGACTTCGGAGAATGACACGAATGGAGTAGATGATCTGATGGTCAGACACGTTTCTGGTGAAGAATGATGATGAAGGCGTCTTCTCCCGGGTAGAGACTGAGTCTGGATTTGTAGAATAGCAGACCACACCATGGAACTTCAATGTGGTAGAAGATTGAGACTGTCCCCATGCACTAGCAACAATGAAGCTATAAGATACACCTTCTTGCAATGCCAAGACAACTGCGTAATGACCAGATAATTTGCTGGGAGAATGGGCAAATTATCCATTTTGGGGCAATTATTTACATGTGGGGCAATTATTCAAATGCTCAGGGCAATAGTTCAGAAGCCTAGGACAATGGTTCAGATGCCTGAGGCAGTAGTTCAGATGCACAGGGCAATAGTGCAGATGCACAGGGCAATAGTTCAGATGCCTAGGGCAATGGTTCAAATGCCTGGGGCAATAGTTCAGATGCACAGGGCAATAGTTCAGATGAACAGGGCAACAGTTCAGATGCCTGGGGCAATAGTTCATACAACCAGGGGCTAATAACCACTATCCTAAAGTCACAATGCAGTCTTGGTGCTTCTAGCAATTTCACAGTCTTTCAGATGCTTCAGCAATAAACTGGCATAAATAGTACAGACGTTACAGTTACTTTGTAGCATCTTGTGAGCTAAGCACCATTAAATGGACCCTTTCTTGGCTGTAGGGCCTACTGGAATAGGATCTGGCTACCCCTGAACGTTTTGTTATGAATGCCCCGATCACTATACTAGGGTGCACCACTTGCCCTATACTAGTTGCCCTGAACACTAGAGGCCTGAATGCTTTACTTACTATGGGGCCTATCTGCCCTACTTACTACTAGGCTGGCTTGCCTTTACTGGCTAGGTCTGGGGCTGCCCTTACTACTACTGGGCTGGCTTGCCTTTACTGGCTAGGCCTGGGGCTGCCCTTACTACTACTGGGCTGGCTTGCCCTTCACTGGCTAGGCCTGGGGCTGCCCTTACTACTACTGGGCTGGCTTGCCCTTAGAAACATAGAAACATAGAATTTGACGGCAGATAAGGACCGCTTGGCCCACCCAGTCTGCCCATTTCCGTACCTAATGGATAAGCTGCAGATCCTAGTTAACCAGCAGCCTACTTCTTCCTACCCCAACCCCCTAGAATTGCCTTATGACTGTCCGGGACTCCCTTATTACTACTGGACTGGCTTGCCCTTACTCACTAGGCCGGGAAACCCTGCTTTACCTCGGGCCTGGTGCCCTACATTTACTTCAGGCCTGGTGCCCTATTTTATATTGGGCCTAGCACCCTGTTTTATAATGGGCCTGACGCCCTGCTTTATAATGGGCCTGATGCCCTACTTATACTGGGCCTGGTGTCCTTTTAACGGTGGGCCTGATGCCCTCTTTACTCTGGGCCTAGAAGCCCTTCTTATACTAGCCTGGTGCCCTTTTAACGGTGGGCCTGATGCCCTCTTTACTTTGGGCCTGGTAGCCTCTTTACTGTGGGCCTGGTGCCCTATTTTATTTCGGGCCTGGTAGCCTCTTTACTGTGGGCCTGGTGCCCTATTTTATATTGGGCCTAATGCCCTGTTTTATAATGGGCCCAAAAGCCCCTTTAAACCTTGGGCCTGACTCACCCCTTTTAAATCATTGGGCCCCCTTTAATTAACTGGCTCACTGAGTCTAATGTCACTTAGTGGCAAATCGCTGCCTTTAATCCCGCCTTCTCATCAATATTCATAGGTCTTTGCTTGGCCTTGTTGTCCTGGCCCCTCCCCATGGGCGTCGCTAGCCAACCCAGCCCTGCCCTACTGAATCCTAAATTAGGGTCCTAGCGACCTGACTGTCCTACGACGCTCAGCTGTTTGATCCCCATGCACCTACTGAGCCAACAGCAGAAATAAAATTTTAAAAAAAGTCTCTTCTTTACAGGCAGTCAGCATGCTTCATGTGCTGCTGCCGATTCAGCACTCCTCGGGCTGCTAGGATGCTGATCGGGAGGTGGGCAGTACTCGGGCAGTGGAAGGGAGTGAACAGAGAAGCAGGCAGTGAGAGGGATGACCTAAGGGGCCTCGGAGGGCTGACAGGGAAAGCGACGATGCGGCACTTGCAAGCCGCCGACGAGGGACCGAAATTAAACTTTTAAGATAGCATAGGGGCCACAACAAATAAACGATGGGGCTCTTAAGCCAAAATGACCAAACTAAACGTTTTCTTTCTTTGTGGTGCCCCGATGGCACCACCGACTGCAACACAGAGCCAAAACAGGAGTCTTCTGGCAGGGGAGGCAGAGCAGGCACACAGCTAATCCCTCAGGGACGGCTTCAACACAAGGTAAGCCCTAACCTGTACCTTTGACTTACTGTGTCCCCTCTTCTCTAGAGCTGCCCAGGATCAACTGCACAAAAAAAACAGTTTCACTTCAAACTTGAATCCCCAGAGTTCTAGAATGGCTGGAGTGGAATGCTGTGCATGAGCAGCTCAGCACAGCATTCCATCCAGACCATTGTTATTGGAGCTGCATCAAAATCTATTTTTTACAAAGTTTTAAGTGCACAGGACACTTTTCCTTATTATTTACAGCATTTATCCACTACAAGGAGAAGAATTAACATTTGAGGGGCCCCTTTTTATCTCTCCCCTGCAGTCTCCACCTACAGCAGGCACCCTGGGTATCTGTAAATCCCAAATGTAGTGTTTACTTTATTTGTCTGGGATGCCCCAACTTTGGGACATTACATTTGCCATTAAAATTAGGCTAAATGTATTCCAGTCAGTTTCCTCTATACCCATCATATATGTGATATAATCAGCATTCTTAAAAACTCTTTGAAACATATACCTCCCAGTACCTAGACTTCTGTCTCTACTTCTCAAGCATACAATACTCTGACAGTCACTGTAACTATTGGATATGACCTGTCTAATCATATTTATTTATTTTTATTTAGTTTTTGTTTACCGGGTAGGTACACTAGCGAGAAAGACTATTTTCAGGCATGACCCGGGAGAGTACAGAGACAAACTTCAAGAGAACATCATGATTCATAATACAAGTTACATGTAGATATCTGAACACAACAGTAGTAATATGACAAGGAATTCCGGTAGTAAGACCAAATACAGCATTTAAGTTACATAAGACAATACAATCAGGTCAAATTTAAAGTGACCAGACACTGATTTAACAATGAGGAATAAAGTGCAGAGACAGTGATACCAGCCAGGCTGAAATAGATGAAGGGGAGCTGGGGAGAAAGTGGAGGGAGTAGAGAGGCAATAGGTGTGAGGGGTGTAGAATGGGTTAAGTATAGGTACAGGTTACCAGAGGGTACAGCAAGTAATGGAAGATGAGAGCTGTAGAGTTTGAGAGGAGAAAGCAGACAGGATTTCCCAGCAATGAGAAAAGGAAATAGAGGATGAAAATGTTAGAAATAAGGAAGTGAAACTGAGAGGAAGTGCTCCATGTTGGAGTGGACGCCATGTTCCCAGGTGACAACTGAGAGAGGGGTGGTGTTGGAGAGTAAGGGCTAGGGTGGTTTAAAGCAGAAGCATATGTGGGAGGAGAAGAGATAGTGTCGAAGTTCTCTCTTAAAGGAGATGTGGGATTCAGATTGACATAGGGTTAGAGGGAGTGAATTCCAGAAATAGGGTGCATGACAGGCAAAGGCACGGCCACCTTTTTTGGTACGATGTCTCAGGATAAGGACAGGGGCATTTTCTGCAGAGCATAAAGCATAATTGGTTTTCTGGTAAGGAAGGAGACAGGCCAGTGGTTTGGGTATATGGGATCTGATAATGTTATCAGTGATGGACCCGAGTGCATAGGACCTTAGTTCTTGGGGTGGAAGCCATCCTAGATCTGTGTAGAGAAGGCAGTGATGTTTCAGCTGGGGGGAGCAGGATGCAAAATGACAGATGTTATTATAGGTAACATCCCACTTATGAAGACTCGAGTTGCAGGAGGTAGCATATGTAGCAACCCCATAGGTGAGAGAGGGAAGTAATATCCCACGGGCAATAGCAAGTCTAGCTAAGGGAGTGAGCGCATAACTTGTCTGGTAGGCAAACCCAAGTTGGAGTTTACCTACTTACAGGTAGATTGAATGTGGAGGTCGAAACTCAGGGATGAGTCAAGAGTGACCCCCAGATATTTGAATGAGTTTAACACCCCAACAGATGTGCCATCGAGGGAGGAGATGTTAAAATGAGTTTGAGTTTGAGACTGGAGCCAAATGGCATAGCTTGGGTCTTTGATTTATTTAGAACAAGTTTGTGATTTGTTGGCCACTGTTGGATAAGCTGATAATCACAAAAGAGTCTAGAGTTAATGTCCTCAATACTATTTGAACTGGTATACAGTATAATATCATCCGCATATAGTAGGGAGGATGTACTAAGGAGATTAGTCGTAATACTACTGATGCAAATAGAGAAAAGCAGAGGACCCAAGATAGACCCTTGAGGTACACCAATGTTGATAGTGACCTTGTCAGAGAGGGTGCAGTTAAATTTCACATATTGAGACCTATCTGTCAGATAGCTATCAAACCAGTTCACAACGTTTGGCGAGAAGCCTAGAGAGTTTAGGGTAGCAGCTAGGATGGAATCATCAACAAGATCAAACGCCTTGGTCATGTCAATAAAGACAGCCCCCATGAGCCTGCCAGAGTCCATGGCCACTAGGGTGTCAGACGAGAGTTTGAGTAGGGCTGTAGTGGTACTATGTCCCTTTCGGAAACCATGTTGAGCGTTAGTTAAGAGGTCATGTTTCAGAAGAAAGTCAGTAGTTTGGGTAGTAACTAGTTTCTCAAGAATTTTACTGAGAACAGCTAGGATGGCAATGGGTCTGTAATTTGATGGGTCAAGTGGTCTCCTTTTTTAAATACAGGGGTAATTCTGTCTCTCTTCCAGATATCCAGGACAGTGCAGTGACACAGAGAGAGGGTAAAAATCTTAACAAGGGGAGCAGCTATGTGAGGAACTGCCAATTTTAGGAGCTTGGGTTCCAAGTTATCAGACCCAACAGCTGCATGCTCTGAGATGTTTTGTAGGAGTCTGAGAACCTCACTTTTTAAGACTGACTTGAAATGGAAGGTGGGCCCTGTGGAGTTTGCTGGAGAGATAGGGTTTGATGGGGTAGAAAAAGTGGAGGTGTATTGAGTAAAGTCAGCAAATTGCCCATTAAAGAAGTTAGCAATTGTGAGGGGATTGTTACAATGGATGCCATTTAGAGACATGTCATTTGGAGTGGAGGACTGGTTTGATCCCAGGAAGAACTTACTATGGGACCAACATTTTTTTGGGTCCCCCTGGGAGTCTGTTAGAAAGTCCTTGCAGTATGAGCTTTTTGCTTGTCTGATTTCTTTCTTACAGGCATTTCTCAGAAATCTGTAGTTATTAAAGTCTGCAAGCACCAGATTTCTTGTAACGAAGACAGATTTTGTCCCTCTGTCGTATTTGAGATAGTAGGTTAGATTTTAGCCAGCGGGTCTGCCTATTTCTAACCCATCTGGTAGCAAGTTGACAGTGGTTTTCTTGTAATGCTAGAAATTTGGACAAAAAGATATTTAGAGCAGTCTGAACATCTGATGAGCTGTAGAGAGAGGACCAGTCTATGCAAGCGACATCAGACAAGAAGGCCTGTGGGTCAAAGTTTGCATAATTACGGAAAGTAATGAAGCGTGACTTCATAGGATCAGGCCTACCTTTACCCCAGATACAGAAAATGGGGGAGTGGTCTGTGATTGCATCAGATAGGACTCCTGCATTAACAATGTTCTCGGGGTGGTTTGTCATGATCCAGTCCAACAAGGTGCTGGTATTAGAATGAGGTGCGGTTCTAGTGGGTACAGAGATGAGCTGATGCAGGTTAAAACTCTGGAGTCTAGTCAGGGTTGTCATATGTGTATTTCCCAACCAGTTAATATTAATGTCTCCTAATACAAGAACTTCATTATTTCCTGAGTGAATAGCAAATTGGTCAAGTAGCTCATCCAGTCCTTTTAGGCCATGGGTAGGGGGGGATTGTAAGCACAGACAATATTCAGTTTCTTTGTGCCAAGGGTGAGGAGGACATGGAGTGCCTCACAGTTCTTTAAGGAGGTTGAGCTGATTACTGAGAGCTACAGGTTTGATTTGAAGTATATGGCTGTACCTCCCCCCCTTTTAGGGTCTGGTCTATCATTCCTCAGAAGATTATAGGATGGAAGGGAGCAGCGTGAGTCAGGGGTGGATGGCTTCAGCCAGGTTATAGTTTTCACTCTTAGAAGTGAATATCAGGTCCAAGGGTCATGGATGTGGTAGGTTCCCTTGAATTAATTCTTGTATAATCTCTAACTAACTGGGTTAGACCTAAATTTATACTTTGATCATTAAGCAATAAGACATGACCAGGGGTTATGTTAATGATATGTTAATCACCCTCTAGGTGTGTAATACATAACCCTTGGGAGTACCTTATTGCTGTTATAATAAAAATGTATTTTAAACAGTGTTAAATCTTGTTCAGCATACGATTAGGTTCTACATGTATGTTAATAAAATATTAACATAAGGCTGATAGAATGCATGCAGCCAATCAGAAAGCCCTGTTTTTCAGACCTTTTTTATAATATGAATTGTGTGTCATACCAAATGACATCCAACTGATGTTAAAATTGCCTACTAACAAAATGTCATGGATAAATTTACATTTCAACAATGCACCTTTTAAATGAACAAATCAGGCACGTTTATTTTTAGCAGGGGCAGTATACACCCACCAATAAAATTGGCTGAGCATATGCAAGTCTAATATCTAATCCCAATGTTTCAAGGGAACCTAATTCTATGTTTATTTTAATCTTGGTTGGCTCAAGATTTTTTTCCCCATAAATAAGCAATCCCCTTCCTTCTTATTCCTATCTTTCCACCATGTTGTCTGGTATATTTATTCGTGCTTCTTGAAATCTTGTACTTAACCTGGTTTCCGAGATTATTACTGTATCAGGTTTATATTTGATAACCCATTGGTATCCATTTTGGGTATTAGGCTTCTTACACCGAAATGCACTTTTGCAAATTCCTTTCCCCTCAATAATTCTGCATCCAGAAACTCAGTTTCCATCAGCCCTGGTTTCAGGTTCATATCACCACAGAGCAAAAGGAAAAGCAAAGTGCAAGTCTTAATTTATTCTCTGAAGCACACAACAATACCACACCATGGGAAACTAAGGGAGGTACAAAGCCAAAAAACAGTCACAGATAAAAGCACAGTACATATTGCACTCTACATATCTTGTAAAGCAAAAATTACAATCCAAAGTAAACTTGCCAATCCAGAAGATTTTATTAAAGAGCCCAGGTGAGGACAAAACTGATGGCGCTTCATGTCTCAGATGTGGCATTTCATCAGGAGGAGTTTGTGACACAAAGTGCTTCTTTTTTAAGTTTCTAAGTTTAAAGTGACAGTGTATGATATATACCTAATGGACAACTATAAACTCCTGCTCTGTAAAACAGTGCACAATATCACTGTCATTCGGTTAATTAAAATTAATTCTAAAGCCAATTTGAAATTCAGTAGATCTTCAGATAGTAAATACAAGGCTGCAGACATTATGGATGCTCACCAAAAATTGTAAAGCCGAATGAAAGTAATGCTGAAACTTCATTTGTTAAAAAAGGCAGCTAACAAAGCAGGAGCACAATATAGTCCACGGTCTTTAAAAAAAAGAACATAAGACACCAACACACTGGAAGTGAAATCCACATTCAAGAATTCATTACTGAAGTAATCCACTGTGACTATATTCCATTTGGGAAAAGGCTAATAACATTTAAAATATAAAGGTAACAAGTAATTCTTACACACCCTATTTTGGCAAAAAAACTCATATATAAATGAGACAATAATTCCCATGACTGGTGAGCCAAAAATCAAAGAAGTGTTCCACCACAATACTTACACCAGATAACAAAATGCCAAAGGTTTGGGAAGTGGGCATTTTACACAAATCCCTAGTCATAGACCATGATAGCATCTTTAATTAAGTGAGTAAGCTATTGGTATGTCACATAGAGACACTGCAGCCTACAACGACTAATGACGATCAGCACACACATACACACACACACACACACACACACACACACACACATATATACACACACACACACACACATATACACAAACAATTTGGTCATCACACTGAAGATCAAAGGTATAAAAGTGAGTAACCCAAAAAAATACACCAAAACAATTAAATTATCACGGCAAAGATATTAAAATGTACACAATTAAGAGAAACATATTTTTAAACTGATGCGGAAATTACATATAGACAGCAATTAGAGCAACAGACACCACCTCTCCCAAGAGATTAGTAGAGCTGCCTGAAACAACAGAAATGTAAAACAACTTATGGAACTAGTAAATGAAAAAAAATATATGGAACGTTTTATAACCTGGCAGCCACAAGTCACAAAATTTAGCTCTCAGCTTTGTGATAGAGCACTGTCACTTTAAGAACTCAACAACTGTTCGAAAAGCTAAATATAGAGACAGAAACAATTACTTGCCTATAACACACTCAAGTCACTATAATGCACAACAATTACGTTAACTCAGCAGGAGTGACAGAGCCCTTTCACATCAATAACATAACCCTGCAGAGAAAAATTACAGCCTGTAAAAAGTAACCTACAGACAGACTTCTGCTCCACTAGTGTAGAAGTTCAGTCACGCACCTAACCTGCCCCACAGCCACAGCAGATCTAGTCTGACTGAAAAAACTGCAGAAACAAAAAACACAGTTTTAAATTAAATCATTTTGTAAAATAATGTTGTTAAAAGAACAATGAAAACCACACCAGATGCACAATGCACAGTAGATAACATCTGGGCTCAATTTAAGACAAATTAACCACTTTATAGGATTGCTGTCTCTGCCTAAGATTGAACTAAACACAGCCTCCACATGGTTTACATGTAGTGCCAGTAAAATGTAACCTGTAGTCTCTGCAGTCACGTGGTACAGTGTTTGCTGCATGAGAACTTCACCTGGTGCCATAAGAACTTTGCTTGTGAAGTTTTCAATTTGCAGTTTCATGAAGTAGGCCCTACCTTGCAAAGTTCCGCTTTTCAAATTCAAATTAACTTTGCAAAGTAGTAGATCTTCTCAAATTAATTCACAAAGCTAATTTTATGAACTTCCCACACTTCTACTTACAAACAGGAGTCAACATGAGTTCATGAGGGACATGTTGTGTCAAATTAACATGAATGATTTTTTTCAGCTCAATGACACAGATGATAGATAGGGTCAGGGAGTTGATGTTTTTTTACC
The DNA here is from genome assembly GCA_016271365.2 of Neoceratodus forsteri. Taxonomy (NCBI): domain Eukaryota; kingdom Metazoa; phylum Chordata; order Ceratodontiformes; family Ceratodontidae; genus Neoceratodus; species Neoceratodus forsteri. The sequence goes on along the minus strand of CM057459.1, from coordinate 160,490,364 downwards.
TGAACTTCAATAAGACCGTTGAGTCAGTGTCGAAGAAGAGGCCTATACAGTACAAAAGATAGTGGAATTAGGACTTGCTAGCTCCAGTGTGGCAGGTAGCAGGCTGCAACCCCAAGTCACTATACTGCTATAAAATGCCATATATGTTTAGCATAATTGAAAATTGTCAATAAAGCGGTTGGGCCGGGTAAGCCATTATTCCAAACAAGATATTCTCCAATACATAATCTCTGTAAGAGAAAGTAAATCATCTAACAGTAACTCCTGTACCACCATTTTTCTGAAGAAGATTCCTCGCAACTAAACATTGAAAAATACTGATGGTGGATAAGTAAATCAACAGGAATTGATTTAATTACATTGGAGGGGAGGTTGTCCTTATTTTCCTGATACCTAGTCACAAGTGAGTGCACCAGGGTCTGCCCTGGGACCAATATTTTTTAACATGTATATAAACATCAGGAGCTCAATGCCCAAAAATGGGAAAAGCGGAGCATGTTTTGTGCTGCACTTGCCCATTGCCAACGACCCCGACAATGCTATATGCAGTTGGATACCGCACCAGTGTTGTCCAACTGAATATAGAGGCAGGTCAGCATGGCACTAAACCAAGTAGTACTGCCTCAGCATGGAATCCAGCAGTGCAGGGAACAGTGCCACCAGACTTGATAGCACCGGTAGCTTCTGGCACAATATTCAGATGGCCCCATGCAAATTAGCCCTTTGGGCATGCAAGGCACTAAGGGGCCATTTGTATGCCCATTATGGGCACATTTGAATGGGAAGCAATGGCAGGCTTACACTCTGGCAACTGGCTCCACCCCCACCTCAATTGCCCAGTCTCATAGAATCCACAGATCCCCTGGTGACTAGTGGCCTCCCCACCCTCTGATCACCATCCCTATAGCTGTCATAGTAACCTCTGGTATCTAGTGGTTTCCCCTACCCTCCGATTGCCAGCCCTGAAGTTGTCAAAGTAATCCCTGGTTCTTAGTGGTCCCCCCACCCCACCCTACGATCACCGGCCCCGAAGCTTTCAAAGTAATATTGGTGCCTAGTAGTTCCCCCCCACCCTCTGATCGCCAGCCCTGTAGCTGTCATAGTAATCCCTGGTGCCCAGTGGTCCCCCCCATCAGCTGATTGCCAGTCCCATCTATGAACAATTATTCTCTGGTATCTAATGCCCCCCACACCTCAGGCACTGACAAACCCACCCTGCCAACCCCCCTTACCTTTACACCATTAATGCGGATCCCATAAGGCAACTGGCACAGCCCTCCTCTCACCTACTCAGCTGGCTGCCATATGGAAAGACAGGGAGCATGTGTTCCATGTACAGCACAGAGAGTGCATCCCTTGTATCATACAGAGAGTACAGCCTGTGTACTGTACAGGGAGTGTGCTCCCTATACTGTACACAGACCACATGCCCTGTGCAGTAAACAGGCTGCACTCCCTGTACAATACAGGGGACATGCACTCTGTACTGTACACGGGATGCATGCTCCCTGTCTTTCCATATGGCAGCTGGTCAAGGATGTGAGAAGAGGGCTATGCTGGTCACCATAATGGATCTGCGGCACCAGTGTAAGGTAAGGAGGGTTAGCAGGGTGGCTTTGTCAATGCTGGTAGTGTGGAGGGGGGCCACTAGATATCAAGGAATAATTGTTCATAGATGCAGTGGGCAATTGGAGGGTGGGGGGGACACTAGGTACCCAGGATTACAATGACAGCCACAGGACTGATAATTGGAGGGTGAGGAGGACCACTAGGCACCTGAGATTACTACGACTGCTATGGGATTGGTGATCAGCTGGCAGGAGGACATCTAGGCACCAGGGAGTACTATGACAGCTATGGGCCTGGTGATCAGAGGGTAGGGGGGATCACTAGATACAAGGGATTACTATGATAGCTACAAGGCTGGTGATTGGAGAGTGGTGGGAACCACTAGGCACCACAGATTACAATGACAGCTAGGGGGCTGGTGATTGGAGGGTGGGGGAAACCACTAAGCACCAGGGATTACCATTGACAGCTATGAGGCTGGTGACTGGAGGGCAGGGGGACCACTAGGCACCAGGGATTGCTATGACAGCTATGAGGATGGTGATCAGAGGGTGGGGGACCATGGGGCCCCAGGGACTTTTTTACTTTTCCAGGGTCAGTGATCAGTGGACATGGGTGCCAGCAGATGCCAGGTGGTGGGTGTGCTTCCCCAACTGCCAACTTGGTTTTTGGTTCCCGTGCTGCACAAAGTGGCTTGCATTAACCCCTTTGCACAGTGCAAATGTGCTGAATATTGCACTGTGCAGGTATTCCTGTCCTCGACCCTCCCTTTGCCTACCACATACTTTATTTTTGTTGCATGGGCTAACCCTATTAGTGTGCACAAAAGTCCCCTTTGAATATTGTGCACGGGTGCAAATCTCGGGTAAACGGTGCAATCATTTTGCCCACTGGGCAAAGTTTTGAATTTCTGACTAGAGGTGGGGTTACAATGATGAGTCTGAACACATATGACACTAAACTTTGTGGAAGAATAGATAATCATGTGGGAATTAGCAGTATGAAAAGGGATGTAGAAAAGCTGAAACAGTGGTCCAGAGCAGACTTTGGCAATTAGGAAAGGAGGTGCTCATTCAACCAGTACCAAAAAAATATTCTTGGTTCTTTCATCTTATAGGGGAACTGACATCTTCAGGATTTATTAACGTATGATAGCCCATAAAAATCTACTTTGAGTGAACTATTGTGCTTACCTGTAAATCTTAGAAGTCCAGAGTTATTCATATCAGCCTGTAATTAAGGGCTGGGGCAGTCGTATGTTTTAGGCTTCTGACAGACAATGATGTCACCGCAGTAGATAATCCAATAGGTTAAACAGAAGTTGGCTATTTAATTGTGTTATACGGCGTTATAATAACTGGTTTCTATTTTTTAATATACAAAAAGCTGGTTATAATTCTGTCATTATAACCAGCTGGTTATAATGACATTCTCTTTCCTGAGTAAAACTGTAAGTTGCACAGGCAAAAAATAGAAACCAGAAATTATACAAAATAAAAAGGGTAGCCTGTTAAAACTTGGATTTTACATCCCCCCGCAGGGTGGGATGCCTTAATAAACCCCTCAAGCGTCGCTCTCGGGGTTTATGTGGCATCCCACCCCTCGGAGGGGGGGTGTAAAATCCTCGTTATAACTGGCTACCCATCCATTATTCTCTATATTATAGCACTTTCTACATTTAGAATAATTGTTTTATATGTGCAATGAAACTAGTGAGCTATCATCTTTGCATTTCAAACTGCTAGTAAAATAGTCTAATAGAATTCAGGTATTGTTAAGTCAGAAAATACCATGACTATTCAGTCCAGAATATTTCGGTAAGAATCTGTCATACTTTTAACTTTATCAAAAGAAATAAGATCCGCTTTTAATTAATCATTTCAAGTTATGCATGTTTCAACACTGTTGTCCATCTCTGTGTTTTTGCAATTAATAAACAATTGTGACTGTGATGTGGACAGCTAGTTCTGAGTGCTGTATGATTTTTTGTAAATATAAAAATGTGTATGGACTGTTTCCCATGAGAAATGCTAAAACAGCATGTGAGATTACACACACACTCACACAGGTTTTAGATACCAGGTGTTACATGGCAGGCCTGAAGCTAATGACAGAGTAGAACAGACCTTGATCAAGGATATCCTGTTTGTGAAATCATAAAGATGCTTTCATGTCCTGGAAGGGGGAAGCTTATCATGAGATCAAAGAAATGTCATTTGGAGGACTTGAGTCATGCTGAGGTTGCAGAATTTAATACTTGGAAAAGACATCCTGTTTTTTTTATATAAATATTTTTTTATATATTCTGACAGGGAGGAGCTAGGTGACCTCATGCAAGTAGGTGGGGAAAACCAGATTTTAAACATTATTCTGTTTGACTTCACAGAGACACTTTTATCTAGACTCTGACAAGAAAACATCTGTGAGCACTTTAAACAGGTATTTAGAGACGAAGTACTGTAGTAGGAATCACACTGTTAAAACCTGTTTTGTTTAAGAGATTTGTATGTCTTGTGATATAATAGTTCTGTATTGTGTGTTTTACGTATTATCTATTTTAGTAAAAACGCTTTTTAGAGCTTACTTGGTCTGTCTTTGATTTTCTTTCGTTTGCAAGAAAAATATAGATGGTTATAGCAGACAGCAAGCATAAGCTCGAATGGTGGTACCAAACTGGAAAGAGAAGCGTTTTAAATCTGAGGTCTTTATTAAAGTTTTCAAGGGTTCATTTCTGTACACCTGGTTAGGTGCCCATAGGCAAAGATATCTGGCCTCCCGAAGACAGAAATATCTGAGCCTGTGTATTGGGTACGCTAGCAAGAGGTTCACAGTTTGAATCCCTCCAAGACTGGAGACCAAAGGTTGATCCGAACTCACAAAACAGACAAGAAGGTTACCTTGTTCTGTTAAACTGTTCACAAAACTGCGCTCGGAGGTTGGCACTTTGGGAGTAGAGGGCTGACCTGCTGAGTGGGTTTGTGACAGATTGGTTGGCAGCGGTGGCATCATTTTGGTATCACAAGCTTTTATTGTTCTGTGTCAGCTTGAGACCGTAAGTTCTCTTGCAAAGAAAGAAAAAGGCAGAGTTTTATTTTAAAATGGAAACAGAACTATATCACTTGGCATAGAGTCCAGTTCCTACCCGTTTTATTTTTTTTTCTAAAGTGCAAGTCAGTGTAGCAGTAATGTGGAAAGAACAAGATGGCTTCCGACTACAGCAGGCACACTGTAGATTACTTGAAGCAGTTGTGTGGGGGCAGGGCAGTCCTGTTCAAGGTGACAGCCAAAAAGCAGAACCTCATAGATGCCCTTATGATAGCAGATACCCAGAGCATCGAGTCACGGACCATGACTGGAAAGGACCAAACCTCAAGTGTGGCAGGGCTAGCGGCCAATGCTGTGTCCAGGTCCGGAAAGGAGGACAGTAGGGCCAGGATGGCAAGAACCAGAGAGATTGCAAGCGTACAGATGATCCAACAGGTGGAGGAAATGATGAAAAAGGTTAATGAGATGCTGAAAATGGCTCAGAAGAAGGAAGCGGAAGAAGAAGTCACAAGGGCAAGGAACAAGAAAGGACAAGGGAAGAGCCTGATGGAGAAGGTGAATGAGTTGCAAGAGGCAGCAAGGCAGAAGGAGGCCAAGAAAGCAGTTGGAAAATGGAAGACACTAGCGGGGGGTTCCAGGAAGAGCCCAGCAGAAAAAAGGATGCCAAGAGAAGTGCAGGAATAAGAACAAGTTGAAGAACTGGATGTAGAGGAAGGCATGAGTGGTAAGGACATGGGGGAGCAGACACCGAAGGGGGATCTGACAGAGTATTTAGCAGGTGTGCTGGGTGACATGGGGGAAGGGGGTGGAAAAAATGGAAAAGGCATTGCGGGAACTTAAGGCAGTTGGGGAGGAAGTGAACACAAAAGCCAGAGTGGGCAATGACGAGATACCGGGTATGACAATGGGAGATCATGTACCTTATCTATTAAGGAAAAAATATGGAAAGGGGAGTATGTGGATATATTCACGTTGGTAGACAAAGAGTCCACCAAGAGGTATGCACAAAAGGAAACGGCGGGAAAATCCGAGATGGAGGTGGCACTGGTGATCACAGGGAATAAGGTGGAGGAGGTAAGTTACGAGGGAAAAAACATAGAGGCGTGGCAGGCTTGGTTTTCTATATTCAGTGCCATTCTGCTGGAGAGAGAAAGCCGGAGTTAGTCATCCAGTTGCTCACATACACCTCCACAATAAAGGATGCCTATAAGGCAAGGATGGGTGTGGGTTGGCTAAAATATGATGAAGCTTTCTGGCAGAGAATGGCAGCCAGGGGAGATCTGAGGTGGGATTCCACTCATTCCGAGTTGTGGGTGAGGAGTCTGTCCGGATACAGGGTGGGGATAGGAGAGGTGAGTAGACAAGGGGGAAATGGGCAACAAGAAAAAACGTCCTGGGGATTCAACAAAGCATCGCGTTCTTGGAACAATTGCAAGTTCAGACACGTTTGTTCGAAATGCGTGGGCAGCATCCAGTGATGTGCTGCAGAGCAATGGGGACAGGAAAAGCGGGTGGTGGGGAAACAGCAGCCCTTTCGGGGAGGAAGGGGGGGTTACCTAAATGGGAGGAGCAGGGAATTTCAGGGAAGAGGGGGGTATGGGCCAGGGGGCATGGGAAGCCAATGAAGGATATTTAGGTAACAACAAGGTGGGGGTTGGGTTAGCTAGGACTCCAATAAGGGTGGGGGTAGTAAAATAATGGATGAAGGGATACCCAGAAGTGAAGGCAGAGAAGATGCTAGTGGAAGGTTTCAAAAGGGGCTTTAGCTTGGAGTATCAAAGGGTGAGAAGGAGCATGAGAGCCAAGAACTTGGCATCCCTAAAAGGTTAAAAAGGACATAGCACTAGGGAAAATAAAGAAGGAAGTTGAGGCTGGGAGGATAAAGGGGCCATTTAAGACCCCACCATTACCTCGGCTGTGGGTTTCACCATTGGGTTTGGTGCCCAAGAAGCAACAAGGGGAATTTAGGCTTATCCATCACTTGTTATATCCAGAGGGGGCATCAGTGAATGACCACATCCCTGGGGAATGTAGCACAGTCTCTTATGCAACATTGGAACAAGCAGTGGAATTGATTAGAGCAAAAGAGGGGGCATGGCTAGCAAACACCGATACTGAGTCAGCTTTTCGGCTACTACTAGTCAGGAAAGAAGATTGGGACCTGTTGGGATTTTGCTTCCAAGGGTTCTTTTATTTTGACAAAGCGATGCATATGGGCTGTTCCACAGCCTGTTCGAAGTTTGAGGCATTCAGTTCTTGGATGCAATGGGTGTTTGGTGCAAGGTACGGGCACAAGGTGGTGGTGCATTACTTGGATGATTTTCTGCTGGTAGGGGAGAGTGAAGAAGAGACAAGAGCAATGCTCCTAGATTTTGAGGACATGTGCAGGAGGATAGGGTTCCACTTGCAGAGGGGAAGATGGAAGGACCAGCTAAAAAACTGGAATTCCTGGGGATTGAGGTAAATGCAGAGAAGCAGGTCTTCAGGTTACCCCAGCAGAAGGTGGCCAGGCTCAACGAACTACTACAGGAGGTCAAGAAGAGGAGGAGAGTTCCCTTGAGTCAAGTTTAGCAACTGTTGGGGCATTTGAACTTTGCGTGCAGGGCTGTGGCACCTGGGAGGGTGTTCACCAAGAGACTAGCCAGAGCAGTCCAGAGGAGGGCAACTAAAATGGTGCAGGGTCTGCACCGGAAGACATATGAAGAGAGACTTAAGGAGCTTAATATGTATAGCCTCGAGGAAAGGAGGGAGAGGGGGAGACATGATAGAAACTTTCAAGTACCTCAAGGGAATCAACAAAGTCCAAGAGGGTAGCATCTTTCAAAAAAAGAGGTGTGCAAGAACAAGGGGGCACAATTTGAAGATGGAGGGGTGGCTCAGAGGTAATTTGAGGAAGTATTTTTTCGCAGAGAGGGTTGTGGATGCATGGAACGGCCTTCTGGAGGAGGTTGTGGAGTCAAAAACAGTGGTGGAATTCAAGCATGCATGGGACATTCATAAGGCAATTGTAGGGGATGGGGTAGGAAAAAGTAGGCTGCTGGTTAACTAGGATCTGCAGCTTATCCATTAGGTAGGGAAATGGGCAGACTGGGTGGGCCAAGAGGTCCTTATCTGCCGTCAAATTCTATGTCTATGTTTCTATTGGGTGGACATTTCACAAGAGATTTTCCAGGATCTGGAAGTGTGGGAGCAATTTTTAGCAGACTACAATGGGGTCACGTTTTGGCAGAAGGAGTGGCTAGGGAATAACTATTTGGACTTATACGGACGCATCCATTTCAATTGGCATGGGGGCATATTTTCGGGGGAGATGGATTTCAGAAGCATGGCCAGAGTCTTGGAGGGGAAGGGGAATACTGAAGGACATAACATTGCTTGAGATTTTTCCCATATGGGTGGCAGTGCTGACATGGGGGGAGCACCTAAGGAACAGAAAGATCATATTTTGGTGTGATAATAGAGCTGTGGTAGAAGTTATCAATTGACAGGGAGAACACTCGGTGACAGCAAACAGGGTTTTGAGACAACTAGTGCTATGGGGCTTAAGATTAAACATGTCATTTAAAGCCAAGCATATGGGGGTTAAAAATGACATAGCTGACAGCCTTTCCCATTTACAGCTGGAGAGGTTCAGGTCCATGGCGCCACAAGCGGCTGCACAAAGAATGCAGGTCTCAGAGAAAGCATGGGAAATTGGCTGGAAGGAGCCCGACTGCTATATAGGAGATCCTGGTCTGCCAACATGCTGAGGGCATATGAAGGGCCGTGGGGGGCATTTCAGGAGTTCCGGGAGCAGGAAGGGTTCAAGGTTAGTGAGCCAGTTTCACAGGACCAGATAATGAAATACATGGTTAAAAAGTGGGAGTCGGGAATGGCTAGTGGGACTATGGGGTACAGTTAGCTGGGATAGGATGCGCCTGCCCCACAAAAGCTTGGGCTGAACCGAATAAGTTTAAAGTGGTGCGTCGCATGTTGGTGGGGTGGCAACGGTTGAAAGGAGGGAGGGTAGATGTGAGGAAACCCATTGCAGGGAATAAACTAAAAGGTCTAGTAGGGTCCCTGGGGGACATGTGTACATCAGACTTCAAAGCCTGCTTATTTAGAGCCATCTTTACGGTAATGGCAAAAGGCGCATTCAGGGTCAGTGAAGTGGTGGGGGCCAACAAAAGGGATGACATAGGAGGTTTGTGGGAAAAGGAAATATGTTTGGAATAGGAGAGGGTAACAGTTTGGCTTAGACGTTCCAAGACTGACCAGATGGGGAGGAGGGTAGAGATTGTATTGGGAAGACAAAAGACAGAGGTAACATGCCCAGTCACCTCTCTATAGAAATACAAGGGGAAGAGGCAAGAAGGGGCAGGCAGTTCTTTACACATAGCGATGGTAAGCCGGTGATGTGTTTTCAGGTAACGGGGGTTTTAAAGAAGGGAATGGCACATCTGGGGGAGGACCCACAGAGTTACTCCTCTCGTTCATTTAGGATTGAATCTGCATCCAAGCTGGCGGAGAAATGGCGATCAGAGGAAGAAATTAAAAAAGCAGGAAGGTGGCAGTCAAACTGCTATAAGACATATGTAAGGAAACTGGTTTAATATGTGTGTTTGTCTTTCACAGGTCAGGAAAGGTGCAGGTGGGTCTGGATCCTAGGGCATTCCTACATTTACTGGGCAGAGAAGTGGGCCGCCAACCATCGGGTGGAAAACAACAAGGGCAAGACTCCGACAAAGTGATAGTTTATTGGAAGGGAGTCTGGGGCATGAGGTGGGCACAGATCATGCCAACCTTGGAGGAGCTGAAACAAAAGTGGCCACGACCAGATCTACTTATAATACATTTGGGGGGGTAATGATCTGGGAGAGCAACCATGGGAATTTTTGTGCAAGGAAATGCTAAGGGATTTGGGGACAATTCAACAATTTTGGCCACAGGTGAGGATAGAATGGTCAGAAATGGCACCTAGGATGGTTTGGCAGCAGGTCAGAGACATAAAAGGGGTAGAGCAGGCTAGGAAGAGGATTAACAGGCAAGTGGTAGCATGGTTAAAGGGGTTGGGGGGAACATACATAGCCCATAAAGACATTGGATTTTCCAACCCAGGGATGTACAGGCGGGACAGGGTGCACTTTTTGACAGTAGGGATGTCAGCATATTTGCTACAATTGGGAAATAGTATAGAAATTTGGGAAAAAGAGGGAAGGGGCAGGGGGAAGCCCATCATTCCATCGCATAAGCTGGAGATGGTCTAGTGGAAATTTTGGGGAAAAAATGAAAACTGGGGGGTGGGAATGGGGGGCAGGTAAGATCCATGGGCTGGACACAGATGCCCAGGCATGGAGGCAGGCAAAAAAGGAGATGTACGGGTAAGGAAGTAATAATATGGGGGCCAGTTGCCATCAGCAACCATGAAAAGAGAGGACAGCAAGGGGAATAGAAGAAGGGGTATTGGGCTTTCAAGTGTCCAGACCCCGAGAAGATGAAGAACAATCGATTGTTTCAAGGGAAAGAAGATTAAGGGGTATCGGGCTTCCAAACGTCCGGACCCCGAGAAGACAACTGGAGCACTTTACAAAAAGACAAGCGAACTATGTGATTTAACAGAATTGTAAATGTTGGGCTGTATGATGATGGTATGATGGATAACTAATATCAAGAATAGAAGTAAGCACCCGCAGTCACAGACGCACAAAAGACTGTTGTTCAAAAACGTGAAAAAATTACTTTAAGTTTAAAAGTGCAAAATACATACTGCCTCAGGAGGTATTATGAGGTCTGCTGCAGAACAGAACTACTGACGTTTCGCATGGCCACTGCCTTGCATCCTCAGAGTAGTATGACCACATTCATTTGGCTACTTATATACTACATAATCATGTGATCTTATAGCCAAGTAATTCATAACCAACCTTAAGTGGTATCCAATTTAAGATAAACACATAGTGCTGTATAATTAAATCTTGTTTTTTTTAAAAACTTTTACATATTTATTATTATGTTTTTATACTCACAACTTTAGTCACAATATCATATGTAAACCAAAAACATGGATTATTTCCAAAGAGGTTAAATATTGCTTACATTTTGTAAATTAGTAACTCAATTGTCATTTCTTAATATGTCTTATTTTGATATGTATGTATGTATTTCATACATATATAGCATATTTTCTCTCTTTAGAGATATATATATATATATATATATATATATATATATATATATCCACTCTTTAAGAAATATCAGGTACATACTTGTGATTGGTGGTGGTAACTGCATTTGTACTAAACCCTTATTCTGATTTTAGAATGTTTTAAATATTGCATATAAATAGCATTTTATGTTTTCACTTAACACTTATATTTATTCAGAAAGGCTGCCAAATCTATATTCTCATTAAGTCCCATCTCTGTTCTGGCCCCCGGTTCATAAATCCAGTAACTTTCCCTCCTGCCCACTATTTTTTCAAAATCTCTCCCTCTAGGGCCCCGTTTTATTTGTTCAATTCCACTAAATGTGACTTCATGTGTATTCTCATGATGTGTCACTATATGTTGTACAATAGCATAGCTGATATTTTTATTATGTATTGCTTTGATGTGTTCTCCTATCCTAGTTTTAAATTGCCTTATAGTTCTTCCTACATAGAAGGCACTACAACTACAAGTCAGTTTATAGATGACTCCTCTACTATTACAGTTAATAAACTGTTTAATATGCATTTTTTTCTGGGTACTAGGATTGATGAAAGTTTTACATGGGTTAATGTATTTACAGTATTTACATCGGCCACATCTAAATGTTCCTGTGGGAATAGGGGAGAATATAGTGGGTACGGGTTTCTGTACTGGTAATATGCTCTTAACCACCATATCTTTAATGGTTTTATTACGTCTAAATACTACCTGGGGATCTTCTCTAACCACATTTTGTAATTTTGATTCTAATTCCAGTATCGGCCAGTTTTTGCAAATAATATGTTCCACTGCATCAACTTCACTGGAATAAGTGGTAACAAACGGGGTACTCAGTGTTTTTTGTTGTGTCCTTTCCTTATATTTTAAAACTTGTTCTCTATCCATTGTGTCAACTAATTCTACAGCTGTGGCTATACTATGGTTGGTATAGCCTTTTTCCTTAAATCTTCTAACCTGTTGGCTGCGTTTTGCTACAAACTCTTCATGTTCAGTACAGTTCCTATATGTACAGATTAGCTGACCCTTATATGTTAAAGCAAATATGTAGTGCATGACAGCTATTATATCTTAAAAGACTATTTATATCCGTTGGTTTCTGGTAAAGTGTTGTACAGATGTCTCCCAGTTTGTTTCTATAGATTCTCGGATCCAAAAATGTGATCTCATCTATATTAGCTGTAATTTTATACCTTAAGCAGCTACTTGTGTTTTCTAACCATTTTACAAATAAATTAAGTTCCTCTAGGATACCTTTCCAGATAATTAAGATATCATCTATAAAGCGCCGCCACAAATCCAGTTTTATAAGAAATGGATTTGTGTCGGCGCTATCCAAATAGTCTATTTCCCACTTGCCAACATACAAGTTTGCAAAACTGGGTGCCATTGTAGCCCCCATAGCTGTTCCCTTTAGCTGTAAATACATTTTATTCTGAAACATAAATACATTCTTGGTTAAAACATGTTCAGCCATTTCAATAAGAAAATCTGTGGGTACATTTACTTGTTCTACCTCTGTTCGTAGATTTAAAAAGTATCTCACTGCCTCCAAACCTTTGTGACGAGGTACCTTTGTAAATGAGCCTCTGGCTCAAAGGTTTCTAAACTGATGTTTAACTATCTAAATAAATAAAAACCTTCTTGATGTGATATCACTGTGTATAATGTGCTAATGTCCAAAGTCACAAAATACCAGCTCTCATCCATGTCTAGATTTTCTGATAGATTTACTATTTCCATAGAATCTCTGACATATGACCTAAGGTTCTGAACTATAGGCTGTAAATGCTGATCTATATACAGAGATATAGGCTCAGTAAGCCACCTCTTACCCGATATTGTGGGTTGTCCTGGTGGTCTTTCCAGGCTTTTATGGATTTTAGGGGTTATGTAAATTACTAGCGTTATGGGGTGTGCTACGGTAAGGGCCCTATATTCTATTTCCATTATATATCCCTTTAAAAAACCCTATTAAGTGCTAAATCCACCTGTAATTTAAACTGTGATATTTGTTTTTTTCAATGTTCTTATATTGTGTATTGTCACTTAACTGCATTTCAATTTCTGCAATGTAGTCAGCTGTATTCATTATTACAATTGCCCCCCCCCCTTATCAGCTGGTTTAATGACTATATTATTATTATTTTCCCTTAAATCATATAGGGCTTGTATTTCTTGCGAACTGCAATTGTATGTCCCCTTTTCCTTAGGACTTTTTTTTTTTAAATCTCAAGGTCTTGTTCACATTTTTTGATAAACAGTGATACCACATTATTATAGTTGGGGCAATATTGTGAAGTTGATTGGAAAGTTACACCAGAACAGGTAGCATTATCTAAACTTGTACTATTATTGTTGTGATTTTCTTCTCCATTAAATATACACCTAAATGTTAAATTTCTTGCAAATCTGTGTAAATTGACTATAGTGGAGAAGTAATCAATATTACCTGTAGGCGAAAAAGACAATCCTTTCATTAGCACATTTTCTTCACTAGTAGTCAAAACATGGTTAGACAAGTTAAATATAGATAGTGGGCCGGATATTCAAAAGGGTTGCTCAATGCACAATAGGGGTGCGCCAGCGCAAGTCAGAAAATGCGCCATTCTGCGATATTCAGCAGGAGGCAGTTGCACCACTGAAAACATGCTGAGCAACAGCGCAATGATAATGAAGGCATGCACAACGAAGGGGTGGAACCATGCATAAAAGTGCGCGGTCACGATGTTCAAAGACTTGCGCAATGCGCCAGCAATTGGGCTGAAGCGGAAGTTGTACCATAAGCGGAAATGAGCCAAAATAAAAGAACGGAAGAGGCGCAAGAATGCTACAGGAAGCCACATGAGGCAGGGAGAGAGACAAAGCAAGAGGGAGAAAGAGGGCAGGCCAGGAAACAAGATGACAGAATAGGGGCAAGGTGTGGGGAGCCACAGAGGCAGAGGCCAGTAGGTGTACCGGTGCAGTGGAGGTAGCAGTCAGGACAGCGGGGAACAAAGCAACAACAGCTGGGGGACACAAGCCAGGGACATGGACAGTGCCACTTTCCACATGGAAGCTGTAATGAGGGGGGTGAGAAGGCATGCTGTAGGGGGACGTGGCCGTGGAAGGGCCCGTTGGTGGTACGCCCCCAACAGGCAGTACCGAGCCCGCACCAGCTTTGAGCTGTACTCAGATGTTGAGATTGTGGGCCGGTACCACCTGAACAGGGCAATACTGAGGCAGCTCTGTGAGCAGTGCAGTGATGTGATGCAGGCACCCACACGACGGAGTCATGCTCTGTCAGTGGAGACAAAGGTAACAGCCTGCATGTGCTTGCTCACCACGGGTACCTTCCAGAGACCAACAGGGGACACCACAGGCATAACACAGTCAGCCATCACGCATCCTCCCCAATTCCTCAGCGCACTGCTGCCACATGCTCTGAGTACATCCATTTCCCCAGCACCGCGGCTAGGGCAACAAACATACAGGAGTTCCACAGGTAGCACGATGCCTGGCATGCTAGGGCGATAGACTGCACCCATGTGGCCATTCAAGACACCACCTGGCCCCAATGAGGCCACCTACATGAATCGGAAGGGATATGCCAGTGTCAACTGCCAGGTGGTGTGTGATGCCAGTGTGTGCATCATCAATGTCTGTGCCATGCACCCTGGGGGAGCACATGATTCCTTCATATGGTACCAGTCGGCACTGTGCCATCGATTCAAGAGTGGGGACATCCCCACAGGACATCTAGTGGGTGAGTATGCATGTAAAACTGACAATTCATGGGCAAGGGGGGGTAAGCCACAGGTGCCATGGGTGTGGCACACAGGGTTGGGGCAGTCTGAGCCTGAACAAGACACTAACCTCCACTATCTCCACACAAGTGACAGTGGATACCCACTCCGTCCCTGGCTGCTCACACCCTACCGGTGGCCCACAACCCCATCGCAGCAATGCTTCAATGAGGCACATGCCACCACATGCAACATCATTGAGTGGGTGTTTGGGATGCTGAAGGCGTGTTTCCGTTGCCTGGACACCTCTTGCGGTGCCCTACAGCATAGCCGCTCAAAGGCCTGTGGGATATTCCTGGCTTGTTGTATCCTGCACAACATGGCCAAAGACTGTGGGATAGCTGTACAGGTCGAAGAGGGGGACAGTGATGGGGACGACGGTGATGCCGGTGATGATGGGGATGGGCAGCCCCCCCTTCGATGATGGGACCCCCGACTGATCCGGCTGGCCCAGCTGCACCGGGACACCATCACAGAGGAGCACTTCAGCCAACACAGGTAAGTCATGGGGCCATGTGCAACCACCAGTGGCTAGGGCACAACCTACGTACACACATGGAAACACACCAGGGGTGCAGGACGGCAAGGGAAGTGGCAGGGCACAGAAGCACACACATACAACCAGGGAGGGGTGAACAGTAACACGCCACATGGACGGACATACACACACGCACACACAATAGGCACAAAGTGCACAGGGGTCAGGTGCAAAACAGAGCTGGAACACAGACACTAGCAACACACATGTCCACAGGCCACCACTTCCACTGACTGTCTATGTGCGTGTGTCAGATGCTGGGCACCATCGCACTTTGGTGTACAGCACAATGCAGGCATCATCATGCACATGCACCTGTGGACAGCAGTCGGGAGGGTGTGCAGGTGGACCGTGTGTCTGCGTGTAGGGCTGGGCACCCACTGGTGCACTGCCCACCAAAACACACAATGCACACAGGGCAGCACCAGACAGGGCCCACACTGGGAGACAGGTCAGTCTTGCGGCACAGTGCCACGTCCGTCTCGGATGTGTGGGCAGCCCCGCTGAGATCCAGCAGCACTGGCAGGCTGAGCACGGGCCTCATGGTGTGGCACCGATGGTCCACCAGGGGTTCCACTGCATGAACGCGACCGTGCCCGCAGAGGTGTCTGCAGCACACCGAACAAACCTGCACCAGGAGTGCTCGGGATGCCCACAGCTGAACCTGGCCTCGACAGGGTGGGTGTAGCACGACACAGGGAATGGGGAGTGGATAGTGAACTGTGTGGTGTGAGCGACACATGGGCACCTGAGTGCCCATTGTGGCCTCGACAGCGACCAACGCCTGTGTTAGCCTGTCAATGGCAGCAGTCACATCCTCCCGCAAATGGTCAATCCATGACAGGATCCTATCGGTGTCCCTGCTGTGTCACTCCTTGACCTGCTCCAGAGCCACACACAGTGTCTCCACGGATGTTGCAAGCTGCATCTGCTGCTGTACTGATGCCTGCAGCAGGCGGGTGTGCTCGTCAAAGAGGTCGTCTGCCACCTCGGCAACCTGTCCCTCAGGGTATGAAAGGGCCCGATGTTCAGCACCCCTTGAGGGTAGGCGCTGCTCACCAGGACCAGGTATGGGCAAGTCCACAGGTGGTGCACAGACGCCACCACTGAACCCTGTACCCCAAGTCCCGGTGGGTGACTGCTGCTGCTGCCCCTCCACCTGCTGTGCCCAAGGGATCGGCTGTTCCACCTCTGTGGCCGCAACAGTGCCACTGACCTGACCAGCCACCAGTGCTGCCCCACCGGTGCTGACAGGTGCAGCCTAGGACTGTGCTGACATGCTGGCACACACGTCGGAACCAGCCAGGTCCATGGGCTTGTGCTGGCCTGCTGTGTGTCCATTCCATGACACACACATGTCACTGCCCATAATGGTCTTTGCATCATCAATGATGCAGGTCTGTGCTACAGCCACAGCCACAGCATGCTGGCATGCTTGGACACCAGACCACTGAAACACAGGAAGGGCCTCCCCCACACCTGTCTCAACAACATCAGTGTTGACATAGATACATAGATACATAGATACATAGATACATAGACAGTGTCGGCAGATAAGGGCCTATGGCCCACCCAGTCTGCCCATTTGAGCTTGTAAGTTCAGTTTGTTTTCCTAGAAGTCTGTTGCACCTTACCCCTGAACTCCAGAATTCCTTTATGTCTATCCCATGCATTCTTAAATCCCGTGATTGTTTCAGCCCCCACCACTTCCTCTGGCAGGGTGTTCCACTTGTCCACCATCCGTTCTGTGAAGAAATTCTTTCTCATGTTTCCTCTGAATCGTCCTCCCTCCAACTTCATCCCATGTCCTCTAGTCCTGGAACATCTTTTTTGCTCAAAAATAGTGTTTTCCTGCACCCTGTTCCTCCCTGTAAGATACTTGTATGTCTCTATCATATCCCCTCTCTCCCTCCTCTCCTCAATGGGAGTACATGTTCGGTTCCTTCAACCTGTCTTCATAGGACTTGTGATGCAATCCGTGCACCATCTTTGTTGCCCTCCTCTGAACCTTCTCTACCCTGTCTATGTCCTTACATAGGTATGGTCTCCAGAACTGTACACTGTACTCCAGGTGGGACCTCACTAGTGTCTTGTATAGCGGAATTATGACCTCCCTTTTCCTGCTGGTGATGTCCCTGCCTATACATCCCAGCATCCTATTTGCTTTACCTGCTGCCTTGTCACACTGTTTCCCTACCTTGAGGTCGTCAGAGATGACAACCCCAAGATCCCTTTCCTGCTTGGTGCATGCTATATCCTCACCCCCCAACTGATATATTGTGCCAGGGTTTTTGTGCCCCATATGACATCCAGGCGGACCCACTGTTGCAATGCACGCTGGCTACCTGCGGAGGTGGATGGTCCCTCCTCCAACTCCAGATGGCTGTCCGCAGTGGACAGGCCCTTCACCGCTGACCCCTGCAGATGCACAGGATCTGTAAAAAAGTAAGGGCATGTTAGTGCATGTGATCTACCTTCCCCCTCCGACAGACCATGACGTACCATGCAGTGATGGGCTACCACCTGTCTGGAAGCCACCTCCTGGAACGCCCTCAATGGCACTGCACTGCATGCTTGCAGTGAGCCTGTCCTCTGCCGGAGTCAGCTGCACCATCTCTGGCTGGCCCCCGCCTGTTGCAGCACGTGCCGCCCTGATGGCAGCCACCTTCTCCTTCACCCTCCTCCTGTCGGTACCCATCTTATTTTTACACTCCTGCACAGAGCGCTGGTGGCTGCTGTACAGGTTGATGGCACATGCCACCCCCTCCCATGCAGCAGCATGGGCCTGAGGGGGTGCCCCACCGTCCACTGAGCAGTGGCTCCTGATCCAGGTAGGCCTCGAAGAGTGCCTCCATCTCGGCCTTGGTAAAATTGGGCCTCCTTTTCCGCCCACCATCGTCCTCCTCACCCAGTCCTCGCTCAGTCATTATTCAGCCTGTATGGGTGACAGTGGTTACCTGTGACTGTGCAGTACAAAGCAAGTCCCTGAGACCACAGTCCAGAACACCACACAGCATGCAACTCACCTATCAACTGCAGTAGCCGAATATGGCCACTGCAGAACAGTGTCACATTTTAATAGCGCAATCCATGCAAATTATGTGTGGAGCAACTTTAATGAGATGCAAATTGCGCTGCTGCGCCATTGAATGGCTGATCAGATGATTTGCATATGACGGCTGAATATTGTGCTGTTGCGCTTTGCGCAATTGTGTTGAATGTGCTGAGCCAATGGCGCAGTTCTGTGGCTGCATAGTACACCGCATTGCGCATGTCCAGGTAGCTTATGCAGGCATCTGCCGTGCTGATGACGTGCTGTGCGTGGTAGGCAATTCAGAGCACAGCCACCATTGTGCCAGTGGCGCTACGGCGAGGGTCACTACATGGCGCTATGGCACAACTGCGCAATAGTTCGCTGTGGCGATGGCACACAGGCAACCAATCATGCTAGATGCATAGACGTCTGATGGCGCTGTGCGTGGCCTTGCACCAGAGACCCATGACCCTGTGCCCAACCTTTGCCCCCTTGGCGCTATACGTCTGGCATGTCTGCAGCTCTATCGCACTGTTCGGTGACAGCACGATAGGGAATGGCAGCGCTGTACCGACAGCACAATAGGGAATGGCGTCGATGTTATTGTGCAGCACTTCCACCTGGGGTTCCCGCGCTGCGGAGCGCCATATTGCCTACTATAGCACTACAAGATGGCACGCAGGAGAGCCCCTCAGTGGAGTGCCCTTGAGCTGGCCAACCTTGTGGCCATTGTGGAGCCACACTATGGCCCACTGTTTGCTGAGGTGCCACTGGACAGGGCCAGGACCCAGGTCTGGCAAGAGGTGGCCACTGACCTGGAGGTGGCCACTGGCCACAGGAGG
Source organism: Neoceratodus forsteri (assembly GCA_016271365.2). NCBI lineage: Eukaryota > Metazoa > Chordata > Ceratodontiformes > Ceratodontidae > Neoceratodus > Neoceratodus forsteri. Next base: position 160,471,366 of record CM057459.1, on the reverse strand, counting down.
ATAGCCAAGCAGTGCAGGCACCGGTATGGGGACCTGAGACAGAGGAAGCCGGAGCGACTGACACATCTGCGGTCACATGCCATGAGGGGCGTGGTGACTCGTCCAGGTGGGTGATACGTGTACACACCTGTATGGTCCATATGGGTAACACTGTCTTATGTGTCCAGCACATAGGGGAGGGATGGTCTAGGGTTGGCTGTGGCGGTGTTTACAGGGTACACTACCGGTCAAAAGTTTTAGAACACCCCCATTTTTCCAGTTTTTATTGAAATTTACGAAGGTTAATGTCTCAATGTACTCTGAAATTAAAGCATAGAACAAATAAACAATTGGAGATAAAAAAGAAATCATAGAATCATTTTGTTTAACAAAATTTAATCTAAATTTTTGACTCATCAAAGTAGCCACCTTTCGCAGATATACTGTAACCGCTTGAACACCTCGTGGCATTCTTCCTACAATGGACATCAAATATTGTTCAGGAAGTTCTTTAACACTGTTGCAGAGTTTCCACAAATGTGTTGCACTTGTAGGTTGCTTTGCTTTCACCCTTCTGTCCAGTCCATCCCAAACCAGCTCGATGGGGTTTAAGTCTGGAGACTGTGCTGGCCATTCCATGATTTGAAGCCTACCGTCTTGTTCTTTTCCTCGAAGATAGTTCTTACATAGCCTGGAGGTATGTTTTGGGTCATTATCTTGCTGTAGGATGAACCCCTGACCAACTAGGCGTAGACCAGAGGGTATTGCACAGCTCTGCAAAATGCTGTGGTAGCCCTTTCAGTTCAGGGTGCCAGTCACTCTGTGCTGTTGTCCTGTGAGCCGCCTATCACGCAAGTTGTTGACTCTCAGAAACTTGTCTTCTGATTCTGTTGTGGCTTTGGGTCTGCCAGACCTCGTCCTGTCAGAGTTTCTTCCAGTTTCCAAGTGCCTTTTGATGGTGTAGGAAACTGTACTCACTGACACCTTGGCTTTCTTTGCAATTTCTCTAAAGCAGTTTGTGCTAACCTAATCTTTTTTTTTAACCTCTAGCAGTTTACTGCTTACCTTTGTACCATTTCAAGTTATTCACTGGACTTGAATTGCTTAAATTTCAATAAATACTGGAAAATGGGGGTGTTCTAAAACTTTTGACCAGTAGTGTATGGGATGGATGGGTCTGGCTGGGTGGGTGGGCACACACATTGGGGCAGGGAGAATATGCTTTGGGTTTGTACTGATGTGTTTCTCTCCTTTTGTCTCCCACAGGCGTGGCAGAGTGGAGGAAGGTCACAGAGCAGCAGCAGAGGGTGGTGGACACTGCACGGGGGCATGTCGGGGACCAACCCCAACGCCAGCAACAACCCAATGAGGGTGAGTGCCATGACACCATGATTGCTATTGCATGCTGTGTGACAGGGTGGGAAGCAGGGCATGGCCACCATCCATGGACACCACTGCCATGCACGCGACATGTGACAGTCAGCACTGTCCAGTGGCACTGCATGTCTGGGAGTGCACCAATGGTGGTCCATGCGTGCACTGGGCACATGGCTGTGGCACTGCCTGCCCACCGCATAGCCACGTTACTGTACGGCCTTGGTTGTGCTGTCTTGGACATGGGTGGTGTGTGTGTGTGCAGTGGTACACATGGCTGTTGCTGCCTGGTTGGGCATGTCTTGTGGACAAGATCACTGTGGGTGGGTGCACACCATCACAGGAGCGTGGCACATGGCTGTATGCCATGCATAATGGGTGGGCTGCAGGGGGATGGACAGTCACACCCATTGTCTCTGATCCCCTTGTCCTAGGTGTGCGGATACTCCTGCGGATCGAGCGGTCCATCCAGGATCTGGTGCGCGTGGCAGCAGAATCCCTTGCCATCCTAAGGGATCTCCATCGGCATGGGGTGAGGAGGAGGTAACCCCAGGAAAGGCCCCAGGCAGCGGAGGACAAGGCTGGATGCCAGTGACCACGAACAGCCTCCCCCCTTTGACCCTCACATCCCGCCTTCCCTCTCCCATTTGTTCACCCCTGCCCCTTACCCACCCCCACCTTGTTCCTGTCCCTCCACCCCTTGTTTGTAAATATTTGTAAATAGTTGTTGTTGTTGTTATATATTTTCTAATACAGGTATTTTGATATGAATACTGTGGTGGTCTCTGATTTGCAGCTGGCTATAGATGCTCAGTTGCAGTGGTGTGCATGGCATCTGGGGTGGTTCAGTCATGGGTATGTGTGTGCGCATGGGGAAGTGTCTCTGGTGTGGGAGTGGCTATCAGTCGGTATCTGTGGTGTGTGTTGTTCTCTGTGCATTGCATTACTGTGTGCAATGGTCCATGGTGCCTGCTCTGTGTCCATTGTGCCCCTGTCAACCTGTCCTTGGCCTGCGCAGCTGACACCCTTGCATGTCTGTGGCCTGCGAGGTCTGCTGCCTTGTCAGTGGTGGCTGTCCCTGCAGGTCATCCACTGTGACCATCAGAATGCTGGGTTGCCTCCTGTCACTGGTTTGGTGCATGTTTGCATTGGGTGACACTGTGGCCTCCGCAGTTGCTGTCCCACCTCCATGCTGTGGCTTGTGTGTGTTGCAGGGGCTGTGTACCACTGTCTGTGACTTGTGATCCAAGCATATGCTGGTGGCGTACAGGGCCACAGTTCATGCACAGGGTGGGTGTCACCCCTGTGCCATGGTGGACTGCAGGCTGTGTGTGCACAGTTTACATGGGCCCACACTGGGGGCTTGGTTGCCACACTACTGCATCCCTGTGTTAGTGTCCCCGAGGGTATGGGTGTGTTTGCCCCTGCACTGTGTTGCATCCGGTGTGCTGCATGCTTCCATGCACCACTGTGGGTGTCTGTGCTGGCTGCTGCGGCTCGCCCTGTGACACTTGTCTACTGTGCAGGATGCTGTATCAATGGCGGTGGTGTCAGAGGCATGCCCTTTCCCATGTGGGGTACCTCTTGTGGTGACACATGTTCAGTCTCTCAGCTGTGCCTCAGGGGGATTGTGCATGTTGGCACTGTGTCTGCCATTGTTGCATTGCCGTGTGCTGCCACCCACTGCTGGGTGCTTATGGTGGGCCTGGCTTGTATGGTTCTGTGGTACACGAGGTTGCAGTGTAACAGTGAGGGTGGTGGTATGCATGGGGATTCCTGCAGTGGTGGTCACTGCTCATGGGGGTGTCTTGGGGTCATGGTGCAGGGTGTGCTGTGCATGGGGGGGGCTGCTGTGCCATGGGGTGGTCCGCCCTCCTTGTGTGGCAGTCTCAGCTTGCCAGTGGGTGTGATGGGGCACAATGGCCCAGCTGTGCTTTGTTTGCTTGTCCCCATGGGCCAGTGGATATTCCATCCCTCCACTAGTTGTGCTGTGTTTGGGGTGTGGGGGTGCATTGTCAGTTCTGCAGTGTGTTCCTGTGCCCATCTGTGGCATGGGTGGTGGGCCCCTGCCTACCTCCCTGGTTGTGCAGTTCCATTGCTCTGCTGCTGTTGGGGGGCTCCCTGCTTGCACTATGGCACCTCTGGGCTGCTCAGCTGGGCAGCCCTTGTTGTGCTATAGCGCATCGTATCTGCTCAGCTTCCCCTTCCTAGTTGCGCTATGGTGCAAGTTGTGCGATATTCAGACGTTGGCTGTTAGCGCAATTTGGCTTGCTCCTTTTTTGAATATCGCATCTATTACACATGGGTGCAATGGACTTGTGCTTGCTCCTGCTATTGCACATTTTTTGGGCGCAGTTTGAATATCCAGTCCAGTGTCTGCATTTGTTCAAGTTCCAAATTATTACAGTCTGAAACTATTTGGGGGGGTGGAAGTGCGATCTTCTAAACACCTTTTAATTAGTAGCTGCTCCTTCGTTTTCCTCAAAGCCACCCCCCTCATCTTCCTCCTCTGAATTGGGAGGGCATTTGAAAGTGTGTGCGGTGTTGACTGCACCATACACCCTGCTCCGGTGCAGGATACTGTCTCTGTATTCCTTCCCTAGAGCACTATGTGTTTATCTTAAATTGGATACCACTTAAGGTTGGTTATGAATTAATTGGCTATAAGGTCACATGATTATGTATTATATAAGTAACCAAACAAATGTGGTCATACTACTCTGAGGATGCATGGAGAGAGGAGAGAATGGGGAGATGTGATAGAAACCTTTAAGTACCTTAAGAGCATTAACAAGGTGCAGGTGGATGACATCTTTCAGTTTAGGAGACATATAAGAACGAGGGAGCACAATATGAGATTAGAGGGGGTCTGGCTAAGGGGCAATGTGAGGATGTTTTTCTTCACAGAAAGGGAGGTGGATGCATTGAATAGCCTACTCGGGAGGTAGTGGGAGCAAACACAGTGGGGGAATTCAAGAATGCATGGAATAGGCATAAGAGTACCCTAGAGAAGGGAAAGAGAGGCTAAGCCAAGGACCAAGTAGGGTCAGCGGCTGCTGATACCGGTAGGGAAATGGGCAGACTCAATGGGCCTAGCGGTTCTTATCTGCCAGCAAATTCTATATTTCTATGTTACCAAAATTCTATTCGATTATTTTGAAATGTAAAGGTGATACTCACTAGTTTCAATGCACATACAAAATTATTATAAATGTAGAAAGTGTTGTAGTAACACTTTAAAACACACTTAATAAAACAGATGACTTCCTATTTAACCTATTGGAATATCTGCAGTCAAAGCAAGGCCAAGCCTGTGGTGACATCATTGCCTATCAGAAGCCGAAAACACGTGGCAGGCTGCCCCATCCTTTAATTACATACTGATTTACATATGAATATCTGTGGACTGCTAAGACTTACAGGTAAGCACAATAGTTCACTCAAATTAGCTTCTTATGGGCTTTCAGACATTATGAAATCTTAAAGATGAGAGTTCCCCTTTAAAGAGCTGCTGATGCCTCAAAGTAAATGTTGAACAACATATTTAGGTACAATTCAGCTTGCATTCCATATGTATTCTATAGATTTCTCCTCCCCATTATTTATTACTGAAGAAATCTGCATAAATACATGATCTTTATACCTTAGAGTTCATCTACCTCATTAGCTTACTCGTTACTTCAAATCATAATCCTCTGGTGTGACATCACAATCTGTTGTCGTGGGAGTAACTGTGATGTCACAAGCAGTCCATTATGAGCTCAGGTAGGGAGAAAGCAACAGGAATATATCAACTCTTCAGAAAGGTCCTGTTTTCATGCAAATTACACCAGTAATAAATAATGGGTGGGAGGTATACAGATCTAATGTGAAATACAAGCCAGACTGTGTCTAAATATTATGTTATGTTAAAGTTCTTCCAAAGGCGTCAGCTGCTCTTTAAGTTTAATGCTTTGTTTTCTTGCTTGGCCACCAAACATACATAAGCCCCAACAATTTTGCTGGCCACACCTGCCAGCTTTTTCCATGAGGAGAGGTTCTGTGGGTTCAAAATATACGCACAATCAGTCATAAATTTATATAGTGCTGTACCAGCTAACACGAACAAATATATTGGACCTATTTTCCTTGTGATTTTTCAAAATGCTACATAAATCACATTTGTGGGTGTTAAATTTAAACACTCACCATTAGTTGATCAAATCAAAGCATACTGAGGCTCTTAAGCCATTGAACCCAAATGAGCTCACACTGCTCGTGTGTAGCTGCAGAGGAACACCAGATCTCTGGGGCTGTTCCCACTGCCCATCCTTTTGAGTCTACCACTGTGCATAATGTTAGTATCAATAAGTCCCACGTTCTAGATGTGATGATATCACCTCTGATGCTGTCAACACTTGTGGTGAGTGTTGTGTGACAACGAGCAGCTGTATGAAAAAACACAGAGCCACAATCTCCTGTAAGCTCAGTAGTGGGATCTAGTGATAGTCAGTTGAATTATTAAGTTCATTTTGGAGCTTGAGTGGGAAATGCTTCGATCATTTCAACTACTTTGACAAACACTTAGAGCAAAAAATCTGTAAAGTAGAATCTGAGATCGAGCTTAGAAGAAGAAACAAATCTAAACGTGATAAGAGGGACTACAAGGCTGGAGATGTCTTTAATTGGGATAGGAAGTTCCGGTCCAGAAGCAGCAGCTGTTCCCATCATAGCTGGTGCATATTTCAAGCATCAAGAGCACAGAGTGCCAGAAATACTAGTGGGTCACCCTCCAGGCATGTCATTGTTTTAGAAAAAAAACAGTCAACAACATATGGAGACAACAAAGCTGCAAATACAGCAACCAGGAAACAACTACAAGGTGAAGGCAAACAAGGAGGGGCCAAAGGCACAAGTGACAATTATAACAAACAGTGGAACAACAGGCGGTAACTATCTCCATCATCCAACTGACTGAAGCGCAGGAAAAACTCCTATCCTTTGTTTCTTGTATGAACTTTGACAGAGTTAACCTCACAGTAGAGCTGTGTAATCTGCTAAGGATACTTGACTTGAAAGTCATTTTTTGGGTAGTGAAATATGAACTTAAATAATCATACAAAACTGGGGTTCATTGAACCAGATGAATTAACTGAATTAATTAACAATCCAGAGACCAATGTGGACATTGCTTATGAACTTTTAAATCACAATGAAAGTGATTATATAGGGACTGATTTAGGGGATGGTTTGATGCCTTTGAACAATTGAACAGTGAATATATAGAGTACAACAAGTCTGATTGTTCTGATATGATTCCTCATGTCATAACAGGTTTAAAGTGCAAGGGTACTTTTTGTTTCCCTTATCCTAAGCATGCCACTGTATCAGTGACCTTCTTTACCTGATTGCTAATAACTACTCAACCAGAAATATGACTAGACAAGCCCTCAAATTCCACCACTGTAAAACAAGCCTAGGGAAATGATCCTTTGTTACCCAAGCTGCGTACTGGATGAACGATCTCCCAGAACCCGTAAGAGATTTTGCAACCCAAGATTTTGCAGTTTAAGTCATCCCTGAAAAAAGAACTCATAAAGATGGCAGCATGCTGCTGCTACACAATACCTATGGCAACTGTCAATTGCCTGCTGCCCACTGCCACCACCAGAGGGCTGCCCCAAAACATTGAAGCCTTAAAACCCCTGCTGCCCCATAGATCAAGCCCCACTCGGGCTAATAATGTAGCCCCTATGTATCAGTTGTCAGGGTTTCTACTAACTGCGATAGCATATGTACCAGACTCGGCCCTATCTGGGCCATCACTGAAACTATTCTTGTCTCTTGAATATTATAATTTTACCAAGTTCCCCTGAGCTAGACTATGTGCCTAAATGTAATGTAATGTATTGTAATGTAATGTAATGTAACGTAATGAAATGTAATGTAATGTAACTGATGTGGAACCTTTGGAAAAGAGCACTTGCTGATCAAAGGTGTATCTCAGAAAATCAAATAAATAAATAAATGAGTGTTTGAGAGGTTAGTCAGAAATGACCACGAGAAAGCTTAGAAAAATCCTGAGCCATGCAGGTACCGTAACTTGTCTGCAGAGAAGTGACAAGCACTCCATGAATTAAAATCTAACACCTCAATTATAATTAAATCTGTGGACAAGGGACGGTCTGTGGTGGTCCAGAACACCCAAAAATATGTCAAGAAGTTCAGCAACAGCTAGATGACAGAAATTAATTCACCTTCAGTCCTACTGCCCCATTCAAAAATATATTGTATTATATAATAAACTACCTTCAGTAAGGAGTGGATTGATGAAGATGAATACATGTATTTTAAAAATGACTTCCCAGTTTGTACCACTCCCTATACCCTTCAAAAATTCACAGCATCTTGGTGGACCCTCCTGGGAGACCCATCGTCTCTAGCACCTGGTCTGTCTGTAAGGTCCATCAAGGTTTGTTCGTGACCTTTTAAAACAGCTTGTTGTAAAAGTCCTGAGCTATATATGGGACACAGTAGATTAGTTACAAAAAATGAAGGGTGAGAGTGGACCAGTAACCACTGTTGGTTGGTGATTGACATTGTCTCTTTATATACCTGCATCCAACATGATGCAGGTATTTCTGTGACAAAATAATTTCTTTACTCTGATCCAGATTTCAATATGGCACCAAGGGAATTGATTACTGGTCTTCTCGCTCTCGTTTAATGCACTTCTTTGTGTTTAATGACAAGTTCTGCCATCAGATACAGGGAACTGCTATGTGGGCTGCCCTTGCACCCTCATATGCCAGTTTATTTCTGGCATGGAGGGATAAGCATGTCATTTTTGATTAATGGAACCCCACCTCAGACACATTGTCTCATGGTATTGTTTTAGTAACATTATATGTGGCTGGAGTGGGGGTTCTGAAAATATCAAGAGCTTATAAAATGGATCAACAACAATAATCCAAATCTGACATGTACCCATAGGACAAACAAAATCACTGTGGACTTTTTGGATGTAAAATTTAGTGTTAGCCCAGATGGTTTTGTGACCAGTTCCCCCATAGGAAATCTGTCTCGAGGAATAGTCTGCTTAGAGCAGAAGCTGTCATCCACATTCACTGATCAAAAGCATTCTGTTTGCTTGGTTTTTATGACTTAAAAGAAACTGCACTGGCAATTCGTTTTTTATTTTGGAGGCAGAAAAACTGAAGACACTGTGCAGAGATAGAGGCTATACTTTTGAGACAGTAGAACAAGCATTTATGTAAGTGTGTAAATGTAAATCACTGATGAAATAAAAACAAAGTGATGCAAAGAGAGACAGAGCAGTGTGTCACATTTGTTACAGATTTTAATGTAAGACTGAGGGAAATTAAAGACATATCAAAAACAGGTGGTCTATACTAGTTTCAGATTTGTATTCGTATTTAGTTATAGTGTATGGTAGGACGTTGTTGTGTATGGAGATCCATACACCTGAAAAAGTCATTCTGCTGCAGTAGTGATACAGCGCTGTTCATAGGACAGTTGGCTGTTGAAGAGTCATGCATGTGAGTTGACTGGTAGGCGGATGGCAGTGAAGCGCAAGTGGCGGATGGCAGTGACTGACTGCTTTCACAACAAAAAGTAAGCGATTGTGTATTTTTTGGCCGATACACTATATAGAATAGTGTATGAGAGCCCACATACACAGCATTGCTATTCTTAAACCTCATGGTTTCCATGATGATTGAGAGATCTCTCAAGCTTTGCTCTCGAGGTCCTCATCGTCATGGTAACCAGTCAGTATAGGAATAGCATTGTTGTGTATGGGCTCTGGGGATGAAACAACTAATTACAGATGTTCCTGTCTACGTAATGTATTTTGGAATGTCCAGAAGTATGTAATTATTTTTTCTGAGTGAGTAGCTGCTGTGATATATACGGAATAATTCAGTGATATATCCTGGGAAATCTTTTAGGAGTACCTTGTATGCCTGGGTGTACAGATACATTAGTATCCTGGTAGTTTGTGTGGGCCAGTCAACTGTGGCACACAAAGGACAATGGTGAGTCCTGGGCCCTAATTCCATTATAAAGATGCACATTCTGTGGAAGAGTACATCTAATTTAGTAAGGCAAGTGGCTGAACAGTGACAGTAAATTAGGTTAGCATAGTCAATAATTGGTAGGAAGGTGGCCTCGACGAAATGTTTGCGAATGTCGTACAGAAAGCAACGCTTATTTCTAAAGTAGAACCCCAGTCTGACCCACAGTTTTTGTACAGTGCTTCTATATGGGTGGTGAAAGCTAACTTCTTATTGATCCAAACTCCGAGGTATTTCTCTGCTTTCTGCTTCATCAAGGGTGTCTCTTAACAAAGTAGTGATGGCTGGGGCCGATGCCCACTGAGAAGCTGCACAGTGTAAGGCAAGAAACATGGCCTTTGTTTTGGAGGTATCTGACAGCAACTTGGAGTGGAAGAGGTTAAGTTGTAATTTATTAAATGCCAATTGAAGATCAGAGCAGACAGTGTTAATGTTGGGTCTAGAGGTACACAAGGCAGTATCAATGGCATAAAAATGTAATATAGCATCAGTGAAGATGTAACAACCAGCCCCTTTGGCTGTACCAGCTCACAGGGCAGCTGTATGGGTATATTGCTTCACTGGGCCACCATCAACTGATTATCGTAGGAAAATACCCTATTGCTCAGGGTCAGGAAGGTCAAACACAATAATATTAGGTAGAGTGCACTTTGGACAGCGGACTGTAAACAGAGAATTCACAGTGCCAGCAGAAATATTAAAATTACCTTCCCAATAATGAGGTACATCCACTGATTCTAGAAAGATAGAATATTTACTAATAATTACTGCAGGTATTAGCAAATAAACAGGATATATATATATATATATATATAAAATGGGTAAGCAAAATCACTGTAAATCCAGCATGCTGCTTGGATGAAACATGTCACATGACTGTGCATCATTCTACAATGACCACATGCCTCCCAGTATGACTGAATGCTTGAACTACTTTCTAGACCCCAAACCCTTCTCAGCAGTAGTGAGATCTCTCCACACCTGGCACAGATATACAGCCACACACTTATAAGTGGCACATTCAGACTGCTACCCACAGACTCAAGTACATTAATATGCAAGTCCCCGTGGTAAATGACTTGCTGCCAGAAGTTTAAACTAAACCTCACCCTGTTAAAGATGTAAAGAAAAACTTTGTTTTTCCGTTTATTTACTTTTGTGAGAAAGAAGCTGATGTGTTATCTGGTTGATCCTGCCGTTTTCACTTGTTTCAGGGTACAAGGACTTTCGCTTTTATTGCTTTAATGTAGCGTGACAGAGGGGTGTCAGCAACTGGAAATGAGTTGCTATCAACAGTTTAAATTTAACCTCACTCTGTTTAAGAAATAAAGAAAACTTTTGTTTTTCTGTTTCTCCTTCACTTTTATGAGAAAAAAACATTGTCTATACAGGGAGAAAAATGAACTGGGAACACTTTCAGTTTTATTAATAAAAGGTAGCATGACTGAGCGTGGTCAATCACAATAAATGACACGTAGGCACACATTGAAACTAAGTTCCTCTTTCTTCAAAAGCAAAGTAAACTGTCTATTTTGTGTTATTTCATTTCAGCTTTTCTAAAAGAAACCACCAACTGATGCGAGAGGAGAGAGAGAGAGGGAGTTGGCGGCTTCAGAAAGGCAGATGCAAGGCAGAGCGAGTGTTGCTATAGCAACGGTCACTCTGCCTTACTTCTCCCTTTCTGAAGAAACTGAAATGAAATAACACAAAATAGACAATTTACTTTGTTTTTGAAGAGAGAGGGACTTAGTTTAAATGTGTGCCTACATGCCACTTATCGTGACTGACCACGCTCAATCGCGTTACATTTTACTAATAAAAATGAAACTGCTCCCAGCTCATTTTCCTTCCTGTACAGACAGCATTTTATTTCTCATAAAACACTGTAAAGGAGAAACAGAAAAACGAAAGTTTTCTTTATTTCTTAAACAGAGTGAGGCTTAATTTAAACTGCTAATTGCAACTCATTTCCAGTTTCCAGTTGCTGACACCCCTCTGTCACGCTACATTAAAGCAATAAAAGTGAAAGTCCTTGTACCCTGAAACAAGTGAAAATGGCAGGATCAACCAGATAACATTTTTAAATTAGCTTTTATTGAAACAGTATGGCAGGATCAACCAGATAACTATTACCTACAACTTAAATCCATACCAATTATGGCAGGATTAACCAGATCATCTACTGATGATCCACATTTCTGCCACGCAGGGACTACATCCCCCCCTCAATATTTGTGGCCATTTTATAAGCTAGATATCTATCTATCTATCTATCTATCTATCTATCTATCTATCTATCTCTATCTCTCTCTCTCTCTCTCTCTCTCTCTCTCTCTCTCTCTATATATATATATATATATATAATCTATAACCCACTATAGGGCATGCGTTCATGCTCTGATATACACATGCCTTGGTGTGCTTTGTGATGCATAAGGCCGCAGGCCGAGTGCATTCAAGCCACCCCAAGGTGTGCATGTATCAGAGCACAACCACTCACCCTATAGTGGGTTGTCTATCTTATAAAATGGCCAACAATATTGGGGTGGTAGAACAAAAAGTAGTCCCTGTGTGGCTAAATAAATGTTTTATTTATGGTAGGTGATCTAGTTGATCCTGCCACAATTGTGATAACCTTGATTTAAATATGATAGTTACCTGGTTGATCCTGCCATGTTTTTAAATGAAAAGGAGTAGTTTAAATAAATTGTAAATGAATTATCTGGTTGGTCCTGACCCAGATCCTGCAGTTTTTTACAGTTTTGGTATAGTTGTTTTCACTTTTCTAGTGTAAGGTAGTGTGACCGAGTGATGTAAACAGTGGTGAAGGACATTGAAACAGAGTTTTAAAATAAGCTACATTTACTTCAAACAGTACAACTATCCCATTTTTAATTCAGCTTTATGCAGGCTTCTGTAAAAGAAGCAGCTTTGTGTAAAACAAGCTGCTGACTGTGCATTCAGGTCCTGTAATGTAGCATGATCGAGCAGTGTAAACGGTGGTGAAAGACGTTAAAGCAGAGTTTTAAATTAAACAATTTTCACATCAAAAACTATGAAAATCCCATAATTTAATTCAACTGAATGCAGGTTTGGGTAAAAGAAGTCACCAGCAGTACACAGAGCAGAGTGCGAGTGAGTTGGCAGCTCCAGAAAGATAGATGCAAGGGTGAGCCAGTGTTGCTATAGCAACAGCGGCTCACGCTTTCGTCTAGCTTTCTGAAGCCACTGACTCGCTTGCACTCCACTCACTCTGCTCTATGTACTGCCGGTGGCTTCTTTTACCAAAACCTGCATTCGGTTGAATTAAAATAAGGGATTTTCATAGTTTTTGATGTGAAAATTGTTTAATTTAAAACTCTGCCTCAACATCCTTCACCACCGTTTACACTGCTCGGTCTTGCTTCAATACAAGATCTGAAAGTACAGTTGGCAGCTTGTTTTACACAAAGCTGCTTAAACTTAAAATAAAAAAGGCACTTTAGATAGTTTTTGCAGTCAGAAAGGCTTTTCTTAAATCTGTGGCTGCACTTCCTTTTCCGAGATTAACACTACTTGGTCCCGCTATGTTACAGAGGGAGAAGTGAAAGTGATTACATTGGAAGGTAGTCTAAAGAAAGCAGGATCAACCAGATAAGTTTTTTTTTTAAATGAGCTTCTTGATTAAAAAGTGTGGCAGGATCAACCACATAATTGTATAGAGAGTGGGACTGGTATAGTGATTTACTTATGGCTGTGGGTGGCAGCCTGTGTATGCCAACTGTATGTGTGGCAAGCTGTCTGTGCCAAGTGTTGTGCCAGGTGTGGAGTGATCTCAGGGCTGGTGAGTTGGTTTTGAGGGCTGGAAAGTACAGTAGTGTGGGTGTGTCATAGGTGCCGGAACCCGGAGGGGCGGAAGGGGCGGTAGCCACTCACTTTTTATTTCTGTATGGCAAAAACTAGTATAGAAAAAGTGCCCTTTGTACCCTAAAGTGCCCTTTTGATTCTCAGCCCCCTCAGCTTTTACCATCTTCCGGGACACGCTTGGGGTGTGTGATCATAATGGTAGGTGTGCGGTGGTTGTGAAATAATGCAAGGGCATGTGATGTATTTTAGCCAATCAGGAAACTTGGAGTTCACTGATTTTTCTTACTCCGTTTATAAATACTGTATATTATATTATATATGCCCGGTAAGGCAGGTATAGTTAGGGTTGCACAGCCACTTCTATGTTAAACCCAAAATTTTGAACTTTAATAACTTTGCAACTGTTCATCTGATTCACCTGAAATTTGGCATGTTTATTGTTGTATCATAGATCTCTGGATCTGCAATTTTTCATTATAGTCAAATGTTCACTTGCGGAGCTGTGGAGCATCAAAAAGTATGAAAAATCCTCAAGTTTTGTGAATTCTTTGCTCGTCTCTACAGCCCGAACAGTTTGTCTGTATGTTCTGAAATGTTCAGAATATATGGGGATTGGGTCAGGGACATGCCTTTTGAAGGTTTGGTGAAAAAATATTAATCTGTTCAAAAGTTATTAAAGTCTAAAGTTTCCCATTATATCCTAAGGGAAAAAATATATGTTCTGCATGAAAGTAACTTGTAGTGTCTCAAAAGTACCTTTTTCTGTTGCAAATTCCCTTGGTAGTGTCGTGCCACCACCATCTGGTTTTCAGTTAGTGGTGGAGAAAAAACATTATAGTTCAAAAAGTAGTGCCCCTAGGTAAACACCAACTGTTGTGTTTTCCTAAACGGGTCCTAGGAACAGCACCCATGCTTCAGTTTTTTTCTTCAAAAAGACCCAGAAACATGAATATTTTGATGTGGCCATTTGTACTGTCACAAATGAGAGCATGACACTTTCACAAATTTGTGAAAGTGTTGCACGGTACTTTTGCAAATTTGTGAACCATTTGCAATTTGTGACAGTACTCTCCCCAAAATCATGGTTTCTTTGTCACCTCACTGCCACTACATGGTTTGGACCTTTGAGCTGAAATTTGTAGAGTGGCAAGCCCTTGCACCACAGATAGGCCTTTTGTAGGTTTGGTGAAAACAATTACACCGGTTCCAGAGTTACAGCACTCTGAAGTTGCAAAATTTCCCATAGGATTGAATTGTGGTGGTCGTGGCACCTTTCGGTGCCTATATTTCAAAAACGGTTTGAGATACAGATTTTTTTTTAAACACAGCTTAGTACACCTTTAGGTAGGTGAACTAAGCACACATGGAGGTGGCTAGGTCATGAATACAACTGCAAAATATTTTTTCTGCACTTGCTACGGTTACCGAGATATTGGCAAATAAGTGTTACGAGGGTTGCTTGGAATGCCTCTAGGCCTGAGCTACGTGTCTGCACTTATGTGTAGATGGGAGTGCAGGGCCCAGAGGGCCCATGTTCTCAACTATGCATACTATTTATGCTAAACTGGGAGCACTACAGTCATGGGTGAGTGGGAGCGCAGGGTCCAGAGGGCCTGCCCTCCCATCTATGGATACCATTTTGCAAATCTGAGGACATAGTTATGGGTGAGTGGGAGCACAGGGCCCTCCACCTATGGATTCTATTTTTGCAAACCTGAGGAGACAATTATGGATGGGTGGGAGGCCCACGCTCCCAGCTATGCGTTCCATATGACTGACATTTCACTTTCTGAAAAAGAAGATACATTTATTGCAAAAAAAACTCTGTTAATGCATCAGTTAAGGTTGATTTCCACCCCTACAAAAGTATGGAAATTCGACGTTAGGGTTTCCAACCCTACTACCCCATGTCCCTCCCCCAACCCTCCACACACCAACAGGTGTCGGGGTGTGTGTTGGGGTCATTGGGCCTAACTCTTACCCCATTCTCCTATACTGTGCCAGCTCAGCTTGTTTACAGATGAAATGGAGTGAGAGTGAGGCCAAAATAGCCCTTAACGACGCACCCCGACACCTGTTGGTGTGTGGAGGTGGAGGGTGGTGCGGGGGTAGTAGGGTTGAAAACCCTAATGTCGAAATTCCACACATTTGTTGGTGTGGAAATCAACCCTAACTGATGCATTAACAGAGTTTTTTTGCAAAGAATATATATATATATATATATATAGTAAGACAAAAAGGGGTAAAAGGTTTACTGGGAAAGGAAAATAATGTCAAGTATACATAGAGAATAATGGATAGGTAAGTGTGTGTTATGGATTTATTCACACACGCGAGGTGTGTGATGACCCATAAACCTCGTGAGCGAAGTGTGAGAGGTTTATGTGGTCATCACACACCAAGGGTGTGTGAAAAAATCCATCACATCAAACTCACCTATCCTTTATTTTTTATAATTGCTGGTGTGGAGGTTTAGACTGTATTTCTAGCAGCTTGAAAGAAAAATATTTTTTTTTTAGCTAGAGTGCAGTTTTATTTGTGAGAAGTTGAACTGTACATGAATAAAACACAACTGAAAATACTGCAGTTGCAATACTTTTTGTGAAACAATGGAATGCAACAGATTCTTTGGGGAATGTCATATCAACCGGATTTCAGGTTATTATGAAATGTCATATCAACCAGATTTCAGGTTATCATTGCCTTTGGAGTATAATAACCTGAAATCTGGTTGATATGCATTTTTAACAAAACAGTAATCTGGTTGATATTTATAGTCACCAGTAATTATAGACAGATAATGGATAGAAGAATCTCAAAACCTAGGCTCTCCTAGCATCTATCTTACCTGCCACTAAGCTGAAAATGACTTCCACTAAGACTTCCCTTCTTTCACACAGATACGCTAGCTCTCTTAAAAGGGCTCCCACCTTCTTCACCCGATGTAAAACGTCAAAGAGAGAGTGTCTAGCTCCTCAGTTTTATGTGCTCAGGGCTGTGTGGGAGTGACCTCTTCCCTGAGTACAGTTTCCCACCCAGGTGTGTGTGTGTTTGTGTGTGTGTATGTGTGTGTGTATGTGTCTGTGTCATCATCCAGGCCAGCTGGCATCCTTCACTCTAGTGACGTCTTTCTTCCAGCTTTTATGACCTTATTTTGCAGGATGCCTCAGGTGTTGGGAATAGCACCCTAACATCTGTCAGGGTCTGAACTAGATGAGCTTGTGGGAAACTTAGTACTTTACAGCTGGCCAGTGTTTTCTCCCAAAAGATGCCTAAACATGTGACCTAGAAGCCATTTTGGGTGTCCATCCAAAACAGAACTTATAACAAGAATATTTAAACTAACAGCAAAAAAAAACAAAGGAACAAATGAATCTAATCACATTTCCCATCACAGATGTTCTCACCTAAATCATTAATATATACCATAAAGAATAGCGGTCCTAGTACAGAGCCTTGGGAGACTCCCCTGAGGGGAGGATTACAGGTTGAAATGAGACCTTCTGATTTTATCTGTTGTACCCCACGAGTTAGGTAGTTTTGAAAACCATTGCAAAGGGGCTATGCCCATTTCTGTTTTACACAATTTTTGGATCAGAATGTTGTGATTCCTGCTGTTGAAGGTTTTACTGAGGTCAAGAAAAATATCTCCAGTGGTATGTTCATGGTCAACGGTCTGTCTCCAGTCATTTCTAACCTTAGCCAGGACTGAGACTGTACAATGTTTAGGTTGAAAACCTGATTGAAGGGGAGTTATGATGTTAGATTGCTTCAAGAAATCTCTTAGTTGGGCATTGATAAGCTTTTCTAGGAACTTAGCCAAGACTGGGAGAATGGATATGGGTCTATAATTATTGAGAATACTAGCATTGGCAGATTTTAGGAGAGGAATGATTGCGCTATTTTCCAGAGTAGCGGTATATCATTACTTGAGAGAGTTAGATTGAAAAGATGGGTTATGGGTGCTGTGAGATACCTGAATCCAGTTCAGGGGGGGAAGGGGTCCAGACCATCTGCACCTGCACTTTTTTTGGTGTCTGGCTATAACAGGAGCTGCTCCACTTGTTTTTAGGTAATAGGTTGGAAGATGAATGGGCTAGTGGTGGGGTTACTAGATCCTGCAGTGTCACAGGGAGGGATATGGTATGATGCTGCTGGGGACCTGTCAAATGCCAGGCCAACCGATGTGAAGTGGAGTTTATTTCTTCCAGTAGGATTTGTTTGTCTGTTATAAGGTTGCCATTGACTAGAATTTTCTGCAGAAGGGTGGGGGTGGGTGAAGAGCCTTCGACTGATTTAATGAGTTTCCAAAATTTTGCAGCATCATGTTCGTTAGTATCCAGGGAGTTTAGGTAATAATTGGCCTTTGCTGCCTGAATTAGTTGGGTACAGGAGTTTCTCATGCATTTAAAGTTGGCCCAGTCTGATTCTAGTTTATGCATCTGGCAATAGCCCAGAGTGAGTCCCTGTTTCTTAGTGCCTCTCCCAGCTCCTTGCTGAACCATGGGCAACTTACCTTTTTAACTCAGCGTTTGACCATGGGGGCATGCTTATTTATAGCCTCTAACAATAGCTTGTTAAATATTTCTGTTGCCTCATTCACTGTAGGGGTAAGGTAAAATGTTTGTCACTATATAGGTGCAAATTCAATTAGATAATTCATGACACTGAAACTGGCAAAGCACCTTTTAAATATGAATTTGGGTAAGTGGAGTTTCTATTTCTCTGGCACATAGGGCTACATTTGGTCACTTATATCATTATGGAAGACTGCAGATTGTGTGAATTTGTGTGGTTTGTTGTTTAAGATCAGCTCTATTAGAGACCTTAGCAGGGTTGTTAGGATTTGGTCTAGTTGGTTCTAATAAGCTGAGCAAATCCTAGTCCATCACGCAGTCTTTTTAACCCATTGGTTTTGTAGGTGGCCAATCCAAATGTAGATCTCCTAATATGAGACATTCATTAGGGCAGGGGCTTACCAAGTTGTTAACGTGTTGCAGGTGTTCAGAATGTCCTTGGAGGGTCTGTAGCACCCGCCTACATTTATGGATTCATTACAAGACAGTGCTACCTTTACCATCCATCATTCAAATTCATTTGGCTCAGAGTGGGAGCTAATTGTATCTGAATGAAACCTTTCATTGCTGTATACGGCTAGCTCACCCACCCCTGTAGGTCTGTCCAGTCTGTAGAGATTGTAGGAGAAAACGACCAGCACATGCAAAGGTATAGAACCAGTTAACCATGTTCTGCGAATAGGAAGATGTCCGGTTTAGTATGTAGTGCCCACATTTTTACTGCATCTAGTTACTCAGCAAACTATGTACGTTTAGTGACATTACATTAAGAGCTTTGAGAGAGGCAGATTCTGTGGGGGAGGGCACTTAGGAGATGGGACCTGGATTTACCTCCATGTTACCAGAATTTAGAAACATACATAGAAACACAGAAGCTGACAGAAGATAAGGGCCACATGGCCCATCCAGTCTGCCCTTTTTTGAATTGCGTACACTGTAGACCCCTCCAGGTCCATGGCACTTTCTCTGCCACAACTTACCTATCCCATATGGTGCCCTTGTGCTTATCCAAGGTGTTTTTGAATCCCACTGCTGTTTTTGCCTCCACAGCCTCCGCTGGAAGACCATTCCAGTCATCCACCACCCTTTCTGTGAAGAAGTATTTCCTCACATCTCTCTCCTAAACCTACCCCCCCCAACTTCATGTCATGGCACCTTGTTCTGGAGCACCCTTTCTTCTGAAAAATATCTCCCACTTGTACCTTAGTCACACCCGTGAGGTATTTAAAGGTCTTGATCATATCCCCCTTCTCCCTCCTCTCCTCCAAGATATACATGTTTAATGCCTTTAGCCTCTCCTCATAGGACATTTTATGTAGACCCTGTACAATCTTGGTAGCCCTCCTTTCGATGGCCTCCATCCTGTCTATGTCCTTCCTGAGATGCAGCCTCCCAAACCAGACACAGTACTCCAAGTGAGGTCTTACTAAAGACCTATATAATGGCAACACCACTTCCCTATTCCTGCTGGTAATACCCCTTACCTATACATCCCAGCATTCCACTAACTCTCCTGATCGCTTTGTTGCATTGTCTCGCCACCTTCAGGTCATCCAATATGATTACCCCCAGGTCTCTTTCCTGCTTGGTCACTGCCAGTATCTCTCCTCCAATTTTGTATGGCACCCCTGGGTATCTGTGACCCAAGTGCATTATGTTGTACTTTTTTGCATTAAATCTTAGCTACCAAACTTTTGACCAGTTTTCCAGTTGTTTCAAGTCTCTTTGCATCCTTTGCACCCCCTCTGGAGTGTCCATCCTGTTGCAGATTTTGGTGTCATCCACCAAGAGGCAGGCCTTCCCTTCCAATTCCTCTGCTATGTCACTAATGAACACATTAAAGGACTGGCCCCAGTACTGACCCCTGTGGTACCCTGCTGGTCACTCCCTCCACAACCTCAGAGTGAACTCCATTTACCACCACTCTCTGCCTCCTGCCTCAACCAGTTTCTTACCCAGGTTACCACCTTATTGCCCACCACATGCTGCCCAGCATGTTTGCCAGCCTTCTATGTGGAATGGGGTCAAAGTCCTTGCTGAAGTCCAAGTGGACCACATTTACCCCCCCCCGATCCAACACCCTGGTAACCCAGTCAAAAAAAATCTATCAGATTTGTTTGACATGACCTCCCCTGTAAAGTCATGCTGCCTCGGATCCTGCAGTCCATTCAATTCCAGGTGTTTAATTATTCTTTCTTTTAATAGTTGTTTCTATCAATTTCCCTACTGCAGATGTCAGGCTGACAGGCCTGTAATTTCCCACCTCCTCCTTGCTACCACTTTTGTTAAGTGGGACTACGTCCGCCCTTCTCCAGTCCTCCGGGACCATGCTGGCCTCTAGTGAACTTTTAAACAAGTCTGTCAGGGGTGCAGCTAGTACCTCCCTGAGTTCCTTTTACACTCTTGGATGCACCCCATCTGGCCCCATGGCTTTGTACACCATCAGATTAGTGAGTGCTTTTCTGATCCTTTCCTCAGAAAAGGGACTGGTGTCCATTTCCTTCCCCCTCCCAATCTCTTGGTGCTTATTTGTGTGGTCTCTCCCCATCCCCCTCAACTGTGAATACTGAGCAGAAATATTTGTTTAAGACATTCACCTTTTCTTGGTCCTCTTCAGTATAGCCCCCAGCCTCCATTATTAACTGTGCAGTCCCTCCCTTGGTCTTCCTTTTCTCGCTAATATACCTGAAAAATGTCTTGTCCCCGTTGATACTGTCTGCGCTAGTCTTTCCTAAGCTTGCACTTTTGCGCTCCTTACTGCCTTGCCTGCCTTCGTACATTTCCCCAGATACACTTCTCTGTCCTCATCTCTCTGGGACTCCTTATACCTTCTGAATGCCACTGTTTTTGCTCTTACCTTTTCTGCCACTTCCCTGGAGAACCATAATGGTCTCCTCCTTCTGCTTTTGCTTAATTGCCTGATGTGCAAGTTTGTAGCCTTTAGTATGCTGTCTTTCATTCTGACCCATTTTCCCTCCACCCTCCCTCCCTTGGCACCTTCACCCACCAGGTCTTCTTGCATGCACTCCTCCATCTTTGTAAAGTCATCCCTTCTGAAATCTAGGGCCCTGGCCCCGTGCATCTGGATTCCTCTGTTGTTCTTATACTAAACCATACTGAACGATGGTCACTGGTCCCTAGATGACTCCCCACTCTGACATCTGCCACACTGTCCATGTTCGTAAGTACCAGGTCCAGTATTGCCCCACCCTGAGTGGGTTCACTGATCAGCTGCCTGAGGAATGCCCCCTGCAGGGAGTCCAAGATATCTCTGCTCCCAGCTGATGCTGAAGCATGTAGGCTCCACTCTACGTGATCTGGCATATTTAAGTCCCCCACCAACGCCACCTTCCCCTTAGCCATTTTGCCCATGTCTTCCAACATCTCTTTGTCTATGTTCTCTTCATGTCAGAGGCCTGTATACCTCCCCCATGTAAATGGTGGCTCAATTTCCCGACTCAAGGTTGACCCACAACACCTCAACTCCTCCATTCACCCTGTACCTCTGTCACTTTGATGTTTTCCTTAACATAAAGCACCACTCCCCCACCTTTCCTTCCCACTCTGTCCCTTCTAACCATTGTGTAGCCAGGTATGACCATTTCCTAGTCATGGTTGTTTGTGCACCATGTTTCCATGGTGGCGAAAATATCCTAGCCTGCCTCAGTCATGGTGGGCTCCAGGTCTGGTATCTGATTTCCCAGACTTCTAGCATTGGCACACATGGCTGTCCAGATTTCGTTAGACCTACTCTTGTCTCTTCTCATGTTGTCTAGTTGTTCCCCCTTCTTCTCCTTTGCATACTGCCTGCTTCTCTTCCCCCCTTCCTCCCATGCTGATCACTTGTACCCTTGGTCATCCTTCACTATGGTGGGACTCTTTTCCCCAGAAATTCTCAACCTTCCATCACAGCCTGAGGGAGGGGGCAGTTTCTGCCACCCATTTGCCTTCTACCACCACCTTACCTTCAGCCACCCCCCTTTGCTAGTTTAAATGCTCATTGAAGTAACACTTAAACCATCTATTGAGGACTTCCACTCCCTTCCTGGATGGATGCAGGCCGTAAGCTCATATCCCTCCAGGTGGAGCACCAGCCCCCAATGTAACCATATCCCTCCTCTCTGCAACATTCCTTCAACCGTGAGTTGAAGTCCTTAGCGTGGAGCTCCCTCTTCTTCCCTCTGTTGTAGAGAGGCAGCACTTCTGTAAAGGCTACAGTGTGTACTACCTGCCAAAGACCCTTCCCCAGCTCCCTAAACTACTCCTGCACTGCCCCATCCCTTTCAGAGCTAGGTCATTCATCCCAAGGTGGACAGTGAAGTTCAGCTTCCCTTTCCTTCCTACAGCCCTTGTGATCTGCTGGATACACTTTTCATCCCTTCGAGTCAATGCACCAGGTGGACACTTAACCTTCCTCTCTACCTCCTTTCCTTCCCCCAACTCTATTCCCCCTGACTACACAGTCCCCTACTAGAGTTTGCTTTCTTCTTCTCTGGGGGTCTCCTTCCTCCCCCCTGGGAATCCATTTGGGCGTTCCCCCACATCCAGTCCATCCACCACCTCGGGTGCCCTTTCATGGCAGTCTTGCTCCACTAGAATGTCACAGAAGTTTCTTAATGGCACTGGATGAGGAGTGTTCCTGTTACCCACTTTCTCTCAGCCTTCCTGATCCTACCACCCCAACCCTCCTTATGCCCCCCTTAGTCCAACCTCTGCTTTCTTCTGGCAACCTTTGAGGTAGCAATATCTGGCTAGGTGGTCCCTGGGCAGGAGAGATCATCCCTCAACTCCTTGCCAACATGTCTTTCAGTATTACGACATTCTTCTGACTCTCTGCCAGCGCTGCTCGGAGCCTTGAGATCTGTTCCCTCTACCCAGAGAGGTGCACACAGATGGGGCAGCACCACAGCCTCCAGAAGATAAAGACATATTGACAGTTGTTTGCAGACATGTCAGATATTATACCTACAGTAGACAGAATCATAGAAATCTGGCGGCAGAAAAGCCACCCTCTGACCATCGAGTCTGCCCCTTACCCCCTCCCTACTTGTCTCCTTTGTACAGAGACATCCCTCTTCACCCACTGGTCAACCCCTTATGTCTGTCCCATGCCCTCTGGAATCCTTCCACCATTTTGACTCCCACCACCTCTTCTGGCAGTCTGTTCCAGGACTCCACCACCCTCTCTGTGAAGTAACACACCCTCACATTGTCCCTAAACATTCCTCCTTCTAATCTTAGACTATGACCCCTAGTTTTAGCACTTACTTTCCTTGTAAATAAGCTCCCCTCCTTCACCTTATTAATCCCCTTCATGTACTTAAACGTTTCTATCATGTTACCCCACTGCCTTCTAGTCTACAGTGGGTGCAGATCCAGTTCCCTCCACCTCACCTCTTAGGGCTTCCTATACAGCAAATAGTATATGGTATCCATTCATATTGTAGTGCATGACATATTTATTTATTTATTTAAAGTTGTTGACCGGGAGAGGCACACTGAGCCGAAGCTCATTTCCAGGTGCGACTAAGGGGAAAGGGGAGTAGGGAAGTTTACAATATATAAGTTGGACTAGTATACAGGGAAAAAAACACCAAGTAAAATAATATGAGTAGATTATACAGGGCATACAATGATACAGGTAGCAAAAAATGTGGTAATACAGAGATACAGACTGTGAAGACTGGACAAGTAGTAAATAACAGCATTAACCACCAGGTACCCCTGCACAAGAGCGGTCCCAAGGACGAGCCTGGTAACTATAGACCAGTCTGTCTGACACCCATTGTGCGTAAGCTCATGGAAATTGATCCTAAATGAAAGGTTGGTGACCTTCTTGGAGGTGAACGGTCTTATGGACGACAAACAGCAGGGGTTCGTCACTTGGAGATCATGTCAAACAAACCTGGTTCACTTTTTTGACTAGGTGACAAAAGAACTAGACACCGGTCTGGCCATAGATGTCCTGTATCTGGATTTCAGCAAGGTCTTTCACTCGGCACTGCATGGCAGATTAACTAGTAAATTGAGGAACCTGGGAGCAGAGGAGAAACTGGTTAAGTGGGTTGGTAATTGGTTGGGGGACAGACATCAGAGGGTGGTTGTGGGGGGAGGGAACTCTCAACTCATAGGGCAGTCACCAGTGGGGTCCCACAGGGTTCAGCGCTGGGGCTGGTGCTGTTTAACATCTTCACAGCTGATATAGCAGTTGTAGTTAAGAGCAGAATCAGTCTGTTCACAGGTGACACCAAAATAGGGGCAGTTGTGGATGGGGTAGAGGGAGGAAAAGGCCTCCAAGAAGATCTGGGAAGGCTTGAACAGTGGTCAGACACTTGCCATCTGGGTTTCAATGCTAAGAAGGGCAAGGTCATGCACCTCTGAGCGAGGAATCCTAGGTACAGTTACCATCTGGGAGGGGTTCAGCAGTCCGTCTCTGAGGAGGAAAAGGATTTGGGGGTAATGGTCACAAAGAATATGAACCACTCGTCTCAATGTAGGAAAGCAGCGGCAAAAGCAAATAGAATGCTGGGGTGCATTGCTAGAGGAATCACCTCTAGGAGGGAAGAAGTAATTCTGCCACTGTACAGGTCACTGGTGAGGCCGCACTTGGAGTACTGTGTACAGTTCTGTAACCCATATTTAAAGGACATCAGGTTACTGGAGTGGGTACAGTGGAGGGTGACTAAAATGATCAGAGGTATGGAGGGGAAGCCTTATGAGGATAGGTTGAGGGACCACAACATGTACTCATTGGAGGAGAGAAGGGAAAGGGGTGATATGATCGGAGCCTTCAAGTACTTAAAGGGCATCAACAGGGTTAGTACAGAGGGCATGTTTTGATTAAAGGAGATGGGATTACTAGGGGACACAGCCTGAAGTTGGTGGGGGTTAGAGTCAGGAGGCAGGTGAAGAAGCATTACTTCATGGAGAGGGTGGTGGGGGATGGAATACGCATCCTGAAGAAGTGGTATCTCTTAAAACAATGGAGAGCTTTAAAAGGGGGTGGGATAGGGTTAAGGGCAAGATACTAGTCAGTGGGAAGATGAGGGGGGCCAAGGGGTGGAGCAGCAGGAGTCTAACCACTGTGCTGCACAATCGAGCAGATGCGATAGACCATTTGGCCTGTATCTGCTGGCAATTTCATATGTTGGTATGTTCGTAAATTGTCTGGGGTGGGATAAGGAAAGGGGAAATGTTTTAATGAGGAAAGGCACACAAAGCTGGAGCTTGTTTCCAGGTGCAACCTGGGAGCACGAGGAAGTTAAGTGACTTGCTCAGGGTCACACAGTATGTAAGTGGGGGCTGATGGGATGCAAACCCAGATCTCCAGGTTTGCAACTCAGTGCCCTTAACCACTATGCTATACTGCCTCTATGAGGAAAAGGGGGAGGAAAGAGAGTAAGTGCTAAGAGGGAGTATAGAGAGATGGACAAGCTGAGGTAAAGTACGAGGGGAGTGCCTGTTTAGTTGAACAAGGGATGAGCATTTTTTGTGGGGGAATGTGAGAAGTTAGCCTTGGCAAGAGCAGGAGTCAGGGAATACAGTTAAGTGGGATAAAGCATGTTTTAGGAGAAATCTGAAGGAAAGTGTCTGATTTGGAAGAGGAGGGTGTTCCATGGCGAGGGCAGTCTGTAGGAGAATGCAGTTGAGCCTGAACAGGAGGAGGGCCATGAGAGGGAGAATGTGCGGGTAGTTCATACAATTACAGTCAGCGCATTGGGGATACCATATTCATATTTAGTATAAAAAGGGTCTCAGAAATGTTGCAATCTGATTGGCTGTTAGGATTCCAACAGCCTCACATTAATCCCTGTTATTTTGTCATGTACAGCTTGATCACCATGGCACATGGATTCTTCCTGTCAGCATTCCATCCTCTAGCACTGCTGAATGACTGGAATACACCTTTTTGCCTTCTCTACCCCTTCCTCCCAGCTCTGGTCCCCCACCATGAAGACCGAGCAGAATTAGCTATTTAACACCTCCGCTTTCTCATAGTCCCCTTCCAGTTGTATTCCTCCCTCCCCCCGCAACCTTACTATCCCCTGCCATGCCTTCCTCCTTTCCCCCACATTCAAAAAAAGTTTTGTCTCCTCCATTGGCCTCTCTAGCTGTTTTCTCCTCAGTTTCTGCTTTATCTCTCCTTATCTTCTGCTCTGTTACCCTTCTCTTCTCACTGTAATTGTCACTGTCCACCCCACTTTGTGTCATCTTATATTTCCTGAATGCACTTTTCCTTTTCCTGACTGCCCCTGCCACCTTTCTTGTAAACCAGAGTGGTCTCCTTCTTTTTTTGTTCTTCCTCACCTTCCTAATGGAATTTTCTGTGGCCTTCAATACCCCTCCTATGATAGCTCCCCATAATTCCTCCACATCCTCCATATTCCCCTTCCCTGTCATTTCCTCCACAAATATTTTCCTCATTCTGTTAAAGTCAGTCTTTCTGAAGTCCATCACCCTCGTTCTAGTCCGATTTGCCTCCCTTCCCATTTTTACCTAGAACCTTATATTCCTGTGATCGCTTGAACCTAGTCCGTCACCCATCACCACCTCTTCCACATTTTTCCCATTTGTGAGGGCCACGTCCAGCAGGTTATGACCCCTAGTGGGCTCCCTGAACACCTGTTGGATGAATACCCCTTGTAACACCTCTAGGATCCCCCTACTCCTAGTTGACACCGCAGCCAGGATCTCCCAGTCCATGTCGGGGAGGTTAAGGTCCCCCTCTAGCAGAATCTCCCCCTGACAGCCATCTTTGTAATTGCCTTTATCAGCTGTCTAGCTCCTTTCTCCCCCTGTGAAGGAGGTCTGTAAACCACCCCATCCTCAATGATTCACCAGTCCATTTATCTATTGTGACCCACATGAGCTCTGTCTCCCCTTCCTCCTCCTGCTGCCCTTCCATCACCTTAATGTCATCTTTGACATATAATGCCTCCACCCCCTCCCCTTTATCCAGCCCTGTCCTTCCTAAACAGTCTGTAGCCTGGGATAACTGTCTCCCAGGCATAATGTTCTGTCCACCATGTCTCATTTACTGCTACTATGTCCAAGCCCTCATCCACTACGATTGCCTCCAAGTCCACCATTTTGTTTCCCAGATTCCTGGCGTTTGCTGATAAACCCTTCCACCATTTACCCCACCCCCACCCTCACCCACTGCTGTCCCCTTCTAACTTTTTCTTTTCCTTGCTTTTATCTCCATCCTTGGGGGGAGGCTGATAGCCTCTCTTCTCTCCTGCCTCTTTGAGTAGCCCCTTTCTTATCCCCCATTCAGTTTAAATCTTTTTTTTCTTTCTATGAAGTCCCCTTAAACAGCATTAAGCAACCGATGAAAACTAAAGCTCCTAATAACCACATTGTACTAAGTAATTGAAACTTTGTTGGTTTGTGAAAATGCAATGTTCCATCTACTAATTTGAACAGCAAAAGTTGTATTAAATTGGGTTCCCCCTATAGTCCTCTAGAAACTGGTACTCCATGCAGATCAGACATCAAATGACATAAAACAACAGGAGTAATGGTGGTAACATATAAAAGTATACGATCTGTGCTAGGCATGCAGGCACAGTATAGCAAGTCCACAGTTGTGCAGCACTCAAAAAAGAGTCAAGGATACTTACTTCAGTGTCGCTTCAGAGTGTTTTTTTTTATACATCAAAAATCACAAATTTGGAATTCTGGCAGAGGAGCTACAATAGTAATTTGCCCGAGGCGTTTTGCTGTCTCAGCCTTCAGGGACGCCTGAGGAAGGCTGAGACAGCTGAAGCGCCAGGGCAAACGGCTATTGTAGCTCTGCTAGTGAATTTCGAATTTGTGGATTTATTTTGATGGATGTAAAAATAAAACTCTGACATGAAATTGAAATAAGTGAGCTTGTCTGTTTTTCAAGTGCAGCACAACTGTGGACTTGCTTATTTGAACTGTGGGGTTAGCCACCCCTGATGTGCTAGCACCCAACCGAAGCTCTCAGTCATGGCTTTCATTTTTGGAACTAGGCACAGTATAGCCAATGGGAAAACAACTCTGATGCCTCATATTGTGGCATGGTATGCTGATACACACACAATACCCTGGGAGGAGCACTAACTCTATAAACAACAATGCAGTCAGTGAAATGGTAATATAATTATGCTGTGTGGTCACACAAATACCTGCCTCCTGAATTAACCAATACTTTCAGTGCTACTTTCCTCATATTTCCCTTTGTTACCTGCTTCCCCTCAGCACTTCAAATACACTGTTCAAAGTTTCACAGTCAGTTTTCTGCTTTTTAGGGTAAGTGTTTTTTGGGCAGAGTCTCCGGCCAATTGCCGTCGCCACGGCTGACGCCCACAGTAGATGACCTTACTCTGCAACCCTTAGCACGTCAGTCCACTACGCAGAGGCCTGCTTATGGTATCAGGCTGTGATTTATAGGGAGGTGTATCTTCGCCTTCACCAGAGCTGATTGGTGGACTCTCCGCGGCTGGCTGGAGACCCGGTCTCCTGTGGCTTGAACTTGGCACTTCTCTGTAGCTCTGCCTTTACCGGAGCTAACTGGCAGACTCTTCATGGCGGACTGGGGACCCAGTGAGTGGCACTGATCTGGATGGGGCAATCAGTGGGAGGAGGGGGTATTGGCAGCAACCCCACCTTCTGAACCTATACAGCAACTAAATGTAAACCGAAATGGAGCAGGGAAAGTGTTAAGTTTTTAAATCTCCAGTGGCTTGAACTTTGCACTTCTCTGTAGCTCCATCTTCACCAGAGCTGATTAGCAGACTCTTCACAACTGGCTGGGGATTTGTTGAGTGGTGGTGATCTGGATGCAGCAATCGGTGGGGTTATTGGCAACGAGCCCACCTCATGACCCTATACAACTGGATGCACTCTGAAATGGAGCTGGGAGAGTCTTTTAAGTTTTTAAATCTCCTGCAGCTTGAACTTGATGCTTCTCTGTAACTCTGCCTTCACCAGAGCTGACTGGCAGACTCTCCATGGCTGATTGGGGTATCGGTAAGCGGCGCTGATCTGAATGTAGTGATCGGTGAGGGGGAGGGGTATTGGCAGCAAGTCCACCTTGCAACCCCATACAGCAACTAGATGCACTCCAAAATGATGAAGCTGGGAGAGTCTTTCAAGTTTTTAAACCTCCTGCAAGCTGGAACCTGGTACTTTTCTGTAACTCTGCCTTCACCAGAGTTGAGCAGATGAAATCCTGGCATCAGTTTATTTATTTAGCTTTTGTTAATTGGCTAGGTAAACTAGATAATAAATTGCCTATTTTCAGGTACGACCTGGGAGGTTACAAGATAGTAGATAATCAAGGCAGCGGAACACAATACAATTGTAACCCCTAGGTGGCACTATCCCAAGGGCTACTACCCCTGCCTGCTTGGCTAGTAGCAGGTTAAGGGGCCTGGGTAATGAAATGGGTGCCTCCACCCGGAGGTTAGGGTTGTTAATGGTCAAGATAACCTGGGCACAGCCCTCCGGGACACTGTAACCCCCCTCTTTCCCTTCTAGTGGCCTGAACAATATACAATAATTACTTTCACAATGACCCTTATTCATCAGGCAATTACCCACACTGCTTGCACTTACCATCAGGGCTGGTTCCTCTAGCTTGGCCCTGGGGGCACCATGTAAAACAAGGCTAAGCACAGCAAATAGCAACAGAGCAATACTTTTGGCACAAACTAGAACCACAGTCAGGTTAAATGCAAACAAAGTTAAATCTGATTTATTCAGGGGACTTGAACAAGGAAGGGACATAATCAGGTTGATTTTCTTAAAAGACATATTAATCAGACAGTTATGCATGCAGTTCAGAGTCCCTACACAGTCACACACTCTGGGTACCCAGGTAGAAAATGGTGGGCTAGCCAGGAATGTTGCAGCTGGTTGGGGCCCTGTGATGGAAGAAAGCAACATGCACAACACACACTATTTGTAATCCGGAGCTGGAGGGCTCAGTTTGTGAAAGAAAAGGCAACAAGACAATCAGATGACAACACTTTTAGATTTAGCTGTTGTTGAAGGGAGCTACCCTGATGTTTACTCATGATACCCAATACTGGACACAGGTAGGATGAAATCGAGACTGCAGGCTGTTGAGCTGGAGTGCCCGGAGAAGCAGGGCCCACATGAATCACCAAGGCGTAATTCCTGTTCAAGGCATTGAGCAGGGGGCTGATCCCCAGGCTGGTCTCTCGTCGACGACTTTCTCTGCACAGTAGGTATTCTGGCTGGGCCAGTGTAGCAGGGCCTAGGCAAACGGAAATGGATATGGATGAAGTCCGTGGAGTTGGATACAGCCTCCAGCAAGCAAAACACAGTTCAGACACACAGTGGGGAACCAAATCACGACCCACTATAAGCACACAGCAGATTCACATGTAAGGAAATTCCACTGTACCAGGCAAATGGCTCTCCGGTTGCAATTACAGAGTCTCTGCACAATCCGGGAGCTCAGAGGTAGCTGGAAGTCCTGACAGGCCGATCGCATTCAGCAAATCTTCGGTCTTCTTCAGGTTAAAGCCTGGTCACAATTCAGTGGCTTAATTCGCTCTCTAGATTCGGATTCAGTCCGAAAAAAGCACAAGTTCCCTCTCAGGGAGAGTAGGCAGGCATGCAGGCCAAACTCAGGCCTTTCCACGGATCTTCCACGTGAATCCACTATGGATTGCTGCTCGAACTATCTCGAGCTGTTATGTCTTCACTTTCCAACTCAGATCTAACTGAAACTGCAACCAGTGTGGGACTTTCCCCAAGATCCAAAAGGTTCAGTTGGCTGATCTGTCTGTCAGTCACAACAAGGACTCCCCCTCCAGGTTATTTTAGGTGCCAAAACCCTAAAACTACAATTCCTACAAGTTTTGGCCCCCCAGGCCCCTGTAAGTAGGCTCCATTTTAGAGTCCCAAATGTACTGATTGGCCCATTCTGCAGTCCAGGACCAAGATGATGGAACAAACAGAACTGTCCATGCTGCAAAGAAGGCAGGTTAGAACAAATTGCAATATTATTACTACTCTAACAAATGATCAGCAAACAAGTACATCTTTTAACAGAGCTCCCTCTCAGATTAATTATGACTGCAATCCAGTCAGTTCTTAAAGTAACAGTACACAGAGGCTATACAGGCACTCTCTGGCAATACATTTAAACTGCTAAAATGCAGGACACCAGCCTGGCAGTGAGCATTTAAGCAAGCTCAAGGAAGACTTTTCGGGAACCCCCATTTGTAGGGGGGTTACACAATGTACAGTGTGCAGGCAGGAAGGGGTACAAAGCATAACAAAGTTTAGTACAGTCTGACGCCTGTGGATTCATGTAACAAGTGGAATACAATCAAGAGAATATCTGCAATATACATTGAGCAACGAGGAGTGAAGCAGAAAGAGGAAACAATTACAAAAAGTATCCCTGGGTTACAATAAGAATATCAAGGGGAATTTTGAAGCAGATACAGGCAATAAGGCCTCTGAGTACAAACTGAAGACCCCTGTGGGTTCATATAGAAATGGAAAATAATCAAGAGAATATCTGCGATATACATTGAACCAGGAGATACGGGTAAAGAGGAAATGATTACAATAAAATATCCATTGGTTACAATGAAATATCAAGGGAAACATTGAAGCTGATACCAGCAATAAGATGTGAGTGCACATCGAACAGGAGATCATAGGGGAATCAGGTGCAAGAACAAGTATCAGTGCAGGTTATGAATTTGTAGTGTTTTCTTGAAACTGTAGTGGGACTGGAAGACTCAGAGGTGAAGTGGCAGAGCGTTCCAGGCTCTAGGGCCAAAGATGACAAATGCCTGCTCACCAATTTTTGAGGAGCATCTAGGTACAGCCAGAAGTGATTGGTCACAGGATCACATGGTGTAGGACTGGATCCAGTAATGGATGATGCCCTGTCTGAGGCAGGACCTTCCAGGGACTGCCATCAAGCCATTCAACTGTACAACATTTTCTGTGTGGAGGGGAGCGTGCAGTGCTGACAGTGAGCGTGCCATGCCCACATCCACATGCAGCACGCTCATCAGCTGTTCCACCTCCGTGCCCCTACTGTACAGGACCTGGCTTGCCAACCCTTAGCCTCCGCTAGGTGTCAGACAAATGCCGGTCTCTGTTCCCCACCTTCCCCAGGAGAGGAGAGGAGAGCTGTCCTCCGGATACTCAATCCTCTCCCACCCCAGCCGGCCCCCGATGACCGACTCACACCACGAACACGGGTCGCTGGCATGGCAAGAGGTAAGGCATTTCTGCCTCAGCCCTCCATGCCAATGGGCCAGCTTGGGAGCATGGCATTTGTTTCCCAAGGATGGGTAGATTAGAGAAATGGCTGTTAAAGGCATTGGTAATGGTGCCTATATTATTACAATTGACACCATTTATCGTCATAGGATGGTGTTTGTTTTTTATCTTCACTAGTTCCTATGAGACACTTGATGTGATTTCAGAGGCTTCTGGAGTCTCTAGCAGAGGCTTGCAATAGTTCCTTAAAGAAGGTGCTTTTAGCCAACCGGATTCCTTATTTAGAAGCGTTTCTTAGGGACCGGTATTCTAGCAAATCGCTGTGCAGATTTGAGCCTTTAAATTTGTTCCACCATGTGCCTCTTGCCTTTAGCAAACCAAGCAGATTACTATGTAGCCACCTGGTGGCCTTCCCCCTTACTCTGCCCTTGATTATTGGAATGTGTTTGTCCTGAAGGGATTGAAGAGTGGAGGTGAAGTAGTCAAGCACTTGATCTACATCATTAGTGCAGCATAGCGGTGACCAGTCAACTTGGTGTAGATCAGTAAGGAAAGCAGTAGGATCAAGCCTAGAGAAGTCCCAAAAAGCCAGTACTTTTGGAGGACAAGGGGGGGATCGGGTAACCCAAACACAATATACTGGGGTATGGTCTCTAAGGGCATCAGTGAGGGTGCCTGTAGTGGCAGCCCTGTTCTTTCTATTTGACAGTACCCAGTCAATGAGACAGTGCTTGTCTCCAGTGGTAGGTAGCCTGATTGGGTCATGGATAAGCTGAGAGAGGTGAAGTTTGTTTAATAGTGATTCATTTGCGTGATTACCATTCCAGCTGAGATTGAAATCCCCCATTAGGATGATTTTGTTTTTTTCTTTAGCTAGGGACAGGCAATCTTTTATCTCAGCTAGGCCATCTTTCCCACTCTTGGGAGGATTATATACTGATATGATGTGAATTTTCTTAAAGTCACCCAAGATCAGTAGTGAGTATAGCACCTCAGTTGATTGGGGTGCGGGGGTCTGGCAGAGCAGTTAGGTGTAAGCGATTCATAAAATAGATAACAATACCCCCCACCTCTTTTGGTTGAGAGGGGCGGTCATGTCTGAGCAGGTTGTAGCCTGCCAGGGAACACACAGAGTCAGGTACAGATGGCTTAAGCCAGGACTCAGTGATTCCAAGTATGTCCAGTCCATAGTGAGATACCCAGGCTTCCAGCTCATGAAGGTTAGCCATTAGGCTACGAATATTGAAGTGGGCAATCTTGAGACTCTTGGTGAAGAACCATGGGGAGGAATTAAACTGGGTAGGATTCGATGATGGGCCAGGGTTAGTTTCTATGTCACCAGATAGTCTTAGAGAGAACGAATGGTACCATAGAGACTCTAGTACTGAGACTAAGGGGCCAGATGGAGGCCAATGGAAATCAAATTTGGTTAGGTAGTGAAGAATATAAAAAAGGTACCTTGGTTTTATACACCATGTTAGGTTAGAGTGGGGGCTGAGAGAACCAGTGCATCAGAGAACTGAAGGCACTGAGGCAGTATATCAGCAAACAGGTTAGAGTCTTCAGGGGTTGGAGTGAGGAGATCAGCAACTGTCAGTAGGCTCATAAGTGTGATACCAGTTATAACAGTTGGTCTTAGGGACAGCATTCTGGTGGATTGAGAACTAACAGTGAGGAAACTCTAGAGTAAAAAGATAGGAGGACCCTATATAGGGAGACAACACAGTAGCCAGGAAAATTTGGGGTAGACGCAAAGCAATGCAGCCAGGGGGTTGGGCAATGGTTGTAACAGATGTAGTTGTAGGTAAGGGTGGAGGTATAGTGAAGGTGGGATTGGGGCAAGTGTTATTAGCGATACAGTAGTAACACCAGAGAGGTGCCGTAACAGGAGGGAAAATAGTGGGCAACAGATTCTCTTATGGGCACTACAACATTAATATATTTTAGAAAAGGACTGAATTTAAGAAGTATGTTGACTGCCAGGCATTATCAGGAAAGGACTGGCAATAACTCTCATATGGTTTCCATAAAAATGTTTTTATCGGTGCGGATGCTGTAATATCTGTTGTTATGCAGACACAGGGGAGGAATTCTGTCCCCTCAAAACCAATAAGAAGTACAAGCTGCAGGGATATCTTGATTGTACCTCTGATTTTATAGTGTATGAAGCATGGTGCCTATGTGGGCTTCTTTACGTTGGCTGAACAATACCCCCTCTGAAGTGTCACATCCAGGAGCACGTAAGAGCCATTATAAATGGCAAAATGCACAACATTTTGAGTGCACACTTCGGGAAGGGGGCAACATGGTTCAAGATACAAAGGTCTTTAAGTTTCATGCCCTTGAACAGATAAAGCCATCAGCAAGAGGTGGGGATTGTTTGAAAAAAGACTGCTCCTGCATGAGACCCAATGGATTTCTGTACTGATGCTTTGACCCTGGGAGGCAGTATAGTGCAGTGGCTTAAGGCTCTAAGCTGAAGAGCTGGGTTTGAATCCCACAGCCCCCATTTACATACTATGTGACCCTAAGCAAGTCACTTAATTTTCTTGTGCTCCCAGGTTGCACTTGTAAACAAGCTTCAGCTAAGTGCATTTCTCTCCTGGTAAAAAAAAAAAAACAACAACTTGATTTTAAACCTTTTTTATAATGACTCTGCTTATAACATTGGTATAATACTTATTGACTGTTTTGTCTACAATCCCTTCCTATTCCAGTGCTTCCTTCTCTGTAGTTTTGTTTCCCCCTCCCCCTCGCATTTGTCAATAACTGTTTATATACAGTATCTGTTTATTGTCTTTTTCTTTCCCTGTCCTTCCCTCCCCCGGTCTCCATGTTTTTTTCGCTCCCTCATCTTTATCTTAGCTTTCACTGATAGTAATCTTTTCTGTCTTTACTACTTTGCAGTATTTGTTCTCATTTTCCTATGTCATGTCTTTAATCAGTATTTATATCTCGTGCTTTTGTGATTGTCATCAGTCCAAAATATTTTCTGAAGTCTATGAATTTGTAAGTGAAATATTATTTCTCTCCCAGATGATATTTTCACTTTGAATCCACCATCATGCTTGTTTAGACATGGCAACAATAGATTTGGGGAAATTTTGTAACCAGGAAAGGGACACTAAGCCAAAGCTTGTTTCTAGGTGTCACCTGGGAGCAAAAGGAAGTTACATGACTTCGTTCAGGGTCACACAGTATGTAAGTGGGATTCAAACCTAGGTCTCTAGGTTTGCAGCTTAGTGCATTTAACCACTATGCTATATTGCCTTCGGATTAATGTGTTGGTACCAGATCCCCATTATTAGGTTGACATATTGATACCAAAACTAATTTTTCTGGGTATATCAGTCCAAAATAGCCATTTTTGGACATTAATCAAAAGACAAGATAGCACTTATTTTTTGGATAACATACTGCCATCGATCGTGAGCATATATACTGTATGATGGACTAGCTGCTAAATCTGCATTTTAGTTTTGCATAACACTTTTCAATTGGGGTATTCAATTAACTCTACTATGCATAGTGTTATTATATTGTTCTACGCAACTTCTTTGGTGTATTTTAAATATTGGTTATAATAATAAGAGACAGCGAGATGATTAATGAAATCAAATGTATTAGCACTCTGTGGGGAATATATGAATTCTGGTGTGTTTTATTAGTACCATTACTAAAGCATCTGGGCCAGGATTCACAAAACTTTTCCTGGGCACAGACATGGGTTTGCACGAGCAAACCGGGTTTTGTGCCTAGTTTCCATTCACAGAAGCCCAGTTTGTGCACTCAAATTGGGTTTGCACCCAGGTAAAGTTTGGAGGGGGCCACAATGCAGATGAGGGTAGAGGGGACCCGAATATCAGCGCTGTCTGATTCACAGAGCATTTGCTCTGTGCAAGGGCCTCTTTCCCAGTCCCCTTGTGTAAGGCAAATACCACTGATCAAGACCTTGCCTTAATCCCACACAACCCTAGCGGTTGGTGGATGTACTGTGGTGCCCCCCCCCCACCAATCACCAGACCTATTGTAAAACAATAAGTTTCCCTGATGCTAGGGTTCCTTCCCCCCACACTTGATCGCCATGTCCCAAGAATAAAGAAATAAAGTTTCCCTGGTCCTGGTGGCCCTCTCCCCCAACAATCGTCGAGCACCCGGACTAAAAATAAAGAGAAGTTTTCTTGGCGCTAGTAATCCCCCCACAATTTCCTGATTGCTGGCCTGATTACAAAAAATAAGTTTCCTAATTGTCCAGTGAATCCCTCTCCCGACCCGATCCCATGCTCTATATCATTAAAAATTCTCCCTGGTGTCCACTGGTGCCTTCCCCCCACCTAATCCCTCGCCTGATTGCATTAAACATATTCCCTGTTGTCCAGGGGTCCCCGCCCACCTGATCCCATGCCCAATATCATTAAACATTTTTCCTGGTGTCCAGTGGTCCCTCCCTGGACCCAGTCCCTCATCCAATATCGTTGAACATATTCCCTGGTGTCCAGTTGTCCCTCCCCCCATCCGATCCCCTGTATGCAATAATGACACCATTCCCTGGTGTCCACTGTCCCCACCATCCCCGATCCCCTGTATCAAAATGGGACACCATTCCTGGTGTCTAGCGGACCCCCCTCCCTATCCCCTGTCCCCTGTAAAAGAAAGAATATCCATTCCCTGGTGCCTAGCAGACCGCCACCTCAACAGGTAGTGTCCCATCACCCTGCTTCCCCTCATCCCAAACCTGAGTCAGCGACTGGCACAGCCATCCACTCTCCACCATGGCCATCCGTTGACTGAGCTGTCAATGATCACATGCTGTATATAGTACTCACTCACTGACAGCTCAGCTGGTGGCTGGCCATGGTGGAGAGCGCAGGTCTGTGCTGGTCATCAGCTCAGGTTCAGCATGGGACAAAGCGGGGTAGTGGGGCGCTATCTGCCAGGGTGAGGGGGGGCAGTCTGCTAGACACCAGGGAATGGTGTAATTTTCATATACAGGGATCAGATGGGGGAAGGGACCACTGTACACCAGGGAAAATGTTTAACGATATTGAGCATGGGATCGGGTGGGGGAGAGACCACTGGACACCATGGAATATGTTTAATGATATTGAGCATGGGATCGGGTGGGGGAGAGACCACTGGACACCATGGAATATGTTTAATGATATCAGGCATGGGATCACGTGGGGGGAGAGACCACTGTACACCAGGGAATATGTTTAATGATCTCAGGCATGGGATCGGGTGGGGGGAGGGACCACTGTACACCAGGGAATATGTTTAATGATCTCAGACATGGGATCAGGTGGAGGGAGGGACCACTGTACACCAGAGAATATGTTTAATGATCTCAGGCATGGGATCAGGTGGGGGAGGGACCACTGTACACCAGGGAATATGTTTAATGATATCAGGCATGGGATCGGGTGGGAGGAGGGACCACTGTACACCAGGGAATATGCTTAATGATCTCAGGCATGGGATCAGGAGGGGGGAGGGACCACTGTACACCAGGGAATATGTTTAATGATCTCAGGCATGGGATTGGGTGGGGGGAGAGACCACTGTACACCAGGGAATATGTTTAATGATCTCAGGCATGGGATCGGGTGGGGGGAGGGACCACTGTACACCAGGGAATATGTTTAATGATCTCAGACATGGGATCAGGTGGAGGGAGGGACCACTGTACACCAGAGGATATGCTTAATGATCTCAGGCATGGGATCAGGTGGGGGAGGGACCACTGTACACCAGGAAATATGTTTAATAATCTCAGGCTTGGGATCGGGTGGGGGAGGGACCACTGTACACCAGGGAATATGTTTATTGATCTCAGGCATGGGATCGGGTGGGGGAAGGGACCACTGTACATCAGGGAAACTTATTTTTTTGTAATCGTTTTTTAATCGGGCCAGCAATCAGCGATCGTGGCGTGAGGGACCACTAGCACTGGGGCAACCTATTTTTTTGTACTCAGTACGGTGATTGTGGGAGGGAGGGGAACACTAGCATGAGGAAACATTTTTTTGTAATCAGGCCAACGATCGCAGACAGGGGAACACTAGCACCAGGGACAAAGGACTGCCTATGGAGCAGGGGCTGGAAGGACACTAAAACCCAGTGCAGCCCATGTAAATTGGTCCATAATGGGTATGCAAATGGCCACATGACACAATGCATGTCTAGTGGGCTCATTGACATAGCTGCTTTAGTGAATTCCAAATAGTGCACCTGAGCAATTCATTGCAGAGCCATACCCCTGGCTGCATCTCGAGGTGGTGCTAGTGGGGTTAGTGGTAGTGGTAATGGGTTACGCTGACTCACCCTGGCCCTATTCTCAGTCAGATAGCGCAGGTGCAGTGTCCGACTGTGAATAGCAACCTTTGACATCTGGGCAATCGCAAAGTGTAATACAAACTTTTTGCATTGTGCTTTGTGACTTTTTGTGAATCTAGCCCCTGATATTTTTTGTAATTTGAATACATCAGCACTATGCAGCTATTTGCAGTTTTTGTTTTACCTCTGCAACTTCCACCATTAATTTATTACCCAGGTGTTTGTTATGCTGAATGAATAAAGTGAGGTATTAATGGTAATTGGTTGTAAGCTAACTCCACACCCTGAGGAAGACTCATTTGTTCTGCGTCGATACATAAGGGATAGCTTGGATTGTGTCATGCACTTTATTTAATAAATTTAAACATTTACTTCTGCCCTCAGTCTGGTGTGTGCCCAGTCCTTTTGCTTTTTTTTGCTTTATATTTGTATAAATGTATGGCAGCTTAGATTCAATGCAAAGAAATGCAAGGTAATGCACCTGGGAAATAAAAACCCAGGGGAAGAGTACACAATGGGGGGTGAGATACTGATAACAATAAAAATGGAAAGGGACCTGGGGGTAATTATATCAGATGACCTAAAGGTGGGCAAGTAATGTGAAAAGGCAGTAAGGAAGGCTGGGGAGATACTGGGATGCATAGGGAGAGGCATCAACAGTAGAAAACAGGAAGTTGTTATCCCCTGTACAAACAGTTGGTGAGACCCCCATCTGGAATACTGTGTGCAGTTCTGGAGAACCCATCTTCGCAAAGACATAAACAGAGTGGAGGCTGTCCAGAGGAGGGCAACCAAAATGGGGCAGGGTCTGCACCAGAAGACATACGAAGAAAGACTAAAGCAGCTTAATATGTATACCCTTGAGAAAAGAAGGCAGAGGGGGGACATGTTAGAAATTTCAAGTACCTCAAGGGAATCAACAAAGTCCAAGAGGGTAGTATCTTTCAGAAAAAGAGATGTGCAAGAACAAGGGGGCACAATTTGAAGATGGGGGGGATGGTTCAGAGGTAATGTGAGGAAGTATTTTTTCTCGGAGAGGGTTGTGGATGTATGGAACAGCCATCCTGAGGAGGTCATGGAGTCAAGAACAGTGGGGGAATTCAAGAATGTATGGGACAGACATAAGGCAGTCCTAGTTTGGGGTAGGAGGGAGTAGGCTGTTGGTTAACTAGGATCTGCAGCTTATCCGTTAGGTAGAAAAATGGGCAGACTAGGTGGGCCAAGCAGTTCTTATCTACTGTCAAATTCTATGTTTCTATGTTTATATTTGTTAGTGTCATCTGGTGCAGCACTTTGTAAATACACATTCATGACTGGTTGTGTATATATTTAAAAAAGCTGCTAGGTGTGACTGGTGAAACAGTTGAGGCAGTCTAGTCTAGAGGTTAGAGTAACAAGCTGTGAATGAGCTGTGGGTGGTTGGCAGTATAGCCTAGAGGTTAGAGTAATAAGCTGTGAATGAGCTGTAGGTGGCTGGCAGTATAGCCTAGAGGTTAGAGTAACAAGCTGTGAATGAGCTGTAGGTGGTTGGCAGTATAGCCTAGAGGTTAGAGTAACAAGCTTGGAATGAGCTGTGGATGGTTGGCAGTATAGCCTACAGGTTAGAGTAATGAGCTGTGAATGAGCTGTGGGTGGTTGGCAGTATAGCCTAGAAGTTAGAGTAACAAGCTGTGAATGAGCTGTGGGTGGTTGGCAGTATAGCCTAGAGGTTAAAGTAACAAGCTGTGAATGAGCTTTGGATGGTTGGCAGTGTAGCATAGTGGTTAGAGTAATAAGCTGTGAATGAGCTGTGGGTGGTTGGCAGTATAGCCTAGAGGTTAGAGTAATGAGCTGTGAATGAGCTGTGGGTGGTTGGCAGTATAGCCTAGAGGTTAAAGTAACAAGCTGTGAATGAGCTGTGGGTGGTTGGCAGTATAGCCTAGAGGTTAGAGTAACAAGCTGTGAATGAGCTGTGGGTGGTTGGCAGTATAGCCTAGAGGTTAGAGTAACAAGCTATGAATGAGCTGTGGGTGGTTGGCAGTATAGCCCAAAGGTTAAAGTAACAAGCTTGGAGTGAGCTGTGGATGGTTGGCAGTATAGCCTAGAGGTTAAAGTAACAAGCTGTGAATGAGCTGTGGGTGGTTGGCAGTATAGCCTAGAGGTTAGAGTAACAAGCTGTGAATGAGCTGTGGGTGGGTGGTTGGCAGTATAGCCTAGAGGTTAAAGTAACAAGCTGTGAATGAGCTGTGGGTGGTTGGCAGTATAGCCTAGAGGTTAGAGTAGCAAGCTGTGAATGAGCTGTGAGTAGTTGGCTGTATAGCCTAGAGGTTAGAATAACAAGCTGTGAATGAGCTGTGGGTGGTTGGCAGTATAGCCTAGAGGTTAAAGTAACAAGCTGTGAATGAGCTGTGGGTGGTTGGCAGTATAGCCTAGAGGTTAGAGTAACAAGCTGTGAATGAGCTGTGGGTGGTTGGCAGTATAGCCTAGAGGTTAGAGTAACAAGCTGTGAATGAGCGGTGGGTGGTTGGCAGTATAGCCTAGAGGTTAGAGTAACAAGCTGTGAATGAGCTTAGTTCATCCAGCAAACAGACCTGGATTTGATTCTCACAACCTCCACTTCCATACTGTGTGACTTTGAGCAAGTCGTTTAACCTCCCCAGTGCTCCCTGGCTGCCCCTGAAAACAGACACTTATGGCTAGTGGGTCTTACCTGGTTATCAAAAGAATAATGATATTTTTGGTGGCCAAGCAAGTAAATAAAAGCATTAAAGAGCAAATGCCCTTTGGAGTAACCCTTGCCTCAGTGTTTGCGCACAGAGGTTCTTTGTCTTTTAAACAGTTTTTTATTTTAATGGGTTCACCACAACATAACCCAGACAGACTGTCTTAGGGTAGCTGGTTCATTCCACTGGGGTGTCAAACAGACGAGGCATACTGATGAGTCCTGGTAGGATGAAGCACGTGTCTATGTTATCTGTTAGCACCCTTTGCAAACTGTGTGAGAGGCCTTTCGGCACAAAGCAATTCTGCTTAAAGTTGAACCAGCATAACATTCTGTGGTGATTTGCATATGTAGCCCATGATGCTTTGCATTGTGTGGGCATGTGTGATTTTGTATTTTCTTGAAACTTGGCTTCCCAGCCAAATGCCCTTTGGGGTAACCCTTGCCTCAGTGTTTGCACACAGAGGTTCTTTGTCTTTTAAATAGTTTTTTATTTTAATGGGTTCACCACAACATAACCCAGACTGACTGTCTTAGGGTAGCTGGGTCATTCCACTGGGGTGTCAAACAGACAAGGCATACTGATGAGTCCTGGTAGGATGAAACACGTGTCTATGTCTTCTGTTAGCATCCTTTGTAAACTGTGTGAGAGGCCTTTTGGCACCATGCAATTCTGCTTAAAGTTGAACCAGCATAACATTCTGTGGTGATTTGCATATGCAGCCCATGATGCTTTGCATTGTGTGGGCATGTGTGATTTTGTATTTTCTTGAAACTTGGCTTCCCAGCCAAATGCCCTATGGGGTAACCCTTGCCTCAGTATTTGCGCACAGAGGTTCTTTGTCTTTTAAATAGTTTTTTATTTTAATGGGTTCACCACAACATAACCCAGACAGACTGTCTTAGGGTAGCTGGTTCATTCCAATGCGGTGTCAAACAGACGAGGCATACTGATGAGTCCTGGTAGGATGAAACACGTGTCGATGTCATCTGTTAGC
Source organism: Neoceratodus forsteri (assembly GCA_016271365.2). Lineage (NCBI taxonomy): Eukaryota > Metazoa > Chordata > Ceratodontiformes > Ceratodontidae > Neoceratodus > Neoceratodus forsteri. The sequence goes on along the minus strand of CM057459.1, from coordinate 160,429,233 downwards.
ACTCTTTGCAAACTGTGTGAGAGGCCTTTCGGCACCATGCAATTCTGCTTAAAGTTGAACCAGTATAACATTCTGTGGTGATTTGCATATGCAGCCCATGATGCTTTGCATTGTGTGGGCATGTGTGATTTTGTATTTTCTTGAAACTTGGCTTCCCAGCCAAATGCCCTTTGGGGTAACCCTTGCCTCAGTGTTTGCGCGCAGAGGTTCTTTGTCTTTTAAAGAGCAAGTGTACTGATTAAAATTAATATCACTCTGTTGGAATTGTTTGTACTAAAATTTGTCATATGTACTCCTCCTGGGTCATGCCTGAAAATAGGCAACTGTTTGTCTAGTGCACCTACCCAGTCAACAGAAACTAAATATATAAAATAATTTGTTTTTCAAAGCAGGCAACCATTACCTTTTATATCTGCGGTGGTTTTTCTTTTCCGTTTGGATAATTAGAAGATTTTTTACCTGATGTTAGCAGGTGTGATCTCTAGAACAGCACTGTGACTGGCAGCTGACATATCTAGTTCTGTTCCCTCCACTACATCATCAGCACTGCGATCTCACTGATTATGGCATCACAGCTACTCAGGAAGAGCCACTCAGTAGCTGCCAGGGCAGTCACCACTGATGTCACAGTCAGTGAGGTCACAGTACTGCTTATGTAGTGGGGGGGGGGGGAATAGAACTAGATTTGTCAGCTGCCAGGCCGGACTGCTGTTCCTCACATCCAGCATAATACTGCCACACGGTAAACATTCCAATAAGCAAACTAAACAAAAAAAATACTACAGAAATAAAGTTAGAATTGAGTGCTGCTTAAAATTTTCAACATTTTCCTGTCTGCTATTTTTGGTTCTACTAGCTCTTTAAGCTAATGACTGAAGAAGCACCAAGAGTTTTTCGGTTCACTGGCTGAATGAGTACCTCCTTTCCTAGCATTTGGACTTTGTCTTTTGGGCTCAGTCTTGGTGAACCTGAAAAACAAAATGGGTTAACCACCATGAGGGTCTCCCCCAGCTTTGTTACTTTGGAATCTGGCTCTGAGATGGCCCTGCATCCAGAAGGAACCCAATTTCCTCGAAGAAGAGTTTAACACTTTGATTCAGCTTTATAGGGTATTGTTCATGCAAGAACCTTTATGGAGTTGAACTCTCAAGAAAACGAACCTGCACATCAGGTGTTTGTGATAAACACATGGAGACAAGTGACTGAAAGACTTCCACGTTGATTTAAATTATGTTTATTAATTAATTTCTCTTGAATTACTGAATTAATTATTTTCTCTTGAATTAATTATTTTCTCTGGAATCGTACTGGTTTAAACCAGGTTACAACTGCTGCAGCACATTAAGTGGTTTCCTTAGCCTGTAATTGTTAGCTAACTATCATTGTTAATCAACAGGTCTTTTATACTAACCGAGTATACTGTATTTTTTCACAGAGAGGGTTGTGGATGCATGGAACGGCCTTCCGGAGGAGGTTGTGGAGTCAAAAACAGTGGTGGAATTCAAGCATGCGTGGAACAGTCATAAGGCAATTCTAGGGGGTGGGAGTAGGAAGAAGTAGGCTGCTGGTTAACTAGGATCTGCAGCTTATCCATTAGGTAGGGAAATGGGCAGACTGGGTGGGCCAAGCGGTCCTTATCTGCCGTCAAATTCTATGTTTCTATACTATATGTAATGGAATTTTCAAAGATATTAATTTAACTACTGATAATCAGACAAGCTTGTTTGATTACACTGAAACTGAGGTGAATAAAGTTGTGGGTGAACATTCCAGTGGTAAACTAAATCAGAAAATCCTTGGTGAAAAAGCCCTATCACACAAACTTGAGTCTCTTAAAGAGAAATACCTCACATTGGAATTGCACATAATCACTCTGAGTATGTGAGAAACAAGTGTATCCCACGTGGATTAAGGGTTCTGGTAGAACCAAATGTTGCCTTCCATTGCTTGGTACTTAAAAATAGATGGGATGCCATCCGGAGCAAATGCTCTATTAACCTATTGACTTTATGGTGGCTATAACTGAGGCCAAAGCCAGAGAGGGAAACATGCTTAGATTGGAAATTGAAAATACACAGGATCAACTTACCACCTTGTTATCACAAGAGGAGCTTAAGTCCCTAGAACACATTAAGTGGGACTTAGAGAAGTTTGAAGAAGAACTTAAGAACAAAAAAATTAAAAAAATACAGAAGAAACGCAGAAGAGATACCATTGACTATAGGGACAGGTGGGGGGTTATGTGATAATGGCGACTCAAAAGAGCATCCACAAAACAGCAAAGAACACTTCACTAAAAGTGAAAAGGGCAATGAGCATTAAAGCACCCACATAAATAGTGACAGTCACTTATTTTCTCTGTGGAAACAATGTCAACAAACTTTATATCAGGGCTGTCCCCTGCTCCCATAGCCTCCCAAATTAATATAACTAACTCCAGGGGAATGTATTTAGTGGAGGAGAAACTCGAGGCATACAACTCGGGAAGGGCACATGTTGGGAGAGGGAGAACGTTGTGGGGGGCAACCTATGGGCAGGAGGGGAACAAGGTTGGGAGAGCAGGCAAAACGAGAATTAAAAAAAAATTAAAACACAGCTACACATAAAAAAAAAAAATTCTCCCCACTATCAGTCCCAAACCCAGGTCCACCAGCACAGAGGCAGTGACTCAAACCACTACACTAAATGGCCAGTTGGAAACTGCCTGGGCAGACAAATCCCTATAACCTCTTGCAGAAGGTATAGCTCGCTATACACTGCTGCTTGTTATTGTTACACACTTGCTATTCCCACAGGCGCCCAAATTGAGTCGCTCAATTTGAGTCACCCATATTACGTGATACCATGGGGAGGTATAAAATTGGAGTCATTTTTTTTTTTTCCCCATAATCTGTTTATCTCCTGGGCTGCTCTGGCTGCCCCTTTCTGACTGCCCCTCCTCAATCCTTGTTACTTGGCTTATCCTGGACTTACCCATTGGGTGGCAGTCAGACAGCGAGCCACAGCAAACCCCCTCCCTGAAGGAGAAAAGCAGTTCTATGGATGCTCAATCCTCCCTCACTCAGCCAGCCCCTGAGTGGCACACATTAATTTACAAAACCGGGTCACCGGGATGGCAGGAGGTGAGGCAGATGGCACCACAGCCCTCCATGCCACTGGGCCGGGGCTAACTGGAGCAGTTTTAAGGGCAGAAGAGGTTTCCCCAAGCAAGCATTTTTGGGCAGTCAGTCCTCCTCAGAAGGGAAAGGCCCTAGGGATGAACAATCACATTCCCAACAACGCCAACCTTATTAGGGAAACCAGCAACATAACTCCAGAAAATATCCCAGAACCAGACACAGAGAGAAACAGACACCATGTCAGGTTCAGAACAAATGAGTGGCATAGACACACAAGGGACCAAATCACAGAATATAGCACCAAAAGGACAGAAAGGGACATACCCTAAAACCTGCAGGAAGGCCAAAGAAAGAGAAAGAAAAAAACAGGAACAGAGGGAGAAGACAAAGGAGCAATGGGGAAGGGGGGTGAGCATACAAATGATGACCGGATTATCCATAACCTCTCGCGAAGGTCACTGGCCCAGCCAGAAGAAACTGCTTTAAACAAATGGTTAACATTTGCACCAATGGCCTTACCTAATAGCCTTCAAATAAAACTTGATTTACAACATTTTTTTTTAGAAAGCAGAGGCTTTGACACTATTTTCTGTATTTCCATTGATCCCTGACCCTGAAAACAAAATTCTTAGAGACAAATTACAGATTGTATCAAGATTTGTATCCCCAGGCCCAATACCGACCCCTACTGAAAGGGGTGAATAAGGAGATTGACACATTACTTAGTAAATTCATCACTAGAGGAAGAAATGTAATTAGAGCAGAGAGAATGGCTACATGCAGCTTAGAACAAAACTGCAAGATCACTATAAAACAAGCAGATGAAGAAGGCAGACTGGTGATACTTACTATTGACACATATGCAGAAGACTGTATCAGACAAGTTATTAACCAGACAAACTACTGTATGCAAGACTGGAACAAAGCACGACCAAGGATCTTCTAAAAGACATCACTGAGGCAGTGAATAAAGGAAGGGAGAGAGGTGAAATTCCTGACTGGATAGCTAATGCTTTAGTTTCCAAACAACCCAAGATTCCAGTCTTTTATTGTCTACCGAAAGTACACAAACCTATCAGACACCACCCCCACCCCACCCCACCCCGCAGACCCACAGACTCGGACTTGGGTCTGCTCTGGTACTACTTTCTTGCTATGTAGACCACTTTTAAGAATTTTGTGAGTATGTTGCCATCTTACTTTCAAGAATTGAGAGACATGCTGAACTTAGTTGAACAAATCAACAGAGATTTTGATAGCATCGAGAACTTGCTATTAGTCACAATGGACATGGTAGATTTATATACCTCAATCCCACAGCAAGAAGGACTTGATGTACTTTCAAACATTCTGGATCTAAGGAATGCCCACCCCCCCCCCAAAAAAAAATATGAGCTTTTGTTGGACTTGGCAAAGTTATTTCTACAGAAGAACTACCTTCACTTCAACAGTCACGTCTACTTACAAATTTGAGAGACTGCGATGGGGTCCACAATGACTCCATCCTTCACTAACCCATTTATGTATCAGTTTGAGACTGACTTTATAGACATGACTATCAATCCATTCAAACCTATAATCTCATTGTATCGGTGATGCATAGATTTTTTTTATTTTTATGGTCAGGCACTAGGGAAGAACTGTTGGAATGCTATAAATATCTAAATGTAATAAAATCTCATATACAGTTCACATTACACAATGATGAGAAAACGAGATCTGTTTGGATCTTGAAATTTATACAACAGATGGAAAATTAGTCAGCAAGCTATACAGGAAACCTAATGACAAGAATACACTCTTGAGGTCGGATAGTCACCATCCAAAACAACTACTAGAAAATATACTGTATGGATAATTCTTGAGAATTCACAGGAATTGTTCCTATGATAGGGAATATTTGAGTCGTATTTTAAATCATCTTGGATTTACCTGTGTGCAGTTTGAGTGTCGATTCGTTATAGTTATGAGTTCGGAGATTCAGGAGTTTGGAGATTCTGGCTCTGGAAATTGTTGGAGGTCTTGGCTCGTTTTCCCTGGTATCGGAAGATCCTGTTTGTTGGTGGATTTTATTTTTCCTGTGTGGAGGATCCTTCTTCTTTCCTGGTGCAGGAGGACTCTGTGCGTTTGTGCTCTTCATTAGAGGACTTTGTTGATTTCCTGTATTGTGTTCTGGACTGATTTTTTGTTTGGTTGGTCCGGCTGTGTGCATCAAGACACTGCTGGGAGAAGAAACTGTTTTGTTCCCTGTTATTTCTTCAGCTGGAAAGAACAAAGGATTTTGCAAGCTGATATCGGGGCTTGACCTGGGACCTATTGGGGCAGTCTCGATTGGTCTGGCGGTTGGTGTGCTGGTTTGCAGTGGCACGGGGTTCTTGCTCTCGTTTACCGGGGAGTCATTGTCGAGGGTTGGGCCCTAGGTTTCTCTGGGAGGCTTATTGTATGGTAGGCGCTATCAGGGATCTCTGTGGTGGCTACTGTGGCTGGCCACTGTTCATTGGGTTTATTCGGGCTGCTCTGGGCCTAGATTGGTGCCTGATACTGAGCTTGAAGAGGCCTTTTAAAGAAAGTGTATCCTGCTACTTTTGGATTTCCTCCTCCTGTCCATGAGCTGGAATTATGGTCAGAATGTTCCTTTTCTGCCTGATTATCTGACAGAGTGTTAAAAAAATAGTGTTTGATCTAGAAGAAACTTTAGAGTGAAACTTTATTTGGATTTCTTTACTCTTGTTTTTCTACACTGTTTAATTGTTATATTTTTGTTATTTGTATTATTGTATTTGTTTATTGACAGTGAGAGTGTCATTTAACAATGTTTTCCCAGACTCTAGCAGTGAGAGTACATAAGAGCTGAATCTGGGGGCTTATTTTATTATTATTTTATTTTATTTCAGGGGAGAGTTCTAATTTGGGTACATCTATCTAGGGAGGTGAGAGCTCCCAAGAAGACTGTCCTTTTCTGATTGGTGGTGAGAGGACCTTTGGACTTGGACTTGTGAAATCATACCCAAAATGGTTTAAGGGTTTTTTGTGTTATGTTTTTATTTATGTAAAGCATGTATTGGGGAAGGTTATAAAGAAATAATTATTATTTTAGTAGGATTTGATAGGATTGTGTATTGGTTTATTTATTTTTCTTTTGGTTTGGTTTATTTGGGTTTGTTTGAATAGTGGGTGATTCAAGGAAGGTTTTCTTTTCACCTCAAAATGTGTTGGGGCTCTACCTCCATGGCATTGTGCTATTCATCCTCCGCTCTTCATGCCTCTGCCCTTTTTCTCCTCCTCCTCCTCTTCAGTTTTCAACTTACCTGCACTGTAGGGCTTTGGGTATTGTGCGGAGGAATTGAGGTAGGGGGTGGGGGTGTGAACATCGGGGATGAATAAGGGGCCACCACATTGGGGTAGTGAAATCCAGGAGACGCCCTAGGGCGAAATGGATCCAGGAGCGTGGTCCACCATGCCTGGTTTCCATACCCAAGGGCACTACAAATAATGGTAGGCAGGTGGCCTGGGCAGCCCGGGAAATTCACCCAACTCAGGTGGTGTTATGCAATGCTAGGTCCATTAAAAATAAGACTGCAATTATTGCAGATCTTGTTAAATTGGTGGACCTGGCTTTTATCACCGAGACCGGACTGGATGAAATCTCTGGCCCCATTTTGGAGGCTGCAGTTCCTGCCAGGTACTCGGTGATACACCGCCCGAGATTGGGTCATGGGGGGGGGGCAGTCTGTTTCAAGGCCGAACTAAACCTCACAAATGTACCAATGGGGGAGACTGAGTCATTTGAGTGTACCGTAGCGGTGGGTGTAGGCTGTAGGATCGTTCTAATCTACCGTCCACCAGGTGATGAGAAACAATTCCTCCTGAAGTGGCAGACTTCATCGTCGACATGATGTTTGAGTCGCCCAGGCTGATGGTCCTGGGCGACTTTAATGCCCGGGTCAACGATGAACTGTTGCATTTTGGTCAGCACTTCCTCCAGTTGATGACATCTCTGGTCCTCACACAGGTTGTTTCCACCACCACTCATAATCAAGGTCACTCTCTGGACTTAGTCTTCCTCCTGAGGATTGAGGCCTCCAGCTTGGAGGTGGAACCAGTGGGATGGTCTGATCATTACACTGTGGGGTTTAGTTTTAGCACCCCCCTTTGTAGGCCAACCCCTGTAGAGATGATTTGGTATCGCCCTTTATGAGATATAAAATCTCAAGGCCTAATGGCAGTCCTGGATCTCTCTTCCTTCCCTGTGGCAAACAATGACCCAGATGCCCTTGTGGTGGCTTATAATTCGGCCATTACGGGGGCCCTGGATATCATTGCTCCTGTCCATGTTCATCCACTGTCTCTTCGCCCTCGATCCCCCATGGTTTGATGGGACTCTGAGGGAGATGCGACGACTTGGACGAAGGTTAGAGCATTGCTGGTGGAAGTCTGCTCTTGATGCCGACTGCCTTAGATTGATGCACCATTGTCAAGTCTATCAATCCAAAATCTCCTGTAAGAAGGCAGAATTCCTGTCCGGGGAGATTGCGGCTGCTCAAAATCGACCAGCTCAGCTGTTCCAAACTGTGAACAGACTGTGCAACCCAGCCTGTCTACATGTTCGGAAAGCCTTTTCGCAAGAAGAGTGCGATGAACTTGCTCAATTTTTTGCGAATAAAGTTGCTGACATCAGATCAGCTTTCCATCTGGCACACTCTATGGGTGCTGTGGTGAACTCAGTGTGATTACATACCTTAGTCTTTCTTAGAGTACCTTTGGCCGCCCGGCAATCATAGATATCATGCGGATTGTCCAGAGTGTGCGCCCTACATGCTGTAGTTTGGATCCAGGACCTACTTCCCTAATTTTGGGTTGTAATGATGTCATTGGCCCGGTCCTAGCTCAGATAGTCTGGTGCTCCTTGGAGACGGGTGAGCTTCCAAGCTCCCTAGAAGAGGCGGTGGTAACACCTCTCTTGAAGAAAGCTTCTTTGGACCCAGACTGCCTTGCTAACTACAGACCAATATCTAACCTTCCGTTTGTGGGGAAGGTGATTGAGAAAGTAATGGCCACACAGCTGGAGGACCATTTGACCATCCATGCTATCTATGAACCCCTCCAGTCCGGATTTTGAAAAAAGTATAGTACTGAGACAGCACTGATTCGGATGCTTAATGATCTCCTGATGGCTAGAGATGGGAGGTGCCGTTCTATCTTGGTCCTCCTAGATCTCTCATCAGCGTTTGATACTGTGGACCATGGGGTATTGCTTGATCACTTGAGGTTCATTTGTGGACTGTTGGGTACAGTCCTCAAGTGGTTTACATCGTTCCTTACAGGAAGATCTCAGAGGGCGGTGTCAGGGTTTTTTCCTCTGACCCGGTCTCGTTAACATGTGGAGTTCCTCAGGGATCAGTGTTATCCCCATGTTGTTCGCAGTATATATGCTGCCCTTTGGAGACATTGTAAGAAGGTATGGGCTGAGGTTTCACTGCTATGCTGATGACACCCAGCTTGACCTCTCTTTTGCTCCCAATCAGGATGGAGCTCTCTCGGTCTTTAATAACTGTCTTGCCAAAATCCAGGAGTGGATGGATGCCAGCTGGCTAAAGTTGAACTCTGGTAAGACTGAGGTATTGGTAGTGGATCCTGGTTGCCGGATAGAGAGGTTGGGGGGATCACCCTCTGGTTTATTTCTTGGGGGCGTGCCACTCCTGACCTCTGAATGGGTGCGGAACCTGGGGGTAATTTTTGACGATGGGCTTACCCTACATTTACAGGTGTCTGCTGTCGTCAGTTCCTCATTTTACCATCTGAGGAATATTGCCATGATCAGGCACCTTGTTCCGTCTGACAACCTTCCTACTCTGATTCATACCTTTGTGACCTAGCGTGTGGACTACTGCAACTCCCTTTACCTAGGGCTACCTGGGTTGGAAATCCACCACTTGCAGCTAGTGCAGAACGCTGCAGCGTGGCTGTTGACAGGATCCTCGTGGTCCTGCCATATTTCGCCAGTACTGCACAGACTGCACTGGCTGCCAGTTCAGTGGTGGATCACCTTTAAAGTTGGCTTGCTGACTTTTAAAGTGCTACATGGACTTGGCCCGGACTACCTGAAAGAGCTCCTAGTTCCTCACTGCCCCAAGCGATCGCTCTGCTCAGCCAACAAGGGGTTGCTAGAGATTCCAAGGGTATGTTTGAAATCTTCTGGGGCCAGAACATTTATGTATGTGGCCCCTACCCTCTGGAATTCTCTACCCTGTTGGTTACGTGAGCACACGACCGTGGAGGGTTTTAAACAAGCACTGAAAACCTAGTTGTGGAATCAAGTCTATGGCATTGAATAGCTGAAATGAGCCTATGATTTTATGATTATGTTATTGGTTTTAGGAGTTAAACCTAAAGCATTTAATAGATGGAATGAGTTCAGGATTTTATGATTATATTGTTGGTTTTAGGATTTGTTATTAATTATATTGTTATGGAATTTTAATGATGTGATTTATATTGTTAGGTGCCTTGGTTTTGAAAGGCACCTTAAAAATAAAGTTTTATTATTATTATCATTATAATAATATTCTGAAACAGCTGAGAACTTAAGTGACAGGTTCAAAACAAAGGAATTACAAAGCAAATATATGAACATACATGCATGCGAACATACGAAAGAGACAGCACAAGAAGGCCATTTGGACTTTCGAGTCTGCTCGTTATTGCAGAGCCCATAACATACGCCATTGACCCTGCCCTTCCCTTGGTCTTCCCATCCTCTATATCTACCCCCCATGGTCCCATGGGCTCCCCCTATGCCTATCCCAGGCCCTTGTAAAGCCGCCAACTGTCTGCTCTTTCAAACATAATCATCAAAGCATGAAATAAGGCTTCTAGTATACCACTTACTCATCTTTTGTGTCTGAAACCTAGTACTCAATCAATCAATCAATCAAATCTTTATTTTACCAGGCAAACATCATTGAGCAATGCTCATTTTCAAGATGGACCTGGACAAAACATACAGTCACACTTACATTGAACAAAAGTCAAAGAGTAAAGTAGCATATAATTACAGAGACTAGATGATCCCATCAGTAGGCCTAGACACGTTATTTACAGTGTATACACATTTCATTGGTCAACAGCAGATTAAATGGTATAATCAGAGTTAGACATAGTATTTACAGTATATATAGACATTTCCTTGGCCCGTACTAGATTAAATGATGCAATCAGGAGGGGTAGCCATAATACATACATTATGTAGATTTCTCACGGTCAATGAGCTGGTAAGATAACTGTGCTCAAATAAAGGAATTCAATCCCAAAGCTTCCAGTGGAGGGAGGACGGTGGTAAATACAGTACCGTATGATGTGGTGATGAGCAGTGGAAGAAGATAGGGCAGTAAAGGGGTATGGGGAGGAAGCGCCAGTAATTGAAGCGATATAGAAGTCTATGAAGAGCTGGGTATTAGGGCAATTTTAGAGCATGATCTAGGGGAGGTACTGTAGGGAGAGGAAATTGAGGACTTAGAGAGCTGGTTCAGAGGAGCATATTTTCCGAGCATCTACCTGATGGGTAACCGGGGTTGGGGGGTGATAGTACTAAAGTTATGGAGTAAGCTTCGGTTCTAAACCCATATTCTAAGCCACGTTAAATGAAGATCAAAGCTGCAGAGATAATGAGTACTGGTAAGTGCTAGAGGTGTGGGTGGGAAAAAGAGCAGCGAATAACTAGCATTTGGCCCCCAGTTTTCCAAGATGGGAACAAGACTGGTTTAATGATAACAAATACAGTATTCCTCGAAAAAGAAGGCATAGCTTGTTTTAAAGTCAGCTACCGACAAAGGGGGAACTAATTTCAAGGATTTTTGTATCTGATTCCATAACAAGGGGAGCATATGACTTATTGAGGCCCTACCAAATCGAGATCTCACCTTGGGGACAAGCAGCGAAATAAAGACGGAGCTTCTTAATGAGTACTTGCCAACTGTACAATAAGGCAGGCAATCTGAAATATATTGGGGCAGCTTACTGGAGATAGCTCTGAATGTCCATATGGCAGAATTTCTCTGCCGCCTAAATTTAAGAGATGACCATCCCACTGCAGTGTATAAGGAGCAATGATGAGTCGAGTAGTGGAGACCTGTGATAAATCTTAAGGCTCTGTGGTAGAGGGTATCAAGTTTAGAGAGTGCAGCGGTCGGTCTCTGACAGTACAAGAAGTCTGCGTAGTCAAGAAGAGAAATGAAGGTGGACTGAACCAGACTCATTTTGGCCTCTCTTGTCAGGAACTGGTTTATCCTGTAAAAAAGATCTAGTCTCTGCCTGAGCTTTTTTAGCAACTCTTCTATGTGGTCGTTAAAGGATAACCTATGGTCAATCCAGGCACCCAGGTATTTGAACTTAGCCACGAATTCCTAAGGTTCTCCCAGTAGTGTACTGATCTGAGGGGATGTTATGGACATGGCATCACATGCATGAGGCGAGAATATCATTGCTTTGGTCTTTTTGGCATTTAGTAATAGTTTCTGATTTAACAGCTGTAATTGCAGCAGGTTAAACTCACTCTGCAGAACATCGCAAGCGGCAGTGGATCCACGTGGCGAATTTTCTCCTTTAAAACCTCTATTGAGAGGAGTACCCTAGGGTTCCACATTGGGTCCTCTTCTATTCACAAATATCATGGGTGTAGGCAGGCATACTCCAAGTACTCCATGGTGTGCAATTTTATTTAAGGGGTAGCAAATAGGCTCTGAACTGCTTCCTTTTTCCATGAAAACTAACAAAATGCTGAACCTTTCTGTAATTTTATTCATAGGAGTCTAAACTAGAAGGACTGGTCACTAATACTGTCTTTGCATCCTAAGGACAATACAACTTTACAGGCTCTGTGCTGGTATGTGGGTGCCTTAGGGAGCAATGCTTGGCATTTGTATTTACCCATGCATGGCAACAACCATTGTCATGAGATACAAAAGTTGTATTATTGTGCCAAATGAGGCAACAAACACGGTCCTGGTGTACATTTGTATATTATCTGGCTGCACCCGGGGGGGCGGGTAACAGTGAGTCCACTTGGTGTGCAGATTTGAAATCCCTGGCTACACCCCTGTTCACAATATATATTAATAGAATCGATGTCAGTACGGTACTGACCCATAACCTGTGGGAGTAGTCTTTTAAAACCCTTTTAATAGTGCGTTTGAACATATAAAGAATATTATCCAACAAAATTGTCATATTTTAAAAAGAACTGAATCAGGAAGAGAGAGCAGTTGAAGAAGCACCTCTCTTTGTTGCAAAAAGAAGCAACCTGAGAAAGAACCATAAACAGAGTTTTCATTTTGGACCACTGCCCTCAGGGAAACTATTCATGCAGGCATTGTGACCAGTGTCACAATACAAATAAAATGTTGGATGTAAATAGTCTACATATGGAAGAGAAAATCAAAATAAAACAAAGAATAACATGTGGATCCACTTTGGCAGTGCATCTAATTAGATACAACTGTGATACCCTGTACATACTGTAGGTCAAATGAAAAGAGAACTGAGGCTAAGAGTGCCTGAACACTAGTCAAAGATCAAAAGACAGGACGGGGCCTCGAGCTTGGCAAGACATTTCACTTTTGCCAGGCACCAGGTCTCTTCACGCAGGTTCACAGGATTAGAAGTGGTAAACCTACCCAGAAGGGGTGGGGACAGAGAGCATGTGCTGCTCCAAAGGCAGGTGTTTTGGATCAATATATCTGGCACATTAAACAGTCAGCATGACTTCATAATGAAGAATCAGCTAGTTACCTTTATTGTAACATTTATATTCCTGAAATTCTGGCTCGTTGAAGTTGTGAAATGATTTAGCTGTAAAGTGTTGTTTTGCTGCACACCTTTTACCTTCTGGTTCTCCTTCCCTTCCCAGCCCTCTCCTCCCCACCCCCATTTCCCTCCCACTTCTAACCCTCCCCATCTTCGCAGTCCTTTTCCCCTTTCCACTGTAAGCAGCTCAACTATAGCACACAAGAACAGTTGTTGTAACTACTGCTGGTTTGTTTTAGTTGTTAATTTTGTATAAGTTTTTGATGATTTGCATAAACTGCTAAATAATATATTTATATAATTTTTGTTTTTTGTGATCATCTAGTAATATATTAAGTAATTTTTTGTCATAAGAAATTTCAAGCACCTAAACATGTTAGTTTTGAAAGACAGGGGTCAAGGTGTAGATATCAGTTACGAGCACAGCTGTACGCATATCCATGATCCTGAGCACTTCAGTAGTCTGACTCTCTCCCCCCCCCCCCGTGAAGTGAGACCTTAAAAATGAAAAAAAAAATGTATACATTTTCTCTGGATGAAATGATAGAAATGTTTCCTGCTCAAGCTCCAAAATCAACTTATTAACAGAACTCACTATCAATAGATCCAACTACTTGGCTTACGGGAGGTTGTGGCTGTATGTTTTTACGGCTGTAGGCAGAGCCTACAGTTGTTTTGTTTTCTCTGACCTTAAAATGGCCAATCGTGGCACCTTCCATTAGACTTTTGGAGTATCCTTCGAAAGTCAGTGGTGCTATAACACTCCCTCTGTGATCGGCAGCTATGGAATAACAGCCCTTTCTTCCCGGCTGTGCCCGTGTTCCAGGACAAGAACTGTGCATGTCGCGTCACATGCATGCACAGTCTGCTCATGCTTCATCTTGTGGATAGCAGAATGCCATTCACATAACTACACATACCACGAATGCCACACACATGCGCGATTCGCGTCGCCACCGCTCATCTTGTGGATGGCACTCCTCCCACACCTCCCACTGCTCCTGTCCTCCCTGTTCCTTCCATTCCCTCCCAGCACCGGCGGCTAATAAAGCCCTCCTGCTCCCCCCCCCACTGCTGTTGCTGTCCTCTTCACTCCCTCCATTTCCCATCCCCACACCAACCTCAGGGTGCCCAATCCCCGTGTCGGCATCATGAACCCCCCACCTCATGTGGCAAACTGGAAGCCCACCCCAGTGTGCCCAAATATATGTTTTTTCCTGTAAATAAAGAAACTATCCTCTGACATATTTTTTTACTGTAAAAAAACAGTCCCTCATTGTCGCCCCAGTCCCTCCCCATCCCCACCCTCCCACTGAGCACCCACCTTCCCTTAACCCCTCTTACCCCATACTTACCTCCGGAGGTCAGTGCTGTCATCTTCTCTGGACCTGGACATGTCTGCACTCTTCAAAACCAAACCACAAACTGAAGAATTAAAGGTAAGCTCCGTATAATGGCAGTCAATTGGATTTTCAACTTATGTTGATATACTAACATACTATTTGCCAGCAGATTAGACCTTACAGTCTATCAAGTCTGCTCGAACCTCAGATCCCTAGTTGGGTGCCGAGGCACTCCCCCCCCCCCCGTGTTCCAGAAACCCCTATCATCCATCTCCACTCCCCTGGGACAGGCCATCATCTGATACATCCACTTTCTGTGTCTGTCCCACCCTCTCTTGAAGCCCTCTACTGTGGATCTCTGAACCAGCTCGCCAGGCAGTGCATTCCAAGGGTCCACCACCCTCTCAGTGAAAAACCTCCTCCTCTTTTCCCCCCTCACCCTTCCACCTTCCAACTTCAAACCATGCCCTCTGGTGATACCTCCCTGCTTTAGTCTAAAGATCCCCTCCATGTTTACCCTATTTATTCCCTTGAGGTACTTGAAGACCTCAATCATGTCCCCTGTCTCTCCTCTCCTCCAATGAAAACAGGCAGAGCTCCTCAAGTCTGTCCTCATAAGTCAAATCCCCAGCCCTCGGTATCATCTTAGTTGCCCTCCTCTGTACCCTCTCCAGGAGCTGTATGTCCCTCTGCTGTGGTTCCAGTACCGTACACACAGTACTCAAGGTGTGGTCTAACCAGTCCATTGTACAGTGGCAGAATCTACTTCCTTGCTCCTAGAGGTGATCCTTAACGATGCATCCCAACATCCTGTTTGCCTTGCTAGCCACTCTCCTGCACTGCTCAGAGTTATTCATACATGCATCCACCATGACCCCTAGGTCTTTTCTCCTATTGAGGCCTCCAGCACCTCCTCCCAGGGTGTACCTGTGTTTGGGGTTTCTCCGCCCAAGATGTAACACCATGCACTTGGTGATATTGAAATTTAATTTCCATGTGTGAGCCCAGCTTTCCAGGGTGTCCAGGTCCCCTTGCAGGGCCAACCTCCCCTCTTCTCCCTCAACTACTGCTCCCATCTTGGAGTCATCAGCGAAGAGACTCATTTCACACCCTATACCCTCCCTGATGTCCGATATGTATGCATTAAACAGGATCGGACCCAGGACCGAGCCCTGCGGTACCCCACTACCAACCTCTCTAGGGTTTGAGAGCTCCCCACAGACCACTACTCTCTGGGTGCATCCAGCTAGCCAGTTTTCAATCCATCTGACCATCAAAGGGCCTACTTCTAACCCCATCAGTTTCTCCACCAGACCATTGTGGGTGACAGAGTCAAACGCCTTGCTGAAGTCCGAGAATAATACATCCACAGGCTTTCCCCTGTCCAGTTCTGATGTTACCCATTTGTAGAACTCCACAAGATTGGTTTGACATGATCTACCTGGCACAAACCCATGTTGCCAACTATCCAGACCTCCCAACTCCTCCAAGTACACCCCCCAGTCATTCCTTTAGTATACTCTCCATTAATTTTCCCACCACCGAGGTCAAACTGATGGGTCTAGAGCAAGAGTTCTCAAACTTTGTCATAGTGAGCCTCCCCTAAACCATGGAAAAGACCTTGAGCCTCCCCCAAAATACAGAAATATTTTTTGGGCCTCCCCATAGAAAAAATAGCCTACTTTTCACAGGTACATCAGGAATAAATTGAAACCTCTTTGCATAGCTGGCTCTCATGTTAGCTTATTGTAACCCCGTCCCAAAAGGACAATCTACTTGCTCAATATTTGACTCTCGAACCATTGTTACCCTTACTGCCATACCTTCATGGATCAGATTGCTTTCTGTTTGCCCTCTAACTAGAATAACCTTCCTGATGACATCTGCCTCTCCCCCTGCTCTTAAGCAACTTCTCAGAGATCATTTTGCTCCCTCCTGCTCTTATTCCTAGTACCTGTACGGCTAACTCTTGTATTTGGACAGTTCTGTTGCCAGTCTAATTGATCAATTGTTCATTACATTGTTAGTTTATTGTTAATTTGTTTGCACTTTTATTCATTTTGTATTGCTTGAGTGTTTTGCAGTTACATTCTGAACTGTATTCTCTCTACCCTTCCCTGGGTACACCCGTATAAGCCATAGCTCAGTGTACAGTACCTTCCCTGGTCACAGACTTGTGAATAAATACATAAATTCACCTACTATTATCCTCTTTCAGCTTGCTTTATCCCCTCACACAAAATCTATAAAGTTCAAAAGTGAATAATACTTTTTCAAGACTTGCTTGAGCCTCCCCTGGAACAGGTTGGGGCCTCCCAAGGGAGGCTGGCCTCACCATTTGAGAACCCCTGGTCTAGAGTTACCTAGTACTTCCCTCAACCCCCCTTTATGGAGTGGCACCACATGTGCCTCTCATCAATCCCTAGGTACCCTCCCTGTCTCCAGTGACCTGTTGAAGAGCTCCGCCAGGGGTGCAGCCAGTATGTCCGCCAATTCCCCTAGTACTCTCGGATGAATGCCATCCGGTCCAGGAGATTTGTCTTTCTTTAGGGCCTTGAGGGCTAACCACACCCTTTTGGTGGAGATAGCATCATCCGTCCCCTCCACCTTACTGGCCTTTTTATCCTTATCCAGATGTGACACCCCTGGGGTACCTCTCCCTCCCTCTTGTTCCATTTCTGTTGCTCCCCTGATCCCACTCACTGCCACTTCTATCCCCATCATGTCTTGCTTTGTAGATATCCCATCCCCCTACCTAGTGAACACAGAGGCAAAGTACTCGTTAAATACCTCTGCCTGGTCCCTTGCCTCTTCCACCCACCCTCCTTCTGATCTCAATCGCTGGGATGGCCCTTAGTTTTTCTCCACTCCCCAATGTACCGGAAGAACCCCTTTTCCCCCTCCATGTATCCCCTGTGCCAGCCGCTGCTCTTTACTGGACTTTGCTCCCCTCACCATCTGGGAGACTTCTCTAGATGCAAGATGGTACATTTCCTTATCCCTATCCCCTCTTGTTGTTTTATATTTTTTGTAGGCCGCCTTCTTTTCTCTGACCGCTAGCTGCACCTCACTGGACCACCAGCATGGTTTATGTGACCTTGCTCCCTTACGTTTCAACTTAGCGCAGATCCTGACTGCCTCATGAAGTCCCCATTTTATGATCTCCCATCTCCTTTCCACACTTGTCATTGATGCAATCCCCTTCAAGTGATCCTTGAGAATATTTCCCATGCCCAGATGATATGACAGCCATTTTCAGGAATTTTGGCTCCAAATTTTCAATATGGTGTTCTTTGGACCCCTCCTCATGAATACTGTCACTTTCATTTCGTTACTCGGTCCCGAAAGGAGATTTCACGGTCGCTGCGCGGAATCATCTTTCGGGACCGATTAACGAAACAACAGTGTTACTATTCATGAGGTGGGGTCCCAAAAAGCCATGTTGCAAATTTGGTGAAAAATTCCCCAAAATGACTGCATTACAAGCGTGCATTGCGCAGTTTCTACGAACGCTCCTAACTTCATCAATTTTTAATGTTTTCACTCTAGATTTTCAACATTGCCATTTTTGCACACCTTCTTATTAACAGTACAGCAGTCATTTTTTGCATCCTGCCTGAAACATGTTTTTGCACCTGTAGCACAGAATGGTGAAGTTCCTCTGCAAAAGCACCTTTCGGGACAAGTAAACAAAATAACAGTGGCACTCTTCAAGAGGTCCCAAAAAGACCATGTTGAAAATTTGGTGAAAAAACTCCAAAAAATAGTCGAGTTACACCCGGAAGTTCAAAATTTTCTACGCACATGTGTAACTTCGCTCATTTGACAGCTCGCCACAGCTGTATTGGCTCTGGCTAGAGTTTGTTTCATACAGTTTCCCATCATCACAAAACACTCATCACGAGAGTTGGCAGCATCAGACTTGATGCCATCACCTGTGATGTTGTCAAAAATGATGCTATCACCGCTGATGTTGTCAGAGGTGATGTCATCACATCTAGAATGTGGGATTTACTGATATAGACAGTGGCAGATTTAAAAGGTTGGGCAGTAGGAACAGCCCCAGAGATCTGGTGTTCCTCTGCAGCTACACAGGAGCAGTGTGAGCTCATTTGGGTTCAATGACTTGAGAGCCTCAATATGCTTTGATTGATCAACAAATGGTGAGTGTGTCAATGTAACACTTGCAAATGTGACTTATGTAGCATTTTGAAAACTGACAAGGAAAATAGCATGCATAATATTTCTTAGTGTTAGCTGATGAAGTACTATGTGAATACAAATTTATGACTGATTGTGCATCTATTTTGAACCCGCAGGACCACTCCTCTCGAAAAAGTTGGCAGGCGTGTTGGGGCATATGTTTGGTGGCCAAGCAAGACAATAAAAGCATTAAACTTATGACTGAAGCATCAACAGTTTTTCAGTTGCTGGCCCGGTGGCGCTGAGGGCTGAGGCGCTGGTCACCTTACCTTGCACTACGCCGCGACCTGTGTTCGGGAATGAACATGGGCCACCAGGGGTCTGCAGGGGTGGAGAAGGATTGAGTGTCCGATGGACTGCTCTCCTTCTCCAGGGTAGAGGTCCTCAGTAGTCAGTGCTTGCCTGCTCCTAGCTGAGGCTGGGGAGCAGGTGCCATGTTGCAGGGGTGAGGAAGGCAGACCGCCAGGAGCGCATGTGACTTACGCACTCCTCCGCTGCGTCATTGCATGCCACAACTCCTTGGGTGTAAACACCAGGAAAAAGGAAGAGCCACAGAACTATGGTGGAGGGCGCCTCACAGGCTCCGCTGCTGGCCAGCCACGGCATTGGCCCACTGGATCCAGTCCTCGATGGGGGTTGGGGAACCTTTCAAGCCCCGCAAGGGGGGGTAAGCCCTGGGAGCTCGGGTCAGCGCCTGGTGGTGGATGCTGGAGGACTGGGCTGGGGGCTTCCTCTGGATGTCAGCTGGCCAAGGAGTCAAAAAGTAACAGAAAAAAAAATTTTCAGTTCACTGGTTGAATGAGCACCTCCTGCCTAGCGTTTGAACTTTGTCTTATGAGCTCAGTCTTAGTGGACCTGAAAAATAAAACAGGCTGGTTGCCATGACCCCCCATTTTCAAACTGAAAGTGAACACCAAGAAATGTAAAGTGATGCACAATGGAAATTAAAATCCCCATACAAAATATTGCATCGCTGAGGCCCCAGTCATATTGACATCTTAATGTCAGATCTCAATATGGCCATCATGGATGTCACTAAAACTTTTGTAAATATCTGTAACCAGCATGCCCCCAAAAGTTAAGCATATAAGAAAAAAACAGAACTCTTGAATAATAGAATCAATTAAAAAGATGATTAGGGTTCAGAACTAAATCTGCAAAAAGGCAAATAAAACCACAAGTACAGAGAACTGGGACCTATTTAAAAAATGTCACAACGAGTGTAAAAAAGCTATTAAGAAAACAAAAATAAGTTATTATAAAAGTAAAACTGCTAATACTACAGACCCGAAAGCTTATTGGAACATTATTCATGATTTGGAAAAAATAAGGAAGTCATGTTCTCAAATTAAATTGATCAATGAAAATGGAGAAGCTTGTTCCCAAAAGAGTGCTTTTAATAATAATAATAATAATAATAATTTTATTTGTATAGCACCTTTCAATATATCAAGGTGCTGAACAATTTTAAAAACAGTTCAAAACACTACATAAAAACAGAACATGTACATAAAAATCAGCATACCAACAAAATAGAATATTTATAATAAAATCCAAACATTAATAAATAACTTAATTATCTAAAAAAGCCATATTCCACAGATAAGTTTTCAGATCTCTCTAAAAAGCTCCATGGAGGTGCACTGCGTAACCGACATGGTAGAGAGTTCAAAATGGGTGCAGCATGCGAAAACACTTGCTGCCGGAAGATTTTAAACTCACTCTTGGGATCTCTAACAACCCCATGTCGGCCGAGCTGGAGTAATCGGTCAGGGCAGTAAGGAACCAGGAGGTCTTTCAGATAGGCTGGACCCTGGTCGTGAAGGGCTTTAAAAGTCAGTAAAATGACTTTAAAGGTGATCCGCCACCGCACAGGAAGCCAGTGCAGTTCGCGCAGCATGGGAGTGAGATGACAGGACCTACTTGTCCCAGTCAATACCCGGGCTGCAGCGTTCTGTACCAGCTGTAACATCCTGAACAACTATTTTTGTATCTTCCCTGATGTTCAGGTCCCTATGGATCCTCCAAAAAAGGTTTCTAAGGAGGAGAATGGAAACAAAATTGAAAAATAAAGTTTTACTCCGTGTTTCCATTTAAAACAAATACAACTCAAAGAGGTGAGCCTTGAAATCATGACATGTGGCCTAGATAAAATTGAAATCAGGGGCCAGACATTCAAAACTTTGGGCTGAGCGCAAATCATTTGTTCAGATTTTGCGCACCATTTGCAAAGGGCTGCAATATTCAAAAGACCAAATAGCATCAGCCCAACAGTGTAGCGCCAGCACTAAAAGATAATGTATGCGTGTGCAAAGTGAGGGGTGGGGACATGAATACAGGTGCAATGGTATATTTGGTGCCGTAGCACAATATGTGTTAGCGTAACACGTAGCATGGAGCAAGTTAATGCCCAGAAGAAGGTAGTTTGAACTCTGAGCAAAACAAGGATGGGGGGTGTGGACACAGCAGCAACAGACAGCAAGACTGAATGCAACAACAGCATCATGGTGCACCTGATGACTGCAGTCATTGAGGAGGCAGAGAGGGCAGACAGCCACCCTGGGCCATTCCATATGCCAAGGAAGAGATATGCTGCAAGCAGATGGTACCGGCCACGAGTCCTAGCAGGGTACCCTGGCAGTGTCCACGATGCCTTCATGTTCTGGCACCAGTTCCAACCCTGCCAGGCATTTAATGGTGGCCTAGTACCCGGTGGACACCTTGCCAGTGAGTACATGCAGCACACACCCCCAATCCCCCAATAGGGGGTACACCAACACAATCCAGCACACATATGCTGCACTGAGGAGAGGGAGGGTGTACAGGTGCCCAGGATGCACCACATAGTAGGTGCTGCCCCACAACTGGAGTCATCCACATAATGAACATGTTCCAATGATGGGAATGCCCCTGACATTATTGGGCCTGTATGATGGTATGTGTCTGCCCCCTCACCCCAGGTACATACCGCACACCTGTACATAACCCCATCACACATAGCTAGCCATGTGTGTGTTACTGTGAGAATCCCATACCATTGGCACAGCGTATGTGGGTCATTGGACAGTATGACAGTGTTTTCCACTGTCAGAACACACCTGCCAGCTGGGCCTATCTATGTGTGGATAACAGCATTCAATATTACCTGACGCACAGTATGTATTGATGTGTCCCTCAGAATACCGGCTACTCATGGTACTGTAGTGTATGATACACACTGTAGCAGAAACAATATGTCTATGGCATGCAGCACAACCACCCGTGCCTGTGGTGCTTTTCCCCTGGGGCACAATAGTCTGTGCTGCTGTGTACAAACCCAGCCTGCAGCTACTTGACTTGTAGTTCCAGTCTGCTATGCAGGTGGTACTGTGTGCACCCTGAAATAGCCCAAGCAATCTACACATGTAAATACATACACAACAGGCCATAATGACATGCTAATGTGGCTGTTTGCCCTCAGAATGCCTAAGTAGGCTCATTTGCATATATGTTTTGAATATGGCAAAGTTTTGTTCCAGACAAATGTGTTTGCCCTGAGCAAACATGTCTGAACCTTAGCACGGTTCTACAGTATTTTGCCTACACTGCTGTTTCCAGTTGTTATGCACCACTTCTGTGCTAGTGCCCACAGTGGCCACGTAGTTCACCTGTGCCTGACTCCACTGCTGTGCACTGGGCTGCTGTTGCTGTTTGCACTGCCCAGTTGCTATAGTCAGAGCTGTCTTCTTTGCTGGGCTATCTTTGCACTGCACTCACAGCCATGTTTGCCCACCTTCATTTGCCCACTATATTCAGCAGTGTTTGCCCCTAGTCTATTCCTCTGAATATTGCATGCTATTGGCTGTGGGCTAAATTTGCCCACTGGACAGCGCAAAATTTGCCCCATGGGCAAAGTTTTAAATACTGGGCCCCAGATTTTTAAAAGATTCAGTAAATATGATTTCTCTGGTGGTGACCCAATTGTTCAATTGTAGTGTCACAGAGGGAATATTCCATCCCTGGGGGCTGTAGTTGGCCAATTTTCAGAGATACCTTCTACAGACTGCAGTCCTGCTCCATCTGCACACACCTGTCTGGGTTCAGGAAGGATGTCGCTAGACTCCAGGCAGAGTTGGTCAGGACTTGAGGAACCCCTGCCCCACCCAGGGGCCACCCAGTCTACCACCGTCACCTCGGAGGATGTGAGGGATGAGGAATGGCTGCACTATGGTGGGCTCTGGAATGGTAGGAGTGGTGGCACAGAGGCACACTCCTCAACCAGTATGACTACATAATTCCTACTCCACTATGTCAGGGTGGGACTGCAGGGAGGAGGCACCTGCGGTAGTGATTGAGAAGGATGATGGGGCCCTTCATTGTGGAGAACCCAAGGAGGGTGGTAGAAGACCCCATGGGAGCAGGAAGCAACTTCTGGTGGGGGACTCAATTGTCAGGGGGATAGTTTTGGGAAAAGTAAGAGGGGGGCAGGTTAGATGCCTATGCGCTGCCATGGCCTGGAGTGATGGAAAGCAGAGCTTGAGGATTGCTAGGGCAGCAAGATGGGAGGGAAAGTTTGATGTCATTGTCCACCTGGGGATAAAAGACATGACTTGGGATGGGACTGGGATAGTACAGGGCAAGTTTAGGGAGCTGGGGAGTGGCCTTAAGACAGGTATCTCACTCAGTAGCTTTCACTGAGGTGCTGCCTATCTATGAAAGGGGGGAGGAGAGAGATCTCCACACCAGGAGCTTCAGCTCATGGCTGAAGGAATGGTGCAGAGAGGAGGGGTTTAGCTACATTGGGGACTGGGGACCCACCTCAGAGGATAAGGGCCTATACAGGTGTAATGGCCTGCATTTATTTGGAAGGGGAACCACAGTCTTCAGTAGACAGTTTAAATGTTACTTTGATGAACATTTGAGCTAACTAAGAGGGGTGGTGGAACAAATCAGGGAGGCAAAAACTGCTCCCCCCATAGGCTTAAGTAGAGAGTAGGGAGAACCCAAAGGAATAGGAATCCCCCAGGGTGCAAATTAATAAAGGAAGCAGGGTGGTAGAGACAAAGGGGGAAGGAAAGGGGAGCATTAAAAAGAGAGTGGGGGAGGAGAGAGGACAAAAAGGAAAAAGGGGGGAAACGGAGAGGAAACAAAATCTGGAAGGTCATGTATGTGAATTCTAGAAGTCTAGGAAATAAGATTCTGGACCTAGAGACCATCATGGTAAAGGTCAGCCTGGATATGGTGGCCATTACCAAGTCATGGTGCACTGAAAAACTCACTCAACTGCATTTCCTCTGGAACTGCTTATTGTAGTTGTAATATTTTTATGACTATGTATTTGATGTGGAATCTGTATTAATGAGCACCTGTGCTCAAAGGTAATCCCCAAAGTTTTCAATAAATAAATAAGATCATGACAGGCTACACCTCAGTAGGGAGGGTTCTAGGCTACTTAGGGACAAACTGGGGAATTATATAACCTCTACACTTAATTAAAACTACTAAGGTGGGGACAGTGGCATGCAAGCCCAAAGACTCCAAGAGGCGGAGGTCAATGAACCTCCCCCTACAGTGATGGAAGAGATCTGGAAAGAGGAGGTGGAATGGGTGAAAAAACAGTTAACAAAGGATGGAGGGGGTGAGGAACACATAACAATGGAACAATGGTAGGTGGGGGTGCACACAGAGGTGAGAAATGTGAAGAGAAGAATAGAGGGAAGGGAAAGAAGGACAGATTCTAGGTGGAGGGTGGTATCTCTGAATGTGTAGAGCCTTGGAAACAAGATGTATGACCTGCAGACAGGAGAGTGGACATAGCAGCAGTAACTGAGACTTGGGCAACACCACATCATGACTGGGACCTTGCGATCCCTGGATACAAACTATACAGGAGGGACAGGGTATTTGGGAAGGGGAAGGGGTGGAAGTTTACATCAGGGAGAGAATAACTTGCATGGAGGATGAATCAGAGGAAGGGAAGGTGGAGGCATTATGGGTTCAGTTACAGTCCAATGGAGGGAGAAAGGTGAGGTTGGAGGTGGTTTACAGACCACTCAACATGGATGAGTAGAAGGACAGGGAACTGAACTTGCAAATATTGGAAGCTGTTGGAAAAGGAGAGGTAGCAATTGTGGGGGACTCCAACCTGCCCAAGGTGAACTGGAGCATACCATCCACAACACATGCTAGGAGTCAGTTGATCCTGGAAGGACTGCAAAATGGGTTCCTGACTCAGGGTGTCACAGAACTAACAAGAGTAGAGGCAATTATTGATCTAGTGCTCACAAATAGGGAGCATGTACAGGAAATAATGGCCAGGGAACCCCTGGGTGGGAGTGACCATTGCACAGTGTGGTTCCAGTTGGATATGGCAGGGAAAGCATCCCAACTAACACCAAAATCTTAGATTTTCATTTCATTTCATTTTTATTTTTTAGACTTGTAAGCAGAATGAGCAAAACTGCCCGTTTTCACCAGCGACAAGTTACAAATGACACAAACATACAGATCCATACATACAAACATGAAACATTATATGAAATACAAAATACAAAACCATAAATATCATTACAAATACTCAGTAAAACATGTGCAATTATCATTATCCATCAACCAGTATTTTAGTCTAGATTTAAAAGACCATAAAGACTTACGTTGTACAATATCAACAGGTACTGAATTAAAAAACAATGGGGCCCTATACAATATAGATCTCTGTCCAAGAACAGTACGAAACAGAGGAAGTTCAAAAGTAAATTTAGATTGAGACTTAGTTCCATAAAGGTTCGAGAACCTTGAAAATAAGGACATAACTGCGGGAGATAGAAGACCATGCATAACCTTATACAGCAGAATACCTAATTTATATGAAATTCTATTTTCTAAGGACAAACAATTAGAACTCTTAAACAAAAAACAATGGTGGATTCTATAAGGGGCATCAAGCATAAAGCATAGAATTGAAATATATAGCACCTTAAGCTTATCTAAAAGTGTACCAGAGAAGGATGAATAAACAATAATACCATAATCCATAACACTCATTAGGAAACTATGAGAGAGAAGAAACCTGGAATCTTTTGTCAAAAAATGCTTAACCCTATACAGTAAACCTAACTGCTGATGGAATATTTTCCTTAGATTATTCAAGTGGGCTTCAAAGGACAATTTTGGATCAAACATTATCCCCAAATATTTAAAATTGTTCACAAATTCAATGACCTTACCATCCAATGTATGAATCTGAGGAAGATTGACACTTTCAATAACTTTGTTGGAAAATAACATCATTTTAGTTTTACTTGAATTAAGTACCAAACAATTTACGAAGAGCCAATTCTGGAAAGAATCAAAATCAAATTGGACATCTGCCAATGTATCACTGGGATGAGAACTAATTCTGTATATTACAGCGTCATCAGCATAAAAAATCAAAGATGTACGAGAACATACTGTAGGAGCAGAATTCATATAGAGTGAAAAAATCAAAGGACCAAGAATGGACCCTTGAGGTACCCCACATTTAATAGTACTAAAAGAGGAAATACAATCACCAATTCGAGTACAATGAGATCTTTTCATAAGATAATCAAAAAACCAAAGAGAATTTAGGAGGGCAGGATTCAGGAAGATGGGCGAAGTGCTAAGAAGCCACCTGGTAGGCATCAGAGCAGATATGGGGTGGACCAAAGGTGGTTCATCATTAAGGAAGGAATACTGGTTGCCACAGAGGAGTGCATTAGGCTCAGGGGAAGAATACAAGGGCCAAAGAGCCCAGTTGGTTCAGTTCTGGGGTCACCCAGGCAGTAAAGAAAAAGAGGTCAGCCTATAGAAAATTCAGGAAGACCAAGAGAGAGGTGGATAGGAAAAATTACCTAAGGTTGGCTAGTGAGGCAAGCAAGGAAGTCCGGTGGGCTAAGGCACAGAAGGAGCTGCAGATAGCTGAAGGAATTAAGAAGGGGGAGAAGGCTTTTTTCTCTATATAAGTGAGAAAAGGGACATGAAGGATGGGATTGTTAGGCTTAAGAAAGGGAGGAGTGGGTGGAGGATAACAGGGGAAAAAGAAGAGATACTAAATGAATACTTCTGTTCCGTCTTCACCAGGGAGATGGGCCAGTGCCTTCAGGAAGGAGAAGAGGAGCGGGGGGGAGGGGAACACAGATGTAGTGACAGAGGATAATAGAATGAGGAAGGGGCTGCTAGCATTGAAGGTGAGAAAATCACCAGGCCCGGACATAGTACATCAAAGGGTACTAAGCGATCTGGCTGAGAAACTGGCAGGGCCACTGGCAGGCCTATTTAATAGTTCCATAGAATCAGGCATGGTACCGCAGGACTGGAGAACCGCACATTTGGTGCCCCTCCACAAGATCAGTCCCAAGGATGACCCAGGGAATTACAGTCCAGTATGTTGGACCTCAGTCGTGTACAAGCTCATGGAGACCATACTTAAGGAAAAGTTGGTAGAATATCTAGAGAAGCATTGTCTCCAGGATGCAAGGCAGCACGGGTTCATTGGGGGGATCATGTCAAATGAATATGATTGACTTCTTTGATTGGGTCACTAAGAGTGTAGACGGGGCCAAGTGGTAAACATCCACTATCTGGATTTCAGCAAGGCCTTTGATTCTGTGCCCCACAAAAGGTTGATCAGGAAGTTAGTGGACCTAGGGGTTGGGGCTAAGATGTCTAAATGGGTGGAAAACCAGCTGAGGGACAGAACCCAGAGGGTGGTTGTTGGGGGGTAGTTATCTGTCACCAGTGAGGTCACCAGTGGGGTCCTGCAGGGCTCGGTGCTGGGACCAGTGTTGTTCAATGTCTTAATCATTGACATTGGGGATGGCATTAAGGGCAAAATGTCCCTATTCATGGATGACACCAAGCTGTTCAGGACAGTGGACACAGCTGAAGGGATATAGGACCTACAGGATGATCTGGAAAAGCTGGGGAGGTGGTCCAGGATTTGGCAGCTCGGCTTCAATGCCAAGAAATGCAAAGTTATGCACACTGGAGCCAAGAATCCCAGGATGGAGTACTACCTGGGTGGAGTCCAGGTATCTGCATCAGAGGAGGAGAAGGACCTGGGAGTGATGATCATTAGTGACCTGAAGCATTCCACTCAGTGCAAGAAAGCAGCAGCAGGGGCAAATAAGATGCTGGGATACATAGCTAGGTGGATCAGTAGAAGGAGAGAGGATATTATACTACCCTTGTACAGGTCATTGGTGAGGCCACATCTAGAGTATGGAGTTCAGTACTGGTACCCACACCTCAAAAAGGACATTAACCTGCTGGAGAAGGTCCAGAGGAAGGCTGCAAAGATGACAGCAGGTCTGCAGAGTAAGGCATATGAGGAGAGGTTGAGGGCACCGAACATGTACTCCGTGGAGGAAAGGAGAGAGCAAGGGGGCATAACTGGGACCTTCAAATACTTGAAAGGGATAAATAAGGTGGCTAAGGAGGGTCTCTTTAAGCTGAGTGGCAACCATAACAAGAGGGGGTAGTCTAAGCTGGGGGGGAGGTTTAGGAGGGCAGTCAGGAAGCACTTCTTCACAGAGAGGGTGATGGACACTTGGAATGCACTGCCAGAAGAGGTGGTCTCTTTGAAGATAGTGGGCAGCCTCAAAAGAGGCTGGGATAGGCACAGGGGGAAGGTAAGGATTATGGGTAAGGAAGATGGGAGGAGTAGGGAGGGGGCAGGGACAGTAGCTCATGCTGTGGACCCTACAATATGAGCAGACTACAAAGACCAAATGGCCTTCTTCTGCTGGCTTCTTCATATGTTCATATGATGGGAACATGGTCATACCTGCTCAGGAAGGATTGGGTGGGAAGAAAAAGAGGGGGTGTAGTGCTTTATGTGAGGGAAAGCATAATAGCAATGGAGACATAAGGAATATATGGGGAAGCAGAGATACTGTGGGTCACCCTGGAGACAGGGAATAGAGCCACTCTTCACACTGGAGTGATCTACAGACCTCCAGGACAGGAAGAGGAATTGGATAAAGTACTGTCGAAACTATTGGCAAGATGGCAGAAAAGGGAAAGACGCTGCTGGTGGGGGACGTCAACCTGCTGGATATGGATTGGAGCCTCCCAGCAGTGGCTTCAGCTAGAAAAAGGAACATCCTGGAGTCTCCACAGGGGGTATTCCCCTGACAACTAGTCAGTGAACCTACTTGTGATGGGGCAATACTGGACCTTGTATTCACTAACAGGGACAGCATTGTAGATGTCAAGGTGGGAGTCCATCTGGGGACCAGTGATCACCATACGGTGTGGTTCAATATAAGGACAGCTGAGGAATCAAACCAAACAAGGGCAAGGGTCCTGGACTTCAGGAGACCAGATTTTATAAATATGAGTGAATGTCTCAGGGATGACCTGATAGAGGGATAGCCTGGGTGGAGTGGAGGAACTGTGGGCAAAGCTAAAAGGGAGCACAGTAAAGGCAACAAACCTGTGCATCAAACAAGTGAGCAAAAGCAAGAGGAAAAAAGAGACCATTGTGATTCTCAAAAAAAAAAAAGGTGGTTGAAAGGCAAAGTCTAAAAGAGTAGGGTGCAGAAGTTATAAGGAGATGCAGAGGGAGGAGGATTGGGAGGTGTATCAGTGGAAACAGAGGGAAGTAGAGAAAGCAGTAAAGAGCACAAAGGTGCAAACTGAAGAGATAATAACCTAGGAGGTAGTGAAAGTGGGCAAGACATGTTTGGGGGTATGTAAGTGAAAAGAGGAAGATGAGAGATGGGATTATGAGGATAAAAAGGGAAGGGGGGACTGTGCAGAAGGGGACCAGGAAAAGGCATACATTCTGAACAAATACTTTGTTTTGGTATTCATAAAGACTATCCCAGCTTTCTCTCCTAACACTAGCCCTCTGCAGCCATCCCTTCCTCTCTCTCTTTGCCAGCTCCTATCCGCTACCTGACCTTGCTCCTGATCCCAACTTGCTCTAATCCCTGCTGTCACAATCTTCCCATCCCCTGCCTATTATCCCCCTAACTTGTCAGTATTTGACCACACTTTTATTTTCTATTTTTCTTTCATTTTCATTTGTAATTGTTTTTTCAGGGCTATAACTGCAATACTCTTGCTCTTGAATGTTTTGCCATGCTATGACTGTAAAAACTCATATGATCCTACTAGGAACATCCTCTATACTACCTGTGCTGCTTAGCTTATTGTTTAATGTTTCACAACACCTTGTTAGTGTGTCTCGCTGTAATCTACTGTTTGTTATACCTGCAATGTCTGCCGTGTAACCTCCCAGGTCATGCCTGAAAATAGTCATCTCTATGGCTAACGCACCCACCCGGTAAATAAAAATGAAATAAATAAATAAAGGAAGGTGAAGGGGAGGGGCCACAAAAAGTAATAGAAGCTTTGGAGGAAGGGAGGGAGTGGACACTATTATATTTTCAGAGGACAGAGTCCTGAAAGGACTGGCTAATTCAAAGTTGGGCAAAGCAATTGGGCCAGATGTGGTACATCCAAGAGTATTGAGGGAGCTCAGGAAGATACTGGCTACACCTCTGACAGTCTTATTTAACAGTTCACTGGAAACAGTAATGGTTCTGGAGGACTGGAGGAGGGCAGTTGTAACCCCACCATACAAAAGTGGTAGCAGGGAGGAGGCTGGCAATTATAGTCCAATCAGCCTGACATCGGAGGTGGGAAAATTAATGGAACCACTGCTGAAGTAAAGGATTGTGGAATATCTTGAATCCAGAGGCTTACAAGACCTAAAACACCATGGATTCACAGGGGGAGGTCATGTAAACAAATCTGATAGATTCCTTTGACTGGGTGACAAAGGAATTAGATCAGGGTGGAGTGGTGGACGTGGCCTACCTAGATTTCAGTAAGGCTTTCAACATCATTTCACATGGGAGACTAGTAAGTTAGCTGGGTAGCTTAGGAGTGGGTCCAAAGGTGGTAAACTAGGTAAGAAATTGGTTAGGGGTGTAAGGATAAAGATAGCTGTGTTGTGTTTTCTATTCTCAAATAAGTCAAGTCACACAGAGTGATTATTTCCCTTTGGTTTATTTTCTTGCGAGTTTCATCAATTCAGATACATGTATTCTTGCTTCTTGTTTGGTGCTAGCTCATTCAATTTTATACAGGGTTTATATAAAGAATTGTTATCTTGAAAAATGTCAATACCCCATTGTAAGCCAATCATATAACAAAATAACATATTAATCATATGGTGTGGTGTACCTTTTCCTTCAAAACAGAGGTGTTATTTCATTTCTTATACAACCTCATAGGTGTTTACTACATTTTCCTTAATACATTTGCCAGTAGGTCAACATAACATAGGCAAAACAATAAGTTTCACTTACACCATAGCAAGGTATATCAACTTAAGGCTTGCCTTTTCATGTTGCTCAAAAATTTATTGCCCAAACATGCTGTTATCTAATAAATTGCCCAAACATGCTGTTATCTAATACATTGCCCAAGCATGTTTTCAATAAGGTAAACGCATATCATCCTAAAAAAGATTCTTTCTAGTATTCTGGCACTCCTTCCTAAAGAAGGTTATTCACAGACCATTTGGTATTATATATTTGTGAAATAATCATATTACAAAAATAATATAAAAGGTGAAAGCTAAATATCATTAAATGTGAAATATTACAAATATAAAAGTGAGTAAATATTACACTACAATCCATATTAATAAATGTTACACTACAATCCCCCCTTTGTGACTCTGTAATTGGAGATCACACAAGACGATGTTGCCTTTGTAATATTTTTATTTGTCGAATCATGTGTCTCATCTTACGATACAATAATAATTGTATGATAACAAGAACACATATTACTGCAATACCACATACCACCACTACTAAGGTTGGACTAGTACCCAAAGCAGCAGAACCCCAATTCCACCAGGATATAATGGGGATGTAAGATGACTGCTTCTCTGCCTCTTTAGCAGAGGCCATTTGTGAAAAAATAAGTCCTTTTGTTTGTTGGCGATGCAACAAGTCACCAAGTGTCATTTTACTAATTTTGGGTAATTCAAAATGAGGTGGAGTTGCCAAATCAGTGAGTAAATCAAAGGCCAGACTAGAACCATCAATATGGGTAACATTCATTTGGCTATAGGCAGGACATTCTCAGAGGGTCCAATTTGCAACCCACCAAGTTTTGTCACTAAACCCCCATACATTCCAAGGTTGACCTGCGATTACACACCGTGATTGGTTCCATCTCATAGCTTGGCAGTATTCATTTGCAGACATTAGGGTAAATTTACATTGTTCAGGAAACCATGGGGCAGTTGCTGTATCTTCCCCACATATTATGGTTTCATGTTCTTGTACACGCTGTTGTTTAGGTAAGACAACATATTCATTGTGTACTGAGATAATAGTGTCACCTGGTATTTGGAGTCTCATGATCTGGTCATGTATTAATACTCCCAAATTACTGATTTGCTACGATATTTTTGGTGGTTCAAAACATACAGGTATTATCACTAGTATGGGAATCACATCGTGCAGCACGTGTGCATATTGATTTGGTGAATTCCATACTTTTACCATAGCTAGGGTGGTAGGAATGCAGTGGAATGATCCAATAATTTAGTCACATTGGTATCACCTATTCCCAAAGGTAACCTATTTGTTTCAATTCTGTTCAATTCATTGACTAGATAAGCATGTGATTCAGCAGCTAATTGAGAGCAAGCTAGTTCTATATAGCTTTCTTTAGACATATTAGAAAGTGAATTATAAAAACGGACTGCTATCTGAGCAATAATTTTAAAATTCTGTAAGGTTTCTCTAAACTCAAACCAATCAATTTCTTTATTATCAGCCGCTAATTTCACAGTAGCTGATAATGGTCCAGTAGCCATATCTTTTAAAGTTGTTTCTAAAGAACGGATATGACCCTTTAAAACCATAGCATCGATACCATTAGCAACTCCTAATCCTGAGCCTAACCAGCCCCACATGTCTCTCTTACGACGGAATAAACCTGGTGTTGCTTCTGTAGGAATTTGAAATGACCACATTTTGTGTCTATCATGGTATCGATTTAAAGTATTATTATTATAATATTGTTGCCATACTATTACTGAAGCCCGATTCCTACATTGAAGCGGTAATAGTGGAAAAGGCAAATGTAGCAAAACATTATAATACTGTAATTTACATGGATAATATAGAGGATATATATTTTGTGTCAAAATAATACCATCTGATGGGGCAAGAATTTTTGCCCTGATATACCTAATTTTTGATACACTATATTCCATGCAGCAAAATTATGCTATGCTGTTCGATTAACATCACATACCATACCTGGCCATTGTGCATCTATAAAATAACGCAAATACGTTAACAATGAGTATTCATTTGTTAATGGCAATATTGTAAAAAACTGATTCAACCCTACTGTTACTACTTTAGAAGGATTATATAAAAAATGCCACATATTACATCTTGAACCTTTATAAGATGCATTTAACAATGAAATATTAGATGGATAATGTAACATGTCTTTTAATTGTATTCAAAATAAATTTTGTTCGTCTTTCATTAAATTTATAGTATCTCCCAAAGTGAAGTGGATAGATATTCCTTTCTGGGCTGTTGTGTTCACTACACACATCGCTGTGCCAGGCCAGGCTTCTGGCGAGCATCCCCATGTCGCATTTTGACATTGTCCATAACAAATAAAGTACCATTTGATAAGAAGATATCCAGTATGTTCAAGTCGTTCTCCTAACAATACTGGAATACCCCATGCAGTACGATTGACATAGTTCTTGTTAAATAAACTGTTCCATATGTGCCCTGGGCATCCATTGTATCGGTCGGAAGTTGCCAGGATCAGTAGGTACTGCTCAGTATAAGTACAGAATACATCATTGTACTTCACCTATTGGGAGAAACAGAGCAGTATCAGTTGTCATCAGTTGGCTGATATAATTTACATTGGTCCACATGGACCCATTTGGTCTCTGTAGACCCTTGTCAAATTCATCAGACCTGAATGACCCATGGCCCCAAAACATCAATGACAGTATTGGGCCCCATCCAATTAGCGTCCCAGGGTCCCTTTTGACCAACATTTTCACCATGACATGATGACCCTGTTTAATGGGCGGTATCACTTTTTCATCATGTATCTGTTTGTTTTTCCAATGAGTCTGTGCCATATTTCTGGCAGCATGGGGTAAATAAACAGCTATCTGTTTTTGTAGCTGTTGCGAGAACATATCAGTTTTGATGCGGTCCAACACTGGTGTTGATAGATCGGGATCTGAAGGATAATACAGCCGCATATCCCGTCCAGTCATCAATTGATATGGGCTATAGCCAGTACTCTTGTTTTCAGTACCTCTAATACCCATTAGGATTCCTGGTAAGTACATCACCCACCCTTTACCAGTATCCAACACTGCCTTTTTCAGTACATTTTTCAGAGTGCAATTTAACCTTTCTACCATTCCCGAAGATTGTGGATGGTAGGGTAAATGCAAGCATTGAGTGATACCCAAAATATGACACAAAGCTGTCATTATTTTCACTGTAAAGTGAGTTCCTCTATCACTTTCAAGTATTCTGGGAAAACCCCGTGAGAACACCTGTTCCCATAGCGCCTTTGCAGTAGCTGTAGCACTATCATTTCATATGGGCAATGCTTCTACCCACTTAGAAAATATATCAACAATGACTAATAAATATCAGAACCCCCCTTTTGCAGTAGGCAAGGGCCCCACATAATCAATTTGTAAGCTGGACCAAGGACCATCCGCCAGGGGTATATGCCCTAACCGAACCCTCTTACCAGGCACTGGAGGATTCATCTGTGCACAGATAAGACAAGCCTCCAGGCATTGTTTGACATCTTTTCCCATTTTTGGCCACCAATATTTTTGTGCCAAACTTTTACATGTTTTGTGGAGTCCACCATGACCTCCAATTCGATGATTATCCATGATAATATCTTTTCTAAATGAAGTGGGTGGTATCCACTTCCTAAACCCAGATTGTCATTCCCATACTACCATATCTTCCCATATGGTAACATGTTTGGTTGCACACTGTCCAGTGTCTTTCCATTGATTCCGACAACCCACTATCCAAGCATCTGTATCTTGGATACGCCCCAAACTTGGGACTTGTGAGACAGCAGCTATCCATTTAATATGGTGTATGTCAAATTCATCCATCTCCCACAATTGTGTAGAATCACCTCCTATGGGGTCTACCCATAAGTTTGTTTGTTTGGCTGCAACTTGAGCCAGATTGTCCACTAAGTTATTGTTTAACTCATGGATATCCTTTGGGTTCTTTTGGTGAGCTCTTACTTTACAAATTGCTATTCTCAGAGGTGTTTGAGCTCCTATGTCCCATATATGTTGTAATATGGGAGCAAATGCAACAGGTTCTCCAGATGCTGTCCGTATTCCTTGTTTAGTCCAAACTGGCAAAAAGTCCAGTAAGGAATTCACTACAAAAGTGCAATCCTAGAAGTTATTAATAGCCTCCTGCGGGTAAGCCATAATAGCTCCACGGACTGCCTCCAATTCCGTTCTAGGGGCAGAAAATGATGATGGGCATCACACTAATATTTCTTGATTAATGTTCGGTGTCCATATGGCATATCCTGTGTGGAAATGTCCATCTTCCCAAAAGCGAGAGCCATCTACATAAACATCTCTTGCTTCAGTATTTGGTTCTGTAGCAAATATGGGTTAAAAATCAATTCCCATTACAGTTCCACAATCATGTGCCTCTCGCTCCCATGTCATTAATTCAACTAACATAGGGGAGGTACATTTTTCTACAGTCATATTTTTCCCTTGTAGAGCTAAAGCCCATTTAACCAATCACTGTGAAGACACACCTCTCACATCTCTTTCAAGCAGAAATTTCACTGGAGTGTGAGACATTCACAGGATAATTCTATTAAACCCCACAATATGTTCTGTAGCTTGTATAGCTCAATATACAGCTAACAAATGTTTTACACATTCTTCATATGTCTCTTCCACACGTGAGAAAAATATCCCACAGGACGCAAAGTCCCTGCTCTCTTTTGTAACAGTACAGCATTGATCACCTGATCTGTTGCATGTACCTGTATTACAAAATCAGAGGATTCAGAATGACTAATGAGAGCTGGAGATGTCATTAGTGCTTGCTTTAGAGACAGAAAAGCTATCTGATGTTCTGGTTCCCATTTGAGGATATCAGTTTCCTTTCCTCCCTTCAGTAGATATACAGAGGTTTTGCCATACTAGAGAAGGCTTCAATAAAATCTCTGCAAAATCCTACCATGCCCAAGAACTGTCATAATGCAGTCTTTGTCTTGGGTCGTGGTAGTTGTTGCATCACCCGATTTTTATCAGGATCTACAGTTCGTCCTTCTTTGTTAATACATATACCCAAAAAAGTAACTTGTGACTGTCCAATTTGTGCTTTGCTAGGGTTCATTTTTAACCCTTCATTACGTAAGGCTGTTAGCAACTTGTTCAATAAACTAACATGTTCTTGGTATGCATCAGTCAGCAATAAAATGTCATCAACATATTGTATTATTGCTTCTGGTACTGAAAAACCCAATAATATTTCTGCCAAACATTGATGAAATAAAGTGGGCGATGAGTGAAAGCCTTGTGGCTAACATTGGAATGTGTACTGTTTATCCTGAAAAGTAAATGCAAATTTATACTGACTATCAGGATGAACAAGGATGGACCAAAAGCCATTTGACACATCCAGTACAGTGTAAACTGTAGCCGTAGGAGACAACCGAGATATCAAGTCAGGAAGCCTCGATACCACTGGGGTGACCAAGGGCGTGACCTTATTTAACACCCTATAATCCACTGTTAATCTCCAAGTACTGTTGGATTTGCGTACCGGCCAAAGAGGGGAGTTCACTGTTGAACAGAAAGGTCTAATGACCTCTTGTGACTGTAATTGTTTCAATATCACACATATTTCTTCATAAGTTTCTTTAGGAAAAGCATATTGTTTTTGGGGAGGGGGGTCTGGTCCTTCTATTTGGACTTCCATATTTGACACCCTGCCACACTCTGTAGCATTTTTAGCCCAAATTGATTCATGCCCTTGTACAACAGATTTTATCCATTGTGGCACTCATTTCCATAAATCACTCATGTGATAAATCTTTAATGACTTTACTATGTACACACTATGTGAGTCATCCACATTTGGTCCTGGGTTAGTAGTGCTTCCCTGCCATAGAATCATTTTACTGAGATCCACTACTAAACCATGTTGTGCTAGAATGTCCATAAGCATGATGGTACCTTCATGTGTATTACATTTCCAAAACATACATTTCAGTTGTTGTTCACCTAGCTAAACCAAAACTGGTTTGGTTAAATATGCTGTTAACACACCCCCTGAGAAACCTTGCAAATTGATTTGTCGTTTCCCGTGAGTTGTTAAAGGCATATCACTATCTATTATACTAACAGTAGCATCAGTATCAACTAATATCACTGTCTGGCAGCCCCTGACCATTGCTGATATTGTTGGACACCCTTCCCGATCCTCTTGTAATTGACCAAGGATTTGGAAGGTGGGGGCTTCGTCCCATCATTTCTTTTTCTTCTAATTTCTAGCGAGAAGCTCTTCTTCATCCTCTTCTTCCTCACTATCGCTAGGGGCACTGGGTTCCTTCCGAACCGCTGCAACTGTCTTAGTATTAATCAAATTACTCAGCACTTCAATACATTTTTGTAAGTCTGCCTTACCACCAGGTTTAGCATTATTACCTGGATTTTGAGCTCATCTCCTCTCTAAGACTTGCTTCTGTTTTCCTTCCATATCTCCACCTTTAGCCCAACAATCACGTTTAAAGTGGCCTTCTTTATTGCAATTGTTGTAGGTTAACCTACCCTTTCCTTCTGTTTTGACAATAGCGGCTACCCTTCATTTGTCCTTGCCTTTTTCAGGGGGTTGACCATCCTGTTGCATTCACCAACAGTCTGTCAACAACTCTTCTTTTTCTGCAGCATGTTCCGCATGTTTACATAACATATGTATTGACATAGGTACAATAGTAGCCTGTTGATCTATTAAACTAAGGAAAGGTTCCTTATCTTTACTTGGGTCTGCCATGCCTCCATAGGTGGCATACGCAGCATAGAGATGACTGATAAACATAACCGGGGATTCACCTGGCTGTAAAATGATTTCATAGATCTTACTCCAGTCAGTGTGTGAAACTCCGTGCATAGATTGCAACGCAGCTTGGATTTAATCCACAGTAGCCCAGTTGCTATCAATCTCTGGCCGTGCCTGATTTCCTGTCATCTTGACAGGTAATCTCTGCAATAATACTGCAGGAAGTGACAAAGTGACTATTTTACAGGCATCTTTGTTAGTCAAATTAAAATTAGTCACTAATGGCTTTAATTTAGAACAGTATGGGACTGGATTTTGACCTGGCTCCCATTTCCCAACTGATCTACTAACTGTATGGATTCTTGTATGGAAAGATCTCATTGAGATAACTCCATATGGACCTCTATCTCTTCCATGGCTTCCTCAAACTTTTTTGTTTGAGCCCTGGCTTCTTCATCTTGCTCATACAACCCCTTGTTGTATTCTAATTGCTCACGCTTTAATTTTACTTGGTCAGTTAGATACTTGGACTCCTTTTCTGTCAAATTTGTATCTTTCTGCAAATGTTTTTCCATGTCTTTTATTTGAGCAGGTAACAGCTCATCTGTTTTTCCTAATTCCTCTTTCTTCTTCCATGGTACTTTATGTCAATTTCTTTAATCACTTGTCTTGTAATTGCTGCACTTTCTTTCCTTCTCCTTTAGTTTTTGTAATAAAAGGAACCATTTTCTTTTTACACAACTGCATATACCCCTCCTCATCCTCTGAGGTAGTAACCTTGGAATCTGAAGAGCTAGCTGTTTTTTTTCCATAACATGCACATGGAGAGGGCATGTGATGTTGTTGTATAGGAGCCTGTTTACACTTTTGTAGCTGATGTCTAAGTTCTAATGAGATCTGATACTGTACCTGGGCTTCTGCCTGTAAAGTGAACAAGGACTGTTCTTTATATGATAATTCTTGGGCATGCTCTTGATTAGCATGGTCTAATCTCTCTATGGCTTGTTGTAACTGCTGAGATAGTTCATTAATCTGGGCTTGACTTTGTTTGTTAATAAATTTTACATTTTCTTCCAATTGGTTAATCTTA
This sequence comes from Neoceratodus forsteri, assembly GCA_016271365.2. Taxonomy (NCBI): domain Eukaryota; kingdom Metazoa; phylum Chordata; order Ceratodontiformes; family Ceratodontidae; genus Neoceratodus; species Neoceratodus forsteri. Next base: position 160,390,568 of record CM057459.1, on the reverse strand, counting down.
ATCTTTAACCCACAAACCTCTCCCTGAGAGATATTTAACTTATATTCACCATCTTTAGCTTCAGTAACATACTTTGTTACACCTAGAAAATACTTTTCTTCACTGTCAAATAACTGCTTCTTTAATAGACAGGTTCTAGTTGCTATTTCACACTGATACTGTACATACATCTGACAAACATTGGCTAATTTGCTTTTATCAGCCTTCACTTTCTCATTTCTTTCTAGGCATTGAGTGGATAAACATAAGTACGCATCTTCCTGTTCTTCAGGAGAGCGATATGGACCTTCTTTAAGGTGCGTCTCTAAAAATTTACGTACTATGGTGTCCATACTTCCATCAGTTATCTAGCTGGCAAATCACGTCAGACTTCACACCAGTCTGTTTCCTCAAGTCCCTCTTTCGACTCCCTTCTGTACTCAATTGATCCGGTCAGGTGCATTAAGGCGTTCCTCACAGTGGCTTCCTTCTCGGTTTGTTTGATGTCATCAGCAACCATATAGACTGTCTTCAGACATCCGAGTCATGGCACCAATTGAAAGGATAAAGATAGCTGCGTTGTGTTTTCTATCCTTAAATAAGTCAAGCCACACAGAGTGATTGTTTCCCTTTGGTTTATTTTCTTGCGAGTTTCATCAATTCAGATACATGTATTCTTGCTTCTTGTTTGGTGCTAGCTCATTCAATTTTATACAGTGTTTATTTAAAGAATTGTTATCTTGAAAAATGCCAACACCCAGTTGTAAGCCAATCATATAACAAAATAACATATTAATCTTATGATGTGGTGTACCTTTTCCTTCAAAACAGAGGTATTACTTCATTTCTTACACAACCTCATAGGTGTTTACTACATTTTCCTTAATACATTTGCCAGTAGGTCAACATAACATAGGCAAAACAATAAGTTTCACTTACACCATAGCAACATACACCAACTTAAGGCTTGCCTTTTCATGTTGTTCAAAAATTCATTGCCTAAACATGCTGTTATCTAATACATTGCCCAAGCATGTTTTCAATATGGTAAATGCACATCATCCTAAAAAAGATTATTTCTAACATTCTGGCACTCCTTCCTAAATAAGGTTATACACAGACCATGTGGTATTATATATTTGTGAAATAATCATATTGCAAAAATAATATAAAGGTGAAAGATAAATATCATTAAATGTGAAATACAAAATATGAAAGTGAGTAAATATTACACTACAATCCATATTAATAAATGTTACACTACAAAGGGATAGGTGATAGAGTGTGATCGTGAATGGAGTTCACTCAGAGGAAGGGGGTGACCAGCATGATGCCTCAGGGATCAGTGCTGGGACCAGTCATCTTTAATGTATTTATAAGTAACATTGCAGAGGAACTGGAAGGGAAGGAAGGAAGGAAAGGGAAGGAAAGGGAAGGGTCTTCCTCTTTGCGGATAACACCAATATGTGCAATGGGGGAACACTGCAGGGGGGATGGAAAGGATGAGCAGAGATCTGAGAAAATTAGAAAAGTGGTCAAGGGTATGGCAGCTGAGTTTCAATGCCAAAAAGTACAAAATAATGCACTTAGGGCACAGAAACCAAGGGGCAGAATACAAAATGGGCAGATTGGTATTGACAACTACAAAGCAGGAGCATACAATTAAAGTACCAATGCTCCCTCCTCCCCCCACACACACACAGAAAAACACACTCATTCTGCTTTAGAGCCTGCAATTCAGTCAAATAACTCCAATATTTTACTTGTTTTTCTCATTTCAATATGTTAGAGGGGTTCTTAGTCTCATCATTCAGTTGCATTATGATCAGCCTGACACCACAACAAGGTGACCCACTTATCAGTTAGGAAAAAGTATCATTTTTCAAATTGTACCATGGCATTCTGAGCAGAGGTTTCCCAGCTTCCTCTCTGTCTTGTGGGAAACCACTGTCTGGCTTCATTTCTTATATAATGTGCTCTGGCCAATAAGAGGCTTACAGGTGATCACTGAGGAGCTCACCAATTAGGAGAAAGTCACATTTCTCACACATGCATTTCAATAATAAAGGTTTGGCAAGCTCAACCCATCCCATTTACAATGCATCTTTATAATAATAATAAAGTTTATTTATAAAGCGCCTTTCCATTGATCGAAGCGCTGTACATACCACTGAAATAAATGCACATAAATAGCACCTCCATTAAACATATTCATAAAATCATATGAGTAAAATTCAGACATTAAAATTCAGCCTTATTTCCTTGAATGCATTATACAGCATTTTCAGCTGACTCAGGGTCAGATGTTCTGGAGGAAGTAACTAGAACTATTGGTAACTCTGGCCATGGATATACAAAATGAATAAATAATTGTGTTCTGCGATTATACTGTACACTGTACAATGTATAAATGCTGCATGTGTGTATGAAAATGCCTAACAAATATAAATTAAAAAATTCAACCTTATGATCTGCAGCGGCATTATATAATACACATCAGCTGACCTAGTCCGGGAAAGCTAAGCTAAATAAATAAGTCTTGAGGGCTGACTTGAAACTCTAGATGGTCAGGCACTCCCTTACCCAATGAGGTAGAGAATTCTACAGGGTAGGGGCAGCAAATGCAAAGGAACAGGCCCCAGATGTTTTCAAGCAAACCCTGGGAATCTCTAACAATCCCTCGTCGGTGGATCATAGCGGTCGGGAGGGGCAGTAGGGGCGAAGTAGATCTTTCAGGTAATGGGGGCCCCTGATCATGTAGTGCTTTATAGGTCAGCAAACTGACCTTGAAGGTGATCCGCCACTGTACAGGCAACCAGTGCAGTGCGCAGAGCACAGGTGTAATGTGGCTGGTCTTAGGTGTATCAGTCACAAGCCTGGCCGCCGCATTCTGCACTAGTTGCAAGTGATGGATATCAATCCCCGGTAGCCCTAGTTACAGGGCATTGCAGTAGTCAAGGCGGGTGGTCACAAAGGCATGAACCAGAGTTAAAAGATCATCAGGAGGAACCAGGTGCTTCACCCAGGTGATAGTCCTCAGATGCTAAAACAATGACTTGACAATGGCTGACACCTGCGCCTTCAGAGTCAGCCCATCATCAATAATAATGCCCAGATTATGCACCTGGTCTGAGGTAGTCAGCTTTGCATCCCTGAGCCAAAGCCCAGATGGTTGCCCAGCTAATAAACCCACCACCCAATGGTCTGGGTCCACCACCAACACCTCAGTCTTAGTTGGATTCAACCTCAGCCAGCTGGCAGTCATCCAGTCTTGAATCTCAGAGAGGCAGTTGTTAAATACCAAGATAGCATCCTCCTGCCTGGGCACAAAGGACATGTACAGCTGAGTATCATCTGCATAGCAGTGAAAACTCAAGCCATACCACCTAACAATGTCTCCTATGGCAGCATATACATTGCGACAGCATGGGTGATAAAATGGAGCCCTGCGGAACCCATAGGATGGGGAAGGGCATCAGAGGAATAAATCCCAGTGACAACTCTCTGAGTCCTACCCTCGAGGAAAGATCTAAACCACCTAAGGACTGTACCAGATAGTCCACAGATGAACCACAGGTGCTCCAATAACACACCATGGTCCACAGTGTCAAATGTCACAGAGAGAGCAAGGGGACCAAGATGAACCGGGTCCTCCAAACTCTTGCTATCAGGAAATCATTTAGTACCCAGACAAGGGCTGTCTCAGTACTATGCCCCTTCCTAAATCCAGACTGGAGAGAATCATAAACTTCGTAGGTAGTAAGATGATCATCCAGCTGCAGTGCAACCACCTTCTCAATAACCTTGCCCACTAAAGGCAGGTTAGAGACAGGTATGTAGTTAGTTGGACAGTCCGGGTCATGGGAGGGCTTTTTCAGGAGCAGTCAAATGACCGCCTCCTTTAGAGGATCAGGAAAGATCCCTCTCTCTAATGAACTCCAGACTATCTCGGCTAGGACTGGGCCGATTTCATCCACACAACCCACAAGGAGTCGTATGGGGCCCAGATCCAAACTACAGCTGGTTGGCCACAGAGTCCGGACAATTCTTATGATGTCTATGAATTCCGTCCAGTCATAGTCGATCCAAACAAACCGGGGGCTCACGACCATCCAACCTCCACTGCAACAACTCATAGGGGGGAGTCAGATCGATCTCAGACCTGATGGTGGCAACCTTATCTGCAAAAAAATGAGCAAACTCATCACACTTCTCTTGTGAAAAAGCACTACCAGACTGAAGACAGATGGACTGCACAATCTGTCCACAGTCCGGAAGAGCTGAGCTGGAACTCTACCTTCTTACGAGTGATTGTCAATTGATAGACTGTATAAAGGTCCATCAATCTAAGCCTGTCGACTTCCAGGTCTGCTTTCCACCAGACCCTCTCTCATGCTCAGATACACCTGGTGTGGGGCCGAACAAAAGCATACAATTAAACTACCAGTGTTCCCTCCTCCCCATGCAGCTGCTTTAAAGCCTGCAATTCAAATAACATTAATATTTTTACTTTTTTTTTCAGTTCAGCATGTGTGAGAGGTTTATTTAAAGGCAGTGAGGGTGGAGAGTGGGGTGCCGCAGGGCTCAGTGATGGGGCCATTGTTGTTTGGTATTTTTATGAGTGATCTGAAATTAATTAGTGAGAATAAGTTAGTCAAATTTGTGGACAATGTTAAAGTGGGGGGGTTGTTGATACTTTTGAAGATAGATTGAAGTTTGGACAGGATCTGCTAGACATTGAGGAATGGGCTCAAAAGAACTATATGAGCTTTAACACTAATAAAAGTGTAATGTTAAATATGGGAAAGGGTAATATAAAACAGGATTACTATATTTAGGGTAGCAAAATAAGATCTTCTACCTGCAAGAAAGATCTTGGTATATGTATATACAACAGGATATGAAAAGTGGAACACGCTGTAGAAAAACAGCTAATAGATCAATGCATTTGATGAATTGCATTAGAAGAAGCTTTCGTACCAGGAGTGCAGAAGTGCTCACTAAAGTGTTTAAATCGTATGTTAGACCAACTTTGGACTATTGTTCCTCAGTTTGGAGTCCTTATTTAAAAAAGGATAGGGTTTTACTGTAATGTCCACAAAGAACTTTAACTAAAATGACATCAGGTCATAACAGCCAACCATATGAAACCAGATTAAAATCAATGAGATTATGGTCTTTGACAAATAGGAGAAAGGGGTGCTCTGTTGCTTCTTGCATCAGGATAGTTTGAGAACTGAATTGGGCCTGCTATATAGGGAAAAGATCTTTAACTGGAGAAAACATGATCAACAGTTAGTGAGTGAAAGGTGTAACACAAATTTAAGAAAACACGGGTTTGTATGTAGGGCAATCGAATATTGGAATAAGTTACCTGCCTAAATTGTGCAGGCAGATTCTTTAAGTACCTTTAAGACCAGGTTGGATAAATACATGACAGTTGGTGACAGTTGTTACCGCCACTGAATTGTGGGGACAGTCTATAATGGGCTATCTAGCCTCCTTGACAATCTTAAATAACTTTAGTGTGAACCTTAGTGTTAGTCTTATCATTCAGCTGAATTATGATCAGCCTGACCACCACAACAAGGTGACCCACTCATCGGCCAGGAAAAAGCATCACATTTTAAATTTTACCTTGCCATTCTGAGCTGAGGTCCCCCAGCTTTCTCTCTGTCTTACAGGGATAACACTCTCTGGCTTCATTTCTTCTATAATGTGCTCTGGCCAGTAAGAGGCTCAAAGGTCATCATTGGGGAGCTCACCAATTAGGAGAAGACCACAATTCTCACACATGAAATTCAATATTAAAGGTCTGGCAAGCTCAACCAATCACTTTTACAATGCATCTTTGTGTAAGCCCCCCAAAATGGGCTTACCTACTGTGGGGCTCCTTGGTCCAGGGCGCTGGTGGGAGTCATTCCCAGTGAACTCCCAGGCTGATGATGCCACTCCTTTCAGGTGCCCTGACCCAATCAAGGCTGAGCTGAGGCTGGGGAGGGTTTTTCCTGTCACCAGGTGGGGTGTTGCGCGGTCCTGGGTCCGGCGGGGTGCTGGATCAGGGCTCAGGGCTGCGCGAATGGGAAAACATTTTTTTATTTCAGATGGCAGTCCCGCATCCTCTGCGTATGCTCAAGGACCTCCAAACCAATTTAAAGGGGCTAGGCTCCTTTTCCCCATACAGCCATGCAGTCAATCAGATTAGCAGGGTTCCCTGGCCCACATATGGAGCAGAGGGGCCAGGAAAGAGGCATGCAGCGACCGGATGCACTCTGGTCATGAAATAAATTAAAATCAGCCCAGTCGGTGGGCTGCAGGCAGAACTTGGGGGCTAACAGTGTTTGGGGCTGGGGAGCAGGCAAGATGGTGGTCCCCATGCATCTGTGGTGACCTGGGGCTGCTGCGAAATCTCCTGCAGGCAGCTGGGAGGTCACATGGGGGCCATTATGGGCCTCCATGGCACTGCTGGAACTCACTGGTTTTATTCACCGGTCTTTGGACCAAGGAACCCTTGCAGGGGCAGTATTCATTGACCTCTCAAAGGCCTTTGATACTGTCCACCACTCCTTCCTCCTAAACCTTCTAACCTCCATAGGCCTCTCTGTAAATTCAACTCTCTGGTTCAAAAGCTACCTAGGAAAACGTACACAAAGGGTAAAAATCAACAATGTCCTCTCCGACCATCTGCCTGTAAGATCTGGTGTCCCCCAAGGCTCCATATTGGGACTGCTCCTTTTCAACATCTTTCTCAACAATCTATGCCACTGCCCACAGCAGATGCTACTCTATGCAGATGATGCAGCAATCTTCACAAGCTTCCCAGACCTAGAGCAACTTGAGGGCAATCTGCAACATAGCTTCGGGATTGTTAAGGAATGGTTCCATAACCATAAACTAATCCTAAATAGCAAAAAAACCAAAACCATGATGTTCTGCAGCACTCGTAACAAGTACAAGTCCCACGCTGTCAACATCAGTACCCAATCTGGAGCTCTTCTCGAACACACCCAGCACATTAAATATCTTGGTGTCACACTTGACAGCAGTCTGGCCTATGACCAGCACATCAGCAATGTTTCTAGGACTGTCAACCACAAAATCGGTCTCCTCCACAGGCACAGGCACTATCTCACTTCAGACGCCCTTAGTTCTAGCCATCAACAGCTCCATACTCTCTGTCATAGACTATGGCTTGGTTATCTATGGTGCTGCTTGCCACACCGCCCTCCATAGAATATTGGTTGCACTGAACAAAGCCTGCAGACTGCTCACAGGAGCCGAACGTCTCACCCATACTTGTGACCTCTATGCTCAAATGGGATGGCTCCAACTCAGTGGAAGGTTACACTACCAAACCTGTTTGCTGGCCAAAAAGACTCTACTTGGTATTCTTCCCCATGGCACAGCAAACCTACTTCAGCCACACAGCAGCAACTCGCAACAGACAAGAAGTGCTGGCACTCACCTCTTCCATGTTCCTCATCTTCAAACGATGCAGGGTCATCGCTCCTTTGTCTACAGAGCACCCCCTCTGGTTTAATGCCCTCAGCCGGGACATCTCCAACCAACCTACTTTGGGCCCTTTCAAGAGACTGCTATGCCAACATCTTTCCGCATCCAGCACCTGTGACTGCTTCCACTAGTCCCCCTTGCCAGTAGTCTCTGCTCTGCCTCTTAGCGGCTCCCTGCATTGGCATGGTCCCTTGCCACCTCTACCCTCCCCCTACACTCCCTCCCTCGCCCTACTACTCTTCCACCTCGTGGCTCGCTGCTCTGGCTTAGCCACTCGCCACCTTCTAACCTCCCCCACTCCCCCCACACCCTCTCCCTTGACCAAGTCCATGACTGCTGCAACTCTCTTTCTCACCTCACCACCCTCCCCCACCTACTACCACCTTACCCCCTCTCTAACCTCCTTTTCCCTATCTCTAACTATTCTCTCCTCTAACTACTATATACACAAACCGAGGGTATCTTACCCTCTATTGTTATGTCTTGAATGTACAAACCTGCTTGTATAAACTGTTGTAATTGTTGTCCGTCTTTTATACTCTTTGTTGTATAATCCTTTGTAATACTGTCTTTCCTCCCACTGAAGCGGAACTTTTGTAAATGAGCTCCCAGCTCAAAGGTGTTAATCCTAGTTATCAATAAATAAATTAAATAAATAAATAAACTGGCCAATCGGGAGGAGGCAACGCCCAGGAATTTAAAAGGGGAGAGTGGCACAAATTTGGGGAGAGAGAAGAAAGGAGCATGAACTGGGAGGAGGGAGGGAGGGAGAGAGAGCTAGGAGGAGAAACCGAGAAGCCCACCAAGATGAAAACTACAGCTACTAAGGCTGATTGCCTGGTAGGGACTCTCTAGCTGCACCTCTCTTCCCTCTCCCTCTCCCTCTCTCTCCCAAAAAGTGAGATAAAGGAAAGGTGCAGGAGGAAGACTGCAGCTGCGGCAGTGCAGGAGAGACAATAGGGGTTTCTCCTTGAGGGCACTGGGGCTGACTGCCTGGACTGGAAGGCCCATGGCCATTAGTCTTGTACCCCTGGGACCCTGCCTCCACGGGGTCAGTGTTTTTTGCCAGGGGAGAATGCTGGGACTCGGAGGGCTAGTGCAACGAAGGCCCTATCTGAGGGGGACTGAGTTACTGTGCCCCCCCAGTGTTGAGACCCAAGCTGAGGAAAGAAGAACGCACAGGCCTGCCTGGTGAACTCGGTATACAAAGGCCTTTGGGTGGAGCTGGAAAGGCCAGGCAGGTGAAGAATCGAGCCTCACTCCCAGAAACTGTAGTGCTTTGGTCAGCGAGTGTTTTCTCCCTTCCGTGTCACCGTGAGTTCCCCAAGCCACAGCTCTAGGGATTCTTTGCTGCCTCATCTAGAAGGGTTGGGGAAGGGCCCCACCCCCAATGATAGACTAAACCAAGCCAACTTTGTGTTGTTCAGCAAGGGTCCCAATAAGAAATGGCAGACCTGCAAACTGAGAGTGGTGAGGTACCCACCACCCAGGACTGTTCTGGGTGTACCCAGGGGAGAGGGGAGAGCTCAGGCAGGGTTGTGTGCATTAGTTTCTGGAGGATCGAGGGAGTAGCCTTCACCTCCTCAGTATTAAATTGTGTTAAATAAAGAGGGATTATTGTTTGTCGCCTACCCAAATTGTTTGCGCTTTTGTTATCTTTATTGCGGGGAGGGAATGTGGGTTTAATTGGGCCAGAGGGGGCAGTCATTAGTGGTATCTAATATTGTTCTGAGAGGATGTTAACCTGTTTCACCTACAGGAGGCAGCATCATGGCCCCAGGTGGAGGCACCATAGGAAATTCAGTCAGGACTCAGGCCCGGACCATTGGGGAGGTATGGAGAGGACCCCCGAGGACTCCGGGGCAGCCCAGGTGAGTGTAAACAAGGGGGGCTATTACATTTATTATATTTTTTAAAGTTCATAGGGGTGCACCTGATATGTGACCAAACAAAAGCATACAATTAAAGTGCCTATGCTCCCCCCACTCAGCTGCTTTAAAGCTTGCAATTTCAAATAACTCTAATATTTTTACTTGTTTTTCTCATTTCAACATATTAGAGGGGTTCTTAGTCTTATCATTCAGCTGAATTATGATCAGTCTGATCACCTCAACAAGGTGAGGGTGACCCACTCATCAGTGAGGAAAAAGCTTCATATTTTAAATTTTACCTTGCCATTCTGAGCAGAGGTTCCCCAACTTTCTCTCTGTCTTTTGGGGCAACCACTCTCTGGCTTCATTTCCTATATAATGTGCTCTGGCCAATAAAAGGCTCACATGTGATCACCGAGGAGCTCATCAGTTAGAAGAAGGTCACAATTCTCACACATGCAATTCAATATTAATGATTTGGCAAGCTCAACCCATCACAAGTCATATACAATGCATCTTTATTAAATTTTTTTAAGTTTATAGGGGTACATCTGGTGTGTGGCCAAACAAAAGCATACAATTAAGGTATTAGTGCTCCCCCACACACACACTCTCTCTCAACTATTTTAAAGCCTGCAATTCATTCAAATAACTCCAATATTTTTACTTGTTTTTATTTATTTCAAAATATTAGAGGGGTTCTTAGTCTTATCATTCAGCTGAATTATGATCAGTCTGATCATCTCAACAAGGTGAGGGTGACCCACTCATCAGTCAGGAAAAAGCATCATATTTTCAAATTTACCTTGCTATTCTGATCTGACTACCAAGCAGGAACCTGGGGGTAATCATATCTAATAACCTGAAATTGGACAGGCATTGCAACAAGGCAGTCGGAAGGGCAAATGGAATGCTGTGGTGCATAGAAAGGGGTATCACCTGCAGGAAGAGAAAGGCAGTGTTGCCTCTGTATAGATCACTGATAAGACCCCACATAGAGTACTGTGTCCAGTTTTGGAGACCACATATCTGGAAATATATAAATAGAGTGGAGGTGGTCCAGAGGAGGGTAACTAAAATGGTGCAGGGTCTGCCTCAATATAGTCTGTGGGCTAATCATTACCCCCCCATAGGGACTTTTTAAGACACTGCTTTTTTAGAAGCTTACACTGTAATAGTTTAGAATTTACTTGTTTGCCATCTGGCAGTAGCAGCTTTTGTTTGCTACAGGCTAACATGTGACCACCTCAAGTCAGAAAAGAAAAAAAACAACAAAGATGGGGTAAAGGTAGTTTTTGTTGATTTAAGTCTATATATGCAAGTCAAATAATGACAAAATGGGTATCAATAAAAAAAGATTACATACTCATCTATGACTTTATTATAATTAGAAAAGATTCAGCTCAATGGTAAAATCAGTAATGATGTCATATTGACGTATACATGAGTACTTTGCAATGTCATTGAAACTATGGAAATTGGTGGTATTAAAATATAGAGTTATAACAATACTTGTTGTATAGGTGTATGATTAAACTGACACATTGTAACAGTAATATCTTTGCCATAATAATTTAGTTGTCATCTTCATCCCAACTGTTTTTATCCTCAGCATCAAAGATCTCATCTACCAGGTTGACAGAAAAACGTCATTGACATCTTCCTCATCTGACTGATTCAGGGTCTCCTCCTGGGACAAAATGTCCACCGGCTCTTGTGGTATAATGTCACCACTGCAACAGTCATACTCCAGGATTCCTATTTCATCAAGTTTCCACCTATGTGTTTCCGGACTTGAGATGTTAGGGTGTGACACATGGGCATTTTTCCAAACAAGGGCTTTGTAATTAACTGTCAGTACATGCATTCTCAATGTTGACCTATGTGGAGGCAGTAGACTCAGATCAATGCCATCATAATTTGACAATAGTTGGCTGCTTCCTGTGTGAAATTTCTGTCATGCAATGTCATAGTGAAGTTTATTGATCTCAGTATATGATGGCCGCCTGTACAAGCAGCAGACAAATCTTTCAAGGTCAGCATGTATGACATCTGAGACACGTTCTGTGTCACCAAGTGCTTGAAAAGTTGCCATGTACTCCTTTTGCTTTCACAGGATGTTGTAGGTTTTGATTTTCCCTTTCCTAACAAATGCACTTGTGCTGTCACTCCCTGAAAATGCATGCAGTGCAATCAGTGCACTACACATCTCAATACCGTGAATCTGGACAAGAGTTTTGATGTTCAAAAGCCGATGTTTATTTGCCACTCCTGTGTCAAAGTAGATGTTCTTCTGTATTTGATTGCCATAGCACAGCAGCAGCAGAAATACATCTGTGTCTGGTGATCTGATGATATCAGTTGAGGATGTTGACGCCACCACTGCATAAAAGCAGTGAAGCAGTATTTGTGTATCCGCTTCTTTCTGAGAAGAAGAAAGCTCTGGTACAAGGTGACTCAGTGTTATGATTCCATCGAGGCTTGTCAAAGAGATACAGTTTTCCTCAAAGACAAAAAAGATTTGACAACCCATTAGTCTTGGTGCATATTTTTCCTTTTGCTACTCCTTGAGAAAAAGCTTTATCAAATTTGTCTTGCTGTCATTGTTTCTGAAAAGGATTTCCAATCTCTTGACACCCTTGTTGATGGACCTTTCACCAAGTAAGAAGCTGATGATCCTCATCTTCTGCATTCAGCCGACTTTATGGAATTATATTTGTAGGTGTCTGTTACAAAGGCCAACCTTTGTACCTTTGGTAATGCACTGAAGACCTTTTCAGCTAGCTCTGCAAATGTCTGCAGTAGGCCAGTCATTGACTGGAGAAGTGCATTGCCATCGCAGATGTAAACTTTGCCTTCATCCCAATTCATTGTACTGAGTGCTGTCTCATCTTCAAGTTTGTGAAGAAGGGTGGATTTCTCTGTCTTCACTGGTAAGCCATCTGAAGTTGCTAATGACCATGACAGTGGACTCAATGGATACAAGAGAGCCTTCTCCATGCTAAGGCTGTTCTGTTTTGAAAACATTAGCAGTTGCCCAAGGAGGTTTCTTTGTGCAGTCACCTGAACAATCGTCTTTTGTGAGGATCTGAGTTTCTTTGACTGCTGAAGGGAAGCAAATGTCTTTAGTGACTGCTTTTTCAGGTGCACATGACAGGGAACTGTTTTATCAACAAGCCTTGTCTCCACAAACTGTTGAAAGGCTTCTTTTCCTCATTTTTCAACACCGAGCAAGTCATTTTCAATATCTCCTTGGGCTTGTGTACCTGATGAGGGACAGAATAGTGCCTCTTTGACTTCTATCTCAAAAGGATTGATAAAGTTTCTGAATGCATTGATCAGCTTCTATATATCCTTTTCCATCTCGGCAGGCCTAGCATCTTTGTGAAAGGACTCCTCCAAGTCTACCATTCCAGCAGTTTCAAGTGCGGCAGTCACATAGCTTGCTCGGGCATGTCTTGTTACACACCACTGGTAATAGACTGGATAATTCCTGCTGAATCCAACAATACCTCCACTGGACTTGGCATGTCGATTGACTGTCTGTTCAATGGTCAGATCAACAGCATTTCTTGATGCTGGCACATCTGATCTACACACACTGAACCCATCATTCTGCAGCAAAACATCAGCTCCAGGATTAGTATGCTCTAGGTTCAGGAGTGTCAGAAAATAGACAGATAGATACCTTGCGTAGTTTTGGTGATCCAGGCTAAAAAGCAGAGAGCAAAGTTATTCAGCACATGCTAGGTGCAGGTCAACATTTTTCTTCTTGGTAGCAAGCAGAAACCTAAGTACCAACCAGATTCTGTCCATGTACTGAATCCAAAACTGTGCTGTCTTCCCAAGTTTATCATGCCTCACTTTCTCTTTAAACTTGAAGTACTTTTTGCAAAGTTGGTGACAAGAGTCACTGGCAACTGCCTCAAGTAATGTGTCAGACCCTGATCTTTCCACTAGCCTTTTCACCTCTTCTTTGGCCTCTCCTTCCAATGCTTGTACATCAGTGCTGTTTTGGAACAATTGAAAAAGAAGGCGTTCAGGTGCCTCAAAGGTAAGCTTATGCACCTGCATGGCCCTGTTGTAGTGTTTGCCACTCAATACTTTTTCAACAGAGCCACTGGCACACACCTCCAACTCAGTGATGATGTCGGCAAAGCCAGTACCATATAGCAATTTCCCAAGGGCTCCTAAGTATGAGAAAATTGTGTGGAAAACACCAAGTCACACAATGACATCACTGAACTGGCGTGCATTCTGCCACACAATATCATATGCCTTCTTTGCAACAGCAAGATCAAAAGTAACAATCGTGTACTGTTGACAACCTGTCTGGTAGAATTTTGTGATACCTGCAGTATATGTTGAACAGTAGAGTTCTCTGTAACAAAAGAGTTGATTGGTGCCATATAGTCAACATTTGTTTGTCTTTGCACTGATCCTGACTGGTCCCCTATGGAAGATACCCAACCTGTCCACCCAGGAACAGATTATATTCCATCATACATCTGGCCTCTGCAGAAAAAACACGTGAAATCTGATACACAAGCTTGGTTCGCAATCTCTGGAACTGAGGTGGTAGTCTGAACTACAGTCAGGTTTGGTTCAACATGTTGCTTAACGAAGTATGGTTCAAGCTCTTGAGGTTTGTATTTAACAGATCTCTTTTTGCTTTTGGCTGGCTAGATCCCACAGATGTAGGTAGGCATTCCTCTGCCTTTTCCTGCATTACAATACCATGAGTTGAATGTGTGGTGTCCGCACCAGAAGGGGTTTCTTCATTAAGATTGAAATTGTCCCAGCAAAAATGCATCATAATATTTCTGTCAGTGTCTATGGTTACAGGTAGAGTGCTGTCACTCTCAACAACGCTATCACACATAATAGTTCTTACTCCAAAAGGGCTGAATAGCACACACAGTGTTCATAGCAGTTGAGGATACTCATGATTTCAGCGCTACCAGTGATACGTCTTACAGTCATTCCTAGGAGGAGATGTTTTGGCATTTTCTATTGACCACAACTCACTGCATAGCAAATATCTTGACCAATTGAATTTCACCAACTCTCTCTTCTTCCTGAGGTGTTCATAGAATTGGATTGGCCAGAAATGAGGTGGACCAGGAATTTTACAAGCACATCTGGAAGTGAGATAGTGTTGGAGAGCAGAAATTCTGAAGACGATGGCCAGGGAAGCTCCTGTGATTCCCTGAGGGAATCTATGATGAGACAATGCAAAAGAGTTGCTGCCTCTTCAAGTCCTCTGTCATCTGATGCAGTAGATTCTAATGCAAACTCCACAGCTTGACCAGTTGGGCGCTCACCACAGTAAACAAGTTCACTTCTAAAGTTTGGCTGCCAGAACCTTATCCTAAGACCAAAGTGTTTGATCAGCTTGTTTTTCAACTTGTCTGTTTTGTAATTAGGATTATAGAATGCTGGGTAATGAGCCTGTATAAACAAACAGTACCTCTCACGTAACATTGTCATTCGTTCAACCTGTGATCCTCTTTCAACATATTCGGTGATATACTCAAATGCCTTTACGTGGGCTCTTATTTGCTCAACACTTTTACCAGTTTGGTCCACTACTGTGTTTCTGTCATCTTTCCTTGTATAATCGGAGCAACAAGAGTTGTAATAATGAGTATCCCTTGCAATTAAATCAACATCTCAAATTCTGCATAGTAGATTATCATCTTGTTTCGCCTCTGCTGCTTCTTTGATAGATATTTCTGCAGTTTTTGTTACACACAGCGTCAGTTTTTCCCTAGTTTTTGTCTTCTTTTTCCTCCAGAAATCCACTTATCTCTTTTTCCACATATAATACACTGGTTCAAAGGCAATAACACTTGAGAGGGTGTTTCAACTCTGCTCCTTTGGGAGGTTGAAGGCTGTTGGTCCTCTGTGCCATCATCAACCTGACACTTCCTTTTCCTAAGGTATTTGACATTTGTAAATGACTGGTAGTACCATCTGTGATACCCATGAAGCATGTCATCAAGTTCAACAGGTACATGCTTGCATATGTCATTGAGTCTGATACTTTGGTCATCACACAATTGTCTCCTACAGTACATGCAACCTTTTCAATTTTGGACAGATTGGTCGATGTCAGAGGTCTTATTATTATGTCAGACTTGCTCTTGCTGTTGTGAATTATGCATATCTTCTCTGCGGTACAGCGACTTCTCAGCCTCAATTTAGGTGCTTTTAGTGCTACAGAATGCTCTTCAGCCATGCAGTGTCAAGTCCTGAAAAAAGAAATAAAAATTCTTTATTTTCCTTTTTCCAGAATTATTTTCTACTAAAACATCCATTTCAATATTCATTGATGCAATAATAATTTCATAGACGATATTTTTATATATCCCCATTTTCAGTCTAGTTAATTTCCAAAACTGTCAGGTCAAAATTGTGACTTTATGATTACGTTACTATTGACTTCATGAACCTCAAGATTATATTCATATGATAGAAGAATTAAAAACGTTTTAATGATACCCCATTTGCCATTATTTTTAGTTGCATACTGTACTTAGATTTACTACATGAAAAGCTATCCCTACCCCTTTTGTCATTGCCCTTTGGTTCCTATGAAAATTGGTAACACATATGACCCTATAGCACCATAATGCTTGGGGGGGGGTTCTTGGAGGGGATGGGATTTCTGGATAGTCTGGATAGTCATCAACATGGGTTTGTGCCTGGTAGATCATGTCAAACTAACCTTGTGGAGTTCTATGAATGGGTAACATCGGAACTAGACAAGGGAAGACCTGTGGATGTACTGTTCTTGGACTTCAGCAAGGTGTTTGACTCGGTCCCTCACATTGGACTACTGGAGAAGCTGAGGGGGGTGGGGGTAGGCCCATTGATGGTCAGATGGATTGGAAACTGGCTGGCTGGGCATACCCAGAGAGTAGTGGTGGGAGGGGGGTCTCATCTCCTAGGAAGGTTATTAGTGGGGTACCACAGGGCTCTGTCCTGGGGCTGATCCTGTTTAATGCCTACATCTCTGATATCAGGAAGGGTATCCGGTATGAAATGAGTCTCTTTGCAGATGACTCCAAGCTGGAAGCAGTGGTGGTGGAGGAGGAGGGGGCCCTGCAAGGGGACCTGGACACCCTGGATAGATGGCCCCACAGCTGGAAATTAAAATGTAACTCCTCCAATTGCAAGGTGTTACACCTTGGGTGGGGGAACCCCAAACATGAGTACACCCTGGGAGGGGATGAGTTGAAGGCCACAACAGGGGAAAAAGACATGGGGGGTACTGGTGGATGTCAACATGAACAATTCTGAGCAGTGCAGGGGAGGAAGTAAAGGCAAATAGGATGTTGGGCTGCATTGCACGGGGGGGATTACCTCAAGGAGCAGGGACGTGATTCTGCCGCTGTACAATGGACTGGTCAGACCACACCTTGAGTACTGTCTGCAGTCCTGGAGGCTGCACTTGAAGAGGAACATCCAGCTCCTGGAAAGGGTCCAGAGGAGAGCAACCAAAATGATCCAGGGTCTAGGGGAGATGACGTATGATGAGAGACTAGAGGAGCTAGGCCTGTTCTCATTGGAGGAGAGGAGGGATCGGGGGGCATGATTGAGGTCTTGAAGTACCTTAAGGGAATAAATAGAGTAAATCGAGAGGGGATCTTTAGGTTGAATGAGGGTTGAATCACCAGAGGACATAGTTGGAAGCTCAAGGGAGGAAGGATTGGGGGGAAGGAGGAGGAGGAGATATTTCACTGAGAGTGGTGGAACCGTGAAGTGCACTGCCTGGTGAGCTGGTTCAGGCTTCTACGGTGGAGGGGTTCAAGACAGGCTGGGACAGGTAAAGGAAAGGGAAGAGGTAGAGGCTGGCTTGCCCCTGGGAGGACTGAGATGGAGAACAGGAAACACAGGGGTACAACAAGGGGGGGGTGGCTTCAGTACCCACCCTGGGGTCTGAGGCTCGAGCAGACTCGATAGACTGTAAGGCCTAATCTGCTGGCGACTAGTATGTTAGTATGCTATATCAAACAGATGCTACCATCAGCAAATGGCAAACAAGTAAATTCCAAATTGCTATGATACAAACTTTTCAAAAATTATAGTATTGAAAATTCCCAGGGGGGAAGATTTCACTGTCTAGCCCACGGACTAATAGCCCTACAAGGAGTGACTAAAGAACCTCAGTATGTATACCCTGGAAGAGAGGAGGGAGAGGGGAGATATGATAGAGACCTTTTAGTACCTCACAGGCATAAATAAGGTACTGAAGGTAAGTATTTTTCATAAAAAGTTGTTCAAGAACAAAGGGACGTGCTATGAGGCTGGAGGGGGTAGATTCAGGAGAGATGTGAGGATGTACTTCACAGAAAGAGTGGTGGATTCCTGAAACAGCCTTCCAGTAGAGGTGGGGAGAGTGAAAACAGTGGTGGAGTTCAAAAATGCATGGGACAGGCACAAGGGAATCACAGTGGAAAGGCAGGGGGAGGGCAAAAGATCTGTAGATCAAGTAAGGTGTGGGGTAATAATGTAGATAGGGAAAAATGAGCAGGCTGGGTGGGCCAAGGGGTCCTTATCTGTTGTGAAATTCTATGTTTCTATGTTCCCTGAGAAATGGAAATATGCAAAGAAGGTGCCTGCTCCATTGCCCTGTTGTACATTATGTTTAATTACTAAAATGAATGATTTATAACTAGCTATATGAATATCTTTAAGAAATATTCCAAGTTGAGAAATCCCAGCAGCCGCACCTTGGGGCAGGTTTTTTAATCAGTGCCATGCTCATGCATGTCATAGATTTTGTGGTGAATGACCTGGATGGGCAGGAATAAGTGTCGTTGACCTGTGAAAAGCTTTTAACATGGTTGGTCCCCTGTGTCATCATCAACCTGACACTTCCTTTTCCTAAGGTATTTGACATTTGTAAATGACTGGTAGTACCGTCTGTGATACTCATGATGCATGTCATCAAGTTCAACAGGTATGTTCTTGCATATGTCATCGAGTCGAAATTGGACTCTCTCTTTAACTCCTTCTACCACTTTGCCCTTGATGCCCCCTCTCATACTCACCACTGTGCCCTTTATCATGCTCTAGCCTTTCCTCTGGTGTCCAACAGGTGGCTTACCCACATTGCTAAACTGACCTCCAAATTCTGGCTTGGGGAACTCCCCCCTACCTCCAATCTTCCCTTATCTCTCCTCCCCATATCTCTCACTCGCTGAGATCCACTGACACCCGCACCCTGTTGATCACATGCAGATCTACCCCTGCAGGCCAGACCAAATTTTCTCACCACTTCCCCAAATCCTGAAATGCTCCCCCCCCCCACAAATGAATCACTCCTCCTCCACCTTCTCCCTTGGTACTGCACTACGCAACTACTCCTTCTCCTGCTGTACCTGCTTTAATCCACCCTAACCCCTATATACCCTGTCCAGCTCATCATTACCTGACCCCCCTGCAGGGTTCTTGCATCCTGAGAGGGGAACTAGAACTAGTATTGTGGCTTGCCATCAGCTTTCCTATTTCCACTGTTCTCATCTGCTGCCTGATCCAACCCCCTTGCAGGGTTCTCTATACCCTGGAGGTTTACCTTGGTCTTGGCAGTCTTTTTTCACCCATCCTCTTAATTTCTCTGTTCTTGTCTGCTCTCAGATTCTGACCCCTGGCAGGGTTCTTTACACCCTGGAGGAGTACTTGGTATCGGCAGTCCTCTCTCCCCCCTCCCCCTCATCCACTTCTTAAGTTACCCCTACCTTCCTTTACAGCTTCCCTTAGCATCTTCCCTCACTTCTCAATCTTGGGCAACTGCCTACTCCTGCCCTTACTTGCACCTAGCACTTGTTGCCTATCTCTGTGCGCAGCTCTGTATACATCTTTGCACTATGATTGTACAGCTGCATCACTATCTGATAGGCTTCTGTCTCATGTATTCTGTGCTTCTACTGGTGTTTTCAGTTGTCTATGCTTTAACTGTCTGTATAAATTGAACTGGAAAGCCTTTTTAAATGATACAGCCTGAAGTCTGATACTATTGTGAAGAATGTATTATTCTGAATCAAATGCTCCTTATTGTATCTGTTCTCTGTATCTGTAATTGTTAGTTGTTAATACTCATTGTTCCCCTCCCCCCCAGGTTGCACCGTGAGACAAGCAACTTATTGTTCAGTGTGCCTTCCTGGTGAAACATTTCAATAAATAAACGACGAAATTCTGATCACAAGACTAAAGAAAATGGGTCTAGCTGCTAACTATATTACCTGGTTTTCATCCTGTTTGGGCAAAATAAGGCAGTATATTGCTGGTAGTTCTCCACCACGCCGCTCCAACCCCTACCCCAACCACTAGCAGGTGATCAGCACAGCCTGCCACTCTCCTCCACAGCTGCCCACCTGACTGAACTGCAATGAATGAACACATACCCTGCGCTCAGGATGGCGCTCATTCGCCGCCAGTTCAGTCAGGTGATCGCTAATGGTGAAATAGTGTCTGTGCTGGTGCATCACTAGTGGTTGGGGTAGAGCTGGTAATGGAGATTCTACCTGTAATCGGGGGCCACTGAACTTCCAGGGGTTGCCACTCATTTTGACTGCTGTGACAGAGTGGTGCGAAGGTGGCAGATGATCAGCGATCTGTGATAGGGGGTCACTGCGGTCATGGTCTACTACTGGGTGGTCTGTTGCTGTGGGTGGGACATGTCAGCTGGGTTGAGGGGCACACCGGCTACTAGGGGAAGTGCCTCATACTGCCTTCTTGCAATATGCAGGGCGGCATTAGTTTGCGCATGCCGACATTGTCAGCCGCAATGTTTTGCCCACTTTATATTGTGCCGCGATGTTCGGGCAACAATGTTCCTGGCTGGATCAAAAAAAAATGGGTAATGTCCTTCCACAGCAAACACACTAAACAGAAAGGTGCCCTGGACTTGAATATTTTATCAGTTGACAAACAAACATTAATTTTAACTGAACAGTAAAAGTACTTTGAAATCACTTTAGCTAATTCTCTCACTTTTGATGCTCACATTAGTAATGTAATCAGAAAAGCAAATTCTACAATAGAGGCCCTGTGGAAATCAACATCTTTAGTACCTTATCAAACACACAACACAACTGCCACCCAGATAATTTTATTTATTCTCAAGTACGAAAACAAAATTTACAGACATGCTGGCCAACAGTGTCTAGACAAATTATATATAGGATAAAGTATGGGGTGCAGTGTGTTACGAGAATTTAACACACACCCGAGTTGTTGGATGGCACATAAACCCTGAGGGCAAAGCCCGAGGGTTTTATGAATGCCATCCAACAATGAAGGTGTGTGTTAAATTTGAGTTAAACACACTGCACCTCATATTTTATTTTATATAATTGAAGGGTTCCGTTTTTTTCTGGTAGGTTTTGAAATGCAAAAAAAGAAAAACTGGAGTATTACCTCATGGTGAATAAACAATTTAATAAGGAACAGAAAACTGCAGGTTCTACAAGTAATTGTAAATATTTAATTATTTAAAAAGAAAAGTAAAGAAAAAATAACTGTCCTGATCGTTGCTGTCCTTTTCATGAAGTGACTATTTTCAAGTGCTGCCATCATTTGACGTGCAGGGGAAAGGTGAGGGTTGAAAGGGTGAGTGCTTAGGGAGCGTGGTAAAACTGTGGAGTGTAGCAGTCTGTTGTATTTTTTTTGTTTGTTTAGGTTGTTGGATTGTGATGGAGACAGTTTAGTAAGGAGCGAATGCAAGTGAGGAGGTGAACTGTTTTGGACACTGATTTCTGTCAGAAAACGGACACTGTTAGGGTCGCGCTGACTTTCTCTTTCTGTCTCGAGCGCTTTAGGATCAGAAGAAGCCGCATGAATGCCGTAACACCTACTCAGGTGTTACGGTATTTAACACACGTTTTTTTCCGTTGTAAAAAACAGAACACATTAATTATATGGAGAATAATGGATATGCAACTGTGTGTTATGGATTTGTGATGACCCATAAACCTCGAGAGTGAAGCTGGAGAGGTTTATGAGGTCTTCACACACCGATGGTGTGTAAAAAAATCCATAACATCACAGTTGCATAGCCATTATTTTTTATAATTACTAGTACAGGGAGGTATTTTTTTTCCTTTAACACTTCAGTACTATTAGACGCAGAGAGAGACACACAGACACACAGACACACACACACACTGTCTCGCTCTGTCTGTCTGTTTCTTCAGTTCAGACATTTTTTTTTCTTGTTTTCATTTTTTTAGTTGCACTGTGAAACCAGCACAGGAACTGCAATCATTAGACAGTAGTCAGTTAGCCACAGTCTGATCCCAATCAGTCCCGCTGTCTACCAAATGCCCGACCAAAGTGTACCAACAGCAGGATCAACCAAATAGATTTTGTGTATTATAAGGGCAGGAACAACCAGATAAATACTCAAAAAAATTGGTAATTTACCTGAAAGAAGAGTGAGAGGCAAACAATCAGTGTGGGTCCTCGGAAATGGAGAGACGGAGGTGTTCAGCCCACCCACACATAGTCTAAGAGCCAATGAGGTGGCTTGCTAGAAATGAGTGACACAAAACGCTGTAATAACTGGTTTTACCAGTTATTACGGCATTTGAAACACTGGTCAACTCCATGCATTAAAGGGATTACCAGTAATTATATATAGAATAATACATGGGGAGGTGTACATCACTAGAATTTTAAACAAAGCCAAGGTGTGGGATGCTACATGAACCCTGAGAGTGAAGCTCAAGGGGATTTATAAAAGCATCCCACACTGAGGGTGTGTATAAAATTCAAGTTTTACACCACTCCGTAATGACAACAGACTACAGGTTGTAGGTTGTCATGGATTAATGCACGCTCAGGTGTGTCGTGATGCATGAGGCACATGCACCAAGTGTCTTCAGCACCTGGAAGTGCATTAACCCATGACAACCACCACCCCAGAGTGTCTTATTGTGCTAACAAAATGGGTCTCCCTGCCAAATAAATTTAATTAAGAAAATTTTTTTTTAAATTAGAAAAAATTAAAAAAAAATAACATTTGCCCTGTAGAAAAGAAAAATAGTTCCTATTTTAGCTTACTGTCGTACTGTTTTTTCCATGTGCCACTTTGTAAAGCTGTTGTGATTATAAGCTATTTTATTTTACTTTATCCATTTCTGCTTCATTTCCAATTTTATTTTTGCTTTGTTTTCCAGGTAAGGAGAGAGGGAGTGAAGACGTTTTGCAGCCAGATGCTCTGAGGAGATCAGGAGCTGAGCAGCCAGCCACCGATAAGACGAGAATGAATGTGACAGAGCCTTTCCCAATGGTTCTTTTACCTTTTTTTTTATTTCTGCTTAATTTTCTAGTTTTATGTGGTTGCTCTGAGTTCCATGTAAGGAAAGAGGGAGAGAGAGAGAGAGCTATGTGTGTGTCCGACAGCCATAAGAAGAGTACTAGAGGGGGCTGTGCGGTCAGCTGCCAGTAATGAGTGTGAGGGAGTCATTTCTTGCATGTTGCCCCATCATGGCTAAACTGAAAGAAACATCTCCACTGCCAGCATCCAGCAGCAGCTCCAAAAGCAAGTGAGGAAAGGGAGGGTGTGATGCAAGAGCTCTGGTCAGTGTAAGAGAGAGGACGAGAGTCAGTAAGCAGTGTCAAAATAAAAAAAAGGAATGAAATTTTGTGTAGGTGTGCAACCATCAATTCAGCAATCATAGGGAAGAGTGAGCCTGTCACTTTAGCTGTACCAGAGGTCATTCGAGCAGAGCAGGACAAGGCAGGGAACTGTGCAGGCAGCAGTATGGAACAGCCAAGCATTATTTCAGCTTAGAAAATGGGCTTTTTATTTCCTGGCATCTGATTGGCTAGTACCCTTGCTATGGGGGTACATTAACTTTCAATAGATGCCCAGGAAATAAAAAGTGCCAACCTACAGTGCCCCTTCACCAATTCTACTATTCCTGTGCCCACTATGCTTGCTAATTGGCTAGAATCATACTATGAAATTCGAAATTGGCACCATTTTTTCTCTCGCTAGCGAGAGATCCTGCACCTCCCACTGCCCAATTTAATGCCAGCTACCACATGAACCTGCACCACACCTCCCCGGTACTCACGTCTGCCTACATTAATAAATAACACCTTCCCCAAACATAGCTGAACTGTAAAGCACACATTAAAAAAAAACGAACGAAGCAATAAAAAAAAAAGCCGTTAGACCGATCAGCTTCAAGTAAGTGGTGGTGGGCAGAGCGTGCTGTTCCATGGCAACCACACTCACAGCATTACTTTTCACTCCCACCTGCAGCCCAAATGTACCACGCTCTTCTCCCATACCAGAACATACTTACTGACTGCGCTTTCTTCTCCTGTGTCCCGATCTCATCCGCAACTGCTCCTGGCCCCAGTAATTAAAAGACTGACTGTGCTTTCTTCTCCTCTGTCCCGATCTCATCCACAACTGCTCCTATCCAGCAATTAAAAGACTGACTGCGCTTTCTTCTCCTCTGTCCCAATCTCATCCGCAACTGCTCCTGGCCCCAGTAATTAAAATACAGAGACACGGACACGTAAAAAAAAAGAAACCTGCTCTGCTGTGAAATGCTTCGGCTTCCGATTTTTAAAAAAATAAAAAACATTTCAGGGCTAAGACAGAGGTCAGCATCACAAAACTAAAGGGCAGCGCCCTCTGCTGACAAGTACATCATTAATGCAGTAGTAGAGGGACTACTTTACAAGAACCTTTATTTTCATACTTTTATTTTTCCTTTATTATAATGGTTTTGAATCTTTTGTTTAAAATCAGTAAAAGTGTTACTCATGGCCCATTTTCTAAGCGCAATAATACCCTCCAGGGTGGGAGGTATGGGCAATACCGGACCTTCCAGGAGCTATAAGGCCCTCCACCTGCGGCTTCGGGCCTCATTACGCCTCTGGGCGGTCCGGGATTGCCCAATACTGCCCACCATGTCGGGTATTATTGCTTACATAGCGCTCACCACTTCTGAGGCTTAAATGAGTCACTGCCCACAACAAGAGAACAGACATAGTGAGAGATATCATTTGGCTATATTTCTTTAAAAATACTATGTCTGCAGTGATGGTGGGAGGTTGGGGAGTTAAAATGTGCTATAACAAGGGTTTTTTGTTTTTCTTTTACAGTTAAGGCAGGTTAGGAGCATTAAAAGGGCAGTAAACAGTGCTTGTGAGCACACCTGGCTCATTTAATGCAGCCTATGAGATGATTTACAATCATATCATTAAAAAAAGATTTTGAAATACCTCATTTGTTGGAAACCTGTCCCATCTGTGTCATCGCTCCATGTTGGTGCTTCACTGACCTCAAGACAACCAGAAATGATGCGATTGGCGGACTGTGTTTTTTTTTCTCTGCGGCTCAGTTTGCCACTTACTTCTGTGGTTGCATTACAGCGGTATTTTGGGACTTTTAAAGAGCTCCTGACACAGTTGAGACAACTTTGAAAAAAATTAACATTTGGGCATAAATGTAGCTTATAGTTCACATTTTATTCTGTAATTCTCATCATATTTCCTTATTACTAAGGGTATTTGCATGAATACAGTATCTCTGCCAGCCTGCCTACACCTGACATAATTCTGTTTATGACATCAAAATATATTGTTGTGGAGGTAATTATGATGTGATAAACAGGGGATTGTTATGTCAAGAGTAGAGAAGCAGCCAGAGTAGATATAGTCTAGGGGACAGGGATCTTGTTTTCATGCACGTTTTCAGTAATAAAGAAAATAGGAAATTAATTACTGAAAATATATGAAGTAATAAAGAAAATGAGATGAAGCTGAAAATAAATCTTACTTTTTTCAAAGTTTTCCTAATGCTGTCAGGGGCTCTTTAAATACACTGCAAGGCACTGAATTATTTAATGTGAGTTTGTGAGTACCCATTTCCATGTGGACAACCACTTTCCTCTGACTCACTGTAATTTGTTAGGAAGTTGAAGCTGCATGGGGAGGGTTGTGCCTGCTTGTTGTCTGTTATAGTGTTTTGGGTGTGTAGGGCTGGCTGCTGCATATTGCTGCTCATTAGTTGCTGTGGCAAAAAGGTTGCCAACTGTAAGTTATAGTAAAATGTCATTTAGACCATCAAAATCATGTTTTTAAACTCTCCGGTCCTGATTTACCATTCCCCCCATGTGTGCCTCTCAGTGTTCCCTGTGCCCCATCTTCCCTAGCTCGTTGATGGTCGTGCTTGTGTTACTGATGTCCATGTATTTTGTGGTGATCTTTTATGACGCTTATAACTGTACATTGTTGTGCAGTGTAGCCCAATAGCTCCTAAGGTTTTGTCACATGGACGTTGTCATAAAATAACCTAGTGCCCTGACTGCATGCATACCAGGCTATGATGTGATAGCATGTACATCTGAACTGAAAAATGCCTAGTTACAGTACGTTGCTTATCCATATGTAACACCTGGACCCCTGCCTTTTTGCAAAACGACAGACGGCATGCTGTTGAAGCTGACAGCAGTACCTGGTGGGGACTGGGTTCGGGGAGGATGAGGTTACTCGGCACAGGAGGCCTAGGTTTGGCTACTCTGCACAGGGACACCCAAGTAAATCCGAACACAGGAAGCAATAACTTTAATGTCCAAAACCAGGAATGGGATTCTATGGTGTGGCTTTTATTCACATCCGAGCTGAACAAACAAAGCATAGACGGACCCCAACGGGGCTACATTCCTGGTAATGCAGATTAGAGACAACAGAACACTTCTTCACTATTTCCAGCCCTCAGGCTCCGAACCTACCACGCGCACAGCCCGGACTTGCACGCAGCTCTGGGTACACAGTCCAACTTGTACACTACTTGGGTTTTCCCCACTGGCCCAGCTCCCCTGCCGGCCACTTGATCCGTGGCCCATTTTGGGAAATGAACCAGTTTTCCAATTGGTGGCTCCCCAAACCACCTTAGAGCCTTCGACTCCTAGAGGGAATTTTCCTTCCAATGCCACGTCTTGGTACTTCCCTCATCACTGGCCAAGTGCATGAGGCAAAGTAGAAATCCACAGAGCAAATCCGTAGAGGTGGACCTGGTCACTAAAGATGGGGGGTCTCCCACCTCCAGCTCCCACAATCCATACCCGGCCATTTCTCTGGAAACTAAACAACTCTTTTCTGAAAGCTTGGCAATGTAGATTACTGGGTAGACGTATGTCACGTCTCCGCTACATGTCTTGACTTCCCCTATGTGCTGGACTTGAACATACTTTTACTTTTGGCTAAGCCTATTACTCTAGGCCTCCCACTACTTCAGTAGTCCAATCCCCACTATCACACAAGTCCCAGGGTGAAAACATGGGCCCTTTAGAAAGAGCAGAAACTCACCCTCCGGTTGCAGGTGCCCCACAGGCGAATCACAAAATCTTCTTGTCTCCCAAAACTCTTGGACCAAATAAGGCAGCTTCTCCATTAGCAGAAAACCAGGGAGGTTGCCCCTGGAATATGCAGAAAACCCTTCCTGAGACCCGAATCAGCGGTCTCCACCTCTTTAAAACTATCTTCTGTGTCTCTCTTTTTAGGTGGAAACACATACCTTTTTACCTAAATGTAGCCCTATGTCAGGGCTGAGGCTCCATGAGCCTACACAGAGCTGCCGTGCTCCTCTCTCAGCAAGCTCCAAACTCCAACTGACCTACAGACTACTGTTCAAACCTCCAACATTGTACTCCAATTTCCTGCTGCAGATTCCATTGTGGCTCATGCAGCTGCCACAGTTCTATGGTGATTTAATCCCTCAGTCTCAGCTGAGACTGAGAACAGAGTGAGACAGTGTGAAATCCATTTAACTGGAGTTTCACAAGCTGCCTTCCCCTGCCTACCACTAGGTCTTACTGGGATTCTAGTAACCCCAGGTAACAAGGGGGTTACACATAGAAAGACATGGATTTTGTACTTGGAAAAATAAAAACATGCCTATGTGGATGTGCCAGTATGCCCGTGGATTCCTGATTCTGAGCGGAATGGGCAGCATTGGTGCCCCCCCCCACAGGAGTATGCAGCAATATAAGATGCATCAGCACAGAGCCAGCAAGTATGTCACTGTGTCCTGATTGATCACTTTCCCCCTTATTTTTTTCTCTATTTGATCACTGCTTATCAGTGAATGAGGCTGATGCAGTCATTCCCTCACCTGTCAGCAGTGGGGAAGTCTGCAGTGTTTCTACGCTGTCACCAGTGGTGAAGTGTTCAGTGTGCCCATGCTATCATTCCCTCACTGTCAGTAGTGTACAAGTGTGCACAGTGTCCATCCAGTCATTCCCTCACCTCTGACTACTGGCCAACTATGTACTGTAACCATGCTGTCATTTTCTGACCTGTCACCACTAGACAACACTGCAGTGGCCATATGATGTCATTCCCTCCACTGTCCACATTGGTGCAGCCTGCACTGGGCTGATGCTATCACTCCCTCACCAGTCACCAGTTGGGAAGTCAGCACTGTTCTCATGCTGTCGTTAACGCACCTGTCACCAGTGTGCATCACTTTAATGGGACCATCCAGTTATTCCCCTCACCTGTTAAGAGTGGCAAACACAGCACTGGCCCCATGCTGTCGTTCCCTCAACTGTCACCAGTGGCAAACAGTGTACAGGCCCCATGCTGTCATTCCCTCATCTGTCACCAGTGGCAAACACTGCAGTGCCCCTATGGTGTTGTTCCCTCCAGTGTCACCAGTGTGGCAGCCTGCAGTGGGCTGATGCTGTCACTCCTGTTGTTACCTCACCTGTCACTATTGTAGAACACTGCACTGGCTCCATGCTATTGATCCATCACTGGTCACCAGCGGAGAAGTGTGCACTGTGCTGATGCTGTTGATCCCTTACCTGTCACTAGTGACGAACACTGCTGTGGTCCCATGCTGTCATTCCCTCACCTGTCACCAGTATTTAACACTTTGCTCACAACATATGCTGTCATTCCCTCACCTGTCACCAGTGGTGAAGTCAGCACTGTGACCATGTTGTTGCCGAGTCATCTTTTGGCACTGTTTAATGTTTGCATTTGAAAATGCGTGTCTCTCACTGTGTGATACTTGCTTATTCAGTTACTGCCATTTGCTGTTACTACCATAAAGCACGTAATTTTTGTGATTCATTTTCTAGCGGTATTATGTTGCTGTCCTGTTACTGTTTTCGTATGCCATTTAACAATGTCTCTTTCAGTCTCTAATCAGTGCCTGTGGAGGAACGGCCTTGTTGTAGTGGCACTGCTTTCCACTAACATTCCTCAATCTATGTTACTGGATAACCTGTAAGTATATTTTTGGGTTTCACAATAATGCATGTTATTCACGTGTGTCGTGTTCCGTTGATTGCATTTGTGTATTGCGCAGTCTCCAAATGTTGTGTTTTAAAGGCATGTTCTGTCTGCTGGCATACCTGCCACTGTATGTGTACATGATGTTATGATCCAGGGGTGCTTGTGCCCACTGTGTTTCATATGTATGTTTGCAGACTACTTGAGAGTTTGTTTTAGATGTTTGTGTGGCTGTGCTGTTGGGTCGGGGGGGGGTATGCTTTCTTTCGGAGCTGTGTTTGTTGAGTACTTCACAGCCTGTTGTGAAGTGATGCAGGTGTGGCATTGTTGTTGGTGCCTGCTGGTAAGGTGGCTGACTGTTCATGTACTGTTTTGTATGTATGTTGTTACAGTGGCTGATGGTCTCCATTGAGATGATGGGGTGGTTCTTCTGTCTCTGGGTATGATTTTCTGTATGTTGTGTTTGTGATGAAGGTTATGAATGTTGTTGTTTCAAGTATTCTTATGTCTCTATTCTTTGCACTGTTGTGAATGCTAATGTTTTTTTCCTTATAGGTGACATACCATTGCAATGTCTGATTATTCAGACTCAAGTGCAGATGAGTTACCCACATTTGCAATGTTCAATACCTGGGTTACCGGGGGTAGATCTCCATTGCCTGCAGCTGGTGCAGAACGCTGCGGCCAGGTTGTTGAGGGGGCTGTCAAGATCTAACCATGTCACTCCTGTGCTGTGTGAACTGCACTGGCTGCCAGTGTGATGGGGGATCACCTTCAAGGTCGCATTGCTGACCTATAAGACCCTAAATGGACAGGGACCGGGTTAGTTGCAAGACCTCCTTCGACCCTATTGCCCCCACTCCACTGATGAGGGATTGCTAGAGGTTCCCAGGGTCCATCTTCAGACATCGGGTGTGAGGGCCTTTTCTTTTGTAGCCCCGACCCTGTGGAACTCTCTACCTCATCAGATTAGAGAGTGCCTGTCCACCGAGACTTTTAAGTCCTCACTGAAAACTTGTTTATTTGATTTTGCATTTGGGGACAATGTTTAGTTTTATTTCTGCTGCCATTTTATTTTGTATGTTTTTATGATTGAATGTTTGTTTTTAGATATTTGCTTTATATTGTATATGCGCTTTGGCTTTTTGAAAAGCGCTTTATAAATAAATTTGATTTGATTTGATTTAGTTAGGTGAAGTCTCCAGTCCTATATGTTTGAACCTGAATATCCTGAAGGTGAAGTACCAAATGACACAGAACGTAGTAGCACTTACTCTGAATCAGAATCTGAAGACAGTGACAGAAACATAGAACATAGAAACATAGAAGTTGATGGCAGATAAGGACCTCAAGGCCCATCCAGTCTGCCCATTTATTTTTCTACCTTATAAATGTGCCATCGGCCTTTACTCTGTCAATGGCCTATCTATTCATACTCATCTGTATTGTTCCCTTATGCCTATCCCTTGCCTGTTTGAAGCACTGCACTGTATTCATATCCACCACTTCCTGAGGTAGGCCGTTCCATGCATTCACCACCCTTTCTGTGAAAAAAAACTTCCTCATATCACCTCTCTCCCTCCTTTGCTCTAGGGTATACATATTGAACTCCGTTAATCTGTCCTCATATGTTTTCTGATACAGTCCCTGCACCATTTTGGTTGCCCTTCTCTGGACTGCCTCAATTTGGTTAATGTCCTTGTGAAGGTGTGGCCTCCAGTACTGCATGCAGTACTCCAGATGGGGCCTAACCAGTGTCTTGTAAAGAGGGATTATTACCTCCCTCTTCTGACTTGTGATACCCCTACTAATACACCCTAACATCCCCCTAGCCTTACCTACTGCTTTGGTGGTCTGCTTGGGTGATTTCAGGTCATCGGTGATGATGATGCCCAAGTCTCTGTCTTCCCTTGTGACTCCCAGCAACTCCCCTCCCAGCCTATAGGTAGCTTCAGGGTTTCTCTTCCCTATGTGCATGATCTTGCACTTCTTTGCATTAAACCCCAGTTGCCTCTCTTCCGACCATTTTGCTAGTTTATCCAGATCTCTGCTCATTCTGCCCACCCCATCTGTATCATCTACTCTGCTGCAGATCTTGATGTCATCTCCAAACAGACAAACCTTACCCTCCAGTCCACCTGCAATGTCACTGATGAAGATATTGAAGACGACTGGCCCTAGGACTGATCCCTGATGTACCCCACTTGTGACTTGCATCTCTTCTGACTGTATACCATTTACCACCACTCTCTGTTTTCTGCCCGTCAACCAGTTTGCCACCCAGTTGACCAACTTCTGACCCACCCCGAGCCTACTCAGCTTATTAATCAATCTTCTATGTGGAACAGTATCAAAAGCTTTGCTGAAGTCAAGGTAGGTGACATCAACTGCTCCCCCTTGGTCCATCACTCTAGTTACCCAGTCAATGAAATCTATGAGATCAGTTTGACAGGACCTTCCTTTTGTAAACCCATGCTGTCTTGGATCCTGTGCTTCTATGGATTCCAGGTGTTGCACTATTCTTTCTTTAAGGAGTGCCTCCATAATCGTGCCCACTACTGAGGTAAGACTGACTGGGCTGTAGTACCCTGCCTCCTCCCTGCTACCACTCTTGTGGAGCGGGATCACATGAGCCCTTCTCCAGTCTTCTGGGATCGCTCCTGTGCTCAGAGACTCACCAAACAGTTCTGATAATGGCTTTGCTAGTTCCACTCTTAGCTCCTTTAGTACCCTGCGATGTATGCTATCAGGTCCCATTGCCTTGTCCACCCTGAGCTTATCGAGCTCTTGTGGGACCCTTTCTTTTGTGAAGGGAGTAGTGCTCACCTCCCTCTCCCCTGTGTCCATGGTGCTGAGCTGGGGACCCTGCCCTACCTTCTCTTCAGTAAATGTTGAGCAGAAATATCTATTCAGGATAGATGCTTTTACATAGTCCTCCTCCTCACACGTCCCCCTTATCTCCTTTGATCTTAGCAATACCCTCTCTGGACTTTCTCCTTTCACTAATGTATCTATAGAAAGTCTTGTCACCTTCTTTTACTGTATGTGCTAGTGCTTCCTCGGTTTGGGCCTTTGCATGCCTTACTGCCTTCCCTGCTTCCCTTAGGGAAGTTTGGTATGCACCCCTATCTTCATCCCGCTGTGTTCCCCTATATTTCCTGAAGGCCAGCCTTTTGGCTCTTACTTTTTCTGCTACTGTTTTTAAGAACCAAAGTGGTTTCCTTCTTCTTTTGCACTTCCTTTTCTCTCTAATACAATGGGATTTTGCTTCAAGTATTGCATCCTTAATGCTTGCCCACTTTGCCTGTACCCCCCTCACCTGTATTTCTTTTTGCCAGGGCTAGCTTAACTCTGTTGGCCATCTTATCAAAGTCAGCTCCTCTGAAGTCCCATATTTTTGCCTTGGAATGGGATGACTTAGTTGTAGTGGATGCATGTGGGTTTAATGTCTCTTAGGTGGGTAGGCCACAGTAGGAATGGTGGGCAGTTATTCCTCACTTCTCCTGCAGGCCTCTGGTGCAAAACATGTGTCATCCATCTATGACTGCAGGCTGTCAATGTGGGAATGATACAGAGACTGTGGCTGTTACTTAATAACAATCCCCATTGCAGATAAACCACTCAGGTACCCGGTTACAATAGTGCTACCAGAATAGTGCCGAAGATGACAGCGCTAGTCTGAATAGTACTACCGTGGACAGCGATACTGGATTTGTAGTGCGCGCTCACCTGGTGACTGTCCATGGTGCTAGAAGAGCACAAGGACAGAAGGACTCAGATCACTGGCTGAGTTGCTCCCATGGTGTGGAAGGCTGAGACATAGAGCAGCTTAGCTGGGTGACTCTGCAGACCAGGGTTCTAATCCTGTTTTCATTCTGTTTTGCCAGTTCGGGACTTAAATACTTTTACATGGGGTCGTGGAAACAGTATTTCATGGCCCCACAATTTTCTTCTTACCCCATGATCCGCTCCCCCCATAGTTTGTATCTATATTAGTCCCCCTCCGCAAAATAAAAACAGGCAGCATTTTTGCAGCGCAGTTCTTGACTGCACTGTTTCACTTCCCTACGTGTATGATCTTGCACTTCTTTATATTAAACCCCAGTTGCCTCTCTTCCGACCATTTTGCTAGTTTATCCAGATCTCTGCTCATTCTGCCCACCCCATCTGTATCATCTACTCTGTTGCAGATCTTGGTGTCATCTGCAAACAGACAAACCTTACCCTCCAGTCTATCTGCAATGTCACAGATGAAGATATTGAAGAGGACTGGCCCCAGAACTGATCCCTGACGTACCCCACTTGTGACTTGCATCTCTTCTGATTGTATACCGTTTACCACCACTCTCTGTTTTCTGCCCATCAACCAGTTTGCCACCCAGTTGACCAACTTCTGACCCACCCCAAGCCTACCCAGCTTATTAATCAATCTTCTATGTGGAAAAGTATCAGAATCTTTGCTGAAGTCAAGGTAGGTGACATCAACTGCTCCCCCTTGGTCCACCGCTCTGGTTACCCAGTCAAAGAAATCTAAGAGATTAGTTTAACAGGACCTTCCTTTTGTAAACCCGTGCTGTCTTGGATCCTGTGCTCCTATGGATTCCAGGTGTTGCACTATCCTTTCTTTAAGGAGTGCCTCCATAATCTTGCCCACTACTGAGGTAAGACTAACTGGTCTGTAGATCCCTGCCTCCTCCCTGCTACCACACTTGTGGAGCGGGATCACATGAGTCCTTCTCCAGTCTTCTGGGATCTCTCCTGTGCTCAGAGACTCACTAAACAGTTCTGATAATGGCTCTGCTAGTTCCACCCTTAGCTCCTCTAGTACCCTGCGATGTATACCATCAGGTCCCATTGCCTTGTCAACCCTGAGCTTATCGAGCTCTTGTGGGACCCTTTCTTTTGTGAAGGGACTAGTGCTCACCTCCCTCCCCCCTGTGTCCATGGTGCTGAGCTGTGGACCCTGCCCTACCTTCTCTTCAGTAAATACTGAGCAGAAATATCTATTTAGGATAGATGCTTTTAAATGGTCCTCCTCACACGCTCCCTTATCTCCTTTGATCTTAGCAATACCCCCTCTGGACTTTCTCCTTTCACTAATGTATCTACAGAAAGTCTTGTCACCTTCTTTTACTGTATGTGCTAGTGTTTCCTCAGTTTGGGCCTTTGCCTGCCTTACTGCCTTCCCTGCTTCCCTTAGGGAAGTTTGATATGCCTCCTTATCTTCATCCCGCTGTGTTCCTTACAAGTTCAATGGGCAGACTAGTGGGCCATAGGCCTTATTTGTCCAACACTGTCTATGTATCTATGTATTTCCTGAAGGCCAGCCTTTTGGCTCTGACTTTTCTGCTACTGTTTTGAGAATCAAAGTGGTTTCCTTCTTCTTTTGCACTTTCTTTTCTGTCTAACACAATGGGATGTTGCTTCAAGTATTCATCCTTAATGCTTGCCCACTTTGCCTGTACCCCCTCACCTGTATTTCTTTTTGCCAGGACTAGCTTAACTCTGTTGGCCATCTTATCAAAGTCAGCTCTCTGAAGTCCCATATTTTTGCCTTGGAATGGGATGATTTAGTTGTAGTGGCCAAATTGAGCCATACCATGTGATGGTCACTGGCCCCCAGGTGGCCTTCTACCTGGAGATCTGTGATCCTTTCCCTGTTAGTCAGTACTAGATCTAGGATAGCCCTGTCTCTTGTGGGTTGCTGTACCAGTTGTTTGAGGCCTTCCCCCTGCAGGGAATCCACCATGTGTCTAGTTCTGGCAGATGTTCCTGCTGGTATTGACCAATCTGTATCTGGCATGTTGAAGTCTCCCATTATCAGAACCTCCCCTCTAGCTGTCATGTTTTGTATATCTTCTAACAGTAATGTGTCTATGTCCTCCCCCTGGCCTGGGGGTCTGTAGACAACCCCAGTTCTTATGGCTGTCCCATTTCCTGTTTCCAGGGTGACCCACAGTTCTTCTGGCTCCTTATGTGTATTCTGAATTTCTGTAGCTTTAATATTTTCATTGACATAAGGGGCCACTCCACCCCACCCCCTTTTTCACCTTGGCCTCTTCCGAACAGTACATAGCCAGGTACTGAAGTCTCCCAAGTGTGCTTACTGGTAAACCACGTCTCGCTAATTGCTACTATGTCCAGTTTAGCCTCTGTCATTATTGCCTGCAGGTTTGGGATCTTGTTTCCCAGACTGTGAGCATTTGTGTACATGATTTTCCATTGGACAGATTTCGGTGTGTTATTTGTTGGGTGAGGTCTGGCATTTCCCTGTGTCGTATGGGGGCTGGACCTTTTCCTTACCTGGTGATGCAAATGAACTGCAAACATGCTGAACTCCTGTTTGGCCACTAGCTGAGGGGGAGGGTGTTCTTCCCATGGGACGTATTGGGTGCTGCACCCCTCTCCCCATTTGCTAGTTTAAATATTCTGCAAAGGTGTCAAACTTCTGCCCCAATGCACTGACTCCCTCCTTAGTCAGATGCAGTCCATCAAATTTAAAGAACTTTCACTCCCAAAACTGTGGCCAGTTCCCTACAAATTTGTGTCCTTTTTCCTGGCACCAGCCTTTCAGCCACATGTTTAGACTTGAGTAGCATTGGAAAAGGAGCATGAAATATGGATTGGTGCTCCTGTGGTGCTTGTGAGGTCATGCCTGCTGAGAGAAAGAACATTTTGCTGCCATGAGATTGATGCAGTAGATGATAAATGCCACGGTAATGTTTTCCTTACCTGTGTTACTTGGCATGATTTCCTGACATAATTGTGAACATCACAGTAAAGGAAACCATTTCTTTTACAGATCCCCAGTGTGTAACTCAAAGGCCTAGCTTCAATAATGTTTGCCTTGATAATGAGGTGCTGTGGTGTGCTCTTGTCCAGCTGTATGATGACTTTGAACAGCCAATCAGTAATAGGTAAATATGTAAACCATGATAAGTGTATATCTTTTACACTGCTCTCGCCAGCATAGCAAGGGTCAGGTGGATGGTGTGTGCTCTGTGTGTGATGTCATGCATGAAGATAGATGTGCCAGCATGCATAACACATATGGCCTTGGGTAATGACATGTTGCACTGTATGTGGTGTTGTCTACCTGGCACAGATATGGTGTTCCTCATTACCACTAGTAATCAGTGAAGGAAGACAGATATACGAAAGTAGCATCTGCCTCTTGTGCTGTAATACTGTCGAACTACATCACACAACACCACAAGATTCTGTATGCCTCACTGCTTCATTTCTTGCATTACCTGTTGACTCGAGGCACTTCAATTGTATTGCTATTCTGTGGAGAAGTTATGTTTGAGGCACTTGGTTGCTGGAGACATCAAGTCCAGTCTAGAGGAGGGCAACTAAAATGGTGCAGGGTCTGCAACAGAAGCCATATGAAGAGAGACTAAAGGAGCTTAATATGTATACCCTTGAGAAAAGGAGGGAGAGGGGGGAACATGATAGAAACTTTCAAGTACCTCAAGGAAGTCAACAAAGTCCAAGAGGGTAGCATCTTTCAGAAAAAGAGATGTGCAAGAACAAAAGGACACAATTTGAAGATAGAGAGGGGATGGATGGCTCAGGGGCATGTGAGGAAGTATTTTTTCACAGAGAGGGTGGTGGATACATGGAACAGCCTTCCTGAAGAGGTCGTGGGGTCAAAAACAGTGGGGGAATTCAAGAATGCATAGAACAGACATAAGGCAATTCTGGTGGGGGAGTAGAAAGAAGTAGGCTGTTGGTTAACTAGGATCTGCAGCTTATCCAATAGGTAGGGAAACGGGCGGACTAGGTGGGCCAAGCGGCTCTTATCTGCCATCAAAGTCTATGTTTCTATGTTTCTAAGTCATGGAACAGTACCATTCACCTGTCTCCACCACAACTCTCCTTTGTCACCTTCCTTGCCATGGCCACATGTCCAATCTGGCCATGTCTGGCTGTGGCGCAACACACACATCATTCTGGCCAGTATTTCACTTTGCTGTCCAGTCTGTGCATTGGTCACAGGCAGGTAAGGGAATGAGTGACACTGGCTTTTGTCATGGGACCAAGGTACTTGAGGGGTGAAGAGGGGTTCCATAAGGTCTGTCCTCTCACTGGCACATCAGTTTTTCTGTCTCTGATCCTCAGGATAGAGAGACACCTGCCAGCAGTTTCAGTGACTGTTGTATTTCTTCCCTATTTTATCCCTCCACGATCAAGGCTGGGCCCAGGGTGCAACTGTTCCTGGTGATGTGGACAGGAATGTTAAGTTGGCCATTATGGACACACTGGGAATCTGTGTTGAGGTCGTGTCACATGCAGAGCATTACAACACAGCTGTGCGCCACAATAGGGGTGGTCATTGCCATGCAGTGCATGAACTGGATGCATGTGGGTTTAGGTCTCTTAGGTGGGTAGGCCACAGTAGGAATGGAGGTCAGTGATTCCTCACTTCTCCTGCAGGCCTCTGGTGCAGAACATGTGTCATCCATCTGACTGTAGGCTGTCAATGTGGGAATGATACAGAGACTGTGGCTGTTACTTAATCACACTCCCCATTTGCAGATAAACCACTCAGGTACCTGGTTACAATAGTGCTATCAGAATAGTGCCAAAGATGACAGCGCTAGTCTGAATAGTGCTACCGTGGACAGCGATAGGGGATTTGCAGCGCGCGCTCACCTGGTGGCTGTCCATGGTGCTAGAAGAGCACAAGGACAGAAGGATTCTAGTCACTGGCCAAGTTGCTCCCATGGAGTGGAAGGCTGAGGCATAGAGCAGCTTAGCTGGGTGACTCTGCAGACCAGGGTTCTAATCCTGTTTTCATTCTGTTTTGCCAGTTCGGGACTTAAATACTTTTACATTAGGTCATGGAAACAGTATTCCATAGCCCCACAATTTTCTTCTTGACCCATGATCCACTCCCCCCAGAGTTAGTATCTATATTATTCCTCCCCCGCAAAATAATAACAGACGGCATTTTTGCAGCATGGTTCTGGACTGCACTGTTTCAGTTGGCAGTATTCCGACCCAGTGCCACCACTGGTATAGTGTTTATTGATCTTCATACTGTGGCATGCATGAACATCCCTATTTTGGAAACGGCACTGACTCATGTTTTTTTTTCTTTACAGGTCTTCTCACTGGACTGCTTACACCCAGATTACACACTGGATACACCAACAACTGAGCAAAAAGATTCTCCAGGTTATATCTTCCTGTGTGGTGTGGTCCATATGCCATAAGGAGTCTGGCAATTATAAAGTGTTCTATGAAGCTGGTGAGCTAAGATTTGAATACTAAACAATGTCAGTCATTTACATTGATTATGTCTCTCTTTAATTAACACTTGTTTTGTACATGACAAGTACTTCCCAATACTATGTTGTTCATAGCATAAACCTGTACATAGAAGTTACACTTCATTATGTGTTTGTTCAATAAAGCTAGTCGTGTTTTTTATCATTAAAGATTTAAATCAGAAACTCGTGTATGCCCAACATTTCTGTAACAACAACTATTAATCCCAAAGAAGCACATTATCTTGCTGCATTGAATGTGTAATTCTAATCTGTCTTCTATTTAGATACAATGTGACAAACAGTATTACTAAGGTTACAAAATTGTTTAAAAACTAAAAGAATGAAGCACAAACTAGGTACAGTTAGACAAGTTCTGTACTTCAAATTCAGGCACGGTCCACTGACGAGCTTTGTCAAATTGTATTGGTGTTGTCATCTAGGCCATTACTTAGGTCTCTTTCTGAATCTGGACACATGTCTTTGTAGTACTTCAAAATTATCTGGTCTTGGAGTTTCAATGTTTTTGGGAAGCTGTTTTTGTGTCACTGGTGTCAGGGTTTAATTTGTTTTCTTTCGCTGAATCAGATCATTAAGCATGTGTGTCAGGTATTCGTTATTTTTTTCTCTCTGATCGACTTGGCAAACCATGCCTTCTTACTTTTTGGGTACACTATTTTGTATCTTTCTTCTCCTGACTGGTTCAATGCCCCGGGCCTGTACACATTGTTGTTAGTGTTCATGACTGTCACCATTCCTTGGTACGTGAAGTTCTGCTTCTTAGGGCAGTATTTCAACACAAGTGAGTGGTACACCTCCAGGTCTCCTGTGTGGCAAAACATCGTGGCTTTAGATAGGTCGCTTAAGAACTTCTTGTTGAAGACTACTTTCTCCAGTGCATTGTGAGATGGTGAACAAGGTTTCAACCAAATCTTCTTGCATTCTTGCTCTTTGGTAAGCTTTTCATGGGAACATTTTTTGAATCGTGGACTGTCAAATTAACTGTGCTTGTCTGCAACATGATACACAACTGATGTCACCATTTCATGTAGTGTTGGCACGTCCCCATTGTAGTTTGCACAAGACCACCAGAAATGGTTGGATACTGACTGTATCCATGGTCCAAGTTCCATGCATTCCTTCTTCTTTACATGGACAAATAGTTGCTTCTTCAGATAATTGTCAAGGTGCCAGACATCATATTGATGATTGATTTGTTGGTCAGGGGTATATACCCTATTCATTAGGCTACTGATTTGTATATGGCGGTCTATTGCAATGGTCAAAACAGGAACTTCCTTGTCAATAAGAAAATCCAGTGATCACTCAAAGCCTTCTTTCTCCATATTGGAAGAGAATTTAACTTCTGACACCTGGACCACTTGAAAATCTAGAATTAGTGATGTCTTCTCATCCATGAAGGTGTACACCCCATATTTTGGTCAAAAAACCTGGTCACTGTATCACTGAATAACACAAGATCTTCTTTGGTCTTCATGCCTTCCAGTATTGCTTGCTGCTGTCTCTGGTACTCCTTGTTGACCATAGGGAATAAATATTGTCGCTGTATCTTCATGGAGGACATATTGGAAATGCACTGCATACTTTGTACATCTGTGAAACCTTTGAGTTTGTTGAAGGAATTGCCACTGTACAAAATTGCAACTGTCATTTAGAGGGTGACTGATCCCATTTTTCACAGCATTGGCTGTGAGAACCATGTCTTGTCATGGCGGTTGCTGCAAAACATTCTTATAACCAGCATTGATCCCTGTATGTTTGTGGGTGTGTCAACAATGGGAACACCATACGAGAGGCATTGTTGTAGTTACTGTTTGATATTTTCATAACAAGGCATTTATGATTATCTCCAATCCTTGCAGACTTCACTTCACTGTCTTCTGATGATTCATCAGTATCAGACTCCTCTGTTGCTCTGGGATGGTAGTCAGTATCCTTCTCAGTATAGGCACTATGGTCAAAATCACTCACGTCTTTATCATCCACTAGCAAATCTTTTTTGCCATTGCTTCATGCCCCACGCACTAATGGGTTTCATACTGTAGGGTAAGTGTGGTCTGTCATGATCTTGTCAAAATCCCTATAAAAGTTAAATCTGAACTCAGGTCATTGGCAACCCTGGTCCATAAATGATTGCTCTTCAGTTTGTGTTGCCACAGTACAAAAAGTTTTGTTGTGTGAGCACACTTGACAGCAGCAGTGTTCCTAGAAATGAATAATAATGTGATCATTCTTCAGGAAATAGGGTGGCAGCAGGACATCACATGTAACAGTATAACAGAAACCTTTTTACGTTCCCACATTGGAAAAGTAACAATGAATACGTACCATGACTGAAGATTTCTCTGTTTCAATTTCACTGCAGATGACAGTAATTCTGAATCCTGGAAATCTGCACTTTCCATTGTAATGTCATTCACATCATTAGCTGCACTTGCAGTGTGAAATTCCTTCAGCGCTTTTTCTACAGTCTGTGTTATGAAAATAAATTTGCACATGTATTAATAATTGTAGCCTCTTAGTGGGTGGTGAATGGTGGACGCTTATACTGCATTCACTGTAAATTAAGTTATTACTTTTGCTAAGAACATGTTGAGTTTTACAATCTCAATGAAGACTCACCATAACAACAAAAGGGAACCTTACAGTACCATATTATGCTATTTACAGAACTTTACAAGTACTGTTTTACTTCTGTCTTAAAATTATTAACATGAAATGACACTTTGATGTAATTCAAAGTCTGACTACTTTACCTCTCTCCTTCTTTTCAACTCTGCTCTACGTTCACTGCATTGTCTCTTCTTTTCATCAAAGGTCCACCGTAATTGTAATTTTATGAAGTTTACTGTATTGTATTAATGCCCAGGACCACATTGAAAATGAGCTTGCTCAATGGTGTTTACGCCTGGTTAAATAAAGTGATTGACTGATTGATTGACTGATTGATTGATGGAGCAGTGTGTGTAAATATAATTGTCACGGTGTCTTCCCTCAGTATTGGTGGCTGTTTTCAGTTCATTAGTTCCACCTGTAAAAAAAAAGTCATATTCTGATATAAGATCACATTTGTGAAGCACTTAGTGTTGTTCACAGAAAAGTACAAGAGCGTACTCACTAACTATTATGT
Source organism: Neoceratodus forsteri (assembly GCA_016271365.2). Classification (NCBI taxonomy): domain Eukaryota; kingdom Metazoa; phylum Chordata; order Ceratodontiformes; family Ceratodontidae; genus Neoceratodus; species Neoceratodus forsteri. The sequence goes on along the minus strand of CM057459.1, from coordinate 160,349,505 downwards.
CAGTATTGCAGCAGATAACTGATGTCCACACTGTGTGTCAGGAATACTTGAGTTGAACATTGTTTGCAGTGTAGCATAACTGACTGACGCAGCTATCCCATCATCGATGATATGTTATTAACAAAAAGGTGTTGCCGATGTGTTTGCTGTAAGATCACTTATGCCACTGTGGATGTTTGGGTCTGTTTCACAGAAAGAAATGTGGTTCCATGTTTTCAAGACAAAATGATATATAGAGCATGTGTTACCATGTGCATAGAGGACTGACTGCAAGATGTAGAGATCTGTAATATCATGACGTTGTTGTACAGTGAAAAAGTGACACTAACAATAGGCCACTTGGTGTCTGTTAATAAACAGGTATGTTTTGCCTTTTGCTACACTTCACAAAGAGTTGCTCAGATAGGTTGGAAGAAGTAGTACCAGGCAGCAACAAAATTATACAGAACGTAGCATATGGATGACCATAGACAACAGTGCTGTATGGGAATCAAGAGGAGTAAGTGGACCAACAACTGTAAAGGAAGGAGGCAGGTTCCCTTGAAATGTAAAAATAGTAATGAGGCAGATGCTCTCTTGTAAGTCTGTTTCAAAGGAAATACATGATTTTTTATACTGCATCTACTGATGGATCACACTGGATAAGTATGTGCAGTATCGCTCATGTGCACACTCTCTGCTTCTTGCATGTGGAGCTGTTTGTGGTGTGTTAACAAACATTGGTATGCCTGCCAACACTGACAATGTGCACTGTACCCAAGTATCTCTTGGTGTCGCACATCCTTGAGTGTGGTGCAGTGTGAAACGTTAATGTGGTTTTTACTGGCTGATTTTTTGCACTGGTGTAAATTGATGCTAATTATTTGGAATCTTTTATAATAAATGTTTACCTTTTTCACTTAATTTAGTGACTAGGTCTTTTTTCTGTGTTGCCAGACTTTCTTTTTACTGGTTTAATTTATGTCTTGGCACCAGCTGTTATAGTAGCCACCTATTCTCTTGTCTCTTTTTCATGGTACTGGTCAACATGGCCCATATCACCCATATGCTAACCCATTTATGCTGTGGTCTAGGTCAATGTGTCCTATGGACCATGTAGAGTCCAGGTGTGTGACATGGCTGCACGTAATCACTGTTCTATGCAATGCCACATCCCCATATTTACACAACTAGCACGGTACTGTCTGAATATGGCACCCCTTCAGAACAATAGGTGGGATACTGCTAAAAAAAGTACCGTGCCATGGAAGTGTTAGTAAAAAGCAGTGCCACCACGTCAAGGTCCTTCCACACAGACACTGATAACACAAGGACAGGGAAAGGGGAAAGACGGCCAAGGGTGGACAAAGATTGGTGCCACTTGCAGGATGATGGTGAAAGTTGGGGGGATGGCAAGGTTGGTCACAGAAAGGTGTCACTTGTGAGGTGACAAGAAAAGGTGGGGAGATGGTGAGGTTGGACACAGACAGGTGCCACATGCAGGGTGACAAGGAAAGGTGGGGGAGTGGTAAGGCTCACCACACACAAGTGCCACTTGTAGGGAGATGGTGAAAGGTAGAGGGATGGCAAAGCCAGCTAAAGACAGGTGGCACTTGCAGGGTGATGGGGGATGGCAGTACTGCACTCAGATTGGTACCACTTACAGGGTGATGGTAAAAGAAGGGAGGATGACAAGGTTGGCCAAAGAAAAGTGCCACTTGGAGGGTGATGGGGACTGATGGGGATGGCAAGGCTGCAGTCAGATTGGTACCACATGCAGGGTGATGGTGAAAGGTAGGGGGATGAAAAGACTGGTTACACACAAGTTCCACTTGCAGGATGATGGTGAAAGGTGGGAAGTTGGCAAGGTTAGCCACAGACAGTTGCCACTTGCAGGGTAATGGGGAATGGTGGAGGGATGGCAAGGCTGCACTCAGATTGGTACAACTTTCAGTGTGATAGTGAAAGGTGGGGGATGGCAAGGCTGGTCACACGCATGTGCCACTTGCATGGTGATCAGGAAAGGTGGGGGATGGCGAGGCTGGTTACACACAAGTACTACTTGTAGGGTGATGGTGAAAGGTGGGGGGATGGCAATGCTGGCTACAGACAAACGCCACTTCCAGGGTAACAGGGAATGGTGGGGTCATGGCAAGGCTGAACACAGATTGCTACCACTTGCATGGTGATGGTGAAAAGTGGGGGGATGGCAAGGCTGACCACACACAAGTGCCACTTGCAGGGTGGTGAGGAAAGGTGGTGGGATGGCATAGCTGGCCACACACAAGTGCCACTTACAGGGTAACAGGGAATGGTGGGGGCATGGCAAGGCTGAACTCAGATTGGTACCACTTGCAGGGTGATGGTGAAAGGTGGGGAGCTGGCAAGGCTGGCCACACACAAGTGCCACTTGCAGGGTGATGGTGAAAGGTGGGGGATGGCAAGGCAGGCCACACACAAGTGCCACTTGCAGCATGATGCTGAAAGGTGGGGAGATGGCAAGGTTGGACACAGACAGGTGCCACTTGGAGAGTGATGGTGAAAGGTGGGGAGATGGCAAGAATCAACATAAACAGGTGCCACTTGCAGGGTGATTAGGAAAGGTGGGGGGATGGCAAGCCTGGCCACAAACAAGTGCAACTTCCAGGGTGCTGGTGAAAGGTGGGGAGATGGCAAGGTTGGCCACAGACAAGTGCCACTTACAGGATGATGGTGGAAGATGTGGGGATGGCAAGGCTGGCCACACACATGTGTCACTTGCAGGATGACAATGAAAGGTGGAGGGATGATAAGGCTGGACTTAGATTTCTGCCACCTACAGGGTGATGGAGAAAGGTAAGTGGTGGCAAGGTTGACCACAGAGAGGTGCTACTTGCTGGGTGACGAGGAAAGGTGGTTGTTAGATGGCAAGGTTGGACACAGACACGTGCCACATGCAGGGTGACAAGGAAAGTTGGGGGGGTGGTAAGGCTGGCCACACACAAGTGCCACTTGCAGCCTGACAAGGAATGGTGGGGGGATGGTAAGGCTGGTCACACACATGTATCACGTGTTGGGTAACAGGGAATGGTGGGGTATGGCAAGGCTGAACTCAGTCTGGTACCACTTGCAGGGTGATGGTGAAAGGTGGGGGGATGGCAAGGCTGGCCACAAACAAGTGCCACTTGCAGGGTTATGAGGAAAGGTGGGGACACTGGAATGGCTGGCCACACACAAGTGCCACGTAGAGGGTGATGGTGAAATATGGGGATGGCAAGGCTGGACATAGATTGGTGCCACCTACATGGTGATGGTGAAAGGTGGGGGGTGGCAGATTGATGACAGAGAGGTGCTACTTCCTGGGTGATGAAGAATGGTGGGAAGATGGCAAGATTGGACACAGACAGGTGCCACATGCAGGGTGACAAGGAAAGGTAGGGGGATGATAAGGCTGGTCACACAATGTGCCACTTGCAGGGTAATGGTGAAAAGTGGGGTGATGGCAAGGCTGTCTACAGACAAGTGCCACTTCCAGGGTAACAGGGAATGGTGGAGGTATGGCAAGGCTGAACTCAGATTACTACCACTTGCAGGGTGATGGTGAAAGGTAGGGGGGATGGCAAGGCTGGCCATAGACAAGTGCCACTTTCAGGGTGATGAGGAAAGGTGAGGAGATGGCAAGGCAGGCCACACACAAGTGCCACTTGCAGGGTTATGAGGAAAGGTGGGGACATTGGCATAGCTGCCCACATACAAGTGCCACTTGCAGGGTGACAATGAAAGGTGGGGGGATGGCAAGGTTGGGCACAGACAGGTGTCACTTGCAGTGTGAGGAGGAAAGTGGGAGGATTGCAGGGTGGCAACACACAATTACCACCTGCAGGTTGATGAGGAAAGGAGGGGAGATGGCAAGGTTGAACAAAAACAGGTGTCTTGCAGGTTGATGAGGAAAGGTGGTGGATGGCGAGGCTGGCCACACAAAAGTGAAATTTACAGGGTGATGATGAATGATGGGGGGATGGCAATGCTGGCCACAGAGCAGAGTCACAGTGAAAGGTGGAGGGATGGAAAGGCTGGACTTAGACTGGTGCCACCTACAGGGTGATGGTGGAAGGTGGAGGGATGGCAAGGTTGACCACAGACAGGTGCCACTTGCAGGGTGACAAGAAAAGGTGGGGGGGGATGGTAAGGCTGGCCACACTCAAGTGCCACTTGCAGGGTGATGGTGAAAGGTGAGCAGATGGCAAGGTTGGACTTAGATCGGTGCCACCTATGGGGTGATGGTGGAGGGATGGCAAGGTTGGCTTCAGAGAGATGCCACTTCATGGGTGACATGGAAAGGTGGGGAGATTGCAAGGTTTGACACAGACAGGTGCCACTTGCCTGGTGAGGTGGGAAGGTGGGGGATGGCAAGCTTGGCCACAAACAAGTGCCACTTGCAACGTGACTGTGAAAGATGGGTGATGGCAAGGCTGGACATAGATGGGTGCAACCTATGTGGTGATGGAGAAAGGAGGGGGATGGCAAGATTGACCACAGAGAGGTGTGTCTTGCTGGGTGATGAAGAATGGTGGGAAGATGGCAAGATCGGATACTGACAGGTGCCACATGCAGGGTGACAAGGAAAGGTAGGGGGATGATAAGGCTGGTCACACAATATGCCACTTGCAGGGTGATGGTGAAAAGTGGGGTGATGGCAAGGCTGTCTACAGACAAGTGCCACTTCCAGGGTAACAGGGAATGGTGGAGGTATGGCAAGGCTGAACTCAGATTACTACCACTTGCAGCGTGATGGTGAAAGCTGGGGGGATGGCAAGGTTGGCCATACACAAGTGCCACTTGCAGGGTGATGAGGAAAGGTGAGGAGATGGCAAGGCAGGCCACACACAAGTGTCACTTGCAGGGTTATGAGGAAAGGTGGGGGCATTGGCATGGCTGGCCACACACAAGTGCCACTTGCAGGGTGACAATGAAAGGTGGGGGGATGGCAAGGTTGGGCACAGGCAGGTGTCACTTGCAGTGTGAGGAGAAAAGTGGGAGGATTGCAAGGCTGGCCACACACAATTGCCACTTGCAGGGTGATGAAGAAAGGTGGGTGTTGGCAAGGCTGGGCACACACAAGTGGCACTTGCAGTGTGATGGTGAAAGGTGAGGGGTGGCAAGGTTGGCCTCAGAGAGGTGCCACTTCCCGGGTGACAAGGAAAGGTGGTGAGATTGCAAGGTTTAACATAGACAGGTGCCACTTGCAGGGTGACAAAGAAAGGTGGGGGCATTGCAAGGTTGGCATCAGAGAGGTGCCACTTCCTCAGTGACAAGGAAAAGTGGGGAGATTGCAAGGTTTGACATAGACAGGTGCAACTTGCAGGGTGATGGTGAAAGGTGGGGGGATGGGAAGCTTGGCCACAAACAAGTGCTACTTGCAGGGTGATGGTGAAAGGTAGGGAGATGGCAAAGTTGAACACAAGCAGGTGTCTCATGCAGGTTGATGTGTAAAGGTGGTGGATGGCAAGGCTGGCCACACACAAGTGAAATTTACAGGGTGATGGTGAAAGATGGGGGATGGCAATGCTGGCCACTTGCAGAGTCACAGTGAAAGGTGGAGGGATGGCAAGGCTGGACTTAGATTGGTGCCACCTACAGGGTGATGGTGGAAGGTGGGGGGATGGCAAGGTTGACCACAGACAGGTGCCACTTGCAGGGGAGACAAGGAAAGGTGGGGAGATGGTAAGGCTGCCCACACTCAAGTGCCACTTGCAGGGTGACGGTGAAGTGTGGACAGATGGCAAGATTGGACTTAGATGAGGTGCCACTTACAGGGTGATGGGGAAGGGTGGAGGGATGGCAAGGTTGGACTCAAGAGATGCTACTTGCTATGTGATGAGGAATAGTGGTGAGACGGTAAGGTTTGACCCAGACAGGTGTCACTTGCAGGGTGATGAGGAAAGGTGGGGGGATGGTAAGGCTGGCCACACACACAAGTGGCACTGGCGGGGTGACAAGGAAAGGTGGGGGATGGTAAGGCTGGCCACAAACAAGTGCCACTTACAGGATGATGGTTAATGATGTGGGAATGGCAAGGCTGGCCACACACAAGTGCAATTTACAGGGTGATGTAAAAGATGGGGGGATGGCAAGGCTGGCTATTTACAGGGTCACAGTGAAAGGTGGAGGGATGGCAAGGCTGGACTTAGATTGGTGCAGCCTATAGGGTGATGGTGGAAGGTGGAGGATGGCAAGGTTGACCATGGAGAGGTGCTGCTTGCTGGGGTGACGAGGAATGGTGGGGAGATGGCAAGGTTGGACACAGATAGGTGCCACTTGCAGGGTGATGAGGCAAGGTGGGGGATGGTAGGTTTGGGCACACTCAAGTGCCACTTGTAGGGTGACCGTGAAAGGTGGGAGATGGCAAGGTTTGACTTAGATTGGTGCCACCTACAGGGTGATGGTGGAAAGTGGGGGATGGCAAGGCGGGGCACACACAGGTTCCACTTGCAGTGTGATGGTGAAAGGTGGAGGGATGGCAAGGTTGCCCTCAGAGAGGTGCCACTTCCTGGGTGACAAGGAAAGGTAGGGAGATTGCAAGGTTTGACACAGACAGGTGCCACTTGCAGGGTGGTATGGGAAGATGGGGGAATAGCAAGCCTGGCCACAAACAAGTGCACTTGCAAGGCGACAGTGTGAGGTGGGTGATGGCAAGCCTGGCCACACACAAGTGCCACTTACAGGGTGATGGTGAAAGATGGGGGGATGGCAAGGCTGGCAACACACACATGCCACTTGCAGGGTGAGACTGAAAGTCGGAGGGATGGCAAATCTGGACTTAGATTGGTGCCACCTACAGGGTGATGGTGAAAGGTGAAGGGAAGGCGAGGTTGACCACACTGAAAGGTGCTACTTGCTGAGTGATGAGGAATCGTGGGGAGATGGCAACGTTGGACGCAGACAGGTGCCACTTGCAGGGTGACGAGGAAAGGTGGGGGGATGGTATGGCTGGCCACACACAAGTGCCACTGGCAGGGTGACAAGGAAAGGTGGGGGGGATGGTAAGTCTGGCCACAAAGAAGTGCAGCTTGCAGGGTGATGATGAAAGGTTGGGGGATAGCAAGACTGGCCAAAGTCAGGTGCCAGTTGCAGGATGACAGGAAGAAGTGAGGAGATGGCAAGGCTGGACACAGACTGGTGCCACCTGCCACCTGCAGGGTGATGGGGAAAGGTGGAGGGATGGTGTTGCTGGACATAGATTAGTGCCACTTGCAGGGTCATGGGGACAGGTAGGCTTTAGCAAGGCTGGTCACAGATTGGAGTTGCTAGCAGGGTGTCAGGGAACACTGAGGGATGTCAAGCCTGCCAACAGACAAAACACCTCAATGAAAGGTAAAGGGAAAGTGCTGTACACAATACCAGCACTACTACTGAGAGTGGTAGGTGACAGCACCAATCAAACTGAAGCACCAGAGAATCATGGGAGCAGGGCGGCAGGTACAGGAAGTCAGTGCGCTGCTGCTTTCACATGGGCTGCCACCATTTCTTGAGGCAGCTACAGCTATAATATTGTTACCCTATTTTGTCATGCACTGCCTGACACCAAGGGGCACCAAGAGTCAACAGGCACCGCTATACAGTGAATGGAGATGGTTGGGGGCATAACAATTTGGGTCAGCAAAAGTCACATGCCACTAGCTGACGATGAATTGGGGGGGGCCAGAAGCAAGACAAGATGGACACACAGCATTATGTGACGATAACTGGGGGGAGGGGAATGCAGACAACACTAAAACATGACAGATCACAAGCAGCACTGCACGGAGAATGTGAGTGCCCCATCTAGTGCTGGGTGTCCATACTGTTTCACTGCTGCCTGCCCCTTTCTGAATTGTCTGGCACATACTGTACTGTTTGTTATCTGTCATATCCTATGCTCTGTGCCCCCTTCACCTCCCATAACATCTTTGACTGTTGGGTGTTTGAAGGTTGTTGATGCTGTATGACTACCCAGACAACATCACCATCAGATAGTACTATGTGTGTCCATCAGGTCTTATTACCATCACCCCTTCCCCCCACCTACTGCCTGACAACACAGTGAACATATGAAAAACCTGGTGGCGCTGAGGGCAGAGGCACTGGTCGCCGCACCTCACGCCATGCTGGCAACCTGGGTCCAGGAGCAAGCACGGGTCATCAGGGGCTGGCAGTGGGAGGAGGGATCGAGTATCCGAGCAGGACCGCCTCCTCTCCGGGAAGGGGTCTAATGGTCAGCGCACGACTGTCCCCTGGCAGAGGCTGGGGTTGGATACACGCCATGCATTGGGGAGGAGTTGGGGCAGATTCCAGGATGGGGACATGTGTGGATGCGTGCACACTCATGGCCACTGGTGTCATTGCATGCCGTCTAGCTCAGGGAACCACGAACAAGAAAAAAGTGGCACCTCCCATGGCTTGATGGCCATTCGCGAGTGTTCGTCAGGTGGTGGCACCCGAGCTGGATCTGTGTAGGGTGGGGAGATAAGGGTCTCCCTGCCATCCCACTGCGGGGAGTAAGCCGCAGGAGTTACAGGGTGCCAGCGGTCCCAGTCAAGACTGACAGCGGCCGGATCCCCAGCAGAATGATGCGAGACTAAGGGGGAGCAGTAAGGTAGCCACAGGAGGATAAATAATAATAAGAAAAAAAAAGAAAAACACTGAGGAATAGTTTACTAAATAAACATGCATATACATTAAAATATACCTTTAGATTTCTCTCAAAGCACTTTGGTGCAAAATGTGCTGAACATAGAATTGTGTTCCTGCTGCTAACATTAAGCAGGTTTGCTCTTTTCACTGCAGTCTTCCATTAGGCAAGCATCTCTTTATTTCTGGGATATCTGAAGAAAGATATGCTTCTACACTCATGTTTTCTTGGGGGCATTAAAGGGCCTGACTGCACAGCAGTTCACCATCCTGACTGTACAGAACTGCTTATCTTTTTAAATATAAGTAATCTGACAGCTGTCCAGACAGATTCATTATGGCACTCTATCACATGCTGAATGCTTTCCTGTGGTCCCGCTAAGTTGGCAAGCCTGTCGCCGATGTCACAGCAAGACCATGCATGCACATCATGATACAGTCACAGTCGGAGATTTAGGGTGCAAAAATAAATGCTTTTTTCCATTTCAGGAATCTGAATGACCATCACTGCCTAGGTATTCACAAAGGTCCTGTGCTGGCACCCTAATACACATTGTAGAAAAGCTATACAATGTTTATTTCCTTTTTAACATTCAGATCTAAATCCAGCACTTGAAGACTTTGGCTAACTCCAAGATTATTTGTAATCCTCTCACAGTTCTTGTGATAACTACTGCATTATCTGTGTGCATTATTACTCTGATAATTGTATCAACTATTTTTGGAAAGTCCTCTTTTCAGTGGCGGCTCTACACCAGGGCCCACCAGGGCACGTGCCCCGCTAAAAAAATGCTGTGCCCCAGTGGGTGCCCCATATGGTGCAGAGCTTCCCCCATAGTAACAATATATCAGTGCCCTGGCTGCCATCTGTTGTGCCCCAGCTGTGCCCTGGTAACCATTTGTGGCTAGAGCCGCTACTGCCGCTTTTATTTGTAAAATGCCATTAATCAAGGTATTAATATATTTATATCAGGCCTAACGCTCACCCCATACCATCTGTAAATAAGGTCAGATGTGTAGACTTTATGAGAATGGGGTGAGAGTTAAGTTTGAGAAGATCAGGGCATGCCCCACAACTGCTCTCCTGCCTGGTTTGGGAAGGTGGGTTTTAGGGAAACCCTAATGCCTCATTTCTCAATTTTTGTCACTTTGACCCTAACTGGAGCATTAATGAAGTTTTTTGCAACTTATTTGCTTACTTTTTGAGATAGTATAATAGTATCCTTATTTTACTGTGGGAGCTCAGGGTCCTTTGGACCCTGCGGTCCCATCCCTCCATAGATGCGTATATGTATGTAGCTGTGGAAGTACAGGGCCCGGCACTTCCATTCATAGGACACCACTGACCAAATTGTTAGCATAGTCATCTTATTACCCCACCTGATGTACACAGTACAGAAAATTTCTGAATCCCCCGCCAAAATGCAATTCAGTGCAACTGCAATGCCATAGGTGTGAAAACACATTTTGGCCAGGATATGAAAAATAACAACTGTGACATACATGAGGCGGGGTATTAAAAAGGCTATGTTGAAAATCTGGGGTCAAAATATTCAACATTTCCTAAGTTATGAGCAGGCATACCAACACTGCAACAAATGGTCATAACATGGACATTTTTTTCAAATTTTGTTGCCAAGTTTTTAACATAATCTTCTTATGACCCTACCTCATATGCCCCATAGGTGAAAATTTTCAAATCTGTGCCAAAATGCCACTCTGTGCCACAGGTGCAAATACACATTTCAGACAGGATGTGAAAAATGACGGCAGCAGTACTAATCATGAGGTGGTGTGAAAAATGGCTATGTTGAAAATCTGGAATCAGAATATTGAAAATTACCAGTTACACATGTGTGTAGAAACATTTCAATGAATGCTCATAACTCACCCAATTTTAGGAATTTTTCACCAAATTTTCAACATGGCATTTTTGGGACCCCACCTCATGAACACTGGCACTGTCATTTTGTTAATCGGTCCTTAAAGGTGATTTTGCACAGTGACCACAAAATCACCTTCCTGGTCTGATTAATGAAATGACAGTGTCAGTGTTCATGAGGTGGCGTCCCAAAAAAGCCACGTTGAAAATTTGGTGAAAAAATTTATAAAAATGGCTAAGCTATAAACATAAGCTAAAAACACCATTGAAATACATTATACGGCACTTACCTTAAAGAGCAGCTGACATCTTCAGGACAACTTTAACAAACCATAACATTTAGACACAGTTCAGCTTGTATTTTACGTTACTTCTATATTCCTCCTCCACATTATTTACTACTGAGGTCTTTTGCATTAAAACAACATTTTTGTTCCTGGAGAGTTAGCTATTCCTGTAGCTTTCTCCCTACCTAAGTTCATAATGCATTGCTTATGACATCACAGTTACTCTCACAGCAACACATTGTGATATCACAACAGAGAATTATGACTTGAAGTAGAGACTAAGCTACAGAGGCAGATGAACTCCAAGAAAACTCTAAGGGATAAAGATCATGTAGTCATGCACATTTACTCAGTGATAAATAATGGGGAAGAGAAATATATAGAATATGTATGGAATGTAAGCTGAATTGTACCTAATTATTATGTTTTTCAAAGTTTTCTTTAAGGCGTCAGTAGCGCTTTAATTCCTCAGTTCACGGTTCGGCTTTGCAGAGTGCAGACATGTCTCGGTCCACAGAAGATGACAGCCTATGACCTCTAGTGGTAGATATAGGGTAAGAGGGTGTGTGGGGTGGTGGGTGCTCAGTTGAAGGGTCAGGACAGGGGATGGGGTGATGGGGATGACGAGGGACCATTTTCTTTTTTTCAGGTAAAAAATTAAAAAGACATCAGGAGTCTTTTTTTTTCGCAGGAGTAAACTAAAGAAATGTTTTGGGACATTGAGGTGGGCTCCTCAGTGTCCCACACTGCTGGGGGAGGCTCTAAATGCCGACACAGGGATTGGACCATCCCTGATATCAGCTATTTGATAAAACAATGGGTTGTGGGTTGGCATCTGACACCGGGGGTGGGCATGCCAGTGTCAAATTCTAAAAATTAATAAACAAGGGACTAGGAGACAGCGATTGGAGGGTGAGGGGTGCCACTAGACACCAGGGAATATATAGGGACAGTACTCAGGGAGTAAGGGGTGCTGCTAGACACCAGGGTAAAAGGGGGCTCACAACTCACACTGCAGCTGGTAGCAGGAGTTCAGCTGCAGCTGTAGAACTAAATAAAATCCATTGTTCTCATACAGAGTACGTGGGTGAAGGACTCCTCTCGCTAATCTTTTGTTGAACTTTATCCCTATTCTATTCTGGACAGTGCACTTACTATTGAAAACAATGGGAAATTAAAATCTCAATAACTTGGCAACAGATTAATATTTTTTTCACCAAACAAAGCATAGCAGTTCTGTTACCAAACTGTATCTACCATAGAAAAATCACACCAAAATTCTACACCATCTGGACGCAAGGCGATGAGGAAAAAACCGCAAAAAATGTTTGCAAGAGTGTGGACAATGCAGGAAGGGATCAGAAGGAGGGGAAAGAGAAGAGGAGTAGTGGAAGAGCAAGGAGGAGTGGGGAGACTGACATGAGGATAGCATGTGCCAAGAGATTTCTCAAGGGGGGGGCATATGGAGAGAGAGGATAACATCACAGGGAGCCCTTTCAGGGTGCTGAGAACCCTGCACTATACTATACATATGCTGTACTGAACTATAGGGGCATGACTGTGCCTCTCTCTCCATACACACACACATATATATATATATATATATATATATTATAGTGGTGCAGTAGCACCACTATAGTTAGGGTTAAGTGCAAACTTATCTGTTAAACCTGAAATTTTGAACCTGAATAACTCCTGTTTAGCTGATCACTGGAAACAGGAGACGTACCCAAAGACTGGAGGACAGCAAATATAATCCCCTTATACAAAAGTGGGAACAAGGAGGAACCGGGGAACTACAGACCAGTCAGCCTGACCTCGGTAGTGGGGAAGATCATGGAAGCACTACTGAAGGAGAGACTGGTGAAACATCTGTTTGCCAATGGACTACAGTACCCAAGGCAGCATGATTTCACCGGGGGGGGGGGATCATGCCACACCAACCTCAATCAATTTTGCAACTGGGTGACAAGGGAGGTGAATCGGGGAGGGCAGTGGACGTGGCCTATCTGAACTTCAGCAAAGCCTTTGACACCGTGTCACACAGAGGCTATTAAACAAACTGGGGAATATGGGAGTGAGCAGGACAGTAGTGTGGTGGGTAGGTAATTGGCTGGGTGGCAGGATACAGGTGGTGGTGGTAAATGGCTGTCACTCCACAGAGGGAAGAGTGGCCAGTGGAGTACCACAGGGATCAGTGCTGGGACTGGTCCTATTCAACGTCTTCATCAGTGACATTGCGCAAGACCTAGAAGGCAGAATTTCCACGTTCATTGATGACACAAAGCTCTGTAGCAGAGTGGACACATCAGAGGGTGTAGACAGAATGAGGAGGGACCTGCAGAAGCTGGAAGAATGGTCAAGGGTTTGGCAGTTGAAATTAAATGCAAAGAAGTGCAAGATAATGCATATAGAAACATAGAGTCTGACGGCAGATAAGGACCGCTTGGCCCACCTAGTCTGCCCGTTTCCCTACCTACAGGATAAGCTGCAGATCCTAGTTAACCAACAGCCTATTTTTTCTTACCCCCCCCACAAGAATTGCCTCATGTCTGTCCCATGTATTCTTGAATTCTTCCACAGTTTTAGACCCCACAACCTCCTCAGGAAGGCTGTCCCATGCGTCCATCACCCTCTCTATGAAAAAATACTTCCTCACATTGCCCCTGAACCACCCCCCTCTATCTTTAAATTGTGTCCTCTTGTTCTTGCACATCTCTTTTTCTGAAAGATGCTACACTCTTGGACTTTGTTAATTCCACTGAGGTACTTAAAAGTTTCTATCATGCCCCCCCCTTCCTCAAGGGTATACACATTTAAGCTTCTTTAGTCTCTCCTCGTATGGCTTCTCTTGCAGACCCTGCACCATTTTAGTTGCCCTCCTCTGGACTACCTCCATCCTCTCTATGTCCTTGCAGAGATGAGGTCTCCAGAACTGGATGCAGTACTCCAGATGGGGTCTCACCAACTGTCTGTATAGAGGGATAACAACTTCCTGTCTTCTGCTGGTGATGTCTCTCCCCTATACATCCCAGTATACCCCAGCCCTCCCTACTGCCTTCTCACATTGCTTGCTAATCTTAAGATCATCTGCTATGATTACCCCCAGATCCCTTTCCATTTTTTTGTTATTACTACCTCCCCCCCATTGTGTAATCTTCCCCTGGGTTTTTGTTTCCCAGGTGCATTGTTTTGCACTTCTTTGCATTGAATCCAAGCTGCCATACTTCTGACCATTCCTCCAACCTTGCCAAGTCCCTTCTCATCCTTTCCACACCTCCTTGTGTATCAACCCTGTTGCAGATCTTTGTGTCATCTGCAAAAAGGCATACTTTTCCTTCCAGTCCCTCTGCAATGTCACTTATAAAGACATTAAAAGGACTGGACTCAGTACTGAACCCCGCGGTACTCCACTAGTAACCCCTCTTTCTTCAGAGTGGACTCCATTTACAATTACCTTCTGTGTCCTGTTGTCCAGCCAATGTTTTACAGGCTACCACCTGGGACCCACTCCCAGGCTGGTTAATTTGACTATTAATCTTTTGTGTAGGACTATGTCAAATGCCTTGTAAGTCTAGGTAGACCATGTCCACAGCCCCTCCCTGGTCTACTACTTTGGTCACCCAGTCAAAGAAATCAATTAGATTCATCTGACATGACCTTCCTGCTGTGAACCCATGCTGCCTTGGGTCCTGTGCCCCACTGGCCTCTAGGTAGTCAACAATTCTTTCCTTCAGAAGTGATTCAATCACTTTCCCTACCGCAGAGGTCAAACTGACAGGTCTGTAGTTTCCTGCCTCTGTCTTGGTCCCACTTTTGTGAAGGGGAATCACATCCGCCTTCCTCCAGTCTTCAGGTACCACACCATCCTCCCATGATTTGTTGAAAAGGGTAATCAGTGGTTTCACTAGTTCTCCCCTTAATTCTTTTAGAATTCTGGGGTGAATTCCGTCACGCCCCATTGCTTTGACCACCTTCAGTTTTAGGAGTTCTTTCAGAACCCTTTCTTCTGTGAAAGGACTGGGATTGACTCCCCCCCCATCAAGAGTGATTCTGTTAATTGGATTAGGCACCCTCCTCCTCTTTTGTGAATACTGAGCAGAAATATTCGTTCAGTATCACTGCTTTTTCACTGTCCCTCTTTGCCCACCCACCGTCCATTCTATTCAGCCTCACTATGCCTCCCGTTGTCTTTCTACGCTCCCTGATGTACCTATAAAAGGTTTTATCCCCCTCCTCAGTTTGGGCCTTTACTATTCTGACTTCCCTCCCTGCTTCCTTCTGCCTTAACTGGTACAGCTGTCTGTCCTGCTCCTTCTGTGTTTCTTTATACTTCCTGAATGCTATCTTTTTCTCCCTGACTTTCCCCGCCACCTCTTTTGAGAACCATAGTGGCTTTTTCTTTCATTTTGATTTTTTTTTTTTGCTTCACACAAAGGCTTGTTGTCTCTGTGATGGCAGTTTTGATGATTCCCCATTGTTACTCCACCCCTCCTTCTAGCCTGTTTGCTAGTGCTTTTCTAAGGCACTCTCTCATCTTGCCAAAGTCAGCCCTCCTGAAGTCCAGTACCCTCTCTTTTGTATGTCTTGACTCTGTAGCCGAGTTTATTGTGAACCACACTGTTTGATGGTCACTTGTTCCCAGAGGCAACCCACTTCTAGATCTGAGATCCTCTCACTGTCCCCATTTGAGAGTATGAAGTCTAAGAAGCTGCCTCATGAGTGGGTTCCAAAACTAGCTGTCTGAGGCATGTCACCTGTTGGGCATTGAGAATGGCCCTGCTCTTGGATGTGGCTGCAGCAAATGTGCTCCAGTTAACATCTGGCATATTTAGGTCTCCCATCAACAGTATCTCCCCTTTCTCTGCCATCCTAAGAATGCCTTCTATCATATCCTTGTCCATTCCTTCCCCCTGACATGGGGGTCTGTATACAACCCCTGTGCGGATTGTGGTGCCATTTCCAGTCTCTAAGGTGACCCACAGTGCGTCCTCTCTTCCCTGTTTACTCTTTTGTTCAGTTGCTTTTATCTCTTCCTTTACATAGAGAGCTACTCCTCCCCCTCTTCTACCTTCCCTGTCCCTGTCATATGGGGCACAAAAACCCTGGAACAACATATCAGTTGGGGGGTGAGGATATAGCATGCACCAAGCAGGAAATGGACCTTGGGGTTATCATCTCTGATGACCTCAAGGTAGGGAAATAGTGTGTCAAGACAGCAGATAAAACAGCTAGGATGCTGGGATGCATAGGCAGGGGCATCACCTGCAGGAAAAGGGAGGTCATAATTACACTATACAAGACACTAGTGAGGTCCCACCTGGAGTACAGTGTACAGTTGTGGAGACCTTACCTACATAAGGACATAGACAGGGTAGAGAAGGTTCAGACGAGGACAACAAAGATGGTACAGGGATTGCATCACAAGTCCTATGAGGAAAGGCTGAATGACTTGAATGTGTACTCCCTGGAGGAGAGGAGGGAGAGAGGGGATATGATAGAGACATACAAGTACCTTACAGGGAGGAACAGGTGGAGGAATACACTATTTTCCAGTGAAAAAGATGTTCAAGGACCAGAGGGCATGGGATAAAGTTGGAGGGAGGGTGATTCAGAGGAAATGTGAGGAAGAATTTCTTCATAGAAAGGGTGGTGGAAAAGTGGAACACCCTGCCAGAGGAAGTGTCGGGGACTGAAACAATCACAGGATTTAAGAATGCATGGGATAGATATAAGGGAATTCTGGAGGTCAGGGGTAAGGGGCAACAGATTTCTAGAAAAACATAAAGTGAACTTACAAGCTCAAATGGACAGACTGGATGGGCCATAGGCCCTTATCTGCCAGCAGTGTCAGTATCTATGTAACTCTGGAACCATGCAATGGATTTGCACGAAATTTGGCATGCATAATTTCTATGGGTAGGTCTCTTGACATGCTAAATTTGTGAATTAGTTTTATAGTTTCTGAAATACAGAGTGTCAAAAAATCCTAAATTCACCAGTTTTTTTTACATTTCTTTGTCCACCTGTATCACAGAAATGGTTTTAGATTAGATTTTGGTCTGAAATTTTCAGGGTAGAAGGCCTTTGGGTCACAGATGTGCCTTTTGAAGGTTTGGTGAAAAAATATGAATCCATTCAAAAGTTATGCAATTTAAAATGTTCCCATTATTTCCTATGGGAAGATTTATATATCAGGCACGAAAGTTAGAACTTTCTCTCGACAGGAGTACTTTGCACAAAGTACCACCTTCTTTGTGAAAAGAAGGTCAGTTGTTTCTGCAAAGTTCACCCAAGTGTGAAAGGTGGAGCTGCCATGTATCTGCCATCTTGTTTGCCGCTTAGCAAGGATCTTCACTTCCAGAAACTGTAAAATACAATTAAAAAAAAACAAAACATCAGAACATAGCTAAAGAGGAGTTGTTTAGCTGTAGTCTGATTGTTTTTTTAAGTGGTCCCAAACAAGTCCCGAAATCTCGGGTGCCAGCTCAGCCAGAGAACAGCTTGTAGCCCATTCTCTGTATGAGAAGAGCAGTATTTTCCTGACTTCTGCAGCTGCAGCTGGAACTCGTACTGCCAGCTGCAATGTCAAGGTTCACCTGCTCTGTTTTGCTGCTCTTTACTGCCAGCTTCCACTGACGTCGGGGTGCCCAATCCCCAAGTCAGCTCTGCACAATCCCCCTCCCAAGCTGTGGGACACTGGGTAGCCCACTCCCAGTGTCCCAAAATTATGATACTTAACTGCTCACATTGGGGTGCTCAATCCCCAGGTTGGCACAGCAACAACAATTCCCCTAACTGTGGGACACTGGGTAGTCCACTTCCAGTGTCCCCAAATTATATTTTTAAACAGCCGACATTGGGGTGCCTAATCCCTGAGTCGGCACAGCAACAACAACCCCCCAACTGTGGGACATTGGGTAGCCCACTCCCAGTGTCCCTCAAATCATAATTTTTACCCTGTTAAAAAAGAAAACTGTCCCCGACATCTTTTTTTACCCTTGAAAGAAAAGAGAACAGTCCCTCATCATCTCTCCCCATCCTCCTCCCTCAGCCCCACCCTCCCTCTGCGCACCCACCTTCTCACCCCCCCTTACCCATACTTACCTCCAGAGGTCGGCATTGTCATCTTCTGTGGACTGGGACATGTCTGCACTCTTTAAAGCTGAACTACAGGCCTGCCCAGTGGCGTTAAGGGCTGAGGTGTTGGTCGCCTTATCTCGCGCTATGCCAGCAACCCATGTTCGAGAACGAGCACGGACTGCTGGGGGTTAGTAGGAGTGGAGAGGGATCGAGCATCCAAAGAATTGCTCTCCCTCTCCAGGGAGGGGGGATTTCAGTGGTCAGTGTGCTTCTGACCCCTGGTGGTGGCTGGGGGAACAGAGCACCAATGCTGCAAGACAGGCGTTGAGTGGGGCAGGCACTGGGAGGAACATGTGTGGATGCATGCACGCTCCCTCCCCTGATGTCATTCCATGCCCTACTCTTGAGGGAGGAAAATGAGAAAATGGTCCCCGGTGGGCTAGATGAGGAAGCCACCCACGGCAGGCCCCGACCCCGAATGGCATTCCCTGAACTGGATCCTGGTCAAGGTGAGTAGAGCTTGAGGGGCTCCTCACTGCCCTGCCATGGGGGATAAGCCATGGGGGAAGAGGGGCAGCCTGATGTCAGGGTACGGGTCTGGACAGGTGGCTAGGATGGTTGCTGACCTGGGACCCGGGGGGAGAAATAGAGTACAAAAAAGGAAAAAGTCAAACTACGATCCGAGGAATCAAGGTAAGCGCTGTTTAATGGGATTCAATGGGCGGTTTCAATTTATGTTGATATCTTGGTGAATTTTAGGAATTTTTGTACCAAATTTTCAACATGGGGTTCTTGGGACCCCACCTCTTGAACACAGTCACTGTCATTTTGTTTCTCATTCCTGAAAGGTGATTTCGCAGTCACTGCATGTAATCACTTTTAGGGACTGATTAACAAAGTGACAGTGCCACTGTTCATGAGAGGTGGGGTCTCAAAAAGCCCATGTTGCAAATCTGGTAAAAAAATTCCAGACAATGACTGTGTTATGAGTGTGCGTTGTGCAGTTTCTTTGCACGTTCGTAACTTTACCAATTTTTAATATTTTCACCCCAGATTTTCAACATTGCCATTTTTTTTCACATCTTCTCATGAACAGTACAGCTGCCGTTTTTCACATCCTGCCCAAAACATGTTTACACAGCTGAGGCACAGAATGGTATGGTCGCTGTGCAAAATCAACTTTCAGAATGGATTAACAAAATCACAGTGCAACTGTTCATGAGGGGAGGTCCCAAAAAAACCATGTTGACAATTTGGCAAAAAATTCCAAAAAATGACCAAGTTACGAGCGTCCATTGCACAGTTTCTATGCACGTTCGTAACGTTGCCGTTTCTTCATGTTTTCACAACAGATATTCAAAATTACCATTTTTCACACCACCTCATGAATAGTACAGCTGTAATTTTTCAAATCCTTCCAAAAATGTTTTTCTGCACCTGTGGTGCAAAACGGTGTTACAGTTGCGCAGAATTATATTTCAATAGGGATTTAAAAGTTTTCTGTACTGGGTACATGTCATGAGGTAATAAGGTTATGTTGAATATTTGGGGTGAAAATTATTTAAGATGGTACAGTTGATTTTTTTGTTGCGATTTTGCTATGCCTGCTTATAACTTTATGTGTGGAGGTGCACAGCTAGATGCATATGTGAATCTGTGAAGGGTTTCAGACCCTGCACTCCCACTGTGACATATGGATACTGTTGTATTATCTGGATGGAGGGATACACTAAAATGAGGATACAATTATACTATCTGAAAAAGAAGGGAAATTCATAGGTGATATATATATATATATATATATATATATATATATATATATATATATATGAAACACAAAATCACACATGCTCCCCCCCAGTGCAAAGCACCATGGGCTGCATATGCAAATCACCACAGAATATTATGCTGGTTCAACTTTAACCAGAAATGCATGGTGCCGAAAGGCCTCTCACACAGTTTGCAAAGGGTGCCAACAGAAGACATGGACACATGTTTCATCCTACCAGGACTCATCAGTATGCCTCGTCTGTTTGACACCCCAGTGGAATCAACCAGCTACCCTAAGATAGTCTATCTGGGTTATGTTGTGGTGAACCCAATTAAAACAATAAACAATTTAAAAGACATTGCAGGGAGCGTGTGTGATTTTGTATTTTTTTGAAACTTGGCTAGTACACTATCTGTCTGTCTGTCTGTGCACAGAGGTTCTTTGTCTTTTAAATTGTTTTGCAGACTGTGTGAGAGGCCTTTTGGCACCATGCATTTCTGCTTAAAGTTGAACCAGCATAATATTCTGTGGTGATTTGCATATGCAGCCCATGGTGCTTTGCATTGTGGGGAGCATGTGTGATTTTGTATTTCTTTGAAACTAGGTTTCCCGGCCAAATGCCCTTTGGGGTAACCATTGCCTCAGTGCTTGTGCACAGAGGTTCTTTGTCTTTTATATATTGATATACATATATATAGATAGATAGATATGTTCGTATGTTCGTATATATTGTGATTTTGCATACAGCATTTACTGCTATGAGTTATGGTTTTAAAGATTTCCCAGTTTTGAAAGTCTCCCTCACATGCTATATTTGCCCTTATTGTTAACCTGCAATTACACAGCTGCCTGCATGCAGAACTACAGATGTTTCAAACCAAATTCCCCTTTGACTTTGACATTAGCAAAATTGACAGCTGTCATGCTGTAATGTTTTACTGTCTTGCTGTGCACTTATCCATGTTAGCAATCATCAGAAATTACATGGACGAGCAAGGCAGGTTAACCTCTGCCTGCGAGCACCATGTTGCTAGCAGTACTACATCCTATGAGACCTTCCAAACTGACTGCAGTTTAACATTTTTTATTCTGCATTTTTGAAAATAGCAAAAAAAAAAGAAATACACTTACAAATACAAAAAATAAAACACACAGTAATATGTAAGAACATTAGGCCCTATGCATGAAGCAGGCAACGCAGAAAGGTCATGAACCCCGCCTGCAACCTTGCACCCCACAGACAGGTGCACCAATACCAGTATTCACCAATGCCAGCCACCTGTTCACAACTCCTCCCCCGCAGGGAGGCCAGGGTGGAGTCGTGGACCCAGGTGGGCTGTCCTGGGTCCAGGAGGCAATCCCTTGTGCCCCTAGGTGTGGGTCTGGGTTGTGCACAGCCCCAGTGGGTGCCTGGACCCGCATGACCACACACTTCTGACAGTCTGGCCCCAGAGATTGACCCCCCTGCATGGTGCAGCCTTGTTCCGGGAGTCCATTGGTGGCCCTCTGCCCCATGGCACCTTCACCCCTGGACACCAGACATGCTGCCAGTGCCGCAGCTTAGCTGCCCCAGCCCTTCCAATCAGCCTCGTGGGCTGGTGTGGCACTGTGGGATGTTTCCTGGTCCAACTGTGACCAGCAGGTGGCATCTGTGGGGGCACGTACCAGGTTACGCTTGGTCCTGGCTGGCATACCCGGCACCACCCTCCACACCCCTGTGGCCAGCACTACATGGTTTAGTGAATATCATGTAGTAGCGTGATGCAGTCCATGGCTGTGGGGGATTGGGTGTGTTGGGTTCATGCACCCCTCTTATTGCATACCGCACAGGGGGTGCAATGGGTGCGGGTTGGCTATGCACCCAAGATATGCGGCTCGTAGCCACTCCACACCTTTGTGCATAGGGCCCATTATGAATTAGAAACATTGTCTATCTGATTAATGTTAATTTTTTCATATCTATGATGCACTGCTCCTTTAACAATGGGATGCCAATCAGAGGGTGGGAGTGCCACAAGACAACAGGGAAATTATGGTAATTTATGGGGGCAGCGATCAAAGGGTGAGGGGAGTACCACAAGACAAATATAATAAGGGAAAGGCAATCTGAGGGTGGAGGGGGCTACTAGACACTAGGGAAACACAAATATCAGGGGACAGCCATCAGAGGTTGGGGGGCACTAGACACAGGGAAACGAAAGTATGAAGGGACGGTGATTGGAGGGTGGGGGCAAAACTAGACACCATTGAAAAGCTGCCACAAAACAAAAAAATGGATTTTCCCTCTCACAAAAAGGATCTTTTTTTGTTTCTCATGATACTAAAAAAGAATCTTTTGTCATATCACACAATGCGAAAAAAGATTAATAAACTGTAAAAAACACAGTTTAAGGGCATTTCTGGAACACTTAACTTTGTAATGGATTAATATTTTTTCACCTAACAAGCAAAAGGCACATCTGTGGGCCAGTCCCTTTCTACTCAGAAAATGACAGGCCAAAATTCCAAACTTTCTGTGCACTAGCTAAGTTGACAGAAATCCCAGGAAAACCAATGGGGAAAAATCTGTATCTCGGAATCCACACATCTGACTGAAACAAAACTTTGTGCATCAGGAGATCTACCCCCACAATATCACTCATGCAAAATTTCATGCAAATCTGTTAAACAGTTGCCAAGTCATTAACGTGCAAAAATTGGGGTTTAACATTAAAGTGCCTACTCAACCCTAACTATGGGGGCACGACCGCACCACTATATGAGAGATAGATAGATAGATAGCTTGATAGATAGATAGAGAGAGAGAAAGAGAAAGAGAGAGAGAGAGAGAGACAGATAGATAGACAGACAGACAGAAATAGATAGACAGATAGATAGATAGACAGATAGATAGATAGATAGATAGATAGATAGATAGATAGATAGACATATAAATAGATAGATAGACAGACAGAGAGATAGATAGACAGACAGACAGACAGATGTAGATATATAGACAGACAGACAGAGAGACAGACAGACAGATAGAGAGAGAGAGAGAGAGAGAAAGACAGAGATAGATAGATATATAGATAGATAGATAGATAGATAGATAGACAGACAGACAGACAGACAGACAGACAAAGAGACAGACAGACAGACAGATAGATAGACAGACAAACATACAGCTGTAGATAGATAGACAGACAGAGATAGATAGATAAATAGATAGACAGACAGACAGACAGATGGACAGATGTAGATAGATAGACAGAGATAGATAGATAGATAGATAGATAGATAGATAGATAGATAGAGAGAGATAGACAGACAGATAGATAGATAGATAGACATATAAATAGATAGATAGATAGACAGACAGAGAGATAGATAGACAGACAGACAGACAGATGTAGATATATAGACAGACAGACAGATAGAGAGACAGACAGACAGATAGAGGGAGAGAGAGATAGACAGACAGAGATAGATAGATAGATAGATAGATAGATAGATAGATAGACAGACAGACAGACAGACAAAGAGATGGACAGACAGACAGATAGCTAGGCAGACAAACATACAGCTGTAGATAGATAGACAGACAGAGATAGATAGATAAATAGATAGACAGACAGACAGACAGACGGACAGATGTAGATAGATAGACAGACAGAGATAGATAGATAGCTAGAGAGAGAGAGAGATAGATAGATATGATAGATAGATAGATAGATAGATAGATAGATAGATAGATAGATAGATAGATAGATAGATACAGTAGATAGTAAAAAGTAATGGGGCCAACAGTCAACCCTCTTTGACCCCTTTTTCTACGAGAACATTTTCTGTGATATTTCCAATTTGATTATATCTAACTGTTCACATATTTTGGCAAATGTTTAATTGAACTTAACAAATTTCCATCTATACCTTTTTCTAACAAGACTGACCAAAGTTGTTGTCTGTTCAACTTATCGAAAGCTCCTTTTCTGTACAGAAAGGTGATAGGGGAGCACCTTTCCAAAATCTATATTTTCGTATCAGAAAATCAATGAGGAAAATACAATCAACAGTAGAATGTTCTGAACAAAAAACAAACTGCTTTTGTATATTACTTTATTTTCCATGTGCCCAATATTGTAATCTATCCAGTATTACTCAAGAGAACATTTTCTGTGAAATTCAGGGCAATTAAACAGGCCCATAGGATGCAGGATCTTCATGGTGGTGGGTTCTTCTTTTATAATGGTACTATTTCTGCAGAGTTCCATATAGACAGAACTTCCTTGGTCCACTTTATACAGTTAAAACGTTTTGTTGACATTTCAGGCCACAATGTGACATCAAGTCTATAGACCTCTGCAAGTATCTTGTCCAAACCAGAAGATTTATTATTTTTCTATTAATAGCTGAAATTACTGCCTTCACTGTTGTGAATTCCATGAATTACAAACGTGAAGTTTTATTCGCTACATGTAAAATATCATTTTAAGAACAATTTGTGAATGAAGAATTATTTGTTTAAATATATAGGTATTACCAAAATGTTTCATTCAAGTAGAACGCAAAATACATGTCTGAGTGTTCATCCTACTTGCCTGACTACCAAATTATATTAGTTTCCAGATTAACTACGTACTTTTATCCCAGATTGCACCTGTAAGGGTGATTAAAGACTCAAAGTTCTCTCTTTCATGACTAATACATATCAATACTCCTTCTTAATATTTATGCATGTCTCTTTAAAAGCTAAAGACCCTAATCTCTTTGCTGTTCTACCGGCCTTATTTATAGTGGATTTATGTTATTGGCATTGGTTGTCAAACCATAGTAAATTTCCTCTGCTATTTAACAGATTTTGATTGCCAATATCTTTGCATTTTAATTTTTCACTTAATTCTTCCAGGACAGTATTAAAGACTTTAAATAGGGTGTCACTATTTCCTAGTAAGGACATAAATAGAGATTTAACCCTTAGGCTACCAACATGAGAACGCGTAAGTCTGGACTGATTTATCAGTCCGTGGCACAGGAAGGGTTAAAGTAATCAGTTTCTTTACTACATCCGATTTCTTCTATTTTTCCAGACAGAAGTGGGTTCCAGGCTATTATCTTTCCATTACATTTGAATCTTTGTTCTTCATTTTTCTTATCTTTCCTCTTTGCAATATAGGCATTTTTAAAGAAACTGGTAGATGATCACTAGAGAAGATATCTATTACTTCAAGAGAAAAGACAAAAAGCAAGGAAGCAACATCTACAATAAAGATGACATCGATGACAGAACATTCATTTTTTTTTTTAACTTGCTTAATTTATTGAAAACAAGTATCATATACAGGATCACATTTCATAACATTGGTATAGAAAGTGTGTTACAGTGTGCCAGTCACCTTAATAAACAAAAGTTCAATGACTAACTCCTCTTGTTTCTTTTATAGGTCTAATAGTCCAGGTGAAAAGTCTGTTCATGATCAACACAGTCTTTTGGAGTCTTGTCCATGCTTTGCATTCCTCCGGCACCTACTGTGCACAGTGTACAGTATACTGTGTACAGTTCTGGAGACCCCATCTCTGCAAAGACATAGACAGGGTGGAGGCTGTTCAGAGGAGGGCAACCAAAATGGTGCAGGGTCTGCACCAGAAGACATATGAAGAAAGACTAAAGGAGCTTAAGATGTATAGCCTCAATGAAAGGAGGGAGAAGGGGGACATGATAGAAACTTTCAAATACCTCAAGGGAATCAGCAAAGTCCAAGAGGGTAGCATCTTTCAGAAAAAGAGATGTGCAAGAACAAGGGGGCACAATTTAAAGATAGAGGGGGGACGGCTCAGAGGTAATGTGAGGAAGTATTTCTTCACAGAGAGGGTTGTAGATGCATGGAACTGCCTTTCTGAGGCAGTCGTAGAGTCAAAAACAGTGGGGGAATTCAAGAATGCATGGGACAGACATAAAGCAATTCTAGTGGTGGGTAGGAGGAAGTAGGCTGTTGGTTAACTAGGATCTGCATCTTATCCATTAGGTAGGGAAATGGGCAGACTAGGTGGGCCAAGCGGTCCTTATCTGCCATCAAATTCCATGTTTCTATATTTACCTGTTCAATGCAAATGATCCTGATTGCTTTAACATGTTCTATTTCATACATGTTATACCTTCTCTTTTTTTTTTTAAATAAAAAATAAAAATAACTTAACAGACAGTCTGTCTGCTTTCATTTATTTAGCCTCTGGGTAGTTCCTTTTTATCTATGTTATAAGTACCATAAAATTCCACTTGTTAATCAAGTCAATTGCTGTTCTAAAATTGATATACCTTCAGTGTCCTCCAGATAGGTAAAAAATGGGTACCACCTTGAGTTATACCTCTCAATACAAAACCTTAACTTGGCTGTGATTGCCTCCACATCTCTAATTTTTTTGACATTAACTACCCATTGTTTTACAGTTAGCTGTTTTTGAGAAAGCCAATTTTGAGTAACCACCTTGGTTGCTGCTACCGTCAAAATCAGAAATAGATACTCTTGCCCTCTGGTTTTAATCTCCTGTAGGGTACAGGCAAGAATCATTTGTTCAAATTCAAGGGTTTGTGTCAATTCTAATATTTTTTTGATCTCTGTCTCTATTTGGAGCCAGAATGCTCTAATTCTGGGGCACTCCCAAGAGATGTGAAAATGAGTGCCTGTTTGGCCACAGCCACTCCAACACCTATCTGTGGAGTGTTTAGCGTAGTGCTGCGATATAGTGGGGGTAATAAAAAAGCGTACTGAGACCTTCCATCTGAATTCTCTCCAGGTTATAGAATTCTTAGTTTTGTGGTGGTTGGCCCAGAATTTGGCCCAGTCCCTGTCTGAGATATCCTGCCCGGACTCCACTGTCCAACTAATTTTGAATCTGCTGGATTACCAGCTCCGCCAGCCCATCATCCGTCAGCCTATAGAATTGGGATACCAGGTGTTTCAAGTCACCTGACTTGGCTCTGTTCCTTGCAATTAACAGACCTTCCTCCACTTGCCCACCCAATGAAGAAATTCCCACTGATGTTGAAATGTAGTGTCTATACTGGAGGTATCTATAAACGTCTGTATGTGGGAGGTTATATTTCTGTTGTATTGATTTAAAATCTTTAATGTGGTTCCCCTCCATGAACTGAACCAACAAGTGTAAACCTAGTCTGGTCCATCTATCTATTTTAGCATCTCCTTGCATCATAGAGAGGTCGGACAGGAACTGAAATGGGATATAGGGCCATACATATTTTTGTTTTCCATACCCCTTTGATTTTTTAGCCACACAGATAAAGTGTGCCTAGTCCACTTATTTCTGACAGTAGATAATTTGTTTGGTAGTACAGTCCATGGCAACACCCTTTGAGGGGTTTCTGTGTGTGTGTTTCCCTCGAGGGTGCACTATTGTGTTTGCAGAGAGCAGCCCAACATTTTAATCAAGGACGACTTGCACCGCCTAATAATATCTTTGGATATCCAAAAGTCTCATTCCCCCCCTTACTTTTATTTTCTTGTAATAAGAGCCTGTGAATTCTGGATTTCTGGCCTGCCCAGATAAAGTCTATCATTTTTTGTTGTATTTTCTGTAAGTCAATTGTGGGGATATGTACTGGTAGTGAAGAGAAGAGAAAAAGCAGTCTCAGCAAAATGTTCATTTTTGTTGTATTTATCCTATTTGAAAAGGTCAAAGGCAAGTTTTGCCATCAACCCATGTCCATGAAAATTTGTTTAATTTATGGATCATAATTATAGGTATAGAATTTGGAGAGATTCTTTGGAATCCATATACCTAGATATTAATATTTATCTTTCATCCATTTAAATGGCATTGTGGCTTTCAGTTCTGGAGTTAGATTCCCTTCTATTAATAAAGCTTCTGATTTCTCTACATTTATTTTAAACCCTAAGATGGTACCATAATTCTTGAGTATTTTCATCAAGTTAGGGATTGTAAGAATTAGTTTATCCACAAATAATAGAGTATCATCGGTGTACATCGACACCCTGCAGCAGCTGCTCCCCATTTGTATTCCCCGAATGTCTTGGGGTTGCCTAATGGCTATAGCCAAAGGCTCGAAGCTTAACACGAACAGTAGAGAAGACAGTGGGCAGCCCTGCCTTGTCCCCCTTTCTAACTTAATTTCTTTTGATAAGGTTCCATTTACCCGTATTCTGGCTGTGGGATTACTATAACATAAAAATACCCATTGTATGAATTTATCACCTAACCCCATTCTGTCCATGACAACATGTAAATATTCCCAATTTAAGCAATCACACACTTTTTCAGCGTCTAGAAAAAGGGCTAGTTGTGCAGAGGTTGTAGAAGAGCTATACGCTAGGATGTTTAATAATTTACGTATATTATCTGCAAGGTGTCAATGTGGCATGAATCCAGTTTGATCTGGATGTATCAAATGTTCTATGTATTTTTGTAATCTGTTCGATAATACTTTAGATAGCATTTTTAGGTCCCGATTTAATAAGGAAATAGGTCTGTATGCCTCGCATTTATTCACTGGTTTACCTGGTTTAGGTAAAACACTAGTAAGGGTTGCTTTCCAGTAATCTGGGGTATGCCTTTCTATTAGTCATTCATTAATACTGTAGCCAGGATGGGAGCAAGGAAATTTTTCAATTTTTTATAAAATTCAGGAGGGAAACCATCAGGGCGTGGGGTTTTACCTGTTGGGAGGGAAAGTATTACACTTTTGATTTCTTGTGGTGTGGTTGAGGCATTCAGAGCTTCCCTGGCAGGTTCTGATAAACTGGGTTGTAGTAGTTCTTGCAAAAATAGTTCAGTGCCTGTTTCAATATCAGTATTCTTTTTCTCTTCCTTATATAACTTTTGGTAGAACTGTCTGAATTGTTTTGCATTGTCCATTGGTTTACACCATGGATTGAGAGAGTCTAAACTATTAATTAGTTTTGCTATAGTTCTGTCTGGCTGAGCCTTCCGTAGTCTTAGTGCTAACAACTTTGAAGCTCTGCTACCAGTGTTGGGGCACTTTTGATCCAAGAATCTAAGCTGACCCTCTACCCTTTGGTTCTCTAATCTCTGGAGTTCCCCCCCCTTTCCTTTATTAAGGTTTTTAGAAGGCTTCTATCGATGGGGCATCCCTTGTGTTTGTCTTCTAGTTCCTTTATTCTATTTATTATTTTGTTTTGGGTTAGTTGGGATAATTTTTTTCTTGGCAGAGGCAAGGCCAATAAATTCCCCTCTGTACACAGACTTTAAGGTCTCCCAAATTGATATTGGGGAACATTGCTGTTTAATATTGATTTCGTACATATCTTTTTTGAGTCTGATAGTTTCTTAGTGACATTTTTATCATTTAAAAGAAAAACATTTAATCACCATAAGGTCTATTTATCTGTCTTCAGGATCTGCCATTTAATTAAGACAGGTGCGTGGTCTGAAATAGTTATGTTATGAATTTTGGAACTAGTCACACAATGTAATTGGGTCTTGAGGATTAAAAAAAAATCTATTCTGGTGTAAGACTGTTTAGCCTGGGAGAAAAAGGTATAATCCCTTTCACCCTTATGCTGTTGTCTCCAGATATCAGACAAACTAAATTCCTCTGCTGTGGCTAGTAGCACGCTGGTTGCCAGTTTGCCATGGTTAGTTGACTGCGAGGATCTACCCATTCCAGGTGAAGGAAATGTGTTAAAATCCCAAATCAATTGACCCTTGGGCAAGGTTGCAGTGTTAAGCAGAACATTTTGTAGAAAGATATGGGTCTTGCAATTTGGGGCATATAGATTCACTAGGTGGACTGTTTCTCCCTGTATTGTCCCTGTAATCCTCAGAAATTGTCATTCCCATCCTTTCTCCACCAATGTGATCTGAAAAGGACATCCCTTTCTAAATCATATGGCTACTCCTGCCCCCCTTCCATTCGGGGAAGGGGCTGCCTCCACCCTGTCCACCCAAGCCTCCTTCAGCTTCATGTGCTCTTGTAAACTCGGATGAGTTTCCTGCAAGAAAGCAATTGAGCAGTTTAGCCTGTTTAATTCTCCTAGTAATCTAATGCATTTTACTGGGGAGTGTATCCCTTTCACATTATAAGTTATTATAGTGAGGTAACCCATTGTTGTCTGTAATGTATAAATAATCATTACCCATGTCCAAGTCTCTGCGTATAACAAGTGATTGTTTTCAGAGGGCCTTTAAAATTAGACTCAGGTAATCAATAATAGCATCTAGACCATGAGACAGACTGATAGAACAAGTAAAATCCCTCCAACAAACCAGTCTGGATGAGGTTAACATTAAACAGTGAACTGTAACCAAAACATGAAACTTTTTAGGCAACTCATTTTTAACTGACCCAAAATAAACGTATTGCTGTATCATGATGCAGTACCAAGACAGATTCTTCACTTCCAAGTAATAACTTCCTAGGTGAAATTCATCTGGCCTACAATACACCACAGCTGTAATTACTGAGGGGTAGCTAAGCCCCTCATGGTGATGCGTGTAATATCAAGTATTTAAGTAGCAAATGAATTGGCACTAGCACGCCCACCAGTATGAATGCTGCAGTCATGGATCAGTACCAGGCTGGTGGCTGAAACCCAATCCTCCCTCTCCCCAACCCTCGAGGTAGGCAAAATCACCTGGTTAAAACAATTTTATGACTCCCCCCTTCCCTTCATGTGCTATTGCTGTATTTCCAACCACTAAAATAATCTTATCCCATCCCCCATAAATCTGTGCACATCTCCCTGGTAGAGTGGTAACGTACAAGATCACCCCCAACCCCCAGACCCAAATATCGTTAGTTGGTTATGGACCAATCTGGTCACTACTTCTAATTAGGTCTGACCCAACTCATGAAAAGATTGGTGCCCTGGGCTGAGGGGGGGAGTGAGGAGACCCCAAGAAGAGAGAGGCCAGCAACAAAAGAAAGAAACCCTTGTATCATAAAGTTTTAGTCCTGATTCCCCAGACTCCCCACCAGTAAACAACTTGTTATTTGGTAGATCAGAGTCCCTGATTCAGTCTTTCAACCAATGCGTAGGGTAAGCTGGAGAAAAAAAAAAAAAACGATAGTCCCTCCTTCAGTCGGTGAATTGGGATATGTGCCCAAATCTCCTCGAGCGCTAAAATATCATTTCAGCTAGATGAAAATTAGAAGAACGTCACCTGGGGGTCAAGGGATCAGCTCTGAAGATGGCTGGGGCAGTGGCCTCGGATTCGACCTTCTTCATTAATTTCATCACGTCTGGAGCTGTTGTTTGCATTAGGAACTATGGGAGTGATCTCTTGCGCCTCCTGTTTTGTTTTCCCCATACACTCAACTGTAACTTGTGCTCTAAGATTTGCAGTTCCTGATTGCGTATGAGGATTTTATGTTCTACTAAGAAGGGGATTGCTTCTGCCAGTGAGTTAAAAGTTTTATTTCCCGAATCCAAAAATACCTTTAGTTTGGCTGGGAAGTTTAACTGGGCTTTGATGTTGTTCCTTTCCCTCAGTCCTCTGATGACATGTCTGATCTGGGTTCACCTCGCTTGTAATTCGGTGGAAAAGTTGTGGTCAAAGTAAATATTTTGGCTCTCATGTTTTAAATCCTTGTGTCTCCAGGCCTCTGTTAAAATGTGTTCTTTAGATTGATAGTGCAGCATGAGAACTATCCAAGAGCGTGGGCAGGCTTTAGGGTCTGATGGTCTTGGGTCAAGTGAGCGGTGGGCCCTTTCTATATCCAGAGGCAAATTGGAAGGCAAAGATAATTTGATCTTCA
Source organism: Neoceratodus forsteri (assembly GCA_016271365.2). NCBI lineage: Eukaryota > Metazoa > Chordata > Ceratodontiformes > Ceratodontidae > Neoceratodus > Neoceratodus forsteri. The sequence goes on along the minus strand of CM057459.1, from coordinate 160,318,120 downwards.
AGAGATGGACTATGAAGTCTGCTGGGGTAGAGAAGCCCTCCTCAGTCCCTTCCTGCACTCCGTGGATTCGAAAGTTGTTCCGTCTCACCCGGTTCTCCGCATCCTCTAATCTAGAATGCATTTGACAATCCCTCTGCAGCAGGTATAAAAGAATTATGTCGCTTCTATCTTGGGCCTCTGAGATTTCAGTTATTTTCTCCTCGTTCAGTTGGACCTTGTTATTAATTGTTTTAAAGTCCATGCATAGGCTGACTATAGAGGACTCAATCTTATTTACTGCTCTGGGTATCTTTTGAAGGGCTCTCTCAATGTTATTCTGTGGCTCCTCTTCCATCTCCTGGTCTGGTTTCCAAGAGGACTTGGAGGGGGAGTGGGGCCTAGCCGAAGCCGTGAACCCCTCGATCTCGAGTTGCTTCACTGTACTCCTTTGCTCTGGTTTTCTGCTTCCTCTTGGGCACGGTGGTTTCCCAGGCATAATTAGCACAAAATTTGTCAAATGCCATTGAATATTAAGTCTTTTCCCTGGGAGGATGAAGTTAGATGTCTGGGTTGGTGTGGGAGCGATCAGGATCAGGCTGCCACCATTACAACGACATCATCAGAGGTCCAGAACACCCATTTTTTTAACACTATATATGTACATAGCATCACATACCTTGGGTGTGTATTAAATATAGAATAATGGATAGGCAAATGTGTGTTATGGATTTTTTCTACACCCGAGGTGTGTGATGACCCATAAACCTCGAGAGCGAAGCTTGAGGAGGTTTACACAGTCATCACACCCGAGAATGTAAAAACTTAACACACTGCCTATCTTTATTTTATAATTACTGGTGTTTGCACGGCTTTGCACGATTGCATGACTTTGCGCGGCTTTGCGCAGGTTGATATGACTTTGCCATAATACCTACTCAGGTATTACGGTTTTTAATACATGGATTTTTACATTGAAAAAAACAGAACCCATTGATTATCTAGAGAATAATGCATGAGGTGGTGTGTATTATGAGAATTTAAAGTACACCCAAGGTCTGGGATGCTACATAAACCCTGCAAGCAAAGCTCAGGTGTTTTATAAAACCATCCCACACCAAGGGCATGCATTAAATTTGAGTACGTACACCACACCATGCTTTAATTTTTATAATTACTGGCCATCAATTTTTTCTATCTATTTATTTTTATTTATTTATTCAGAAAGCATCTTTGAGCTGACAGCTCATTTACAAAGATTCCACATCAAACACAGAACACTGGACAAGCGTACATAACATGAAGTCAACTTACAAAGTAATAGTAACGAGTCAGAGTAAGTAAGCATAAACAGTTAACCAATTCATGATTACAGGCAAGCCAGTGACAGTGTATTGTGTAAATATGACTGGATCACTGTAGTGTCACTGGAGCAGCCAAAAAATAGCTTTGTCACAAAAGGTGCAACAATAGGAGTTGTCAGAGAAGGCTGCATAGAGAGAGGAGGTGAGGAGAAAGTTAGGGTAAAGAGGGTGAGGAAGAGAGAATAGCTGGTGCAGGAGCAGGTGAGGGAGATGGAGGGTGGAGGGTATAAGAAAAGGATTAGAGGGGCTGGCAAGGGCCAGTAATAAAAGATAGTGGTCAAAGAGGAGGACTCTCAATTGTAGCATGCAAAGTGCCCATTTGGGGAAGAGTACATGTCTAGGATTAGGTAGACAACTAGTGTCGCCTTCACAAAATGCTGATGAGAGAGGAAAGGGTGGCAACAGAGGGGGTGTTAGGTTCCTAGGTGGCGCTCACAGGCACTGACATTATCTAGGTGCTGCCTCAGCTTATGCTTGAAGGCTGGCAGAGTCCTGGCATTAGATATTTTTGGTAGGGAGCTCACTTATCCAGAGTGGAGCCCTATAGGCAAATGATATTTGACCTAGCGATGTTCTCCTAAAAGGGACATTGAGAGAGCCACGTGCATTGCCTCTAGTGAAGTGCTGTCATTGGGCTGGAATAAATAACTTGTGGATACACAGCGTGTTAAAACTAAGTTGTGCTTTTTTACTCTGCAGGCAGTACTAGAATTTAGTTCTCGCATACAAGTTGAGCCAATTGACTTGTTCAAAGAATCTGCAGGTACGCGTGAGCTTGTCTGCCCCCAGGACCAGTCTGCAAGCTTTATTAAGGATGGTGGATATGCTAGCAAGAGCCGTGTCTGATGTTGCGCTGCACACCACTAGACCATAGTCTATAACTGATAGTATAGAGTTGGTAACTGAGAGTCGTAGTGCTGCCGGTATGATGTAATTTCTGTGCCTGTACAGGACCCCTATTTATTTATTTGCAAAATTTTTCACCAGGAAAGATAACATGAGCTGTAAACAGCTCATTTTCAGAAGCGTACTGGGGGGCTAGGAGGATTACAAAAGTTGGGAGAGCAAGCAAACACTTGTACAAGGTGAAATAAAAGTACACTAGAATTGCAAAATATTGCAGAACTATTGCATGACATTGTAATACACTAGGAAGGTAAATTCAGATATTTCAAATGAAGTGCCATAAGTCAAAGGCTGAGCACAAGTTTGTTAAGTGCCAATGCAAGCCCAAGGGGGACTAGAATATGACAGAAGGGATGTAGGGGGGTGAGGGATAGTGGGATAGAGAGTAGGGGAATGGAAGGGGAAAGAGGAGAGAACAGCCACAAATCTATAACCCTTCAGGATGTTGAGAACTCTGCAAGGGGGACGAGAGACAGGCGGAAAAGGAGAAAGAGATGGGAAGTGGTGGGAGGGGACAGGGAGAGTGGGGAGACAGCCAGGATCTGTTCAACCCCAGAATGCTGAAGAAGCCCTGCTAGGGGGCCAGGACCAGCCAGAAAAGGAAGAGATGGGGGAGAAGGAGGCTTAGAGGGGTTGGGAGACAGTATTGGGGGTGTGTGAGAGAGGAAAAAAGGGAAATTGGGGGAGGAGTGATAGGAATATCTGGAACTGGAAAAGGAGGGGGTCAGTGGGGGAATGGGTGAAAGAGAGAGGGGGGTAGTGAAGCATGCAGAGTGGCCACTAACACTAGTTGGGGAGGTAGGGGGTGAAAAGAAGAGGAGATGAAGGAGAATACCCTGTGCGGGTGTAGTCAGTGGGAGGGATGAGGAGACTGGGAGGTGAGTCAGGGAATAATGAATAAAAGGGATGAGGGGCATATTTAGACAAGGGTGGGGAGGGAGGGGGATAGCAGTAGGTGCAGGGGTAGAAGCTGAAAGGAAAGGGGGCTGTGGGTTAAGGAGGGGGGTTAACCCTTAGGCTGCTGACAGAATTAGAACGTATAGGAATTCTGGACTGATATATCAGTCCACAGCCCTACAAGGGTTAAGAGTGGGGGCTAGTAACAAGTACAGTTAGGGGAATAGTAGTTGTGTAAGGCCAAGGAGATGGAAGATGGGGATGAGGAGAGTCTGATAGGAGGAGGAAGCAAGTTCCAAAGCTTTGGGAATCGGTAGGAGAAAGCAGCCTGGCCTATTGAGGTGGTGCGACGAGGGATAGCTAGGGTGAGCGAGTCGGTGGATCGGAGAGGGAGGGAGGAGTGAGGAGGGGCAGAGTGAGGAGGAGAGGTGAGAAGGGAGAGTCCTGAGCCAACATTTAGAGGTGAACTTGGTGCAGTGAGAGAGGTGCCTGCCATCCAAGGAGGGGGAAAACTAGAGAGTGATACAAGGTACAGTGATGAGTGTGTGTGTGGGGGTCAAGAGCAAAGCAGCAGAAAGCACTGAAAAGAGTATCCAACCTGGTGAGGGAAGACTTGTGAGCAACACTGTAGACTATGCCACAATAGTCAAAAGTAGGGAGTATCATTTTCTGAACAAGATCACTCCTAACCGGAAGTGGTAGGTCACTGCGGTTCCTGTAAAGAGCACTGAGCTTGGGGCGCAGTTTAGTCAGGATGGCATCAATGTGTTCAGAAAAGTTAAGGTGTTAATCTAGCCAGACACCTAGGTATTTGAATGAGGAGGTGTCCTCGAGTATTGTCCCGTTGAGGGTGTGGAAGGAGGGAAGGGAGGGTAGCCTAGAGAGTCTCTGCCTCATGCTAAATGTCGTGGAGACTGTCTTCTTGGTGTTGAGGAAGAGTTGATGTGAGCCTAGCCAGCTTTGAACATTAGTGAAGTCAAGCTGTTGTCTAGTAGACACATCAGAGGGGGAGTGGCCAGAGATGAATAAGACTGTATCGTCAGCATACATGTGGATAGAGGACAAGGACAAGCTGTCTGTAGGTCATTGATGAAAACTGAGAATAAGAGTGGGCCAAGAACTGAGCCTTGAGGCACGCCAGTAGAGATTGGTAGGGGTGAGGATGTAGAATCAGCTATTTTAACAGATTGGGTTCTGCCTACCAGGTAGTCTCAGAACCAATTACAGATGGACTGAGACAGGCCAGTTGATGAGAGGGTTTTGAGGAGGAAGGAGTGGTAGACAGTGTCGAAAGCCTTAGCAAGGTCGACAAAGATGGCAGAAGTAATATGACCTTCATCCATGGCTGAATGGATAGAGTCAGTGCATCTCAGTAGGGAAGTGGTGGTGGAGTTATTCTTCCGAAAGCCAGATTGGAAGGGAGTGAAGAAGGAGGAGTCATCAAGAAAGGTGGAGAGTTGAGAGAGGACAAGGTGTTCCTGTAGTTTAACCAGGGTGGGAAGAAGCAAGATAGGGTGGTAATTACCAGGAGAGGAGAGATCCTCGCCCTTTGGTAAGGGGAGATCTATAGCATGTTTCCAGGCTTTAGGGATAGTTGCAGTATGGAAGGATAGGTTGAGGAGGTCAGCCAGAGTGAGGGAGCTAGCAGGAGCAGATAGATAAAGAAGCTTAGGATCAAGGTCATCTGGGGAGCTGCCTTTTGTTGGGTTAATAGAGTAAAGTGCCTTTAATGTGTCTGTGGGAGAGATGGGTGAAAAGACAAAACTCGCTGCAGATTGATGGAGTTGGGAGGAGGCGGTGAGCATGGGAGTGGGATAGGTTGGGATGGAGGCTAACAGGGAGGAGGGATAAAGAAGGAGATCATAATTCCAGGTTAGAGGAGTTATGTAACTAGCCTGAGAGGGAGACCCTGCAGGAGCAAGTCTTAGCACTAGTTATTATGAGTAGAGCAGAGGATTGTAGTATGAATGAGAATGGGTTACTGCAACTAAAAGATAGCCAGAGCTTGGTGGCGTCCAACTGGGGAGAGGTGGGTGAAGCAGGATGGGGCTTAGGTGTATTTAATAGAGGTCGAGGTCAGGGCTGGGAAGGCGGGGGCAGTTCAAAATATGCAGTACTATAGTTTAAATTAGCAAGATACTACAGTTTAAATTAGCCAGAAGGAGCCTAGAGAGCAGCAGAGTCCAGAGCTTGAAGGCACACCAATCAGGGAGCTCCATCCGAAGATTCGGCCAATCCGGGAGCAACTGCAGAAAGGCGCCGAAGATAAAGAAAAAAAATACCGGCTCAACAGCGGGTCTGTACATGATAGTGAGAGTCCTGAGGTGGCAGCAAGTTGCTGCTGACAGTGGGAGAATTCAGCCACACCGCAGGCAAGGGAGCGCCCGGTCAAGGGCTCAAGAGCTGTGGGGGAAAAAGGGACTGGGGGTGCCAAGACAGCCGTGTGATTAGAGGGGGGCAGGATCAGTGCAGAGCAGGAGACAGCTAAGCAAAAGGGGGCCAGAGACAGCAGGGGATAACTAAGAACTGGGCTTAGGTAGGAGAACAAAAGACTGGGCTTAATCAGGGGGGGCTGGGCCACAGATACTGTGAGAAGGAAAGAAGCAGGCAGCAGGGTGGGTCGGTGCTGAGTTCCTAAGAGAGGAGGAGGAGGAGAGGAGGAGGGGGGTAGAATGAGGAGGATAAGGGGTGTCAGCTGGGATGGAGGAGAAAGAGCAGCAGGGGCAGAAAAAAGGCCAAAGTAAGCTAAAAATTAGTACACACTAGGCAGCACATTGCATTGGACGAGAAAACAGTTGTAAAGCAGGCTCAACAGTAACATTCAATTAAGCACAGTAGTAGTATCAGAATCAAATGCACTGAAAGCGAGGGCCTTAACAAAGTACTCTGTGTAAAACATCAGTAAAATAAATCAGCAATATGAGGAGGCATTCAAAATACGCAGTGCTACAGTTTAAATTAGCAAGATACTACAGCTTAAATTAGCAAGAAGGAGCCCAGAGAGCAGCAGAGTCCAGGGCTTGAAGGTGCACCAGTCAGAGAGCTCTGGACGAGGATTTGGCCAATCAAGGAACAACTGTAGAAAGGCACCGAAGATGAAGGAAAAAAATACCATCTCAACAGCGGGTCTATACCTGATAGTGAGAGTCATGAGGTGGCAGCAAGTTGTGGTGGACAGTGGGAGTATTCAGCAGCACCTAGCCTGGTGTTAACTGATTTAACGACATGGTCAATGTGATGCATGTATGAGAGGGTATCATCAATTAATGCCCCCAAGTATTTGAACACGTGGACTTGTGTTGATGGCTGGCAAACAGCATGGTCTCAGTTTTTTGTAGTTGAACAGAAGTGTCTGCTTACTAAACCAATTCTGTAGCTGGTTGAATGTGGGATGAAGATCCTTAGTGAGTTGTGGTAGTTGGGAGTTGCAGTTTAGGATGACTACATTGTCAGCGTATAGAACGATTTTAGTTTTTTACATTCCTGGAAGGCAATGGTTGCAAATACTAGGAGACTAAATAACAAACTTCCCAAACTAACAGCCATCTTCAAAACAGAAAGGCTGGACTGGGTGACTGTAACAGAAATGTGGTTCATGGAAAACCACAGATGGGATACAGCCATTTCTGGTTACAATCTGTTCAGGAAAGATAGCCAGGGTAAATAAAGGGAATGGGGGGAGCATAGCCATTTACATTCATGAGGAAATAAAAGCCACAGACATAAAAGGGCAACCTGGGGACTTTGAGTCACTGTGGCTAACAGTAGACACAGGCAAGAGAAAACCTTTCAGAATCGGTGTCATGTATAGGCCCCAAATCAAGGAGATAAAGGAGACAAAGACCTAGTAGAGGAAATCCACAAAATGTCTGATAAAGGCGAAGTAATACTGGTGGGGGACTTCAACCTACCAGATATTAACTGGAGTACACTAATGGTAGCAACAAGAAGAAGTAGGGACTTCTTGTTGTCACTACAAGGTGCGGGACTGTGCCAACTTGTTAAAAACCCAACAAGGGGAGATACCATTCTCGATCTTGTCCTCACAAACTCAGACAGGATCAAGGACATCAAAGTGGGATGTCATATGGCAGCAGCGACCATTGCATGGTAAGCTTTAATGTAAACATAACACAGGACACCAGTCACTCAAAGATAAAGGTGCTAGATTTCAGAAAGACTGATTTCTAAAAAAATGAGGAACAACATAAGTAGCCAGTTCATGGAAACAGAGGTTGAGGGGGTGGAGGTCATGTGTTGGAGACTCAAAAAAGCAATAAAGACTGCCACAGATCAATGTGCCAGATGGGTCAGCAAAGCAAAAAGAAAAAGAAATCCTCTATGGTTTTCCAAGGAAGTGGCTACCACAGTCAAAGAAAAAAAGAAGGTGTACAGCATATACAAGGAAACCAAAACTGAGAAAGACTGGAAGTTGTATAAGGAAAAAATGAGAGAGTCAAACAAACAAATTAGAAAGGCAAAAACCCAGAGAGAGGAAAAGATAGCAGAAGGGGCAAAGAGAGGAGACAAATCATTTTTCAGATACATAAGGGAACGTAGGAAGACAAAAGGGGGATAGTAAAGATTGCTACTGAAAAAGGGAAATGCACCAAACATGACCCAGAGAAAGCTGAAATCCTCAACAAATACTTCTGCTCGGTGTTTACCAAAGAGGACCCAGGGGATGGCCCAGCCCTGAAAAAACACAACACCCCAGGACCAGGGGTAGACATGAGTCCCCTTTACAGAAGCTGAAGTACAGGAGGCGCCAAATAAACTAAAAGCAGACAAAGCCATGGGACCAGACGAGATGCACCACAGAATCCTTAAGGAAGTTGGGGGCAGAATGAGCAGCCCCTCTGGCACTTCTAGTCATGAAATCCTTGAAGAGCGGTGTGGTACCCGAAGACTGGAAAAAGGCAACAGTGGTTCCACTTCACAAATCAGGCAGTTGCGAAGAGGCTAGTAATTACAGACTGGTGAGCCTCACATCTATAATAGGGAAACTAATGGAGACACTACTCAAACAGAGGATCATAGCATTCCTCGAAACTAGTGTCCGACAAGACCCAGAACAGCATGGTTTCACAGCAGGTAGGTCATGCCAGACAAATCTGCTTGAGTTTTTGACTACACTACAAAAATAGTGGACGATGGTGGGGCCATAGATGTGGTCTTCCTAAACTTTAGTAAGACCTTTGACTCAGTTCCACACAGAAGGCTGGTAAAGAAGCTTGACCACACAAGGGTAGGTCCAGAAGTAATCAGATGGGTACAAAACTGGTTACAAGGCAGAACCCAGAGGGTACTGGTTAATGGAGTGCAATCGACAGAAGGCAGGGTGACCAGCAGGGTGCCCAGGGCTCAGTGCTGGGGCCTCTGCTCTTCAATGTTTTTATAGCAGACATCACTGACGGACTAGAAGGGAAGGTGTGTCTGTTCACAGATGACACCAAGATATGTAGCAGGGTGGACACCCCAGAAGTAGTGAGCAAGATGGAAACTGACCTCAAGAAACTAGAAGAATGGTCTGGAGCGTGGCAGCTGAGAATTAATGCCAAAAAGTGCAAGGCCATGCACATAGGAAAGAAAAATCCAAGAAAGGAGTATTGTCTAGGAGGCGAAAGATTGGCAGCCTCAAACCAGGAATGAGATCTGGGAACCATAATCTCAGATGACTTGAAGGTTAGTAAGCAGTGTGAGATGGCAACAATGAAGGCCAACAGAATGCTGGGCTGCACTGGGAGGGGAATCACGAGCAGGAAGAGAGAGGTGGTACTACCACTCTATAGATCACTGGTCAGGCCTCACCTGGAATACGGAGTCCAATTCTGGAGGCCTCACCTGGAATACGGAGTCCAATTCTGGAGGCCTCACCTCAGGAAGGACATTGACTGTGTGGAAACAGTACAGAGAAAAGTGACAAAAATGATTCTGGGTCTGCGGTACATGTCCTATAAGGAAAGACTTAGGGAACTGAATATGTACTCCCTGGAGCAGAGAAAAGAGAGAGAGGGGACATGATTGAAACATTCAAGTACATAAAAGGCATTAATAAGGTACAGACACAGGAACTTTTTCACTTCAACAAGAGCTCCAGGACCAGGAGACATGACCTCAGGCTGCAATGAAAAGGGACCTGGGGGTAGTTATATCAGATGACCTAAAGGTGGGCAAGCAATGTGAGAAGGCAGTAAGGAGGGCTGGAGGGATACTGGGATGCAAAGAGAGCGGCATCACCAGTAGAAAACAGGAAGTTGTTATCCCTCTGTACAGACAGCTGGTAAGACCACATCTGGAGTACTGCATGACGTTCTGGACCCCATCTCCACAAAGATATAGACAGGGCAGAGACTGTCCAGAGGAGGGCAACCAAAATGGTGCAGGGTCTGCACCAGAAGACATATGAAGAAAGACTAAAGGAGCTTAATATGTATAGCCTTGAGGAAAGGAAGGGGAGGGCGGACATGATAGAAACTTTCAAGTACCTCAAGGGAATCAACAAAGTCCAAGAGGGTAGCATCTTTCAGAAAAAGAGATGTGCAAGAACAAGGGGGCACAATTTGAAGATAGAGGGGGGACGGCTCAAAGGTAATGTGAGGAAGTATTTCTTTATGGAGAGGGTTGTAGATGCATGGAACAGCCTTCCTGAGGAGGTCATGGAGTCAAAAACAGTGGGGGAATTCAAGAATGCATGGGACAGACATAAGGCAATTCTAATGGGGGGGTAGGAGGAAGTAGGCTGTTGGTTAACTAGGATCTGCATCTTATCCGTTAAGTATGGAAATGAGCAGACTAGGTGGGCCAAGTGGTCCTTATCTGCCATCAAATTCTATGTTTCTATGTTTCTAAGGAGGGAGGTTCTCTACCAACACCAGGAAGTTTTTCTTCACAGAAAGAGTGGTGGACACTTGGAACACCCAAGAGGTTGTGGGGGTCAACACTGTGGGGGATTCAAGAACGCATGGGGTAGACACAAGGGAGCCCTGACTACAAAGGGCAACTAGAGTGTCAAAATAGGTCTAAAACAAATGGGCAGACTAGATGGACTGAACTGTCTCCTTCTGCCATCAACTTCTATGTTTCTATATTTAGGAAAAGGCTAAACAGTAAGGGTCCTAGGATTGACCCTTGCAGGACTCCCAGTGATACCTCTCTTGTTGCTGATATTGCCGTTCCAATTTTTATGGATTGCAATCTACAGGAGAGGTAGTCCTTTAACCAATCGACTGAGGTAGGGGAAAGGCACAGCTGCAGTAATTGCTGAAGCAATAGGTGATGGTTGACTGTATCAAAAATTGACCCCACAAACCTGCTTCTGTCTAAGGCCTGGTGGATATAATCAGAGAACTCCACTAAGGCGGTCGAAGTACTGTCTTTTTTTCGAAAGCCATACTGTTGCAGGCATTGAATGTATTTCCTCACAGTTTGTAGCTCCCTGTTTGGTTCATAGCCAACCCCTCAGCATGTGTACTGAAGTGATTCACCGCCGGGAAAGTAATGAGAAAAAAAAAGTTCTAAAGTAAAGTGTTTTCCCACTTATTTTAACATTTTGCAGTTTATTGAAATTTATTGTGCACTTTCAGCTCTTTCGTTGCTACAATGGGGTCCCAAGGGTAATCACATCTGGTAGTAGTATTTTGTGGTGGAGCGTATCAATCTCTGGAACACTTCATGAACCAAAAAATGGGGTTTGGTCGCTCGGATTCAAAAATGAATCTTTTTCAACACCAAAGTTTCTTTAAATAGAAAAGTCTTTATTTTCTTGCTTTTCAGCAGTTATGGCCTGCCCCAACGTTTTGCCAAGCAGCTTCTTCAGGGGTGCTATAAGTAATTGATAACCCACTCTTAGGTGTGTGGTCACACTCTGATATGCGCACGCCTTGGTGTGCATCAACCACCCAAGGCGTGCATATATCAGAGCACGACAGCACACCGTAGAGTGGGTTATCTATCTTATAAAATGGCAAAATTGTTTTGGAGGGAGGAAAAAGTGCAGCTGTGTGGTCGCGCTCTGATATATGCATGGTCATGCGATGTGTTTTATACAATCAGAACACTGGATTTGGATTTGGAGGATCTCTCCATTTTATAAGCAAAAATAAATAAAGTTTTTACAATTTATGAATTCATACTTTTTCTATACAAGCATAAAGAGAAGTTTTTAGATACACGTTATTTTTATCACTGTCTTCAGATTTCTACTTTTATATATGGCAATTATTTCAAATAAATCATAGTACTGTCCTTGCAAATGTAAATGCTTCTTATAATGCATTAATGTAAATAACTATTATACTTTCAACATACTTTTGTCAGCCTCCTGTTTTCACAATAGTATATCAAATACTGCCTGTTGCTTTAACTGGCCTGTAGGCTTTCTCTGGTTTGCTCTATCTATGCATTTTACTTTTCTGTGGACAACCTTGTTGAATAGGGATATACATGTATTCACTTGTTATACACATATTTTGTACACTTGAATTGAAACTTGTCTTTATAAGTGACTCACTTTGTACCTTATTCCTTTATAAAATTAAACATGTTGTGGTCCAGTCACATATTCTTTAATTTTTAAGTGCTATAAAATATTTTATGAGTTGGTCCCCCCAGCCCCCTTGCAGGGTTCCTCGCATCCTGAAGGGGTCTCCAGGGACACGACTCTTCCCCTTCCCCCACCTCACCCCTCCCTCTCCTTTCCCCCTTTTCTTTCACGTAAGCACTTGTTTACTTATTAACCCAGCACTTATTATTGTTGTTTACTCTTTCTACCTATTATGTGCAACACTGTTGTAACACTGTTTGTAACACCTGCCTTACAACTGTATGTTAATGTTGATCTTGTAACTTGAATGTTTAATGTCTCATTCCTATTGTACCCCTTCCCCCCAGGTCTCACCAGGAGACAAACGACTTGTCGCTCAGTGTGCCTTCCCGGTGAAACATTTAAATAAATAAATAATACCCTTTGGTACTGCTCCTGAGGGTTTTGTCTTGCCCCCCCCTTCAGTTACCCAACTCCATCTGCATCATGCACTTGTTACCATCACAAGGTTCTGCTCCACTGTGTTATGGTCTACCTCCCTTTTATTTCACTCCCCTCCTATGTGTCAGTGTCACTTATTTCTGTCCCCCTACTACCCCCCAGTGTTCCTCACCTATTCCTTGTCAAATCCCCTTGTGGGGTGTGCATCCTGGAGGGGTGTAGGGGTGAAGGTTCGCCTTGCTCCCACTATCCCCCCAGCCTGGCAAAACTCTCACTTACTACTCAAGATCTAACCCAGGAAATGTTATCTGTGTTAATATGTGTTGCGTGAATGCTTATTTTATTTATTTATTTATTTAAACTTTTGTTTTCCGGGTAAACAATATGAGTCAAGGCCCTTTTTCAAATGCAACCCGGGAGCATAATCTATGTTACAGTCAAGATGTAATACAAATATACAATGCAAAACAATAATACAAAAAACGTAATCATAACAACATACTAACAATAACAACAATACATTAATAACAATCACAGACTGTACCCAAGGCCAGAGTGTTATAGACCAAACAACTTAGACTCTACTGAGAATATAAACACGGGGGAAGCCAAGATGTTGCTGAATACAAATTGCAATGATGTGTTCTGAATGGAAGCTTTAATGCAAATCTACATATAGCATGAAATGTAGTTGTTAGCAATAAGGCATCAGACTTAGCCAAATTTACAAATAAAAATTAATTACAATTCAAAATTGTCAACAAGACATTTTGACTTATTGCAAATCTGGCTTCCCTTGTTAATAAATCTCACAACTTTAACAAAGCCCCCAACCTTTGATTAATATTTCTACAAACAGTTTTGATATGTAATGAATAAGATAGACAAGGATCTAAAATAAGTCCTAAATATCTAAATTGAAAAACCTGTTCCAACATAACACCCTCATAGCTTACAATCTCCAGAAGATTACTTCTGTTTAGCCTATACTTAGACCCAAAAAGCATGCTCTTTGTTTTCTTTGTATTTAAAAGAAGACAATGGGTATGTAACCACAGATCAAGTGCCTGAAAGTTAGCGGTCAGATTTAATTTTATTTCATCCTCTGATGGTGAGCTAGTATAGAAAATAATATCATCACACACATCAAAACCTCTGAGTATGCCACATTATTTGTTAAATTATCGATAAACATAGAAAAATTAGGGGCCTGAGGATGGAGCCCTGGGGTACCCCCACCTCCAACATTTTACTCCTAGACAAAACTCCCTGATAGCTAACCCGTAGAGGTCGCTCAGTTAGATGACTGCCAATTCATCTCAACAGGGAGTTTCTGACTCCGAGGTCCTCCATCCCCTGGAGCAACAAGCGATAATCTACCAGGTCAAAGGCCCTGGACAGGTCCATGAATACAGCCCCAGCAAGCTTACCATTATCCAGTGCTTTACCTACATAATCTGTGACCCTGGCCAAGGCCGTACCTGTACCCTGATGTTTACGAAAGCCATGCTGCACTGGGGATTGGAGGCCCATGGAGTCAAGGAACTCCACCACCTGATGATTCACAATTTTTTTAAACATTTTACCCAAAACAGGAAGAAGAGAAATAGGACGATAGCCATCCAGCTCACTTACTGATCCACCCTTGTACACAGATTTTATGATTGTACTTTTCCATGAAGATGGCAATTCACCCATAGTCAAGGATAAATTTGTCAATTTTAATTAATCTAACATATATATACTCAGCTACAAGTTTTAAAAACCTTACATCGAGCTCACCTGGCCCAGAGCTTTTATTAGAAGACAATTGTTTTTTGCCGGCCCACCGGCGCAGTGGTTGGATTTCTGCTTGCAACGCCTGCGAACCGGGTTCGGGAATGAGCCCGGGTTATCGGAGGGCTGGCCAGGAGGAGAAGGATTAAGCGTCCCTATGACTGCTCTCCTTCTCCAGGAGGTGGGGTTCCTGTGCTCGTGCAGGTGTGACACTCTAGTGGAAGTTGGGTGTATCACCCTAGCAATCGGTTATTACAGTCAGGGGCACTGAAGGACAGACGCAGGCATCATTGCATGTCTCTGCCCCAGCCTATAGGGGACATCTCTGCCAGATGGCTTCATGACGCCATGCCCCCGAGCTTCAATCAGCCGCCTGGCTGAGGGCTCCCCCATCCAGATACGGTTCCACGGTACCAGTTCCTGCCACAGTGCTGTGCCCCGCCTCCTGAGGGATAAGCCAGGAGTGACTGGGGGAGCGAGGGGCTCATGAGGCACTGGAAGTCTCGGGGGCACTGTGACCAGGGCAGAGCTCTGACGGACGATGGAGGGCCAAAAAAGTAAGATAAATATAAAAAAAAAAAAGAAGACAATTCTTTTAATAATCTCAAGACTTCACTAGGCCTAATTTGCCGAAAATAGAAAGAAAAGGGATGCTCTTTCACACACAAGGAGCCCTGGGAGTATGAAGAAGAGAAATCCTTAGTACAAGTAGTGAAATCTGTAAATTTAGTCATGAAAGCTTTAGTAATTATGGACAAGTCAGACGTGAAATTCCCATCTACTTTCATCTGATTTGGTGCAACACTAACCTTTGGGGCAGTCAACTCCTTAATAGCAGACCAAAATTGCTTAGAGTTATTCAGATTATTCTGCTGTTTAGTCTGATAAAACTCTGATTTACACAATCTTATTTTGGCTTTCGTAGATTGCATAATCGCCAATAATTATTACAATTTTGGTCTGTTTTTGACTTTTTATAAAGCCTCCAGGCAGAGACTCTCTCTTTCATGTATTGAAATAGGTCTGGTGCAATCCATTTATTTACTATACCTCTAACCCTACGAGTCTTTAGAGGAAAGAACCTATTCTGTACATCAGCTAAAGATTTATTAAAGTAATCCACTGTGCAATTCACTTCAGGAATTGCATCCAGGCAGTGATAAAAGTGAACAGGAATGCACAGGAACTCGGTTCCTGTACCTTTTTTTATAGCAGGAACAGAGTTCCTGTACTTCTTCACACTGATACTGGAACTGACATTTTTAAACCAGCAAAATAATAATAGTTTTCGGGCCTATGACCTGAACTCAGGGATTCCGTAACAAAATTTGACTTGTACAACAATGGTATTTTCCTAGAAATACTTCAGTATCCCTAATTGAATCACATAGTATCTATACAGTTATCCTTTAGATTGTGGAACTTCATTCTGTGTTTCATATTTGCCAGTGCCTGAGTTCCTGTACTTCTTGTCTACCACTTGCAACACTACATCCAGGTAAGTCCAGTCTATGTACATGATTTATGTCTATGAGTAGGTAAGTATGCGGTGTATGTATAATGCATATATGTACATAGTCTATACCTGGATGCCAAGTGCTGCCTACCTATACCTCAAATATCATGGGAAAGTTTTGAATGTATTAGTTTGTATGCACAGGCTTAAATCTATGTATATTTTACTTTGATTTCTTATTCAAATGTATCCCCTTTCCCCCAGGACGCATCTGGAAACGAACTATTGTAGCTCAGTATGTCTTTCCTGGTGAAACTTTTCAAACAAATAAATAATATGCTTTATTACGCTCTTTGTAACTGTGGCTTAATTTGCCTTTCTATACGTTTCTGAGCTTACTGTATATAGTTCTTAGTGATCTAGCTAGCATTTTCGCTATGCTGCTGCATCACAGTTTCTGCTTGTTGTTCTTTGCAGTGCCATAATTTTACTGTCCTCTCATGGAGGTTACACACTTCATATTCGCGTGACTGAAGAAATATTTGGTGCTGTAGCACTTACTTCTAATAGATGCCTTCCCTCTGAGGCTCATTTGGTATTGTGGCAGATGGGCAGAGCGACTTACTTAGCCTTCCACTTGTACCCATATTAAGCCACATGACGTCATAACATCACCCATTACTGTAGTAATGTTGTAAATACAGCAGTGGCTTTCCTACGAGTACAAGGCTGATCTGTCATTGATAATTCAAAGCTGGTGCTTCCTCAGATTGTACCTTCTTTTTAATGAATGCATCCCCTGACTTTTAAGTTTCTTAGTTTTTTTAATCTAGGTATGTGCATACCAGCTCAATGAGTCAGTGGTATTTAACTTTTCATCAGACCAAATTTCCTTTCTCATTGCAGGAGGTTAGATGTTGACTGTTTGTTATATTTTCTGTACCTTTTATTGAATTATTCAATTTTGGTATATGCTCATGCTGGGTATTGATTTAGCTTTTGTTTCCTTTCAGGGTGATAAAAATATTTAATTACCACTGTCTTCGGTTTTATGTAAGTTTTTTTCATTGTTTTGACTTTTTTGACAAGGAGCCATATCAGAGGTCAATCTGCTTGACCTCCCATTGCTGATCAGCTGCTTAAAGTGTTCCTAAATTGCTATTTCTGTTCTTCTTGTGTAGTCCTGAATTATAGTGTGTTGTGAAGCTTTCAACTACCAGCAAACCTGCCAGTTTGTTTCTTCATTTAGACCCCCGTTCTCTGAGTGAGTCCCAAGTTTATATATCCACCACATCTCATGTTTCTCCACTGTTTTGTTGTAGCCCCACCGTGGGCTTTCAGCTCTGCCCGATCTCTGGTGCTCTGTCTTACTGCAATTCAGCCAGCACCTCATAGTTTGCATGCCATCACTGACTCCGAGTCTCTATAAGCCCTGCAGACTAATAGGACTGCCATTCCTTTTTTAGAAATGCTCCAAAAATGTGAAATGTGAGCCATCAGTACCCCAATTTTTATGCACCCGTAAAAATATTGTAAGGTAGCACCAATCCTTAGGTAGCACCAATCTTTTCCGCCATAAGCACCACGTTAACTTTCCAAGGGTTAGATTTACTTACAGAGTTTGCCATTAAAAGATAAGATAAAGTTTTGAATAAAATCATGTAAGTACTTTATCTAGCTCCCCACTCTAACAGTTATTTTTAGTATGTTTATGGTGACGGCAAGTAAAGAATATAAAAGACATTCCACACTCTGCCATGATCCAGAGTGTCTTGGGCACAGCTGCTTCTGATATGTGTCTGTTTGCCGTAATAACGGGCTGGTTATTATGGAAAATAATAAGTGGCCATCCCCACTGAAAGACTGATGGCCAGTTGTTATATTCTCATAATGCACACCATCCCAGCATATATTCTTCTGTATGACATCTGTTTAATACGTTTTCCTTTATTGTCTACAGACACTTTGCTTTCCTGAGTCTCATCTTTTTCATATTGCATAATGAGTTTGTCAAATTTATCTCCCTTTTCAGTTAAAGATTGCAAAATTTCAGCATTTTGTATTGTCTGAAAATAGTTTTGCAATAATGAAATTTTCATATCATATTGTCCTTCCCCAATTATGATGTTAGATTGGGCTGCAAAAAAGTCAAGTCCAGGATTGTGTATTTTTATCGGAACAGATGATGGAGTTTCTTTTCCTGATGCAAGCTGATCAATACTACTATTAGATCAGATAAATGGAATGTTAAGTTGCCTTTTGGGGTGAGGGTCTAATTGAGCTTTATTAATGAAAGGCTTACTAAAGACATTACAATCTGACAGGAAATGAGTTTCCATCTGTTCTTTGTCATTTAAGCAATAATGCACCACAGGGTGTGTGTTGTGCTGGGATAACTTCAGGCCTGGGGTGATTAGGCAGGAGGCCGCAGGCTAAGTGTGACTAATCACCCCAGAAGTGACGTTATCCCAGCACAACACACCCTGGAGTGCATTATTGCTATTATACAATGGCTCGTTTGTGAAAATAAAAAAAAAATGTTAAAAATGTATATTTGCTCAAGTTTTTTTATTAATTTTTTTATACCTGGAGGTATACTTTTTAAGAAAAAAGTCCAATTTCTATTCTGTGCAGTAGGTGGTGCTATTTCTAGTTAGCTATTTTTTGTTTGCTGTCCCTTCCCATTCTTTGTATAGAAACTTGTTTTCTTTTCTGTTGTAGTCTGCCCCCCCCCCACTGCTCCTGCGATGTAATCCAGTTCATCTAGTTTTTTTTTTTCCATTAGAAACTGTTGTGAAGGAAGCACGAGTTGTGGAGACTTTCTGATTTCTGTGGATGGTAAGTGATGTTAGGATGGGTGAGGTTTTGGGTGAAGTGTTGGGAGACGGCGCTACGAGGCAGACGGCCAAAATTGATTAAGTTTGCCACTTTCGGAACCAGCTACTCTCTGCTGTTTCCTGAGATAATGGCTGACGTCATGCTCTGTTGTGACGCTGTGCTTGTGCGATCAAAAGCGAAGGGGATGCTACGGAGGTGTATGATAAGTGACTTTTTATGGAATGGTGAGTGTTAAGAGGGGGCATCTCAGTTTTAGTTGTGAAGGAGTCAAGACTCGGTAGCTAGTAATCCAGGTTGCGAGCAGGATGAAAAATGAAGTGGTAGTTGTAGATTTTGTGCAAAGTTGGATACAGGCTGTCTCGTGCTGTCTCAGCTCGGCTCGCTCAGTCAGCGTGTTGAATAACCGACAATTTACATACAAATAAAGATTTGAAAATGAAAAAACCTGCCAATCAGCTTTTTGTTGTTGTTGAAATGAATATTGGGAGGGAAGTTTGCAGTTTGAACACTGGAGATGGCATTGGAGCAGCGATGTTTTAACTGTGCTGTCCAGCGGGGATCACTCAAGCGGGCTGTGTGGAGTGATCCACATAACGATTGATGTGGTCATCTCGGTGCTGGGACTAGACCTGTGATGTTGTACTGGGATAACATCACGGGTCCAGTCTCAGACTGACCAATCAGAGCACAATATTTTTTTTGCCATTGTATAATTGTCTTTATATTTGGTTCTGTTTCGTATCAGTCTTGTTTCTAATATCTTTGGCTTGCACATGTTCATTTACATGAGGAAAACATAGAAACATAGACTTTGATGGCAAATAATGACCGCTTGGCCCACCTAGTCTGCCCATTTCCCTACCTAATGGATAAGCTACAGATCCTTGTTAACCAACAGTCTACTTCTTCCTACCACCTATCAGAATTGCCTTATGTCTGTCCCATGTATTCTTGAATCCCCCCACTGTTTTTGACCCCACGACTGCCTCAGGAAGGCCATTCCATGCGTCCGCCACCCTCTCTGTGAAAAAATACTTCCTCACATTGCCCCCCCTCTATCTTCAAATTGTATCCCCTTGTTCTTGCACATCTCTTTTTCTGAAAGATGCTACCCTCTTGGACTTTGTTGATTCCCTTAAGGTACTTGAAAGTTTCTATACTGTCCCCCCCTCTCATGAATGTATATATATATATATATATATATATATATATATATATATATATATATATATATATATATATGTTTAGACCCTGCACCATTTTAATTGCCCTCCTCTGGACTACCTCCATCCTGTCTATGTCTTTGTGGAGATGGGGTTTCCATAACTGCATGCAGTATTCCAGATGGGGTCTCACCAACTGTCTATACAGAGGGATAACAACTTCCTGTTTTCTACTGGTAATGCCTCTACCTATGCAGCCCAGTATCCCTCCAGTCATCCTTACTGCCTTCTCACATTGCAAATTGAAAAGGCTAAGATATTTTTCCTGTTTGAATTTAATTGCTGGACTCAACCTTTTTTTAAAGTAAGCAATCAAACTGTTTACAGGTGCCCCTGTTTGTGGAGCAGACTTACGAAGCTAGGACTCCATCGCATAGAAACATAGAAAAATAGAATTTGATGATGCCACTGGTTTAACCAGAGGGTTGTTTCTGAGTGGAATAGTTTGGCAACCTCATTGGTATATAGTGATAGCATGTCAAATTTTTAAATTGCATTAGACAATCATATGAAAAATACGGGGAGAGCAGGATATTATTTTTTGGGCAAGTCTGCATGGAGTGAGCTTCTTGACTCGTAATTGCTATGAGATAAGGACCACGTGGTCCACCCAGTCTTCCCATTTTTTCCCCACCTACAGTATCACCACAGACCCTACTCAGTCTCTGGCTATTTTTCCTTCCCTCCCTTCCTTTCCACTAAGATACTCTTATGATTATCCCATGCATTCTTGAAATGCACCACTGTCTATGCCTCTACCACCTCCAGTGGAGTCCGTTTCAGACATCCACCACTCTTTCTGTGAAGAAGTACTTTCTCACCTCTCCCAAATCTAACCCTTTCCAGCTTTGTAGAAGGTCCCTTGTTTTTGAGTTCTTTTCTTTCTGAAAAATACTTCCTTCTTGTACCTTATTTATCCCGCCGCATGAGGTATTTAAGGGTCCCTATCATGTCCTCCCTCTCCCTCTTCTCTCCCAGGCTGTACATATTGAGGTCCTTTAGTCTTTTGTTGTAGGGTTTTTTGTGTAGACCATAAGCCATTTTAGTTGCCTTCCTACTGCCTGTTTCCATTCCTGCCTAACGGGCTGCCAATAATTGGTTGGTAGCATAAGATAACAGCACTGGGGAATGGGCGCCTACAATAATGGTGACCCAATCCCCAGCACATGTCTCCAGGGCTACCATAGGGTAGGGCGGCCAGATGGGGGAAGGGTCGGCGAATACAGTGACAGGATGTTGCTATACGCATGCACAGCGAGGAGTGGGAGGGAATGTGAAGGGTGGGGCCATGGTGGGTTGCTGAGCTGACCCCATGGTGTGGTGGAAGGGTTGGCGGTGCTGGTCGGCAGGGTAATGGGTTCGGGTCCGGGTGCTGGTGCATTTTTGTTGTGACCAGCCCAAACCTTTTTTTTTTTTATGTTTTCTCTTCCCCCCGCCAGACATTCACCCCCTGGAGCTGAGAATCCTTAAGTAGGGTGTGTGGGGGTAAAGTCCCCCGCATAAAACATTAAAATTGTAAGTCCCTGGTGCCATTTTGCTATGCGCCGGGGTGTCAGAGTGGCAAAAACATTTTTTTGGCACTCTTGACTTCTCGACAACAGTGATCACCTTTAGGCTTTTGCTGTTATCACATGTAACCCAAATGGTTCAGGTTGGAGCCATGTTATCACCTCCCCTCCTCATCCAGGCTGGGGCCCCACAATGTTCTATCTTAGGCATCATCCTGTTCTTAATTTTTTTTAATGCTGTCCCCTCTGCCTGAGTCAGTTCGCATATACACATGTACACAGATGTCACAATCATCTTCACTTCTGGTCCCTCTACAGTGCAAGTGGAAAACCTGCTCCAACAGGACTTCAACAATATCCTGCACTGGTTCCATTCCAAACATCTCAAGGTCAACACTTAAAAATAGTGTCTATGACCTTTGGTACCAGCCAAGGATTGGCCAGGCTCTCAAGACTCCCGGTCTTCACCATGCTGGATGGCTCACCTCTTTTGAAGTGGTGCCATCCTTCAAATACCTCAGCATGTGGCTTGACAGTAGGCTTGACTTCTCAGCCCACATCGCTGCTATCCATGCAAAACTCTGTCCTTAGTTTGGTGCCTTGTACCATAACAGAGACTATCCCTGCCGGTCTGCCATGAGCTGGTCACCAAAATGTTGCTCCCCATCTTTGACTATGCTGATGTGGTCTAAGGTACAGCCCCCTCCACTTCCCTAGCCAGACTGGACATGCTGTGCAATGCCTTATGTCATTTTGTAAGTAACTCCCCTCCACATATGCATCACTGCTCCCCTTTCCTGTCCATCCCCCCCTTACCTTCACATTACCAGT
Source organism: Neoceratodus forsteri (assembly GCA_016271365.2). Taxonomy (NCBI): domain Eukaryota; kingdom Metazoa; phylum Chordata; order Ceratodontiformes; family Ceratodontidae; genus Neoceratodus; species Neoceratodus forsteri. The sequence continues at coordinate 160,296,359 of CM057459.1, read as the reverse complement.
TACACAGCACTTTCTTCATCTCCAAGTACTGGCTTGTCTCCCTGTCAACCTATCTCACCTCGCTCCTCTCTCCAGTTCCCCCTGCTCCATGCTGCCACCACTCTAGGGACCAGCAAACCTTCTCCACTCCTCACCCCCATTCCTCTGCTGCACAATCTGCCTTCTCCTATCACTTGCCATCAATCTGGAACCAGCTCCCTCAATCCACTCATCATTTTACCTCCTTAGGATCCCTCAGACATCAGATGAACCTCCTCCCTCCACCCATCTGCACCTGTTTCCCGTAGGAGTTTCCCTCACTGAATCTGGTGTTTTTAGGTTTTTGATTCCTCTCTGCACAACTGTTCCCTTGTGTACTATTTTGACAGCCTTTGTACTGCTTAGTTGCCATGTCAATTTTCAACTTGCCGTTGTGCTTACACAGCATATTTGCACTTTATCCTACTCCACGTTTGCACCAGTTAGCTATTCTTAGTGTCTGCACTTTTTCTGCATCACGTAATGTACTGTATTGTCTCACTGTTTACTCCAGTAACCCTTCCCCCACATTGTACCTGGAAATGATCCTCAGCTCACTGTGCCTTTCCTGGGTATAAATGTTCAAATAAATAAATATACTTAAAACTCATTCCCAGAAAATTGTTTGTACAACCTCTGGAGTCTGAAAGCACCTTTGGTTTGCACAAGTGGCCCTCGATAGTCAGGTTACAGACCCTTACTGCGATATAAGAAGCCTGGATAAGAAGTTAGGCCTTTTAACCTTGCTATTATAACTTCTAAAAAGTACAAGCAAGCTTTTGATAACATAAAAAATTGCACTAAGATATAAGTTAAAAAGGAACGCTACCTTGTTTCATTTTAGCTGACGGCATGGTTTTGTAAAGTTTTCAGGAATGGCATAGAACCCAAGCAATTCCCAAATGTGTTTTCCTCCTACTAACTCCCCACGATGACTGAAGTTCGCTACCTATGTGCACACCTGTTACTTAAGCATATTGGGCATGCTTTAGAGCAAGTCCTTATCCTGAACAAGGCTGTTGCATAAAATTAACTTATTCATGATTAGCTGTCTTCCACACTTAATGTTCTAACTAATTTTGTGCAATTTAAAAATGTATTTAAAAAATTACCATTACACCAGTCTGCATACCTTCTGAAGTTTTGCTTCTATTGTGCTTGATCTTCATTGTCTGAATTAGTAGTTAAATTAAACAGATGTACTCTTGATATCCTCTTTCCATTCTAACCAGGACTTCTCTTTGATTTGTTCAGTTTAACAGGGAAAAGCAAAAGTAGCTGACTAAACCCTTTGGCTTTCACAGTCAGTTCAAACCTGAGGTCTTTCTTTTGTAGATTGTCTAAATACAGACAACAGCAGATGATAAATAGTGTACAAAAGAAAGTTAAGTTTTATGTTACCTTGGCTCTGTACATACTACCTTAACGCAAGTGTCAGTCTAGTAAGTCCGAAATGTGTCTCAGTTTAACTTCTCTTTAACATTTCAATTGCTGTAAGCAAATCCCCATTTAACTGCGCTCTAGCTTCTTTCCCCTCTTTCTCTCTATTTTCCCTTCTTCTCCTTCTGTTCATGCCTCCAAACTTCCTCTTTGCACTCCACTCAACTCCCTACTCCAAGCACCAGGTCCTGGTCTCAGCTGAGTTTCCCAGCCACAGATTCGCTCCCGAGTTACCAACTTCCCAACCTCCAGGACTCTGGACACCAGGCATATGTTTTGGGGATATACCTAAATTAAACTTTATGAAAAAGAAAAAGGCAATCTCCAAGTGCAGCTCCTTTATGGTATAGAACACACAAAAGGCACATAATAAATCCTAAATTCAAAAGGCGTACCACAATAAAATACAGTGCAGACAGTGTATCACCTCCGATCCACCATCTTAACTGCCTGAGTCTTGCCCCCCATACTTTCCAAATCTGGATGATCTGGTGTGTAGATCAGAAACATAATCCATTTAATTTATTATAAGCCCAGTAGAGACAGAATTGTAACAGACCACAAAACAACATTTAAAACACAGCTTCTTCAGGAAGGAAGGACTAACAGGTTCAAAGCGCTTCTCCTCTTCAAAGCACACAGATAATTTTCAGTCCCTTGCTCCATCAACACTGTCATCCTATAGTACAGCTTGTAATTCTTCCAGTTCAGGTTCCTGCTCTGATCACAATCTGTATCTCTGGGACAAGTCAACAAACTCTGGCCGTTGCATCCTTAACCAAAGAAATTAAAAATCGATTCTCAGCTATACCACAGTAAAACAGTACTTCAGTTTCAGTTTTACCTGAAATTAATTGAATGTTTATTTCATAGTAATCATCCATCAAGTTCCACCTTCTTAGTGTTCATCACTCGGAACCTAAACCACCCGTTGCAAGATGTTCAATAAACAAATAGAAGCTTAATGAAGGAGTGGGAAACTGCATGGGGGCTGTGAACGATGGGAACCAGGAGTATGCCATTGCAGCACATAACCCCGATTGGTAGAACCTAATGCTCAAGCCTGGAACTTCACAGGCATTGTAAAGGTGACCATTGGTCTGAGAAGGGGAGACTTGGAAAACTGCTGGCTTGTAGGGAGAACATTGGCATCTTCAAGCTTAGAGTCACTGTTCCACCAGGCCATAAAAGCAGGTTAGAGGTGACCCTTTTCCTGCAAACCAGCATATTTTAGGACAGCATTTTTACTATCTGCTTTACCCCCAATGCCCCTTCTGCCCCCATGCCTCTTCTGCCCCCTTCCCCCAAGATATTGGCCCCTGCTGGATCTGGGCATCCATCCCCAGAGTTGCTCCCTGGCCTGCTCACCTCCCCAGCAAGGTAGGATCACAGGACACCACAGCTACCCTGGTGCTACCATTGTCTGATTCAAATTTGGTGCCTTTCTCTGACAATCACCCTGAGGGCTTCATGCTTGACTTACCAGGCTGAATTGGCAGTGTTTATAGACTCTCCACCAATCGGACTTAATCTCAGGGCCTTTTCTCATTTAATTTGAGCCCAACGGCTGCACCCGAGATGTCTAGCGTTTAATTTATTTCTTTTTTTTAATCTTTTTGCCCCCGCAGTTGGCCGCCGATCATCCATCAGTCACGGGGCCTCCTAACTTCCACCTCCGACTGTGCTTCTGCCCCTGAGACCCTGGCTTGCCTCTAGGGGTGGGGTCATGGCACTGGCCCAGGTGCCATGAAACCAGTGACTGACTGGGGAGCAGGCCGAGAGGCTAATGAAGCTGGAGGCTGGCTTCATGAGGCAGCCAACTGTGGGATTATTCTCTGTATATGGGCGGGGATGTGCAATGATGGCCAGTGTCCGCCCACCGATGCTGGCATTGGTGCTGGTGCACTCGCCTCTACTAGGTGTCCCTAGTGCACTGAGCACATTCCCACCCTCCCCGGCTGGCCTCCAGCAACCCAGGTCCGCTCCTGAACCCGGGTCACCGCGCTGCAGATAGGCACCTTGCCCCTGCACCAGCAGGCCAGCTTAGAGTCTAATTTTTTAATTTAATTCAGTCATCTGCACCTGAGATCTCTGTGGTCTAATTTTATCTTATTTACCCTGCCCGACGGCTGTGCCAGAGTTCTCTGGGGTCTAAATTAATTTATTTATCTTGCCCGATGGCCATACTCAAGATCTCAGGGATTTAAATTTAATTTAGGAGCCACCGAGCTCTCTATGGTTTAATGGAATTTAGGAGCCACTGTGTGCTTAACCAGCATTTGGGAGCCTGAGACACACAGATAGAGAACTACCTGCTTCTTCCCTGCAGCCACTATGTGGCTGCTCCCCGCCTGCCCCCTATTCTCTCCCACCCATAGTTGGCCTTAAACTTAGAGGGAGTTCTTAATCACATGATATAGGTGGGGTTTCAAAGCTTTGCTTTCTCCCTTCTTTCTCATCTGCAGGTTATCTATCATCAAAACTAGAGGTTGCCAGCATCTTTGCTATCCCTGGCATTCACTTCTTTTATTTCTTTTCTCCTCTTTTTCTTTTCATATATTTTAAATTTATCTTGTATCTCTGTTACGGCCTTTGGAAATTATGTTTGGCTGCCTATAGCACATTTCACTACCAGCTTACCACACAGTGTTGAACTCCAATTGAACTGTCGATCAATGCTCTCTAACGTAGAAAAACAGTAAACTACACAAATAGAGAAGAGATCGGTAACAAAACATAGTAGAGTACCACCAGGGAAAGGTGGCGTAGAGAGAAGGTGTTTACTGCACAATTTACAATGCCAAAGGGAATAATATGAGCAGCTCTATGTATTCTGGGAGCGATGGGCTCTAGTCACATCCTGTATCAAATATGCCAGGAACATGTTAAGAGTGCTGGCACACTGCACAATCAAAGCTTGTCAGAACAACTTGCTGACACTCTTTGGCACACAATAATATATTTGCAAGGTTTCAGGCAACAAGGGAACCTATACAATATAACAATGTATGTCAGCACCCAAACACGGTACAGCCCCCTCCCAGTGCCTAGATTCCTTGTTAAGCTATTCAGGTGTATAAAGCTGCTGCTTGCAGGGGATATAGAAAAAACCCTGATCCCCCTAGACAATACTCGGATTGCCACCTCCAACAGGACTACGTGGGATGTTACTAAATGGCTAAAAATAACACATATAAATATTAATAGCCTACAACCTAAAATGCATGTGTTGGAGGCCTGGGTGAGCCTGTACTCACCGGATATAATAACAATCAGTGAAACATGGCTGAAACCCCATATATTAGACCATGCGGTTAACTTAACTGGGTACAAGTTCTTTAGGCAGGACAGGATTAGAAAAAAAGGGGGTGGGGTCCTGATCTATGTAAAATCAAATTTCAATGCTTCACCTATCATGACACCAGACCTTAGTCACTCAGAGTGTGAGGTGGTATTTATAAAACTATTACTAGGTGGGACTAAACCACTTCTCATTGGGTCTGTGTATAACCCTCCTAAAACTGCAACCAAATCTCAAAATGTCCTTATTACATACTCCTCCTACTCTTCCACGGGGCGAGAAGGTTATCTTGGGGGGGTTTAATATACATTAGGGGCCCCTCATCAGTGGGGACCTGAAATCCTCCATTTCAGAGGCCAAACTCACATAATTAATACAGGAACAAACCAAATTAAATGTAAAAACTGGTAACCACACTACACTGGATTGGGTCCTTGTCACTAATCTGGACAGATTCAAATTGGCAGGTACCGTTGCAGATTCACTGAGTGACCATTCCCCCATGTTCGGTATATGGTGAAATGACTTCCCTATTCCTCCCCCTAGAATATTCTGGACTAGGGACTATGCTAAATTTGACCAATGCTCCTTTTTCAGTGCTCTAGCCAATGTCAATTGGCAGAAAATCAAGCTCGCTCCTAACCTGGATGCAGCCCTTGAACATTTCATTAACAACTTCCTGTCTGCTGCAAATAAGCATGCTTCACTAAAACAGATCAGAGTCAAAGGCCAAGAAGCCAGGTGGCTCTCCCGGGACCTTAGGAAACTGATGAGGGCTAGAGATAGCATATGGAGTACTTTCAAATCTTCAGGTCAAGCCCTGACTGGCAGAAATACTGGGAACTCAGAAACAGGTGTAAAATTGAGTTAAAAAGAGCCAAAACTCAGCATTTCAGGGACCTTTAGGAAAAGAACCTCTCTGACCCCAAAAGATTCTGGGCACATATTAACTCTTAGAAAGAGCCATAACAGACAAGAAGGGTGTGATATTGTAACTAATGGCATTTGTTACAGAAACCCTGCTGTTGTCTCCAAAGCAATTAATACGTATTTCACTGAACTAGACAAGTTCAAGATGTACCACCCTGGGCCACCTCAATCCCCCCCACCCCAAGTCTCAAATAAAGGTAATGCCAACGTCCCAGACTTTCATTTCAAACTAGTCTCCAGAACAGATGTCCTAAAATTACTAAAGGTGATTAAAACCCATGGAACAATGGAGCATGATTAACTGGAGCCCAAGCTACTAAATAGTGTAGCCCCAGTCACTGCCATACCTATCTCATGGTTGATCGACCGACCCCTCCTTGAAGGAGAATTTTCCTCACTCTGGAAAGTGGCCCTGGTTACACCTATCCACAAAGGTAGTTCAAGAGAACTGGTTGAAAACTACTGCCCAATATCTCTCCTGTTCATCCTAAGTAAAGTGATGGAGAGGGTGGTATACAACCAGGTAGTGGGATGTGTGGAACGACAACCTATTTACAGCTTCACAACATGGTTTCAGAAAGAACCATGGAACAAACACAGCCTTAGTAAACCTCACCATGGATATATTTTCCGCTCTGGACAAGGGAGAGCTCACTGGTGCAATCTTTATAGATCTCAGCAAAGTATTCGATCTGGTAGATCATCAAGCACTACTTGCAAAACTAAACCACATCGGCCTAGATAGCCTGGCAACACAATGGTTTACTGATTATCTCCAGGGAAGGTCCCAACTAGTTAGATGGTAGGATGCCTCATCAAATATGTGCTCTATTCAAGATGGGGTCCCCCAGGGATCAATCCTGGGGCCTCTGCTGTTTTCATTATTTATAAATGAATTGCCATCTTTCTGCAGTGAGCCAAAGCTCACTTTGTACGTGGATGATGTGATACTATACAGGTCCAATAATGATGCTGGCATACTTAATAAGTTGCTGACCAGAGACCTCCAGAAGATGGAGGGATGGCTGTATAATAACAAAGTGGTCCTAAATAGCAGAAAAACTAAGGCTATAGTTTTTGGCCCTAGAAATCACGGACCAGACAGGTCAAAAAAACTTGTACTCTCACTTTCTAGTGGATTGAGGGTTGAGGTAGTTGAATCCCTAAGGTATTTAGGAATTATCTTCGACCAGGATTGCACCTTCAAGGCTCATACTCACTATATCTTACACATGACTCCCGGCTCAGGGTTGCACAAGATACCATCCTACCCACCCTAGTCTATGGTTCCCCTGTACTGCTCACAGTTAAAAACACTGAGATGCATAAGCTTAGAACCCTGTATCACAGAATTTGTAGGTTTGCAGCAGGCACGCACTCTAGAGCACATCATTGTCAGATCCTCCAATCCGTCACCTGGCCCACCTTGGAAGGCAGTCTAAAATACCTAGCTCTCTGCCCTAGCCTACAAGCTCAAGCTGGCCAGTGCCCCCCCACCCCCAGTCTTGCAGACCTGCCGACAACAAAACAGAACAGCAGGACACTAAGATCCTCAAGTAGACAGCTCCTCATTGTACTCAAAGCGAAGTCTGCCCAAGGGTCCTGGGCCATCGCGGCCTTCATCCCTCCCGTCTGGAACACGCTTCCAACAAAACTACAGGAGTGTAACTCTCTGGGTTTTTTTAAAAGGGGACTTAAGCCCCACCTGCTGGAGCCAAACCAATACACTTGTCATCACTGATACCTCATCCGTGCACCTCTTCTCAAATAAATCAATCAGGGATTGCTTGTACTTCAGAAATGTAAATGTAATTTAAGTGTATAAACAGTGAGTGGTTGTAGCCACAAATGTACTCAAGTGTATTAACAAGCGTTGCAAAGTGTCGCGTATTGTTAAGTGTTGTGCCTTACACTGAGATTATGTAAAATACTGTCTCTGTATCTCTGCAACTATTATATTTTTGCCATATCTGTAATTAATTACAGGTCACCCCTGAAAAAGGGACCGTTACTGGACTCAGTGGGCCGACCCGGTTACCAAAATTAAATAAATAAATAAATACATTTCTCTGGTCCCCCTCATCCAGTCTGTATGGCTAGTAATGCAAGTTATGTATCACTGGTACATAAATCAACTAATTGCATCTATTTTTCTTTCAGACTGGAGATCCAGGGGTTGCCATGTGAGTCATATAACATAATCTTAGAGTTATAAATTGTATTGTCATGTACTGATAAAACGTGTATTTGTTTTGATGCAACATGTTTTTAACTCATTTCTCCTCTTTATGCACCTTATCACATTTTATGTACTTGATGTTTTGCTTGTCCCCTGCACATTGTGTCTTTAGGGTTTGAAATAAATAGCCCATACTGTGTCTCTTGAGGAAGCGCACAAGTGCAAAACGTTGAGATGTCAGTCTGTATGCTATACATCTCATATCTCTGTCATGAAATAAAAGCTTTTTTTGTGACAACTTTGGAGTATCAAGGCTATATTTTATGATGGGTAAGTGCTCAGCTATCCGTTGTGGGTGATCATGTTGCCGTGGCATCACTGTACTCGGAAGGGGCCTTTCTGTCTCCAGAGTCCTGTTTTGATCTTCAGGTTGTTGCCCCATCGTTACTCCCTGCTGGACTTTCCACAAATCACTTACAGATATTCCCATCATATCATTTAGTATTTTAAAGATCATAATCTTGTCTCCCACCAGCCTTCTATAATCTTAGAGGAACATTCCCAACTTCTCCAGCCATTCCTCATAGTCACATCACCTCATTCCTTTCACCATCGTCAAGACCCTCCTCTACACCCTCTTCAGCTACTCCACACCTCTTCTCAGATAAGGTGACCACTCCTGGATACAATATTCAATATGCAGTCTCGCATACCTCTGGTACAGAAGAATCATCACCCTACTTGATCAACTAACAAATAACCACTTAATATTACCTTATAGTCTATTAACTGTTACTACCGCCCTTGTGCACTGCTGTGTACTTTTCAGATCTGATGCTGTTGTCTCTCCCAAATCCCTCTCTTTCTCCACCCTTCCCAGAACGGCACCATCCATGGTGAATTTGTCGCTGTTGCTTCTGTAGTCACAATGCATGACTGCAATCCTTTGTGATAAACATCATCTCCATTTTGCTGCCCAGTCCTGTAGTATGTTTAAGTCCCTCTGCAATTACTGTACATCTGCCTGTAATGCTAACTTCCTAGCAATCTTTCTGTCATCTCCAAAATTGCAACCCATGATCTTACCCTGGCAGTATAGCCTAGAGGTTAGAGTAATGGACTGTGAATGAGTTGGGTACATCCAGCAGACAGATCTGGGTTGGGTTTGATTCCCACAACCTCCACTTGCATACTGTGTGACTGAGCAAGTCACTTAACCACCAGGTGCTCCCAGGTCGCCCTGAAAACAGGCACTTGTGCTTAGTGCTGGCCTGCCAGTTGCAAAGAATAAAAAAGCCCTTCCTCCAAATCTATACATACATTTTTTCAGTCTTGGTAACCAGGTAGAGCCTACTAGGCACAAGTGCCTGTTTTCAGGGTGACCTACAGCACTGGCAGTTAAGGACTTGCTCCAGAGTCACAGTATGCACATGGAGGTTGTGAGAATCAAACCCAGATCTGGTCTGCTGAATGTAGCAAGCTCATTCACAGCTCGTCACTTTAACCTCTAGGCTATACTGTCAGCATATATATATATATATATATATACACACACACATATGTAGAATGTGGGTCTACAGTACAGTATAAAACACCTTTCATACTCCATATATCATAGTACTTTATGAAACAATGAGGTAGATACTGGTGGAACATATCAGTGACTCTTTGCAGCCAGGGCAGCCAGGTTGTGTTGAATAAGATACCAGATAGTGGTGGACAATTCATTAGATCATGTTCATCTGAGAAAAGGTACCTGTGTTAAACTAAAAAAATCATTTACAAAAACATAATGTCTGCTCATGTTCTGTGTCATTTTTATTTAGGTAACTATTTTTCTGCTGGTTTGTATTTTCATTTACGAATGCTATGCATTTGTAGCATGTTGCAGACTACACAATGTACTCTTTAGTACCTAGGTTGTGTCCAGAACAGGTGGTTTTTGCACCAGTGCACCTACCCGATCAACAAAATAAAGTGAGATTGAATAAATAAGTAAGTATGCAAGCAAATAAATAAATAAATTGTTGAGTGGAAGCCGAGCTGAATTAGCCATGGCTATGAGAAGGCCACTAGGGGGCAGCGAAGTATTGCCTGTTCCTGTTTTGAGATTTTTATGGGAAGAGTATGAGCTGAACAGAGAGCTGTTACACTGAATTTTGCTGCTGTTCTCCAAAGTAAGAGGACTTTGTAATGTGCATGAATAGAATTACAGTACTTCACTTCAGGTGCTGCTTTCACTGCTGTCTCTCTGAAGCTGTTACAATGCATACTTGCCAGGAGGAGTGTGAGGAAAGAGTGACAGACAGCTTGGGCTCAGTTGAGCAAGATTTTGCACTGCAGCTTGGTTCAGAGATGAGTTGTAATTGTAATTTAGGCTGGTGTTGGCCAAGATGGGGAAATTCTACTAGTGTACCAGAACATCAATAGACAGAAGTTTTGAGCAAGCATGGCGAGGCAAAATTCTCAGTTGAGTTTTGTACTATAATGACATGATTTCGGCTTTGGTGATTGCTTGGCATGAGCCAGATAAACTGCTGGTGTGATTTTGTCTCACAGATCCCAGGTTCCTCCTACAGTATGTTGAAAATAATCCACGGCACACTGAGCAGCAGCATCCAATCATACCCACACCATTGGGTGTTAACGAAAAACAGTAGAGAAACCGGAAAGAAGTTCAATATGGGATGTCATTTTCAGGGGTCTGCCCTGGAGCAACAGAAGGCAGTGCTGCAGGAGATCCCACCTGTCCTGTGGGATCCTCAGCCTTTCTGCTGCTGATCCAACAGTAACATTCAGATGTGGGGCACAGACCCACATCATTGGTATGACAGGTGTCCCACCTCCCAAGTTTATGCTTAAACTTTTTTTGTATGTCTTCTTGTTCCCCCAGCACCCCACTCCTCTGGGTCCTACAAGTGCCACCACTGTGTACAGTCTCATCTCTTGTCACTGGACACCACCTCCAGACTCCTAGCGTATACATCGCCTCCTTATGGCATATTTACATTTTTTTAAAATAAAGAGCCACCAGCCCTTTGGGACAGTAGTAGGGTGACCACTTGCCATACTGGTGACCCGGGTTTGGAAATCAGCCCACAGCACCAGGAGCCAGCAGGAGAGAGGAGAATCAAGCATCCCAGCTGACGATTTCCTACTCTGGGAAGGAAGGGAGGGATGCTGTCTTCGCTGCAATACTGCCACCATGGTGACCAGAGGTGGCAGTGAAGCAAGGCACAGAAAGAGAGGGAGAGGACACCACCTGGGGGCCCACAATATTTCACATTATGTGAGCACATGCACTGGTCCCCCTCGTGTGCCTCCATCTTCCAGGGGATCAACATAAAAAGGAGGAAAGCTGCCCCAGTGCTGGTTTCCTGTGGATGCTGGTATATCTGTGCCAGTCCCAGCTCCTTATTAACCTCCTGATACTGTGCACATTTGGAGATGCATCCCCTCCAGCCTGTACCCAACCTGGGGGGGTACAGTGAAGCTCCATGGAAGATGTTGAGTGAAGGCAGGTGGGAGCTGGAAGGAGGATGCCAGAGAGTTCCAGGGCACCCCTAGCACCAGAGATGTAAGATAATATAAAAAAATCTAGAAAGAGCAATGAAAGGGCTACAGGGGCTTGGGCCCATTCCTAACAATGGACCCGAGCTTCAGATCTGTGTCCCTATCACTGCATTGCAGAGATTCACTGTGATCAGAATCCAGGCCTCTGATTAGAAGTACAATACCTCATGATGTTCTGCATCTGCAGCAGCTCTGCAGGAAACATTTTGTTTGTTTTCAAAGGAGTTCTGCAGCAAAGTGGTGTGGTAAAATTATGGCCGCCCATCCCAAGGACCATGTGGAATGGCTTGCAAACAAGAAAACACGGGAACAATAAAAAGGCAGCCCAATGGTACTCAAGGTTTAGTAAAAACCTTATTCCTAGCTTCCCACCTGAAATCACCAATCCTTTTTACTATATTTTATGCTTCCCTTTTCCTCTCTCATAAGATGCCTAGCAATAATGTTTGGGCTTTTACTAATTAAAATTACAGCTATTTGGGGGTGATGCTAGCAGCCTGAGCAACTAGATGCACTTCAGCACAGCTCCTGCAGAAACTGCTTTTCTGAATGAAAATTTGTATTTAATTGAAACCTTCACCTTCAAAAGTTACTTTATTCTATAGCTCTATTCCTCGTCTACCAACTGTGTGAGAATTGGAAGATTTTCATGATAGGGAAGCCTTAAAATACAGTGGCAACTTTCCAATATATTGTCCTCAGTGAGGTGCTTCCATTTTCAATTTCTGAGACTGACTTTTTCAAAACTTTGCACACACTAAAGGAGTTGCAACAGCAACTTCAAAATTGAAACTACAACACCATCTTGTAATGGCATCTCTTGAGTAACTCTAGCCCTTGGCACACTTTCCATGCTGTCTACCACAGGACTTTTTAAGGGATTTCATTTCAATGTTTTGCAATGTTCACTAATGTTCTTTCTTTTCCTCCTTCGCACCGGCTCCTTCTGCCCTGTCACCGGGCTTTTTGTGGGCTTACTGTCTACCCCATCCTCCATTTGTCTCACCCCTCCCCAATTAGGGGAGACAGTGGGCCAAGCCTCACACCACAAAAACCAGTTCCCAGCTTGGAGGAATGCCACATCACTCTGGCGCAGGGCCTGTGGAGAGCCAGTGTTCATCCTGCCTGGACAGGACATTTTCCAATTTCTGGTTCCCCTCCCTCAGGACACAGGCAGCAGGAGTGTGCATCTGTACACACGCAGCGGTACATAGTGTGCAGCACCAGTCTGCATCCTTCCCTCCCCATATGCCTTTCTGACTGCACTACCGCCTGTGGTCAGCTAAGTGGCAGTGGAGCAGCGGAGCTGGCAACCCTCCCTCCCCCACCAGAGGTGGAGAGCATCCTCTTGCACACTTGATCCTCCCCCGCCCCCAAGCCAGTTCCTGATGCCCTGCGTTCATTCCCGAATGTGGATCACCAGAGTCGTGAGCGGTAGCACTACAGCTGCACCAATGGGCTGGCCCACATATCACAAATGTTCTTTCACTAAATGCCTGAGGTGAAAGTTATATTTGTCTTTCTTAAAAAGGCAATGAGATGATTACGTTTTCTGTAATCAAGCATTTATTGTATGGTGGGCTTATACCTCATACAGAGCATTAGAGTGTTGTTGAGAGGCAGGTCCCCAGCACAGATGGTCAGGGCATGCAGATGGGGCCAACTCTTCAATCAGACCTCAGCCAGCCTCGCAGTTAGATACTGCCATCTTGCACCAGGGGTCAAGAGCCCAGGTCCAGTCAGGGCTCCCCAGCACTTGTAAACTCCCACCGGCCTTCCTGAAGCAGCAGGAGCCACTTCTAGTAACTCTCTCTCTTGCAACAGCCAACCAACGCACTGAGCACTATTGAGAGGCAGGTCCCCAGCAAAGCTAATAAGCCTACCATAACCTAGAGGTCTCAGCATGCAACAGTCCCAATGTGAGTGGCCAGCAGGAGTGGGAGTCCTCAAAGGAAGTCACCAGAGGGAGCTGCCAGGTTGACAGAGACTCTGCCCTACTTCCACCCTGCAATGCTGTGTTTATTTATTGTACCCTGCAATTTGCTGTTTCAGCTTCTAGGTAGGGAACTGCAACTACCTATTGTTTACTGCCAATAACTGGAGACTATTTTGCTCACCTTATTCTGCTCAGTAGGGGCTACTATGTATCATCATAATTGTTACTTCTGCTTTTTATCAGGAACTGTACCTGCTAGTAACCTCTGCTACTAGCCAGGGTTTAGCTGTCCTAATACTGCTTGTATGGGCTATTACTCTTGTACCACTTCCCGTTGCCTGTTTTACCATCCTAGTGGTTAGCCCACATCCCCCCATCTGTGCAAATTAGGCTTTCTCCCTATTTGGGTGAAGCCAGCATCCCCATAAATTGTTCTTTTAGGCTTCTGTTCTATCTGGGTGTAGCCTATAGCCTCCCTCAACTGCTTAATTAAGTTCACACCCTATCTGGGTGAAGCCCGCATCCCCCACTAAAATTGCTATTTTGATTTCCACCCTATCTAGGTGAAGCCTGCATTCCCCCAAATTGTTCATTTAGGCTTCCACCCTATCTGGGTGAAGCCTGCATCCAATCAATTGTTTCTTTAGGCTCCAACCTTATCTGGGCGAATCCTGCATCTCTCCTAAAAATTTTTTTCATATATATATATATATATATATATATATATATATACATATATATAAAACTGTTTGGCCTGGACTGCCACCTGCTCCTTTCTTTCTCCCCTGCCAGCCCCCAACCCTGACTGCCACACCCACCGCCATTGTAGCCAGTGGGGATTCACATGGTGCAAAGCACAAGGACTGCGGGGGCTGTCACACTTGGTGGCTGTGGCACATTTTTTTTTCAGTTTTTCTCCCTGGTTTGGCCCCTCCCTCCACCTAAGACATCCAGTGTAGCCTCTTTCAACCTCAGACACAGCAGCGCACACTGGGCATGTGCCACCTCTCACAAGGGAGCAAGCTCCCCAGCTCACCACAAGGGGCTGCTGCTATGCTGGTGCCAGGCTGTTTCCCCTCCCTTTGGGAGCACTCCCCAGCCTGGCTGCCCAGCCCATGCAGACCTGGGCTCACTTCTGAACATGGGTCGCTGGTATGGAAGCGCAAAGTGCTTCCATTGAGCCATAGGATGCCCCCCCCCCAAAAAAATAGTATTATGGTTTCCACCCTACCTCAAGAAGTATCTGGGTGAAGCCTGCATTCTCTCTTAAATTTTGTTTATTTAGTCTTCCACCCTATCTGGGTAAAGACTACAACATCTCCTTACTGGTTTTCCAAACTTCCTCACAGCCTTCCTTTCTGGAGCAGGTCTCCGCTTCCCTTAGACTCCCTCTATGTCCCCCTGATGTTTCCCACACTGTTAGATTCATTCATCATATTGCTCCACATCGTAGCTGTCCTTCCCTCATCATCCTCTCCTCCCTTCCTTTTTCCACTGCCACCTCCTTCCTCTCTCTCCTAATATTTAACCCCCCTCCCTCCCACATCTACCTATCCTCATCCCTTCCCTCCCTTCCCCACTCCCCCGGCACCTGAGTTGCTGTCTTTTACCTGCTCCTTGGCTTCACTAGGAAGCTCTCTGATGCTTCCTGTTCCCCCTCTCCCACACCCCACCTTTGCCGTCCCCACCCTTTCCTTCTAAGCAGCTCTGGCATCAAGCTAAATTCTGGCCCAGCCCCTACCTCACCTATGCAGCTTCCCAAAGAACTATGGGTTGCCCACCTTAACATCCGTAGCCTCCTCCCAAAGCTGGATCTGTTGCAGTCCCTAATAGTCGACCTCCAGCCAGATGTTCTTGTTATCTCAGAGTCTTGGCTGTCCCACAGGGTCCAAGACTCTGCTGCATCCATACCTGGTTACTACATGGCTAAGCAGGATCACCCCAGGAGAGGTGGAGGTGTTGCAATATATGTCCCTTTGGCATCCGATTTGTGTCTGTGCTATCTGTATCTTCCTCCTCTTCACATAAGCTACTCCTTCTCAAAGTCTCTCTCCCCACACAGTCTCACTTTTCATTGCAACAGCATACTGCTGCCCTGGCCTATCTCCTATCTCCTACTTCAGGGACTGAACTCCTCTCCTCCATCTGCTACCATTCCTCTGGTGAGTTGCTGATAATTGAGGATTTTAACATTAATTGGCACCCTCTGTACACAAACTTAGAATGTTAAATCTCTCCAGCTATCCCAACTAATTTTGGACCCCATCCATCTTAATCATAAATCCCCAAACCGCACTCTACTGGACTGGGTAGTCTCCTCTTACCTCAACCATATTATGGATGCTGGTATCCACCCAGATGCACTCAGTGACCATCATTTGATCTACTTTGTATGTAAGAACCAAAGCCCAGAAGCACTTCCCCAAAATAATTTCCTATGATTCTTCAGGTTGCTGGATTTATTCCCCTCCTTGCAGACCTGCCAGCCATTGACTGGTCCTACATCTCTACAGCCACTGATATCAGTTTGGCCCTTGACTCTGTCCACAATGCCCCCTAAGGAAAATCAAGGTTTGAGGTTCATACCTTCCCCAGATCTCTGCTGAGCTGCTGACCTGCCTTCGAACTTGTGATCTGGCCTGGCGCTTTTATAAGACCACTGGTTCCCCTGCTGTCCTGTTAATATTATTAGACCCTTCACAATGCTTGCACCAAAGCCACCAGGATTGTGAAATCCAGTTACTTTATATCAACACTCCAGAACAACCTTAATCACCCCTCCAAGTTCTGGAAAGTTATCCAGTTCCTCTTCTCCCCCAACCCAGTCCTCAGGGTTGGCAACTCCTACATCACTGACCCTGCTGCCATTACTGGTTCATTCAACTCCTTCTTTACCACATGCTCCCTATCTCTCATACCCTCCTCCCCTCCCCCCACCATTTACCGCTTCCCTTCCACTCCTTGTCCTTCTCTATTACCACTCTGTCAGCCTCTCTTAAGGCTCTTCTAGCTCTTAACTACCACAAGGGTATGAGCCAAGATAGCCTTGACCTCAAGCTTCTGTACCTCTGCACCAACCATAGTCATCCCTATTTCCCTCCTCCTTATTCTCTCCTTCTCCTCTGCCTCTGTCCCTGATGCCTGGAAGCAGACTACTGTCATCCTCCTCTCAAAAGGTGGTACTTCCTCTCCTGGAAACTTCTGTCCCATTTCCCTCCTCCCCACAGAGGCCAAGCTCCAGGAACATCTTGTCCTCTCACAACTCACCCCATTACTTAACTCCTCCTCCTCCTCCTTTTGTCACTCCCTTCCAGTCTGTTTTCAAGAAGTCCCACTCCATATCTACCTCCCTCCTTCAGTTCACTGACTCCATCCTGTCCCATATGGACCAGAGAAAAGTACTTCAGCCAACTTTGTCAATTTGGTCAAAGCCTTTGACTTCAACACTGTGTCACACCCGCTTCTCCTGGGTAAGCTTAAGGCAACAGGGATCTATGCCTCTTCAGTCATCTGTCTCTGTTCCTTCCTAGAGGGCAAGTCATAAGCTGTCCATATTGGAGGCATTCTTTCTCCTACATTCCCTATCAGCTAAGGCATTCCCCCAAGGATCTGTCTTGGGCCCCATACTCTTCTCCATATTCCTTAATGACCTCCCATCCATCTGTTCCTTTGCATCCATCCACTGGTACATAGATGACATTGTGCTGTTTGCTTCTGGCTCCTCGGCTACTGACCCTGATGTCCATCTCCAACAGGATTTTGACAGTGTTCAGTATTATTTCTGTTCAAACTTTCTGTCCCTAAACTCCAAGAATACTGTCTCCACGACCTTTGGCTCTTGGCAGAGGCTTGCCAGACTCTCTCCCCTGTCCTCTTTCCACACCCTTGATGGTACTACATTTGCAGATGTTCCCTCCTTTAAGTACCTAGGGGTCTGGCTGGACCAGCACCTAAACTTCTCAGGACACATTGGTGCTATCCACAACAAGCTTCACCTCAAACTAGAAGCGCTGTATAGAAACAAAACCAGTATCCCTCCCCCTGCCCGCAGGGAGCTAATCATGAAGATGATCTTTCCTATCTTTGACTATGGCAACAATGTCTATAGCACTGCTCCCAAGTCCACCCTTGCCAGACTGGATCCTCTTTTCCACTCTATCTGCCACTTAGCCTTGAACTGCTCCCCTTCTACACACCACTGTTCTTGCTATTCCTCCTTCTCCCTCCTTTCCCTCAATGCCAGGCACCTCATACACTGTACCACCTTCACCTCTAAATTCTGGTTTCGCTCTCTCCACCCCACCTCTGTGCCCTCTTTCTTCCTACCCCTCCAGAACACTGCTTCCCATTCCCTCTCCCTACCCCCCAGGAAAACTTCCATTGGCCAAGATGCCTTCTCATACTGTTTTTGATCAATCAATCATTTATTCATCATCAAAGTACAAATGAATGGGATACTCAGTTGAGCAGAGATCATTTTCATTTTCCTAACCTTTGGTCTTCCCTACCCTGTCTATCCCCTATGCTACATCCTTCTCTTCCCTCAAATTCCTTCTTTGTGACTTTGCTACCTCCTCCTGCAGCTGTTCCTGATCCCTGACCCTTATTTCCTTCCTCCCATGTTGTTGATGTCCCCCTTGTCTCCCCTTCAGCTGTGAGCAACTACTACCCCCCAGGCTACAGCATCTAAATCAGTTCATCTCACCTGGTAATACTCTGCTCCTGAGCCCGGTTTTACCATGCCGCAGTGACATCCCGTACAGAGACATCCCCGACAGCCACAGTGCCGAGTGTCAGCAATGTGGTGTCAGGGATGCCTCCTTGTTTCTATTAGGGGGACTCTGCCCCCCACACCCCCTGGTCTCTAGGATTCCAACTCTGAGTTGTAGTTGGATGGGGGGGGAAAACACCCTGCGAGGCAGTCTCCTGGACTTGCACAGACCATCACAGTGACATGCGGATTTTGCCTAAATCCTGTTGCTGTGATGGTCTTTGCAGAAGGGGAGTCACTGCGGCATCGGTATACCCCTGAGCCTACATCCTGCACTGGCTTAGTTGGCTCACACCAAAGTAGTCTGGGTGGTGGCAATCTGCTGCTGTCTGGCATTGCTCACTGTATATCTTAATTTGCATTTTATTACATCTTTATTTTGTGTGCCTTGAATATTCTGCCTTTACACTGAGATTGTGCACCGTTATTTATTCTTACTTTATTTTACTGTATGTTTTTTATTGTACTTTATTTATTTTTTATTACTATTGTACCTTACTTTAATGTATTTCCACTTGCACATCGTGAACTGCATACTCCCCATCCCCCCAGGACGCATCTGGAAATGAGCTGTTACAAGCTCAGTATGTCTTGTAGGGAGCAGGGGGTGGGGGCTGGGAGCGGGGAAGTCATGGACGGTGTAATACAAGCTCATAGTGTCCAGTACTTAAGGGACTCAGGGTCCTAAAGGTGGGCAAATCCCCAGGCCCAGATGGCATGCACCCAAGGGTCCTAAGTGAACTGGCGGGGTTTCTGGCGTGTTCCCTAGCAGACCAATTTAACACCTCTCTGGAGCCAGGGAATGTGCCCCAAGACTGAATAACTGCAAATGTGGTACCGCTGCATAAAAGTGGTCTGAAGGATGAACCACGGAACTACAGGCCGGTCAGCCTGACCTCAGTAGTGGGCAAGCTGATGGATACCATCCTGAAAGAGAGACTGGTGGGCTTTCTGGAGGAAAATGTTAAAGCTTTAGCAAGCTCAACCCTGGCCAATACACAAAAATGTTATCAGTGTTTACAGGGGCACACCTGGTGTGTGGCCAAAATAAAAAGCAGACAGTTATAGTACCAGTGCTCCCTCCCAAAGCTGATTAAAAGCCTGAAATTCATTCAAATCAATTAAATTTCCTTACTTGGTTTTCATTCCATCATTTTAACATTTAGATGGGTTCTTGTTCTCATCATTCAGCCAAATCATAATCAGCCTGACCACCAATGGCAAGTTGACCCCCTCATCGGTCAGTAACTACACTTTAAATGTTAACCTGCCAATATGAGCTAAGACCCCACTGATACTTCTCTTTCTTGTGTGGAAACCAAAGTCTTATACGTTTACCCCTCAGGTTTACTTTCTAAAGTTTATTTTTTAAAGAATATCACCAAGTACATTATAAGAAAAGTCAAAATAGTTTTTGTAAAAAAATGTGCATTTGGCATTAAGTGTAATTACAGAGGTGGATTTAATATGTATTTTCTTTTTTCTATCCCTTTCTCTCTAGATGTCTTGAGAGGTTCGGTAAGCGCAGTTATACCACTTCATAAACCCAAATTGAAAGCAAAGGCTGAGATATCGTGTTATTTTGGGCAAAGCTCCCAACTTCGTCACATTATTGTCTGTCAGCTCTATCTGTGCCATCATGAGGTTGTATTATAGCACTACCTGAACACAAGAAAAAACGTTCCTCAACTTTGTTCTATGCACAGGTTCTTGCAAGGCTGAGTTGCTATAAGTTTTGTATATGGAACTTAAAAGCATTCTCCAGTAGTCAAAAACATTTTTATATTTATTAGAATTGGTTGTAGTAATTATCTTTGTTTGAAGTCACTTATGAGAACCTTCAAAGCCCTCCCCCCAAAAAAATCTTAAAAAGTTACGAGATGGGGGCAGTGTGACAGAAACAAAAACAAGACAAAATCTCAAAGGCCACTGCCAGCTCTGTTAGCCCCTATGGTGGTTAAGCTAGACCAGTGGGCAACAGACACTGTTCTTTGATGTAATGGGTCACTGGGGACATGTGGGTTAACACCAGCACACTAAATCACAATTTCTGCCCAACATGGTTATGTTGTTAGAGAAACAAAATTGGCAGGTTTTGGAAACAACTGTCACAGCAGGGATCCACAAGGGAGGTGCTAAAATAGGACTACATTTGTAAACATGGATTACAGCTTTAAAATGCGAGCAATGCCTTGCGTCTCAGTACATTGGTTTTACAAACCAAAACAGAGGGCTTTCTGTGAATCAATCGTAAGCAAAAAAAGGACATGACAGTGGATGGGTAGTAGAATGATGCCTTGAAGTGTCTTATTGCTCTTATAAAATTAGCACATAAAAACATCAAAAATGAAGAAAGGTTAAAAAGGATATAAAAAAAATAATTGATTTTTAAAAAGCATGTGAAATAGTTCCTCTGGCAATGGGTGCCACTATGGGGGCTTTTAGAGCTGGCAGTGGACTTTGAGATTTTTTTTTGGGGGGGGGCTTTAATTTTTGTGGTGAGTTGTTGCTCTGTGTTCTGGTGTTATGTTACCAGAGCATGTTTTGTAAGTGAATGACTGGGAAAGAGGGAAGGAAGTGAGTGGGCAGGTCAGCAGTAGGACCCCCCAAAAAAAAAGACTCCAGAATAGTAGTTTACTCACCTGGTAAAGGTGACTGTGGGAGTATAGATCTCTGAGGCACTCCACATTCATGACATCATGGGTTATGCACACCTGATAGGTTGCTTGATGCACATGTAGATTTGAAGCAAGTTTGTCCCCCTTCTCCCAGGGGTCAGCTTACCTCGGGTCAGTTTGCTATATTCCAAAGCTGTTTCTGTAACTAGAAGTTGTTATTGTATATATTTCTGTAACTGTTTTATAAAGGGATGTCCACTAGTGCTATTTCAACCATAGATTGATTTATTTCTCAGTAATCACTGAACAGATAGAAAAAAATATATAAAATGGGGTGTTGCCCTATGAGCACAACCCCCTAACATTGACAAGGTATAACCATGTTGAAGAGTATCAAAAGAGTTTAAGACTATGTTGAATAGTGATAAAAAGTTGAAGAACAGTATGTCTCTGGTTTGTTGTCACGTCTGCTTGGGAGTGCTGTGGAGTGCCTCAGAGATCTATACCCCCACAATCACCTTTACCAGGTGAGTAAACTACCATTGTGGGGGATAGTCTCTGAGGCACTCCACATTCATGACATCATGGGTCATTAATAAGCAGTGTGTCCCTGTCCTGGTGGGTGAGACGTGTTCTCTAGCAATATTTCAGTTTTTGGCTGCAGTCAGTACTGCTCTTGCGAAGTTTGTTTTGTAGTCTTGTGACACGTCCATTTGGTAGTGTCTGGTGAAAGTATGGATTGAGGACCATGTGGAGGCTGCGCAAATTTCCTCTGCTGTTGCCATGTTCTTTTCTGCCCAAGAGGTGGCTATGGCTCGTGTTGAATGGGCTTTTATGTCTGTAGGTGCAGTTGTGTTGCTTGCTTTGTAAGCTTCTTTGATTGCCATTTTAAGGTAGGAGGCTATGGACGCCTTTGCTGCTGGTTGTCCTTTCCATTTTCCTTGGAGAGTCACGAATAATCTGTCGGTGAGTTGAAGGTCCCTCATTCGATCAAGGTATGTATGAAGGATGCGTCTCATTCCGAGTAGCTGTAATTGAGGGTTGTCCCATATGTCCTCTGGAGGGAGCTCTGCTGGTATTTCTATTGATTGATTGAGGTGGAAATTGGATGTAATCTTGGGTCTGAAAGTGGGAATTGTCCTGAGTGAAATCCTATCATTGTAGAATGTTAGGAATGGTGATTTGGAAGATATTGCCTGTAGTTCTCCTACCCTTCTTGCTGATGCAATGGCCATCAGAAATAGTCTTGAGTGCATCCATTTTAGTGGTACCGTTTCGATTGGTTCGAAAGGGGGTTTCATCATTGCCCGTAATACCAGAGTAAGGTCCCAGGGGGCAGTTATGTCCTTGGTGATGGGTTTAATGTTGGTTGCTGCTTTAAGAAAGTGAACTATGGCTTGATGAGAACTTGGGGATGAACCTTGAATTAGTCCCCTAGCTGCTCCAATTGCTGCCACCTGCACCTTTAATGAGGCTGGTGATAGGCCTAGGTGAAGGCCCTCTTGTAGGAATAGTAGTATTTGTTGTATGGTGCATTTGGTAGCCTCGATGTTGTGGTAGTTACATCATTTAGAGAATATGTTCCATTGTCTCTGATAAGTTGCATTTGTCGATGGTTGTCGTGACATGGTCATTGTATTGATGACTGTTGGATGGTAACCTGCTTTTAGCAGTCTCTCCCTTTCAGGAGCCAAGCTGCTATTTGTAGCTGTTGTGGATTGGGATGTGTGATTGGTCCTTGGGATAGGAGGTCCGGTCTTGGTGGTAATGACCCGGGGCTGTCTAGGGCCATGGAGACTATAGTTGTGAACCATGCTCTGCATGGCCAGTGTGGGGCTATCAGTATCACTCTGGTTCTGAATGTACGTATCTTCCGTAGTACTTGTGTAATTAGTGGTATTGGAGGGAAAAATGTAAGCTACTTGGAAAGTCCAGTGTGCTGTTAGGGTATCCACCCCCAGAGCTTTGCTGTCCTTGAACCGAGACCAGAATTTCTGGCATTGGTTGTTGTGTCATGATGCCATAAGGTCTTGTTCCACTGGTCCCCATTTTTTGTTGATCATGTGGAACACCTGTGGATATAATTTCCATTCCCCTGGGTGTACGCGTTGATGGTTCAGCCAGTCTGCTGTGGTGTTGAGGGTACCTGCCAGATGTATAGCTGTGATTGTTTTTAAGTTTCTTTGTGCCCATGGTATGAGCCTTGTTGTTTCTGTCATCATTGCTCTGCTCCTTGTTCCACCCTGTTTGTTTATGTAGGCTACCATGACTTGGTTGTCTGATTTGATTCTGACGTGTTTGTTTCTTATGTGTTTTGCGAAATGGAGTAGTGCTAGAAAGACTGCCCTCATCTCCAATACATTTATTGACATTTTCTTCTCTTTTAGTGACCATGAGCCCTGTGCTGTAAGGGTCCCCATGGCAGATCCCCATCCTAGCAGGCTTGCGTCTGTCTCTAAAATTGCCTCTTGCTGTGCATCTAGAGGTATGCCTGCTGTCAGTTTGAGTTTGTTTGTCCACCAGGATAGGCTTGACCTTACCCTGTTTGGTAGTAAGACTTTTCTTGATAGATCGATATCGTATGTAGGTCCTTGTTCTATGAAGAATGCCATGAGTGGTCTCATGTGCCATCTTGCCCACGGTATCACGTCTATAGTGGATGACATGAGTCCCAAGACTTGCGATATGAGATGTAGCATAGATTCCTTTGATCTTTGTAACTGTGTTGTGAGTTATATGATAGTTTGTACCCTGTTGTTTGAGGGGAAGACTATACCTGTTCCAGTAATTATGATTGTGCCTAGATGCTCTATAGATTGAGTGGGTACCAGACAGCTTTTGGCATGGTTTATTACCCATCCATGATCTTGCAGGCATTGTACAACTATATTTGTCTCTCTTACTGCTTGTTGGTGTGATGTTGTTCGAATCAACCAGTCATCTAGGTAGGGTATAACATGTATGCCTTGTTCCCTCAGTTTTGCGGCCAGTACTATAGAGACTTTTGTGAATACCCTGGGTGCTGAGGCCAGGCCAAATGGTAGTACTTGATACTGGTAATGACCTCTCTGTATGTGAAATCGAAGGAATTTGAAGCGACTTGGTCTGATCGGTATGTGCAGGTATGCATCTTTTAGATCTATGGAGGTGAGAAAGTCTCCTGGCCTGACTACTCTCAGTGTTGATCTGATTGTCTCCATTTTGAATGGTGTGTGTCTTATTGATTTGTTCAGGTATTTTAGGTCTAGTACCGGTCTTAGATCCCCAGTCTTTTTGGGTACCATGAAGAATATAGAGTAAATTCCCTGACCCTGTTCGTGAGTTGGTACCGGTGCTATCGCATTGTTCTGTATGAGGTTTTGTAGTGTGTTGTCCACCTGGTGAGGTGGTATCTTCTGTCGGGAAAGGGGGTGCTTTCACCATGCAGTTGTGCCTTGGTATATTGTCGAATTTGATTGCGTACCCTTGTCTTACTATTTCTAGAACCCACTTGCCTGTGGTGGAGTTCTCCCATGCCTGTGCGAATAGTCGTAGTCTTGCGCCTACAGGAGAGTGTTGTATATCATGTAGTAGTGATAGTCATGGTCTGGAGTGATGTCTCCATGTGTATTGGCTGCCTCGGCCTCTAGGTGTCATTCCTCTGCCTCTAACTTTCGTGTGTTGGTATGAGGGTGTATACTGTTGTCTATAGCTTGAACCTCTGTAAGATATGTTGCCTCTCCTTCTGTCACGAAATGACAGTTATGATCGAAATCTGTGTCTGGACGGTAGATAGGCGTTTCGTGCATTATCCTTAGATAGTGCTTTTCCTTCTTCTTTCTCCTTGAGGTACTTTTCCAGGCTTTCACCAAACATTAAGTTTCCTTTGAATGGAAGGTTTTAGAGAGTCACCTTGGACTCCCCATCCACATCCCAGAGTTTCATCCATAGAGCTCTCTGAGCTCTATTGGTTAGCACCACTGATCTGGAATTAATTTTGAGGGAGCCGACAGCCATGTCTGCCAAGTATTTCCTTGAGAGAATCGCGTTATCTAGTAGAGCTGCTTCAGTGGATTTAGGTGGCAGGGTCTTTATGACCTCCTGGAGCCATGTTAGTTGTGCCCTTGTGGCATAAATGGCGGTTGAGGCTGACCTTGTTCCTAGTCCTGCCAGCTCCGCATTTTTCTTAAGTATGTCTTCCAGTTTTCTGTCTATAGGGTCTTTGAGCCCTGAGGTGGATTCTGTGGGTAGTACCGTTTTCTTGTTAAGGGATGCTATTTGAGGGTCTATTGTTGGTGGGATGCACCGTAGTGCTAGCTTATCTGCTTGTAGTGGGTACATTTTGTCCCATGACCTGCACTCCGGTATGCATGCTGGTTCTGTGGATCCCCATTCCTTTAATACTACCTCTTTGATAGCTTCACATACTGGGAATACATCCGCTAGTTTTGATTGCGGTTGTAGTGAAGGGATAAGTTTAGATGCAGGTGCTGGAGTTGGTGTTTCGAACCCCACTGTAGTCATGATGTTTCTGACTAGGGCTGGAATTTGGTCTGGGAAACACCATTTTGCCGTGAGGGTCTGGGGTTCTGGCTCCAGTTCGCCTTCTTCCTCCGAGACCTGTTCGGTGTCGTTTGGGTCTCTTTGTACCTCCGTAGGTATTGTGCCAGTGGGTCTATTGAGGTTCCCGATGGCCCTCTTTTTTGCTGGTGGAGGGCTGGGATATTGTCATGCAGCTAGCTCATTGAGTTTGTCTAGCATAGCAGCTAATACTTCTTGCTACACTAGCATCAGCTGATTATTCTGCATCATTATGAAATTGCTGTCTTAGCCATGCTCTGCACTATTTTTTCCCTTGCTGGCATTATTTTGTAGTCCACTGGGTCCTTCTCCAGGGTCCTTCATGTTGGGAGGTGGTGGAGAGTCCTCCACACATGTAGCGTAGAGATGGCCTAGTTGTTGCCGAGGTAGTGGGACACTGCAATGTCTGCAAGATTTATTCTTAGCCATAATGATCTGTGGAGAATAGACACAGATCAGAATATGTAACTTTATAGTAGTAAAATACTGTTTAGCAGACATTGCTGTAGTGTAAAGCATGTAATAATTTTGTTTGTACAGTTTGTCTTTCTTAAATGGACTGTGTCCATGTTGTATTAACTTGCACTAGATGGGGTAAAATTGGGTCATATCCCTTTAATTGTGATGGACTGAGAAGTGTCCCTTTAAGGCATGAGCCATGTCCCTGTAGTGGGAGAGGTGAGTAGTTTCCCTTGACTTGGGATTTATTATTAATGGAATCCCTGCATGAGGACTGCTTGTGTTCCAGTATGTGAGCCTTGTTTATTGCCCCTCCTGAGTAGTAGATTTTAGTCACTGGACAAGCGCTAATACTGGGGAGCGTTTGTGCAAAAGGAAAGCCTAGGGGTGGCCTGGAGCCTGAAGTAGCGCGAGATCTCTGTGGTGGCGAGATCTCACTGAATTGCCCCTCATCAAAATTGGTGTCGTGATCTCGCGATGCTGCTGAGCCAATCAGCATGCGTCTCGCTCATTCCGCAAGATTTTGGCTTGGAGAGAAGGCATGGGGGAGAAACACACCGAATGGGAACCTCTACGGACCTGGGAGCCATAAAAAAACATTTTGCTGGGCTCCATTTTGGTCCGTAGAGGTAACACTAGCCTAGATGGCTGAAGCTGTGTTGCTGGAGTCGCGGAGCCGTGGGGATGCTGCGATTTGGAATAACTTCACTCGGAGGGTGCCGTGTTCAGATTAAGTCTCCTAAGGTAACTTTTCTTGATGCATAGCTTCACAGGATGTGCTTATTTAAAGGACCTCACCTGTTTAATCATAGTGCAGCACTCAGGCACCGCTGGGAGGGGTGGCAGGTAGCGCTGTCTTATGGTTTCTGTTGGGAAAAACTGTTATAGGTTGATGAGGTGCTCATTTGTATGGAGCCTCCGTTTGATAAGGACATGAAATGTTTTTGTTATGGTGATAGCTCCTAGGACCACTAGCAGAGGTTTCCAGGTAGCCCACCTTAAAATTCTTGCCATAGTACTTTTGGTGTTCTATCAAGCACTCCTTGGACCGCTAGCAGGGGTTTCCAGGTGCTCGTTGTCCTCCTAATTTAGATGACAATTGTTCTACTTGGAACCACTAGTAGGGGCCACCAGGTAGAGGAGAATAAAATTCTGTAGACTGTGCTGCTCTATATAGAATCTGGTACAAAGCATGCAATCTCCTTGTGTCTGCCTGTCTTGGTCTAGTATATGACAATTATAATTATCTTATATATTTTAGTAGTATTCTGAGGCTTACCTTAGCCTGTAGATTCGTGCTTGCAACCTCGTCAGATGCACATCTAGAACTGACCTGAGGTAAGTTGACCCGTGGGAGAAGGGGGACGGACTTGCTTCAAATCTACATGTGCATCAAGCAACCTATCAGGTGTACACAACCCATGATGTCATGAATGTGGAGTGCCTTAGAGGCTATCCCCCACAATCAACAATTGCCAGTCTGTGTTGTGGTGTCAGGGCACTCTCCGATGGAGAGAGAAGCAGGCCACACAATCATAAACCCTGAGTGTTTTTATATCTAACAAAAAAAAATGTACTTAGCTTGCAGGAGCATGCTTTTGAACTGAACAACAGAAAGTGGGCCAGTGGGCAGAGGACAAGTTTAACAAAAAAAAAAAGAAACAAACAAATACAAAGAAGCAGACATGACAGGTCACAAACATTACAGTAAACATTACAGCGGTCCTTTATCTATAGAGCCGCTCAATGGTTCAATTCCCTCAATAAAGAAGCACTTTCTGGCTGGCCCGGTGGCGCTGAGGGTTGAGGCGCTGGACGCCACACCTCGCGCCACGCTGGCAACCTGTGTTCGGGAACGGGCACAGGTTGCCAGGGGTCGGTGGGGCGGAGATGGATTGAGCGTCCGAGGACCGCTTCCATCTCCGGGTGGGGATTTGTCGCCGGTGTTGTCTGACTTAGCGGAGGCTGGGGGACCGACAGCACATAGCGAGACTAGGGAGGGCGGGACGTGATGATGCTTGACTAGTGCGCGCACGGGAGCGTGCGTGCACTCAGTCGCTGGCGTCATTGCACGCCACGGCTCGTTGGGGGGGGAAACAAGAAAAAATGGGCCCGGCAGCACAACGTCGTTCCCTGGTGCCATTCCTGGAGGACGCCCCTGGCATGGATCCGCTGTGGGGAGTCGAGTCATCCTCACCACCCTGCCGTGAAGGGTAAGTCGCGGGTGCGGAAGGGAGGGTCTCATGTCCGGGAATGGCACCGGGGAACGGGCGAGGGGGGTAGTTCCGAAAAATAACACCCTAAAAAAAAAAAAAAAGAAGCACTTTCCTCTACTACACTTGGACCCTTCAAAAGGAATCTCAAACTTTACCTCACCTCTACCACTCAATGTGACTGCTTCTCTGAACAGAGATCTCTCTAAACACCTCCCAGCTCACTCATGTCTCACAGCCCGCCCTGTCCCAGTCTCATTCCCTCTGGCACTGGGCCTTCCTTGTGACTTCTTTCCTGCTTCACATCTCCACTGGTACAAGACATTTTCCACCACCATCGGACAGTGGCCCATTAGCCTGCCAACTTCCTCTCCCGGTCGCACGCCTGCAATACTAACTGCCTATGGTGCCCTCCATCTCTTATTGTTACCGCAGCCAGCTGCCTACTCAAGCTGCTTGTTATATGAATATTATCTCAAAGTATGTTATAACTGAGTATCTTTATGTTTTCTTTTAATTGTTTTGGTTGTTTATTGTGCATTCTTTTACTACCTCTGTATGTATGTTGACCCTCATCCTTTGACGTGGAACCTTTGGATACGAGCAGTTTCTGCTCAAAGGTATTAGTAATCTGAGAATTTAATAAAAAAAAATAAAAAATAAAAAAACAACCCACAGAGGGCCAGATATTAAAAACTTTGTGCTGGGTGCAAACCATTTGCGCCGGATTTGCTCGGGTCCGCTATATTCAAAAGGCCAGATAGCACGGGCAAAGTGCATTAGTGCCAGGCAAAAATATAATGTATGCAAGGGGCAAAAATAGGGGGCGTGTATATGAATACAGGCACAATGCTATATTCAGTGCATTAGCACCACACAACGTGTTTTTGCACAACTTAGCACAACACTTTGCGCAGTGCAAATTACCGCCCAGGAAAGGGTAGTCTTAACTCTGGGCAAACCAGCTTTCCGTGACTTTGTGGCTTTGCGTGACTTTGCTCGACATAGAACTATGGTTTATGGAACTCTGTAATTCACAAGTGTTAATTATGGAGTTTGCAAGGGTTTGCCAGCAGCGATTTATTGATCCTAACCAGTAAACATTAAACATAGAAAGAAACCAGACATGGAAGAAACATGCTGCACACAGATGGCACCTCCTATGTTGTCATCATCTGCCACTGGTCCCAGCCAAGCCAGGCATTAAGTGGTGACCCGGTGCCCAGTGGACACCATGGCAGTGTGTCCACACAGCACACACCAGCAGACCACCCTTCAGTGGACACTAACAGAATCCAGCACACATATGCAGCACTGGGGGCATGGAGGGTATTGAGGTGGCCAGTTTGCACCACATACTGGGTGCTGCGACAAGGCCGGGACAATCCACACAGTGCAAATGGTCCAGTGTAGGGAATATCCCAACATCAGTGTGCCTGTCTGATAGAATGTGCCCCCACCAGCCACATACCACACAACTGTACAGACACCACAGCACATGCAGCAAGCCATATATATGTCACTGTGAGTATCCCATGCCAGTGGTGCAGCATCTGTGGGTCACACAACAGCGTAACAGTAATGTCCACTGTCAGTACACACCTGCAAGTTGGCCCGTCACTGTGTAAAGTGCAGCAGTCATTGATGCCCTACAGACCATAGGCATTGATGTGTCCCTCACACTACTGCCCCCTTGTTACTGTAGTGTCTGCTGTGCACTGTAGCAGGAACTACAGTCTGACAATTGCATGCAGCACCACCACCTGTGCCTGTGCTGTGTAGTTCCCTGGGCACAATATTCTATGCGGTTCTGTACAAATGTAGCCTGCAGCTACCACCATGCACTTCCAGACTGACCTACAGGTGGAACTGTGGGCAGACCCAGCCAGACCCTTTACTTCCAGACTGACCTACAGGTAGAGCTGTGGGACCCTGCAATAGCGCTGGGCAAACTGCATGCAAATCAGTACATAATGAGATGCCAATCTGGATGTCTGCCCACAGACTGCCTAAGTAGGCTCATTTGCATGTCACTTTTGAATATAGCAAATGTTTGCCCCAGGCAAACGTGTTAGCACTGGTCAAATGGCTTAGCTCTGCACAAAACCTGCACAAATGTATCTGCACCATACAAATGTTTCGAAAACATGGTACATTTCAGCAGAATTTCACATGCGCTGGTGCTTGCAGCTTTTCTGAATCGACTCCTTTGCTAGCACACACATTGGCCACATAGTTCACCTCTACCTTCCTTCATGTCACTGTGCACTGGGCTGCTGTTGTAGTTTGCACTTCCTGGTAGCTATATTCAGAGCTGTCTTATTTCCTGGGCTATTTTTGCACTGCGCTCCCAGCCCAGTTTGCCCAGCTTCCTTAGCACGCTATATTCAGCAGGTTTAGCACTGGGGCTATCCCTTTTGAATATAGTGGGCTATTAGTTCTGGGTCAATTTAGCACACCGGGCAGTGCTAATTTAGCCTGGGGCAAAGTTTTGCATATCTGTCCTGGAGTGTTTGTGTGCCTGTTTTTATTTTGCTGTTGTTTAGCAGTTATAATGACAAAAGGGCTGACAAAGGCTATTATTTTGAAGTGTGGCACAAAGATTTTTGCTGTTATTCTGGTTGGCAGGACTTTTTTTAACCTGTTGGTAGGTAGTGGTTTTATCTTGCACAGCTGCTGCCCAGCCAGGCTGCAGTATTTTTCCTACCCATTTCATAAGTGAAAACAACATTTTGTTTTTATTTTATTTAGACTTTAGTAACTGAATAGAGTCCACTGGGACAAGGCTCATTTACAAAGACAATCTAGACTTGCACAAGAACACACAAGTATTTATCTGGTCAGTTTTCGTATGGTAAATGACACTGAAGAAAACAGCAGTACTTTCTGTTTCTGTAGCACTCGTCACACAGTTATGGTAATATAAGGCATTTTTAACAACTGGTATTAATGGGTTAACCTAGCTGAACTATGACATGTCTAGCAATCCAAATACAAAGCTGGAGAACTTGCTTAGTGTCAGAGTAAGCCAGTGGCTGTGGTCAAATTTGAAAAGGAGGTGGTGTGGTATAGTGGTTAGAGCACTGGCTTGACACAGGTTTAAACACTACCAGAGCCAACTACTTACTGTGTGAACTTGAACAAGTCATTTAACCTTGCAGTGCTTCAACCCAGCCAGCTGTGAAAATGGATAGAAGCAGGACCCCTGGCAACAAGATGATGCATGTAGGCTGAGATATAACAGGTAAATAAACTGTAAGATAAAATCTGAACTGTTGGTCTCCTGTTTCACAGTGAAGGACTCTACCAGTAGACTGCACTGCAAAGCAATTAAGTCCTACTCAGTGTTAACTTTTATTTATGGAATTTCTAATTAGTGCTGGGCAGTTTTTTTTATGAGTAACAATAGCACAAAATGCAGTTTTCAAGGGATAGATATTCACACGACTACTGGAATGATTTGGCCATTTTTGCATATCATCCGTTTTACAGTGAAATCATTATTTTCATGCACAAAAATCACTCTTCACTCAATAACTGCAATTTTAGTAAGAAATTTACAGAAATCTAAGAGTGTACCTCTGAACCTCTGGTGGCAAAGGTAGGAAATGGCCATGGGAGGTGAGAAGAATGTTTTAACATCTCATCTTCAGAAGCCAGGTCTGGAGAGGGTAGCAGTGAGCCAGGGCTCACAGAACTACAGTAGGTATATGCAAAATACCATCTTACAAACATACAAAGAAACCAGCAGAAGAAGGCCAGCTGGTCTATCAAGTCTGCTAGTGTTGCAGGGTCCACTGCTTGAGCTACTGTCCCTGCCCTCTCTCCCCACTCCTCCCATCCTTCCTACCCATGATCCTTACCTTCCCCCTATGCCTATCCCAGCCTCTCTTAAAGCTGCCCACTGTCTTCAACGAGATGACCTCTTCCGGCAGCACATTCCAAATGTCCACCACTCTCTCTGTGAAAAAGTGCTTCCTGACCCCCTCCTAAACCTCCCACCCACCAGCTTAAAACTGTGCCTCCTTGTAATATGGTTGCCACTCAGCTTAAAGAAACTCTCCTTATCAACCTTATTTATCCCTTTCAAGTACTTGAATGTCCCAATAATGTCCCCTCTCTCTCTCCTGTCTTCCAGGGAGTACATATTCAGTGCCCTCAACCTCTCCTCGTATGCCTTACCCTGCTGACCAGCTATTATCTTTGTAGCCCTCCTCTGAACCTTTTCAAACAGGTTAATGTCCCTTTTAAGGTGTGGGCACCAGTACTGAACTCCATACTCTAGATGCGACCTTACCAGTGACCTGTACAAGGGCAGTATAACCTTCTCTCTCCTACTACTGATCCCCCTAGCTATGCATCCGAGCATCTTGTTTGCCTTTGCTGCTGCTTTCTTGCACTGCATGGAGTGCTTCAGGTCACTAGTGATCATCACTCTCTGGGCTAGGCCTAGGGCTTGGAGAAATGACCAGTAGTAAATGGATGGAGGTAAAGGGGATTACACGGAGGACTTTGTGGCAACTTTCTTACAGGATCAAGATGCTCTCCTCTGAAAGGAAGACTGCCCAACTCTGTTCTGAAAAGCCCCCTTAGATGAATGATCACCTGACTGAGACAGCTCTTTTCCCAGTTCACAGTCTTGATAGTCCTGATTATTATGCTTTCCTCTGCTTGAGCCTCCTGGGGGGTTCACTTTTCAGTGGCCTAGGTACCGGTGAAATTTGGCCACTTTGGTCTTGAGAAATGCTACTAGCACCATCACCTTGATGAAGGGCAGTGTATTGGTAATGTTCCTAACACTGCAAATCTGAGGTATTTCCAGTGTTCTCTAGATTACTGGATATAGACAAGCCTTTTTGAGGTCTGGCAGCACAGCAATCACCCCTGTTGGACTGCCTGCATAACTAACCTTATCATGTCCATCTGGACATGGGTGCACCACAATGAGCTATTGAAGTACTTGATTTCTGTGACAAGGCACAAGGCTCCGGTCCTCTTGGGTTATACAAAGCAGACTGGGTGAATGCATAGATTCCTCTCATCCTAGGAGGAAGAGCCATGGTGGGGCTTAGGGAAAGAGGTTCTGGCAAACACTGAAGCACAACTTGGGGCTTTGAGGAGGTTGCTGGACAGTGGGAACTACCCGAAGAAGTTCAGGGTGGGTAAGGTGAGAAGTCTATAAAATAGCCTGAACTTACTAAATCCCTGATCCACCTGTCCGTCATGGAGGCAGCCCACTCTTGAGCAAACCACCAGTCTTCTTCCCAGCATTTTATCCCAGGTGAACCAACTGACCTTAAGAAAAAGGATTTGTTAGCGGCCCTTCCCTTAGGGGGCCCAAGGACCAGGATTTGCCCCCACTGAATAGAGTGTTGGAGAAGCCTCTCCTAAACACGTAAAAATAGTCCCTACGAAAGGATAGAGATTGGAATGAATCTGATCTACCCTGGAAACTGAGACCTCCCCCACCCTGAGACAGTTACTCACCTTGTTAGGTAAATACAGCGGATTCAACTCTGACAGATCCTTTATAGATTTATCCAGGGATCCCCAAACAGATACAACTGTTGAAGCGAAATGAACTAAATGACCCTTGGTCACTAGCCCTTGGATGCAAAAATACATTTCTCTGTGCCAGGACAGCCTCGATGGCCTTCCTACATACCAAAGTAGCTCTGGTAAAGGCCACATCTTCAAATTTGGCCACAGCTCTCTGCAGATTCTGCTGGAACTTCCTGACAGGTGTCACCTTATGCTTTTGCTTTATCTAATGCAGAAAACAATTGGTTTTGCCAGGTATTAACCACTCTAGCCACATATTTATTTAGTTTTTGTTGACTGAGAAAGGAGGGCTAGACAATACCATCTATTTAAGCCTCATTCCCGGAGGGTGGGGGAATACAGATGCAAACCAATTGAAACTGGACCATTTTAGTGGTATATACAGAGTAAACAGCAATCCTGAGTAACATGCTTGCCAGGTCTTGAGAACATTTGAGTCTTTGTGTAACTCAAAGGGGTCCTTAGGGGTTAGCTGTTCCTTGACTGGTAAGGCCAATTTGTGAAACAAAGAGGAAAGGACAGGATTAGGGAGGGCACTGTGAAGAAAGCTCACAGACTGTCCTTGTCAAATTTATACAGATGCATCATGGACCATGGCACTGAAGGGATTTTTGACAAGTTGTCACATTCCCTGTGGAAGCTTTAGAAAATATTAGAGTGAATAATAAGGACTTTTCCTTCAGGGGATTGCAAAGAAAGAGCCTGCCCCTTTAGTCGGTTGCAGGTTTTGGTGTCTGAAGATCCAGAGCTACTGAAACACATATGCGGAAGCTGGGTAGGTCAGAAGACCAACAGTAAAGGCCCTCTTTACTTTGATTTTCTCCTCATACTTGAAAGATGAATAAACAAGGGAGGACTCAGAGGAAGAGGACAGGGATGAGAGGCCTGGAACATGGTCTCATGACCTACAGTACACAGTCTTGATCATTTTAATGCCTTTCTGCTGTTTACATGACCATGCTTCACTCTCAAGTCCAAATGCTCCCCCTTGGAACTAGCTGTAAGTTTGTCCAAATTCTGAAGGGCTTGTAAATCTCACATGGCCCATTTTCCCCTGAGGTTGGGTGGCTACTTGTCAGCTGAATGGGTCTTTTCATGCTTAGAAGGGTGATACTGGGGAGCTGGATTATGTAAGGGGGACGATCAAACAGGCATGACTGGAAAGATGTCTGGTAGGGAAGGTGGGCTAGATGCTGTCACTAAAAAGCCTTCCTTGGGTGAGCCTAAATGCTGTCTGCCCAGCTGGCGTCCTGTATTTCAGCCGATTTAAAAAATAATTTAGTGAGAGTGTATAATGCCTCCATGTACTGTCACCTTAAGAGCTGCCAAACTGCAGTAGAATTAATTTGAACAGGGGGGACTGTGTGTTTCCCTGCTCGAGTTCCGCCTGGGCCACTGAGCAGATTGCTCCATTCTGCAGTCACTATATGTGTAGGGGGAGCCCTTTCAAAAGATGTAACTATCTGCTGGTAATTTGTTAGAGTAATAATGACAGTACAGTTGTCTAACCTGCCTTTCTTGCAGCTGGGACTCTGTGTGTTTTGCCCCTCCATTTCGGATCTGAACTGCTAACAGGGTCCAATCAATGGGGAGGGGTTCCTTAAAATGGAGCCTG
Organism: Neoceratodus forsteri; assembly: GCA_016271365.2. Lineage (NCBI taxonomy): Eukaryota > Metazoa > Chordata > Ceratodontiformes > Ceratodontidae > Neoceratodus > Neoceratodus forsteri. The sequence goes on along the minus strand of CM057459.1, from coordinate 160,261,184 downwards.
CTGGCAAATCAGAACTTGGACTCTCAAGTGGAGCCAGCCACAAGGGGCTTGTATGAAGAGAGAGCCTCTGGGAAATGTAGTTTGGACTGTGGTGCCTTTTTTCGCCAATAGAGGGAGCCTGTTGTGACTGACAAGGAGAATCAGCCAACTGCAACCTTTTGGAGTTGGGGGAAATGCCCAGACTGCCTGCTGAGAGAGTCAGTCTGAGCATGGAGCTGGAAGAATGAGCAGCTCATGGGGCTGCTGCCCATGAGGCAGCGCGGGATCCGCACAGGAGGCCTGAAAAAGGCCTGTCTTTCGTCAGCTCTCCTGAAGGGAGAGAAAAGGACTGTGTTTAATCGGATCAAGTATCTGAACATGTGTGAAAAAGGAAAGCGGTTGTTGTGGCCTAGATCAAGGGCAACCAAGTGTGGAGAAGAGATTCCGAAGAGGAACCTTGATTTTCAGACAGAGATTCTGAAGAGAAACCTTGATTTTCAGACAGAGATTCTGAAAAGGAAGCGAATGCTGAAGTGCCCTGAGGTTTGGGGCAGAAGAGAATTGTGCTGAAGTTGGAAGCTGAGGGGGAAGCCGCCCCATAGTGTTCATGCAGCCGTAGTGCGCAGTAGTTTGCACAGGAAGCACGTGTGAGGCCACAAAGTTGGCCTGCAGCTGTTAGCAAGCATAATTCAGACAGCGACTCCGAGCTTTCAGAGTGAAAGAAGAAGCAGAAGTCATTTTTGGGACCAGACTTAACCTGAAGAAGACCGAAAGTGTGTAGAATTGTGATCAGCCTGTCAGGACTCTGTGGTCTGGTACAGTAAGTGACCTTTACATATAAATGTGGGTAGTGCTTGTGGGGATTGAGATTTGAGTAATTCCCCCATGTTATGAACTGTGTACTGTGCTGGGAGTATGATTCCCTATCAGGGTTCGAACTGAATCAGAGTTTGAGTCATGAGAAGAATGCCTCTGTAGCCAGGCTCAATCTCCTGAAGTGACCAGCTGCTTGACTGGTAGTGTTCTGTGTACATATAAAATGTGCAGTGAGCTGGAAGTCATAGCCAGCATCACTTATACTGCATCTGCCTGCATTGAGTGCAAGTGAGCACCGCCACAAGGGCTGGGCCAGCTATTCTGTTTCTCCTAGCAACCCAGGACAATTTGCATCCCATCCAGCTTTCAGCATTGAATCTGTGAGTACAAATCAGGGTAGCTCCCTGCCATCTGTCTATCTAAATTGCAAGTGTTTCATCTGATTTCTTTTCTGCTTTTCTTCATGAACTGAGCCAACCGGCTCCGGATTACAATTGGGTATTGTGCAAGTGTTTTTTCCATCACAGAGCCCCAACCAGCTGCACCAATCCTGGCTAGCTCCCACCATCCTGGGTACCCAGTGAAGTGACATTTAGGGACTCTGAACATGTGCACAGTACAGTGATCATTGATGTTGCTAACCTAATTAACCTGATTTCCCCCTGTCCTTGTTATATCCCCCTAAATAAATCAGAAATGTTTGTTTCAGCAAAGTTACACTGTCTGAGGTATTCGTTTGAGTTAAAGTATTGTACTGTGGCTTTTGCACTGTATCATCTTGTTTTACAGGGGGTCCCCAGAGTTCAGTCGACAAAGCCAGTCCTGGGGGTAAGTGTACCTTGTGAAGATATTCCTGATGCATTGTGTGGGCCACTAGTAGGAATAAAAGGGGGTCTCTGTGTCCCAGAGGGCTGTGACCAAGTTAGTCAAACTACTGTAAACCCTGACCTCTGGGTGGAGGCACCCACCATAGAACCTAGGCCCCTCAACCTGTTAGCAGTTACACAGGCAGGGGTAGTAGCCCTTGGGATAGCGCCATCTGGGGGTTACACCAATGTTCTCAGAAGGACCAATTTATGGATGTTAATACAAATATTAGTGGCAAAATACAATTTTTTTTTACAAAACTCCATAATTTCTGAGCTTCTGTGCTTTCGTTTTTGGAAGTCATCCAGTTTTGTTTTCTTACATTTGGAAGTTAATGACTTCCTCCCCTTTTATTTTAGAAGTTTTTGCCTTATTTTTGGGAGTCAAATACTCCCAAAATGGAGTTAATTGAAGCCCTGATTGCAGCTGTTAGAACAACTTTTGATGTCAAAAAGTTCACAAAAATTGACTGCCCCTTTCCCTTGTGAGCATGATAAAGTATGGTGCTACAGAGCCGCTGAGGGGAGAAATGGCAGGAGTGATTTAGTTGTGGCCTACTGGGAGATGTGAGTTGGTCCTTGGCTGTGCCATGGAGTGTTCCCAGTGATGTTATCTGCAGGCTGAAGGCTCTAACGATGCATGTTGCACTGCCCACTGCCGAGATTTGTCAAAAAGCTCAGATGGTAGGTAGAGTGGAGTGGAGCAACGATTAAAGAAAATCTGTCTTGAATACAGCCCTACACTAACTATCCTAATTGTAGCTACTATGCACTGTGAGAAAATGAATGCTTTATTGATCCACCTTCAGCAGTAGAGGAATCCTTTATACCAGGAGAGTCCCACTTTCCTGCAAGCCACCAGAATATTTTCTTTTCACACTTGGATCCAAGGTGGCCTGTGGGTACCAAGGAAATACCAGATCATTTATTTTTACAATGGAGGCTGGTGAGAGAGGGGTACCAGTAGACAACCAGGGCAATTTATTGTTACAACAGGGATCAGGGCAGGATGAGTGTACCAATGGACTACTTGGGTAATCCCACTTCACAAAGGGATCACAAGTGTGGGGTACCACTTGATTTCCAGGGATTTATACCTTGTGTGCAGGGATTGGTTGAGGGTTGAGACAAAGGCTGAACCTCTGTACATGCACAATGCCTCCATGCATACATGTGCATTAAGGTGTTACATAGAGCTCCTAATGGACACATAATGGCATGTCAATTTGGCCTGAGATGATGGCTGCCATGCTAGACAAGCCATCAGGTAGCTTCTGAATTGTGGGGATCTTTTATCACTTTTCCCAGTTCTGCTTTGGCTTTTACTGCTGTTTTTTAGTTCAGTTTTAGTAAGCCAGCATTTTAGAGTTTAGTGAGGGAAATTTTAATGAGCAAGGACTAGAGGAGATAGGTTTATTTTAAGATTAGGGGTTCAGTCCGTCTGACTTCATAGTGCTGTCTGTTTTTGGTGCCTTTTTTTATCCGTCTGCCGTTCGGTTACCTTCTGGTTTGGTTGTTTACTACTCTGCAGTTTTCACATTCTGTTAGGCCTATTCATGCCCACAGACCATAAACTGCTGTGCGGCTACAATTTAATTACACTCAGCACCTGCTGTGCTCTGGTCCAAGTACAGGACCTGTTGTTTGTGCTATTGTTACCCTTTCTATTGATTACAGAGGGATCACTTAGGTCATGGGTAGTATCGCCAAAACTTCTCTGGACTAACCAAACAGCAACTTAAGGCCACCTCTGCAGGGATTGCTACCTGTTTCGTGGGCCTGACTGTTGTAGAGTGCTCTGACCTGGGGATGATGGCGAAGCGGATTGCCCTGATGTGCTGTTTGGCATCAGTATACCTGATTCATGTCCCTTCTTGGTGTGGTGATAGAGTGGTGACAGGGTTTCAATCGTCATTTGCTGGCATTGCTGCAATGAGACAGCAGCATTTCCCTGCCTGCTGATCAGGTCTTTTTGGACTTTGCTAGCCCATTCATACCCTGGATTAGTTGGAAGAACACGTTCCTTCACTCTGCCTACTAGGGCTAGGTTGCCTAGCCTGGTGGCAGCAGGTAAGGAACACTACAGCATTTCATTTGTTGTACTTTTGGTACTTATTTTTGCTGGCTTTCTGCTGTTTATCAATTACTGTAATTTTTAGTGGCACCTAAGACATTTTTACACCAGACTCAAAAGGCTTATTTATATGTAGTTGTTTTGTTTGTATGAATGGGAATGGGTGTGTGAGTACAATTGGTTTGTATTACTGTCAGGTGATTATTGTCAGGTGAGTGATGGGGAGGGTATTACTTGGGATTATTAGTATCTTTTTAGTTGAGATTTATTATCAGTAGGGACCATGTGCTGGGCTTGGTCCCCTTCAGGCACACCTTCTCGGAACACTTGTAGCAGCTTTGTCTCTTTGGGGTCCCCATGTGCTCTGTCTGCAGGGGTTATCAGCTGCTGGGGACCTTCCAAGGGTGGGGTAGCAGCTGCAGATGGGGTCTGGAGGTAGATGTAGGGGAAGGTATGATCAGAAGGGTAAGGACACAGAGATATCATGGGACAAAGTGGTCTTCCCAGTCTGGTTGTGGTACCCATTGCTCTCCCAGTTATCAAAAGGTAGATGGTAATCAGACCAGCTCACTCTGTTCCTCCCCTTTTGGCCTTTCTTGACAACCCAAGGTCCTTGAGGAATAAAACCACAGTGATGGAAGAATTAATTGCAGACACCTCAGTTGACCTTGTCTGCATTGCAGAAGCAGAGCTGGGTGATCACGCCAGCTCTATGCTGGTGGCATGGCCATCAACTGGGTACTCTATGGTGCACTGCCCAAGGCAGGAGCACGGGGCAGCCATCTGCTTTATGTATGAATTTGGACTCATGGTGGATCCCATAGAAACAACCAGGTCATTTCAATGCACGGCTGTTAGAAGTGGGCCAGGTGTAGAGTACAGGATCATCCTTGTGAAATGGGCTCCAGGGCATGGGAGTTAATTCCTTCAGGAACTTGCATGGTCAACCTGGTTGGTGCTGGATGCCCTCAGACTGTTGTGACTGGGGGATTTCAATGCCTGTGTCGATGAAGAAGACTCACCCTTTGGTCAGTATATCCTCCAGTTAATGTCATCAGTGGGCCTTGCACAGGCAGTTACTTCTGGCACCCACCTTCAAAGTCACAACTTGGATCTGGTCTTCTCACTGGGTCTTGATGTTAAAAAGGTCAAGGATGATCCAATCATTGTGTCAGATCATTACGCCATGTTGTTTAAGAGGGGTTCCCTGTATTAATAACCCCACCTGGTGGAGATGGTCTGATACCACCCTAAATATAACTTGGAGCCTAGCAAGCTCCTGGTGGTATTGGACATCAAGGACATGATGACAGCTTGTGCTCAGGAAACAGAAGGCAGGGGAGTCCTATAATATGGCTCTCATGGTCGCCTTGAACTCCCTGGCACCTTATTGTATCTGTCCTTTGACATCTTGCTGCAGCTCACATTGGTACTTTAATGAGCTGAGGGGGTTGAGGACTAAGGGATGGGAGCTGGAGCATTTGTGGTAGAGGTCCCAATAAGACTGCTATCAATAAAGTGTTTCATGATCTCACTGCAAGGGTTGAATGGTACCAGTCTATCTTGGTCCTTTTGATGCAGTGGATCATGATGTGCTGCTGGATCACCTGAAGCACAATGCATGGCTCACTGGCACGGTTCTGTGCTGGTTTGAGTCCTCCCTCACTAAGAGTGCACAACAAGTCATTCTAGGTAACTGCATTTCTTAAACTGCTGTGTACTGTGTACATGCTGCTGCTGGGTGAGATCATAAGACTGCATGGCACTGAGTTTCATTGTTGTACCTATCTTGTGCACTTGAAGGGAGTAGGGTGGCCATTGTGCTGGCTCTGTGTCTTCAGGTGATCAATGACTGGATGGCCTCAAACTGGTTAAGTCTTAAGCCAGGTAAGACAGAGGAGATGATTGTTGAACTGAGTCCCTGTGAGTCAGCAACGAGAGGTGTAGATGCCACATTACCATCTTTAAATGGCAGCACACTTCATGCTGTGGTTGTGGTGCAGGAAGCTGGGGGTCACTGAATACTACAAACTGACACTGGAACACCAGGTATTAGCTTTACTCTGCAGTGGTTTCTTCCATCTGTGAAACATAGCCGAGATCAAACCACATCTTGCACCTGAGACCCGATGATGATTGTCAATGCCTTTTTTACATCAAGACTCTATTATTGTAATGCTGTTTACTTAGCATTATCTGGAGATCTGATGCATCACCTGCAGCTGGACCAGAATGCAGCAGCTTGGCTGCTGGCTGGAACGTCGTGTAAGGTGCGCATCATGCTGATTTTGCACAGACAGCACTGGTTGCTGATTCAATGGTGCATCAGCTTCAAGATCTGCTGGTTAATATACAAGGACCTTTACTATATACAAGAAAAGGCACTCAGGCAGTATTAAATCTTTTAAGAATAATTCTTTTTCATATTTGCCTCAAAATAAGACAAACGCATATTCTTAATAAAAAAGCAGCCTTTAAATAAATAGATACATATAAATATGTGATCAAAATTCAAAAAACTTAATGTATAAGATTCACATACAAGGACCTACATAGGCTGGTTCCTGATCACTTAAAAGAAATCCTGTCTTATGTACTTGCTCGCCGTCTTTGCTCCACTAATGCAGGCTGGATAGCAGCCCTCAAGCCTATTTGAAGCTTTCCAAGGACTGAGCATTTGGGGTGGCTGCACCATCCCTTTAGAACTTCCTGCTCCAAAGTATCTGTTCTGCCCACATGGTGGAGACCTTTAAGGATGCTTTAAAAACTCTACTATTTTAACTATCCTACCATTTCAGTTAGTCTATTTAATGTGCTTCACTGTGCATTTCATCGCTGGGGTGTTGTGTAGTGTAGGCCTTGTGCAACGAACCTTTGGCTTATTCTCCATATTTCCACACAGCCTGAGGTGCTATAGTCAGAGACTGATGGCTAAAGGAAATGGAGTTCCTAGTTAAGGAGCCGAAAAGACTCAGGAGAATGCTAGAACTGGAGAAAGGGGTGGGAGTGACCGCAGCCATAGCCCAGAGGGTCAGCTCTAGCCTGCTTAAGTAGGTTGCACAGTGGTCAATTAGCTAACTACTGAACCTCAGCAGGCTCACAATGCATTGGGAATCTGATCTCTGTGACGTTATGCAGTGTAGTGCTTGTGTAATGTACCTTTGGCTTATTCTCCATATTTTCACCCAGTTAGAGGTGCCATAGATGGAGACCTACAGCTAAAGGAAATTGAGTTCCTGGGTAAGGAGCCAAAAGGTCAGATGAGGCTGGAACTGCAGATCCCTTCTCCAACTTACAGAATTCCCTTTGCAATGAGGAGAGGAAAATAAATCCTGGGGGAATCTCTGGGGATCCAAGGCCTCAGGTATACCTTCCCTAGGCACTGTAAGTGAAGAGGACAGATCCTAATGAGCTACTTGGAGTTTGGTGGAAGGTTCCTGAAGACCATTTGCCCATGATTTTGATTATGTGGGTTAGAATGTGCATTCAGGAAGTGATTGTAGCAGCTCACATCTGGAAGGATAGTCCTGAGAAGGACTGTGGGTTTTGTTGAAGTTTGGAGAGCAAGATTTGGATGCGGTAAATGAACCAAGAGGGTGTCATTACAGTTCCTTTGTCCGTGAGGAAAAGAAGTTGCTCTGGTTGACATGTATAGCTGAAGGAGAAGTATTTCGCCAACAACAGCCCAGAACACTATTTGTGAGTTGTGGCATAGAGATGGACGGTTACACCTTGACATGCTCTATCCGTTTTAAAATGCTTGAGATGTTTCCTATAAGAAGTTGGTGATGTTTTTACAACATCTACTTTTTGCAGATGGAGAGATGGATTAATTAATTCTGTTGAGGTGGTATATTCATCAGTCTGAAGTAAACTGTGGAAAGCTGCTATCATGGCAATTTGTAGTAGCAGAATTGTCTTGGAAGAATATAGGAGACTGGAGAAGTTGGTGAAGTAGGACTGCATCAATGGGTCTTTGATCAAACTGAGTCTTTAGGGCTTGTTTTTGTAATCCCAGATGGAATACTTTAATCAGACTTCTGGACAGCACAGAAGGAAGGCATGGGCAGGAGGCGGATAGATAGAACTGAATACCAAGGACATTGCCAGAGTGTAGTAGGACATGAAGGCTGACAGTTGATCCATCTGAGGATTCAGTGGTCAGAGGTTCTGTAAGGAGCAAAAGGTGATGTAGCAGTTCCAAGCAGTGGTATATGCAGCCTTTGTGGTGGCCACAAGAAACCCCCAAATGATTTGCTGATCATGCTCTTTGTAGAAGGCTACATCATTATTGATGGCAGTGTCGGCCGAAGATCACTTTAAGTACCAGGCGATGGAATCTCTATAAGTCAAAGCAGGAAAAGGCATCCATGACCTGACTGAATTAACAAGGTAAGAAGAGACAGTGAACTTGAAAATGTCTTCTAAGGGAGATCCATGTCAGTTTACATAGGAAGTTCATTATGAGGGGAGAGGACTGTCTTACTTTTCAAACAATTTTGGTAGTGACCATGTTGTTGCAATAGAATGTTACATATTGGGGAAATTAGTGGTGTCCCCAAAGCATGGCAGCAGCCATGATAGGATGGATTTCAATCAGGAAGGAAGTGGTCTGGAACTCAGTAGCACTATGAAGTTCAGACAGCCATGAATGAGATATCCAAGCAGTGTGACAGAAGACATCAAAACCAAAGGATGGGGATGAATCCATATAGACTCCATGCAGAGACGAGGCAGGTGAGTCACAGACAAGGGAAATACCATTCCACCCAAAAAGAAAATAAAGCCTCATGTTGAGGTCTGATCAGATAGCAGCCACTATGAAAATGTGGTGATCCAAAGCGGTGACGGATGTGGTTTGTTGTAACAGACAGGAAATGAATGCTCACCTTGCAGAATGATGCGCATTGCAGAGTTCAGACAGCCAAGTAAGGAAAGTAGTTCTCATTTGGTACAGGATGTACGGGTTTGTAAGGACTTGACTATGTCAGTGATGTGGTGGACTTGTTCAGGTGGCAATTTAGCTTCCATTTTTCTGCAGTCCAAGCTGATTCCTAGGAACTCTGTTTCATTAAGGGGCCCAAAGGTTTTGCCTGGTGCTAATGGGAGTTGCAATGTGATGAATAACATTGTCAGGATGGTAATGCCAGCTGCAGGAGGCATGTGGGAAGCACAGACTCGAAGGAAGTCATCAAGTAAAAGAACTACACACTAGCATCTGAGGATATTGAGAAGAATCCAGTAAAAGGCAGAGAAGAAATAATCAAAAAGCTTTTGGTTGCTTTTGCAACCAAAGGTTAGCCAAACTGTGAAGTAGAAACAGGACTGCCATTGGATACCATGGAGATGCCAGAGGTCAGGATGAATAGGCAGCAAACTGAAAGCATCTGAGATGTCTGCTTTATACGGTCATGCTCCTGAACCCGCTAGCTTGATGTAATGAATCGCGTCGTCTATCCAGGAATAGACCAAAGACTATTCTTTGGAGCAAATGAAAGAGATTACGCTTGGAGTCAGTTCAGCATGCTTTATTTCAAAAGTTTTACCTGGAAAGACAATCTGAGCTGGTAACAGCTTGTTTTCAGATGTGTCCAGCACATGATGCCAAGAAATCTACTATATAAGCTTCTTTCCACGAAAATTTATGGGCTGCTATTCCAAGAGGATTGATTCAGAATATAGAAAAAGGCAACTAGGGGAAAGGCCCGATGATGAAGTCTTTGGTAAGCTCTTTGTGGATCAAGGTACTGATGACTTCTCATTCCAATGTGGCTGTTTTGAGGTTCTTACAAGTTAAGGATTCTGTAGGTAAGGCTTGAACTCCCATGTAAAACCCATAGCTCAAGCTGGAAACTAAAAAGGCAACCATGTCCAGATTTGGATGTGCATCAAGTACATAATGGAAAGTCACCACATCCACAGGGGTGAACGGGTGCTATTTGGTGAGATGGTGGCAAATGATCTTTATGTGTGCTTCACTGCAATGACTACAAATGTGTTTATTTATTTTATGTATTTCAATTGTTCGGAAAAACCTTTGAGCAAGATGCTCTTTTCCAAAAGTTCCATGTCTAGGAAACAACAATATACAAAATACAGGATTGATGAAATAACAGTAAATGTTACACAATTGGTACAACGACAGTAACAGGACTCGCATAAGATAATACACATATCAGGTACTTACAATGTCAAAAAATTGAGTACAGGAGCATACATTTTCTGCAACTGATGAATAGCCAGCTATTTACATCCTACAAGGGACAAGGGTACAGGGAGCACAGTGCAGAAGGGAGCAGCTGCCCGGAGGACAGGCTTAGTCAAAGTACAAAGTGGGGAGGGAGGTGTTAACCAAGCTAGTGGAGTGTAGGCAAGCTCATGGGAGCTGGTGACAGGGAAGAGGAGATGAAGAATTGGGGCCAAATAGGAACACATGGTAATGAAAGTGCAGAGGGGCAGAGGAATGTGCAAAATTGGATTGGAGGCCCATGTCATCCCGAACCACAGTGTAGGAGCAATTTAAGTGGTGGGCAGGGGGGAGTGTCTATATTCTTTTCTGCATCCAGACAGCAACCCATCTACTTGCAAATACAGGCTCCTGCCTTGGAGAGATGCAGCTTCACTTCACACACATAAAAGGCAGCAGGTGGAAGCCATGCAAGTTGACTTGTTAAAGTAATTACAGATGGGGCACCCAGAAGATATGATGACAGGGCATCCTCACTTGCCCAAGAAGTTTCACGGTGTGAAGAAGACACCTGGAGTTCTAGATGAGGAGGATATTGTTGGAAATGGAGGTGACTCTGGAATAGTGAGTGGACAAAGGGAAGACTGATGGGACAGAGCCACATCTGGTAGGGGAGAGCACTCTTTGACTGGTGAAGTAGCAGCAGAACAACTTATTGTCCAGCTGTACCCAGGAGATACAGGTGTTGAATCGGTGCAGCACAGCCGACTCAGTGGTGAAGGCTAAATGATAATCATAGAAGTTGGCTCCTCCCTACTATATTGCAAGATCGACTATGATATAGAGGTAGGCATTAAATTCTTCTCAGTGAGAAGGAAAGACTTTGCATAGAATGTCCTGGTAAATGTCAAAGGTGGCAACTATCTCGGGAATGGTTAGTTTCAGGATCCTTAGCTTTCAAGATGATGGACACATCATCACAAGAGATTACATGATTTTCAGCGATGTCATCGGACAACATTAATAAAGCAACAAGGTTCAAATCTTTCCGCTTGATTATGTCCTTTCACAAATGTTGAGGCACTAAATGAGTGGGACAAGCATGAGTACAAGGTAGAGGAGCTGTACTTGTTGTGGATGAGGACCCCAAGTGAGTTGGCTGCAGAGGAGTAAGCAGGAGACTGGTTGACGATCCTGTTTGTGGTTAGAGGACTGGCATGCTGCTTTGTGCAATCAGAACCTGTAGTAGAGAAATGGGAAGACAGCTTGGTGAGGGCAACAGAGCTTACAGTTCGGTCTCTAGGGACAGTACCTTGGTCTTCATTTTTGTAAGGTTTGAGCTCAACTGAAGAATAAGATCATGCAGCTCGGTCATGGGCTCCAAAGCTGGCATGGGATCAAGTGGCAGGGGATTACTGGGATAGACTCATCTTCTTGGCTGAGATGGAGAATAGAAAGGCTGGGATAAGTTTCATGGTTGTCCAGTCTTTGTAGCATATCTAACTTAGAAAAGGCCTTTCATGGGGATGGCGCCCACTGGATGGAGTCCTGCTTGTCATGATCCAAATGCTGGTCTCTGGTGTACCAGGACATAGTGGCTCTTTCTGGCGGAGGAACCTACCAGAGGTCAGACTAGGAACTGTACTGTGCAGGGCCATAGTCAGTGGCTTGGATGACAGCATCAGGTGGAGAGGCCACAGCTTGAGGTCAAGACTGGGAGTTGGGCTAAGTGGAGGGGCCACAGTCAGCAACTGAAGGTTGGACAGCACAGGACAGTGGGACCACAGCTGAGGTCAGAATGATGAGCAGCGCTGGATGCAGAAGCCACAGCCAGTGGTTTGGATGGCTTAAAACACCGGGTGGAAGGGTCACAGACAGAGGCTGAAGATTGAACTGCACTGGGTGGAGAGGCCACAGCTGGAGGTCAGAATGAAGAGCAGCACTGGGTGGAAGGACCACTGCTGGCAGTTTGAATGGATGATGATACCAGGTGGAGGGGCCACAACTGGAAGTCAGGACAAGTAGCAATGCTGAGAGGAGGGGCTATGGTCAGCAGCTGAAGGTTAGACAGCACCGGGTGGAGAGGCTACAGCCAGAGGTCAGAATCATGTTCAGTGCCAAATGGAGGGGCCACAGCCAGCAGGTAGTTCAGGTGGTAGTGCTGGGTGGAAAGGCCACAGCCAGTTGTAAGGAAGGCAGAAGGCTATCAGTGTTCCAAGTATACTTGTGTCCAAGCATAGGGTAGCTGTACTTACGTGCAGCAATTTACAAGTCAGGAGTTACAGTTTGGAAGGTCAGAGTACTGCAAGTTGTGTTGTTCATGGAACCTGGCCTGTTGGAAGAGTAGTGAGCAGAGGACATGTAATGCAGGGAAGGCAGAAGCTGCAGGCAAGTCAGACAGGAATTCAGGAGCAGGGCCGTGTGTCATTAGAAACCTGCTCTGACTGCAGAAACTGAAAGTTCCTGGCCAAGTTGCACAGTGCTGAGGCAGCAGGGAGCTGTTCTCAGTAGTAGAAACCTGAAGACAGCAAAGCAGAATGTGCTGGAGAGTATTGGAGTTGAGCTGTTGATTACGTGTAGGAGTGCCGACTGTGGAGCGATATCACTGCAAACCCAGAAGTAGTTGGTAGATACAGCTGTGACCTCAGCCGCAGCAGGACTAAGTGCAAGGGCACCACATCAGACTTCGGGGGGGGGGGTGGTAACAACAAGTGGAGAGACAGTTGAGTGGTATGCATGTATGGCCCAAAAGTCACTGACAGAGATAACATTATGCATAGTATATTTGTTAGTTGCCAATGCATTAAAACAGGAAAAATTATGTATAAGATTCATTCGTCTACAAAATGTGAGTCAGGCTCACTGTAACTGTAACCGCCTGTTACAACCTCTGTGCATTCACACAGGCACTGTGTGTATGCATGTTCGAGCAGGCAGCAGCCGCCTGGCTGCTCAAACATGTGAGTTAATTCTAACTTGAATGTCCAGCTCTAAAGTCTGCAGACTGGAGAGCCTGCCTGGTCCATTCTGCTACAAACAAATTCAACAACGATACAGCAGGTCAGTCAATCAAGACACACCACACGCGTGCTTGCAGCCTTCAAATACCACCAAACAGTAACAAATTTTAATAAGTTGACCAATGACCTTCAGGCTTCAACCACCGCATTGACTCTCAAGTCTCTCTCACTGCTTGCTGTCTCTTTTTACTTCACTCAGTCGCTCAGTCTCAGGATTTTTTGATTTAGGCATTAAATTAGCACATTTTTTCATTCTCTCACACAGACTTCAAGCCCAGCCCAGGAGCAGTGCATTTGGGCTTAAACCCACCTATTTACTAACAGTTTTTTCTCTGGTTGAACCCCCCGCAAAAAAACCACACCGGCCCCGATCTCTCTCTGACTCCAAAGTCCACAAATACCCATCCCATACAGGTCGTGAAGCCACCCAAAGGTGCAGGAAAGTGAATGAAAAGAACATATTTCAGTCCTTCCTCCTTTCCCAATCCTTCTATAAAAAGATTATTTATTTTTACTTACTCGGCCATCCAGCTGGAACCTGTGGGGCCTGGCCCAGTTGTGTTATGCCACCAGTGAAGTTTTCAGTCTGCTCCTCCTTCTTCTGCCAGAAGCTGGATGTTGCTGGAACTGACCATCCAGAGTCCTGACCATGGTCTGTGACTGACTTGAGTCACCTCACAGCTCGCCAATTGAACCGCACTCACCCAACCTGTGTTGCTTGCTTGGTTGTCATTGCCCGTTGCCCTGGTGTCTGCTGCCACGCCAATCAAGGCATATGAAGGCCACACCATTGCCGCTGGGGTTGCTGCTAGGCGTAGCTTGCTGCCATGTGCCCTGCATTGTGAGATGAGCCTGGTACTGGCATAGATAGGTAGCCTAGTCATTGGTAGCTCACCCTCTTGACCTCAGCCACCGAAGGAGACTTAGTAGACCAACAAAAATATGCCGTCGTGAAGCTGCTATTGAGAGCTCATCTCAGCTAGCTTTGTGCTCACTGCTCACTGACTCTTCTGAGCTGTAGACTCTACAGCCTATCTACTCTGTGGCAGGAAAGACAGCGTCGTGCTAGTGTGACTTGCATGCCTTTGCTCGGAGCTCGTCTACGTCATGTGTGATGGCACCACCGCTAATAGGCGGAGAGACTGAGAGTGGACATCACAACACAGTTGAGGGAATCAGGAGCACACTCACAGCCGCAGCACTAGCACACACAGGACGGGGGGGGTCACAGTTGTACAAAATGATGAAATCCAAATTTAATACCATTATTGCCACATCACAACAACCTTGGCACAAATGCGAGGGGGGGCAACTGACCCCCTCTCCCCTATCTAAATGGTGCCCCTGGCTGACTCCTGGGGAAGCAGGCACTGTGTGATCTGGCTAAGTTCCGGAGCAAAAGGTAAGGAGGCATGGGACAGGCCCGGAGGGCCGGCAGGAGGCTTACTGTACTGCAGCAGATATCCAAGGCAGCAGGAAGAGACAGCCAACCGCAGCAAATGAGGGAGGACAGTAGCAGAATGCAATTTCAGAGGGTGGAGACAGCAGTGAAGTAAAGCAAAATGAAAAAACGCAGCTGAAAGAGAATGAAGGAGCATGGCAAGCGTGGATGGCCACAACAATGACCGAGTGCGGCTAGAACCCAGAGGGGCAACTCTATCCTGCTTAAATAGGGACTGGGGAAGTGGTCGAACAGCTGACCACTGAACATCAGCAAGCTTACTAACATTAATATTTACCTATTTATTTTCAAATGCATTTTAATATGCTGGCCTGTTTCTCCTCGCATGGTACTCTGAGCCTATTGGGAAGGGTGCCTTAGAAATTAATATTGCCTTGCCTCAGTGCCTTGCATACTAAACGTGATTAGCATGCAGAGCTCTAAATATGGTACCTGGCAATAACTGTGCTAACCCCACTTGGGACACCCTACTTCCCCTTTTGCTTCTGGGAATCTTTTGCCAGTAAGGGGCTGTGGTTCACGGCGCATATGCACTTTGTGCAGCTGCCCTACCACAGCCCGGGATTCATACAGGTAGCAGGTGCCAGACACAACGTGCTACCAAATATGCCTCCTTGACAGTCACGCACTATTTCATGTGTTGCGCTACATTTCGCTGGGCCCAAATGACCATGTCTGAATACAGGGGCCTTGACCTTTAGTACGTTTATTGTGAGGTTTAGGTGTTCAGCTATGTGATTGTAAACTTACAATGCTTTGCGTGTTTTTCAAAAACAAAAGAAAGTGCACTTTATAAATTTGTTGAGATTGTTAACCTTTTCTGTGAGTGAGTCAGCTGAGCAGGAATTGTGAGATCTACATAGCTGCGCAGTCAGTGGACTGTAGTACTGCTTGGAACTTTTTCAACAGAGTTGCACAGCAAGGAACCAGCACACATATTTAAAACACACCCAGGAGGCCCTGCCAGGAATTACTTCATTTCACTCTCAGCCGTTTACCACGCCGTTCACACTCTTTCCCCATCGCTACTGCTGCCAGTGTCATTTTCTGGGGGTTGTGTTTTATCTACCAGGACAATGTATTGAGAGATGTGACCAGGTCATATAGTTTTTGGGGAGTAGTGATCTGGGCAGTTTGGGTAATTGCCAGACAGGGAAGATGCCGCAGCTGGTGGCAACATTGATGAAGGACCTCTGTAGCTAGGAGAAACTGCAGTCAGTGGCAACATCAAGAAAGTCCTCCAGGAGCGGGAGACACCACTGTGCACTGCAATATTGGTAAAACCCCTCTGGTGCAAAGTACTGCCACTGCAAATTGTAATGTACTTGTCTGTAGAAACATAGATGTTGCCAGCAGATAAAGAGTGGTCCATCTAGTCTGTCCATAAAGAGTTTCCTACTTGTCCAGCTGATCTAATGTCTCAAATGGAGTTTTCTACCCCCAAACCCTCCCCATCTCCCTCTGTAAGGGTGTGTGTGTGTGTGTGTGTGTGTTTCTGCATGCACGTGCACGAATGCAGATTTAAACCTTGGCCCAGTACCATTGCTACTTTACTTCACACTGTTTATGTATATTGTAACTGCTTTGCTGTTTGCTGTCTAATTAATGGTTTGCTGTTTTACTCATGTATTTATTGTGCAGCACCCTGATCCCTTGGGACAGGGTGCTCTGTCAACAGAATTGCTTTGCCTTGGCTTGCCTTCCTGTACTAGGGCAAAAAACAAAGTCCTGGCTCTGAATGCTGTGCCCGTAGCTACAGTATGCTCACCTTCGGGATCTTAATTTGTTTTAATCTCCATATCCTGATCACAACAGCAGTGTCAATAAAACAGAGGTAGCACAAAATAACAGCTCCCGCTACATCATGCACTCACCCATTGAATGCTGCTGCCTGACACAGAGCATGGACTTTCACTTCTCTCTGGTACAGAGATGGGGATTAATTAACAGCAGTGTCTACAACCCCCTCCATCTTAAATAAACATGTTGTTTTAACACAGAAACATAGATACAGAATTTGATGGCAGGTAAGGACCTCTTGACCCATCCAGTTTGCCCATTTCTCCCTACCTACACTATTACCGCAGACTATGCCCGATCTACAGCTGTCCCTTCCCCTTCCTTTCCACTATGATTCCCTTGTGTTTATCCTATGCATTCTTGTACCTCACCACTGTTTTCACCCCCACCACCTCCGCTGGAAGGCTGTTCCTGGAATCCACCACTCTTTCTGTGAAGAAGTACTTCCTCACAACTCTCCTGAATCTACCCCCTCCAGCTTCATAGCATGTCCTCTTGTTCTTGAACACCTTTTCATCTGAAAAATACCTTATTTACCCCCGTGAGGTATTTAAAGGTCTCTATTATATCCCCCCCCCCGTTGTTCCACAGTGTACATATTGAGATCCTTTAGTCTCTCCTCTAAGGGCTTTTGATGCAGACCATCCACCATTTTAGTTGCCCTCCTCCAGACTGCCTCCACGTTCTAGGTCTTTCCAGAGATGTAGGGCTCGATTTTCAAAGAACCCTTAGATCGACACAATTTGTGGTGATCTAGGGCTATGGTGAACTCCGAATGCGTCTGGGACCCTGTGCCCAGTTTTGTAAAATTAGGCATCCCTGTGCCAAAGAACCAGGAGTTGCACAGCCACAGGTCTGCACCAAACATTGGGTGCACCTGTGGAGTTTGACTGAAGGATCCTTCAAACCCCCCCCGGTGCAAGCATACATGACACACGGAGGTGGGGGGGGCAGAATTCTGGCTGGAGGGTGGGGAACGGAGGCTGCTGGGCCAGTGAGGATGTCATAGGGCACAAGGTGGATATGGTGGCAGTTACAGGAAGCAGAGGAGGCATCTGGCAGAGGTGCCATATGGTGTATCTGACAGCCAAGGGGACCAGGTTGGGGGGGTTGGCATGGCAGGACTATTATGATATGGCCCCAAGTGGAAGCAACTCTGTCACCTGCCCCACAGGACTGTGGGTTCTGTTGGGCAGATGCCAGGGCTGCTTCCACCTCAGGCCGTGTTATAATAGTCTTGCCATGCCAAGCCCCCCCCACCATGTCCCCTTGGCTGTCAGATATACTGTATGGCACCTCTGCCAGGTGCCTCCTCTGATCCCTGTAACTGCCACCGTGCCCCCTCATGCCCTATGGCACCCTCACTGCCTCAGTAGCCCCCATTCCCCACCTTCTTAGTCCCACAACTCATTCACCGCCCCACCAAGCAGTGGTACAGGGCCCTTAGACCACCTCCTGGCTGGTCTAACATGATCTCCCTGTTGCCGCCATGATGGGGCCTATAGAATCCCAAATAAGGGGATGGTGCAGCCCCCCATGGTGCACGCACCCTTGTGACCTGGCACACGGGTGCTTTTGCTACAAGGGTGGCACAGGGGGGCTTTGCCACACAGCATCCCAATTCTGCCGCAGCCGGCTTTTGAAAATTGGGGATGCCACAAACTATAATGCAAGGTGCCACTTGCAATCAGACACCTTTGGTGCAGGCAACTTGTGTCATAGTTTGAGTTTTGAGAATCTAGCCCATGATCTTCAAAACTGGACATAATACTCTAGGTGGGGACATAACAGCGATCTATACAGAGGCAACATCATCTCCCTCTTTCTGCTGGTGATACCCTATGCACCCCAGCATCCCACTAGCATACCCTGCCTTGTCATACTGCCTAGCCACTTTTAGGTCATCTGTTATGATTACCCCTTGGTTTCATTCCTGCTTGGTGGTCATCAATACCAGTCCACCCATTCTACTCCGCCCCAGGGTTTCTGTGTCCTAAGTGCATTATTTTGCATTTTTTCACATTGAAACTCAGCTGCCATACTCCGAACCACTCCTCTAGTTTTCTCAGGTCTCTGCTCATCCTTTCCACTCCCCTTGGAGTGCCTGCCCTATTGCAGATTTTGGCGTCATCCACAAAGAGGCAGACCTTCCCTTCAAGGTCCTCTGCAATGTCACTTAAAAAGACGTTACAGAGGATCGATCACAGCACTGATCCCTGAGGCACTCTCCTGGTCACCCTCCCTTCCTCAGAGTGAACTCTGTTTACCACCACCCACTATCGCCTATCCCCTAACCAACTTCTTATCCAGTTTACCACCTTTGGACCCACTCCTAAGCTAACCAGCTTGCTTATTAGTCTCCTATGTGGAACGGTGTGAAAACCTTACTGAAATCTAGGTAGGCCACATCCACCACTCCACCCTGATCTAAATCCTTTTGTCACTCAGTTAAAGAAATCTATCAGATTCATTTGACATGGCCTCCCTCCATGAAACTATACTGCTTCAGGTCTTGTAGCTCACTAGATTCCAGATATTCTGCAATCCTTTCCTTCAGCAGAAATTCCATTAACTTTCCCACTGCCGATGTCAGGCTGACTGGTCTGTAATTGCCAGCCACCTCTCTGCTACCACTTTTGTGTAGTGGGACTACATCAACCCTCCTCCAATCCTCCAGAATCACTCCGGTTTCGGTGAACTGTTAAACAGACCTGTCCGAGATGCAGCCAGTATTTCCATAAGCTCCCTCAATACCCTTAGATGCACCCCATCTGGCCACAATGCTTTGTCCACCTTCAGATTAGCAAGTTCTTTCAGGACCTTTGCCTCCAGAAAAGGCCTAGTGTCTCCCCAACCCCACCCCTCGATCCAAAGCTTCTGGTCTCCCTCTGCACATTCCCCCCTTTCCTTTTTAACCTTACAATTCCACCTCTTCCTCTTTTTACTTGCATACCTAAACAATGTCTTGTCCCCTTTTGTTATTTTTACCTCCTGGGTCACACTCTCTTCAGTTTGTGCCTTCGTGCTCCTTACTGCTGTCCCTGCTTCCCACTGTTTCCCCTGATACATCTGCCTATCCTCCTCACTCTGTGTCTCCTTACACCTTCTGAATGCTACCCTTTAAGCCTTTACCTTTTTAGCCACCTCTTTTGAAAACCATAGCGGTCTTTTTGTCCTCTTTCTTTTGCTCACTTGTTTGATGCAGAGGTTGTTGCCTTTACAATGTTCCCTTTTACCTCTGCCCACTGTTCCTCTACCCAACCCAGGCTATTCCCCCCCACCAGTTCACCCCTGATGCATTCACCCATCTTTATAAAATCTGCCCTCCTGAAGTCCAGGACCCTTGCCCTTGTGTGGCTCAATTCTACAGCCATCCTTATATTGAACCACACCATACAGTGACCACTGGTCCCCAAGTGGCCTCTCACCTTGATGCCTGCAACACTGTCCCTGTTGGTAAGTATGAGGTCCATTACTGCCCCGTCATGAGTGGGTTCACTGACTAGTTGCCTGAGGAATGCCCCCTGTGGAGAGTCCAGGATGTCCACACTTCTAGATGAAGTCGCTGTTGGGAGGCTCCAGTCTACATCTAGCAGGTTGAAGTCCCCCACCAGTAGCACATCCCCTTTTTCTGCCATCTTGCCAGTGGCTTCCACCAGTACCTCATCTAATTCCTCCTTGTGCTTGAGGTCTGTAGATCACTCCAGTGCAAACAGTGGCTCCATTCCCCGTCTCAAGGGGGACCCACAGTACCTCTGCCTCCCCCTGTATTCCCTGTATCTCTGTTGCTGTTATGCATTACCTCACATAAAGCATCACACCTTCTTTCCTTCCAATCCAGTCTTTCCTGAACAGAGTATGGCCTGGTATGACCATGTACCAGTCATGGTTTTCAGTGCACCATGACTCAGTAATGGCCACAATATCCAGGCCAGCCTCTGCCATGATGGCCTCTAGATCTGGAATCTTATTTCCTGGGGCCCGATTCTCGAAAGCAAAACTATGACACAAGGTGCCTGTACCAAGCGGTGGCCGCCAAGTGGCACCTTAGCGTCTGGTTGCAGCAATCTAATTCTCAAACACTGGTTACGGTGACATCAGGATGCTGTGTGGCAATGCCCTTTGCACCACCCTTGTGACAAAAGTGCTTGTGCACCATGTCAAAAGGGGGCTTGTGCCATGGCGGGGCTGCACCATCCCCTTTTTTTGCATTCTGTAAGCCCCGCCATTGCTGCAGCAAGGGGCTCGAATTTAGACCAGTCATAAGGTGGTATAAGCACTGTGAGCAAATGTGGTGAATTGAGGGTCTCCGAAAGTGGGGTCGGGGGAAGAAGGGGCACGAAGGTGTCATACGGGGGTGTTGGGAAGATGATGATCATGCGAGAGGGTGATGTGGCACCCAGTGGGAGTGCCGTTTATATAACTATTTTTTTTTTCCCTTTATTTCTTTCGGGTATTTCTGCCCTCCTTGGTTGGGAAGTTTTTGCCTATGGTTCCCCCTTCCAGCCAGCTCTCATGGTTCCCCACCCTGTCCGCAGCCAGAACTTGGACCCCCTCACTTCCTAGCGCTCACAGGTCGCATCACAGCGGGTACTCACCTCACCACTGTGGAGACCTGGCAGCTGGGCCTGTGGGAGAGCTAACTTAGGTGCATCTGTGGCGGTGCCGTCAGGGCCAACCTTCAAGTGCACCAGAGGATTCTGTTGTTTCCCCACTCCATGGCATGGGCATGCAATTACATCAAGGACACTGCCTTGCACGGTTCTGTGCACTGCACGTCCAATGCCGTCCGTGCCTTTCCCACTGCGACCCACCGCATGCACCAACTCCCAGCCACCACCAGGAGTTTGCGCAGCTGCGGTTACCCCAACTCACCCTCCCTGGAGAAGGAACGCTGTCCCTGGGATGCTCAATCCTCCTCCCCCTGGCTGACCTTCGAACACCCAAGGTCGCTCCCAACCCCAGGTCGTTGGTGTGGCGCCAGGTGTGGCGTCCAGCACCTCAACCCTCAGTGTCACTAGGCCAGCACTTGTTTATATAACTATTAAGCTAATGGGATGGTACTGTGGGGGTGTCCAGGGAAAAACAGTGGCATGGCCCCAGGTGGGCACAGCCCTGGCAGCAGCCCCCCGCATCCGGTACTGTTTGTCCCTGGACTCTCACCCCCCCCCACAGTACCATCCCATTAGCTTAACAGTTATATAAATGGCACTGCTGCTGACCATTACCACCCCTTCAGATGCCCACCGTCTCCTCAACTCACCCTATTGGACCCCCCCATGCCCCTTTTGCTCCCGGATCCCTCTTTTCAAACATGTTTCACCCCCCAGACATCCAGGTCCCTCTAATGTTGTGCTGGACAGGGGGGTGCCAGATCCCTGTGACAATTCCCCCAGGTGCTCCACTTGTTTGGCGCTAGCCTGCGGGTGCGGCAACTCCCAGGTTTTTGGCACAGAGACCCGTTTTTACAGGATTGTGTGCAGAGCCCCTGATGCATTCAGAGTTTGCCACAGCCCTAGATCACCACAAATTACGGCACCCTAAGGGCTCTTTGAGAATCAAGCCCTTAGACTTCTAGCATTTGCACACGTAGCCCGCTAGATTTTGTTTCCACTCTACTTGTTGCCCCCCCTTTTCTGTTTTGCCCTCCCTCCTTCCCCCCTCTGTTTTTAATGCTCCAGTTCCTTTCTACTTTTATCCCTGCCACTCTACTTCCTTTATTAATTTGCACTCTGGGGAATTCCTCACCCCTTGGGTTCTCACTACTCTCTACTTCAGCCTGTGGGGGGAGACAGCTTTTGACTCCCCAATTCCCTTCACCACCCCCTTCGCTAGTTTAAATTTTTCAGCAAAGTAACATTTATACTATCCACTGAGGACTTCGACTCCCCTCCCAGATGGATGCAGGCCATCACCCCTGTATTGGCCCTTAACCTACCAGATGGGTCCCCAGTCCCCAGTGCAGCCAAACCCTTCCTTTCTGCACCATTTCTTCAGCCATGATTTGAAGTGCCTGGTGTTGAGCTCCCCCTCTTGTACCCTGTCATAGACAAGCAGCTCCTCAGTGAAAGCCACTGAGTAAGCTACCTGTCTAAGATCCCTCCCCAGCTTCCTAACCTCGCCCAACCCCATATCTAGCCAGGTCATTAGTCCCCAGGTGGACAATGGCATTCAGCTGTCCCTCCTGTCCTGCTGTCCTAGCGATCCTTAGGGTTTCCTTCCCATCCCTCTGGGTTGTAGCACCAAGCAGACAAATAATCTACCTCCCACATGATCGAGTCTCCCACCAGAAGTTGATTCCTCCTCCTCTGGGGTCATCTGCCACCCTCTGTGGGGTAGTCCACTATGGACGGCCCCCACATGCTCCCTGATCACTACCATGGGGGCCTCCTCCCAGCAGTACCACCCCACTAGAGTGGTCTAGGAATTACACAGTGGTACCGGTTGAGGAATGTACCTCTGTTCCACCACCCCACCCTTCCAGAGCCTACCACTTATTTATCTATTTTTATTTATGTTTTTGGTGACTGGGTAGGCAAGCTGATCCAAAGGACAATTTTCAGTTGCGACCCGGACCATACAGTGGCAGACAATACAAAGTTGAAGTAATAGGCACAGGTTACTTTACAGAGAGAGCAATATATACTGAGTAGCATGAAATCAACAGCAATGAAACATTACCTATCAAATCCAAAACACAAGTTTCATAACAAATACAAGAGTGCATGCCTGGGTCTCGGATACATGGTTGATCACTCGTGGAGCGGTCAAATCATAGATCCACACATCGCTTGATTAGTCAGGATATGCGACAGTGCAAGGTGGAAATGTCTTATGGGGATCCATGTGAACCCAGGAAGGGGCAAGCAGCACTAAGGGGTACAAAGTAGTGGTCAACGTCCAGGCGGTAAGTCGAGAGATACAGTATGATTTCTACGAGGCTGTTTGGTGAGAGGGTTGCCTAGGGAGCATGCACAGATGGCCCGGGACTTTAGCCACTCTCTCAGTTGCAATTTGAAGGACTGATGAGAGGGTGCAGTTCTGATGGCAGGTGGAAGTTTGTTCCAGAGAGAGGGTGCAGCAATAAAGAGGGACTTACTCCCCATGACAGTAGTTACATGGGGGACTACCGGGGAGTGGAGGAATGGAGGAGTCTCTGAGAGAATGAGTAACTGCACGGGCAGTGAAAATCAGTGATAAAGGCGACTTCGGGGAGTTTCTGAGAAAGGTGTCGACTAGCTTGCCCAAGGCATATTCATAGCAGCCATGAAGGGATAGCCAGCCTAGTGACTGATAAAGAGAGCAGTGATGAGTGGAGTAAGGAACCTGGAGGACAAAGCGACAAATGGAGTTATATGTGGTACTTAGCCTAGAGAGAAGTGAGGCAGAGGTGGCGGAGAAAACTGGAGAACAATAATCAAGAAAAGGCAGGAGGTTTCCCTGGGTGATAGCAAGGCAAGCTTCAGGGGTCAGGAGGTGGTTGACCTGGTAGGCTGTCCCCAACTTCTGATGGACCCTTTTTACAGTATGATCAATGTGGGCATTAAAAGTAAGGGAAGGATTGAGAGTCACTCCTAGGTATTTGAAGGAGGATACTACATCAAGGGAGATCCAGCAGGGGTTTCTATCAGAAGTGTGTCATTTGTTTTGGCAACCTTTGCGAGGAATGGCTTTGAGCCAAAGTGCATGGCCTATGTTTTTTCCTCATTTAACAGGAGTTTTTTTGAAAGGAACCAGTTTTGTGCTGCTCCATAGTTGTTGGTGAGGGTGGAGGATGAGGTTTCAAGGGATCTGGCACTATGGTAGATGACGAGATTATCAGCAAAGCGTAGGGCATTGCACTTTATGCTCCTTGCAGGAAGATTATGTATGAAAAGAGAGAACAAGAGAGGCCCCAGTATGGAGCCCTGGGGTACCCCAGTGTGGACTGGCAGAGTGGCAGAAGTAACCTTGCCTATCGTGACAGACTGGGTTCTGTTTGCTAGGTAGCTGCTGAACCAAGCCATGGAGCAGCCTATGTTAAGTAGGGTGGTATGTAGTAGGTGTTCAGTTCGGTTGTCCCTCCTCCCTGGCATCCTCTGAGGCAATGGTGTCAGAGTTGGTGGCCCCTGGGTTGGGGAAGAGGTTCCCAAAATTTTAGCCAACTTGGCCTGGAATCTAGCAACCTCCTCCCTCAAACCAGAGGGTGTGCAGATGGGGCAGCACCACAGTCTCCAGTAGGTCTCTCTCTGAGAACTGCTGCCCCATAGCCACTGCACTGCACCCCCCCCACAGCATTCCCAACTTCTATCCTCCCTGTGTTACCTGGAAATACTTTTGTACCCTTACCCCCGATAGGATGTTTCTAGTTTTACCCTTTTTGTTTGTATCTATTTGTGTTCCCTCATACCTTGTTTAAATCTTTTTTTATACTCCTACCCTAGACTGGTATTACTAGTCCCAATTTTGGCCTATCTTTGAACTTCTGCCCTTCCCACCAGTGACCGCTACACAGTAGTAAACAGGCACCTTGCTGCAATTGACCGGCAGAGTCTCCTGCTTCTCTGCTTCCTTCTGCTGATGCCTGCCAATGCCTACGGCACCAGTCACCTATTCCACTCCTTCGCTGTTCCACTCACTCGCTGGACACGGATGTATGTGACACGTTGGTAGTGGCTGCTTTTATGCAGAATCTGCTCCCTTCCTGGTGGTGCTCTATTGGCTGTAGGAGGTCAGTTATCATCTATCTGAGGACCCAGACCAGACAATTAGTATCCCTTTCCCAAACTACAGGGTTAGACATAGTTCTTGTAATATGGCTCCTAAATGTGGGCTACTCTGGCTGGTGTCAAATTTACCCTTCACTCTTAATAAATACACACATTCTAACAAGTTTCACCACAACTTACCCCACCTACTGTATGTTGTCAGTCCTCACTGAGTGGTGGTCTGGGGGGATGTCGCACCATGAACTCACCTCCTTCAGCGCTGCATCTCCTGAGACAGAAGCCATCTCATTTTTCACACATACACTGACAAGCAATTGTGATCACAAATCAAACATTTCTTTTTTACAATAAGAGTAATTTCCCAGACTAAACTTTTTTTTAGCTAAAGGGCCCTTGCTTTTTTTTTTAAGGGGGGGTTGGTAGACTGTCAGTGGCTCAGCAGGTAGCACACTCGCCTCTGAGTCCGGAAGATCAGATGGCTGTGGGTTCTGTCCCCACACCAGGCACTTGGGTTAATATCCCAATACTGACACTGCAGTGCAGCATGAGGGGGTTGCTGCACTCCTGAGGTGCCGTCTTTTGGATGAGATGTTAAACCGAGGTCCCATCTGCCTGTTCTGGTGGTAGTTCAGGTGGATGTTAAAGATCCCATGGCACTTCTCGAAAAGAGTAGGGGAATTTCCCCGATGTCATGGCCAAATTTCCCCCATTCACTAAAGATATCACCAACAGCTTAATCTGGTTCAGTTTCAGTTGATTACCATCTGTATCCCCCCCCCCCACCGGTCGCCCTTGAAAAAGAGACTTCTAGTCTCAGTGGGCCTACCGGTTCAACAAAATTCAATAAATAAAAAGCTTGTGGTGAGGGAGAGGACAGGAGAGGTGGTGGTGCACGTGTGGGAGGTGTATGGTGGAGGTGGAGGTTGAGGTTGAGGTGTGTGTGTATGTGGAGGGGAGTGAGTGGTGGTGTAGGGTGGTTGTGTGTGTGGATGGGTAGGGGTAGGGTGAGGAAGGGAGCTGGATACAGACACCAACCACAAGATTCACTATAGTGACAGGCTGAAAAAGGCATAGGAGTCTGTTTGGCTCTAATGTTTGTTTTTTTGTAACATTTGTAAAACTGAGCAATTTATCAAAAGGGACACAATGCATATGTGTTTCTTCTTGAATATCCTCCCCTCTGCCTGCTCCTCCACCTTTATCCACATGTACGCTGATGATACCGTCCTCTATTGCTCGGGCCACTCCTCTGTTGATACTGAAACCAGACTTCAGCATGACTTCTACAAAGTTCAGCACTGGTTTTCAGCCCATCAACTTTCCCTCAATGCCAAGAAGACTTGTCTCAATGACCTTCGGCACTAGGCAGAGACTCTCTAGGCTTCCCACCCTGACGTCCTTCCATACCCTTGATGGGACAGTTCTTGAGGATACTACATCCTTTAGGTACTTGGGAGTTTGGCTCAACCAAAATCTCAACTTCTCTGGATGAAACTGCGCCCCAAGCTGTGTGCCCTCTACAGAAACCATAGCTGCCTCCCGCTACCGGCTAGGCATGAACTTCCAGAAGATGATCCTACCAATCTTTGACTACTGTGATGTGTAGTCTACAGTGCCGCCTCCCAAATCTTCCCTACACAGGTTGAATACCCTTTTTAACTCCTTCTGTCACTTTGCTCTCTCCTGTATGTGTATGTGCCTCAGGACCTCCTTGTGAATGAGCTTGCTCAACAGAGTCTTTCCTGCAATAAACTTGAAACTTATCCTCCTCCACCCATCACTGTAATTTCTACCACTCACTTGCCTTCCCCTCTCTAGAGAACTGCTGTCTCATCCACTGCACCAAATTTGTATCAAAATTTTGGTTTGGATCCCTACCACCTTACCTTACCGCCCTTCTTTCCTCCCTCCCTTCCCCAGCCCACTCCTGTAGATCCTGTGACCATCGTTTAATGGTTATACCACATTGTACTACAACTACTGGCCAGTCAGCCTTCTCTCATTGCCTCTCTAAACTCTGGACCGCCCTTCCCTCTCAAATTCACCTCTCTTCCTCCTACTACTCCTTTACCCTGGCCCTCCATAACTTCCTTGCTACAAATTGCAACTGCAATTAAGCTCCTCCCTCCTTCCTTTCCCCGCCAGTATCCTTTCCTTCAGTCAGCCTCTTTATGGATACAGTTCTATTCAAATGCTGCACTCATTGTTTCTGCAAGTTGGAATTCACTGAATACCATGACAAGCACTATCCTGCACTGGATAAGTCTTAGTGCCATGTTTGTGTTCATTAGGTATCCTCTAATTTTGTACTGTTCCTTTAATGTTTTGTACTGTGCCTTTAATTTTCTATTCATAGTTATTCTATGTACTCCCCTGTACCTTCTCCCTCAGGATGCACCATGAGACGAGCAACTTGTTATTCAGTGTGCCCTTCCTGGTGAAACATTTCAATAAATAAATAAAAATTCTTTGTTTCGTGTTGCCCATTTTATAAGTGCAATAAGATACTTCAGGATGTGGGTTTCTGTTTATAAATCCCATGCCCAGGAGGTTGAAGTCACTTGGCGCAAGTGCCTCGCGCCTTACAACCCACTTGGGCATGGGGATTTACAAACAAAAACTCACCCTATGTTGTATCTGGCCTTGCACTAGTTTAGTAATACCAGTGACAAACAAGGACTATGGGATACAGGTACCGGGGGATTTTTTCCCCTTCTCAAAGCCAACTTGTAGCAGAGCTACACAAGTAACATACAGAAACTACAGTACCTTCAGAATGTGATTTTCCTGTGGACAGGGAACAGACAGTAGATAGGCCATCAGCTCTCATTTTATCTCAGATTTCTATGCTCCCATATAATACATACCTCAGCTGTTCAGGCTCTTTTCTATTAATGATCATAAAGCAAGCGGTTTATATTCCTAGTAGCATTTTCAAGCTGCATCATCCCAAAAGAAATATGTACCAGAAAACTGTCTCTGGCTCAGTCTGAAATGTTTTGTTTTTTTCTTCTGGTTATTTACCATCAGAATGAAAATGGAAACACTAAGGCAATTGTCATGTCTTGTTTAATCAGAGAATCAGAAATACAATCATTTGTTGCTCATTTGTGTTCGCTGTTGTCAGTTCTTCCCTCACTTCAACATTAAATAACATTCACATGTAAAAGTTAACTGAGACACCTGGGGGGGTGCAAAGTACAAAGGAAGCTTTGCACCTAACTGGGTAAAACGGTTCCTTGCACAGTTTGACAATTATGGCATTTTTATAACAAAAGGCCATCACAATGAAGCTGTTCAGTTTCAAAACTGCGCTCAGGATTTGCTCATCTTGAGTTCGGTGGTGTCTGCAGGTTTTCATATTGACCACAGGAGGAAGAGGAGATAAATGCCACTGGGCTGAGAGAAATCTCCTTGATGGCACAGAGTTAGACAATAGACTAAATCACTGTTCGATCTGTCTTACATTCGGCAGTCAGCACCATGACGTGCAAGCACTTGGTTGGAGGCCAACAGCACAAAGGGCTATCGCTGTATAACACCATGGGAACCTGAACAAAAAGCACCTAAACCACTCCTGTAGGAAACCTTCAATGATTTCGCTTATTACACTGTTTCCCTTGAAAAGACATTAGCTGCACACTGGCTGTTGGGGCAGGTGGTCTGTCAGACATGATCTGGGCTTCAGGCAAAGCCATGGGCTGAAACCTCCAGCATTTCAAGTGGGTCAAGAAAACTAAATAAAGGCATGCAACTGGCATGAGCCACATGGAACTGTAAAGCCTGCAGAGTGTCCAAAACTCTTCTGTCAAAGTTCTCACCAGATTAAACCATTACTACTCTGCATAAGCCCTGTAGCTGTCTTTGACTGAAGAGCAGCTTTCAGGAAAACATCATTCTTTCTCCAGGGCAGCCCAGTTCTGCTGCATCAGCTTGTTTACAGTAAGGCCTCCTTTTGCAATTATTTTATGATCCCATACTAATTAATGTGCCTCAGAGGGATGGAGGCACAGATGAACAAGGTGGGAGCCGAACCTGCAGCCTTTTGATTGCAACTATGGGGGTAACTGACCTGATAATCTGTATCCTGACAAGAAAAAAAATGAAAATAAACAAAAATAGTTGTTTCTCCCTGTACAGAGCCCGTTCCTTTATGAAGTGGAGGGGTGTGTGCATGGAGATGCTACCGCTGGCACAGCCTAAGAGTCACTGTTTGACGCTGGGGAGAAGGGAGGGACATGGGTCACACAGCATGCAAAGGAACATGTACCTGATGGGGAAATATAAGGGGAGAAACACCCCTTCCCTGCTATCAGGGAGATGGTAGACTCAGGTACATTCGGGACCTGTCCAGCACACCACCTCCCACCAGATGTCAGCTGAGCCAACATCACGTGGGGGGTGGGGGACTATGGAGAATATGGAGGGGGAAAAGGGCTGGGAAGGGGGTTGCTGGAGGCAGCCTGAGTGCTGGGTAAGACAGGTTAGTAAGGAATAACATAGAATATGGTGTGCTGTAATGCTAAATTACTGCATGCCTCTGGTGGCTTATGAGGCATAGGGCAGAACCAGTGCCTTCAACTACCTGGGAAGTGTGGTAATCTAAGGCATTACTGTACACCCTAGAGTGTGTTACTGCACTTATAAAATGGTTTTAAAAGTTATAAAATCAAGAATAAAGTAAAATCAGAACTTTGCAGTAATGTGAAATTAATGCACTGTCGTGATCAATTTTGACCAATTACTTCTTTGATCCAATTTATTTTACAAGGCCCATAAACAGCTAGTTAAAAAAAGAGCTGAAAAAAGAGGCAGCCGTAACTGAGTGTAGTATTTTAATGGTATTTAAATTGGCAAATATATCAGGGAAGAGTTTAAATGGACCACTTTGTCTTTTTCTGTCTTCTGACTCCAATGTTCCTATGTAGAGGTGGGCAAGCCACAGCAGGCTTGAGCCTGGCTCGCGCTTAGTGCCTGGCTCGGCTCGGCCTCTATAAGCAACTGACAACCAAGGTCAAGCTGAGTCAATTATGGTCAAAGTAAGCATTTCTGCCAGCTTGAGCAGTTACTGTAGTGTCTGAAACATTCAACTTCTAAGTAGAGAATGGCCTGCAGTAGCCAGGGCTCAGCTCGTGTTTTGGCCCATAGAGTCAAGCCAGACCCTTGACTTGGCTCTAAGTGAAAAATTCCTGGCTTGCTCACCTCTGTTCCTATAAATAAAGTTTAAATTTAACATACTAAAAAGGATGTGAAACCTTTCAGGTGCAGTTCGGAAAAATATTCTTTTAGAAATAAAGATATGCTACTGCTCCTGGGTCTGTACAATGAGACAGAAACTGGTAAGGAATTGATGGTTTTACTGTATGCATTATTGACCCTCCCTAGGATAACAGTTAGGAACAACATTCTAGGACCTGAACCCCTTTGCCTGCTATTGTCCTGGTGGGATCTTGCAAGATCATTCACAGTATGAGGAGATTAAATTAGATGGCACCACTACATTTAATTAAAAATGTTTTATACATAAGTACACTGGTTTACCAGAAGCAAGGGTTCAATTCAATTTTGGCTGAGTAATTACAGCCTTAGCAATATAAATCCAATGTACAGGTCTATACTGAGCCCTCTGACTGAAGTCAGATCTGATTATAGTACTGTACTTACAGTATATGTAACAGAGGATTCTTAAAACAAAAGTAATGTGCTATGCATTTCTAAATGTGCAGTGCTTGACAGACCAGATGATTTTTTGTTGCTTCAGTCATGCATCACTGACATCAAACTAAACATGATCAGTAAATAAAACAGCTGATTCCAAATCTTTTTTTTTTGATTACTGCTTTGTTAACCCCGTGCTTCACCACTGTCAACATAAATAAAAGCTGCTTTCTGAAATGGTTGCATTACATTTACACAGACCAACATACATTCCTCTCAACCTCTCTCCCCACAAATCAGGGACAAGGCTTAAATGAATCAAGGACGAGTGGTCAAAAACAGGGACGCAGCTGAAAGAGATGGCAACAGTCCAAGAAGCCTGCTGCAATGTACGGCTTAGTGTGGAAAACCTTTTCAGAAGAAGAGCTTGCCTGTAATGCTGTCTGGTATTATTTTATGTTTCATATCCCAACTATTCAGTGACAGACATGCCAAATACTGGACAGACCATGGAGAAATCGGAGCAAAAACTGGGGCATCCCTGAATAAGAGAGAGAGAGTGGAGAGGTACGCAGCGTGCAGTTGAAGAGATTGGTATTGATTATCAAAAGGTGCACCAAGCTTACCAGGAACCTTATCGAGGGTTGAGGCTCTATCCTGCAAGGTGTTAAGCTCAGTCTGTGTGTGTCTGTTGCACCACCATGAGAAATGACACACACATATCATGTAAAGTTATTCTTAGGTGCCCAATGCTTAGAATGTTCACACTTAGCAATAAGAAGCTGATACAGAAAGAACAGTAATGGCTTGCATACAGTTATTACACTTTAAGCCCCTGCTAGAAGGACAGTTACCTTTATGATACATCTTTGCTGCATGTGTTTGAATTGTCTTTTGTTAACCACTTGGAAATGCACCGCAGGGTGCTGAAAGAGTTAATGATATAGGCCTGTATGCATGATTTTAGATCACAGGAGGATTATGTGATGCTCCCAACCAATCAAAGTGTTTGAGTGGCACGAGACACAGTTATTTCAATAAGCATACCTCATGTGTTGTGCCTTAGCATCAGGTGTCTCACTGGTACCTGTTGTGCCAAAGAAAACATTAACTGGTTTTGGTGAAAAAAAAAAAAATTTTTAAAGTTTGTGCACTCTGTAGTACCATTATTGGGATGCTAGGAGGGCTTCTTATGGATATGTCTCCTCTTGTGTCCCTAGGATGTCAGAACTGCTCACCTTCGGTAAGCAAATTATCTTGCCCTCAGAACACGTCAAGTGACATATCCATAAACAGCCCTCCCAGTATCCTTGAAAAATTATAACATTACCTCCACCAATAACACCCCCTATCCTGGCTAAATACATTGTACCAATAAAAAAAAAAATTCACCTTTCCTTTACAGGACCTATTGGGCAATCTTCCATATTGTCTGATGGTACATTGATGAATCATGTTAGTTAAAGCAGCAGTATTTGGTGGTTGGCAAAAATCGTCATTTTTTTTTTTGTTAGCAAAAATGCATTTCTGACATCCTCAGATTCAAATTCTACATCTTTTTATGATTTCATCAGCTATTTAAAAACAGCTTTTCTAATTATTTTTGTAATAAATGAAGCAAGTCACTACTGAACTTCACCACTCTCAATATCTAAAAATCTCTTCCGCAGAGGGCACATCTGTCAGGATGTAAATACTAGATTTATACTGCGTGTGTATTATGATGATGCTAGCGCATGCTTCTGATGCCACGTACTGTGGCTCTGCACTACACCAAGATGTTTAATTTGTTTTCATGCTGGGCATTGCAAGGAAGCAAGAACTTTTAAAAACTTCAGAATCACTTATGTCAGTTCAGGAGTGATAGAAATTAAAAAGAAAAATTGGTATAGCGAGATATTTTTTGCACACAGGAAAGGACGATAGGAAACAGATAGACACGTAAATCAAATGTGTTAAGAAGAGCAGGTTCTGCATTCCACATCACTAGAAAATTACATGCAGTTTCCAAACCTTGAAACTTTTTAGTGATAATTTTGCCAGAAATGCATTACGATTTTAAAAAATGACACAGTAATGAACAAATACTGCTGCTTAAAGGCAAAGTAAAGTTGTGTTAATGCTGGAGGAAATGTTATGCAATACAGGCCTTAGTTCAATAATATTGTACTTATCTGACTAGTACTGTAGTTGGGAATGTTCTACTGGAGCAGTCTTTCACTAAATATATTACTTTGTTGTTACAAAATACTGTAATAGCATGGAAAACTGAACGTTGTCACAGTAAGAAATCCCATTTCTATCGTCCCGGTCACTGTCCTTACATTTGCCTCATGTTCATCAATCAAGAAAATTTCAGTATACTCCCCTGACATCCATCAGCTGCTCTTGTGCTGCCGTGAAGCTGCAGTGTCCTTTTACTTGGTGTTAGGGTCAGCAAAAAATTAACAAAAATAGTTTAACGAGCCCAGGTCGTCTCCAGAGAATTTGGACAAATCCTACTGTTTAGACACAATCCAGCTGGATTTCATATACTCTCGGTATTTGGCATCCCTTTTTCTTTATAACTGTGTATATGAGTATGGTAAAAGGATCATGGGCCACCAGACTTCATCTGCTCTGGCAGTTTGGATATGATTATGAAATAATAAACAGGTTTTTGGACCTAGGCTTAAAGCCTAAGACCTGCCCTGTTTTGTCAGGCAATTTATAATAGTTTAGAATTTCACAATGACTGCTTGTTTATGTATAGAATTAATGTAATTAACCCTTGCTGTGCCATGAACTGATATAGCAGTCCAGAATTACAATACTCTCTAAGCCTTGGCAACCCAAGGGTTAACTTACATTTATCTATTTTTTTTTCTACTGTTTGTCTTTGGTGCTTGTGGCTGCTTCTCTACTCTATTTCTGTAGTTGGCACTGTGTAAGTATGTTTCAGTATTTGTTTGTGTGTGTTTCCATATTTGTTTTATAGACTGTAATATTGAATATCGGAATTTTTAGGTTTCACATTTTTTGCTGCATTTAACTTGACCCCGAGGCCTCACTGTGAAAGAGCGAAAGTTCAATGAGACTGTCCTGGCCAACAAATATGTCCCCTTGTACACTGCTGCTGGTTCCATCCCTGGGCAGCCCCATTCCCTCTTGACCACAGTGTTTACCTCTGTCAGTCCCCCATGCCCCCCCCCATGGTGGGCCTGACAACAGCTAGGCAAATCTCTTGCCCAGTGCTGGGGTGAGGACATCGCCGCTGAAGTAGTGACTGGCACAGGGAAACGGGGGCTCACTCGTGCCAGGATCATCCTGCATGTACCACAGTTTTTCTTATTTCTGGTCCCTCTGCTGGGATGCCAGCACACATAGAGCCCCATGCACTCATACACTGTGAGTGCGCTGTGTGGAGACTGGCTAAGCACCATACTTCCTACTGTGTCTTCACTGTATGGCCACAGGTGGTCACCAGGACGAAGCGACCCCCCCCACCCTGAGGAGGAGAGCATCTGCGGGGACAGTCTATCCTCCTCCCCCCTGGCTGCTGACTTTTGATGACCCTGGTTCATTTGTAAACCTTGATCACCAGTGCTACTCATGGTAGCTCTACTGCTGCATCAATGGGCAGAATGAAAAGCAGAGAAGTACGATGTCATGTGTCAACCATCAGCCAGAGCACACGTGCTTCAGGAGGCAGTGATTCTGTGTCTTCATACTAATATACTGTACACAGTTCTAAGAGAAACAAGGGAAGCTAACCAAAGAGAAGGGTGGAATATAAGCAGAAATGTGTCTAAAAAAGCTTTCTCCAAAGTTTTCCCTGTAATGTCCAGCTCTGTTTAAACTGTACTGAGGAACTTTAACCGCCCCCTCTATGCTTTATTTTGACAGACTGAGGGAATTTAAAATAGTATAATATCCTCAGGAATTAGGATTTGTTCTCTGGAGTATATCTTGCAGTACCTGAGGGATGAGATGGCATGTTAGAATCTATATACAAAAAGATGACGATACTTTGTTTTAGCTTTACATCATATAGTAAGAAATGTGTTGGTCATATTTTAGCTCTTCCAACAGTATCCTATGTCAGTACCAATTTTTCTCTTCTATTGAAACAACAGCGCAATAAATGGGATCTACTGGGACACTGTTATCTGGCCCCTCCTGCCTTCATTGTCACTTGCTTAATCCTGCTTTTTTCCCCACTTTTTGCTAGTTCTCCTAAGCACCAGCCTGCCCTTGTCCCCTCTCAGGCCTCTTCATGCTCCAGTCACACCACCCCACCTACTATTAAAGCTTCCCAAGTTATGCTCCCCAATTCTCTATGGCTCCCACCCATAGTGCAACCCTCAAGTTGGGCCAGACCCCTCGGGAGATTCCATACTAGTCTTTCAGGGGAGAATGACTGGGTCAGCGGATGTGGGACCAGCGGGTTGGAGAGTCATCATTTACCTCATTTCTCCCCCCACCAAAGAATGCTGCAGATTTGGACATCATGGCATGTGCCTGCTGACTGAACATGCGCCAATCTCCTAACGCTGCAGCCCTGGGCTGCACCTTCCATGTGATCACTCAGGGGGCAGTACTGCAGTGTGGCACCAATGCCATTCCTTCCTGGAGAGTAGCATCCACCAGGATGACCGACTCTTCGCCCTGACCAGCTCCCTATGTCTCAGGCTTGTTCCCTTACCTGGGTCACCAATGTCACTAATGCTGTTTTATAATATTCTAGAGCATGTTAAAAAGCTTAAAATTATATTTTAAAAGTCTTATGTCACATGTGATTTGAATGGCACTGACGCTCGACCTCTGTAACATCTAGCTCACTCATGTGCAGGCCTAATCTTTCTAGGAGCATGAATGAGCAGGTTGGATTACAATGGGTCCAAGGCCAGTAACACCTTGACTGCGTCTGAAATAAGGTATTTGAAATCTAAATGTACACTATGAAGCTGCCTCAAAAAATGTTAAAAACTGTACAATTTAGCCTGGCCCATTGGCACTGGTGGTACCATGTTGCACTGCCACGTGGAAGACTCAAGTCTGTGGCTTGAGTCTGAGCCTTCAACCAGGCTGGTGGAGTGCCGGGGCACTGCAGAGGGACTGTGCTCGGAGAAAGGCAAGGCAAGGTTTATTTGTATGGCCCCCATTCCCAGAGGCTCTGGGCGCCTCACATACAGACAAGTAGGAAGTAAGAAAGCATACCCCCAAACGTAACCCATCTGGAGTCCTGTGCCACCACACCTGGCCTGGTACCAGTTACCAGCATAGATGCATCATTCACCTCCACAGCTGGCTACCATCCGCCATTCACAAGTTCACAAGTACTTGTACTGCTACATGACTCTGCATATCGATACAGGATTTTTGTGATTTTGATTAGTCAACCCACAAGTACTGTACCACTATACAGAGTTACAGTATATAGTGACACAAGTACTTGTGGTGGCTGGCTGCATAGATGAGCCGTGGGTCTGTGCTGGTCACCACTGCTGGGACAGGCTGGGTGGGGTTGTTGGTTGAGGAGGCGCCGGATACCAGATGGATTATTTTGGAGGGAGAACTGGCACCGCATACCAAGACAGCAAGAGGGCCACTAAACTACCAAGGACTGGTTATTTTATTGTGCCTGGCATGGGATTGTGTGAAGGAGGGGGCATCCACAAGCAATGGGTTTCTTTTGGTTTTTGACTATCTCCACCAGAGATACTTCCAAGGGGACCAGATTATACACAAGAGGGACAGTCCTCCATGCAATCCAAGGAGCAAAAACTTTGTACCTTAAACTGAGACCAAACTGGGATGTGAATGACCTCAGAGTACTTTATATGTTTGAAGAGGTCATTTGCATAGGGCCTTTCAAAAACAGCACGTTAGTACAAGAACACCAACAGCCTTGGGATGCCTGAACTGCTTTCGCTCCTTGATAGCTTATGTTCAGTACAGGCACATTCTTTTCTGTGGCCAGTGTAGGGCTGGGCTTTGTGCTGAATGCACCTATTAGTGCCTAAGTTAGGGCTGCACTTCAGAAGGCTATATTCAAACAAATTTAGGGCACTTGCACTGTGCTCAAAATTTGTTTGAATATGACAAACTTTGGTCCTTGCCCTAACTTGTGCTCAGGGTAGGGACTTTGCTCGGTGTAAATACAGACCTCTGATTACAGTGCCCTTGATCTTAAAGAAAAATACAGCGCATAAGTGAGATTCTACTATGTGTTACAGTGCAAACTGGTTAAAGACTTAGAGCAGGGCTGCTGGATTGCCCAGTTCATAGCACAGTGCACCTTCACTCTGGCAACCTGGGCTCAGAAGCAGACTTGAGAGCCAGTCAGCCAGTTTGGGGTTGGGGAGGCACTACCATGCAGCTGTATTCCCAGCCAGGGTGGTCTAGCACCAGGTTCTGCAGCCACAGCAATCCCTACGGTGGGCCTAGGGAGCCTGCCTCCTCTGTAGAGGGACACTGCTTGCATGCATGACCTGTCAAGACAGTGCCTAACACTACGCAGGATCTAGGGAGCTAACATGGAGAATCCTATGTGCACCTGCTTCCTGTGTGATAGCACTGACACACTCGGGTCCCACCCCATGTCGATCTCAATGGTCTTGACAGTGTGCTGGGGGGGGGGATGGCAGATGGGATTGGAAGGTTGTCTTTGGAATGCCCGACTGAATGAATAGGCAGCGGACGTTGGTCTAAACTGCTAAACAGAAATAAAACACAGAAAAAGACTGAGAGCAACTGTAATAAACTAAATGATGAGGAAACAAGACCAAAAAAAATCCCAGATTATTATGAAAAATTCATTCAACGGCTAAAGCATCAGGTCTTGAACTTTCCCCTTGCAGTGCCTAATGATCTGATTGGAGGAGAAAGGCAGACCCATCTGAGGTATTATTTTTTTTTCTGAAACCTTTAACTACTTTTATTTCTCCAGTTTTGTCACTCTGCAAAATAAAGCACAAGACATGCTAATGGAAATGCTGTCATCAGCAGGGTTACCTAACGATCCATTTCATACCTGCTCCTTCACCATTCGTCTTGAACCAGGAGCCTGGCAGTACAGCTCACAGTTCTCTAACCCTGGCAAGTAACAAGGACACCACAGCTCTGACAAATAAGTTATAGCAATATATCAAACTTTAAAAAAAATTATTTTTTCATACCTCTTCATAATTTACATAATGTGTAACAGGTGACGTTTAGTCTAGTAAAAATGCAAGCGCACGAACTCTCAGTCTGTGGCTCCAGAGAGGAAGGCACTACTCCAACATACCACTGTATGCACACATTATTAAAACAACAGCACTGTCTCTCTCAAGCTTGAGGCAAATGGCCCTGGAGTTTCTTTGGAAGTAACAATGGCAGTGAATGTCAATGAAAATGTCCCTTGTTCATTGTTCTTTTGTTTTATTCTCTTTGTGCTTGTGTAGAGGTCTTCTCTGGACAGAACTCCAAGCAGCTGGAATCATCTGTTGAAATGCTGTGCTCCATTATAACCTGGTCTCAAGGGCTGAGGAAGGAATGTGCTTCTTAGAAGCTCTCTACAAAGCTGCCTGGGAAGAGGCCTGTCCTACCGTTGCGCTGTAACGTTCCTTTGAACCAGCCGTCCTCTCGTTTCTTGTGGACAAACACAATGTCTCCTTCTTTCAGTTCAATCTCTGCTTCGCTTTGTGGTGGGTAAGAAACGACCACTCTATACCTTTTTAAGAAAGAAAAAACATAGCACACACTGAGTGTTGAACTGAGGAACACGCCATGAAATAATGTTAGCAGCATACAATGTAACCCAGCAATATTTCCATTTCACATTTCAGGTTCAGGAGGCATGTTTTTCATTTGTGTCAACCCTAGCAATCTAATAGAGTAACTGGCACATAACAGCCAACAAAAAAGGAAGTGAGCAGAAAAAAAACAGAAATGCTCTAGGACACCTACTATAAAGTCTTTGCATTATTAATTTTTTTGCTTTAGTTTCCCATTCAAGGAAGGCGTTTGAGCCGATATAACGGCGATCTGTGTGTAGCCAGGCTGCCAAGCTTTGTACCCCATGACGCTCTGGGAGGAAGGGCTTGTGGACCTTGGCTGCCCCCTTACATGGGTGTGGAGCACTATAAAGAGGGAAAGGCATAGCCTGAGTGGTCACTGACTTCCAGACGGAAGCCCATGTTTGCCCAATAGTGGATCTCCCGCTCTGCATGAGCAGGAAATTGTGGGATACGGCAGTCCACAGCCAGAACTGCCACACGCCCATAAATAAACTTTTTGTTAAATAAAATCATTCCATAGAGGCTCCCACTGCCTTATTTCCAGGCCTCTGTACACTGGAGGAGGAATGGTGACTGGTGTTTATGGGGCTGACTGGGGCTCTATTCCACTTACGTGCAGCGGTGGGGGGGGGGCATCTCCCGGGTCATACCTGGTAACGGGCAAATCTTTACAAATACACATAAGTAATAACAAGTAACTAGATCCTCTCTGCCTATCTATGTACAGTAAAACCCATGTGTGCTCTCAGCCAGTTGTACAGTAGAAGGCTTCTGCCATGCCACATTTTGCTGTCCCACCCCCATCATGCTTCTGATTAAGCTGCTCACATATTGCCATCAAGTGGAGCGGGACTGAGTTGGTGGGTGATGCTGCATGATCCACAGAAGGTCTGCACAACTACTGTAAATAAAGCCCACAGTCTGCACAAAGAACAACCGCTGTACTCTGTACACAAAGTAAAAAGCATAACTGAATGGTATAGGAAACTGCACCAGTCACAGTCATCGATTTGTTTTACAAAATGTATATTTACTCAAAATAACCCAAATGGAGATTCAAGATGTTGCTTACAGAGGTGGAGACCTATTTTTACACACTTTGACAGCAAGGAGGACTGAAGCATTCGGAGACAGTGACTTACTCAAGGTCACACAATGAGTGGCACTGGTGAGATTTGAACCTGGAGATAATGGTTCCCAAGCCTTTGCTCAAACTGCTGGATCATGGTGGTTTCTAATTAAATGGGAATGTCTGTACGTAAAAAGAGCCCCACACCTACAGTGGTGCCCGTTAGGATACAATACAATAATGATGCAGTATATCACACAGTGCTTCAGTATACTGCAGGGCACAGTGTAGTTTAATGGCAGTTAAGCCCTTTTGTTGTACGGTATCTTGTGACATGTCATTTACTGCAAGTTACTGCAGTGCATTGTGGATGGCTCTGCTAGAAGTGTGGGGACGCCCCCAATTTGCATTTTGTGTTCAAATGTAAAATGTAATACTGGGTTGAGAAATTTAGATACATATATCTAGTTGATCCTGCTGCCCCCCTCCCCACCCCAACATTTCATGATGTCAACTGCTCAGCAGTATCCCAGAATCCCCATGGCTGACATGTGCAAAGGGAGTTTTCATGGGAAATTTGATTGTCCCGAACTGATACCAGAGCTATTTAAAGCTCTAATATGAAAGCGATCAGTCCCACTCTCCTCCCGAGGTGAAATACAGTTAATGTGACTTGTAGTTAGTCTCAGGAGGGCAGTAGGACTGGTGATTGTCATATCAGCACTTCAAGTAGATCTTATATTTTATTTATTTATTGAAATGTTTCATCAGGAAGGCACGCTGAGCAACAAGTTGCTTGTCTCCTGGTGCGACCTGGGGGGTAGGGGACAATGGGACAGAATACAGAGAAATGTTACAATGCTGGAATACAATTTGCTTACGTGCATACAATGAGAGCAGGAGGGATTACAGGTGGACAACACTGGCTAACAATGCAACAGTTAACTGTAGCAGATATGAAGACATGTATAGCAAACTGGCAACAGTTGGTGATGGTAACACTGGAGCACATATAATAACTTGGCAACAGAATGTAGCACTAGATGGTAAGATGACACAATAGTAATTGGCAGCCATTAGTGTAACATAGATATTCAAGATTTACAGTGATTGGAGTAAAGAGAGGAAGAATGGAAGGAGGGAACGAAAAATTGCAGAGGGCAGACAGGAAGAAGGGAAAGGAAATTTATGGAGACACACAGGCAGAACATGGTTTTCGAGGCAAACAGAAATGACAGGGTGGACTAAAGTGCATATAAGAGGGATATAGGGGTAGGTTATAAGTACGTAATTGAGTGTAGGTGTAGGCCAGTGTTAGGCTATGTCAACCGGAAGGGGGGTAGGAGGAGAGGTGAGGTAGAGTGTGGCAGGGTGATGAGAGAGATGTATTGTAGGTGGGGGTATCCAATGTGGGGGAAGGGAGAAGTTGAAATTCAACAGTGTCCTGTTATCCCTATATGGGCAGGGTGGTGGACAGCCCTACTGGTAGGACACAGGTTATAGGTGATGAGTTATTTATATATAGTGATGCGAGAGAGGGGGGTGTTGGGGGAGGGATGTTGTGGGAGGGGTAGCAGAGGTCAACTATAGTAGGGGGAGTAGTACCCCACCAGTGTGCTGTGTGACCCTGCCTCTACAAGGCAGTGTTCTAGCAGTGACTGAGGGGGTGCAGTAAAAGGAGAAATAGGGGAAAGGCAATAAAGTTGTTACCCACCGTGCGCTATGGATCCTGCCTGCACAAGGCAACGATCGCTCTCACAGGAGGGAGACAGATTAAGAGTAGAGAAAGAAGGGGGAGGAACACTTTACTATATCAATTTGGGACAGCTGAGTATCAAATGGCCAACCTCCCTATTGTTGAAGCCAGCCACAGGGATTCTGGGATGCTGCCAAAAAGGCCATGTGATCTACAGTTAGCCTTAAGAGGGCAGTGGGACAGGTGACCATCACACTGAAGTTTTGTTGTCAACCTGGGACACTTCAATCTGCCATGACTGGCCTGCCTGTTTTGCTGGCATGAGCCACAGGGATTCCAGATGCTGCCAGAGCATTTGGCATCACGAAGTGTTAGAGCAGGGGGCTGGCAGATAAACCTGAATGTCACAACGTATCAATAAGTAGAACGTCGACATTTGCACACAAAATGCAATTTCAAATTGGGGGATCCCCCCCTCACTTACTGTAGGTGTGTGGCTTTTTTAAGCTCCAGAAGTCTCCCATTATTGTCACACTGTTGATTCCCGAAAATGAATTATTTAGCCAGTTATTTTATTCATTGTGTTCAGAAGACCTTTGAACTCAAAAGTCCTTCTTCAAAGGTGTCGACGTCAAACAAGATTGCAAACAACAATTTTAAACTGCTTATTCACGTTTCATACGCTCCTTTACCTAGCCATCAACTTTTGTGTGTCCTTTCCACAGTTCCCCACCCAAGCTTGCAAATGTGATGACAACTTGCACAATTGTTACTTTTCAAACCGTACTTTAAAAAGTCATCCGCAGCCGAAACATAAAAAGTGCAAGTCATGCTTAAAGGTCAAAATCGCCCCATGAGTCCTGTTAGCTCACCAGTTGAAATATTAACAAAAATGCAAATTAAGAAACAGCCATTTACTTCCATGGAGAGCCCCGTAGTGCTCTCCAAAGTAAGACGTTACATGTTTAGCGCACAGGGGCAGGACTCCACTTCTGGAAGTGGAAGGGATCCGGCTGCCAGCTCCAGTGAAGCTAAAGACTCTGACTCCATATCCCTATTAGAGATGATTTCAGATCATTTGACAAACCGTTACCTTCTGGACAATGTGAAATGACAGGTATGCGGCGGGTGGAATTTTTATTCCATATTTGTGCCAAAATAGCTTAATGCTCCTTTTAGTTCCTTGCGCCACATTGATACTTTTAAGAAGGACTTAATAAAATGTTTGAATGACCAGTCTGAGTGTAATTGTTTTCACTGATGTCTTATGTATTTTTTAACCTCCAAAAACAGTGGAACAGAGAAGAGGAACTCAATGAGAAAGCCCATGGGAATGGCTGGGAAGCTGACTGAGTATTGTACTTCATTTTGGTGGACCCCAGAGGGAGGGAAGGTGCTCATTTGGAGGGCCCATGGCAGAAGAAGTAGCCATAATGCAGCTGTGCAGATGCACTCACCCAGACAGCTGACTAACTGTTGATGATAAAGCCAGGTATGTTCCAAGGGGCAGGAAGGATACATCCTATTGTAACCCCCCTGCAAATGGGGGTTCCCAAAAGACTTCCAGGAGCTTGCTTGAATGCTCCAAGCCTGAATGGTGTTTGGCGTTTAAGCCACTTATCAGTGAGTGTTTTTAGAGCCTCTGGTACTGTCTCTTTAAGAGCTGTCTGCTTGCAGACATAATTAGTTTGTATGGGGACTGTGTGTTTTTTGATTGAGTACCACTCAAGCTGCTGCTAATTCACTCCATTTTGCAGTCACTAGAGTGCAAAGGGAACCTATCTGAAAGATGTAACTGTTTGCCAGAAACCATTTAGAGTGATAATGAAATTACAGTTTGTCTAACCTGCTTTCTTTTGCAGTCAGAACAGTGTCTGCCTAGTTCCCATTCTGGTTTTGAACTGCTGAACTGGACCAATCAGTGTGGGGTAAGCTAGCTCTAAAATGGTGCCTTGGGCCGAATCAGAACTTGGACTCATAATCTGAGCCAGCCAC
The DNA here is from genome assembly GCA_016271365.2 of Neoceratodus forsteri. NCBI lineage: Eukaryota > Metazoa > Chordata > Ceratodontiformes > Ceratodontidae > Neoceratodus > Neoceratodus forsteri. Next base: position 160,218,091 of record CM057459.1, on the reverse strand, counting down.
AAGAGGATTGTATGGGCAGTGACTCTGGAGATGTAGTTTAGACTTCAGTGCCTTTTTGGACCAACAGCAGCAGTCTATTGTGGTGACAGCCAATCCAGTCAAGAACTGGGAGGAACTCAAAGGAAGTGCCGGTTTTGTCGGTTGGAGTTTCAGTTGAGCTTTGGCAGTGAAGAAGGAAGGAGCCCTGTGCTTTTTCAGTGTGCAGTTTTAGTCAAAAAGCGTGTGTAAGGCCCAGAGTTCGGTCTGCAGCTTGTGTAACTGCTTGTTAGGACTGAATCTGTCCTGTGAAAAGAATCAAAGGATCTCTGAAGAGTAGAAACCAGGCTCACCCTGTAGAAGACTGGAAAAAATGTTGAATTGCACTCGGTCTGTCAGGAACTGAATCTGCTGTGTGTTCTCCGGGTATTGTGCAATATCCGCGACCGGGGATAGAAGAAGCAGCCTACCTGGTATAAGTACTTTCTTTTTACCATATAAATGTGTGAAGAGTTTAGGTGGAGCTCAAGAGTAGCCCTGCTGACGTTGAAGGACCCTATCTTGTTTGGAGGTCGTGAGTACTAATTCAGGGTCGCTCCCTGTTGAATTGCCACATTAAATCCAAATGGAATTACTGTACTGCTGACTGTTTAATTCTCCTTTTCTCTGTGTGAAAGGGCCCTACCAGCTGCCACGGTTTGGACTAGCCCACTAGGGCTTGGGTACCCAGGGACAGTAACTGGTAGGGATAGGCCTCGTGCACAGAGCCATAAGTAGATTATTAGGTGATAAGCTAATTAACCTGATTTCCCCTGTCCTTGTTATATCCCCTAAATAAATCAGAGCTGCTTGTTTCTGAAAGTTATACTGCCTGAGGTATTTGTCTATGTTAAAGTACTGTACTGTGATTGTTGCACTGTATCTCATTTCACAGGAGGTCCCAGTGCGGAACCAGTCCTGGGGGTAAGTGTGTATACTGTGAAGGTAATTCTGATATATAATTGTGGGCCACTAGTGGAAGAAAGGGGGTTGCAGTGTCCCAGAGGGCTGTGACCAAGATTAGTTTAACTATTGCAAACCCTGACCTCTGGGTGGAGGCACCGCCATTGGATCCAGGCCCCTCAACCTGTTAGTGGCAAATCAGGCAGGGGTAGTAGCCCCTGGGATAGCGCCATCTACGGGTTACATCTTGGAGGCTCACCGCTGGGATTGTGTGTCCTCTAGTTGGCCATATTACGAACCACTGTTTAAGAAAAAAATGGGTACCCGACAGAAGTGGCTGTGCACCGGCTGGTGGGTGGTGTACTGGGGAGGAGATCGACCCCAAATGCTATGCTTATCCTGGACATCCCCTGGGTATCAATACGGACACTGTGCAGGGAGTACTTTCCAAGGTGGAAGGTTTACAAAACCCTGTGGTGGTGGTGGGGCATGCTAATCTGCTCACCCACACTTTCCTGGCCTAGTAGAGTTTAAGGATCCCATAGATAGCTCCAAAGTGCCACAGACCATTACCCCAGAGGAGCCCTCACTGCTTGGAGGAGATAACTAAGGACAGTAAAGACCCGGGGGAATCAGCCCCCACCACTATCTGAAACTTTGAGGAGAATTTGCTAAATGGTTGCTGGGAGAAGGGAAAACTGTGGAGGACTTGAAGAAACTATTCTTGCCACCTGGGGTGTTCTCCCCAACACCCTCTCCTGCTCCAGTGCCCATGTGGTGGCTGAACCAATGCAGACTCCTATTTCTGCACCTGCCATTAGTCACGACTCTTACCGAGGTTGAGGATCTTCTCTGGCACCCTCCCACCCCCCAAGGAGGATGACTGGAGACCTGGATAGACTATGTTGCCCCAAGTGCTAGAATGGCAATGCCGGAAGGCGAAAAGTGAAAGAGGGTTAGTGAGCCTCCGAGGTCCCTGCCCTGGCTACCATCCATGCTAAGCGGGCCAGTAACCTGAAGCGACTCCAGGCCTATCTTGAGGCCTTGGAGGATGTGTATGGGAGCCCAGATTCTGATGAGGACCTATGGTGGAGATAAGAAATGCACAACAGTACCAAGGGAGTTGTTGTCTGTGTATGTCTCTCGGCTGGAAAAATTGTTGCAAGAATGCCTCAGAAAGGGTAGTTTGCCAGCGATTGAACTGGACCAACCAGACTGGACAGAATCCTTAAGTCTGCCTTCTCAGAACTGCTGTTGCTTCAGTTAGCCTGGCAAATCGATGAGTCCCTCTGGAAAAGTCGGCGACCTCGGGAGGACCTGCACCAACAGCTCAGACCCAGTGACTGAGGTGACCCATCAAGTGAAGTTCAGGGCAGAGGTTGACAGTCCAATGAGTGCCTCTGACAAGAAAAAAAGATATGTACAATGGGAAATGAACTGTTGAGAGATCACGAGAATTCAAAAACAGTCGTCCCTTTATGAGACGCGCAAAATACAGACCCCTGAACCTATATCAGACTGCATCTGCTGGGGTGAAGTACACACCCATGTATCTCCTGCTGATAACAGCTCAGAACACGATTCATACGACCATGAAGTGGAGAAACTGGCCGAGATGTCTCCAAATGTATCATCCATGATGGAGATGGCTGGGTTCAGTTGTGTCCCGCCCTGGCTCCCAGTGTGGCGCCTCGGCCAGCTCAAACTCCAGAAACATGTTTTGCTATAATTGTGGGAAAGATGGGCACATGAAAGGAATGCCGGTCCCCGAGACACTGACAAAGAGTGCATATAGGCTACAAGGGCTCGGAGACAGAAATCAGTGGTTAAGAGGTGCAGATGTCCCATGAGGGCACCAAAATGCTAACTCACGTCCTTTCTCGAAGGTCAGTCGCCCCAGGCCCCACTATTGCCTCCCAGACTGGTCCAAAGTGGGTCCCTCCATGAGACACTGTAAAGGTGAATGGAGTGTCTACAAGAGCTGTATGTGATGAGCAGGCTGGCTCCCAAGTGACAGTGTATGTTCAGGATTGGTTATCAGAAGCATTTGTCAAGCAGTACCCTTACAATACGTAGAAGGGACTGCATGTATCAGGGTTAAAGTGAAAGCCCTACCCCTATTCAGGAATATCGAATTTGGCTGGCTTTCCCCACCTCCGTGGCTGGGTGGCGAACAAGTAGAGACCTAGCCTTAGTATGTATCCCCACTGGACTGTATGATGATGTCCCTTTGTTGATTGGAACAAATGCTCATATGTTCAGGAACTGGCACAGGTTGTATATATGAAAAACAGGGTCAAAAGAAGTAGAGCTTTCAAGAGTTCGGCTTTAATTAAGAGGCCTATGAGGCACAGAGATGCTGAAAAACAGAACCAGAAGACGTTCAATTTTGGAAGGGATCTGGTCTCTGATCCTGGCGCCAAATGCAGAGTGTACCGCCTACAGGAGGTCCATATCAGAAGGATGTTAAGAATAAAATATTAATGTTGGATGCACCAGGCAATGGAAAAGTGCCAGAGGGACTGCTGGTCAAGCCTAGTATTTTGCCCATAGAGACCATGCTTACCAGAAAGGTAATGGTCCAAGTTCATAATGTGTCTGAAAGAGACATTCGAGGTAAACAGAAAGTTGCATCCTGGCTAATGTGCATTCTGCAAGACACTGCAATTACTGGCAGCAAGAGTTCAGGAAGAATGACAAATGCGACCTGACTTACTTTGATTTCAGCGACTCGCCCAGCCAGGAATGGAAAGAAGAGGATCAGTGAAGCTTGCCCAGAGAGACCAGGTGTTTTCTTTAAAGGAATACGAGGATGCAGGATCGTGCAAGAGCTGGGCACAATATCGGACCGATGAACCATTTAAGTGAGAGGTCTCGACGCCTGGCACCTGCTGACATGAGGCGATGTGGGGCAGCATCTAGAGATGTGTGCTGCTGGTGTAGCCACAGAAGTCAGAAAGCCCATGTCGTCCCCATTGTATGAGTGAGGAAAAAGAATGGAACAGTAAAGATGTGTGTGGATTATCGCACCTTAAACTGGCGGACTATCCTGATCAGTACACAATACCCCGCATTCAGGATGCTTTGGACTGCCTAAGCAGGGAGCAAGTGGTTCTCTGCTGGATCTCCGCGAGCGGGTGCTACCAGATCACGATGGCCCCAGGACACGTGAGAGACCTTTATCATCGCTTAGCTTCTATGAATTCATGAGGATGCCTCAAGGGTTCAGTTTTACTACCACTTTTCAGCGATTGATGGGCGTGCAGTGGGGGACATGAACTTACTAGAGTGCCTGGTATACCTAGATGATGTCATTGTGTTTGGCAGCTCACTGGAGGAACATGAGGCAGATTATTTAAAGTATTGGACTGACTGGAGGACTTTGGCCTTAAACTGTCCATTGATAAGTGTCAATTCTTTCAAACATCAGTAAAGTATGTGGGACACATAGTATCCACGAGGAATAAGAGACCGACCCAAGTAAAGTTGAGGCCTTGACCACCTGGCCCGGCCAAAAATCTAAAAGAACTGCAAAGATTCCTGGGATTCTGTGGGTTATGTCGGCGCTTCATCAAGGACTATTCAAGAGTGATCCGCCCTTTAGTAACCTTATACTCAAGTATATCCCCAATCCACAAAAATACCAAAGTCAAGCGTCCCTCAAGACTGAAAGAGTGTATTTTTCATCCAGTGAAGTATTGAGAACCGCTTGGACTCTGATTGTGAGACTCTTTCATGGATCATATCAACTTACCCATGCTCCAGTGCTGGCCTATGCCGATCCAAGAAAACCTTACGTCCTGCACACTGATGCTAGCTTGCAGGGGTTGGGGGCTGTGTTGTACCAGGAGGCGAGAAATGGCCTGAGACCAGTGGCCTTTGCCACAGTAGAACCCTGACCCATCCGAAAAGAACTATCCTGTACATAAGTTAGAGTTCCTAGCTTTGAAGTAGGGCTATTGTTGACCAATTCCATGAGTACTTGTATAGAGCTAAAATACTAGTAAAAACTGACAATAATCCTTTGACCTATGTGCAGACCTCCAGCTAAGTTGGATACCACTGGCCATAGGTGACTTTCTGCATTATCTACATATGACTATGCTCTCGAATACCGAACAGGTCTGAACCACATAGATGCTGATACTCTCTCCGAGGAGGCCTGTTTCCCAGAATGATTGGGTCCGATTGGCAGAACCTTGACATTCGGGCACTCTGCGAAGTTTGACAAGGGAGGAACAAAAAATGTCCACAGACATGATGGACTGCATAGTGGATTGCTTGGGACCTCTGTAGATTGCATACCTGCTGCTTATAGCCACTTTTCTACAATAGACATTGGTGCACTGCCTCAGCTGGACAATGACAGTATTAGTGAGCTCAATCCCAGCGATCCCATGATCAAAGCAGCTTTAGAAGCCTCTATGCTTGAAAAGATGTGTACAAATTACGCTCCACTGATTTGAGAACTGCACTATTATACAAAGAAGGTCCTAAGTTGAAACTGATCAATAAACTGTTATACAGAGAAACAGTAGACAGAGGGGACAAGTAGACAAACAACAACTAGTGCTGCCCACTGCCTTCGAGACTCAGTACTGAGGTCCTTGCACAACCACATGGGGCACCTTGGTATAGACAGAACACTTGACTTGGTGAGATCCAGATTCTATTGGCCTAAGATGGGGGCTGATGTGGAGCAACACATTCAACTTGTAGTCGCTGCTTACAGAGGAAAGCTTTGCCCCAGAGGGCTGCCCCTTGTTAACATCACCACCAGTGCACCCATGGAGCTGGTCTGTATTGATTTTCTGAGTTTGGAGTCAGATCAAAGAAATATCAGTAATGTGCTGGTGGTCACTGACCATTTCACGAGATATGCCCAAGCTTTCCCCACCAAAGACCAGAAAGCATCCACTGTGGCCAAAGTACTTGTTGAAAACTTTTTTGTTCACTATGGGGCTCCACAAAGAATCCATTCTGATCAAGGGAGAGACTTTGAGAGTCGTCTGATTAAAGAGATGCTTTCTCTGTGGGGAGTGCGAAAGTCCAGAACCACTCCTTACCACCCCCAGGGGGACCCACAGCCTGAACGTTTCAACCGCACTTTGCTAGATATGCTAGGCACCTTGCACCCAAAGGACAAGCCTAGATGGAGCCAACAAATTAGCACCCTGGTACATGCTTATAACTGCACCAAAAGTGATGCCACTGGATTCTCCCCCTACTGCCTGATGTTTGGAAGAGAAGCTCGACTACCAGTAGATGTGTGTTTTGGGGTCTCTCCTGATGGGTTCAAGCTGACAACTATTTACAGTATGTGCAAAGTTAAAGGCCCAGCTAACTCATGCGTACCAACTGGCTCAAACCATGGCTGCAAAAGAAATCTGGCCAACAAAGAAAGGTATGATAAAAGGTGAAAGCACAGGAACTCCAGGAGGGAGATCGGTATTGCTAAGAAATCTGGGACTGCATGGCAAGCACAAGATTGCTGACAGATGGCACCATCTCCCTCACATTGTAGTGGGCAAACTAGATGATCTGCCAGTGTACAAAGTAAGGCCTGAGAATAATTCAAAAGATGTAAAAACAATGCATAGAAATCATTTACTGCCCATTGGACAAATCTTAATTGAGTCTGAGCCCTAGAAGATGCTCCTCTGGACCAGTGACTAGAGCTGCTACTAAGAAAAAGATCAAGAAAGTCTGCACCTACAGAAGCAAAGTTAAAGTGTTCCCTCCACAAGTCCCAGTTGAGCATGACTGTCAGTCCATATCGGAAGAAAGTGAGAGTGACTTTGAATACTATCCTTCTTCTGAACTGAGTCAATTGTTTCGAGGCAATCCCTAGTCAATACTGGAGATGAAGCTGGGCCTTCTGGACTGTCCAAGCCCCAGCTTCGTCCCTGGAGCCAATGCTCCCAGAAAGTGTAGTGCAAAGCATCAGATCAGATGAAATGGAATCATTGTGCATGGTTGAACTGTTTGAGCTTTCAGGGAGGAAAATGATGGATTGGGTCAGACTGGTGATACACCAGAACAAAAGAGTATTTTGAGTGCCCTGACAGTCCACTGCCAGTGTCCGAAAGCTCTCCTCACGAGCCAAATGTTGTGGACTCAGAAACTGTAACTCCTGGAGCTGAAAGTGCCCCAAGTTCTAGCCTCTCTACCCCATGGAGACTCCCTGACAAGTGAGGACAATGCTGAAAATGAGGCTCAGAGTGCAGAGACTATAACAGTTCCCCTAGAAAGACTGGTCGAGCTGTAAAGCCTGTGGTGCACCTCAGTTATGATTCCCTGGGCCGGCCAGTGGATCTGCCTCTCAATGTTGTCCATAAAGGAGTGTATGTGTCCCCGAGCTCATTGCCCAAACTGAGCATCAGTGCTAACTCCAAGTTACTTGTGTTGCCCTCTAAGTATGGTGCCCTTGCCCCGTCCAGCCCCAAGGTAACTGATAGGGAAGGGCTCCCTCTCTTCAGGTTTCATGTACAAGAGGTAATAACTTGAGTTATGGTACAATGTGTATGTAATACAGTGTAAAGAGTGACGTACTGCAATGTTTCAGAAATGTGTTCTTGGTAAAATGATATATTGACTGATGATTACCGTCGAGCCTAATGCAAATGTATATGGTTGCAGTTAAAACTTATGGGGGTACTTGCTTGACGCGGACGTCAAGTTTTCCCAGGCCAGGAAGGGTGTAACCCCCCTGCAAATGGGGGTTCCCAAAAGACTTCCAGGAGCTTGCTTGAATGCTCCATGCCTGAATGGTGTTTGGCGTTTAAGCCACTTATCAGTGAGTGTTTTTAGAGCCTCTGGTACTGTCTCTTTAAGAGCTGTCTGCTTGCAGACATAATTAGTTTGTATGGGGGACTGTGTGTTTCTTTGATTGAGTACCACTCAAGCTGCTGCCAATTCACTCCATTTTTGCAGTCACTAGGAGTGCAAAGGGAACCTATCTGAAAGATGTAACTGTTTGCCAGAAACCATTTAGAGTGACAATGAAATTACAGTTTGTCTAACCTGCTTTCTTTTGCAGTCAGAACAGTGTCTGCCTAGTTCCCCATTCTGGTTTTGAGCTGCTGAACTGGACCAATCAGTGTGGGTAAGCTAGCTCTAAAATGGTGCCTTGGGCAGAATCAGAACTTGGACTCATAATCTGAGCCAGCCACAAGAGGATTGTATGGGCAGTGACTCTGGGAGATGTAGTTTAGACTTCAGTGCCTTTTTGGACCAACAGCAGCAGTCTATTGTGAGTGACAGCCAATCCAGTCAAGAACTGGGAGGAACTCAAAGGAAGTGCCCGGTTTTGTCAGTTGGAGTTTCAGTTGAGCTTTGGCAGTGAAGAAGGAAGGAGCCCTGTGCTTTTTCAGTGTGCAGTTTTAGTCAAAAAACGTGTGTAAGGCCCAGAGTTCCGGTCTGCAGCTTGTGTAACTGCTTGTTAGGACTGAATCCGTCCTGTGAAAAGAATCAAAGGATCTCTGAAGAGTAGAAACCAGGCTCACCCTGTAGAAGACTGGAAAAATTGTTGAATTGCACTCGGTCTGTCAGGAACTGAATCTGCTGTGTGTTCTCCCGGGTATTGTGCGTGTCCTTGATCGGGATAGAGAAGCAGCCTACCTGGTATAGTACTTTCTTTTTCACCATATAAATGTGTGAAGAGTTTGCTACAAGAGTAGCCCTGCTGACGTTGAAGGACCCTATCTTGTTTGGAGGTCAGAGTACTAATTCAGGGTCGCTCCTGTTGAATTGCCACTTAAATCCAAATGGAATTACTGTACTGCTGACTGTTTAATTCTCCTTTTCTCTGTGTGAAGGACCCCTACCAGCTGCCACGGTTTGGACTAGCCACTAGGGCTTGGGTACCCAGGGACAGTAACTGGTAGGGATAGGCCTGTGCACAGAGCCATAGGTGAATTATTAGAGTGATAAGCTAATTAACCTGATTTCCCCTGTCCTTGTTATATCCCCTAAATAAATCAGAGCTGCTTGTTTCAGCAAAGTTATACTGCCTGAGGTATTTGTCTATGTTAAAGTACTGTACTGTGATTGTTGCACTGTATCTCATTTCACAGGAGGTCCCAGTGCCTGAACCAGTCCTGGGGGTAAGTGTATACTGTGAAGGTAATTCTGATATATTGTGTGGGCCACTAGTGGGAAGAAAGGGGGGTTGCAGTGTCCCAGAGGGCTGTGACCAAGTTAGTTTAACTATTGCAAACCCTGACCTCTGGGTGGAGGCGGATCCAGGCCCCTCAACCTGTTAGTGGCAAATCAGGCAGGGGTAGTAGCCCCTGGGATAGCGCCATCTACGGGTTACACTATGATAACAGTGGAGCTAAAGGAACAACTGGTGGGACCACTTGCAGTAATCTTTCAGGAGTCTGTGCAGATTGGTTTGGTACCGGAAGACTAGAAAGTGGCCAATGTGGCCCCCATATTTATGAAGGGGGCAAGGTCTAACCTCAGCAATTACAGGCTGGTCAGCCTTACATCAGTGCTGGGCAAGCTCCTGGAAGTCACTAGCAAGGAAAGATTAATGGAGCATTTTTTTAGGCCACAGTTCTTGCCCCCTCTTAACAGGCTTTATGAAGGGGCAATTACGCCAAACCAACCTGGTCGTCTTCTTCAAGGGGGTGACTGGGGGGGAAGGAGGATAGCGGACGGCTGTAGAGATAGTCTGTCTAGCCTTCAGCATGGCCTTTGACACTGTCACATGACAAACTTCTGGGAAAAGCATGCCAGTGTGGTATATATGAGGCACATACAAGGTGGATTGCTAACTAGCTTGGGGGCAGAAAGCAGAGGGTCTCTAATAGGCTGCTTAAATTCATGGATGACATTTAGCTGGACATGGTGGTGGACTTCCTTGACAGTGGGCACCAACTTCAGGAAGACCTGCACAAACTGAGCTAGTGGTCAGACTCCTGTAGACTCTAATTCAATGCAGACAGTTGCAGGGTGCTACACCTGAGGAGGAAAATCAGAGGTCAGGCCTACACATGCTGCGGGGCTCCTCTTGCTGCAGTGGAGAGAAAAAGGACCAGAACAGAAAAGGGCAAGGGACTGAAGTATGGAGAGCAGTGTGCGGCTACTGTCGAGACCTGGCAAAGTGCTGGGGTGCATCAAAAGAAGGTGTCCAGCAAAGCAGGGGAAGAAACCCTGCCACTTTACAAGGCCCTGGGTAGGCTTTACCTGAAGAACTGTGTGCAGTTCTGGGCTCCTCAATATAGATGCTAAGGCAATCAAAATGATGCAATGCTGGCCAGCCCTTCAGCACAGCAGTAGCACTACCACTTGCAATGCTGGTGACTCGGGTTCGCTAGCGAGCCCGGGTCGTCAGAGCATCGGCCGGGGGGTAGAAGGATTGAGCACCCAATGGGCCGTTCTCCTTCTCCAGGTGGGGTGGGCAGCACTTCTTGCTGCAATACCACCACCACCACCTGGGTAACCATGGGTGGTGATGGTGCAGCAGAGGAGGCAGGAAATAAGGGAGGGGCAGATGGCGGTCGAGAACCGGAGCACAGGTGTGTCTCCACGTGCCTCCAGTTCATTGGTCCTCCCTGCGTGTGGATGTCTGGAGGCAGGGAGAACAAGGAAAAACAACCCACGACTGCACCAGTAGATGGGTCTCTGGCACTGCAACTTCAGTGCACGCTTCCTCCTGAGGAATGGAGGAGTAAGTAGGGGCTCCCCCACCCCAATCGGGGGGGTAATCTGGGGGCTCGTGAATCCACGGGAGGCAGGGCACCAACAGGAGCTGGCATGAGTGCATGAAGACCCTGAAGAGAGGAGCGGTCGTGGAGAGAAGGGGGCATAAAGAGTAAGTAAAAAAAAAAAAGATGCAATGCTGGGCCACCAAAATAATCAGGGGTGTGAGGGACAAAAGGTATGAAGAGAGGTGCTGGAGGCCCTTAACATGTTCACCCTGGAGAGAAGGAGGCTGAGAGGGGACATGATCTCAGTCTTCTGCTTACTTAAGGGTATCTACAACACTGTCCAGTCCAAGATGTTTGATCTGGTGTCTTCCAGCAGGATTCAAGTCAGTGCCAGAAGCTCAGAGGTGCTAAATTCAGGGGTAACATTAGGAGCCACTTTTGGTCCCTAAAGAAGCTGAATCTATGGCACAGCCTACCAGTGGAGACGATGGCCATGAAGACAGTACAGGCTTTCAAGGTAAGCCTGAACACATTTCTACTTACCAAGGCAGCCACAGGGTAGTAATAGCCTGTGGGTATGGAATCCCTATAAATTAGTACATTTGTAGGGCCAGAACTAGGATGCCATGTGACGGGAGACCTCTTTGGCAAGCTGGTGACTCGGGTTCACATCACGAGCCTGGGATGGCTTAAGCAGAGGCCGATAGGGAGGGTAAAAGAGCATTCATGCACATGCTTGCTTCTATAGATGCAGCAAAAAAGATGTATGTGGGTTGCTGCTATAATCCCCCTCGAGGACGCCCAGCAGGTCTCACTGCCCACCTTGAAGGGATGGTAAGCCTCTCCCCCGCCAGGGACACCATCCTCCTTGAGGATTTCAACCTGGACCGGCTTAACGCCCTGGAACCTGATTACTCTAACCAACTCAAGCACCATAACCTAGTCCAAATTATCACAATCCCCATCAGGCACAACCCTAGTACCCAAAATCATAAACTTCTTGACTGGGTAATCACCAATAGAGAGGACAGGGTGCTCCTATCGGGCACTCTGTCCGATGCCATTAGCATTCACTCCCCACCTACCAGGTCTGGGCCTCTAAGACCAAGCGCCCACTCCCCCAAACTACTCTCCTTCCATAATTTCAATCACCCAGACATCCCCCCTCCCTCCTTCACGATGTTCAGGCGACAAAATGATCAGCCTTCAACACCCTCTCTGACGTGTCTGAGGCTGAGTGTTTCTTCACAACCACACTCTTCCATCTCCAAATTCAACATTTCGCCCTGACTACTCGCCGAGTTAGGGGTGGCTGTACGTGCTGGTTTACCAAATATCTCCTGGCTATGATGAGGGAAAGGCATAAGCTATGGCTAGCCTACAAAAAAGCCCCATCCCCGATGGAACGAATACCGGCAGCTACGAAACCTTTGTAAACAGTCAGCCCTTGCCAAAAAGCGTGCCTTATTTCAGGGCAAAGGGATAGTCTTCGTGACTCCCATCGCTTCTGGGGCGAGGTTAGCTCATTACTCAACCCACGCACTCATAACTCAATTATTCACTTTGACATTCCCTACAGATGTCTGGCTGACCCTGTTGGACAAGGATTCCTCGTCTGGCCAGCTGGTTGTGAAATCTTCATGACCAGATGGCCAGACCGGGAATCCTTGTCTATTGGCCATTTTCCCTTGTATGCCATGATGGACAAAGACTGACAGACAAGGAACTTGGCCAGCAGACCAGGATTTACTTGTGGCCATCTGGTCAGCAAAATGGGGATCTTGCCATTTTTTGCCCCATCCTTTATATCCCTGGTGTCTAGTGGCACCCCCACCCCACCCTCAAGCCCTGTATGTTTTTTTTAATAATTTTATTTATCATATCTATATATATATATATTTTTTTTTCCCAGTGGCTTTCTTGCCACTTAGATGCTCAGTGCTAGCCCCCACCATCTGTCCCCCCAAAATCATTGGTGGCAGTAGTATTCCCCCCTTTAGGTCCTCTTTTTTTGCCTGTAAAGAAAAAAAAATCCCTCAATGTATTTTTGCTGCCTGTTACCTGCAGAGAGGAAAACTGTTCATCGCCGCTCACTCCCGCATCACGCACCCAACCACCCACTGTGCACCTACCTCCCAGCACCCCCCTGACGTCGCCCCTGACTGCCATTCACCACAGGAGTTCCCAGGTTCGAGAGCTGCTCTGCTGATCAAAGACACATCTTGCTGCTGGAACCAGCAACTGCAATCTGAACTGAGGTAAATGCGGTCCTATGTATTTCAAAGGGGGCGGGTTCAATGTTCGGCCATAACTTGGCCATTTTTTTGAGATGTTGTCCCAACCTTTTCAACATGGACTTCCTGGGGACGCTAACTCATGAATACCTATGACTGTCATTAGGCAATTCTCGCTGGAAAGGTGATTTTGCAGTCAGTTGGTGAAATCACCTTTCCGGTGGGATTTGCATAATGACACTCATATTGTTCATCAGATGGCATCATAAGAAGGCTATGTTGAAAATTTGGGGTCAAAATTTAAAAAAATGGCTGCGTTATGAGCATTTGTTGCTATCTCGCTACGCACGCTCATAACTGGAAATCTTCTATACTGACACCCCATATTTTCAGCATAGGGGTAATATTACCCCACCTCATGTATGTGAAAGCTGTCATTTTTCAAATCCTGGCCAAAATGTGTTCTTGCACTTGTGGCACAGAATGGTGTGGTGGTTGTGCAGAATTACGTTTTGGTGGGGATTTGACAATCTTCTATACTGGGTACATACAGTGAGGTCATAAGAAGGCTATGCTGGAAATTTGGGGTCAAATAAGGATACTGTTGCACTATCTCAATGGAGGGATGGGAGAGCAGGGTCCTTTGGACCCTGCACTCCCATTGTCATATAAGGATACTGTTATACTATCTTGATAGAGGGATGGGAGCCGAGGGTCTGAAGGACCCTGCACTCTTACCGTGCAATGAAGACACTGTTATAGTGGACCCTGCAGTTCCTGTCATGCTCAGTGGGTCACTGGGGGTAATGTGTTCAGTTTGAGAATAAAGATGGATGTAAGTGAGTTCCTGTGTGTCTGAGCCCATCTGTCTACCCCAGATTATCACACCAGTGATTACTATGCAGTGTGGTTTAACATTGAAACGGGAAAAGAGGCAAACCACATGAGGATGAGGGTCTGGGACTTTAGAAGGGTAGATTTTAAAGAAATGGGAGTCTGCCTCAGAAACTGTCTCATGGAGAGGACTGCCAAAGAGGGTTAGATGTACAGTAAGGGAAAAATAAGGAAGGGTATAATTAAGGCAACCAGCCTGTCTGTGAAGGAAGTGAGTACATGCAGAAGTAAGAAGAGACCACTATGGTTCTCCAAGGAAGTGACCAAGGTGGTGAAGGAAAAGAATGTGGCATTCAGGAGGTATAAGGAAACACAGGAGAAGGAGGATGGGAATATATATCAAGTAAAACAGAGGGAAGCAGGAAAGGCAGTGAGGGCAGCAAAGGCACAGACAGAGGAAAGGATAGCCAAGGTGGTAGCTAAAGGGGTAAGACTTTCTTCAGGTACATAAGTGAGAAGAGGAAGGCAAGGGGTCCCTCCTTGAGCTGTGAGGAAAAGAAGGGCAGCGGTAGAGGACCAAGAAAAAAGAAGACATTCCTAACTGGAGCCTAACAATGGATAAACCCATTGTTTCTCCTAGTACAGAGATACCTGTCTAACTACAAAGGGTTAACGGGTACTTCTGTTCAGTCTTCACAGTGAAGGGGGGGATCGACCACCAGGGAGCAGCAGGAACAAAATGGAAGGTGGATCCAAGTCCATTTTCAGAGGAAAGAGTCCTGAAGGGACTTGCAGTTCTGAAAGTGAACAAGTCTATCGGACTGGATGGCATACACCCAAGCGTACTAAAGGAACTCAGGGAGGTGCTAGTTGCCCCGCTGACAACCTTATTCAACAGCTCTCTGGAAGCAGGCATGGTTCCGGAGGACTCAAAGACAGCAGATGTGGTTCCTCTACAAAAGAGCTGCAGAGGTAGGAGGCTACCAACTATAGACTGGTCAGTCTCCTCTTAGTAGTGGGAAAATAATGGAAACCCTGTTAAAGGAAAGGCTGGTAGAGTATCTTGAATCCAATGTGTTGCAAGACCACAGGCAGCATGGATTCATATGGGGAGGTCATGCCAGATGAATCTGACAGATTTCGTCAACTGGGTGATCAGGGACACAGATCGGGGAAGGCAGTGGACATGGCCTAACTGGACTTCAGCAAGGCCTTTGACAGTAGGTCGCTCAGAAAACTGATATAGAAATTAAGCAGTTTGGGGTGGGATTCAAAGTGGTGAACTGGGTTAGACACTGGTTAATGGATAGGAGACAGAGGGTAGTGGTTAACAGCACTCACTCTAATGATGGAAGAGTGACCAGTGGGGTGCCATAGGGCTCAGTACTGGGACCAGCCCTCTTCAATGTCTCAGTAAGTGACACTGTAGAAGAACTGGAAGGGAAGGTATGTGTTTTCAGATACAGTATCACCAAAATCTATAATAGGGTGGATCTTAGGAAGGGGTGGAAAAATGTGTAGGGATCTTTGGAAACTCAAGGAGTGATCATGAACATGGCGGTTCGGGTTCGATGCCAAAAAGTACAAAATCATGCACCTAGGGCATATGAAACCCAGGAGCTGAGTATAGGATGGGGGGAGGTACTGACAGTCACTAACCAGGAAAGGAACCTTGGGGTTATCATAACTGATAACCTCAAAGTGGCAGGACAGTGTGACAAAGCAGTGGGTAGGGCCAGTGGGATGCTGGGATGCATACTGAGAGGTCTTTATAGCAGGAGGAGGGAGGTGGTGTTGCCACTATATCACTCACTGGTGAGATCACACCTGGAGTACTGTATCCAGTTCTGGAGGCTGCACCTCAGAAAGGACCTAGACAGAGTGGAGGCAGCCTAGAAGAGGGCAACTACAATGATGCAGGAGTTGCACCAAAAGCCCTATGAGGAGAGACTCATGTACACCCTAGAAAAGAGAAGTGTGAGAGGGGACATGATGAGGACCTACAAGTACCTCAGAGCGGTAAGTAGGATGCTGGAAGAAAGTCTATTTCACATGAGAAAGAGCTCCAGGACTAGAGGGCATGCAATAAAACTTGGGGAAGGGGGGGAGTTTAAGAGTGCCGTGAGAAAGTACCACTTCACTGAAAGAGTGGTAGAGGCTTGGAATAGACTGCCAGCACAAGTGATGGAGGCCAAAACAGCAGGAGGCTTCAAGCATGCATGGGACAGACATAGAGGAATATTAGTAACTAGGCAAGGAGACCGGAGAATCGCTGGAGACCAGTTAGGGTCTGTGGAGACAGACTAAGCAGGGATCATCTTGGCAGACTGGGTCAGTCACGTGATCTTTTTCTTCTGACAAGTTCTATGTTTCTACAGTGATAGCCATACAAAATTTGATCAGTAGTAAGGTAATGCTGAGGTATACTGAGGCACTCAAGCTGTAAATTGCACTGGTTGTAATGTGATTCTGCCTTAGCATACTTCAGCATTACCTCATTACCTGGTCAATTTTTTGTATGACTACCACTGTATATTAGTTTTTTTAATTACTGATCAAACTTGGTGCTCGGTAAACCCAAACTTTTCTTAAAACAAATCACCAGTGGGATTGACTGTCATACAGTCCCTATGAATTATAATGGGGCCTGGCTGGTCTGCAGTCACTGACTTTCTAAGGCCAGAACAAACCTTTCACGCGCGCATAGCATGTTAGGCTTTTTGACCTCTCCAGCATGATACAGCAGCCTGGATCTAGCACTCTTTATTTCTGTGATGTCATGAATTCTGAATTCCAAAACGCCCCTTAGATTTCACACAACTAATTAAGCATTACCTTCTTCAAGCATGACACAGCCTGAGCTGGTGTAATATATCTTCATTTCACCCCACCCCCCAAAAATCAATTGGTCATCTTTGTCTCGTGCCTATAAATCTAGCTGTCAGCTGGGTTCCTTTTGTTCAGGGGTAGATAACAGAGGCCAAAATGTGCTCTGCTGGCTGCCTGCCGGAAAAACGGTCCATCATGCTGTCTTACACAGTCTGGGCAGTGCCACAATTGCACTGCCACAGCAATTACACTAATTATGCAAATTAGGAAACAAATTAGTTCAAACATGCTCCTGCGGTCTATAGCAATTCAATTATCAGGAAGGGGTCTGCAGTCGCTCAGTTTTAGAGCAACGGGGTTTCTTGTCTCTGGCCAACTTTATGTCCAGTAGCAAGGACAGTATACAACAGCTGCTGCTACATACTCTCTCTCACACACCTAGAAGAGTTGACCATTTCAGGATCACACATATTAGACCTTCTTTTAAGATTCACATTTTAGTGCATGTTTTGAATAGAAAACATTTGTAACATCTCAACCTGCAATCAGCAAAGCATTTTCTCACCTTGTTCACACATGCTAGTTGTCTGTGCTAGTTTTTTTTTATTTATGCAATAAATTCTAACATTCAGGAAAATATTTTTTATACCACTTTGTTGTATGTCTGACTTTTTTCCTAAAACACAAACGATGATGTGAAATAGTATGGCAGTAGATCTAAACAACAAGAAAGCTCTCTGATCTTCTACCTACGTTTTTTTCTTCATCTAACTGTATCTGATTTCCTTGCTGTTTTTACATTTTATTAATCAAAAAGATTGTTTCTGAATAAAGCAGTGGTTTTCTGTACTAATGAAAAAGGTAATTTCTGCATTCTTTTTTCAGCGCTGCACAGAAAAACAGGAAGCTGGCCTGGAATATGAAAGAAAGTAATGGAATTAGGTTTTATAAAGTGCCGTTCATACAAACTGTATTCCAAAGTGCTTTACAATTTATGAGAGAATGTTGCTGCCATCTTCAGTGTGCAGAGCAATGCAAAGAGCACAGAAATGTATGTAAGAGAAATTAGAGAGACATTAAGCCTGTGGGTGGCTAAGTGACTTTCAGAGTCACACAGGAAACAAGTGGCAGTTGTGGGGTTCAAATTCAGGTCACCAGATTCGCAGTTGTGTGCGCTCTGATCAGTAGGCCAAACTGCCTGCCAAGTAATGGGTTTTGCATTACTGTATTCTGTGATGAACTGCAGAATACAGCCAGGTTTACTTCTGAGTTGTCCCCAACTGCAACAGCTGTAGTTTGAGAATGAAAAGCCAGGCTAGTCAAGTGAGCCTGACAGCTCAATAGACAGAGCACCAGGATGGTATTCTGGGGGGGCCTGGCTTCACTTACCTTCACTTGGCCTAGTGGTTAGAGTGTAGAGCTGTAAACCTACAGATCTAGGTTTGAGTCCTATAGCCACCCCTTACTGATTGTGTGACCCCCAGCAAATCATTTAACCTCCCTGTGCTTAACCACCCTGTAGTCTCTATAATTTATCTCTATGCTCTTTGAATCAATCTCTCTACAGCCAGAACTGAACTTCCACCTCAAACATGGTTGCTACCTTTACACTGTAGAAACCTTCAACTGGGCCCTAAAAATAAAACTACCTTAAATATAAAATAAAATAAATTAATTACATGTTATTTACTAGATCATCACACTCTCCTTACACACATAAACAAATTAGAAACATGAAGTATTGTTTATAGTTTTCATTACAACTGTTTCTTTGCTAACAGTGAAAAATCCCCCTTCTGTCTCTACCTGCTCATCAGGGAAATCAGTTCTGCTTTCCCTGACAGTGAGATAATTGAGTCCCTGGCTCTAAAACAGACCTTTGTTGTCTGTGTGTACAGTATGTTAGGAGAGGAACATTCTGCTAGTAGAACTGAGCAGAATGTTGAGTCCCTGTATTCCATGCTAAACATTCCATGATAAACATTCCATTTCTTGAATGTGGGGAAACACGGAGAGGAAAAAAAAAACAGAATGAAGAAAGTAAGCAAAAAATAGAGGACAATGGCTGGGGATCGGGTGATGACCACACTGTAATCACTTCGAGTTGTTGCTAGGGCAACATGATAAACCTTGAGAGCGCAGCTCGAGAGGTTTACTGTAGCCCTAGCAACCATCATCTTTTATAGCGTATGGTCAAAAAAACACTGTTTGCATGCTATGTGTGAGAATTATGGAACTCTGGTGCATTCTTTGTTATGCCACTGTTTGGAAGTTTCGAAGTGTGGTTAACAACTTTTAAAATTCTAAACAGTGCATAACAAAGCTGTGTGACTGCTGATTATGGTGGTCAATAGGCACTTACCATGCATTATTACTATATAAACAAAGAGAAAGGGTGGTAAATGTCTCAGTATGCTGTTTATCTTTTAGGACAGAGTGAGCAGTTCATGATGCTGTCGGTGAGTGTTGCAGTTTTGAACAACGCTCATGCTTGCAGCACCGCGGAACTGAAAAGCCTCTGTTATGGCTTCCTTTGAATTTTGTCTACAGAGTGAGGAGAATGAAATAAAGTAAGGGGGCTACGTGTCATACTTAGAGTGAGGAAAACAGCATTTGTGAATTGTTGTGGCTGGCAGGGGAATATGAAGCTTAAGTGGGCAGGGAGGCATACACTGTATAACACTATAATCTAGCACCTATAGGCGGAAGGACTATTTTATGTTAAAAGCACAGATTCACTTACATTTTTACTTATTTAAAAACGTGTTTCAAAATAAAAAACTGCTTCTAAATATAAAGGGCCATTTTATAAGCGCAATAAGACACTCCGGGGTTGTGCATTACAGTGTGATAACCGCACTCCTAGGTACGACCAGCACTCGGCCTTCAGCCTCATGCCTAACTACACCCCTAGGAGTGTGGTTATCACACAGTAATGCACACCCCATCGTGTCTTATTGCTTACTGATCAGGAACTCCCTAAGTCATGAAAAGAGCTGAAGATAAATAGGGGTTACACAATGGCGGGACTCAAAATATGCAATTTATCTCTACATATGAGGGGGCAAGACCATAACTCATGGGTGGCGAGGCCACAAGTGAGTTATGAAAGTCTTGTCACTTCACAAGTGGAAACAAATTGTATATTATGAGTATGGCCATTGTGTATGGGACAACTGAATCTCCCAAGAAAACCCTCTATTGCATCTGCCATTGTGTACTCAATTTATACATTAGTTTAACAGCTGTAACTTTTTAAATCACCTTTTTGTCTGAAGACTTTTCTGTTTTTCTGTGATTTGGGCTGCTGGCTTCAGTGCTGCATAGCCCTATTATCAGGGAAAATGTATCCCCACTGTTATGTATAAAATCTAATGGGCACGAGAAGCAAACCTTTACGTTTTCTCCAATTACAAACCTAGTTTTGCATCCCTTCCCTCATCTTTATGTATGTAGACTCCACTGCCAAAAGTAGGTCCAGTGACAGGACATGACTGAAGCAACTGCAGATTGCCCCAAGGTCACCATCATCTTTGCCCAGCAATACCCAGCAGGGTGTACATCACTTGAACAGCTGAACCACTACATTTCAGTTAATGCAACACCCTTTTTAGTTCTGCTATATAAAGAATAATGAGACTGTCTAGAGTCATGTAGAAAATCTGCCCTTTTATAGACAGATATCAGGCGTAGAACACAGGGCAGCAAGGATGTCCTGTGTGCTGCTGTTTATTGGCTCAAAAAAACAGTAGTGCCTGTCAGCTGCTGATGGTCTTGCTGAAGTAGAGAGATCTCTCTCTAGTTGTCTGATACATTAGCTATGGTGAGGGCTGAATGGCATCTATCACTAGCTGGTCCAGGGAGAGCTGGTCCAAGAACATATATAAACACAGGAAACAAAGAAAGACCACCCTTGGTCCAGTGAGTTCTCCACGCCCCCCCCAACCAACTTGAAGGGCATAACTATTTATTCACTGGTACACGGCGTGACTTATGTAGGAATATATAATCAATGCAATTGGAATTATGTGTAGGGTGATATGTACCGAGTGTGTTTATACTGAAGTGGGTTAGGGTATGAGTACAGTCAGTTTGAAATCTTGTGCAACACAGGTTTGGCCATTCACTCTCCCTGCCCCTGCTACAGGAGTACCATCCTTTTGAGGTGTCCTGAAGGCACAAGAACCCGTTTGAGGAGGGTTCTTAATCTCGAACTGTTGCATGGATAAGGTCCCCTTATATGGAAGGTACCTCATGGAAGAAACCCACAAATGCAGAGCTAAAGGTGTTCAATAGAATGTTTGAAACACTTGCTTCCCCATAGGGAAAGTGGGAACACGAACAATGAGGGATAAGATACTTGACAGAGAAGCAGCCGATGAGTAATGTAAGGGACAACCATCCAGGCTCAACTCATGGCAGAATTATATTACTATATTATGACCTCCAGCACAGAGGAGAGGAAACCCCCTGTGGAGGAAACCTCAATTCAAGGCCTTAGGTTGCCACCACTCCAGGCTTTTCTGGTAATTCGGTAACCAGCTAAGGCCCACTAGGCACAATGTCTGTTTTCAGGGGCGATCTGGGAGCATCAGGGAGGTTAAGTGACTTACTCAGAGTCACATGGTATGCAAGTGGAAGTTGTGGGAATCAAACCCAGGTCTACTGAATGTACTAAGTTCACTCTCAGCTTGTCACTCTAATCTATAGGCTATACTGCCAGCTTAATATTTTATTTAATTATTAACAACTTTAAAGGAGGACTCAAACCTCCGAAGAGCTGCATCAATTAGAAGAGATGAACTATCTTCTCATTCTGTCTCATATGAGATTTCCACCCTCAGGAAGGTGCTACAAGGTTTAGCCTTGCAAAATGCAGGCTTGCTTGAGGTGCAGTGGGGCAGTGGGCAAGCCAACAACACCCCCCACATAGAGCACAAGAGCATACCGTAAGAGCACACCATTACTAAGCATCCCTTGGACAATGGTTACGTTGCAGTGGTTGTGCAGCTGCTGGCTTCCTGCCCCCCCCCCCATCTTTCTTACCCAGCTGTGCAGTCGCTGCCTTGGGAGTCCCTGCTCCATTTTGGAGTTGTCCTGCTCCTCGTGCCCACCGTCCACTCTGACATGTGGGGATTGCTGTATTTCAACTGCTGGGTGGTCTGCCCAACTCCATTCTCTGGCGGCATCTCCTCCCAGCTCCACCACTCCTGGGTCTTGCTGCCCTCTGTGTTCTGCTTCATGTGGCTATTACTGGTGCACTCATCAAGAGGCTGGCCAGCCCTCTTACAGCCCTTGGCAGGCCCTGTGTTTACTTATTTAGTTTTTATTTACCGGGTAGGGTACAATAGGCAAGTAAATACCTATTTACAGGTATGATCCAGGACAGTACAAGATGCTGGGTGGGGGTGGGTCCTTTTTGCTGTTTTTGCCCCTCCAGTTCTGCCTAGGCCCTGCTCCTGCTGATTTCCAGTCAGGAATGACAACTGTTATGAACCTTTGTGGGTGCTCATGTCCAATTGGTAGTATTTTTCATTTGGCCAGGTTCCCAAGTAACCATTTTTTGCAGGCTACCCTCAAATAGAGGCAGTATAGCGCAGTGGTCTAAGGCTCTGAGCTGCAAATCTGGTGACATCCAGCAGACCAGACCTGGGTTTGAATCCAATAGCTTCCACTTGCATACTGTGGGACCTTGAGCAAGTCACTTAACCTCCTTGTGCTCCCAGGTCGCTCCTGTAAAAAAGCTTTCAGCTTAGTGTGCTATACCTGGTTAAACAACTAAATAAAAAAATGAAATAAAAAAATATTGAGGGTGCTTACATCAACTTTGTGGGTACTTGAACACCCGAGCACCCGTGGAGTTGGCACCTCTGTTTCCAGTTCTTTTCTCTGTGTGTGTGTGTGGGGGGGGGGAGCTGTTCTGCCACTGCCTGCCACCCCACTCCTATTTCTGTGTGGGGGTGGGGTGGCTGGGACTGGTTGCTCTCCCTGCACGCGCCATCATGCTCTGTTCCTGGACTGTAGGGTTCCCCTGCTTCTACTGTACTGCTTTTGTGCTCTGCTCTCTGACCATTGTTCCTCCTCTCCTGTTGCTCCCCCCCAGCTGTTGCCTGGGATTTTCTTATGCTCCTGTATCCTTTCTGCTGATGCTCTGTGGGAGTTTGTGAATGTCGACTTTACCCTGCTACACACTGCTGTGCTCCACCTTTTTAGTTTTGGGCCTTTTTGTCTTTCTATCTGTCTACCCTATTTGGGCCTCGATCTGTTGTTCTACCACCAGGAAAGCACCAAATACTCTGCCAGTTGCTACTCTGTGTGGGGGTTGTGGGTGTCAGTTTTGCCTGCTGGGCTTTGCCTGCCCAGCTTTGCTATGATTGTGCTCCACCTTTGTTGATTTGGGCCTTGCTCCCTTTCTACCTGTCTACCCTACTTGGACCTCAATCTGTTGCTATGTCTGCACCTTCCTCTACTTGTCCTACCACCAAGAAAGTACCTTCGGGCTCATGCCCCAATGACTTTTGGACTTCTTTCTTAGTGACTACTAGAATAATGCCCCAGCACTAGTGGGCTCCTGTCTCAATGACACTCTAGCTTTTCCCCAACAAAAACTGCAGGATTCCATATGCATTGCTTCTTCTGGCATCATACTGCACTAACTGAGCTCCTCCAGGGCTTACTATGCTCACCACAGTGCTCCGTTCCAATAAACCCATGCCAGACCTCTTGTCTGTGCTCTTTCCTTCTAGTGCTACCTCTACTCCTCCTTCTGGAATCATTCAGAGTCTAGTTTGAGTAGAGTAGCTTCAGGGCCCAGTTTGATAGGGACAAGTGGTATTTAAGATGTCTCATTCTCTGCTGTAGACTTTTAGGTCTAGCCCAAACTATTCTGTAGTTCAAGTGTAAGTTTAGTTGTGCTGTAGTTCGATCACAGTGCAGGGGCAAAACCCTCTCTAGCGATTCCTTTGATCATATGACTCCAACCATGTTACACCCTTGACCTACTGAACATAGGAGGTTTTTGAGCAGCTTTTTTGCTTGGCACTGGTTTGTCCACTGCATCTACTATGTACAGGCCTGGTCTCTATGCATAGACATTCCTTTAGTGGGACCTTGCTCCCTAACCACAGGAGTGAGGCCCAAGCACTTAGGGCTTTAGTCATATGACTGCAACTCTGTGACAACCACCTTGGTTTAGGTTTCCTAAGGGTGGGCACTCCTCCATAGAAGAATTCAGATCCTCGCAGGATGCTAATCTTTATTATAGCAGCTGAGCCTCCTTCCTCCAAGCATGTGGCCTTGTCTCTGGGTCTCTTCAATCATACAATATCAACTCTGTGACACCTACAAGGATGATCATTCTGTTATACAGATGAAGTGAGTTCCTACACCCTTCAAAGAATCCCCTTCCTCAGATACACAAAGGCTTATGCCATTTGAGTTGCCAAGTTTTCCTTACCTTCTCCACCTCCAGTTGTTGGTGTTTCCTAGTATGCCCAGACTTAAAAGACAATTGTGTAGCCTGGAGGGATGGCGACTTAAAGCCTTGGATTCCCAGAGGTTTCTTCCATTGGTGTTTTTTCCTCTCCTCCATGTTAAAGGTCATAACCAAGAGATAGGTAGTTTGCATTCATAGTTCATCCACTAAGTCAAGCTGGGATTTGGATGGAGACTCCCTCAATACACCTGTGGCCTTCCCTCGTGTCTTATTGGAATGATGTCTAAATGGTTTCCTATACCTTCCATTCTGAGTTTTTGGGCTTCTTCCTTACTGTACCTTCAGCCAAGGGACCTCACTCCTGCAACATCTCTAGCAGTGAAACCCATCACAAGAGCATGCCATGCCATCATACCCCAAACTGGTAGTAGTCCCTCTGGAACAGACAGCACAAAAGGCCACACATATCAAATAATATTCTCTTCCATGGTTGCTCAAGCATCCTACACACTTAGTTGTCTGCTATACCAGTGAAATGGCAGGCCTGCCTAAGGTTCGGTGGGGCAGTGGTTAACCTTGCCAAGCTGCCCACTGGACACTATAAGAGTGTGCCTTTCACAAGCATCCACTGGACGCTCATTGTGTTGCTCCCGAAATCCACTACTTTCTGGTAGCTCACCTCTCTCCATCTGGGCATCTCTCTTAAGGTACCTACAGCCAAGAGACCTCGCTCCTACAGCAATTCTAGGGGTGGAACCCTCCTCCAGAGGGTTCTGTGCTATCATACCCTGAAAGGGTGGAGGCCACACTATCCAACATGTCCTCTTCAATAACAGCACAAGCACTACCATGTTGCACAAGCATCCTACACACTTCAGTTGTATGCTGGACCAGTGAACCAAAGGAGTCCCTACATGTGATTACTCTACTCCTGGAGAGGTACTTGAAGGGCTAAACCCAAATGCCAAAGAAATGACAGGGTTGCACAATGGACTCCACAGAGAAGAAGACTTGCATTACAGCTGCTTCAGGCATGGCAGCCCAGTTACTCTTCTCTGAAGTATAAGGCCCATAAGTGGAATCACTGGAGCCAAGCCTTTGAGGGCCAAAGCCCAAAGATGGTTTGCAAGTCTAGAGGGGAAGGCCGGTGTTGGGGCAAGTGTCTGGTAGTTGTTGGGGCAAGAGCCAAGTAGTCGGAGCAAATGTCTGAAAATATTATAGTATAATGAAGGTGGAATGTGCAGCACGGTATAAGTGGTGAGCCCCAAGGAAAGCAGAGAATTGGAAGAAGCAGACTGAGGCCAAAAAAATTCCAGATCAAAGCATGGCCGAAGTAACTGATGGCCTAGGCAGCTCCAGCTGAGGCAACTGTAGTTCTAAGGAGGTACATAGTGCTAAGGCAAGGCAGGCAGAACAGCCAGCAACACAAAGGAAGAGAAGGACCCAGGACTACAAAAGGAGAGGGAAGGACATTTGGGGAGAAAGCAGCAGCTGCCACAGCATGCAATAGACAGCTGACCTGACAGCGTAGCAAGGACAGCTATGAAACATGGGCAGAAATGCGTGGCAGCTGGCAGAGAAGGAGGAGGATGAGCTCCAGTGGACTAGCAGGGCAGCACAGAATAAATCCACAGCAGAGAAGCAACAGAAGGGAGCCCATCACACCGAGACAGCAACACAGACCACAGGGGATGCAGAAAGGATATGGGACAGGAGCCAAAAAGTGGCAGCTCCAACAGCAGAAGGACCAAAGCAGCAGGAGAGGCAGAAGAAGCAAAGTTCAGAGCAGCTAGCAGAGGGCAACAACAATGCAGAGGCAAGAGGGCTGAGGGAGTCCTGCTGCAGCTGGTACAATAGTGGGTCCAGAACAGGTAGAACAGCCAAGCACAGAACAAAACAGAGTGCAGCCCAAGGCCAGACAACCACAAGGGTAGGCCAGCACAGACCATTAGGGAGAGGACACTAAACGGAAGCCAATGGAATCAGTTCAGGAAACTGGCAGAAGAAGGAATGTTGTACTGTAAACATGCCAGTGACCTGGAAGTGGAGGGTACCCAGGAGGCCCAGCAAGGCAGAAACAAACAGAAGAAGGCGGTTGCAACAACAAGCCTCAAACTTGCAGGGAAGGTAAAAGGATCTAAGGATGGGGGAGAAATCCAGGAACACAAACTCAGACAGATGCTGAGAAAGCAGCAGTGCTCCAGTGGAGTCAATCCAGGGGAGTGGATTTGTATATAACCAACAGCCATCAACAATGAAAATAAGTGTACAAAAGAAGCTTGGGTATAAGCACAATTTAAACACTGCTTGGTCAGGGAGTATGGTGTATGTTGTCCAATGCCCCACCAAGCTATGGGCATCATTCCTATATTCCCTTTTCCCCTCTAGGTACCGTACTTATCTAGCATCAATTTAAGGTACAGGGACAGTTCCATTGCTGCTACCTTGGAAGTCTGTTCCACAAATCCAACACCCTTTCTGTGAAATACAGTAATATTTTGGAGTATTGTTTCTTTTTTATACCAATATTTTGGTCTCCTTAAGAGTCCTACACAAGGTCCCTCCATCTGGCCCCCTGAAAAAGTCTCTGTTGAGACTAAGCACCATAGCAAATGGGTGGTAGCTCCTTGCTGCACTGAGCCGAGAGTTGAATGGTTTGAATTTCAGCTGCATTTTCCAATTGGAACACCTGTCTGGATTACCTACCAGGACTTTATTTTGCTTGTTCCCTACATCTGGGTGATGGTTTGCAAAGAATGGTGTGCCACTGCATCTGGGCTGGCTCCTGGAGAAAAAGCAAGCATTTTTTTCTCTATATCAGCTACTGGTGTGTCTGTGTGTCACTGGACTGTATTAACTTGTGGTTATTCCTTCTATCTGACACCATTCCCCAACTACAACTGGCACCCATCAAGGAAAACATTATTTTCAGCTGTTGGCTACAACTTTTCAGCTCCCAGCTTGACTTATTCACACTCCCTGAGGGTACCACTGCCAACAATGACTTTCACTTCCAGCCCTTGGCAGGGAGGTGGACCAGAGAAACTCCCCAACATCAGCATGTACCTCCAAGGGGACTTGCTCACCTCTCAGCATGATAGGCAAGCTCTTCCCCAGAGAGCCATGGCCAAACAGGGCAAATTCCTCAAAGTCAGGGGGCAGAGTACAGAAGCCAGAGAAATTCTATATGATATGGCAATGACAGAAATATTATCATATGCGTGGTCCTGACCTCTTTGTAGTACTGCCCCCCCCACCACCACCACCACTGTCAGGACATACCCAGAGGCTGCCTGATGCCACCATATAGCACCATGGATTGACCTGAAGCATTGTCTGCTTTTCTCACTCTGGGAACACTGAGGAGGGAGGGAAGATTACGGAGTGGCACTTCCTAGTCTTGAGGTGGAGATCATCTCCTGCTATAATCAAGCCATCTTGCTGGCCTGCAGCCCTGTTCAGTGCTAGGGATGGTTACAGATGCAGGTCCACTGGCATATGAGTTTGGTTTAGGCTGCTTGGTGTTGGGACAATTTCAAGTACTCACACTATATATCTCGATTTCTGTGCTGTTTTGTCACTGTTCAATATCTTCTACTGCTGTCACTGCTATGGCATTCAAGAGGAATAAATAAATTAGGCATTTCAATGGCACTAGGTCAAAATGCCGAAAACAAGAACAGCACCATCAACAACCACGCTGCTAAAACAGCTCTATCAAAAATGTCACCAGTACAAAACACCGTGGGACAAAACAGGGCCAATGGTAGCAGTCTAAAACCACACTGACAACTGCTATCATGGCTAAAAAAACAAAATGTACACTTTATTTTTATGGGGGGCTATGCCTGCCATACCACCTGTAACTAAAATAACCAACTATAGGCGGTGGGGTGGGGCAGAATTCAGGGAATGGGTAGAAACTTGGGGGGTGTACATTTGTTTTGGGCATGAAAAAAAAACAAAAACAAACATACTTGGGGTGGGGAAGATGGAAAACTCAAGACTTGGGAGAATGGGAACAGAACCTTGGTCTCCCGATCTGTACTGCCCAAACTGCTTGTGCCTTATTCCGCTCTACCACTGGAGCAGCTCAGCCAGCCTCACTGCTTTTTCCCCAACTTCTCCACTTCCTCCCGTGACTTGACAGCTTCAGGGGTAGCTGTATTTGCCTTTCATTACCCTACCCCTGTCAAGTCATTTGTGATTTTGACATCACGGTTTTGACAGCGCTATTACTGAAACACTGTATTCACCTGGTACGCATTTCAACACATCCTATGGTGGTCCAACCTCGTCATTTCTCAGAGTGCAAGGTACCTTTAGTTTGTTGTTCACTGGCATAGCAGCAGCTCCCCAGTCACTCTGCTATCAGGCCAACCAGAATATTCTTTCTAAATGTCCCTCCATGCATTTCCCACTTATGACCTCTAGTTCCCTCAACTTTTGACATAAGTGACTTTACTTGATCAGAGATAGTTATTCCAGTCACCAATTTAAAAATCACCATTGCAGCTTCCCATCATTTTTTCTCCACGGAGAACAATTCTCAGTCTTCACAGTTTAAATCCTCCACATCCTCTGCTATTTTGTTGCTCTCTTTTGAGCACTTTCTATCATATCTGAATCTTTTCTATGGTATGTTAATCAGAACTGTGCTTACTATGTGACCAAATCAATGATCTGTACGGTGGCATTACATCTCTCAACCAGTTTATATAATTTCTCTTCATCTCATCAGCCTGCACTAGCCCACCCAGGGAGAGCCAGCACTGTGGTTGACACAGCACTACCTGGTGATACTACCCACTCAACCGGCATCTGGAATTGCCACTGGCACAGACAACAGCAGTTGGGTGGCTCTTGGTATCTCCTATT
Source organism: Neoceratodus forsteri (assembly GCA_016271365.2). Classification (NCBI taxonomy): domain Eukaryota; kingdom Metazoa; phylum Chordata; order Ceratodontiformes; family Ceratodontidae; genus Neoceratodus; species Neoceratodus forsteri. Next base: position 160,189,307 of record CM057459.1, on the reverse strand, counting down.
TTATCATTTAAGTTACCCAGGATAGTCCAACATTTCATGTTTTGTGTGGGGTCCTGTTTCTCCCCAGCGTTGCAGCTGTGAGTTCTGAAGAACAGGGATGTAAGCAACATACCCAAGGTCACACATCAACCACTGGCAGTACTGGGATTTGAACTTGGCATCTACCGTTTCACAGTTCAGGGCTCTGCCCATTGGGCCATACTGCTTTGCCTCTTGGGCAGCCGAACATCCAGTCAGTGAAGATAGCAACCACTTGAGACTGAAAATTAACATCCATGATCCTGAAATGGTCACATCTGCAAACCTGCTGTAACCCTCACCCAACAAGCACTGCCATGGTTCAGTCCATGGTCTCATGATATTTTTAGTGCACTGCGTCTCTGGACTGGCAGTGCTGAACTGATTATGCACCAAGTAAACAAGGCATTCATCCGGTGAAGTTACGATCCTGCACTGCCCATTCTACATACTTAACTGGAAACAAGACTTATGCTTATCTGCCCTCTCTGCCTGCAAGGTTTGATGTATAGCAGCAAAGTGCCACACAGAAAAAAAAATAAAAGAAACAAAATAGAGACAGTTGAGGCTTAAATATAAAGCATTGATTTATGTAACTCTATTCTAAAGCTATGAGGGACATTTTTTCCTGAGGAGTAAAAAATGGATTAAAGTCTCGTTAGATGTTTTAGCCTCACTGTGATCAATATGAAGGCGATACAGTTATGTCTTGCAAAATAAATTGGTTACTAACTGAGACAAACTACCCTTTGGACCATACTAGCTTACAGGGTAGTTTGGGGTTGAGTCACTGCTTCTACTGCCACCACCTGATTATATCAATAAATATCTCTGTCCTGTTCCTGTTCCGCTCAGGCACCTGGAAGGTCAAACACAGTAAAATATGGCAGAGTGCACTCTCACATTGCCAGCAGAAGTATTACAGTTACCTTTCCAATAAGGATGCACAACCACTGGTTCTATAAAAATGGATTCTTTAATAATAAATACTACAGATATTTACAAACAGCATATATATAGCAACTAAAAAGATTTAAACATTTACAGTAAATTAAAAATAATGCAGTTAACTGAAGACTCAAAGAAAAAGCGCTCAGTCTAGTCTCCCACTAGGCTCTATATTTACTCATCAGCTAACTTGAAAAGACCTTCACCTAGACTACCCTTTCCTCACACAAATAAGCTAGCTATTGAGCAGGGCTCTTCCATCTCTGGAATACCCACCAAGAGAGTCTGGTCCTCTTAAAGGGCTGTGGAAAGTCAGAGAGAGACTGGATTGGGATCCACCTCCTCAATTTATGTGCACAGGGCTGTAGGGAAGGACTTCTTCCCAGAGTGATAGTCCCTCCAGTATTCCCACCCATGTGAGCACATGTGTATGTGTGTCTGTGATTACATCACCAAGCCGAATTGCCGTGTTCTCACCTAGCACTTCCTCACATTGGGTTATAACTATATTGCATCCTGACAGCTCAGGATGCCTTTGTGGGAAATTTCACAGTCTCCCGGCTGGCAGTTGCTTACCCCTTAGAGATTTCCTATGAGAGCTGCTGAGACATGTGAACTGGACTCCATTTTGTATGCCCTATGTAACTCCAAACAGTAAGAACTTTTATATGACAGTAAGTATAAACATAAAATAATTGTAGTAAGAAAAAAAATTAATTAACCCAGCACATCTCCCCAGAAAATGAAGGCATGTCTCTTTTGGGCAACTGCCAAGACACACTGCCATTCATGTAGGAACAGGGTAGTGTGTAACTTATCATGCCATGCACTTCGCCCTGCCAAGACAACCCATCTATATTAGCATTTTACAAAACCAACATGGTATTGGATGGTTACGTTATCTGACTGCAGTACCCCACCCCAGTGCTGTGATTTTGTATTTTGCCCCCTAGTTCTAGGTAGCTAGTCAGGGGATTATGATCTGTGACCACAGTGAGGACTTGTCCAGCTTAACCCCTCTGGTACGCTGTAAGGGGACTGCCTCAGCTGCACTTGGGTCCCAGTGTCCACGTGGTGCTCAGCCATCCTGGTATACCCCCGTTCCCTTGTGAACCTTCCTTTAATTTGCTTGCAGCACCCCCCCATCTCCTCTGCATAGGCTGGTGTCACCCACTCCAAGAGGGTGAGGTTATTCATTGAGGATCCCTCCTGTGCCTCCCCAAGAAGGTCCATCAGTGGATCAGTCTAATTTTCCTCTTCTGGTGTGCTGCACACAGCGAGGACTATTTCCTCCCTATCATAGTAGGGCTTCATCATGTTAACATGCTATACCCTTTGCCTGCACCTCCTGTCAGGCAGTTCTACTGCATAACTGATCTTCCTCACCTTCCTAACTATGGAGAATGGGCCCTCCCATGCTGCCTGCAGTTGAATTTGTCAGACTGGGCTGAGTATGATCACTTGCTGTTCAACTTCCTACCTTCAGGCTCTGGCCCTACGGTCATACTAGTCTTTCTGCTGCTGCTGTTGGGTAGTGGCCAAGTGCTCCTGGGCAAGCCCCTTGAGCTCCTTAAGCCAGGCCCTGAAGTTCAGGATGCACTCCACAACAGATTCCCCTTGGGAAGCAAGGTCACCCTCCCATTCATCCCTAACTAAATCTAGGGGCCCCCTTACCCTGTGACCAAACAGGAGCTCGAAGGGTGAGAACCCTGAGGAGTCTTGGGGACTTCCCAGTAAGCAAATAGGAGATGGGGGAAATACTTGCCTGACTCCCTCTTGTGCTTGTCAGCAAATGCCCTTAGCATAGTTTTCAGGGACCCATTGAACTGCTCACCCAGGTCATTAGTCTCGGGGTGATAGGGAGAGGCATGGAGCTGTTTCACCCCCCACTTCTCCCACAGACTAGTCATTAGTGACAACATGAAATTCATACCCTGGTATGACAAAATCTTCGGGGGAAATCCCACTCAGCTAAAAATTCCAAGCAGTTTATCAGCCACTTTCTCCACCTCAATGGAGGACATAGCCACTGCTTCAGGGTACCTGGCTGCTCAGTTCACGACAACCAGTATGTACCTTTTGCCCATGTGACTTGAGGTGTTCAGTGACCCCACTATGTATATGGCTACCCTGTTAAAGAGTTCATCAGTAAGAGGCAGGGGTATCAAAGCTGCCTTAGCTTTGTCCCTCACCTTTCCCACCTTCTGGCACTGTGGATAGGTTCAACAGTAATTTGACACATCTGTTTACATGCTAAGCCAAAAGAAATTGTTACCGAGCTGCCTTTTTGTGCGGCTAAAATCCAGGTGTCCAGAAAACGGGATGTCACAGGTCAGGGCCAAAAGCTGCTAGTTGTAAGGACGAGGGACTACCAGCTGCCAGAGTACCCCTCCCTATAGTCCCCTCTGTGGTGTATGCTCCTTGTACAGCAGCTCATTCTTCTAGTAAACTAACTTTTTACTCCCCTGACAGTCATCAGCACTGTCTGTGATCTATTTCAGTTTCTGTAGGGTACGATCAGTCAGTTGAACTTTGCCCAGTTCCTCCCATCTGACCCTCCCCAACCCCCATTCAGAAGGCAATCTACCCACGGCCGAGATCTCCTCTGTTTGCAGCTGAGGCTCAGGGCTGTTACTCCTAACTAGCCCCTCACCCACACTAGCTGACTCCTCAGCTGCTAAGAGAGGGGTTAGCGCAGGCTGCATTGTCCCCTCCTCATCCTCAGAAGTTTGCCCTTTCACCTGACTGCCTGTGACTCCCCAAATCTTGGAGAACTGCCCCGGCAGAATCTGCTCCACCTGGATTACATCCTGCCTCACAATGGAGATGAAAAAGCCAGTGTCCCTCAAACCCTGAATTACTGTCCCATTCATTAGGATCGGGTGCATATGTATGGAGGAGTCAGGTGGCACTGCAGTCTGTGAACAGGCTACTATCTGCTGGGCACTGTCTTGATCACCCTCTGCCCCAGATGTTTGCCCTTCATCCATATTTTTTGGACAGTCATAAGACAGGTGCCCTACTTTCTGGCAAATGTAGCATTTCTTTGCTCCCACTCTTTGTTCTCCTTAGTACCGACAGATTGTGCTTTGGGGTTGGGTGCAGGCTGGTTTACTTTAGGCTACCCTCCCTGGGTCCCCTTGAAACCATGTGCTGTCCCTCTCCCCCCCCCCACTGTTCCTATGCAACGTGTGTGGTCTGCTGGCCACATACAGATTAGCACTTTCTGTTGCTTCCTTCACGGAGCCGCATGCCCAGTCCAGCAACCACACGCACAGGTCCTCAGGTGCAATTTTAAGAAATTGTTCCCTTACAAACAAGTCTCTATTTGCTCCACAGTTCTAGCTTTAAGTTAGCCCCATCCATCCAGCGGTCTAGATAGGTACACATTTGCACATGCAATTTTACAAAGCTGTCTCTTGGGCCCCTTCTCAATTCCCTGAATTTTACCTATAAGCCTCAGGAATTAGCTTAAAATGTCTCAGTAGCACCCTCTTGACTTTATTGTAGTACATACTGTCCTGATCATCTATTCTAGCAAATGCATGCAATGCACGGCCAGTAAGCAATGGTGTAAGGTGGGCCATTCTCAAAGCCCCGTCCAGTTTACACTACACACATACCCTCTCAAATGATTTTTAAAACAAATCAAGATCATCCCACTCCCAGTACTGAGTAAACATTTTAGAATTAATTGGGACTTTGTGAGTCTGATCCCTTACGACATTACTTATAGTTTGCTGCGGTACTTTCTGGCACAGTTTCACCATTTCTTTCTTGTGCTGTTGTTCCTCCTTTCTTTCTTTCCGCTCATTCCTTCTCTCTTTCCTGCTGTATGAAGATTGCATGCTGGTGTGCCTTCTCTTTTTCCTCTCATTCCTTCCTTCTCTCTTTTGTCAGACTCCAGCCTTATTCTCTCCCTCTCGATCTCAAGCCTTGCCTGCTGCAGTTCTGCCACTTTCGGTACAAGCTCTGTTTTCATGAGCTCAGGCTGATTTTGAGACTCTGCTGCCCCAGTTCTTGGCTCAGCCTTGGACTGCACTGCCTCACCAGCTCGTGGCTCGAGGTTCCCCCCTTGGCTCATATATACCATGTCCACTGCTGCCCTGGTCTACTTTTCTTGTAATCTTTTTGTATATCCTATTTAGTGATGGTCAAGGTAACACTTCTACTGGTAGTCTCTATTTCTCTGTGTGCCAGTTAAGGCTTTTACCTCTCTCTCTCTCTCTCTCTCTCTCAGAGTTCCTATTCCTACCAGGAAACCACAATGTGATTGCACGATGTGGAGAGCTAGCCACTGCCAGTCATTATTTGCCGATATAGTTCTGTTATATATTTTTAATGTGATTTTGTGTATGTTAAATGCCACAAGAAAATGTCAGTGTTAAGAAAAGGGGTCATATAGAAAGACAGCATGGATTTTTCAAAATGTCTGATATCCTCTGTGACCTAGGGACTAGGTGCTTGCCAGGAAGCTAAATTACACTCCAAAAGGAGTGGAATTGCCTTGTAACCTTAACTGAAGGAGGCAGAGGTAATAAAAAAGTTTCGGAAGATAAACATTTGCACTTCAAAGGCAGGATGCCTGGGAACCAGGATCTGGGAAATAGCCATTCCTGACAGGCTGGTGTGAATTGTCTTGCAAGTGTTATAGTGTAGGGCGGTAGGACATCAAAAGCACCAATTCTAAAATATCATTAACGTGCCAGAAAGTGGTGATATAAGAACCTAAATAAAAAAATGATAATTCCCTAAACTTCTGGGAAAGTGAAAGAGTGACATCTACTGGCCTAAAACTTAGGACCAGAAAAGGAATTTTGGCACTATTTAAGGAGCTCTGAAACAGTAGCAATTTCTTTTTTCCTGGAACATTTCAAAGGACACCCTTCCTGACAAGACACAGAACAACCTACCAGCAGACACTGAAAGCCAGTGGCTGAAAAAGAAGGAAAGGACTTTTCAGACTTCATTTATTCTTCTGGACTTCAATTCACTAAGGAAGAAATTAGCTAAAAGTCATAGTGCAGTTTTCATTTACATGCCCACTTTTGTTTTATTCTGTGACCAAATTTCTAAATCTTTTAGTTGTAACTGCATGATAATTAAGTACTTAGTAAAAAACATTTAAGAAACCTGCCTGAGCAAGATTTTTATTTTGTTTGTGATTGTGGGACGTTTATTAATAATCTGTGACCAAACTATTATTGCTAAGGGGTGCCACCATAAGTTACCAATCGAACAAGGATCTGTAAAGAGAAATCTGGGTAAACATAGGAATAATACAAAAGTCTCAGGGAAGAGTTTGTGGAGATTTGAGCCAGGTTATTGAATGCTCTGTGGGAGAAAACAAAATCAGGGTTATGGGGCCACCCCAAAGAGATCATAATGACTGGATCTTCCCCTCTTTGTGCAACAACCAAGAAGGGTTCTCATTTGGCTACAAGACTCAAGACTGGTATTGCACCCTTATCCAGAGTGAAGAGGGAGCCCTGGGACCTTGTGGCGGGTGTTCAGTTGTGAACTCAGTGAGCACTAAGAAGACACAAGGAGGGTATTCCTGTTTTCCCCCTCTCTATCAAAGATTGCACTTAGGGGTGGGCACTGTGAGCTTGGTGGACCTGACCCCCAGCAGTGGGTTCATGACAGATTTGGTGCACAGTGATGAGATCTGAGAGATCCAGTGGCATAGTATTGCGATTTGAGAGATATTGGTGGCACAGGCGTAACAGTTGGATTCAAGGCCAGTGTATCATATTGATAAACTGAAAACAATACACACACAAACAGGGCAGAAATTTGGAAAAAAAACTATTTGGTTACAGTATAAAGTTCCCTACAGTGTTTTTTTTTTGGTGTAAGTGTAGCAGTAGTTATGGAAGAAGATGGCTTCCAACTACAGCGAATACACTGCAGACCACCTAAGGCAGCTGTGTCAGGAAACAAAGGTCCAGTACGAGGGGCAAACCAAAAAGAACCTCGTAGATGTTCCTGTGGCAGCCAATGAGCAAGCGGTTGCCCCGAACCTTGAGTCATGTCAAGTGACTGAAAGGGACCAGACCTTGGGTGTGGGGGTGCCAGGGGACACCGCAGTGTCCAGTCCCAGGGAGGAGGACAGCGAGACCAGAGGGAACCCAGCACCACAGCACCAGGGGAAGGCCATCACAGAGCTGGAAGGGATCAGGCTACAATCTGAGCTGAGGAAATTGGAGCTGGGGCAGAGAAAGTTCGAAGTCCAGCAAGAAAGAAAGCAGAAGAAGTTCGAACTGGAGATGCGGAAAAACGGCGCCAGAGAGAGGCTGAGGAAGAAGAAAAGCAGCTTCAGAGAGAGACCGAGGAAAAAGAAAGGCAGCACCAGAGAGAGTTTGAACTGGAGAAGCTAAGACTCCAACGACCAGCACCAGAGGAGGTAAGTGGCAGGGGTGAACCTGAAACTCCAGGGCTGGGGTATAAGTTAAACTCCAAATTAATAGCTGACTTTAAAGAGGGGGAGGATATAGATGCATTTTTTAATTTGTTTGAAAAGGTCTATATTCAAGCCAAAATACACAGGGAGTCCTGGAGCTTCCAGCTATCCCCGCTACTTACTGGTAAAGAGCTTGAGGCGCTACACCAAATGGACAATAATGACAGCCAAGATTATGAGAAATTTAAAGCTGCTTTGCTTAAAAAGTATGAACTGACTCCTGAAGCCTACAGGGTTAAATTCCAGAAACTCTGAAAAAGCCTTGACATGAGCTTTGAGGAACTTGCCACAAAGCAATGTCAGTTTTTAAAATGTTGGTGGGAGGGGGTGGAAGCAAACTCTGTGGGGAAAATTGAGGAGGCTGTAGTTTTAGAGCAGTTTTTTGGGCTTGTCCAGCAGAGTTGAAAACCTGGCTAGAGGGCTGAGATCCCAAAACAGCACAGCAAGCTGCTGAGCTCTCGGATCACTATGCCAGGAGCAAGCCTGCTCTGAAAGAAAGTGGGGCAGGTGTGGCAGGGTAGGTAGCTTGTTGTTTCTCAGGGGTATCGTGAGCAATTGCTCAAGGTCAGTCATGACATTCCCATGTCTGGACATCTGGCTATTGCGTGCACCAAGCAGCGATTGGTCCAGAATTTCTATTTGCATAACTTCACCCAGCAGGTGAAGGAATACTGCAGGTCTCATCCCCGGTGCCAACAAATAGGGAAGGCAGGTAGTAAAACCAAAGCTGCCCTAATTCCCTTGCCCATTTTGGAGGAGCCATTCCAGAGGATAGGAATGGATATTGTGGAATCTTTGAGTAACCCAAGCTCCTCCAGGTAAAAGTTTATCCTGACGGTGGTCGAGTACGTCACCCGATACCCAGAGGCGGTCGCCCTCTCCTCACTTAGGGCAGACAAAATGTCAGATGCCTTGCTAGGATTTTCCCCATGTTGGGTTTCCGCAGGAGGTTATCACTGATCAAGGGGGTACTTTCATGTTGGACCTGATGAAGTGTTTATGTGAGAAGTGTGGGGTGGTGCAGAGATGCATAACACCTTATCACCCACAAGCCAATGGGCTTGTGCAATGTTTCAGTGGTACCCTAAAATCAATGCTCCAAGCATTTGGTGAACAGTATGGGAAGGACTGGGGAGAAATACCTTCTCCACCTGTTGTTTGCCTACAGGGAGGTGCCCCAAGAGTCGACAGGGTTCTCCCCCTTCAGACTCTTATATGGACGTAGGGTGCATGGGCCCCTAGACTTGATCTGGAAAGACAGGGAAGTTAAGCATGCCACCAAGGGAACTCCTATAGTGAAGTATGTCCTATAAGTTTAGAGAGAAGCTGAAGGAGCTTATGGAAGCGGCACAAAGCAACCTGTCAGCTGCCCAACAGAAGCAAAAAGTCTGGTACGACTGCAGAGCCAGAGCTCGCTCATACAATGCAGGTCAGAAAGTCATGGTCTTAATTCCAGTCCTGAAGGACAAGCTGCAGGCCGAGTGGGAAGGACCACATAAGGTAGTCCAACAGGTCAATGGTGTAAATTATATTGTGGAACTGCCTGACAGGAGACATACCTATAGGATGTACCATGTCAACATTTATTTTATTTCTTTCATTTTTGTTGACCAGGTAAGTGCTCTAGACAAATTCTGCCTATTTTCAGGCACGACCTGAGGGTGGGGGATACAGATGAATGCCAACTGACCTTGAACCAGATTAAGCTGCTGGTGGTATTTTTAGTGAATGGGGGGAAATTTGGCCAGGGCACTGGGGAATTTCCCCTACTCTTTTAAAGAAGTACCATAGGATCTTTAATGTTCACCTGAACTACCACCAGAACAGGCAGATGGGACCTCAGTTTAACATCTCATCCAAAAGACGGCACCTCAGCAGTGCAGCACCCCCTCATGCTGCACTACAGTGTCAGTATTGGGATTTAACCCAAGTGCCCTGGAGTGGGGATAGAACCTGCAGCCTTCTGATCTCCTGGCCTCAGAGGCAAGTGTTCTACCTGCTAAGCCACTGACACTGCTGATGAAGCCATATGCCAATAGGGCTGACATGGTATTTGCAGTGTGTAGTCCTAGGAGGGGCAGATGAAGAAGACCCCACCCCCTACTGGACTTGCTAGAGGAAAGCAAGTGGGAGTCATCTGTGGAGGCAATCAAACTGTCACTGAAGTTGACCCCGGAACAGTCCCAGGAAGTGAGGGAGGTTTTAGAGGGCTTTACCCCCTTATGGCCAAGCCTGGATGAATCCCCTTAGTGACACACGATGTAGGCATGGGAACACAAGCACCCATATGGTGGACAGCCTACCAGGTGTCCGAGGCCATCCTAAAGGACATTAGGAGGGAGGTGGAGGAAATACTTAATTTAGGGGTAATCCAGAAATCCCACTGTCCCTGGTCCTCACCTGTAGTCCTGGTTCCCAAGCCAGATGGCTCTATTCACTTCTGTGTGGACTATTTTGGACTCAACGCAGTCACAAAGTCAGATGCCCACCCAATGCCATGGACGGATGAACTACTGGACAAGTTGGGAGGGGTGACATACATTGACACAATTGATTTGACAAAAGGGTACTGGCAGGTGGAGTTAACTGCCAGAGCTAGAGAGTGGTTGACCTTCATCACTCCAATAGGATTGTCTGAGCTCCGGGTAATGCCTTTTGGAATGAAGAACACCCCTGCCACCTTCCAAAGGTTGGTTAACCAGGTGTTATATGGTACTGAAGAGTATGCAGTGACATATCTGGATGATATTGCCATCTTCAGTACCAACTGGAAGGAACACCTGTCCCACCTGAAGGAAGTGTTGGGCAGGATACAGGCAGCAGGGCTCACTGTCAAGGCTGAAAAGTGCTAGATGGCTATGGCAGAGGAGGCCTACCATGGCCATGTAGTGGGGCGGGGTCAGCTTCATCCAATCAAGCAAAAATTGAAGCGTAGCCCATGCTGGAAACCCATAAGCAGGTAAGGAGCTTTCTAGGGACTGCAGGGTACTACTGAAAGTTTGTGCCCAATTACAGTACCCTGGTGGCTCCCCTGCCTAGCTTGCTGAAGAAAACTCAGCCCAAAAGGGTAAAATGGGAGTCAGTCTGTGAACGAGCCTTTGCATGGCTAAAAAAGGTACTGTGCAGTGCCCCTGGGTTGGCCAGTCCAGATTACACTAAGCAGTTTGTAGTTCAGACAGATGCCTCAGATGTGGAGCTTGGAGCAGTCCTCAGTTAGACCTCTAATCAGGAAAAGATCACCCAATAGTGTACCTGAGGAAACATTTACTTCTTCGGGAGCTGGCATACTCCACAGTTGAAATGGAATGCCTTGCACTGGTATGGGCCCTGAAGAAATTAGAGCCATACCACTATGGAAGACGCTTCAAGGTACAGACCAATCACAACCCCCTAGTGTGGTTAAATCAGATGGGAAAAACAAATGGATGGCTACTCCGATGGAGTATCCTTACAGGCCTACATCATGGCCATTAAGCACAGGGCCAGATCGGCCAACACAAATGCAGATGGCCTATCTTGCCAGTTAGAACAGTGAACAGAATTTGTGAAAACCTTACCAAGCAGTAGGGGGCGTGTTCCCACAAATTCTGTCTAGGAAGGAGGGATGTGGTGAGCTAGCCACTGTCAGTCATTATTTGCCAATATATTTCTGTTATATATTTAAATTTTGATGACCGGGTGAGCACACGGAGACAGATCCATCCCTTTTTCAGGGGCGACCCAGGGAAATAAGACAATTCCAAATGTGGGTACAGATACAGTTGGGTGCAGACAATTCAAAATAGTAGATACAAGTACAACTGGGTACAAGAGGTAGTACAAATAAGTAGCAATGGGATCAGGATGTGGCAGGAAAGTAGTACACGTAGGAATTAAGTAACATAGAGCCACAAGTTCACTGTTGAGCACACAGTCAAATTCCATCAACTTTGGCTGAAAAATTCCATGGTGGTCCTGAGATGTCCAGTGACGATAAGACTTAGGTAGGGCTAGAGTCCACAGTGATGGAGACTTGAGTCAAGGATATATATTTCATGTGATTTTGTGTATGTTAAATGCCACAAAAAAATGCCAGTGTTAAGAAAAGGGGTCATATAGAAAGAGAGAATGGATTTTTCAAAATGTCTGCTATCCTCTGTGACCTAGGAACTAGCTGCTTGCTAGGAAGCTAAATTACACCCCAAAAGGAGTGGATTTGCCTTGTAAACTTAAATGAGGGAAGCAGAGGTAATAAAAAAGTTTCAGGAGATAAATCTTTGCACTTCAGTACATCAAGGGAATCAACAGAGTCCAAAACAGTAGCATCTTTCTGAAAAAGAGATGTGCAAGAACAAGGGGGCACAATTTGAAGCTAGAGGGGGGATGGCTCAGAGGTAATGTGAGGAAGTATTTTTTCATGGAAAGGGTTGTGGATACATGGAACAGCCTTCTTGAGGAGGTAGTGGAGTCAAAACAGTGGGAGAATTCAAGAATGCATGGGACAGATATAAGGCAATTCTAGTGGGGTGGGGTAGGAGGAAAGAGGCTGTTGGTTAACTAGGATCTGAGGCCTATCCATTAGGTAGGGAAATGGGCAGACTAGGTGCGCCAAGCGATCCTTATCTGCCATCAAATTCTATGTTTCGATGTTACTTCAAAGGCAGGATGCCTGGGAACCAGGATCTGGGAAATGGTCATTCCTGACAGGCTGGTGTGAATTGTCATACAGGTGTTATACTGTAGGGCAGTAGGACATCAAAAGCACCAATTCTATAATGTTATTAATGTGCCAGGAAGTGGTGATATAGGAACCTAAATAAAAAAATAATAATAATTCCCTAAACTTTTGGGAAAGCGCAAGAGTGACATCTACTGGCCTTAAATGTAGGACCAGACCAGGAATTTTGGCACTATTTAAGGAGTTCTGAAACGGTAGCAATCTCTCTTTTCTTGCAACATTTCAAAGGACACTGTTCCTGACAAGACACAGAACAACCTGTCAGCACACACTGAAAGCCAGTGGCTAAAAAAGAAGGAAAGGACTTTTCAGACTTCACTTATTCTTCTGGACTTCAATTCACTATGAACTTAAGGTAGAAATTAGATAAGTCATAGTGTGTTTTTCTTGTACATGCCCACTTTTATTTGTGTTATTCTGTGACCAAATTTCTAAATCATTTAGTTGTAACTGTGTGATAATTAATTAAGTACTTAGTAAAAACATGTATTTTTAAGAAACCTACCTGAGTGAGATTGTTATATTGTGTGTGATTGTGGGATGTTTATTAATAATCTGTGACCAAACTGTTATTGCTAAGGGGTGCCACCATAAGCTACCAATTGAACAAGGATCTGTAAAGGGAAATCTGGGTAAAGATACACAAGTCTCAGGGTAGAGTCTGTGGGGATTTTATCCAGGTTATTGCATGCGCTGTGGGAGAAGACAAAATCAGGGCTACAAGGCTACCCCAAAGAGATCATAATGTCTGGATCTTCCCCCTTTAAGCAACAACCAAGAAGGGTTCTCATTTGACTACAAGACTCAAGACTGGCATTGCACCCTTATCCAGAGTAAAGAGGGAGCCCTGGGACCTTGTGGTGGGTGTTCAGTTGTGAACTCAGGTCAGTGAGCACTCTAAGAGGACACAAGAGGATATTTCTGTTTTCCCTCTCCCTGTCATGGACTGCACTTGGGGTGGGCACTGTGAGCTCAGTGGACCTGACCCCCAGGAGGGGGTTCATGAAACACACAAATTCTGGCTTTAAATGTATGCCCTGATCTGCACTGCTTGTCACCAGTTTGTGACAAACTGCCCCTTGGGCCATACTTGCTTAAAAGGCAGTTTGGGGTCTAATTCACTTCTTCTAATGCCACAACCTGATTATATCAGGAAATACCTCTGTCCTGCTCCTGTCCTGCTCAGGCACTTGGAAGGTCAAACACAATAAAATATGGAAGAGTACACTTTGGATGGCGGACTTGAAACATAGAATTCTCACCTTGCCAGCAGAAATATTACAGTTACCTTTCCAATAAAGATTGCACAACCACTGGTTCTATAAAAATTGATTATTTAATACTAAATACTACATATATTTACAAACAGGATATATACAGCAACCAAAAAGATTGAAGCATTTACAGTAAATGAAAACAAATGCAGTTAACAGACAGAAGACTCAAAGAAAAAGCTCACAGTCTAGTGTCCCACTAGGCTCTATATTTACCCATCAGCTAACTTGAAAAGACCTTCACCTAGACTACCCTTCCCTCACACAGATAAGCTAGCTATTGAGCAGGGCTCTCCCATCTCTGGAATACTCACCAGGAGAGTCTGGCCCTCTTAAAAGGCTGTGGAAAGTCAGAGAGACCAAGTTGGGGTCCACGTCCTAAATTTATGTGCACAGGGCTGTAGGAAGGGACTTCTTCCCAGAGTGACAGTCCCTTCAGTATTCCCACCCATGTGAGTGCGTCCGCATGCACACGCGTGTGTGTATGTGTTTATGATTACATCACCAGGCCAAACTGCCGTATTCTCACCTAGCACTTCCTCACATTGGGTTATTACTTTATTGCATCCTGACAGCTCAGGATGCCTTTCCGGGAAATGCACAGTCTCCCAGCTCGCAGTTCCTTGCCCCTTGGAGATGTTCTATGAGAGCTGCTGGGACATGTGAACTGGACTCCATTTTGTATGCCCTATGTAACGCCAAACAGCAAGAACTTTTGTATGACAATAGGTATAAACAAAGAATAATTACACTAACTGAAAAAAATGATTAAATTAATCTGGTAGCATTCCCATCACACTACTGACTAGCAAACTTAAGCAGGGTGCAGGGGTGTGCATGCCTCACATATTCATTTCCAAATACTATGAATAATGGGGTACTCAGTGCTAAGTTCCAAGTATTTTACTCTGTTCTGGCTTCAGGGAAAAATATTTGGATAGCTTAAAACATTAAAAAGAACATAAGTGGCACAGAGGGTTGAGGTGCTGGCGCCTTACCTCACACCACGCCAACGACCCAGGTTCGGGAACAGACTCGGGTTGGCAGGGGAAGGAGAGGACTGAGCATCCGTAGGACTGCTCTCCTCTCCTGGGGTGGGTTACAGGGCCGCTTCACTCCGCAGCAGCCCCTGGTGGAGACTGGGAGCACTGCAGAAGCGTCACAATGTGAGAAGTACCAGAAAAATGGAAAATCACTCCAGATTGGCTGGATGATGGCATCCAGTCCACTGGCACCCTCCAGGCTTCCTGCGGGCCAGTTCACCTCAGCAGCACCCCAGAGGCTGAAGAAAATATAGTGTGCTGGGCTGCCTCCACCAGTGCCTTCCCTCTCGGAGGAGAGGGACCCTCTCGGCATAAGGGTAATGCCTAGCTACCTCAGAGGTTGGCTGCAATATGAGGTGAGGGCTCAAGGGAGTCAGTGGAGGAGTGCCAGTGACCTAGGCTGCCTGAAGGAGAGGCGGATCCAGACGCAGTAGGAAGAAAAAAATAAGATAACTCAAAAAACATAAAACCTCTAGTCTCCCTAGAGTAGGGAAAGTAAGTTCCTGGCCACATCCCTCACAATCACAGTAATTTCCCACCCTCCAACCCACCTCCCAATGCCTCCACACTTTTTATGTCTTTTCAGTGACACCTCCCTCCTGAACCTGCCCCCACCTCAGTCTCCAAAATTACATTACTATGTAGTGCCCGCTCAATCCTAGAGCCATGATTTGGCCAAAAGGTCAATAATGTTTGAAATCCAGGCTAATTCTATCAACTTCCCCACTTGCAGTGTGCCCAGTACCATTCAGTCATACAGCCATCTTACTGTATTAGCAACTGGGGAGCATGATTTGGAGGAAGGAGGGCAGCACAATCTGAATCACCAGTGACACCATGGATGGGAGATCTGGAAGGGGGCAAATTAATGGAATTTGTGGTATGGGGGAGTTCGGCTAAGGAGGGGTGTCATTGAAAAGACGTCTTTGGCTACTGTATAGTTCCAGGAGCTGGATTTTAAAAAACCTGTGTAGGAGAATAAGGGAGTAGATGAAGGGTGATAATAACTGAGGTGGGGAGGGTGTGGCCAAAGGTACTAGCCCAGCCACCTAGGGAGTTTTTTTTTTTTTTACATTTTTGGACCAAGTACAAATAATTAACAGCCAAGTATCAGGGGTGCTGAGTATCAGTACGCAACAAGTAATCAAAAAAAGGGACTCAACCCCTCCCAACAGGGCAAGGTTTAACACCATAACTGCAAAACAGGACAACATGGATGAACAATCAAGAAACAATTCAAACAGCTGTTTGCAATTCATAAAGAGAATGTTTAAGTTTTCTGTAAATGCAGAACAAGCAGAACTGCAAAACACATAGACCACCAGGGCCAGGTATTTTGGTTTTGCCATACATCTGTGTGAGATATTTATTTAAATGATTAGGACAGGACTCAGGGCACACTGGGCTGTGAGCAGCTTATTTCCAAGTGTCTCCTAAAGGAAGGGTACAAGGGTATAAGAGACTACAACCATAAATAATCATCAAGGAAAGGAACAGGTACACGAATTGAAGAGGGAAATACATGTTTATACAGCGCACCTGTCAATACATGCTTGCGAAGTAGGGGCAGTCATGAAGTCCCTTCCAACCTTATGATGAGGCCTTCACTGTCTGTGTACCTAAGTTTTAGAATACCCTTCCATCCCTTGTCCAATGTGTCTGCTCCAATACACTTTTACAGAGGCCCTCTGGGATCTGGAGGCCGAGTCTGCTTGCCGTGCTAGATGGTCGACTCCCCCCTCCCCCGGTTGGGTTCCTTGCACTCTCCTCTGAGTTCACCACTAATGGTTTAGTAACTGGCTGTGTACCTTAACTCAGTGACTGGACTGTAAATTGCTTTGATCTCTGTGTTCTGTACCTGGTCAACATTATACACTGGAAAGACCTTTGAGAAAAGACTGTAAAATCCGAAATGTGTCAGGTGATTATCCAGTGGAGTCTTTTATTTCACCTTTTGGCACCCAATAAAATATGCACTAAAGAATTTCGAATATTACTAGTAGAATGGTGGCTTCATTACTGGAGGTGGTGAGTGCCTGGTTTTATGTTTTGTTTTATGGAGGGCATAAGCAGATTAAAGAAGGAAGGGACATGGGTGAAACAGGACTGGAAAAGATCTGATAAAACTGAAGAAACACTTTGATTCAGTATTCACTATAAGGGGGACCACTACTGAAGTCAGGCTGCAGGTAAAAGACAGAGGGTGAAAGAACTGAAGTTAAGACCAGCTATGGAGGCGGGAGTATTCAGAGATCTCAGAACCCAGAAAGGCAACAAGGTGCCTCATCTGGACAGGTTGCATTCTAGAGTGCTAAATGGGCAGATCTGGCAGCACTGTTGACAAACCTATTTCAGTGATCCCTGGAGATGGGGGCAGTTTCAGTACTCTGGAGGGTAGCTAATGGTGTGCTGTCCCACAAGAGGGGGAAGAAGGCTGATACAGGAAATTACACACCAGTCAGCCTAACCCTGATCATAGGTAAGCTGCTGGAAATGAACATCAAGGAGCAAACAGTGGAATTCTTGGAGACAAATGGGTTGCAGAACAAGAGGAAGCATGAGTTTGTGGTGGGGAGATCCTGTCAGACTAATCTGATCAGTTTTTTTGAATGGGTTACAAGGGCAGTGGATAGGAGTCACACAGTGGATGTGCTGTACCTTGACTTTTGCAAGGCCTTTGATTCTGTGCCCCACCTAAGGTTAATAAAAAACTTGGGAACTTAGAGATAGGGAAGAAGCTGGCCAGGTGGAATAGAAACTGGCTGGGGTGAGGGGGGGACACAGAGGGTAGCTGTCAATGGGGCACACTCAGAGGCCAGGGTACAGTAAGGATTGGTTCAGGGATATATGCTTTAAATCTCTTTAACTGTGATACAGGAGAGGGAATCCAGCATAAGACATGTTTTGTTGCAGATGACACTAAGATCTGAAGGAGACTGGACACTGAGGAGGGAGTAAGAGAAGCAAAAAGAGACCTGGAAAAATTGGAAAGGTGGTCCAAAATATGACAGCTAAATCTGAACGCAAAGAAGTGCAAATTGATGCCCACTGGCAGAAAGAATCCCAGAATGGACTGCTGGACGGGAAGAGACATAGTGGTGCAGACAACTGAGGAACAAGACCTCGAGATCCTCATCAGAGACTCTGTCAAGTCTATGGCTCGGTACAACAAAGCATACAGATAAGTGAACAGAATGCTGGGGTGTATAGAAAGGGGCTTTGATAGCAGGAGAAAGGATGCATATTTCCCCATACAGGCCTCTGGTGAGGCTGCACTTGGAGTACTTTGTGCAGTTCTGGAATGCGTACATCAAGTAAGATAGGGACCCACAAATACCTACAAAGAAGAGCCACTAGGAGCATCTATGGGCAGCCGGGGAGGTTGTACAAGGAAACGTTGGCAGATCTTTGCAAGCATACACTGGTTGGCCACCAGGGAAAGAACGGATATGATTGAAACACAGATTAGTTTGAGGAATCAGCAGGGTGGACTGTAAGGACTTGTTCATGAGGAATGAGGGCACAGTGACTACATGGCAGAGCTGGAAACTTCTGGGGGGAGGCAGGAAGGAAATGAGGAATTTCTTCTTCAGAGAATGGCTATGGAGAAATTCAATAGACTGCCCAGGGAGGTGGTTGAAGCCAAGATACTAATGGGGTTTAAACATGGATGGGGCAGATATAAGGGTCTAGTGATTGACCCAGGCAGAAGAAAGGAAGGGATACTTGGGTAAGGGGTGGGAACAATCAGCCACTATGGCTAATGGCTCTTTAAATCCTGCCCTGTGTTATGCAGAGCATGGTGTCAGGCAGGTAAATAGGCAGGCTGGATGGACTGTTGGGTCTTTCTCTGCCAACACCATCTATGTTTCTATGAAGTCTAAAGGGTAAGGGCACTTGTTTTCATGTAAATATCTTTATTAATAAAGAAGGAAATATCCTGAAATTTAGATTTTTGTAGACTACCCATGAGATTTGAGTCCTGCTGATGCCAGCGGGCACTGTTTTGCAGGCAAATGGAAAATCACTTTAAATTTAACTCTTTTGGAACATTAACCCCTAGAGAAATGATAAGTCCCAATTCCCCCAGTGGACTAGTACTGAATAAAGTAGTCCTGGTTCCCTAAGAATTATCACTGCCCCAACAGAACCATGAAAGTCATACAGCTTAAAATCACTAGGGAAAAATGGAACAATAAACACTACATTGGACAGCACACCTTGTCTGGGTGGATCAGTGCTGTACTTCTTTTTTATTAAATAATGGCCACTATGGTCGTCTCACCCCCATCTTCCACTCCCACCCAACATCCCCAGCTCCTTCCTTCAATGTTATTTATCCTGGCTGTAGCTTGCTCTCTGATTCATAATGATCCTGGTGTGACCTGCAGACATCTTCATTTCCCTACCCCCCTCATGACAACATCATGAAAATGGGGGTTGGTACATCAGGGCTTTCATAACTTCAGGGCAGACACATTCCCAGAATGAACTGCGTTCACCAGGATAAATAAACATGACGGTAGTTACTGGTATTTGGGAGGATGATAGGTGGAAATGGGATTGCTGGAAGTGAAACATGAGAGAGCCCAGAGAGGCCATTTTTATGTTTGCTTGCTTGCAGGTGCAAGAAACATTATGTGGTAGCTTAGGAGAGAAGCGGGTTGTGGAGGTGCGGAAGTGTGGCGGCCAATGCCAGCACTGCATTTGTGGGCTTGGCAGTGTTCACCCAATGCAGGCCCAGTGTCCTAATGACACTGGTTCTGTAGAAGTGCCATCAGCTTGAAACCATTTGGCTGCTGCAATGAGGGGCAGCCTCGTCATTGCAGTGTCAGCAATTCCGCTGCAATGAGGAAGCGACCCATCATTGCAGGGCGGGACCTTGCCTGGTAACATTACTAGGAACATGGTGGCTCTGCGCGCCCCCAGAGCCGATAGGGTGCCCAACTTCTGTCAGCATGCCCCAACCCACTTATTCGCTGATGGGGAGCCCACCTCCATCGCATAATGTCCCCACCACCAAATTTCTGTTGTGTCCGAGGGGTGCCCAGTCCCCTCGGCATCATACCCCACCCCTCAACAGTCTTTCTTTGCCGACAGGGCCCAATCCCGTCGGCTTCAGTCCCTTCATAGTTCAATTTGCTCGGAAGGTGAGCCCACCCCGCCGGGCATAATGTCCCACCCCTGATTTCTGCAGAGTGCCGAGGGCTGCCCAATCCCCTCAGCATCATGCACCTCCCCACCTGTTTCAGTGCCGACGTGAGCCCAGTCCCTGCTGGCTTTGGTCCCTCCCCACAAATGCAGGTGGCACTTAGAGCCCACCCCAGCTGCACCAAACATACCCGCGGAAGAAGAAACTGACCGCGTTGTCTTTTTTTTAACCTTTGAACAGAAAATGATCCCTGACGTGTCCGGTGCCCCTCCCCAACCTGTGCCCACTCTCTGCATACCCCACCTCCTCACACCCCCCTCACCCCATACTTACCTACAGAGCCCATGGCTGATGATCTTGATGCACCAGGAACATGTCTGCACTCTTCAAAGCTGACTGCGAACTGGAGAAATGCAGTAAGCTGTATAATGACATAATTAGGTTTTTCAACTTGGTGCATTTCTTGGGAATTTTGGGGAATTTTGGCACCAAATTTTCAACATGGGGTTATTGGGACCCCTCCTCATGAGTTCAGTCACTGTCATGGCATTGATTCGGTCCGAAAGGTGATTTCTACCGGTCACTGCATGGAATCACCTTTGGGACCAATTAAAATGACAGTGCCACTGTTCACGAGGTGGGCTCTCAAACGTCTATGTTGCAAAATCGAAAGGAAAAATCCAAATAATGACTGTTTACGAGCGGCATTGCACAGTTTCCACGCATGCTTGTAACTGCGAATTTGTAATCTTTCACTCCAGATTTTCAACATTGGCATTTTACACTCTTTATAAACAGTACAGCTGTCATTTTAACATCCTGGCTGAATGTGTTTTCACACTTCAGGCAGAATAGCACGATCGCTGTGGGAAATCAGTTTTGGGACAGATTAAGAAAATGAGAGTGACACTGTTCATGAGCAGAGGTCCTAAAATGCCTATGTTGAAAATTTGGTGACAAAGTCCATAAAATGACTGTGTTACAAGCATCACGTTGCACAGTTTCCACGCACCCTTAATGACCGCCAATTTGCAATATTTTCATGCCAGATTTTCAACACTGGCATTTTTCACACCTCCTTATGAACAGTACAGCTGTCATTTTCACATACTGGCCAAAATGTGTTTTCGCACTTCGGCGCAGAATATGCGAGTTGCAGTGGGAAATCAGTGTTTGGGACAGATTAAAACAAGCGAGTTGGTGGGGGTGAGCGAGCTCACTGGAGCTCTGTCAGGACAGCTGCGTATTTCTCTGTGGGCAGAAAAAGGCACCGATGCAGGCAGGAGCCCAGTATAAAAGGGCAGCCTGCAGCGCCGGGAGAAACAGAACGAGCGAGTGAAAGAGGGGGAGTGAGCGAGCTCAACGGAGCTCTGTCGGGACTGCTGCAGATTTCTTTGTCAGCAGAAAAAGGTGGCAACACAGGTAGGAGCCCAGTACAAAAGGGAAGACTGCAGCACCAGGAGAAACAGAACGAGCGAGTGAGAAAGGGGGAGTGAGAGAGCTCAACAGAGCTCTGTCGGGACTGCTATGGATTTCTTTGTGGGCAGAAAAAGGCACCAACGCAGGCAGGAGCCCAGTACAAAAGGGCAGCCTGCAGCACCGGGAGAAAGAGAATGAGTGAGTGAGAGAGGGGGAGTAAGCGAGTTCCTCGGAGCTCTGTCGGGACTGCTGTGGATTTCTTTGTGGGAAGAAAAAGGCACCAACGCAGGCAGGAGCCCAGTACGAAAAGGCAGCCTGCAGCTCCGGGAGAAACAGAACGAGTGAGTGTGAGAGGGGGAGTGAGCGAGCACAACAGAGCTCTGTCAGGACTGCTGCAGATTTCTTTGTGGGCAGAAAAAGGCACCAACTCAGGCAGGACTGTTTTACAAGCGTGCGTGGCTACAGTTTCCACGCATGCTCATAACTTCACGAATTTTTTATATTTTCACTCCAGATTTTCAACATTGGCATTTTCTACACCTCCTTATGAACAGTATAGCTGTCATTTTACACATCCTGGCGAAATGTGTTTTGCACTTCCAGCGCAGAATAGCGCGTATGCTGTGAAATCAGTTTTGGGACAGATTAAGAAAATGACAGTGACATTGTTCATGAGCAGAGATATTAAAATGCTATGTTGAAAATCTGGTGATGAAAATCCATAAACGACTGTGTTACAAGCATTCGCTAGGCAGCGTTTCACTAATTCTGTAACTTCGCGAAATTTGCAATATTGTACAACCAGATTTTCAACACTGGCATTTTTTCACACCTCCTTATGAACAGTACAGCTGTTGTTTTTCACATCCTGGCCGAAATGTGTTTTCATACTTCCGATGCAGAATAGCGCAGTTGCAGTGGGAAATCAGCGTTTGGGACAGATTAAGAACAAGCGAGTGAGAGGGGGGAGTGAGCAAGCTCAACGGAACTCTGTCAGGACTGCTGCAGATTTCTTTGTGGGCAGAAAAAGCCACCAACGCAGGCAACAGCCCAGTACAAAACGGCAGCCTGCAGCACCGGGAGGAACAGAACAAGCGAGTGAGAGAGAGGGAGTGAGCAAGCTCAACGGAGCTCTGTCGGGACTGCTGTGGATTTCTTTGTGGGCAGAAAGGTACAATGCAGGCAGTGAGCTGAAGCAAAAGGGCAGCCTGCAGCCCGGGAGAAACAGAACGGGTAAGTGAGAGAGGGGGGAGTGAGCGAGCTCAACGGAGCTCTGTCAGGACTTTAGAGTTGCCCACCCACCTGCCCAGGGTCCTGTGTGGTCCTATAGTACAGCAGGGTCCCTGCGGTGGAGACTAAGCAATGATTGGATACTTTTACGATTGCTATAATGATACAGATTTAGTTGTTCTGTTTATTTCTCTAACTGAGCTAAGTACTGAGCTATACTGTTAGGATTGCTGTAATAATACATATTTATTTGTTCTGTTTATTTCTCTAACTGAGCCGAGTAATATTTGGAATTCAATATGATTTCTAACTGGGCTAAGTGAAACTATATGAGAGCTGAGAACAAAAAGTATGGTAGCTGAGGGGTGAAAAATGGACAAGGAGGCTTTAGGATTGCTACAGTAATACAGTATCTAACGGATGAGATTTGAGACTGAATTAACCCAGTCAGCAAGGGGCAGTAGGGGACTAGTGTGGGAAACAGGAATTTGAGTAAATAGGGCTCTAACAGTTGTAGTCAGGCACAGAAACCCAGAATATAAGATGGGGCTAAATGGGCAGGTGCCGCATGTCAATAGGACGGCATCTTCGGAAGGGTGGGGGGTACAGGGTGTGGGTCCGCTATGATCCTGGACTGGGCTTGGAGGATGGGGTGTATGGTCTGTGACAACTGGCTAGTTTGAGGGAGGAACTGTGGAGCTTAGGAAGGAGTCTAAGTGGCAGGGCAGATGAGTATGGTAAGCATCCTGGCTGGGGGATAGCTGATGGCAAGGGGACGGGAAGAACAACTAGGGACTGAAATTGACCCGACACCAGTATCAGAGACACTAGCAGAAAAGAAAGAAGGGAGGGGGTGCCCGAGAGGTGAGGAGGACACTCTGATGGGGAAAGAAGAGACCACGAGGAGTACCAGGGAGAGAGCAGATGGCTGCAGGTAGGAGGGACCAGGGTGGGACCGGGGGCAATGGAGGGAATGGGGCAGGAGGGGGGAAACCAATAGGGGAAGAGATGTAGAGGGGTATCGACAGAATAGATTTGAGCCTCTGCTATGGGAGAGAGAGGGGGCAGGAACATACTGAAGGGGAGGACAAGCGGGCATAGAGGGATGGCAACAGGTAGGGGAAGAGATAAGCGAGGACAAAAGGGTAGAAGGCTTGTAAGGAAGGAGGGTGACTGGAGAGAATGCTATGGGAAGAGCAGGATGGGAGGGAATTACTATCAGAATTGAAGGAATGGGGACTCTAAATCGACAACAACGGGATAGGGAGAGGGGTGGAAAATCAGCAGGAGGAGGGAGGTCGACATGGAAGCCCAGTAGGGAAGTAGTCATGCGAAAAGGGTCTCAAGGGGATGGAGGAATAAGGCAGAGAAAGGGGTGAGGCAGAAGTAGGGGGTGCAGATACAGAAGTCACAGAGGGTGCAACTGGCGGGGTAAGGGTGGGAAGAACAAATACTGGGCTGGTGGAAAGGGCATTAGAAGGGAAAGGGGTTAAAGGACGGGGGGGGTACTCGTCCTGGGGGATTATATACTGAAAGGGGTGAGATGGGGCAGAAGGGGGGGAAGGCACAGCCATATTTGGGTTGAAGCTATCCCTTGGTTGACTGCAGGAGGGGCAGGGCAGGCACTGCTCAAATGTGTAGCGAGGGGGAGGAAGAAACCTCATTTACTGTTGCAAGTGGGTACAAACGACTTGGCGAGGGAGACTGTGGAAGTAGTGAGGGGGAGGTTCTAGGAGTTGGGCAGGCAGTGTGAGGGGGTGGGGGAGTCGGTGGTATTCTCAGAGGTACTGCTGGTACCATGTGCAAGCATGGGGAGGAAGGGTAGGATAGAGGAGTTCTACAAGTGACTGAGGGACTGGTGCCACACCAAAAATTATGGGTTAGTGACTAACTGGGGTGGGGTCTGGGAATAGTGACTTGTACACAGCGGACAGGCTACACTTGAGCAGGGAGGGGATGGGAGTATTAAAGATGGGATTAG
The DNA here is from genome assembly GCA_016271365.2 of Neoceratodus forsteri. NCBI lineage: Eukaryota > Metazoa > Chordata > Ceratodontiformes > Ceratodontidae > Neoceratodus > Neoceratodus forsteri. The sequence goes on along the minus strand of CM057459.1, from coordinate 160,165,062 downwards.
AGGGGTATATCTCTACTAAGGTGGATTTAAACTAGTGGGGGGGGTGGTGGCCAAACAACTGAGGTTGGTAGAAAGGTCCGGACAGGAGAGCCTAATGAGCTTACCCCCATAGATATAGATAAAGGTGGAGGTGTAGTAACCCTGGGAGGGGGTGGTCTGAGTGTAATACAGAAGGCACCACTACTCGGTAAGAATAACGAGGAGAAAGGGTGCAAACTACCGAGAGGAGGGACACAGGCCAAGGAGAAGAGTAAGGAGAAGGAGGGGTATGGGTGGAAGGTGGTCTCTCTCAACACAAGAAGCCTGGGGAACAAAACTGCAGGGCTTCAGGCACTCCTTTCAGAGGGGAAGGTGGACGTTGCTGTAGTGACAGAGCCTTGGGCCACAGAGTACCATGATAGGGACTCGGCAGTCCTGGATACAGGATATACAGCAGGGACCGGGGGGGGGGTTGGGGGAAGGGGTTGCACTCTATATGAGGGAAGGGATCAAATGCATAAGGGACGAGGGAGAAGAGGAGCGGACAGAGGCACTTTGGGTGCAGCTTCTGGACTCCAAGGGCAGAAAGCTGAGGCTGGGAGTGGTGTACAGACCACCAGCCCAATCCGGGAACTGGATGGGGAGTTGGCAGAGCAGATAAGGAGGGTGTGTAGAAGGGGGAGTGTGGTGATAGTGGGGGATTTTAACCTACAAGGGGTTGACTGGAGCACCCCGGCCACTAGCAGTACCAGGGAGCAGGTGCTCCTTGATGCATTCCAGGACGGCCTCCTGACGCAATTGGTAAGTGGGCATACAAGGCTTTGTAGAACTCTGGACCTAGTAGTGGCAAATGGGGAGGTGGTGAGGGAGGTAAGGGTGGAGGACCCACTAGCAGGTAGCGACCACCAAACAGTGTGGCTCGTTCTTGCGCTGGGGAGAGAGACAGGAGGAACAAGCACTAAGGTGGTGGACTTTAGTAGGGTGGACTTTGGGAGGATGGGAGCAATACTGTGAGGGAGACACCAGGATATAAGGCCGGGGATGGATGCAGAACAAAAGTGGGGAGTCATAAAGACTGGGCTAACAGAGGCCACAGTAGCCTGCGCCAGGGCCAGGAGTAAGAAGAGTAGAGCCAAGAAACCATGCTGGCTGAACAAGGAAGTGCTGCAAGGGTGAGGCATAGAGGGCTGCATACTGGAAGTACAGGAGAACAGGAAGGGAGAGGATAAGGAAGCTACGGAGTTGGTCAAGGAGGTGGCCAGGAGGTGAAAAAAGCTAAGGCCTCCAGGGAATTAAGGTTAGCACAGGGCATAATGGGAGGGGAAAAGGACTTTTTTAGGTATGTCAGGGAAAAGAGGAAGTGCAAGGAACATATTGTGAGGATAAAGCGGGGAGTGGATTCAGTGGAAAAGGGGGAGGAGCAGGCGAAAATTCTAAATGAGTACTTCTGCTCCATTTTCACTAAGGAGAGGGATGGTCCACTACCAGCATGGGCTGGGGGGGAATGGGGGAGGAGGTGATGGACACAGTGATCACAGGGACTAGGGTGCTAGAGGGGCTGAGGGCAGCAAGGGTGGACAAGGCACCAGGTCCTGATGGCATCCACCCCAGGATGCTGAGGGAGATGGCGGAGCTGTTGGCTGAGCCACTGGCAGATCTGTTCAACACCTCCCTAGAAACGGGGTGTGTGCCCCAGGACTGGAGGGTGGCCCATGTGGTGCCCATACACAAGAGTGGGCCTAGGGAGTAGTCAGGAAATTATCAGATGGTCAGTCTCATGTCCATAGTGGGTAAGCTTATGGAGGCGATACTGAAGCAGAGGCTGGTGGCATTCCTAGAGAGTAATGGCCTCCAAGATGGGTGGCAACACGGGTTTGTCTCAGGGAGGTCTTGTCAAACCAGCCTAATAGAGTATTATGACTGGGTGACAAGGGAGTTGGACAGGGGCCATGCAGTACATGTCCTGTACTTGGACTTCAGTAAGGCCTTTGATACAGTGCCTCATGGGAGACTGAGGGGAAGCGGACGGCAGTGGGGGTGGGAAAAAACTGACTAAATTGATAGAGAACTGATTACAGGGGAGTGTGCAGAGGGTGGCGGTGGGGAGCTCTCGGGAAACCTAGAGCAGTGACAAGCAGGGTGCCGCAGGGGTCAGTGCTGGGCCTGATGCTATTTGGGCTCTTTATCTCCAATATAGCACACGGAGTGGGGAGCAGGTTTAGTCTGTTCGCAGATGATACCAAATTGGGGGCAGTGGTGGACAAAGAGGACAGATGGGAAAAACTGCAGGGGGACCTAATCAAACTAGAGACAGGGTCGGTGGAGTGGCAGCTATGATTCAATGCAAACAAATGTAAGGTGATGCACTTCGGGGCCAAGAACCAGAAGAGGGACTATTGGTGGGGGGTGAGGTTGGGGATCACAGACTAGGAGAAGGACCTAGGGGTGTTGGTAACTGGGAGCATGAACAACTCAGCCCAATGCAGGATAGCAGCAGTGAAGGCAAACAGGATGCTGGGGTGCATCGCAAGGGGGTTCTCATCGAGACACAGGGATGTGATTCTATCTCTCTACAGATCATTGGTCAGACCACACCTGGAGTACTGTGTGCAACACTAGAGGCCATACCTGAGGGGAGATATAAAGTTACTGGAGGGGGTGCAAAGGAGGGCAACAAAAATGTTAAAGGGGATGGAAGGAAAGAAATATGAAGTTAGGCTGAATGAGCTGAACATGTACACACTGGAGGAGAGGAGGGATGGGGGGATATGACTGAAGCATTTAAATACCTGAGGGGGGTAAATAAACCTAGCACTGAGGGGGTGTTTAAACTGAGGAGTGGAAGAGAGATGAGAGGGCACGGACTAAGGTTGGAAGGGGGACGTTTCAAGAGGGAAATGAGGAGGCACTGCTTCACTGAGAGAGTGGTGTCTAGTTGGAATGCGCTGCCAGAGGGGGTGGTAACATGTAGGACAGTCAATAGCTTTAAAAAGGACTGGGATAATGCAAAAGGTAGAGTCAGGGGGGCAGGGGCTGGGACAAGCAGAGGAGGAACTGAGGGGGAGGAGGCTAGGGCAGCTGCAATCTAGGGTTCTAGCTGCACACTCGGGCAGACTTAGATAGACCGATTGGTCTGTTCTGCTGGCAGATTCGTACGTTCGTATGTATGTTCATATGTAAAATCACAGTGACTCTGTTCATGAGTAGAGGTCCTAAAATGCCTAAGTTGAAAATCTGGTCACAAACGTCCATAAAATAACTGTTACAAGCGTGTGTTGTGCAGTTTCCACGCATCCTCATAACTTCACAAATCTGTAGTACTTTCAGTCCAGATTTCCAACACTGCCATTTTTTCAGACCTCCTTATGAACAGTACAGCTGTAATTTTTTACATCCTGCCTGAAATATGCATTTACACATCTGGCGCAGAATAGCGCAGTTGCTGTGGGACAGATTAAGAAAATCATAGTGACACTGTTCATGAGCAGGGGTCACAAAATGCCTATGTTGAAAATTTGGTGAAATAATTCCACTAAATGACTGTGTTACACACATGTTTTGCAGTTTCACCGCACTCGGAAGTTCGAGCATTTTTTAGATTTTCACTTTCGATTTTCAACATTGCCATCTCTTCACACCTCCCTATGAATGGTACAGCTGTCATTCTTCACATCCTGCCCGATCTGTGTTTTCACACATCTGGTGCACAATGGCAAGGTCGCTGTGGGAACTCAAAGTTTGGGACACATTGACAAAATCACAGTGCCACTGTTCATGAGAAGAGGTCCCAAATGCTTTCATGAGGTGGGGGTCACAAAAAGGCCACGTTGAAAATTTTTAGTGCAAATACCAACAAACACCCTGGGCGTTAGGGTTTCTAACCATAACATCCCACCCTGTACAGACTGACAGGCACCAGGGGTGTGCCGTTGGATTGCCGACTGTAATGCTCATGCGGTTCTACCCCCACCCCACAGCCAGTGATAGGCATCAAGGTGTGCCTTGGACTCTTCGGCCATAGAGTACACCTCATTCTCCTATATTACATCCATTTCAGCGTATGTCCTTATGGAGTGGGGTGACTGTAAAGCCGAACACCCCAAGGCACACCTCAACACTTGTCAGTGTCTGCAGGATAGGGTGAGGTGAAATGGCATGAATGTTATAGGCGACAACCCAAACGCATACCCCAATGCCTGTCCATCTCTGCAGGGTGGAGGTGGAGTTGGCGTGAAGTTCAATACTTCACTGCCATTCCTACTCTGCATCTGTCCAACTCCTGCATTTCCAGTGCTAATACTAGCAAGCAAACATTTGGCATTGACAAATGTTTGTTTAATTTACATTCCTCCCTCCCCCACCCGTGAGCCTTCTGTCTTCCCCTGAGAGGTAACCATCAACCACCCAGCCTTGTTTACCACTAACCCACCACTGCTGCTGTCTCCATGGTTTCCCCTGTGGCATGGAGATCCAAGGGAGACCACCTGCTTGTTCAGTGATCAATAATAAGGGAAGAGTTTGCTCCTGAGTGGAAAAATGAGGAGGGACCTAAGCAGGATTGAGGAGTGGTCAAGAGTGTGGCAGCTAAGATTCAATGCAAAGAAGTGTAAAATCATACATTTGGGGCACAGAAACCCAGGGGAGGAGTACATGATGGGGAGAGGGGGAGGTACTGATGACTACCAAACAGGAAAGACCTGGGAGTAATCATATCTGATGACCTAATGGTGACCATGCATTGTGAAAAAGCTGTAGGGGGAGCCAGTGGAATGCTGGGGTGCACAGAGAGAGGTATCACCAGCAGAAAAAAGGAGGTGGTGATACCACTGTACAAATCATTGGTGAGATCCCAACTGGAGTACTGTGTCCAGTTCTGGAGGCTGCATCTCCAGAAGAACATAGAGAAGAAGCAGGTCAGAGAAGGGCAACAAACACTGTGCAGAGTCTGCACCAAAAGTCATATAAAGATAGACTAGAGGACCTCAATATGTATACCCTGGAAGAGAGGGGAGAGAGAGAGAGAGGGGATATGATAGAGATCTTCAAATACCTCAAGGGCATAAATAAGGTACAAGAGGGTAGCATCTTTCGGAAAAAAAGATGTTCAAGAACAAGGGGTCATGATATGAGCCTGGAGGGGAGTAGACTCAGGGGTAACGAGAGGAAGTATTTTTTCCACAGAAAAGGTGGTGATGCATGGAACAGCCTCTCAGCGGAGGTGGGGGGGTCAACAACAGTAGGGAAATTCAAGAATGCATGGGATAGGCACAAGGGAACCCTAGCAATAGGAAAGGGAGTATAAGCTGGAGATCAAGTAGAATCTGTGGTATTGCAGTAGGTGGGGGAAATGGACAGACTAGGTGGGCCAAGTGGTCCTTATCTGCCATCAGTTTCTATGTTTCTAAGTGCACACAATAGGTTGTACAGACCTGTGGGATAATGCACAATCCAGGGATTGAATGTATACCCTTGGTGCTAAGAAGGCCAAGGCGTTAGCAAAGTGCCTTTGCACTCTGGAGTGTTCATTCAACCCCTGAGTGTGCATCATTTCCTGCACTGTACAGCCTGTGTGTTAATCCTATAGTAAAATGTTTTTTGTTGTAATAGAAATAAAGCAACCTACTGTATGTCCTTCTGCAGAGTGAGCAACTAGATTGCAGGTCATAAACAACTACAGTACCTGCACATCTGACAGGTTGTTGATTTGCAAGGCAGTCAGCTAACTGGAAATGAGATGGGTGCTTTTTAGCTAACTAATTATCTCATGTGTTTGTCTCAGTGAACTAGCAGGCAGATAGCAGGAGTCATCAGCTTGCTTTTAGATAGGTACTAAGGGGGGGTTGTGAGACCCGAGGCATAGCCAAGGGCTTTCAACCACCCAAGAAATAAGGTTATTATAGCACTGACACACAGCAAGAGTAGATTATTGCACTTTTAGCATTTGTAAAATCATAGGTATCATAGGTATGTTCAAGCCAGAAGATAGAATCGTACCCTATAAGCCTCAAACATGTTATAATAGGAGTTAATTGTCACGTGGTATGATTGGTATGACATGGTTGTATTTTAGCAATGCTTTCTGGAGCATTTTACAAAATAGCCTAGCTACCAGTACCTAATGGCTTAAATAAACCACTGCAGGTTTACTATCCACATGCAACCAGGGGGTAAGCACACTGTCAGTAAGTAGCCAGCTCTAGTTAACTAAAAGTGTGGGGGGGTAACACTGCTGATGACACCGATTGGGGTGATGCATGTGGGTGTTACCCCACCAATGATTCTCAATGCTACTTCTCAAATGCTAAAAAAAAAAATAGTCCAAGGACTGCAACACAGTACTTAATTTGTTTGCACTGCAATACTCCCATTATAGTAACCATCCCATTTTTTTTTTTTTTTTTTGCTATCACACCCTGTTATGCCGTTTAAAAAACGAAAGCTCTTTTAGGGAACTTAATGCAGCAGTATATGTTAGTAAACACGAAATGTCATCATATAATTTTTTAGCAATAATGTATTTAAGACATTTTGAGAGTCCTCATCAGTGAATTTAGAATTCCCTCAGATATTCTTAAAGCAGGTGTCATTACTAGTAGTTTTGCAATTAATGACTCAAGTCAATACATATGGCACCACTAGCATTTTTTAAACATCGCTTCCATTGAGGCTACATTTATTTTGAAAATACTGCCTGTTTTCCACCTTATCCACGGGGGGGGTACAGATGGAGACCAACTGAAATTGTATCAGATTAAGCTTTTGGTGGTATTTTTTAGTGTATGGGGAAATTTGGCAAGGACACCGAGGAAATTGCATAACTCTTTTCGAGACGTGCCATGCAACCTTTAATGTCCACCTGAACAACCACAAGGAAAGGCAGACAGGACCTTGATTTAACGGCTCACCTTCATGACTGTACATACGAGATTTATGTGGATGTATTAGGACGGTGATCACAAACTTTGGTGGACGTCAAACGGCACTGCAGTCGCACCATTTCATTTTTTCCATGTCATTTACTGGATAAACCACTGAGCATCACTTCATTTACAACGCAGTTCACATGTAGAAACACATCAGTGCAAAAATAAGACAAGGGGCTCCATTTTCAGAAGCCCCCATTTGCTGAGAGCCCCGGGTGCGCCGAAGATATGGCACATGGGGCTTGTGGCAACCACCCGACTGGCGATCGGGATTTTCGATCCCATGCATCAACTGCTGCAATTACTATATCTGGTTTAGCTCACAGCAATCTTGGGGACCTTTTTTAAGGTGATTGCACCAAAGAGTCATTGTAAGCTGCCATTAACCAGTGATCGGTGCAGCTGTGCCAAAGAAAGGGTTGGACGCAGCGCTTTCCCTGCAACACCCTTTGACAATTGAGCCTGAGCTGTTTAATTCTTTCATGGTTGGCATGGCAAGAGAGTATAAACTTTTAACAACTTTAAAACCACATATCTCAGTTCCGGAATGAAATAAAATGAAAATTAAAATGAATGTATTCACGTTTTTGTAACAGTACACTATTTCTAAACAACTACATTGTGAAATATTTTGCTGGCTAACAAGTAGCGCGGCTTTAACCCCAGAATTGATTGCTGTGCTTTTAACACATACGCCTTCAGTTTTAGTTAGTAAGGGTAAAAATAAACCACTCAGGAGATTACAATGTCCCTCTAAAGCTTCAATTAGCATGGACTACCTAAAAGTTTGAAGTGTGGCTATTCTACTTTTGGAGGTCTGCAGAACTCTTCCATAAAAAACAAACAAAAAAAACCACTTATTTTCTGCCCTGCAGAAACAAAGCTATGCAGCCTCCTGGCAGAGTTGTAAATCTTATTCAGACATTCAATTCAAGATAAAATATTGCATCTCAACAAGCCAAACAACTGAAAGGATAATCTGCCTACCCTTGCCACCCATCGCCAAGAGCGTAACACTGTTAGTCACATACAGTAATGTCCAAAGTAAATGGATGGCAGCCTGCTTCGATTTACACTGAATGAAAGTTTTCTGCTTTATTTGGAATATTTAAATGGGATACCTCCTTGGACAACACTATAGCACATTGTTAAGGATGTCCAGCAGCAGGGAGTCTTCACAGAGAAATTTAACACATAACAAGGGAAAGCATTCAGCATGAAGAACTTTAAGTATATCAAGCACTGAGAGAGCAAACTGGCACAGAAGAGTTTTATTCATTGAAATGTTTCACCAGGAAGGCACGCTGAGCAATAAGTTGCTCGTCTCCCAGTGCAACCTGGGGGGTAGGGGGAACATGAGGATAGTTTACAGGGATTTGATACACAATATAGATTTACAGTAGATTACATTCAAATAATTTGAGCAGACTGTACAGGAGTAATGAAATAGCAGGATGCTAAGTTTTGAACTAGATAGGTACTACACCAACACTTTCAGACTAGATAGATACAACAACACAAAATAACATTTAGGCATACACTAAATGACACATTAATGGTGTAGCTCGCAAATGGCTGAATAGACTTGTTGTAGTTTGATCTAGGGAAGTTAGTGAGGAGTAAACACAGGCAGAACAGGTTGGCTAAAGTATAACAAAAGTGCAAGTTAACCACAAAGTGCATTAGAGATTAGGGGTCAGCCATAGCTAGGGCTACGTAAGGGGGGAAAAGGGAAGGGAAGGTGAGAGAGAGGTAGGTTAGGTATGTTGGTAGGCAGAGAAGCGGGGGGGGGGAGGTGGAAGGGGATGGAATGAGGAGGCAAAGGAAGAGGTAGGAGAAGAAAGGTCTGCTGGGGCCTGACCCCTCCAGTATGCAGAGGACCCTGCCTGCACAAGGCAGAGGTAGAGCATGACAGGAAGGGAGCAGGTTGTGGCAGCGAGAGGTAAAGTACAACAGGAGGGAAGCAGGTTGTAGGCAGTGAGGGGGAATAGGCTTCAGAAGAGAGGCCAGGGTGAAGGTGAGAGAGAGAGAAGAGAGGCCGAATCCCAGCCCTTCAGGATGTGGAGAAGTGGAGGGAAGAGTGGGTTAATGGTGTAAGGCTGGGGTAGGGACTGGCCCTTGGTACAACTTTGGATGATTGAGAGAAAAACGGAAGGTCTGAAGGGAAGAAATTGGAGGAAAGGAAGGAATGCTGTTTTTTTTAGGTGGGTGGGGGGTGGAGCTGCAGCAGGGGCATCACAATGGGTACTGAAGAGGGGTAGATTTGTCAGGGGCTTGGAGGGGGGACCTAGGGAGGGTTGTAGCAGGAACAGCTAGGTGAAAGGAAGTTTTTAAGGGTAGAGCTGATGGAATAGTAGGAGCATGAGTGACAAATTTGAGGAGGGAGGAAATTCCACATTTTGGGAGAGGTGAGAGTAACGGATTGGCTGATGAGGGTGGCTGTGCGGGGGACCGCCAGACTCTGGGACTCAGATGATCTAAGGGAGTGAGAGGGAGTGGGGTGTGTTAAAAATGAGGGAGAGAGAGAGGTAGGAAGGGAGTTCACCCAGCCAGTGCCTGGAAGTGAATTTAGTGCAGTGGGAGAGTCATCTGTTTGTAAGAGAGGGGAAGGAGAGGGCATGACAGAGATCACAGTGGAGGGTGTGAGAGGAAGCATGAAGGGCAAAACAGCAGAAGAAATTGAAGAGGGTATCCAATCTGACCAGGGAGGACTTGGGAACAGCACCGTGAACTACATCACAGTAATTGAAGATAGGCAGGATCATCTTCTGAACAAGTTCACGCCTAACAGTAGAGGGATACAACTACGGTTCCTGAACAGGGTACCAAGCTTGAGGCGCAGTTTTGTTTGGATGGCGCTCAATATGTCTGGAGAAGTTTAAGTGTTGATCCAGCCAAACTCCTAGGTACCTGAAGGAGGATGTGTTCTCAACTAAAGTCCCATCAAGGGTGTGGAAAGTGGGCAGGGAGGGAAGCCTGCCTTGTGCCAAAAGTCATGGAGACAGTCTTCTTGGTGATGGGAATGCAGATCAAGATTTCAACACATAGTTGTGGAACAGCAATGTAACAAGCCATTACAATATTTCTAAAACATTGCTGTTTGATTCTAATCTCATGCATACGGACACTGCTGACCTGCCTGATTTCTACCTTCAGTGAGTCCCAAAGGGCACCTTTTGATAGGTTTTTATATGAACTAACAGAATTTGTCTTAACATAGTGCTGAGATTGAGAATATATCATTCAATATGAATCTGTAGCACCCCCTTCCCTGAAATGTGGGCCTGTTTGCAGCATCAGAGTTTCTCCTGTGGTTGTCCTGGGGCAGATTTAGTGAGTTCTGGGGGTATAAAGTCCATTGGGAGGAATGGTTCAGTGGTAATGGTAGTGGAAGTTCAAATTCAGTTCTGGGCTGGAGGCTAAAACAGAACTTCAAGGGGTTCAACCTGGCCCATGGCACTGGCTGTGACTGGCTTGGAAGAGGGGCATGTCAGACTCAAGAGTGGCACTATGGGTTCTGAGACTGGGTGTGGCACTGCTGGTCAAGCTGCTTTCTGCTTCCACTTCCCAAACTTTGGAGCACCCTCCCACTGCTATTTGTAGAAGTCCTGCCCTCCCAAGCTGCTGCAAGAAGCTGCCCGGCATGGTTGTGAGGGCACCTGAAGCCACCCGAAGCCCTGCCTTCCCCCGAGCTGCTGAAAGAAGCTGCCCAGCATGGTCGCGAGGGCACCTGAAGCCACTTGAAGCCCTGCCTTCCCCTGAGCTGCTGAAAGAAGCTGCCCAGCATGGTTGCGAGGGCACCCAAAGCCACCAGAAGACCTGTCTTCCCCCGAGCTGCTGAAAGAATCTGCTCAGCATAGTCGCAAGGGCACCCAAAGCCACCTGAAGCCCTGCCCTCCCCTGAGCTGCTGAAAGAAACTGCCCGGCATGGTCGCAAGGGCACCCGAAGCCACCTGAAGCCCTACCTTCCCCTAAGCTGCTGAAAGAAGCTGCCCAGCATGGTCGCAAGGGACCTGAAGCCACCTGAAGCCCTGTCTTCCCCCGAGCTGCTGAAAGAAGCTGCCCAGCATGGTTGCGAGGGCACCCAAAGCCACTTGAAGCCCTGCCTTCCCCCAAGCTGCTGAAAGAAGCTACCCAGCATGGTCGCGAGGGCACCCAAAGCCACCAGAAGACCTGCCTTCCCCCAAGCTGCTGAAAGAAGCTGCTCAGCATAATCGCGAGGGCACCCAAAGCCACCTGAAGCCCTGACCTTCCCCCCCAACCTGCTGAAAGAAGCTGCCCGTCATGATTGCGAGGGCAACTGAAGCCCTGCCCTCCCTCAAGCTGCTGAAAGAAGCTGCCCGGCATGGTCGCAAGGGCACCCGAAGCCACCTGAAGCCCTGCCCTCCCCCGAGCTACTGAAAGAAGCTGCACGGCATGGTTGCGAGGGCACCTGAAGTCACCTGAATCCCTGCCTTCCCCCAAGCTGCTGAAAGAAGCTGCCCAACATGGTCACAAGGGCACCCGAAGCCACCTGAAGCCCTGCCCTCCCCCGAGCTGCTGAAAGAAGCTGCCCGGCATGGTCGCAAAGACACCCGAAGCCACCTGAAGTCCTGCCTTCCCCTGAGCTGCTGAAAGAAGCTGCCCAGCATGGTCGCGAGGACACCTGAAGCCACCTGAAACCCTGCCCTCCCCCGAGCTGCTAAAAGAAGGTATGGCTCTGGCTTTGCTCACTTTTGGCATCTGTGTGGTTTGAATTTGAATTTTGGTGCCAAGAAGGAGGCTTGCGCACATGATTTAAACTTAGAGACTTAGAGATGTTTAATCCAATTTTAACTTACTTAGCCTTAAGTTGTCCACCATCTATTCTAGTCAGCAGAGTTCTGACACTTTCTGGTTTCCTGATTTTTGTCCTCAGAATCCTCCTATTTGTCTCTTAATATAAACTGTGCTTTAACTGTTGCATGCGTGGTCAACTCAGCCCTTAATCCTGTTTTCAAACGAGCAGTGCTTTAATTCAGTGCCTGCTCTGTGAGGGTTTAAGCTTTCACCTTAAGTAACTGTACTGAGCTCAGACAATTTGGCCATAGCAAGTAGCTTATGTTTAAAAAAAAAAAAAACCCTCAATTACTCCTGTTCAAATGTACTAAGCTCAGACAATCTATTTCTGTTCATCTTGAAAAATTCAGCCAGTTTAAATGTATTAAGCTCAGACAATTAATTTCTGTTTAAGTTGAAAAAAAATCAGTCCGTTTGTAGCGTATGAACAATCAAATGTATTTTATGTAGCTTGCAGTTTGCAGATTCTGTAATATTCACCCTGGTTACCTCATCCCTCTTACTCCCCTCCCTTTGCTTTGTCCCACCTCCCGATACCTGCTTAAATCCTGGTTTCTTTCTCCACAGCTGCCCTTGATGGTCACAAGGGCACCGAAGCCTCTTGAAGTCCTGCCTCCCTGAGCTGCTGAAAGAAGGCAAGCTCTGGCTTTTGCTCGCTTTCGGTGTCTGTGTGGTTTAGGCCTCCACCCCATGCACTCACCACCCCTTGGTGAGCGCTCTTCCCTATATCCTTACAGCCCACCCACTCACACGTGATTGCATAGAAATACAATCAGCCTATTTCCCCCTCTGCAGCTTATAGCGACTCACCACTAGAAGCCGCTCTGGGGTTACAATAGCTGGTACTCCACTTTCTCGATCCCACAGATTCTCGGAGGCCCCTGACAGGGCTGAATCCCTGGCAGTGTGGCTTACCTCTGACCACTGCAGCCCGCCTTGCCCCCCCCAGCCGAATCTAGCCCCAGTTTCACCTGCATCTGCTGCTGTGTAACCTCACCCTGAGTGATCCTCCAGATTTTCTCTACCCTTCCTCCTCACAGTTTCTTCCTTCGTGAAGCTCTATATCATCTCTGCTCCGTTTCTACTCCCACCATCCTGCTTGCATTTCCTTGCTTCATTTCTCACATGGCCCCTTTTCCACCTTTCCGGCTCTCCTCCAGTACCTCTATGTCTTCCCTCTGCATCTTCTCCTTCTCCCTTCTCATCCTTCTTCTCCTTCCTCTCTGTGCCCCCTCCTGCCGCTCAGCCCACTTAACTTCATCCCAGTTACCCCTGCTGAGAATACAATGCTACCTCTTCACCAGCTACCTCCTCCTCATCCCCACTCCCTCTATCTACTACCCCTCCTATCCATCATGGATTACTCTGTTGCTCTAGCCTCCACTCCAGCAGCCATCCGCAGCTTCTCTCCTGACCACCCTTTCAAGCACCCTCCAACGTCCACAGATACAAATGAAAGTCTCTTGCCCCACACCTTCACCTCCTGGTTCTCCTGCTCCTTCTACTTGAGGGACACTGAGCCAAATCCTAACCCTCTAGCCCTAGCACTCCTCTCCCTCAACTGCCCCCAAAGGCCTGTGTATCTTCCATGTAAATGCACGCCAGCTTCTTCCCAAGCTGGATGACCTAATAGTATGGGTTACCCTACACTCCCCAGACATACTCTGTATGTCAGAAACCTGGTTATCCTCCAGTGTCCCCAACTCCCAACTGTCCCTCCCTGACTTCACCCTCTTCAGACAGGACCGAGGAAGGCATGGAGGGGGGTAGCCATCTAATCCCACACCTCCCTAAACTGTTCCATCTCCCACTGTGAAGTGGCCCCCACCTCTCATGAGTTTCTCCTAACTTCTATCACCCTGCCATCTTCCTCTCAATTTTTTGTTGGGGTCTTACATGCTTCCCCCAAGTTTCCCTCTACATCTCTGGTCTCCCGCATCGCTGCCATCTCCACCCTCGCTAACACTAGTGAGCTCATTCTACTCGGCAACTTTAATCTCGACTGGCTCTCTCCCACCTCACTTAACTCTTGTCAGCAGATCGAAGAGCTAAACCTTTCTCAAATGGTCAAAGAGCCCTCGCGTCCTAATCCAAAGTCAGAGTCTCACTCACTGCTAGACTGGGTGCTCTCCACTCATCCCCATCGCATTTGTTCTGCTGGCATCCTACCTGATGTGCTCAGCAACCACTGCCCCACCTACTGTATAAGGAAAGCCTGTTCCCCACCCTCTCCCCAAAATACATCCAATTCCCCTCGCTGAAATCCCTTGACATACATAAACTTCTGCAGGATCTGTCTCTGGCCAACAGAAGCCCCATCCTATCTTCCCTCTCAGTTTACTCAGCACTCTCCCACTTCACCTCCATCTTTCTGCATATCTGAGATACCCATGCTCCCCTTAAAACAGCTAGAGTAAGATGCACCCACCATCCCTGGATAACCCCTGATATCCTTGCCAAGTGCAGATCTCATGATCACGTTTGGCATCGTTTCAAAGCTTCAGGCACCTAATCTCACCTACAGGTCTTCCGTACCCTCCGCATCAATTGTACCTCTACCATCAGGCGTGCAAAATCCAACTTCTTTAAATGCGGCTGCACCCCTCTAATAGCACTACATCCTCCTTCTGGCAGGACCTTTGCTCACTTCTCCACCCCTCCTCTGACCCCCCCCCCCATCCGGGTGGATGGTTCACTCATATCAGACCCAACTCATACTGCTGAAGCCCTCAATAAATACTTCACTTCATGCACCGTTCCTGCAAGTCCTCCCCCCATCCCACGTCACTCCCCCCTCCCTTCCTCTCAGCGTTTTGGCCTCCATCTCCCATCTATTCTACTATCAGAAGTTTTGAGAACCCTCAGCTTTCTCAACCCCAACAAGCCTAGCCCTGAAGGACTGCAACCTAGGCTTCTAAAAATATCTGCCACGTCAATAGTGACCCCGTTAACCTACATCCTAAATCTCTCTCTCTCTCTCCTCTGCCACTGTCCCAATCGCCTGGAAATCTGCAACAGTTCTCCCCCTTCACAAAGGCAGCGACCCTACTTTCTTTGAAAACTTCCGTCCGATCTCACTTCTTCCGGCCCTTGCCAAAGTGCAAGAATCCTTGATTCTCACCAGGCTAAATGACTTCTTATCCTCATCAAACACCCTCTCACCATTCCAAATCAGGCTTCAGGAAGTCCCACTCGACCACCTCTTCTCTTCTACGCTTCACAGATGCCATTCACTCAGCCATGGACTAGGGTCATATCACCTCAGCCATATTCATTGACCTCTGCTAAGGCTCTGACTCTGTCTCTCATTTCCTCCTACTCAAAAGCTTGGCTCATTCATCTGTCTCCCAATTCAGTAGCCCGGTCCTACCTAACCGGCTGCTTCCAATCTGTCTCTATTAACATCCTCTCTCCATCCCTCCCTATACTTGCAGGTGTTCCCCAGGGATCAGACCTCAGACCCATTCTCTTTTCCCTCTTTATAAATGATCTTCCCTCAGCCTATACCCACGCCCACATCCACATGTATGTGGACAATACCATTCTCTTCCTGTCTGGTCCATCTATCCATGAAGTTCAATCTCACCTTCATAATGATCTCTCATCAATTACAGCCTGGTTCAAAAAGAACTGCCTTAAGATTAATATTAAAAAAAACATGGCCATGACCTTTGGCTCAAAACAAAAACTCGCAGGCTTCCTTCCCTCCCAACTTTCTTCTCTGCAGCCAATATCCCCCTTGATAATGTCCAGACCTATAAGTATCTTGACATCTGACTCGATTCTTCTCTCGACTTCTCCTCCCACTTCAATGCGCTCTACTCTAAACTGCACTCTAAATTAGGATTACTTTATCGCCACAAATCCAGTCTCCCCCCCAAGATGCGACCTACTGGTAAAATGGATTCTCCCTTCCTTAGACTATGCAGACATTGTTTATTGTGCTGCTCCAACTACCCTCCTCGCCAAACTGGATGTGTTGTGTCATGCCTTCTGCAGGTTTGTTTCTAACTTCTCCCCCCCTCACTCACCACTGTGACCTTTATTTCTTCCTTTCCCTCCAGTCCCTCTCACAGAGACGCTCCTCTCATTGCTTTACCTTCACTGCCAAATTCTGGTTTGGGTCTCTTCCATCCTAGCTAGCCTCTCTCCTTACCCCTGCTACTCCTTCAACCTATAACTCATGCTCCAACAGTACCCACATCTTCTCCCTCCCACGTTTCCGCACCACTGCAGCAAACTCTAATTCTTTTACAGACTTCCTCACCTCTGAGACAGTCTTCCCTCTCACTTACGCCTCTCTCCTACCTTCCCTACTGTCAGACGCCTTCTTAGACCATCCCCCGATACCTCCTGCCTTTGTTCTTCCACCTAGGCCTCGCCAATCACAACTGACTCCTCTCCACTCATTCCTTTACTTATTGTTGTATGTAACTTCCCTTCTTCATTGTAATTAGCTTCTATATCATCCTATTTGCCATGCTGTAATTATCACTTGCTACCTATATTTCACTGCTGTGTACATTTTACTGTAAATAGCTGTGAACCTACTATTTGCCATGCTGTTATTATCATTTATTATGTATACCTCACAGTTGTGTACTTTTGTTTATTATACTCTGAATGTCATTTGTATATGCTGCTACTTTGTACCCTTCCCCGGTCACATCTGAAAAAGCAGCTTGACTCATGGTGCCTTTCCTGGTTATCAACTTTTAAATAAATAAATAAAATTTGTAGATCTTCCTCTTCTCTATCTCCAAACCCCTCCTCCATGACTTCTCTACTCACCCTGCAGTTGGCAGTGATCCTAGTCTAACACCACTGTTCCTCCCTTCATGCTACTCCCTCCCCTTGCTGCCCTGGTTTATTGGTCCACTTCTCCCTCTGACTAGTCCCATGTTGTCCTCGCAATCTCCCTTCCCTCCCTCAGTTTGCTGACAGTTCCACTCTGTTGAACTGCTGCTGTTGATATGCTGTGTTTTGCATTACCTCTTAAAGGGAAGGTCTGGGCCGGCCTGGTGGCGCTGAGGGTTGAGGCGCTGGATGCCACACCTCGCGCCATGCTGGTGACCCGGGTTTGGGAATCAGCCTGGGTTGCTGGAGGTTGGCAGGGAAGGGAGAGGATCGAGCTTCTGGAGGACAGCTCTCCTCTCCCAGAAGGGACAGGGGTCCCTGTTCAGCGCTTGGCTGACCTCTGGCAGAAGCCGGAGACACAGCAAGCGCTGAGTGTAATGAAGGGGTGGGAAGTGGCAGACGTCAGTGGCACGCCTTGACATCAGAGCGCCAGTCACTCCCCAGAACAGGGGAAAAATACCCTTCAGCTCCGGCGGAGACGGAGCACCAGAGCTTGCCCACGATATACAGCCACCCTCCTGGAATCCTCCTGACCGACGATGCCAGAGGAATTTGGGGTGTTGGGGCCCACCTCGTCCCCGCCTGGGGGGGGTAAACCGAGGCTACATGGGCAATGGAGGACTGACCATGTAGGAGCGGACCGCAGTGGGATGACTTCCAGGTGCTCGAGGAGACCGGAGCTGAGGGGAAGGAGGAAAATACAAAGAACAAAAGAAAAAAAAAGGAAGGTCCAAGATTTTGAAAAAGGGGTTTTAAATGGGTTTTCAGTATACAATAACCCATTACCTTATGCTAACAATAGTCTTGTAAGGTAACAAAGGCATGTATTCAGTACATGCACTCACGGGTGAAGGGATCGAAAATCGTGACTTGAAGAGATGGCCGCCAATCCTTCCACTTCTACCGTCCCACTCCTGCACTCAGATGTTTTGTGATGTCTAACCGGCAGACAGCAGGGCGCATCTATATAAAATGAATGGAGAAAATTTTCTGAGCTGTTTTATATTAATTAAAGAAACATTTGATACAATGTATGCTGTTTAAACTGTACTTCCTGTAAATTATTTTTTCTAAAATTGTATCACCTTGTATTATAACTTCCTGCTCAAAATAAGTGTGGAATGTACTGTTCCTGGTTAGCCCTGAAAAAGGGACTTGTTTGTCTCAGTTGGGCCCACCCAGTCACCAAATTCTAATAAATAAAATAAATGAAAGCCATTACTCAACTAATATGGGCCCTAACAGTGTGGTGATCCAACCACTCCACTGGATTCACCCTGACATCAAAGAGCTCAGCACAACAGATAAAGAGGTGGCTACATTTGTTAATAAGGTGACTGTTACATTTTTTATTAAAGCGATTACACGTGCTAATTAGGCTGTTATGCGGTGTTTTGTAGGTATTCATTTGTTATTAAGATGTTACAAAAACATTATTACAATGGTAGCAGTTAACTGTGCACCTTCTAACTGGGCATCATCAGATACAGGGAGACAGCTGATGCTTTTTCTATGGGGAATAAATATACAGTACCTATCTCACACTGTCCAGTGAGTCTGTGGTAGGGGTGGGCAAATACATTATTTCAAACATTCATATTCAGGTCACCAAATATTCAGAAATCAATACTCATATTCTTTTTTTGTGTTTCTGTGGGGTGGTGGGGGGAGGGGGGAAAGAAAAAAAACAGCCGTACACCCTTCTCCCCCGATCAGTTGCTTAAACACATACAACCCTCATCCCCATTATCCACACAGCACCCACAATTTAATGTTTAAATACTGATCCCAAGATCGCTGCCTCTAGTAGCACTTACGCGTTCTTTAGTCAGGTCCTCCCTTACAATGAAATAAATAGTCCCCTCACCCCACCACCCTGGCAGCAGCGCAACACTCAACCTCACCCACCCCAGCACAAACATTTCATTATTAGTCCCCCTCCCTCGGTGCAGAAAGGCAGCTGGCTAGCCTGCCTCCTCACGGCCATCCACCTTGAGTGAATCAAAACGCTTCCCACTATTTCCTTGCTCGCTTGGTAAAACAGTTGATCACATGATCTGCAGTTTTACCAAGTGAGCAAGTACAGAGTGCTTTCATTCACAAGAACTTGGTCAAGTGTGAAGGAAGGTGGGTTGTGTCAGTCACTTCTTCCATGCTGGGGGTCTAAAAAGGAAAAAGGAAATGTGGGTGCTGGGGAGGAGTTTGGTAGCTGGTGCAATGCGTGGTGGTGGGGCTGTGGGATTATTTATTTCTTTGAAAGAGGATCACTAAACACGCATAGCGCTACAAGGGACAGCAGCCAGCTGTGGAGGTAGGTGGGTTGAGCCAGTCACCCATCTGGGATAGTTTTTAAACATTAAATTGTGGGTGCTGGGTGGGAGGAAGGGGATGGAGGTTGTGTATGTTTAAACAGCTGGGCTGTGGAGCAGAGTAGGGGGCTGTTTTTGTAAAAAAAATTTTAATTATTTTCTGGACACAAATAATAGTGCCACTATTCATTGTTTGTATCCAAATAAGGAGAAGAGAAATAGGAATAGGAGAGAGGAGGTCATACCACCCTTGTACAGGTCACTGGTGAGGCCGCATCTAGAGTATGGAGTTCAGTACTGGTACCCACACCTCAAAAAGGACATTAACCTGCTGGAGAAGGTCCAGAGGAGGGCTACAAAGATGATAGTGGGTCAGCAGAGTAAGGCATATGAGGAGAGGTTGAGGGCACTGAACATGTCCTCCCTGGAAGACAGGAGAGAGAGAGAGAGAGAGAGAGAGAGAGACACATGATTGGGACCTTCAAGTACTTGAAAGGGATAAATAAGGTTGATAAGGAGAGTCTCTTTAAGCTGGTGGCAACCATTACGAGGGGCACAGTCTTAAACTGGAGGTGGAAGGTTTGGAGGAAGGTCAGGGCGCTTCTTCACAGAGAGATGGTGGACACTTGGAAAGTGCTGCCTGAAGAGGTCAACTCATTGAAGAGAGTGGGCAGCTTAAGAGAGGCTGGGATAGGCATAGGGAAGGTAAGGATCATGGGTAGGGAGGATGGGAGGAGTGGGGAAGGAGGGCAGGGACAGTGGCTCAAGCTGTGGACCCTGCAATATGAGCAGACTTGATAGACCAAATGGCCTTATTCTGCTGGCTTCTTCATATGTTTATATAACGAACAGTGCATTATTTGTGGTATTCGAGAAATACTATTCCTCTCTCACACACCCCTAGTCTCTAGTACCCTACGTGGTCAACACTGTTACAGACATTCTTTGCTACCTCTATAACCACTAGGGATGTCAGAACTAGTTTGAGTAAGATTTGAACCCATCTCGAACCCTGGTGTTTGAGTTCTAATGTAGAACTCGAACACTAGAGGGTTCGCAAAAGGGTTCGAATCTTTGTAAAAATCCAAGTCTCGAATGCAAATTGGTCCCTGAGTGAAAAAATCTTACTTTGTATTGCTTGTATGCAAAACTGTCAGCTCCTGAGAGTCCCAACTTCAGTTCCACTTCTGTTCTCTTCCCAATCCCATCCCGGTCCCAGCTGCAATTACTGTTGTTGTGAGGGGTGGGGCATTATGATGAGATTGTGCCTGCATACTCCTGATCGCAGTCACCATCACCACCTGACCAACTGCTCTGCAGTCATGTGGTGTGGTCAGACCAGTACAGTAGTCGCACGTGGCTGCGTTCTTCACATTCAGTCTCTGCTGAGCCTGCTAGCGTTGCGACTTGCGAGCCAAGTGGTGAACTTTTTTTAAAAAGTGAACTGATGACTTGCTTTGCCTCCAGCTGGAGTGAAAAAAATAAATCAATCTAAAGTGTGGGTTGGGGACGGGTGATAAGGTTGGGGGGACGGGGACCGAGAAAGAAAGGAGGTAGGAGAGAGCAGTTGGGTCTACTCTCTCGGTGGGACACAGGAGGGATCTCCAGCTGACTGCCTGCATTAATTTGGAGTGCTGCTTAGTCTTAGTTGCTAACTTGCTACTATAACTTGCCTTTGCCTCCTGAGCTGTTTAAGAAAGATTAACTTGTCTAGTACTAGTACTCATCTCTGTCTGGTGGAATTTGTCTGGAGACACAAAGCACCCTGACTGGGGGAAGGGTGAAGAAAATAATCAGATTTTGAGACAAAACAAAGTAAAAAAAACCAATGTGTGAATGAATGAACAGATAAACTTTTATTGAACTGAATTGTTTAAAGCCTACAACAAGTATCAGGAGGAGGACCTGCTGTGTTCCCTTCCTTTGACTGCAGTGACTGCACCCTAATTATTACTGCCCAGCCAATGTGAGTTTTATGGTGGTACTATCGGGAGAGCATCTCCTGTGGGCAGCCCATCACTCTGCTGCTGCTAACTTGTTCTAAACAAGGCCTGCCGCCTCATCCTTGGATGTGACCGCTTCACCCACACCTGCAACCTCTACAGTACCACAAACTGTCTAAACTTAGACAATAGAATCAAGTACCACACCTGCCTAATGACCCAAAAGTTTACCCTTGGCCTCACCCCCTCCGCCCTAAACAAAGTTATTTTCCCTGCTGCTCCTGCCAGAACCACCCGAAACTCAACCAAACCACTACTATGGGTACCCGCTGCGGACTTCCCAATACTAAGAACGTTCAGCTACAAAGCCCCCTGGACAAATGCACTCCTAGTCTAATCACCAACAAAACAAGAATAGGCCCTTTTAAATCCGCTCTAAGTAATCATCTCCAGACCGCAAACCGATGTTGACTGCCCCAGACCTGTTAAGACCAGTTACTACTGGCTCACCTGACCGATCCCACCAAACTTCCTACTTTGACAAACAGTCTCACTGACTCTTTTGTGGCTGTGCTATAATACTGTATTGCATGTCATCCCTGTCTTCAAGTAACTCTCTGTACCATGCATGTATCCTGCACTATGATGTTATGTATTGTCCTGAAACTGTATCAATGTTATCCCTTTCCTCTATATGTTTGACATGGAACCTTTGTAAATGAGTCTTTGGCTCAAAGGTATTTCTGAATACCTCAAATAAAATAACAAAAAAAAAAATACACGACAGAAGCCTAAAAATATATTTCCCTGAGGAGAGAGAGAAAAATCTCTTTCTTTGGTTTGTGTATGTAACTCCGACTTTTGTGGTCAGCCCATCACCCTGCTGCTGTGCGCCTCTTGACTGCACTGTACCTTACCCAGTGTGTGTTACCGTGTGAAGCCCAGTGGCCAGGTGTGTGGTGGCATTATCCTTAAATACATGACAGAAGCCTAAAAATATATTTTCCTGTTGGGAGGAGAGAGAAAAAAATCTCTTTCCTCAGTTTGTGTGTGTAACTCCTTCTCTTGTGGTCAGCCCATCACCCTGCTGCTGTGCCACTTGACTGCACTGTACCTTACCCAGTGTGTGTTACCATGTGAAGCCCAGTGGCCAGGTGTGTGGTGGCATTATCCTTAAATACACGACAGAAGCCAATATATTTCCCTGAGGAGAGACAGAAAAATCTTTCTTCAGTTTGTATATGTAACTCCGTCTCTTCTGGTCAGCCCATCACCCTGCTGCTGTGCACCCCTTGACTGCACTGTACCTTACCCAGTTTGTGTTACGGTGTGAAGCCCAGTGGCCAGTTGTGTGGTGGCATTAACCTTAAATACACAACAGAAGCCTAAAAATATATTTCCCCGTTGGGAGGAGAGAGAGAAAAAAATCTCTTTCCTCACTTTGTGTGTGTAACTCTGTCTCTTGTGGTCAGCCCATCACCCTGCTGCTGTGCGCCCCTTGACTGCTATGTGTATGCCTATGCCCAGCAGCCCAACCATTCTGTAAGCCTTGAACCTGGGATCCTTTAGTTGCAAACTGTCATATTCTTCAATTTCTTTCAGTCCACTGCATCACAGTGTCACACAACTAAAATAAAATGTTGGCGTTGCCACCCCATCACAGATCACATTGCTTTCACACAGGAATTGTGTGGGTGTGGGTGTGTTCACTGCAGTATACTGGTACTGTTATGGCTGACACCAACATAGATGAAACATCTGGTGCTGGTGTTGGAGCAGGTGTTGGTGGTAGTGGTAATCCTGGTGCTAGCAGAAATAACCAAAATGTTTCACGTGATAAAAATTCAACAAACCGCAAAAGAGCAACAGCAAAGTGTGGTAAAGGGGGTCCTTTTAAGAAAATCTGTGCAGCTGCTGGGGTCACACGGAGAGGCACCATAAGGTATGCTGTTCATGCTGTTAAAATCTCTGTGACTAGCAGTAATAATGCAAGTGACAGTCAGTTCCTCTCTGACTCAGACAGTAGCTCTTTTTCTCAGTCCGACACTGTTGTGTCTTGCGATGTATCATTACTTCCTCAGCAAAGTGAAATGAGCAAGTCTGCTGACAATGAATCAGGTAGTGCACTTGCAAATACATCCAGCACTGTTGTCAACGAAAAGGACATATCCATTGAATCCACCACTTCTGTGTCTGCCAGCAATGAAAATCCATCAAAGCCTTCTGCCCACTCTTCTAGCACCAAGGAGCATGTCCCAGATTCTGTTAGGACAGGTGAAAAGACACAAACAGTCTTTAGCTATCTTCCTAGCACTCGAACAAAATCTGTCACATCTGAGGTGTGGAATTATTTCTCTGTAAGTAAAACTGATCCATGCAGAGCAATTTGTTCCCTGTGCAGAGTGTAAGACGTGGTAAAGTTGTATCATGCCTTGGCACTACAGCTCTTAAACGCCATCTGAAAAAGCATTCAGTTTTGCTTGATCGTCCAAAACCCATGTCCTCCATCTTCCAGACCACACGTGAGAAGGGTCAGGAATCCGAAATGGATACTGAATTGTCTGAACTTGATGCGGACAGAACCACTGCCAGCCCTAGGATCACTGTTACCACCAATGCCAGCACCATTAGTACCAGTTGCACATCCAGTGATGGCACTGAATGTATAAGTCCTAGTCCACCACCCCAGCGTCCATCTGCCCATTGAAGTCGATTGTATAATAAACCGGCAGGGACATGTTGTAAACAGCTAACACTGTCTCAGGCATTTGAAAGGAAGAATACCTTTACTAAAAATCATCCAGAGACCCTTCATCTTAATCACAGAATTGGCAAACTGTTAGCTGGAGCCCTTCTCCCATACGCGTTGGTAGATTATGAGGATTTTAGGGAGCTCATGAAACTAGCAGAGCCTCGTTACAATGTTCCTCATCGAAGGCACTTTTCCTATGTTGAAATACCAAACATTTATCAGGCTTTGAAAGTGACAGTGATGCTTGCACTTAAAACTGCAGAGGGTGGGGTTATTCATGTCACAACAGATATGTGGACCAGCACTCAAAACATAGATGACATGTCCCTTACCACTCATTGGGTCATGTTTTCTTGTGCTTCTTCAAAAACAAAGACACCCCAAAAGATGGCGCTGCTGCATATAAAGAAGTTTGGGCAAAGTCATACAGCTGCAAACATCTTGCAGGAACTAAATGACCTCTTTGATGAATGGGTTTATTCTCACGGTCTAAAATGTGGCTTCATAGTAAGTGACAATGGAGCCAACATCTTGAAAGCAGTACAGAATGGAGGATTTATGCATGTTTCTTGCTTTGCACTTTGCTTTCATTTAATTGTCACGGGATTTCTCAGCAATGAAACACAAGTGGATGGTATGATTGCTGTTTGCAAAAAAATTGTGGCTCACTTTTCACATTCAACCAAGACTATCGGACATTGTCCGAACTGCAAAAAAAAAAACACAAGCTGCCCCAGCAAAAGCTGATTCAAAATGTTTCCACTCATTGGAACTCAGCGCTTTATATGCTGCAGCGCCTCTTGGAGCAAAAGCAAGCGGTACATGAGTATTGCTCCAGTTACATTATTGGAGATGGCACTATGCTGTCTGTGCTGCAGTGGAAATTAGTGGAGACAGTGTACTGCATCCTAGCTCCTTTTGAGACAGCTACAAGGGACATGTCTTCGAGACGCATCTCTGGGTGGGTTATCCCTCCATAATGCTGATTTCCATCATCTTAGTGTTCTAATCTACAAATAGAAAAAAAGACAGATCTGAAGCTCAGACAGCATGTTGCCTGTATCATGGGAATCTCATAAAGAGAATGAGCGAGCGCTTCAAAACCAATGACAAATTAGTTGCAATGACGAAATCAAAACACTACATCCTTGCAACTCTCTTAGATCCCAGGTTCAAGGCTATACATCTTCCAAAAACAGATGATATAGAGCAGTACATATATCTGTTGCTAGATGAGCTGCAGCACTCACAGGAGTCAAATACAGACATGCACAGTACCCTCAGGTTGTCATCACCACAACATGCAGGTTCATCTTCACAAAGGGATATAGAACTGGAAAAGTCATCAAACATTAACAATAGTTGTTCCACAACTGCCACTTCTTCAACCCTTAGTAGCAAGCTAAATCTGTGGCAAAACCTTTCCTAAATTGCTGCCATACCAGCTTATGCGGATTCCTCTTCTGAGCGGTCTCTGTCCATCATGGTAGACAGTTACCTGCAAGAACTGCCTATTCCTATTGATGCATGCCCTTTTGAATACTGGAGATTAAAAAAGTCGATTTGGACAGAGTTGTATGATGAAGCCTCTAAATATCTTGGTTGTCCTGTGACAGACACCAGAAATAGGTTGCTGCCAGCAAATGTACACATGTTAACTTTTATTAAAGTTAATAAATCAAGATTTTCATATCCCTACAAGAGTATACAAACTGATCCTGATGTGATTAATGTTGTGGATGTTGATGGTGATGACAACTCAGATGGTGGTGGCTGGTAAATATTGTGTGGGACAGAGTCTCTCTGCACCAAAAAGGAAACTTTTACAGACTGTGATGACTTTGGTTGTCTCTCTCCTTTCTCGATCTACTACTTTGAACTATATACCTCCCAAAACTTTCACCATTTCATGGCAAACTGCTTTGCAGCTAGGGTCTAAAGTCAACAAGTTTTATATACAGGGCAATTTTAACATCAGTGGTAAACAGGCCCAAATTTGGCATAAAAGGGACACTGTCATGTCAATAATTTCTGTATCATATTATTTATAGTTAAAGTGCAAACATATATTTTTGGATTTACCTTCTGTGACTTTGTGGTGTATCAGTACAGGCTGGGACCGGGGGTGGTCTATTTTTCAATTTTAAAGAGGACAAAACAATGAGTTCTAATTGGTAGCTGTTTATTATTTTTTCAATTACAGAAATGTTAGCCATAAACCAAAATGATCCATATGTAACTTATCTTACTGAATAAAAAATATGGGAAAAACTGTATTTTGTATTGTTATGTTTCTGTGGGCAGCATCCTGTTACAAGTCTCTTCTGGGAAACAGAGTCATCTGGAGTTTTACCTATGTCATGGTTGAGCACATCTCATTCTGTAAGCATAGGTCTCATACCACAATAGCTCGTGTTTAACATTATGTTGTACACAGACCATGGCATAATAGCAACAACTCTCAAATTACTGGTTCCATGAAGAGAACTGTACAGAATGTTGTCCATAAGAAGAAAGCAATTGAAAAGAGAGTTTTTCACATAAGTGTTGTTTATTGAGGAACAGTTAAGTATGGCTAATTTGGAGGCAAGAGTTTCATTTTTCTTGAGTAAGCATGTGGTAGTTTTAGCATTTGAGAGGGGGAGGAGGGTAGAATGGGTGCTGGAGAGTGGGAAAGGGCTGGAGGTTGGTTTAACATGGATGCAAGAGGGAGAAAGATGGCATGGATGCTAGTGCATGGGTGAGGGTTGGTTTTAACATGGATGCAGGAGGGAGAAACATGGCATAGTTGTTAGTACATGGGTGATGGTTGGGGGAGTGAGTTTTAACATGGGTGAGGGACGGAGAAGGGTGACATGAATGGTAGTTCATGACTAAGTGTGGGGGTAGTTTAAACATCTGGGTGAGGGAGGAGGGTGGAATATGTGCTTGAGGGGGGTGAGGGTTGTGGGTTGGTTTTAACATGGGTGTAAGTGTGGTATGGGTGCTACTGCATAGACGAGGGTGGTGGAAGAAAAGTGGAATGGGTGCTGGGGTGAAAGGTGGGTGTTGTTTTAGTCCTTTCCTTTACAGATTCGTGATCGGCTGGGGATGGTGAGGAAAAAGATGATGACAGACCGATGGTATGGGAGGGCTTTACCGATTGCCCACTGTGGAACCTACTATAGATATAATATATATATATATATATATATATATATATATAAATATATATTTTTTTTAAATACATTGCAAACTGCTGCAACCTCACACAAGTGTCCTGTCCTTTAAAAAGAATAAAGGAATCAGAAATAAAGAAAATCTGCATCAGCAGTTTTCACAGAATGTGACCTATCATAAAGTGTTTTTGTTTTACAAGTAGTGATAATTTGATACATAATGAGGTTGACAGACACTGTCCCTTAAACATCACATGCCAACTGCAGCAGCTACATTAAATGTTCCTTAAGTTAGTATGTGGTGAGGAAACCACTTTTTTTATTTATGTGACTGAAATACAGATTTTATTGACATATCAGCTGGAGAAATGCATTATTTTAGAAAGCTGTATGTATTACTTCAATTTCCAACAAGAATGTTGGTATATGTATGCATTATGTTAGAAAATTGTATGCATTTTTGCGGCAACAATGACTGGCATATTTTTTATTCAAATGTCTTGACTGACTACGTTATGACATAATATGTTTCTAACAGTTCCATGTGCTGCGGCTGCAGTACCTTGGCTTGACTTTGTTATAAAAGCTTTCTTTTAAACATAGCAACTTTTGATTTACTCATTTAAAACACAAAGCAGCAAATAGCTGAAATTAGGTAATATCAGTTATTTTTTCTCATAATTCATGACGATGAGTATATATAACTGAGTACATAAATGGCTAATGTGCCTCTTTCTTTCACTAAGGAACTATGATGCAGCTGCAGCAGGAAAACTTTTAACATATGGGTGGGTGGGTGGGCCTGTTATGTATTAAGTTGCTGACTTTTGCAAACAGAGAAACCATAGATAAACCTAGCTGTATTCCTATGAATGTCACACATGATCATTTCTCTCCCCTTATATTAAACAGTTTTTCCTTTAAATGTATTTCATTACTATCTTCATTACTGGCAGACAATTAAAAATAGGGTCTGAGTTCTGAAAAGTTCTAAAAGATTAGAACCCTAGAACTTTTCAAAAGTTCTAGACTAGAACTAGAACCCAGACCTTCAGTGGGTTCTGACAACCTAATAACCATACCACATGGTGGCAGAGTAAATCAATTTATTAAATTAATTCAGCACTTTCAACCTACCTTTCCCGAAAACAGACGGCTTGGGCTCTGGACGGATTGCAGCCACTGAGGAGCATGGCTGCCTTGCTGGTGGAGAAATTGATAAATTCAAATCCAAAGAGCCTGTTTTCCTTGCAATGGCTCCATCCCCACCCTTGCATTTCACTTTCTATGGGCATGATCCTGCCCTTCCATGACTGGACAGCGACATAACTTCTGGGCCAACTGCCCCTGAACAGGCCCTTCCGCTGCTGCCTGTTGGGGGTTCGTGAGTTGGGGAGACAGAAGGGGGAGAGCGAGACTCCTTTTTTGCTGATGCCCCTGATAAAAGTTTCAAGAGTCCACTTTTCTTCTCCTTCTGCAAGACAATAAAAAATGCACTTGAAAGAAGGACACAGTAATTTACTGCCTAGATAATAGATTGTACAAGCTTTTAAATCACGATAAAAACAACTGCATTCTGAAAGTAGAGGTCAGTGCAGTGAGACAAATGAAACCTAATACTGTGTGAATTGGAGAGGAAATGTTCTTGATGGATTTATTGAAAGTTAAGGTTCATTTTCCTCGCTTGTATTCCACTTCAGAGATTTTCCAAGCAGTTCTGGGCTGAATGTCAAAAGACAGTACTAGAGAAAAATGCACACAGCAGCTCAGAAAGGTAGCACTGTCTTCCCAGACTATTTGTAACATAACAGAGAGGCTCTATTCCTTTCCTTACCCCCCCCCCCCATGGTAGAACCAGTACACAGCTACTGGTCAGAGCAGAGCAGTGGGACAATGAAGAGTAGGGGTGCTCGGATCTGCAAAAATCTGTCCTGAGGTACAATTTTTGGATTTCAAATGCATCCAATTCTGATTCCGACTCCATTCTGATTCTGGATGACGGCACGGAATCGGATTCTGAAATCCAAAATACAGTGCTCCCTTGCTATAATGAACTAAATGGGAGACATTATTTGGATTCCTTACAGCTCCCTGTTCGTTACATCGAGGGATGCTGCAAAAAACGGCTGCATTGTTTTTGAACCTCGCATCTGGGGCACTTGTTTACACATACTGTTCTTTCTGTCATTCAGTACTGTGATTTATTTTCATTTTTCTTTTATCAGATGCAGTTTGTTAAAGTGCCTAATGACATTTAAAAGCTGAGGTACTTAATATGTAGAGTACACCTCTTACAACTGCACGACCACGTCTCCTTCCACCCGTTCCCCGACTGCTTCTCTGCCACTCAAAACAAACACAGTACAAGTTTGCACAGTACAGTTTTGTAGATTATGGCATGCATTAACATGGGACTTTGTTCAGATTTTGTTTGACTGCTCTACCTGTGCTATTGACGGAGTGACTAATAACTGCTACTGCGAACAAGCATACACTCACAGCGTCACTTCTGACTCAGGGATCCAGCTGATAAGTCCACCTGGTACTCAGCAGCAACTGTCAGACTGAAAAGTTAACTGTCCAGATCATTACACACCTATTGCCACACTGTGTCTCTCTAAACAGCTGCTGCCACTGGCTGGCCCATCAGCACAGCGGTAACACTATCACTTGCAATGCCAGCGACCCGGGTTTGGAAGTGAGCCTGGGTCATTGAGAGACAGCTGGAGGATTGAGCGTCCCAAACAACACTCACCTCCTCCATGGAGGGATGACTGCTTCCTCCACTATGACACCACCACCTGGGTGACCTAAAGTGGCAGTGCAGTGGCGCTGTGAAGGGTGGGTCACCACTTCTTGGCCAGGATGTCTGCACGCTGGCTGTAGCACACAAAGAACGGAGGTGAGGGGACCCAAAGGGGAAGAAAAACATCTCCTGGCCTGCGGCAGCATGCCGCTGCCTCTCCTTCACAGGCCCTGCACCGCTTACCAGCCTCCCAACCACAGCTGAGCTCTGACTGCTCCTGGGCTTGGGGCACCCAGGAGACTCTGCCACAGGGGGCAATCCAAGGGGCACTGACTGGTCAGAAAGTAAGTCCCAAGGACAGCAGGTGACAGGGCTGAGAGGAGAGGATGGCCAAAGACAGTCAGGCAGGATGGAAAATGTATAATAAATATTCAAAAGAAAAAAAAAAAACAGCTGCTGCCACACTGTCTGTCTCTAACAAGCACATAGTGTCTCAGTGTTCAATGCAGTCAGCAATCTTAGCCTGCAGTCGGCGACAGAGAGACAGATGCCTGCAACGATGGCCACTCAAAGATGTTGCTCGGGTATATACACTGTACTTTTCTAGCTCTTCCAACTGTGAGTGACCTGTATTTACAAAAGGACTTATATCTTGGTACAGTGCTCCCTTACTAATTTCACACAGTCACGATAGTGAAACCATTAACAGCTATAAGTTGAGACCACACGTGGCATTCAGTATAACTGAGGTTTTACTATAGCGAGGTTTGCTATAGCAAGCCAGCGCTGTACCGCCTCTGAAAAGCCCTCCCTACTCCTCCATCCTGGTCCCACTTCCCTTGTCTTTATACTACTCGGGCAGCATGGTCCTGTGAACTGGCATCCAGTTTCTTATCCTTGTATGTTTTCCCTGGCATCCTCCAATTTCCTGACTCTGAGTCAATCCAAGGCAAGCAAGCCTCCCCTACAGTTACAAGATTCCCTATTTTTCAATCCTCCCTGGCCCCATTCAGTTTGCAGCCCTACTTCCACCCCTGGGATTTGGCCACAGTCCCTTGTCCCTGCTCCCCAATCCACTGTAGCAGTAAGCTTTAGCTATAAAAAGAAAAAAAAGATTCAATCCGGTTCTGAAGGAGTCTTATAAATTAAACTATTCCTCCAGTTCTATTAGCTGCACTGCAGTGCCACACACACTGGTCCATTCTTCCCAATACCTGCCATCGCCACCCATTCCTAACAGCCGCTGGTTGTTCCCTCAGGTGACCAACCTTAAGAAAACCCTGGGAACAAGCTCTACAGAACCTGATCCTGGGGTTTTCCTTTGGTCGGCCAGCTGAGGGAACAACTAGTGACTTTTGGGGTGGATGGGCTGGGAGGGAGGTAGGTAGGTAGGTAAGTAGGTAGGTAGTTACATACATATTACTGGACTGGTAATGACTCATACTAGCCATAGTTAAACTTTAGATACTGTGGAGGAAGAACAGGCTGGACTGCGCAAGGCACTGTAGTGCACCGAATCTACTGATCAATTCTTTTCTTTTTGTTAGTAATAGCCAGCTTTGGGGAGCAGGGATTGTGACTGAGACTTGGGAATGGATAGTAGGAAGGATTCACTTAACTAGATTGAGTCCTCATGTTGGACTAGAAGCTTACTTGGGAGGAGGGCATTTTTTTATGACAAAGCAGTAGACTGAATGGACACAGGAGGATGCCCAGAGAGAGAGAAACTGGCACAAGAAGCCGGATGTCACCTCCCCACCCAAGTAATTAGAGGGAGGGACAAGGGGACAGGGCTTTTCTCCTGGCCTACTATAAGATCCCAGGGTTTATACTGGGTAGGGAGGTTGTAATGAAAGCCTGGGCAGTATTCAGATGTGATACAGTATTGGAATCGATTCCAATTTCGCATTTGACTAGGGTTTTCAGATTTGGATTTTCAGGCTGGAATACCAAAATGCTGAAAAAGCTCAAAATCTGACGAATCACATTCCGTTCAACAGATTTTGAGCAATGCTAATAGAGAGCACCTTTCCAGCAGTATCTAGGACTCAGGGATATCAATTGTGTTTCAGTGGCAGAAATGGCCAACACCACACTTAGAATTCAGGGACCTTGGTTTATGTTGTGCAGGAAATGTTGACAGAGCTATCATTACACATTGATTCAACCAGTCACTTAACACAGCAGTATTACTACCCTTGCCAACCAAATGATCTAGGTTCATGCTCAAGGTCCGAATGTCTGGTGCCAAACTTTGAGGGAGGGGTTCCAGTATCCATCTCATACACCTTCTGGCTTGGAGAGAAAGGGCACCTCCTTTTACTGCACCAGTTTCCTCTTGTGGCCCACGGGGAGGTTGTGTCATGCAGGAAAGTAGTGGTCCCTTTGAGGCAGCCTTATGCTGGCATACACCTGTTCACCTGGAAAGTGATGAGGTGGCATCACACGTGATAGGATGCCCAACAGAGGATTTCATAAGAAAGGTGAGGCTCATCCACTCTCCTGATGTCATCAATAGGTTTAAGGCTGGAATGCTCTTCAGGATTATGCCATAGAGAGAGAATAAGGGTAGGGGAGAGTGAGAGGAAACAATGCCACACTCCCATGCCACTGTCTACTGTAGAACCTAGCAAATCCCTCCTGCTTCTTGCCAGTGTCTCCTCTTGGACCTTGATTGTCAAATGAGTATATCTACCCCAGCTTGGGAACCGGGGTTCCTTTCAGGAAGAGAAACTGTGGTTCACTGTTTTGGATCAGAAGTGGGACACTGAGCAGATGCTGGGAGTGGTCTGGAACCTCAAAGGCCTCCTGTAGTGGGCAGAAGGGCATGGGTAGGTGAAAATAGGACCTGATGGCGGTGAGGGAAAATGGGGAGCAAAAATAGATATTACGACAAAAACATGAATCTACAAAACCTTTGTACTGTCTTAATGTTTTAAAAATCTAAATTATTCCATGAGGTGTGAATGCACCAAAATAATATAATGCCATTGTTACGGCTTGCACAAAAAAATGGCCCTTTCAATACTACACCCCAGAGTTCCAACTTTTCTTAAAAGATGGGTAGGTAAAAGCCACAAAAATACAGAAACTTCACTGGCCGAAATGCATCACCTGACTATTGATTACCTACCCTGTTGAACTGTTGTCAAGCTTAACAAAAAAAAATTGTACTTACAACAGCTCAATACCACCCCCCCAAACCAGAACAACAGTCATTATTTGTCAGGACTTCACAGAAACAGTTCCAGCAAACCAGCAAAAGGAGTGGATATACCAGACCCCAATGTTACTATGTCTAGACATCTCAAAACTAGGTTGATTACTATTTCAATGACAGCATTGAACATTCAGATAAAGAAACAAAAGCTAAAATATCTTGAAACTAATAAAGCACATCAAAATGAAAGTAGCATTTAAGAATGAAAACACGGTTTATTTAAAGGCATTCTACAGGCAGAGGTAAAGCACTGACCGCTGCACAGATTGGGCTTCACCTCTCAGATCCTCCCTGCAGGTACCATATTAAATTAAGAGTTTTATTACCTGAATAGTCATAAAAATTGCCCAAACCTCCCGTGAACCTGGCATGTTTAAGTATGGTGCTCCTCAACCCCCTGCGATTGCACTGGTAGCATCACAAGAAAATGACACAGCACTGCCCCATCCTTAATAGTGCCCCTATGTATGGAGATTTTATACTGTTTGTATCTCCGATGCCCAGTGTTATTTTTACAGAATTTGCCTGCATTCCATGGGTATGCCTACCATACACATGGGATTTAGGCAAATGCTGTACAAACAGCACTGGGCATCGAAGATACAGACATTATAAAATCTCCATGCATAGGGGCACTATTACAGGTGGGGCAGTGCCGTGTCATTTTCTTGTGATGTTACCAGCGTAATTGTAGGGGGGTTGAGGAGCACCATACTTAAACATGCCAGGTCTGTGGAGGTTTTGGCAATTTTTACGAGTATTCAGGTAATAAACTCAGTTTAATATGGTGCCTGTGGAGGACCTGAGAGGTGAAGCCCCGATCTGTGAAGTGGTCGGGGCTTCACCTCTGCTGGTAATTCTCCTTTAAAGCAACACTAACAGAAATTGTTACTTTTCACTCCAGTTACCTTTGCTTACTTTATTTAACATATTCTTGAACAAATAATTACCATGCTGTACTGCAATTAACTTTTTTACCAAACTATTTAAGTGGAAGGACATGAAACAGTTCAAATGGACAGCCACACCAGGAACAGGTTTTGTGCTTAAACAGTCATAGTAGCCAAAAAAGAACTATAGCACCCAAACCAAAGACTTCAATATAAAAAAAATATATTTTATTATAACAAAAGTGCTGTAGTGCTCAGAATACATCACAAGGCTGTGTAGTCACATACACTGACCAGTAACATTGAAAAAGAGTCACGTTTCGCTCAGACCACAGCCATGCTTCATTAGTGAAGCTCAGCAGTGGTCCGGGTGAAGCGCAAGTCTTTTTCAATGTTACTGGTCACTATATGTAACTACACAGCTCATGTATGTATTTTGAGCACTAGAGCACTTTTGTTACAATAAAATATATATATTTTTATATTGAAGTCCTTGGTTTGGGTGCTATTACTTTTTGGCTGAAATGGAAGGACACAATAAATGCTTTTCTTTTCTTCAGCATAAAAAGACTCATAAGACTTTCATTTTTTTTAAACATTTATCCATTCTGTGCATTATCACATGACAGGGCATGGATGTATCAAACATTAATGCATGCCCTGCATGGCTGTAACAGCACTCGGTCTTTGGCCTTGTGCCTCACAGCCACCTGTGACATGCAGTATTTCCTGATACACCCATGCCCTATTCTGGCTTAAAGAATATATACGTATACCATTGTTTTGTTACATTTCTTTCTATGTCTAAAATGATGCGTAAGGGCTGGGCCACCTTCTATGTCTAGGTGTATATGATGGCATCTCGTCCAGGAGAGCACCCACCTTACACCATGAAATACCAGTTTTGCATCAACACCAGTCACCTTGCTATCATGGGTCAGGAGAGATGGGGATCAGGGGCACCTTAGAAACAATACCCTGGGGCACCATTAGCATGAGATGACACACAAACTATAGTGTGCATACAGGATCTGGGATCAAGCAGGGTGGTGTTTATTTAACAGCTGCCTAGGTGGCACACAGCTCGACGGGCATGTCCCTGGCCATATTACTTCTTTTCTCATGACAGTACTTGCACACACTATACTACAACTTCTTTCCAGTGTCATGCCCTGCACATACGTTACTCCACAAAGTCCTGGGGCTTTTACACCTCTCTCCCACCTCTAGTGTGCATCTTTCTCTACTGCTGCTGCTATGACTGGACTGATGGGATCCAGCTGCTTGGGGGGTCGTTTGGCCATGCTAAAACCATATAGGTTTGCAGATGTACCCCCTGAAACTAAAGGGGTATAATTACATGTTGCAAAAGCACTGGGTCTTTTCAGCCCTACACAACCCTAACCCCTCCTTCTTACGGAGTCCCTGGAGCCCTGGCACTCCCAAGACCATTTGTGTGGTGGCACACTCCTCAGCCAGGGCAAGCACTTATCTGAGGGGCACGCTGTGCTGGCACGTGTCTCAGCATGCCCAGTAGGACAACAAATATAAAAGCAAATCAGCATGTGATATTGCTACTAAGTGCATAAAGCATGGTTGATGATGCAGCCATGTGTATCTCCCTTCGACACTACACTGATAGCACTTGGCCCAAAAAGCAGACTCCCATGTCTGACCCTTCACATTTGAGGATTTACCCACCCTAACCCTCACCAGGCCCCTCCTACCTGACACCTACTCATTTAGCCACCTGCCAGGTGTTTCACTACAAACTGCTTAGGACTTTACGCAATGTGCTTTTCTATTAACAAGGTTAACTTACAGTTTTGTTCTGAACCACAGACTTCTCCCCGTTCTCTCTCACTCTCATTACTGCTCCTGGATGTGAACCCACTACAGTGACCTCCCGGGGGCCCACCACTCTCCCAAATGTGCCTTTCATGGCCGATAGTCTCCATTCCTCTTGAGGTGAGTACCTGGAGCCTCCACTCCTTCAGCCGCTCCTGAGGTTATTCTTCTCTGGAGACCAGGTACAAGGGGACCAGTGTCATCCAATCCCAGGAACCCTGCCACCATCCCTAGGACCACAGGCCTACAAGGTCCAATCGCAGCCAGAGAGGCAAGACTGCTCCATGCTCTTCCCAGGCTCTAACCCCGGCTGACCGGGTGGGTGCCCTAGCACATTCCCCTTACACAGAGTCTCTGGCGAGGGGCAGAACCATAGATATTTATGCTCTAGTTTCCCACACTTAGCCTAGCCAGGCAACTCAGCATGAGCATCCAGACATGCTGTCTAGGGCAATTCACTCCCCCACCCCACCACCACCACCACCAATAGAACAGCTCTCAAGGTTTGGCTTAACCTTTGGAGTACTCTCTAGTAACCTGCTTCAGGCCAGCCGAGGATAGAAGGTGCTTACAGATACACTAAAGAGGAATTTACGAATCTTTTGCATCATTGTACAGTGCAACAAAAAGTAGTATCTCATAAATTCATTACCTGATCTTTTCACATCACAATTGTATAAATCAGCATAACCGTCATAACTGGGAGCTGCAAATCAATCAAACTCAATAGACCGATAGGCGGGAGGTCTAATCTGCTGACAACTTAGTATGTTAGCAAACAACCACCAGTAAGGTAGGCCTGAACAGGCAAACCATCAGAGTTTTGAGTCCACATCCAAGCGGTAGTGCTTCTCAGCAGCTTTTCCTTCTCACCTGCTCATGGTTGGACTGTAAACATCACCCTTCTGGGCACCATCCCCATTATTTTCTTGGTGGAGTCTGTCTAGTCTTAACCAGCACTCTGCTAAACTCTATGTTAAATGAGTTTCATGGCAAACCAATACCCTGCAGATAAACGATTGCTTGTGACACTCATTTATCATTTGTTGCATCGACAGCAGCTAGGTAGGAGTCGCCACTGAATAATGGTCTGCTAGATTAGAATAATCCAGTGTTAATAGGTAGTGCAATTCTCAGACTTACATGTTTGGGCACTGCCACCCCGACAAAGCATGATTAACTTGTTTGGTAGGGGCCCTCTTCCCACTCAGTCTTCTATTGTGAATGGTAGAGCTGCACCTTGGCAGGTAACTTCCTGACCTCATGATACCACATCTGAATTCTCTGTCAAACCTACTAAGGCAAACTGTGTTCTGTTTGCGCAGATCTAGTGAATGAAAGTATTTTTTTTTAATTCAATATTTAAAAAATTTGTGATGTAGCAATAGGGGTGTGCAAATACAAGATGTGTGTATTTGTCAAATATCCAATGAATACCCCTCAGGTACTTGAGTACTCAGATTTAAAACTGTGTTTTGTGGACATTTTCTGCAAAGCAAACTTTAAACCCACCCTTTTCCTACTGCTAAAACCTACCTCCCCTTTTCAGATCCTCGGAGGGTTAGCGCAACATCCAGGACCATGCTGAATATTGCCATGGGGACCCAGCTGCCTGTCTGCTAGTATCAGGAGTTGGCCCTAGTCCAAAAATAAGGTGACTTGCCATTAAACATATTACATCCTACTTTTCCATCCCCCTAGCACCCTCTTCTAGCCGTCTCACTTTAAGCCCCTAAAAAAACATCACAGCCTTTTCCTGCCCTAGCAACTCCCTCTCCAACCCTCCTCCACTCTCCCAGACCTGGAGAGTACTGTTACAACTTACAATTTAATAAAATCATTAAATTTCTCCCTTCCAATGCCTGTTTTAGCACGCATCTCATACCCTACTCAATCCCAAAGTAAAAAAAAAAAATAAAAAATAAAGTGGCCTCTTCTCTCTGAGATCCCTGTCCCACCTTTCTTTCCCCATCTCATGGTGACTGGTACAGATCCTCACACCACCTTGGCTGGCCACAATCTGACTGTGTGTCAGCAAGAGCGCCCTAGCCAGTAGAAGTAAATGTTTTTGTGTTTAAAGATTTTCATTTCATCAAACTACACATAGCCATAAAAGGGCACACAAATCATCCCAGGTCATCAGTGCTAAAATTAGTGAAGTCTCCAGCTGTTTCCTTACAGAATAGCCTGGTCAATTATCACTCAGGTGTTTGCCATCTGTAAAAGTAGTGTTTATTAGTGCTTGCTGGATAAGTAGTGTTACTTAAAATCACAAATTGAATGCTATAAACTTGACAGTAAACCAGCACTCGTTGAATCACTAGTCGTGAATGCATCACTGTCTCATGGGACAGGAGGCACTGTAGGAAAAATAAAAGCAATACAAAAATTCAAACGTGGTGATCTCCAGGAGCCATAAAACGAGCAGGCAATTTAAGAAAAAAATCCAAACAGCAAACAAAGGGAAGGACACACTAAGACTACACACAAATCAAAACACTCTTTACAACATATTTTTTGTTTGTAAATTTTGACTGTAGCTCCCCTTTAAGAGAGGCACCAGGAAGTACTATTTCACTGAGAGGAAGGGGGAGGGGTGGAATAAGCTGTTGGAGGAGGTGGTCTGTGCGTAATCAGTGGGAGGGTTTACACGAGGGTGGGAGTGGGATAGATACAAGGACTTAGTAATGAACACGCCAGAAAGGGAGGAGGGAAAAGAAGAGTAAGGAGCCTCTAGGGCTCTCTCATTCAACATTAGTTAGGTAGGAAATGTGCAGATACAGTGAGCCAACGGGCCTTTTTCTGCCAACATATTCTATGTTTCTATGATCTTATGCATAAAAATATTTCTTTTAATTTCCCTCTTTCATGTACTACATCTAGCCTTATGCTGTGTTTTTTCATTTGATTTTGATTTATCTGCCAAGAGAAATGATCTCTGGTGACTCTCACCAGTCCTATAATCAGCTGAACACTTGCCTCCAATGCCCCCCATACTTTTCAATTCCAGGAGTTCAGCCCTAGTATCTCCAGGCTTTCTTTTAACTTGGATTTCTCATTCTTGGTATCGTTATAATGCTGTGATGCACTTTCTCCACTGCTGTGATGTCCCGTAGAGCACAGCCCAGAACTGGACACAATTCACCAGCTGTGGCCTAGGGGGCTCCTCAGTGTCCACGGAGATCACTAAAGCGTTAGTCTGGCAATGCTGACTCCTGATATTAATGAAGTAGTAAAATAAGGGAAAAATGATTTATAAGTGCTGTCACTGACCTTATTTTGTCGTGTACACGCTGAAAACAAACTTTGCAACTACACTCCACAGTAATCCTATATTACAAATACGTCCCAAAAACTCACATGCACTAATATTGCTTGCAGCAGCAGAAAAGGTCAGAGAGAAACCTAACAGGACAAACCTCTGCTGGGGGTGATAGGTTGCTGAACTAGCAACTATTCTGTCTAGTTGTTCTGGGAAGCTATTGGTTACCAGGCTTGATCCCCAGACTACAAATGTATGGTAATGCACATTAACACATGCTGATTAGTATGCAAATTACAACAAACATCCCTTACGACATATTCTATAAACTGAATGAGATCTTATGTCTCAGGAGTATATAGTGTATATAACATTTTATAGGCAGAACTTAATGACACTCCATGGTACTCATACTGAGGCCATATAAAATCTTCAGATTTAACTTGGGCTGAAAAATGGAGTGCCAACTCAATTAAAACATGGTGTCAGTGTCTCATTATATTTAGAGATACCTGCTGTATGCAGATTTAGCCACTAATGAGGCAATTTTTCATTGCTCTTCATTTTCACTAATTCTTAAAAGATGACCTTCGCCTCGTGAGCATTCATTAAGTATTTTTAATGCCCCTGTTCATGTGACAGAGGACTAAGACTGTGTACAAAGATTGATGAACTTCACTTCCAGTGAAATCAAAATGCACAGTGTGACTCATTAAGGCTAGCTCTGTGAGGAACAGCTAAATATATGATGCAGTCACAGACCAAAAAAAAGGAAACTGGTCTCATGGATGACTGCCAAATGCTGACATGGGAAAGGTGCACAGATGGGTAACAAACTGGAGACTGAAAACTTAAGACTGAATGGTAGATGCTTGTGTTTTTATTAGCTATGTGCCTTTCTTTGGATTCCGGTTTAGCTTGTCATACTACAAAGTTATGTACAAAAAGCCATGTACTGTTTGTTGATCTGAATGACTTAAACCCCGTGTTCAGCGTGCTGTTCTACACATTCGCACACTGTGACATTTACAGTGGAACACGTCAGCCACAGCAGACTACCTGGGGCTGTAGCCGACTGTAATTTCATGCATGGGACCAGCACTTACCTAAAGTGAATGTTTAGCAAACATAAACATCAAGACTCTTGCCATGCCAACACTGAAAATTTATCCGACTTTTCAAATATGTGCTAGATGACCGAAGTCTATCTTTAATTTTCATTAATGAACAACCTGTATCATTCATGCTGTTTTTTTATGTTATTTTACAAAAACTTCATTCAGAGATCTCAGTGGTAATAAACTGGTCAAGACAGAAAGTATTATCTGGGCTAATAACATCCATACAGAAAAAATATGTTTTCTTAGTTGTACGTCAGTTACACTAATCATACAATGTTTGGTGGCATCACTAAAGTACTGGACTTCATTCAAACTTCAACTGCTAAGCTCAGAAACAGCTAGCTCTAAGGAGAGTGATTAAGTATTTACTATTGACATCTGCAGTAATACAGTCATTGAAACTCTAGACACAAATCAACTCTAAACTGATAGCATAAAACCAGCCATCATCTTACCACAAAAAAGATGAAAGTGAGACTCGGGTTGCAGAGCTGTATGGAGGTAAAAGCCAGCCACCATCTTATAGTTTTACAAGTTGCACTGATGCACTGTGCTCATCCTCCCTCCCTCCCTCCAGTCATGCCTGCTGCCTCTCCCCCCACCCCCTGCTCTTGACCTTTCTACTGCTCCATCCATCTTCCGTCAGGTCACCCTGATCTCCCTAAACCCTAATAAAGGCAAATGCCCCTCCAGGATGGACTCCAAGATGCTTCACCTGGCTGCCCTTGCCATCGCCACCCCCC
Organism: Neoceratodus forsteri; assembly: GCA_016271365.2. Lineage (NCBI taxonomy): Eukaryota > Metazoa > Chordata > Ceratodontiformes > Ceratodontidae > Neoceratodus > Neoceratodus forsteri. The sequence goes on along the minus strand of CM057459.1, from coordinate 160,124,493 downwards.
TGACTGACCTATTTAATCTCTCTTTCACCCTAGCATCAATCCCCTTGGAATGGAAGCATGCAACGGTTATCCCTCTCCCAAAGGGTGGTGACCCTGCAGCCCCAGGTAACTATCATCCCATTTCTCTCCTCACTATTCTGGCTTAGCTCCAGAAGCATCTTGTACTCACACAACTTTCCTCCTTTCTCAACTCCTACTCCTCCTTCTTCTCCCCTACCAGTCTGGCTTCAGGAAGGATCACTCCACGCCACATTACTCCTATGTCTCACAGACTCCTTCCTTGATGGCATAGGGCCACATCACCTCCGCTATATTTGTCAACCAGGCAAAGGCATTCAACACTCTCTCCCATGCTGTCCTCCTTGATGAGCTTCGCCTTAAGGGCTCTCTACCCTGGCCACCAACTGGTTCTACTCCTACCTGGTAGGTTGTTCCCAATTGTGAGAATCGGCTCCACCTCCTCTTCCTTCCCAGTTATCTCTGGTATCCCCCAAGTCTCGGTCCTTGGGCTGCTCCTGTTCTCCATCTTCCTAAATGACCTGCCAACCGTCTGCCCTCACTCTTCCATCCACACGTATGCAGATGCCATGGTTCTGTATGCCTCAGGCCCCTCGACCACTGTTGTAGCAACCAGATTACAGCGGACTTCAATGATGTTCAGCTCTGGTTTTGTGCTAACCAACTTTCTCTGAATGCCAAGAAGACTGTCTCCATAACCTCTGGCACGAGGCAGAGACTCTCTCGGCTCCCCTCCACCACCTCCTTCCACACCCTGGATGGGACCACACTGGAGGCTTGCTCCTTCTTTAGATATCTCGGGGTCTGGCTTGACCAGCACCTGGACTTTTCTGTACATATCGGCGCCATCCACAAAAAGCTCCATCCAAAGCTGGGTGCCCTCCCCCGCAACTGTGGATGCATCCTGCTGCCAGCCCACTGAGAACTCGTACAGAAAATGATCCTCCCTATATTTGACTATGGTGACGTAGTCTATAGTGCCACTCCAAAGTCCACCCTAGCCAGACTGGACCATCTTTTCCACTCTTTCTGCAGGTTCACCCTTGACTGCCCACCTGCCACCCACCACTGCGAACTTTACCAGTCACTCAATCTTCCCTCACTCCACGACCGCCGCCAATCCCACTGTGCCAAGCTCACAGCCAAATACTGGTCCTAGACCTTACCCCCGTATCTCTCCTCTGTTCTAGCTACTCCTACCCCTTGACTTACTCCCTCAAAAATTCAGACACTCGCCTTCTGGCTGTTTCATGCATGTCCTCCTTGGTTGGTCAAGCAGCATTCCGACATTGCATACCTAAAGAATGGAACTCCCTCTCTGCTAGCATCCGACACATGCTCTCCTCCCAACTCCATAGCTCTCATCAATGTCCACTTCTCCTCAACCTGTGTTTGTGGCTTGGATGTGACCACCTTTCTCCCAAATTGGCCTTTTCCCCACTTTGACCATGTACCTATCTCACAATTGCTGCTATACCTTGTGTATGTTTTACTGTATGTTTTACTTAACCCACTATTTGTCTGTATTAACTTGCCTCTGTTTTTTCGTACTGCACTGTTGTACTCTGTACATATTATATTATACGCCACTTTTCTATATTCTGTTAATTGTATTATGACTGTTGCTCCATGTCCCCCTCCCCAGGACACACCTGCAGTCGAGCAATACTCTTCTCAGTGTGCCTTCCTGGTAAAACTTTTAAATAAATAAATACATAAATGGCTTTGGGGGGTGAAGATATCCTTACATGGTCGTGAGTGAGGTGGGCTGCAAGGATGACGCACTAGCTCTGAAACCGGTCGAGGTTCTAGTTCATCACTATTCTGTTTCGGCATGTGTATTTTACATTGTTTGAAATAAAAGTTTGTTTACTTGTAGCTGTGTGGTGTCGGCTTTGCTTTCTGCTTGTTTGGCTTTTACCAGGGGCACATCGTGGTTGAGCTGTTTGCTGCTGTGATACAGAATGGGTTTAAAACAGCAGGCAGCTAGCTCTGTCGTGGAGAGCTGCACCATGTTTTATTTATTGAATTTTGTTAATTGGGTAGGCCCATTGAGATTAGAAGTCCCTTTTTCAGGGGTGACCTGGGGGGATACAGATGGTAACCAACTAAAATTGAACCAGATGAAGCTGTTGGTGTTATTATTAGTGAATGGAAATTTGGCCGGACACATGGGATCTTTAACATCCACCTGAACAACCACCAGAACAGGCAGGCCAGACCTCGGTTTAATATCTCATCAAAAGTCAGCACCTCTGGAGTGCAGTAACCCCCTCATGATGCACTACAGTGTCCGTGTTGGATTTTACCCAAGTGTCTGATGTGGGGCTAGAACCCATAACCTTTTAGATCTTCCAGCCTCAGAGGTGAGTGTGCAACCTGCTGAGCCAATGATACTGCTGTTAATGTTAATGGCTGTTAATGGCTATGTGCATGTGTGAATTTAGTGGGCAATAGTTTTTGATCTACTGCCTGTTACTAGGACTGTTGCCTATACCCACCCTGCTGACACACCGGTCACCGTTACTGTGACACCGTGACACCACGACCGGTAGAGAAAGAAACAGAGAAACACTGGTTACTCCTTGTACTATGGGCAGGAACTAAAAGTCCTGCAACGTCATCTGTATCTCCTTAGTATGTCTCTTTCAGTGTCAGTAAACCTATGCTTCTGCTTCTCCCACCCACCCGCCTTGCAGACCTCGGTGAATCACACCATGATGCTATTCATGCCAGTCTGTGTCACAGACTATGAAAGGCAATGTCCATTGTCCACCCCCGAAAGAGGAGAGAGAGAGACAGAGAGAGCGTGTCAGCAGCCGAGACACAGACAACAGTAATCAGCGCGAGAGCGGGAAGTGGCATTGCCGATTTGTGGCTGTGTTTCTCTCTTTCTCCCTCTTGTCTGTGTTGTCTGCAATGGGAAAACGAGGGGACGGAGCTCACGATGATCACCAGCCTTGTCTGTGCAGCACAGAGGTACTGAGCGTGTAACGAATGCAACTACGTAAGTGAACAAGTCAAATGCAGGGCTAGAGCAGGGAGCGGGACCGCAGATTTGCGACGGTCTTTCCAGAATGCAGTCTGTAACAGGATGAGACAGAGCAGTACCCCAGTGTAACAGCAGAATAAAAAGTCCAAGCTGCTCCTTGATACTATTGTGTGAGGCCTGTTTACCAGAAAATTGTGTTCTTAGAACAATTTTACCTGTGGCAAAACACACAAAAGTGTGGTACTGCAACCATAACTAGTGGAAGAACACAAAACAGTTCCACATTTTTACCTCCTATCCCACTATTTTTTGTCCATTTCTGTCCATATGTGGCCCATGTTATAAGCGCAATAATCCACTCCAGGGTGTGCTGTTGTTGGAGATTAATCAGCACCCTGTGTGCTGTGAGGACAAGTGTCCTGTGGCCTTGTGCCTCTAGCGTACCCAGGGTGTTGATTAATCCCCAATAACACCGCACACTCTATTGATGAGTAATTAGCTTAATAACCTCCCTCCTTAGCCCCACCACACCCTACTATGTCCTGGTATGGTAGGTCAGGGCACTGCATCCCAGTCAATGTGAAAAATGTCAAGCTACCAAGACCATGAACTTAGCTTATGTTCAGGGCCTGGCTTCCGAAACTCCGCCTTATATTCAGCTACCACTCAGAACCCCATCCCTCAAAGTAGCTATTTTATTCCTACAGTAAATGTTTGAGTATAATTTATCCACTGGAATTTATACTGACTGGGTGGTATAAATAAAAACAGTTCATACTACAGAAGATCTAATACTACTAGGCATTTTGTTTTAAAAAAAACATGGCATTTCACATACACAGATGTATGATAACTGCTAGCAAAGTGTGAACTTTTGCAAAAAAAAAAAACCACAGCAATATTTGCTAAGCATCTAGCAGACCATCACATATATAGCTCTAACACTGAATTACTTAACCGGTAGATACATGCCCTGAGAACATGGCAGCAAACTCCTCACAGACTGGATGAATGACAGGCTGAAACAGCAATCATGTCGCTCATCACAGAGTGGGACACGAGGTGCTCCAGCTCAGGGAAAGAATATACGAACTGGAAACGACACATCTGGAGACTGCACACTTATGACAGTGAATGGTAGAAGCCTCCGTTGTTATTAGCCACGTTCCCCTCATTGGATTCCAGTTTAGCTCGTCATACTACAAAGTTAAATACAAAAAGCCATGTACTGTTTGTTGATCTGAATGACTTAACACCCGTGTTCAGCACGTTGTTCTACACATTCACACACTGTGACATTTACAGTGGAACGAGTCATCCATAGCAGACTGCTTGGAGCTGAAGCCAATTATAATTTCAGGCACAAAAGCAGCACTTACTGAAAGTGAATGTTTAACAAACCTAACATCAAGAATCCTGCCATGCCAACACTGAAAGTCTATCAGACTTTTAAAATATGCTTGATCACTGAAAGTCTATTTTTAATTTCCATTAAAGGATAACCATTACAGGTTATACTGTAATTTTTATGTTATTTTATTCAAACTGCATGTCAATCAATCAATCACTCAAAATCTTTATTTATCCAGGTGAACACCGTTGAGCAAGCTCATTTGCAAGGTGGACCTGCATCTCACAAGTCATAAACGATACACTTAATCTTACATCAATACAGAAAATGCAACAATACATGGTAAAACATGAAGAAGAGAAAAAAAATAACAGTGTAACGAGCAGCGAATACATACATTGTAAATATAATCACACATAGTTACATACAATAAGGAAATACATATTGGTAAAAAAGAAGTAAAACCAGAGCAAAAATGCAAATAAGTGGGAAATGCAGCCCTGTGATCCAAGAGGTACAAGTTAAATAACTAGTTATAACATAACAGGGTGGTGGGGTGGGCGGGGGGAAGGAAGAACAATGGGGTCTAGAGATTTAGGGTGCTAAAGTGGGGAGGGTGAGGCAGAGCAAATGTACTAGTTATAGCATGGAGCCGACTATCTTATTTCGTTATATCTGTGAGATGGAAGGGAGTGGCATGCAGATGATGCTTTCGGCGGCAGCACTGGAGGTACCTCTACATCCAGGTTAGAGTGCTAGGACTACATGGAACTAAGGGGGCGTAATCCAAGTGTGTGTTCTCAAGCGGCTTCAGAGTCAATGACCGCCGATAGTCAAGGTCATAAGGCATCTACACTGAGTAAATAAGTGGTTGTTAGTGCAATTAGGGTACTGAATAGAGGCAAGAGGTAGAGGTGGGGGAGAAGAGGGTGGAACATATGACCAAACGCAGTGTATTCGGCAAGGCGCTCACGCTCCAGTGGTTTTATGGCTTTACCGTGCCTCTGATGGGCTTGGGTCCGGTTTAGTGGACTCGGGCATTGGCTTCAGAGGCGCCGCCGCCTGGTGAACGCATAATGTACAGTGGTTGGGCGAGGAGCCCTGGAAGGGTATGGGTCCGTAGATCATAGACGGTGGAAGCAATGGCAGACCTCTTTAATTAATTTTGCATATAAAGTTTTGAATGCTGTGACATGTACAGAACTTAGGTAGTGATAAACTGCTTAAGACAGAAAGTATTACCTGGGCTGATGACATACACATGTAACCCCCTGTGGGGCTTACCTTAATTGCCCCCTTCTCTCCCGTTTGTCTCCCATTGCCTCCTGGTGCTAGTGGTGTTACCCCATTTGTTTCCTGTTTCCTCACCGCTGCCTGGCCCAAGTCCCTTTTAGCCCCAAAAGCCTCCATCTGGCCCCTGCATATTTTTGTTGCCCAGAATGGGGCTGAAGGAATTGTATCATGAGGCCACTGCTTTTTGTTCTGCTCTTCTGAGCAAGCGGCGGCCGCGTATGCGCAGAAGCGCACCTAATCTTCTGACCACGATTGTGGTCAAACAGATTGCTATCCAGTGGCACCTGTCCCTGTATGCAGCTGAGCAGGGATCAGACACCTGAGCAAGGGCCAAGAGAAGCCCCTATAACTTTTAAATAAACAGCGCCAATCGCTCTTTGTGTTATGGGGTCCCTTATGATTATTAATGATGGGTGGCATTAATATTCATAAGGGAGCCTGCTTCTGCCTGGGGACTGCATATGTCAGCAGCCACAACTGGGAAAGGACTGTAAATAAATGTTAAATGAGGGCAGTGCTTTGAAGGGTACAGTAATGACTATTGGACTGTGGGGCAATAATGTCAATAGAGTAAACCTCCTGGCTGCACCAGAACTGTTAATTTGGGACTCCTTTGGACTGCACAGAAACTATGTATAACAGCAGCCATATTTGCAGTCTGTTAGCCAATTGGAAAGCCAGGATTTACTGCAGAGACTTTTGGGACAGTGCCAGAGACTTGTGAGGGAAAAAGCAGGGGCATTATCTGATGCTTAATCAAGGACCCAATTAGGCATCAAGGGGGCCTAATGAATATTCATTTTTGGGAGAAACAAGTGAACGTACCAATCAGGAGCCTCAAGGGGCTCCCAAAACTCAAGACTTTCCTGCCTGAGTTCAGTTCAACGCGAGCCCCTTGACAGGAGGGCTCTGGCCCTGCTAAATAGGATGGGCCTAGTCAGTTCAGCGGAGCCCCTCCACAGGGAGGGTCTCTGTTCCTGAGAGGAAAATGTGGCTGCAAGGAATGGAAGTTACTGGCCTGGGGTTGCCAAATGTTTGTCCCCCAGGGCTGGCCCTGCTGCTGCCACATTTTGGGAGAAAATGTGGGGAAGAAATCTCAGCTATCTTCAGCTGCTGAGAGAGCTGCAAGAAGTCTGCCTGCAGTTGTGAGAGGGCTGCATGAATGTTCTGCCTCAGCAGTGAGAGTGCTGATGAATCCTGTGATTTCAGCTAAGAGAAGCTGCATCTAATTCCTGAGTGAGTAAACTTCTACCAAGTGTACAAGTAGCTTGTCTGTCTGCACCCACGTTTGATCAGCACCAAGTATAGGGTGGACATCTGTTACAAGAGTGACCGAGGATGGTCCAGTTTTTGTGAAATGCCTGATGTGACTGCTTAAGTATGCCTACAGAAATGAAAGGGAGGTATCCTGAAGTCAGAGCTTTTCCTGAAGTTGCCTGTGAGAACCCTGTAAATGTCCAATTGGAGCTGCAAACACCAGCTGGCCAAGAGGAACTCTAATGCTGCAATCTGAGCTACTGAGAAGCTACAGTGAACATGATTTGCTGACAAGTAAAGTGTTTAAAGTGATTGGGAGCCATGCCTGAAGCCCTGTCTGCTATCTTGATTAGAAGTCATGCCTCACGCTCCTGTTCTGCTTTGGAGAGAGAAAGAGATTTTGCTTAAAAGACTGTGCCTTCTGAAAAGCCACATCCCCCTGAGTAGGCAGCAAAATACCTCTCAAAAAGGTATGGAAGACCTCCTAGTGAGCTACTGTGTGTCTATCTACTGTGTGTCTATCAGTAGGGACATGGAAAGCTGATATAGCTGCCAGATACTTCAGACTGGAGTCTGACAGTGTCAGCAAGTATCCCAACACCGCATTGACTGGACAAGTAAATGGTTCCATATTTTTGGAAGTGGCCCGTAGAGTGAAATGCTTCCACTTCAAAGAGTACATATGTCTGGTGGAATGCTTTCTGGTCACAACTAGTACATCAGCTGCTTTTGGTGACGCCCAAACCATGCCATGCTATGTCTTCAGAAGCCATGCATAAGGTGTAGAGACTTCAGGACTGGATGGACCAGGGCCCCATGTCCTCTGACAACAGGCCTCTGTGCAGAGGCAGGGTACTGCAGGATCCACTGCTAGTTGTTGCAGCAGCAGATGCCATATTAATGGAAGCCACAGAAGTGCGATGAGTGTCGCACCTTCCACCTGTAGTTTCAGTAACACTCTCTGTATTAATGGTATGTACAGAAACCTCCCTGTCCAAGACAGTGACAATGCATCTTGCCAAAAAACTCCAGGGCCTGGAGCAAGTGAGCAGAAACATGGCAGTTTTGTGTTGTATAGGAATGCAACAATTTCCAACTCTGGGCAACCCCCACCTTGCGAAGAGGTCATCCACCACTGAGGTCAGCAGTTCCCATTCATGTATCTTGGACTGTGACCTGCTTAGCTTGTCTGCTAAGATGTTTTGGACACCTGAGAGATGCACGGCTGATAACTCCAGGCCATGTTCTAGTGCCCAGTACCACACTCTCATTGCTTCCTGACACAGGGAATAGGAATCAGTCCCCATTTGTTTGTTTATGTAATGCATAACACTGACACTGTCCATCTGTACTAGCAGATGACTCAAAGTCAGATGCTCCTGGAAAGCCTGGAGACTATATAGAGCAGCTCTCATCTCCAGGACATTTATGTGCCATTTGGCTTCCACCTGGGTCCAAGACCCTCTGGTTTGATAACGGACCAGGTGTGCTCCCACCCAGATCCTGGTGCATCCAAGGTGAGAATCTGAGTCAGAGTTGGGATAAAGAATGGAACACCCCTCAAGAGGTTGCTGTGGTCCATCCACCATGCTAGTGTTTTAATGGGATGTGACGAGCACCTGTTGGTCCACATTGCCTATCAACTGGTCCCACTGCACTCTCTCTGTCCATTGTGGTATCTGCATATATAAACAATCCAGTGGCACAGTCACAATGGCCGATGCCTTGAGTCCCAACAGGCACAGGAAAGTCCTTACTGGGACATAATGACTGCTATACACCAGATGTGCTTCAGCCATAAGACATTCAGCCCTATACTGGGGTGGAAAAGCTCTGCTCAGTGTTGTGCCCAGGACTGCACCTATATACTGCACCTTCTGGCTAGGGGACAGTACTAACTTTGGTACATTCACTGTGACTCCCAAGTCTTCGAACAATTGCCTTGTGCAGCATAGGGTGTATTCAAGCTGGCTCCTGGATCTGGCTTTCAATAGCCAATCATCCAGGTATGGGAAGACATACAAACCTTTCTGGGAAGGGCTGCTACCATCACACTTAAGCATTTGGTAAAGACCCGAGACCCAGAAGACAAGTCTGAGGGCAATACTCTGAACTGGAAGTGCTCCCTTTCCAGGACAAACTCAAATACTTTCTGTGATGCTGTCTGATTTTGATATGAATATATACATCCTTCATGTCCAAGGAGCAAATTCAGTCACCTGTTTGCAACAGGGGAATCAGATTTTTCAGGCAGACCATGTGAAACTTCTTGTATTCTATGCAGAAGTTTAGGTCTCACAGGTCTAGCACAGGTCTGAGATCTCCTGTCCATGTGGGGACCAGGAAGTACCTGGAGTAAAACCTTTGCCTTTCTGGCCCACAGGTTCTATAGAACATCTGGTCAGTAAACTTGTACCTCTTCTTTCAGCAGTGACAGATGTCTTGATGGATAAGTAGAAAGAGATGAAGGATGCTCAGGAGGGGTTTCTAGCAACTCCAGAGCATGTCCCTTTGCAATTATCTCCAGGAACCACTCATCTGTAGTAATTTCCCTCCACTGCATTAGATGAAAGAAGAAGCGACCCCCAACACCAACTCCTGCATGTGAAGCGGTTTGGGAGAGTCCTGCACAAGTCATTCTGAGCCAGTGAGGGCAGTGCCACTGGCTTGGGAGGCTTTGGAATGGGCTCCTGGGGAGGGGGAGGTGGCAAGGTTGCACTGTCCTTCACTTGGCTTTGCTGACAGTAGGCTTGACAGCCACCTCTGGCAGCAGGTTGGTGATGGGGATCCTTAACCTTTACCTCAAACAGGTGTAGGGTACAAGGATTTAACTGATCTCAAAGTCATTCTTGAGGTTTGAAGGCCTCTTCTACATGATAGCCAAACGATTTGGTGCGTCTAAAAGGAGCATTCAGCGCTGTTTGCTGCAAATCTGTTGCAGCCACTATGAGCCAAGAATACATTCTTATACAAATACCAGTGGCAGCTGTCCTGGCAGATGTATCTGAGGCATCACAGGATGAGCGTAGCAGATGTTTGCCTACATCGGCACCTGCATTCAGCTTTTTAAGTAATTAATTCTTGGCCGTGCTTTCTGGGAGTGCTTGAGCTGCAGTTGTGGTGGCCTTCCAAAGGCTATTTTGATACTTAATCATGAGAGATTGATAGTTTGCAATATGCAGGCAGCGGAGTATGTTTGCTTGCCCATCACATCAAGCCTCCTGGATTCCTTATCAGCTGGCAGGGTATTCATATGCCTTGGTACCCTGGATCTGTCATGGGCAGCCATTATGACTACAGAATATGTTTCTGGCTACTTGGTATAATAAGGCTTGCCAGAAATGGCAGGGTACTACTTGTCAGCCTTTCTGGGAACAGCTGGTACAATATTTGACTTATACCAGGCAGCAGAAGTGGCATCTTCCAAGGCAAGATAAATTGGAGGCACAAGGATGGAAGGAATGCAGGGAACCTCCAGGAACTCCATCAAATTCCTTTTGGAAGAATCCTCTTCCTCCACAGCAAACTCCATAGCAATCTGCATATGCTGCATCACTGTCTGAAACATGATGTCTTCAGGAGGAGGTCTGGGGAATCCTCACTGCAAGAGGATATAGTTGAGCTGGAATGTGGAGCATAACATTCCTCATCATATCCTTCCCCCTTTTCATAATACTCCTCCATTATGAGGTCAGGATTACATTTCTCCTCATTGACGTCCTGGTCAGAGACAGGAATAGAAGACCTCGCTAGCAGCACCGCAGGCCTCTGCTCAATAGGTGCTAGCTGTGTACCAGACAAGGAAGTCATCAGGATCTGTGATGCAGTAACCCCCATTGAGCGAGTTCAGGCTGCAAAGGCAAGCCAGACAATATGTGCCATATCATATCTGAAAATGATGCCAGCAAAGTATGTACGTCGGACGATGCCCTGACTAGGGGCCATGACTACTGAGGTCGACGATGGGCCTGCTCCTGACAATGACTGCAACATACTCTCCGTAGCAGGTATGGTAGTGCCTAAGCCAAGCCCTGACCTTGGTCTCTGGTAGATGGTTGGGGAGCTGTCATCACTGCTGCAGGTTTACTACCTACAAGCCACAACGGCAACCTGGATCTCACCGGGGGAACTGATCTATTCTTATGTTTATGCTTATGTCCCGATGACCTTCTTTTTTGTGTGGTCTTTTGATGTCGATGACTGCGACTTGGTCGTTGGAACTGGCAACTTATCCTTCTGACCCTTGGCTTTTTGCATGGCCACTAGAGTTTTTTCTAACAAAGCCTTCTTGAGTACCTTTTTTCTGCATAATCTTGTTGCTTGATTGAAGCCCTGTCAAATCCCACAAGTCCTGACGTTGTGAGAGAGGCCTAAACAACAGACAGACACATTGTGGGTGTCGTTCTGTATATTTTTGTATTGCACTAGCAGTACCAGAACAACGTTGTTGGTTTCAGTGGCATATAGTAGTCAACAGTATCACTGAATTATGAGTGATTACTATACAAGCAAATAATAAACAACAGCAGCTAGGCGTGTTGTTTCCACAGCAAATTCGCCCAGTACAATCGATGGTGAAAAGAACAGAGGAAAATAGGACTGCCTACATTTACGTAGACACAGGCGCGTGACAACGTCATGGGTTGCCTGCAAAAAGTTTCCATGTAGTCCTAGTGCTGATGTGGAATGATTCCAAAGGTGTGGCCTAAGGAAGAGAATCCTCAAAGGTCAGCTAGCTCTAAGGAGTGCTTAAATGTTTAGGTATTGACATTTTCAGTAATGCAGTTAGTGAAACGCTACATGCAAATCAACACTCTTCAACACTAAACTGATGCAAGAGTTACAGAGTTAAACAAATTGAGCAAGCTACCTATTGATGTATAAGGATGAGCTAATATATTACATGGTTGATCCCTACCCCACCGATTCTCAGTAGTTGAGAAATGCCATTATTAATTGTCAGCAATGAATAATAGAGTGTTTGTTTACATTTGGAATCATTATTCACTGCCAGCATAGAATAACAGCATGTTTGTTTACAGTTCAACTGTTATTCACTGTAAATAATATCTTAAAACATAAACAAAGAGAGAAAATCAGAACTGGGCTAGCACAGCACTGACAAAAACCTGAACTGGAGATACTTTCAGTTGCAAGATGGTACAACACAAATTGTAGAGAGAAAGAAATAATGTGACCTACTGGGAATTGAACCCAGGGCCCCAGAATACCATCCTAGTACTGCAACCACTGAGTTACAGGCTCACAGGGGTGGGCCTGAGGTTGAGTTGTACTGCCCCAAAGTATGGGCCCAACAGAAAATAAATAAATAGAGTACCCCTTACAGCCCATGGCAATGTGGGCATCAGGGGTAGCACGGGGCATTGCATAGGGACCCCTCCAGGAATGTGTACCCAACCCCCCACTGCCTGGCAGCAGTGCAATAAAAAAAATGCCCTTCATTTTCTCTGGCTGTCTGCTCATGCTCAGAACCCCCCCCCCCAAGTAGGCACCACGAGCTAGGGCCAACCATGCACTGGGACCGTGGTCCCTGCCCAGCGCGTGGTGTTTTGTTTTAAAAACTAAAAGAGGCAGTGTGACATAGGCTCAGGGTTCCAGAACCCCAAGTGTAACTTTTTGAAAAAGTTTGTTTTTGTGTGGGCAGTTGTGAACTGGTGCTGATACAGACAGGACACAGAAAGTGCAGGGGACAAGGAAAGGGCTTACCGGTAGGGTTGAAGCCATCCCGCAGCATGTCTGTGTGCCTGAGAGATCCCTGCGGTCATCAGCTGCCTTTGGTCATCTGGCGGTGTAGTGTGGCGAGCACAGAGTGTTGACAGACCCAGGAAGCAGCAGCAGCCTAGCTGCATGGTGTGGGCTCTGTTTAGCCCTGCTTTTATTTCATTTAAAAAAAACCTAAAAGCAATTTTGTTTTCTCAGTCTCCTATTGGTGGTGAGTAGCCGTATCCAGTAGTTTCCATCGGGTAGGTGGAGCGTCGGGTGTAGCGCCTGGAAGTAGAGAAGGCTGCAGAAGTCCTGCCTTCGGTTCCACCCACTGCATGGCACTGTTCAGCCTCCCAGTTCCTGTCTTCATCCTGGGTCGGGGTGGTGAGTCGGTGGCAGCACTGGACCCAATCACTGACTGTCAGAATGTTTAAATTAAACAAATAAATTGTTTAAGAGCGCTCAGGGTGCTTTAGAAATCAGCTGAGAGCTGAAGAAGGAGATGGGCTTAGGGGCCAGATTGTAATAAATTAAAATTCATAAGGCGTAGCAATGCCTAGAGGCGGGGTTAGGGCTAGGAGGCCCTAATCAAAATTCATAAATATTTATAGGGAAGCCCCAAAGGTGGAGCCAAGGTAAAGTAAAGGGTACTGTGCAGGTCTAAGCCTGCATTAACTTTAATAAGCAGATCCTAAGAGGCGGTAAGGAGCAGGGCAAGCCACAATTTAAAATAAAAGCAGCCAGGGAGCTGTTTGGGGAAAAGGATTAATAAGCCCAAGATGTTCCTGTTTTTTTTTTTTCCTGCTAAGCAATTCAGCACTGAGTAAGTCAGTTTGCAATAGACAAGCTATTTGGTTGATTAAAAGTACTGCATCCTGGGACAAAGAGAGTAGAAAAAGAGTTCCATAGAGCTTCCAGGGGTAATGTCTAGACACTGAAGAGGGCAAAAGTATTGTGATTGTAAAACAATTTGCTGTATTGCTGTTTGGTGCCCCTGCAACCTGCAATTGCCCTTGAACTGTGTATTTTGCATCCTACGACATGCAATTGCCCTGAACTGGCATTTGTTATCTCTGCAACCGCCCTAGAACTGTGTACTTTGCATCCTGTTACCTGCAATTGCCCTGAACTGGCATTTGGAGTCCCTGCAACCTGCAGTGGCCCTAGAACTGTGTACTTTGCATCCTGTTACCTGCAATTGCCCTGAACTGGCATTTGTTGCGCCTGTAACTTGCAACTGCACTAGAACTGTGTACTTTGCGTCTTGTTACCTGCAATTGCCCTGAGCTGAAATTTGTTGCCCCTGCAACCTGCAATTACCCTAGAACTGTGTACTTTGCATCCTGTTACCTGCAGTTACCCTGAACTGGCATTTGTTGCCCCTGCAACCTGCAATTGTCCTTGAACGGTGTACTTTGCATCCTGTTCCCTGCAAATGCCCAGAACTGGCATTTGGTGCCCCCATAACCTGCAATTGCCTCAGAAATGTGTATTTAGCATTCTATAATCTGCAATTGCACTGAAGTTATTGTATGCCAAATCTAAACTGTCTTAAACCGTGTGCCTGTGTCTTCAAATACACATCACCCACAATTAGTCTCCAGCCAACTGAGAGAAGTGTCCAGCAACTGTATTCAGCATTTCCACCATCCAGTCTCTGCAGTCACATGTCTCAGATTTAAAGGTCTTCTCTCTGAGTGTACCCTTTCTGGAAGAATTTCTCCTACGTGTCGCACTTCTCCAGTGTCCTGTTTATTGTTTTCCACTCGTTCACAGGTTTCTTCCAGGTCCCATGCAAGTCTTGATGCCCAGTTTGTTATCTTCATTTCCCTTCACAGGTTCTTCCAACCCTGTCTACAATTCAATACCCCATTTGTCATTTTACTTTCCTTTACAGGTTCCATCTGGTTTTGATGCTCAGAGGTCAGCAGCTCGGATTGGCTTTAGAGGGTTTTTGGAGTGGCTCTCGTCCAAAGAGTCTCATCATCTTGGTCACCTATTCTACGAGGGTCTTGTCTCTTCTTCTCATCTCATCCGGCAGTCCATTGGAGGACTCAGGCCGGATCTTCTGTCTTCAGCATCAGTTGTCTCATCTCAGCAGTCCACTGGAGGACTTAGGCTGGATCTTCTGTCTTCAGCTTCAGTTGTCTTGTTCCAGCTGCCCACTGAAGGGTTTGTGCCAAAGAGTCCCCTTGTGGTTTCTTTATTGAGCTTGTGTGTCTGGCAACCCAGGAGGGGATGTAGCCGATGAACCTATGGCCCTGTTTAAAAGCCTCTTCTAATCTCCAGTTACCCTCACTAACAGAAGGAGGAAGGTGGTGGTGCCACTGTATAAAACACTAGTGAGGCTTCACCTAGAGTACTGTGTACAGTTCTGGAAGCCACATCTTTGTAAGGACATTGACAGGGTGGAGGTGGTCCAGAGAAGGGTGACAAAGATGGTACAGGGCTTGCACCAAAAAACATATGAGGCGAAATTAAAGGACCTCAATATGTACTCACTGGAGGAGAGGAAGGATCGGGGTGATATAACAGAACCATTCAAGTACCTTAAAGGCATAAACAAGGTGCAGGGGGCAACATCTTCCAATATAGTAGGAGTATAAGAACAAGGGGCATGTTATGAAATTGGAAGGTGGCAGGTTAAGGGGAAATGTAAGGAAGTTTTTCTTCATGGAAAGGGTGGTGGACACATGGAATGGTCTGCCACAGGGGGTGGTGGGAGCGAGCACAGTGGAGGGATTTAAATATGCATGAGATAGACATAAGGGAACCCCAGAAGTGGGAAGGAGAGGAGAAAGCCATTGATCAAGTAGGGTCAGAGGCTGCAAACAAGGGTAGGGCTTATGGGCAGACTGGATGGGCCTAGCGGTCCTTATCTGCCGACAATGTCTATGTTTCTATGTAAGTCCCCTCTGGTCACACCAGTCCACTCCACGAGCCAGTTTTCTGTCATTCCCTAAAATCGTCCTTCTTCACTTAGAGTACTGTATATGGAACAGTCCTCTTCAGCTGACAAAAGGACTCTAAATTGCAGAACTCTGTATGCTTAGCAGAGTTGTACTAACACAGAGTGTGAAATTCATATGCTGAACTAGTCATTTCTAGTTCTCTATAGGTTGGAGTATGCCACAATTCTAGGCCGATGTGCACCTCTTGGGTAACTACAGAATTTATGTGTTTGTTTAGTATCTTATTGGAATTATTAGTTGCATACGTAGCTGCTCCCAAATAGTAATCCTATAGTAAACAGAGCATCCTAAGTGTTGTGACAAATTCATTTTGCTCCCTGGGACCATGTTTTTCTCTCTTCTTGGTGATAATAAATTCTGTTCAGCATCTTCTCTCTGTATATGACTCCTGCCTCTCCTTCTTGGGTGATTCCATCCACCCACTTAGAACCGAGAGTGTCCCCTCGCCATCACACCTGCTGACAGTGACACTGGTGTTTGTAGTACAAGTCCACACCAGCCAGGTTATTGCACCATACCACCAACCCAATGCTCGTACTATGCAACAGAGAGGTTCCTGGATACACTTACTTTCACTGCAGTTGCATATCCTTCAACTAAGAATAATCAAGATGACAATTAGATGTTTTTGGTGCAGTTATTAGCCACTGCTAAGTGATTTAAATCACAAACTGTAGTGAGAAAGAATTAATGTGACCTACTGGGATTTGAACCCCGGCCCCCGGATTACTGTCCCCATGCTATAACCACTGGGCTATAGGCTCACATGGCTGGACCCGAGGTTCTCCAGCATACTTCCTTTCTCTGCAATTGCATATCCTGCAACTAGGAATAATCAAGATGACAATTAGATGTTTCTGGTACAGTATTAGCCACCAGCAAGCAATATGAATCACAAATTGTAGTGAGAAATAAATAATGTAACCTACTGAGAATCGTAGCCCATCAAGATGGTGAACACAAAAGGGTGAGGATGAAAGCAGCGATGGAAAACAGTGCAGCCACACAGGGTGAGTGGCAAAAACAGCGATCATCAAAATGGCAATCTCGGCTTTCCCTCTCCCTGAGTTATGTCCCCCAAACAGGTTATATTTAGTAAAGGGGGCTGCGGTATGCAAGGCCCCCCACAGAAAGTCAATGTGGTACTGTTATTATTATTTTGGCAATCGTTGTTGTTTGCCACTCGCCCTATGTGGTCGCGCTGTTTTCCCTTTGCCGTTTTCGTCCTCGCCCTTTTGTGCTCAAGGTTTTCAGATGGAACCTTGGGAACTGAACCCAGGTCCCTGGAATACCATCTCAGTGCTCTAACCACTCAGCCACAGGCTCACATGGTTGGGCCTGAGGTTTCCAGGGCACACTTCCTTTCTCTGTTATTGCATGGTGCTATTAATCAAATGCTCCAGGTATGAAGCTACCAGAACCCTGAACCTAGTTTAAGTTTAAAGCCTGGCCACTGAACCCCCATCTCATTTTCAGCTGCCACTCAGAACACCATCTCCTTACAGCAGATATTTTATTCTCATAGTAACTATCAGAGTATAATTTATCCACCGGAATGTATATTCGCTGGGTGGTATAAATGAAATTAGTAAAAGATGTAGAAAATCTAATGCTACTAGCCATTTTTTTCTTCAATAAACATGGCATTTCACATTCATTAATGTGCAATACCTGTTAGCAAAGTGTGACCTTGTGCGAGGGAAAAAAAATAATAACAATATTTGTTAAAAATCTAGCGGACTATCCATATGCAGCCCTAACACTGAATTTCTTTCTTGGCAGGTGCAGACCCTGAGAACATGGCAACAACTCAAAGACTGAATGAATGATGAGCTAAAACAGCAAACAGTGGCCTAGATCAACAGAGAACGGGACCCAAAGTGCTCCAGCTAGCAACTGTTCACAGACTACAACTGTGACAAGGCAGCCTTCTGTTATACATCATGTAACAGCAGGTGCGCATTATGCATTTTAACAACATTTATTACTTTTTAATCACTTCATGAGTTTTCAAACATAGTCAAACTTCTGTGCAAATGTTTTGTGTCTCCTTACCCCGCTACAGGTGCTCGCAAGATCAAAAATACTTTTTCTACACTTTTCTTTTTAAAGTGCTTAATTCGACAGTTTGTTTTCAGACCCTGAAAACCGCAGCTGTCATGGAGATCCATTTCCCAGCATGCCCCTAATGGACATATTCACATTGACAATGTAATGTCACAGCACCTTCCTCAGAGCGTCAAGTGTGTGGTATAAGAGAGACATTTTACAAACCAGAATTTAAAGTGTCCTTGCAACAAAAAAAAGTGGAAACGATAATGCATAAAGAAAAGGGCTTCCAGTGCAAACTAAGACAAAAAGTAGATACATGCAATTAAAAACATAAAACCTCATAATTATCATTTCCATAAATAATCACAGGCATCTCAGGGTTTTAAATAATTAGTTAGCAGTTTTTTTCTTGGGACTATACTAACTGTAGAGAAAGTATTTATATAGATTTTCTAGAAGTGCAGAGTTTGTTAAACGAGGAGGTGAAGAGCTATGCATTTTCTCAAAGATTTAGCACCTTTAATGAGCAAACGCTAATCAATTTTTAGAGTTATGTAAATCCCTGCATCTCAATATTAAGAAGACACTAAAGGCAGATACACGGAGGAGAGGGAAGGAAAGACTGGAGGAAGGAATGGGAGATAATACACTGCATTTTGACAGAGATTTGTGGATACTTTTTGAGAATAAAAATTGAATACATCACAATCAGACATGGTTGCATTGCAGAACTGAAGGAAAAGAGCTATTAGGTTTGTATGCATGCTATTTCTCTCTCGCATTATTGGTGAGCTAAAAGAATGACACGGTGTTGGGATTCAAAAATGCCCTCATGGGGTTTAGACAATGAAAAGTTCATGAGGGACTGGATTAATGTTTTAGCTGCTGTAAACGTGAGCATAATTCAATCATTTTTATAATTAAAAAGTACAAATAAATGTGAGAAAACGGAAGCAGAAATTTGCACAGTTGAAAACCACAAGCACTTTAAAGTGAATTTCCAATATTTTGTTGGGGCTTTGGGCTAATAGCCCATTACCTCACTGCAGCTTAAGTCCCTGAGCCATAGAAGAAATGTTGTCAGAAGGGAAGGGATCTAAATCAGGCTGAGACCAATGGCCAGTCAGTCCCCTTCCACTTCCCGGTCTGCTAGCCATGCCCTGCAGCTCCAGGCGTTTTGTAAAGTCTAACCAGGAAGGGCACATGGGCATGCCCCATTGGACTCTATGGGGCTTGGTTTCAGCATGTTTTTTTTAAGTGATAAAGCAATCTCTGGTATATATGAATGCCATTGCTCAACGAATAAAGGATCTATTAGTTGAGCGGTGACTTTCATATATACCAGAGATTGCTTTATCACTTCCAAAATGTTTTGAGACAGACCCATAGACTTCAATGGGGTGCGCCCCTGCACTCTCCCTGGTTAGACATCACAAAACATCGGAGCAAGGGGTGGGGCCAGTGGATTGGAAAGTGGAAGGGATCGGTTGCCATTGAGCTTGGCCTGATTTATTTTATTTATTTTGTTTTTGTTGACCAGGTATGCACTAGCCATAAGATGACTATTTTAGGCACGCACCGAGAGCACAGAACACAAATTGTACAACAGACCAATAGTACATGGCATAATAAGCACAGTCAAGGATGAACAACCTAAGTTACATAAACCAGAAAAAGCAAATCATGACACGAGAAATTACATAAACATGACTAACCTAGCACATATAATCATTCACTAGCCCAATAGTACATGGCATAACAAGTACAAACACTAAAGAGCAAGCAAGAGGTACAGAAGCAGGAATAGGCAAATCATGACAAAGAGGAATAGCATAAACATGACTAAGACAACGTGGAGCAGCAGAGTTGGAGGCATACGCTGTTCAAGTATATGATCCTGTCCCTTCCTAACAGGATTAATAAAAGAAATACAATTCATGGCTCACAGAACTTGCGCTGCAGTGAGGTAAGGGCTATAAAGCCTAACACCACATCTCTGAAATCTCCTTTAAATGCAGAAGAGCTTGATGATTTCAAACAGAGAGTTGATAAATTGATGGCGAAGTTTGAAAAGGATTTAAAAGTTTACAAAAATTAAACATGAAAGTAATGCAAAGGATTACTCTGTAACTATGTGTACAATTGTCAGGGGGAGAGAGGCTCACTACAGGCAAACACATAGACTTTAATCTGTCTACAAGCAATGACAGTGATGCTGACACCTCTATGGGTAACAGCAATAGAGGTACTTTTTTAGATGGGGGGGACCAGAGATACAGGAAGAGAACAAAGAGGGGAAGGGCATGGAGGAACAAACAGAGATGGTTATGGGACAACGCAAATGGAAATGCGTGGTCAAACAGACTGAACAAATAGAGATAATCAACATATCAGCTGTCCCTTTAATGGGCAATCACGTAGCCATTTAAGAAAGGATTTCTAATTTGTTCCTACCAGTCATGTGAAAATATCTATCTTCAAAGTAGATCTCTTTAAATTTTTTAAATGAATGATTTTGAAATGCATGTTTAGGCTCATCGGTGAAGTGGTATAGCTATTTTTGCAATGCTAGTGACTCAGATTCGGGAATGAGCCCCGGCCACTTGAGAGTCAGTGGGTGGGAAAGGGTTGAGCATCTCAGAGTACACAGTCCTCCTCCTCGGCTCCACTACAATAGTGCCATCTAGGTGACAGAACAATGGAGGCATGGTGGGATGGGGGCACATTTGCCGGACTCATGGCCACCACACAGATTCTCGCACTAGACTCCAGCACTAAGCTCCTTGTGTGGGACATCCTGGGGCTGGCAGAGAAAATATGAGTCTGTTCCCAGTGTGGCAGCTGACAGATCCTGGCAAAACTGGGCCCCGCACTGCCTCCCACCACACTGCCTGATGCAACACAAATAATTCTGGCTCCACTCCTGTCCCTGCCAAGGCATACTTCTCAATTTTTGGTCACTGAAATGAGGGACACAGACACTCACAATGATGGATATTGAGAGAGAAAGATACTCATAATAAGGACACATCCTCAAACATTCAGACACAAGTTCAGAACACTGTGTTTGTATACTTGCACAGAAATGCAGAATCTTAGAATATTATGAATTTCTGTTTTAAAGTCTGAATTTACAATACATACTCTGCGTGGGCAGCACCTTTTCTGTGAGGGGTGGATGACAGATACATCAATTTTGATAGGTAAACTGAGACAGCTAAGAGTTATGGACCAAGGTTCTACGGGCTGTAGTGGCAAAAGGGCTGAATGAAGATTTTTTGCTGTCTGACCATGTATGAAACGATCAAGCCATACAGTATGGACATACATGTTTTTTGATCAATGCTGAAGCCACATCAGTTGTTTTGTTTTTATGTCATTACCTCATACCCCACCTGTTCTATGGCTTTCTCCATTCTCTTGATCACTCCCCCTTCATTCTTTTCATTCCTTCCCTTCCCTTCCTTCTGCGCCTCCTTTCCCTTGTATCTGTCTTTAGTGTCTTATTAATATTGAGATGGCTATGATTAACTTATGAAAATGACAATAGTGGGTTTTTATCAAACTTTTTCCCTGCTCGCCGGTCTGTCTCCCTCTAATGCCACCCCCCCCCCCCGAGCCCAGGCACCTACTTCTTTTTACACTTATGCATACCCACTACTTAATTTGGACCAACCTGTGTTGGGCAGAGAGCTATGTCAGTAATGCGTGGGTCTGTTGGGGTTGCTGGCAAACTGAGGCTTCACTCCTCCAGTTTTTCTCCCTGGGTACAACAGCCATGCAATGATACGTGTACATACAGATGTGCATCCACACTGGCATCTGGCAGTGTCCCTCCCCTGCTGGTGGTCCCGAACATAAGCGCTCCCCTGCCTCCACTAGGTGGCAGTCTTGCTGTGGGACACATGTAACCCCCCCCCCTTCTCCAAAGGAGGAACACTGTCCTGGGATCCTTGGTCCTCCTTTCCTTAGCTGGCTCCCCAAGGGCTTGCGTTCACTCCCAAACCTGGGTCACCAGCATCTCAAGTAACAGTACCAGAGTGCTGAATGCCAGACCTGACAATAAAGGATTTTAGTGTTTTTTGTTGTTTGCATCTTTTGTTCTTTTTGCTTGGTTTTACTGGAAGCACTTTGCTGTGGTATTAGGCATTTGCAATTTTTTTTGTTGCATAAATGCTTTAAATTCTGGGCTATAAAATGTCTCTCTTGTACCATGCACTTAATGCTCTCAGGAAGCTGCTGTGACATCGAAACATCAGCCTTGGCAGATCCATCAGTAACATTCTAGGCAGTGGATCTGCATGATACCCCTCAGTTTCCAGGGTCTGAAACCAAAATGTGGTATTTAGCATTTTAAAGGAAGAGTGCAAAAATAAAAAAGGTTGTGGTTGCCTCTCAAACCTTGAAGGCTGTTGCCTACATTCATTTTAGCAGCACTTTATCAAAGTAGGCAATACTTTCCTGTGCTAGCCTCTTGTCTTTCTTTGATCTAGCCCTGTGCTGTCTGACTCGTCTGGTGTACCTTACGGTAGCAGTTTTCTCCTCCCTCTTCAAGGAGTGTAGAGTTCACTGTGATAAAGTTTGTAAATGTCACCCCTGGGTTGCCTCTAGGGTTACTAGAACCCTCGTAGTTAGTGAGGTTTTAGAGCAGTATGCTGGGCAGCAAAGAGTTAAACTTCTTGGACTCCTTGGCAGTTTCTGTCAGTCACATTGGGAAGAGGTTCCAAGTGGGAGTGCCTTTTGCAGCAGCATAAGCCACAACAAAATGCTACTAAGTTAGTTTTCTGCCTCAGAGCAGTACCGTTAGCTTGGGGTGCTGACTGAAGAGAGTCTCAGGAGAGGTGACAGCTCTCTCCTGACCCTTTTCAGCCCCATGTCAGCTCACAGAGAGACCTGCATCAAGCTGTGGCATCGGTCTTCTCTTGTGCAGTGCCCCTGAGGGGGCGAAGAATCCTAAGGATGAGGGTTCCTGTAACCGTGAGTAACTTATGAGGACAGTCCCCATTTCTGAGAGACTTTTGACTAGAAAAAGCGCTGCCCAGTTTTTGGGAATGGCCAGGTTTTGCCCCATCTCTAAGGGAATGCCTGCCTGTTGGGACAAGTTTCTTCATGAACTGTCAGAGGACTGTTTAAATACTCACATGGTGCCTTTACAGTTATGATTACATTTGCATATATGGCCTCCCCTCTATATAAAGTTTGGAAATAGCGCTTCTGTCTGGGATATGAGGAAGACCATTTCTTAGCTGGGATTGTTTTCTGGAACTGTTTTTACAGGTTTGGAGGGCATGCACTGTCTTGTAAAAGACTCTGTGATGTTGGGAGTTTGGTAATTGGGGAAGCCTGGTATTGCTCACTCCTGGGATATTTGAACCCATTTTCATTTTGGACAAGCTCTGTCCTGTGTCCATAGCACAGAAGAGGGATGGACGGAATGTTGCTTATTTTACCCTCTAAAGTGTGTGGGGGGTGGGACTGGAGCAAATGACCTGGTAGTAAATCATTAATGTGGATCTGTGGACTTTGTTGTACCTGTTTCTGCACCTGCAGCCTTTGTGGGCAATTGTCTGTCAGTCCATCAAGTTAGCCTAAAACCTATTACTTGGCCCTAATTCTGGTTGCAGACATTCTTCTATGAGTGGACCATGTGACTTAATGGTGCCCCCAGTGCCATGGCCCACCCTGGTTCCTGGTAAAAATATAAATTTTTTTGTGTGCCCTTTCTCTCGAGAAGACCAAGCCAGGTAAACACCCTACTGCCACTGACACCATTGATGCTGTATCAGGGTTTGAAATAGCGGTATTGCACTGCAGTTTGCATGCAAACCGAGCTGGTCATCTTGAAGTCAGAATGAGGAATGAATTGCAAAAAGTGCAATCCATTTTCTGTGATTTTTCCCACTGTTTCAACATGCAGTCCGCATCACTTAGTAGTGCTTACCAGAATGAGGAAGCAGTCAGCAAGCTCGTAGCTCAATTGAGGAGGCTCCAGTTTCAGACATATTTCAAAGTTGGGACTGCAGTGGGATTTCAGACAGGGTGAAGGCAGTCAGTGGATGTACATAATAGGCAATGGTAGTGGGACTAGATGGAGGGACAGTGAGTGGGCGGACAGGCTGGCTGGCGGCCGGGCACGTTTTCATATAAAAGTTTTAAAACTGCAAATAACATTTCTTGCAAGCAGTGGATGTACTTATGTGAGCAAAGCATTTCATCTAGACCAGACTACTGGTGCCATCAGCACCAGCCACTAGACTACCAAGTATGTGAAACTTGTAACATCCTCTTCATGCCTGTATGAGAAGAGACCATTGCAAGAAGCAACCATGAGAGGATCATGGCGGAAAACCTGTCTTTCCATCTTTTTTATACTATTTTTTCAGTCATTATGCTGAATGGGATCAAACGGCATGGGCTCAAATGCTTGTTTTCTCGATTCAGTTATGTCTGAAACTATAACATTGGAGTCGCATACACTGCCTGAAAAAATTACTGTGGTGCAAATATGGCGCTATCACACTTTCATCTCTCTACCATTTCTGGCTGAAAGATCGATATTATCAGTACTGCAGTAATTTTATCTGCAAGTGCATGAGATTGCAAGGCACTGATGCCGCATCTCTGACCGTGATAAAAATCGGCTCCCGCTGCACCTGTCTTTCCTTGGTCGGTGAAGCCCCACCACTTCAAGACAGGACACCCAAAAGCAGCAGCCCCATCTCCACAATACATCCAACTTGGTCAAGTCCAAGGTTAACCCTGTAAAAGCTCATAATCATGACACAACCTCCTCCAAGAGCAGTCCAGAGTAAAATTGGGTCTTTCGCTTAGTAAATGATTTGGCAGATTGTTCCACCATTTGCAAATTCATTGTATTGATGTCTCAGGTGATATAAACGCTCCAATATTATAAATTCGAATGTGGCTGAGAACTGTTTTTGAGAAAATTTCTACTGTTTTTTGGCAATGTAAATTACAAAATCATAGCTTAACATGTGTCTTTATAAAGATAATACACATGTTAAGTCATGATTTTGAAGATTTCTGTGCAGCTACAATAGCAAATATCATGGAAAACTGAACAAGATAGCACTATAAAGAACCAGATACAGAGGCTTTCACTTCTATGAGCTCATTGGGTATCATGTTCGGCAGCCATTTTAGGAGGCTGACAGGGAGGGTGGTTTGAAACACTTTTTTTAGATGCTACAAAACAGTGTTTATGTTAAGTATATAAATGCAGTTTTAGCATAAATATAAACAGCAGCCTTTCCTTTACCTTGCTAGGAAGCCAGATTTTGAAACTGATACTTGTGAAAATTGCTTGTTCATAAGCAATAACACCTGATAAGTGTGGGTTATCTCCTGATAAGAGCATGCCCAGGTGTGTTATGAAGTGCCAGTGCCATATGCACCTGGGTGTGCTCTTATCAGGAGATAACCCACACCTCAGAGTGTGTTATTGTGCTTATAAAATGGGTCCCTCAAGTAATTTTTTAATGGGTAAAAAAATACCCATAAAAATGCCAAACATATAAAAAAGGTTTCCAATACTTCAAATAGTAAAAAATAGCCCCCCCCCCATTAAGTTAATTTCAGATGTGTTTTATTGGCAGTACAGGGGCCTTATGTGGTGCTTAGATTATCTGAGTGTCTCTGCTGTTTTTAGTACTTTAGTTCTCCCCTCTTGCATTGTGCTTTTTGTGGGGGTCCTGAATGTTTAAATGGGCAAAAGCGGTCATTTCCTGGACACTGCGTGTGCAGTTTCACTGACAGGTGCTGTGTCTGCCGATGTTGTTGCCTCTCAGTCCCACCCCACCCCCGAATCACAAAGTGGCAGAAACAGAGTGTGTATTTTGTTTGCTTTTTATGGGGTTTTTTTTTTAATGTAGGTAGTGAAGTCAGCAACAGAATCAGGAGCAAGCATGTCACTTACTGGCCGCCGTACAGAGCCGTTACTTCCTTTGCGGTTGTGAAATTGGAGCGGTATTGCGCTATGGCATGGAGAAGAAAAATGATTCTTTTAGAAAAAGGAGATAGCAGAGTACTGCCAGGAAGCACTGCACATGTACAGATGGAGTGGACACAGGTTAGGAAATTAAAGGAGCGTTTCTACCACGATGGTGGGAATAGTGGGACGGGGACATGAGGAGTTCACGTGGGAGAAGCGAGCAACGGCCACTGTTTGGCACAAAAAACATTTATAGTATGTTACTTTTAATACTTTACTGTGAAACAGGAAGGGGGGACACTCCAGATATGGTTATTTCTGTGTCGGTGGCAGTACTTTCACTTTGGCCATATGCTGGCTCTGCAGCTGCAGCAGGAGAGATGATCTGTGTGCCTGGTGCTGAAAGGATTTTCAGTGAAGGTGGCACACTGATACCATGTTGTTGTTCGGTCACGGTGCTGAGGTAGTGCTGGTTGAATGGTTATGGGCTGATAAGGATACAGCTTTGAAGCCGTTTCAGCCAATCAGGTTTAAAGATTTCCTTTGCCCATTTTATAATGTCCTTTAAACTGCTGCAATACACGCCCGACAACTGTAATTTTTTTTTACCTTATACACACAAAAGGAAGTCAAAATGTGTTTATCAGGTGAGAAAAAACAAAATACATATAGTCGCATGTAAATATGACAACTTTTTCATTTTGCTAATCAATTCAATCCCCTTGCTACACATTAGCTTCATTGAGTAGCACTTATCCATTCGAAAGTGCTTAACAATCAAAACTGTTTATTTAAAAGCCTTGTCCAGCCTTTTAATGGCCTTGGTTTTTCTACCTCTTAGTCCATTCTGCCACATTTCTTTCTTTCTTTTTTTTTAACCAAGGTGTTTCTGTTCCTCTGGTCGGCCATTTCTATTGGGCCTTCATTACAGTGGCCTCCCAGCAATGACAACAGACAACACAACTACCAATACATCCTGGAAGTGTTGGGGCCCCAAAGCACTAGAGGGCATTATTCTGTGGATGGCACTGATTTTCACATTTTCAACCCCCCCCTCCTACCAGAGAAGGCTTGTACATCCAGTGGTTTTCTCACTGGGTGGGAAGGGATACCATCGCAGGGAGCCCATGAAATTGGACTGCTGCTATCACTTGCCCAAGGAGGCAGTGTTGTAGTGGGGAAAGCAATGTACTCCCTAAGAGATCAAAAATGCTATTTCCCGTCATGCTCCTGAGGTTGTGTTGTGCTCCCGAGACTCCACTGGGCTGAGCCTGAGAGTCAGATTCACACAGTGAACCCAGGTCTCCCACATGTGATCTATCCCCAGCACCACCGGTCCAGGTGAGCCTGCTACATATCTTAAGGTCCTGGCTACTTCATGCTCACTTTCAAAACACCTGTCCTGTGAATGGCCAAAGAAATGTACGTTTTTTTACTATATTTTCCTTCCCCTAATGGTCCCCCCACTTTAATTTTCAGCGTTGCCACCTGAGGGATGGGCTACTGTATGCCTTCACATCTAATTTCAGTGCTGCTGCTGAGCATCCTGGGCAAAGCGTATTACAGAAGCCAAAAATACTGGTTAGCAGTTTTGCCCACTAAAGTGCTAATCATCTGTAAAAATGCATAGTACTTGGCACAGAATGGTTAGCAACATTTTAAAAATATATATTTTAATAATTCTGTCTACTGTGCCATAGACTCGCTCAAAAAATGGTTAGCAGTGACTACTACTAATTTCTGGAAATGGTTAGCATTACCCCTTCCCCCCCGTTTTGTGTAGCGTTTTGCTATGCTATACCAACTGCTTATTACGCTAGGTATTTTGCCTTGAGGTTATATGACTCTTAATTAAGATAGTGATTCTTAACATCTGTGGCAAAAATAAGACAAAAGAAATGATACTATTAACAGTGTTAGCTGTGCATGATGTAACAGAGACATAAACCACGGTTTTCTTGAGCTTTATGGCTCAGTTTTATTACTTCTTTTTTATGGGTCTTGCTCTGTGCTTCTTCATCTTGGATGCTTCCTTGGCAAGACACAGGTTCCCTGGAAGTAACTGCAGTTCAGCTTGATATTATGAATGGTACATCTGCAATTAGACCACTGCATGCTACATCTCACATCGCAGATTGCAGACTGAGAGGGTTGGGAACACTGTCTTCATTGATTGTGACTGTGCGGCACTCCTGCCAGCGTTCTGCTAAAGGTTGCTGCATTTTCAAAGTCTGTGTTTTTGACAGTTAATAACAGAACTACTAGGACCCAAGTTGTGGGTAACATGTTTTATTAGACTAGCTATGAAATGTTGTTCCTGACTAGCTTTGAAGAGTTTTTCTCTGTTCATGAGGCCAGCTGGCATTCTGTAATTCTATCTTAGTAGCGTTTCCAGGACACACAACCTACAGGAGAGACAGGGAGGGAAAGAGGGGCAGAGTAGCTCTCTATGTAAGGAATGGATAAAGCAACTGAACAAAGGGATAAACAGGGAGAGAGGAGGCACTGTGGGTCACCTTAGAGACTGGAATGGCACCACCTCCCTTTGGGAATTGTATACAGACCCCCATGTCAGGGGAGGGAATGGACAAGGATATGATAGAAGGCATACTTAGGATGGCAGAGAAAGGGGAGATACTGTTGATGGGGGACCTTAATATGCTGGATGTCAACTGGAGCACCTTTGCTGCAGCCACATCCAAAAGCAGGGCCATTCTCGATGCCCTTCAGGTGGCATGCCTCAGACAGCTAGTTTTGGAACCTACTCGTGAGGGAGCAATCTTAGACCTCATACTCTCAAGATGTAAGGCAATTGTAATGGGGACAGTGAGAGGATTTCAGATCTAGAAGTGGGTAGCCATTTGGGAACACGTGACCACCAAACAGTGTGGTTCACAGTAAACTCTGCTACAGAATCAAGCCATACAAAAGTGAGGGTTCTGGACTTCAGGAGGGCTGACTTTGGCAAGATGGGAGAGTGCCTTAGAAAAGCACTAGCAAACCTAGAAGGAGGGGTGGAGCAACAATGGGGAAATATCAAAACTGCCATCACAGAGCCAACGAGCCTTTGTGGAAGCAAATAAACAAATCAAAGCAGAAAGAAAAAGCCAATATGGTTCTCAAAAGAGGTGGCGGTGAAGGTTAGGGAGAAAAGATAGCATTTTGGAAGTATAGGGAAACATAGAAGGAGCAGGACAGAGAACTGTACCAGTTAAGGCAGAAGGAAGCAGGGAGGGTAGTCAGAATAGCAAAGGTCCAAACAGAGGAAAAGATAGCCAACTCGGTTAAGAAGAGGATAAAACCTTTTATAGGTATATCAGGGAGCGTAGAAAGACAAAGGGAGGGATAGTGGGGCTGAACAGAATGGACGGTGGGTGGGCAGAGAGGGAGTGAAAAAGCAGGGATACTGAATGAATACTTCTGTTCAGTATTCACAAAAGAGGAGGCAGGGGATGTGCCTAATCCATTTAACAGAAGCACTCTGGATGAGGGGTCGATCCCAGTCCTTTCACAGAAGAAAGGGTTCTGAAAGAACTCCTAAAACTAAAGGTGGACAAAGCAATGGAGCCAGATGGAATTCACCCCAGAATTCTAAAATAATTAAGCAGAGAACTAGTGACACCACTGACTACCCTTTTTAACAAATCATGGGAGGATGGTGTAGTACCTGAGGACTGGAGGAAGGCAGATGCGATTCCCCTTCACAAAAGTGGGACCAAGACAGATGCAGAAAACTACAGATCTGTCAGTTTGACCTCTGTGGTAGGGAAAGTGATGGAATCACTTCTGAAGGAAAGAATTGCTGAGTACCTAGAGGCCAGTGAGGTACAGGACCCAAGGCAGCATGGGTTCACAGCGGGAAGGTCATGTCAGACAAATCAAATTGATTTCTTTGACTGGGTGACCAAAGTAGTAGACCAGGGAGGGGCTGTGGACATGGCCTACCTAGACTTTAGCAAGGCATTTGACACAGTCCCACACAAAAGAGTAATAGTCAAATTAACCAGCCTGGGAGTGGGTCCCAGGGTGGTAGCCTGGTTAAAAACATTGGCTGGACAACAGGACATAGAAAGTAATTGTAAATGGAGTCCACTCTGAAAAAAGAGGGGTAACTAGTGGGGTACCGCAGGGTTCAGTGCTGGGTCCAGTCCTTTTTAATGTCTTTATAAGTGACATTACAGAGGGCATGGAAGGAAAAGTATGCCTCTTTGCAGATGACACAAAGATCTGCAACAGGGTTGATACACAAGGAGGCGTGGAAAGGATGAAAAGGGACTTGCCAAGGTTGGAGGAATGGTCAGAAGTATGGCAGCTTGGATTCAATGCAAAGAAGTGTAAAATAATGCACCTGGGAAACAAAAACCCAGGGGAAGATTACACAATGGGGGGAGGTAGTTACAACAACAAAAATGGTAAGGGACCTGGGGGTAATCATATCAGATGACCTGAGGTTGCAAGCAATGTGAGAAAATGGTAGGGGGAGGGGCTGGGGGTTACTGGGATGTATAGGGAGAGGCATCACCAGCAGAAAACAGGAAGTTGTTATCCCCCTGTACGGACAGTTGGTGAGACCCCATCTGGAGTACTGCATCCAGTTCTGGAGACCCCATCTCCGCAAGGACATACACAGGATGGAGGCAGTTCAGAGGAGGGCAACTAAAATGGCGCAGAGTCTGCAAGAGAAGTCATACGAGGAGATACTAAAGGAGCTTAATATGTATACCCCTGAGGAAAGGAGGGAGAGGAGGGACATGATAGATATGTTTAAGTACCTCAGTGAAATCAACAAAGTCCAAGAGGGTAGCATCTTTCAGAAAAAGAGATGTGCAAGAACAAGGAGACACAATTTGAAGATAGAGGGGGGACGGCTCAGGGGCAATGTGAGGAAGTATTTTTTTCACAGAGAGGGTGGTGGATGCATGGAACAGCCTTCCTGAGGAGGTTGTGGGGTCTAAAACTGTGGGAGAATTCAAGAATGCTTGGGACAGACATAAGGCAATTTTTGTGGGGGGTAGGAAGAAATAGGCTGTTGGTTAAATAGGATCTGCAGCTTATCCTCTACGTAGGGAAATGGACAGACTTGGTGGGCCAAGCGGTCCTCATCGGCCATCAAAGTCTATGTTTCTATGTTTCCAACACATAATGCAACCACAGGAAAGTAGTGAAGAATGACAGTTAGAGCAGTGAACTGTAAACAAGGAGATCCAAGGTTCAAAGCCTACTACCAACCTCTGGCTTAGTGTATGGCCTTGGGTGAGTCACTTGATTAGAAGGACCACACTGAAAAAATGTCACCTCACATTTGAGATATCTGGATTAATAAATTGTAAAAATAAACAAATATGGATGTCTATGAGCAACAAGGTGGCAATTTCATTGAGTGAACCTGGGGACAGAATAAAACACATGAGGTTGAAGGCTTAGAGGTTTATGCCCCTAGCTTCACACAATGAAATTTTCATCAAGTTGTATGCCAGTGCCTATGTTTTATCAATTATATTACTATACTTTGTTATAGAGCAATATGAAGGTATGAACCCTTGTTATTTACAGATGTGATTAACAAATCTGTGATTAACAGAACTTCAACCATGGATAACCACATAGCCACAGCTGACATGGTGTTATTTATTGGTGTGACATCACATCCACCGAGTTGTGAATAACAGTGTTTCTCACTTCATTGAAATCAGCAGGCAATAGGGTCAACCATGCAATATATAGAGAAATATACATGGGTACCTGTGAAGAACAAGTAGTGGTTTCATTGTGTGAAACTTCAGACCCTTAGCTTATGCCCCTTCCCAAAATGCATTTACCACCTATTTCTGAGCATAGACACCCATGTGTGATGAATGGTTATGAGAAATACCTCCACAGAACTGAGTACAGGTGATTAGTGAAATCAATGAACATCTAGAACCAGTCTATGCTTTATCTACAGCACTTTGTCTCTCTCTGCTGCAGAGCGGACCTACTGAATAAAAGCAATGTAATTTCAATGGCAATTAGTCCTTTTGTCATTCAGGAAAATGTAACACTGCCAGGATGAAAGTGAATGCTACAGTTTCCTGCATGACAAAGGGGACTAATTGCCATTGAAATTACATTGCTTTATTCAGTAGGTCCGTGCAGCATACTGCAGAGTGCTCTAAAAGTGGGTTTCATCCTGGGTTGCACTAGTATGGTTAGGGTTGAGCGACCGGTTCAATGTTAAACCCCTAACTTTGAACCTTAATAGCTTTTGGCAGTGTTTGACAAAATTAGCTGTAATCTTGCACATGCTGTCTAGTAGTCAAGGTCTAAATATGTGGAAAGTTTAGTGACAGCAGCATATGTGGTTTCTGAAATCTGACTAGGTAATTTTCCTGCAGACATGTAATTTTTTTCTATACTTAACATAGATTTTGATTTCCTCTCATGTAGAGCCTACATGGAATGGAATCTTTCCTGAAACTTTCAGGGTAGAAGCATGCTGTGCCAAGGTAGTGCCTTTGGAAGATTTCCTGAAAAATATTAAATGGTTCCAGAGTTATAAGAATTTAAAGTTTTGCTTTGTTTGCTGCTCTGAGCATGCTCAGTAGAGTTTCTGGCCAACATTCCAATACATTTCTCACTACTTGCTTCTCAGAGCACCAAAAAATATGTGTGTAGTGACAGCCACTATCTTATCCCCCCTCAAAATAAAAAACATGGAAAATACATAAAAAAATGTGTAATTTTAAAAAGCAAACACCTGAACCTAGCTAAACAAGTTCTATTTAGCTACATTCTGGTTTTTGTTTAAAAAACAATTGCCAGAAATAAGTTTTTTTGGCAACCCCAAAATCCAGGGTGCCCAGCTTAGCTAGAGGAGTCGTTCACTCATGTGCTCGGTATGAGAACAGCGGGCTTTCCTGAATGCTGAAGCCAAAGCTGAAAGTCACGCTGCTGGCTTTAGTTGAAACAGTGAGCTGGTGATCCTCTGTTCTGTCTGTCTGTATCTATCTATCTGTCCATCTCTCTATCTGTCTAGCTATCTAATTTACATAGTTGTTTGCGGACTGGGATGCCCACCCCAGTACTGCTTTTCTCCCGTCGCTGACCCACCCTTCCCAGTATTTATGTTTTATTTTTCATTTTATTTAATGTAAGCAGACTGGGGTACCCACCCGGTACTGCTTCCCTTGACCCCCCAGGTTGCCCCTCTCCAGACATCCAACACTAAGGTGCCCAATCCCCAGTGTCAGAATGTAAACTGTAACAAAGAAAACAGCCCCTCGCTGATCTGACCTATACCCCAAACACACATATACCACTCAGCCCACCCCACCTCCCAATGAGCACTCACCACTCCACACCTCCCCTCACCCCCCCACTGTCATTTACCTGAACATGTCCCACAGCACAGATCCACTCTCCGACAGAAGACATGTCTTGCTGCTGGAACTGGCAATTGCGATATGAGAAAATAAAGTAAGCATGGTTTAATGTATTTCAATGGAGTGTGAAAATTTATTCATAACTTTGTATTTTTTAATATTTCTTACACCAAAGTTTCAAGATGGCCTTTTTGGGACCCTACCTCATGACTAGTGGTGTGGAATTATACAAATCTGGCCTGAAAGGTGATTTTGTGGTCACTTTGCGAACTCACCTTTTGGGCAGAATCTGAAGAATGTCGCCACCCTTGCTCCTGAGCTGGGGTTATAAGAAGGGTATGTTGAAATTTTAAGGTCAAAATATGTAGAAACTACAAAGGTATGAGTGTACTTTGAAATTTTTCTATGTGCACTTATAGCTTTGGTAATTCTTAATATTTTACCCCAAAATTTCTACATAGCCATTTTTTCACACCACTTTATGAACGTGACAGCTGTTGTTTTTCAAATCCAGGCCAAAATGTGTTTTCGCACCTGTGGCATGGAATTACATTTCTGTAGGGATTTTGAAATTTTTCACCCACCAGGTTCATGAAATGGGGTAATAAGAATGCTATCCTGAAAATTTGGTATACAAATCTGGTAAAATGCCCAGGTTATGAGTGAACATGGCAATATTTCAAAGTTCACTCATAACTTTGCTAATTTTTAATATTTTAACTCCAAACTTTCAACATAGCCATTTTTCCACACCACCTCATAAATGTGACAGGTGTCATTTTTTAAATCCTGGGAGAGACATGTTTTTGTGCTTGTGGTGCAAAATTACATTTTGGATAATAGACTATAAATGCCACATGTCACATTTATAAGGGGAGTCATACAATGATAATCTTGAAAATTTAGGAACAAAATAAAAAAATATATATAATTATTAAGAAACTTTGTGTGTAGTTCCAGCCTTTCCTCCAGCAGGTATGCTTTATGATCCTGTGCCAGTGACCTGAGTTCGGGGGAGAGCTCAGTGACCCAGCTACATGGGATGAGGGTGTTGTGATGCAGCTGTTATGCAACCCCCAGCCAGGGAATGAAAGCTGCAGGGTTGCCCGCATGGGCCCAGGTACCATATAGTGAAGAGAGCTCTTCTGTTGGCATAGGGGCCTGCATCTCTGCCCCCATGGGCGGCAGAGGGCCCTGTGCATTGGCTGACAGGATGATTTTTCATCCTGTGCATCTGTATCTCCAGCTACAGGGAAGCACAGGGTCCATAGGGCCCTTGTTTCAGCAGCCCTGTATTTAAGCAGTCCACCAGACAGCCCCATGAATGTTTGATATCCGTCACTGCACAAAACTGAAGGTTCCCTGCAAGGGCTCTGCACTTTCATAGGTGGATGGAGTCTTCCCCTGGCACTGGGCCAAAAGGGCCCTGTGTGTCTGCATTTGTTGACACAGGTTCCAAAGGGACTTGCATTAATGAGCATACAATTCCACTATCTCAAAAGCAGGAAATCCTTTGTTAATGCACAGTTAGGGTTCAAGTTAACTACAAATGTGAAATGTGATAGGGTTTCAACCCAAACTCACCCCCACCTACTTAAGCAACAAAAAGGAAAATATGGGGGTTTGGGTCTCTGGAGTCTTGGTGAATCAATGGTGGTGTCTTCCTTGGGGTTGTCAGTCATAATGCCCACCCCGTTCCCTGAACAAACAATGTCAGATGTCAGTGTCCACATGGCCCTGCATGAAGAAAGCTACAACAGACTGTGTTGGCAACATGTGGCAAAACATAGTTCTCTACCTTTGAAGAGTGTATCACTATGAGGCACTGGCTTGCAGATGTACCTTCTGCTTTGAACAGGAGATTACAAGCTGGGAGGGGGGTGAACATTAGGGTTGACAACCCCAAGGAAGACCCCAACACTGATTTGTCAAGACTCTGGAGACCCCCAAACACTAATGTTTTTTCCTTTTGTTGCCTGGGGTGGGAAATGAGGTTTGGAAACACTCATGACACATTTCCCTACTTTTGCGGCATTAACTTGAACCCTAACTGGTGCATCAATGACGTTTTTTTTGCAAAGAATATATACTGGATATTAGGGAAACTGCTAGTGTGTGTCTTAGAGCAACCGCTCACGGTCTGGTGTGCTATAATTACTTTTATTTACAGGTTTGCTGCTTAATTTATTTGAGTTGATTGGCAAAAGTTTGCTGATCATTTCAACATTCAATGCATTCATGTGGGATTTCTTAGATTTATATAGACAATTTTATTTTTTAGTTGGTGACCGGGAAAAGTACACGTAGCCAAATCTCGTTTCCAGTGGAGGGGGAACAGGAGGAGTTAGAAAAATAACAATCATCTATACAAAACACAACAAACATTATACAAAGTGTAATTATACATAAAGAGATGAGTAAACATTTGTAAACATGGAGCAAATAGTAACACTCTGTAATTATATCTATTTCTTTTTTTTATTTTCTAATTTTACCCCCACCCCAAACCAACACTGTCACTCGGCTGCCTTACCTTGGCCACCTCTTCCCACTGAGGACTCCCCATGGAGCCACAACTACCCACCAGGTGGGGACATAGTGGGGGGCACCCTAAACCCCTCCCCAGAGAGATCAAGTCGTCGTCGAGAATCTGGGGTGGCACTGCAGCTACAGGCAGTGAGGACCCACTATCGACCAAGATCGTGTTATGCTGGGAGAGGCATTTTCTATGTGTGCCTCCCAGAGTGTGATGTGCCATGATGGCAAGTGCTTATGCCAGCATCCATAATGCTCTCCCTCTTGATGTGGGCAGCAGGCTCGCGATACCTCTGGTACACCACCCCAAGCCAGTATGCCCCTTCCCCAGAGGAGCTGAGCGGTATATGGGGCTGGAACATCCTCCCCAGTCGGCCCTCTGACTCCCAGGTCTGCTCCGAACTGGGCCCTGAGTGTTGCAAGCACAAATCCAACCGCTGCACCGATGGGCTGGCCAACACTCAGCAATCATATCCACAAGCATAACACAAGGTGCGATTATGCAGGAGACAAATTATAGCACTGTATATTTACAACAGTTTTACAAGCTGCAATATACTTGGAATAGGTGGAACATGAGGTGAAAAAGACAGCCAATGAGGGCCACCAGAAACAGAAATGGCTAAATAGCCATAATCTATACTCTAGGAAAATGAATTCAGGGCAGGAGCAAGAATGGGCTGTGTGGGCCCAAAGCAGGGGTTTTAGAAAGAGAAGAGAGGAGACTGGGTAAAGTGAGAGCAGGAGGTTGTTCCAGAGAGCAGGGAGTCTGTAGGAGAGAGAGAGGCCTGTCCAGCAGAAGTACTGAAGAAGGGAGAAGGAAGAATCGAAAGTCAGAGTTCCTGAGGGAATACGACTGATGGGGAAAGGGGGAGAAGAGGTTGTAGAGATAGCAAAGGAGCAAGGAGAACCTGGCTATGAGGGGAGCAGAGTGAGAAAGGGGTCTGCTAGCAAGGGAAGAAAATGAAAGTTCAGAATAAAGAGAACAGTGGTGGGTATGTGGGGTGGGGGTAGCCCAGGGCAAAATGGCAGAAAGAATGGAAGAGGGGGTCCAGCAAGGCAAGGAAGGTTGAATTGGGGCAGCACAACAGATGAAATCACCATAGTCAAATGTTGGGAGGAATATTCTAAGAACAATCTCATGACTAACTGTGTGTGTGTGGGGGGTGCAGGATTTGTTCCTGTATAGTGCACCCATTCTGGGGATGAGTTTGACATGGATGGAGTCAATGCCTCTAGTGAAGTTAAGGTGAGTATCTAACCAGACACTCAGTTACTTGAATAAGGGAACTGCTTCATCAGAGATCCATCCAGAGTCTTGCATACAGGGGTGAATGGGACCCTCATGAGCCTCTGTATTTGTTCAAAGGTCATTGAGATGTTTCTTAGCATTCAGGAAGAGCTGGTTAGATCGGAAGCAGTCTTGGTCTTTGTTACAGTAACACTGGAGATCAGCTGCCAGTTATGGGGCAGAGGGACCACTCATGTAGATCACTGCTTTATCCTTGTACGTGTGGATGTGTGCAGGCAAATATGCTCAGGGAAGGTCATTTAGAAAAATGGAGAATAGTAGGGGGGCTAGCACAGAGTCCTGTGGGACACCAGATGATATTCAGAGAGTTGAGAAGAGGGAGCTATCTATACTAACTGACTGGATTCTGTCAGCTAGATAGGAGTGGAACCACTTGATTGCAAGGTTAGGGAGGCCTGCACCAGCTAACTTGGACAAAAGTAGGGGATGGGCCACAATGTTAAAGGCTCTTTTCAGATCAGCAAAGACTGCAGAGTTCAGAAGTCCCTGATCCATCCATCCTCTTCAGGATGTGGTCAGTGAGCCTGTGGCGGAAGGAGAAAGTTGAATAGGTTTTCCTGAAGCCCAACTGGGAAAGACTAAGAAAGGAGGTAGAGTTCAGGAAGGAGTCTAGTTGATAAAGTAGCATTTTCTCCTAAAGCTTCAATAGGATGGGGAGAAGAGAAATGGGGCAGTAGCTGCCTGGAGAAATAGGGTCACCAGCCTTTAGAAGAGGAAGGACTCTAGGATTTTTCTAGGTGGTGGGGACCTGCCTAGTGGAGAAAGATAGGTTTAGGAGGCTGGAGACAGGGCTGCTATAGTGGGAGCAGGGGATTTGTACGTTTGCCCAACTCTTAAAATACTGACACCCGTTAGCCCGACTCCGAATTCCTGACAATAACAAAATACCGACGCTCGAGTTCCCAACCACTGAAATCCCGCTGCTCAAATTACTGACAGTTGAAAAGTTATGATTTTGACATTGCAGCAGGATGGAAGAAAACGTAACACCAACGGCTTAACAATGAGCCTTGCTATATGCCCTCACAATGCCTAACACCCCCCCCCCGCCACCTCAAAAAAAGCAACCAAGTGGGTCTTGCCAACATGCCAAATAATACTTTTCTCAGGACCCACCTTTGCTGCAACAATTTCATTCAACTCTGCTCTTTTTTCATACCACGCAACTGACTACTTATTGCAGCCTCTTATTCAGTCCTCTCAGTGGACGGCAGAAGCTCAACGTCTCCCTGACTCACAGAACCCGCCGCATGTGTTCACCAAAAAAATCTCTGTAACAATCTGCTCGCTCTTTCCCCGAAACCGTCTTGTAGCCGCTCTCTTCTACAGTTTCCAAAGCTGCACCACTGGAACTGAAACTGAACTGAAATCACACTTGCAGACTTCTGATGCCAGAACTAATAAAGATGCTGGAATAATTTAGTGAGCTTTGTTTTATTCACTATTTTATGGTTATAGATCCAGGGGGATTAATTTTAGACTGTTAACCATTGTTTCTCAATCCCTGTTATTTCTTTGACATTAGTCCCGGTGATTTGTCATCTGTGCTACATTGGTCATTATTTTGTATCCTTTAGCATAATCTTAGATATCTGAGAAGTTTAAGAAAGGAATGCTGAAATTAACTAGCATTAGTTTTATGGGAATCCGTATGTCTACCCGACATAACATAGCATAGCAGTTTGGTCCAAAAGTCTACGGTCGGTAATCCGAGCAACGGGATTTCAATAGTCGGGAACCTGAGTGTCGGTATATTGATACTGTTGGGAAATCTGAGTCGGGGTACTGTGCATTGGGATTATGAGAGTTGGGCAAATGTACCAGACCCAGGAGCAGCAAGTAGAAAAAGGTTGGGGTCCAGACCATTGTGGCTGCTACCTTTGGCTAGGTTGAGTGCGAGAACACAGAACAGTGGGAGGCAGTATAGCGCAGTGGTTTAAGGCTCTGAGCTGCAAATCTGGAGACCTGGGTTTGAATCCCACAGCCCCCACTTGCATACTGTGTGACCTTGAGCAAGTCAGTTAACTTCCCTGTGCCGCCAGGTCGCACCTGTAAACAAGCTTTCAGCTTAGTATGCTACTCCTAGTTGAACAATTGGAAAAAAAACAAAAAAGAGCAGTTTATGCAGCAGCTGGTGAGATAGAAGAGGAGGAGAAAAGGGGGTTTTGAGGAAAAGGGTGAGATGGGGGAAGGGGATGGTAAAGAGGGCAGAGATACGGAGAGAACATGACCAAAAGAATTCATGGAAAAGCAGAAGCAACCTCCAGGGATTTGAAAACCAGGGAGCAAACAATCTTGGCTACTAGCAGAGTACAGCATTTACATAATAACCCTGACACCCTTCGGGTCATAAGAGGGTAGGGCACAGCCATTAGATAATAACCTCTGCACCCCTCGGGTCATAAGAGGGCAGGGCACAGCCATTAGATAATAACCTCTGCACCCCTCGGGTCATAAGAGGGCAGGGCACAGCCATTAGATAATAACCTCTGCACCCCTCAGGTCATAAGAGGGCAGGGCACAGCCATTAGATAATAACCTCTGCACCCCTCAGGTCATAAGAGGGCAGGGCACAGCCATTAGATAATAACCTCGGCACCCCTCGGGTCATAAGAGGACAGGGCACAGCCATTAGATAATAACCCTGACACTCCTTGGGTCATTAGACATACTAAGCTGGCTGTACAGCGTAGAGGTTAGAGCAATGAACTGTGAATGAGCTTGGTACCTCCATCAGACCTGAGTTTCATTCCCACAAGCCCCATATGCATACTGTGTGACAATGAGCAAGTCTCTTAACCTCCCAAATTGCCCCTGTAAATGGGCCCTGTGCCCAGTTGGGTTTCCCCATTACAAAAGAATAAAAGAAAAATTTGATAAATAACCCTGACACCCTCTGGGTCATAAGGGGCAGGGCACAGCAATTAGATAATCAACCCTGATACCCCAGCTCATAAGAGGCAGCGCACAACACTCAGATAACCCCAACATCCCTTAGGTTATAACAGCGCAGGGCATATATCAGTTAGATAAATAACCCAGATACTCCTGGATCATAAGAGGACAGGGCACAGCAACTTAAATAAAAAACCCAGCGCCACTCAGTTGACAAGGAGCAGGACACACCAATAAGATAGTTAATACATTAATAGTTGAACAAATTATTTATTATAATAATTTTAGTCATGAGATACAAAAATGAGAGTAACACTAGGAAAAACAACAAGGAACATCAGGGCCATGGCACCTGGTAGTGGACTAGAAAGCAGAGGCAAACTCAAGTGCAAGAGGGCATAGGGTAGACCATATGCAATCAAGGGAAAGCAATAAAGCCAAGGGTACCAAAATATATACAATGGGTACTGTACAAAACAAACACAGCAAAAGGCCAGTTATAGCAACTGAGTTGCTTTAGCTGGAGGCAGTTACTTATGGACTCGTCGTAATCAATGGACAAGTATCAGAGTCTCCTGCCATCTCCCTGCATGACGTCCCTCAAAGATTCCCACTCCTGCTAGGCACTCATGCCAGGTCTGCATAGAGCATGCAGCCTGAAAGAGGATGCAACAAAAAATTCAGGTGTGTCACAGGTGTACCACGGGTGCTTGCAAGATCAGGAGGCGTTCCCAAAAAGCAACAACAGACAGCAAAATGATTGCAGCATTCCAGGTCTAAAAGAAAAAGCAGCAGGCAGTTCACAATGCCTAAAGTGTTTAATTCTCTCCAGTAGGGAGCACTAGCTACTGGAGAGAATTAAACTCTTTAAACATTGTGAACTGCCTGCTGCTTTCTCTTTTAGCCCTGGAGTGCTGCAATAATTTTGCTGTCAGCCTGAAAGAGGAGTAACTAGAATAAAGCCCACCTCCTGGTGTGCACTGTGGCTCCAGACTGGAGCTCTCCCTCTTCCTTCCTCAATCTTTAAGGGCCGTCAGCTCAAACTAGTAGTCAGAGGTCCATGGGAGAGTCAAATCAGGCTTTCTTTTTTTTTTTTTTTTTTAACTCTTTGTTAACCGGGTAAGGCTCACTAGGCACAACTGCTTGTTTTCAGGGGCGACCTGGGAGCTTTAGGCTGGTTAAGTGACTTGCTCAGTCACACAGTATGCAAGTGGGGGTTGGAGGACTCAGATTTAGGCCTGCTGAACCAAGCTCATTCACAGCTCATTAACCTAACCTCTAGGCTATACTGCCAGCCAGCCAGGCTCTCAATCCCTGCTTTATAAATGGTGGCTCAGGCCACTGGAACAAAGGGACCGTGTGGTCCAAAATGAAATTTAGGACTCAGGGAAGTCACTAAGGGTGGGCATTAGGGGGCTGGAGCACCAAATCTGTATTCACTGTCCCCCAATATAATATTCTCAATTCCTTAAATACATGTCCAGCTTCTTTGCCTATTTTTTCACTGGGTGGGTGGGGGCCTTAAGTCCCTAATCATTTCAGATGCTAGAAATTCCCCAAGCCGGATCCATGGTGTTGAGTGATGGGGCATCGCTCTGGCATGCCAGGAGCAGAGGCCGCAGGGAGGGAGTTGAAAAGTGTCCTTTGGACATTTCCCTCTCGGGGGAGGGGGGGGCGTAGCACACTGCTGTTGTAGCAGCTCCTTATGGGGGTTCACGGAGGCGTTCTTGGCAGCGTGGGTGACCACACGCTGCCAAATACCCCCCAGGACACCGCCATGGCTGCACACACTGCAGGAGGTGGGTGGGTGTCCCAGAAAAGCAGAAACATGACCACCCTGTAGTGCCAGATGACAGCCTTCAAAAGGCCACCCTCATGCCGCCGACACCACTCACCACACCATGTCTGGCCCCCGACCGACTTTCCCAGTGTAACAGGTACTTACTCCCATCGCTGTCCCCAGGAGGAGGCCCCCCAGCAGGGATAAGCCAGACTACCAGTGAGGAATGTCTGTGGAGCTCTGGGGGAAGCCAAGACAGGCACTGCAGTGAGGGTTAAGTCTGACGGGCAGACAAAGAACTAGCATGTGAGAGCCCAAAGGAGTGGGGCTGCAGGGGCCTCAGAGGAGCAAAAAAATGAAAACAAATGCCCCTACTGGTACTACTGAAACACTCCCAGGGTAACAGCATCGAGGTTCTTTGTTCATAACACTGCAGCACGTCTTGAAGTTTCCAGCACCGGGCAGTTCTGAGTATTCCAAGGGAATGGCTCTTGGTGCTGGTGTAGATCATGTTTTAGTTTGTCATGGGATGGCTTCATAAGAGTTGATTTAAAATGAAAATGCTGATGCCTGGTGGTGATTTTTTTTTTTCAATTATGCATTTGTCCATTTTTTCCCCATTTTTCGCCCACCCTCATGTCCTTGGCATAAGTGCATGCATGTGGAGGCACGTGTGCACCATGCACTGCAGGACGCCTCACCCTACTGGTTATCCATACCCACCTGTGCTGCCACCAGACCTCCACCTGGAGGTAGCGGAACTGTGGGAGGGTGACCCCCCTCCCTGGGAGAGGAGAGCCATCTTTCCCGAACCCAGGACACTGGGATAGCGCGAGGTAAGTATCCAGTGCCTCAGCCCTCAGCGCCACCGGGCTGGCCTGGTGGTGATATTTTGCAGCAATTCTGTCCAGCAGACTTTCACAGATGAAGTGCTAAAAAAATTTGTTTTAAATGGTGTAGGTGCTCCAAGCAGAAAAACATGAAAAGTTTAAAACGCATAAAAATGAATCTACAGACACAAACACAACCAACTACCCACCCACACAGACCAGAGGGGTGGATCTTATGTTACCAAAGCTTTACTATCTTGTAGTCTTGTATTTCCTGTAAGGGTTGTGTTATAGGTTCATGTCAATTTTGTTTCTTGAGCTGTAGTTTTGTGTAACTGTTTTTCACGACTGTTTTAAATAGTTTTGCTGTGTTAAGTTGGGGGTTTTGGTTTCCGTTTTACTTAAGTTGTGTTGCAGACAGACCGCTTTTACTTTGATTATACAGGAAAGTAACGGAGTATGTGTGACATCGCTTTAGTAAACAGAGTGTGAACTGAGCTGTCAGTCATCTATTCAAAGAAGTGATGTCTTGGAAACAAAAACCCAGGGGAAGAGTACACAATGGGGGGTGAGATACTAACAACAACAAAAATGGAAAGGGACCTGGGGGTAGTCATATCAGATGACCTAAAGGTGGGCAAGCAATGTGAGAGGGCAGCAAGGAGGGCTGGGGGGATACTGGGATGCACAGGGAGAGGCATCACCAGTAGAAAACAGGAAGTTGTTATCCCTCTGTACACACAGCTGGTGAGACCCCATCTGGAGTCCTGTGTGCAGTTCTGGAGACCCAATCTCCGCAAAGACATAGACAGGATGGAAGCTGTCCAGAGGAGGGCAACTAAATGGTGCAGGGTCTGCACAGAAGACATATGAAGAGAATGAAAGAGCTTAATATGTATAGCCTTGAGGAAAGGAGGGAGAGGGACATGATAGAAACGCAAGTACCTCAAGGGAATCAACAAAGTCCAAGAGGGTAGCATCTTTCAGAAAAGAGGTGTGCAGAACAAGGGGACACAATTTGAAGACTGGGGCGGCTCAGAGGCAATGTAAGGAAGTATTTTTTCACAGAGAGAGTTGTGGATGCATGGAACGGCCTTCCGGACGAGGTTGTGGAGTCAAAAACAGTGGTGGAATTCATGCATGCATCGGCAATTCTAGGGGATGGGGGTAGGGAAAAGTAGGTGGCTGCTGGTTAACTAGGATCTGCAGCTTATCCATTAGGTAAGGAAATGGGCAGACTGGGTGGGCCAAGCGGTCCTTATCTGCCGTCAAAATCTATGTTTCTATGTTTGTTAGCAAATAAGAGTGTGTAAACTGAGCTGTCCATCATCTATTCAAAGAAGCGTCTTGGTAGTGAATAAGACTGTATGAACTGAGCTGTCAATCATCCATTATTTGCAGAAGTGGCATCATAGTGTGGGAAACAACATTTTTCTGCTCACTTATATATCTATACATATATATATATATATATATATATTTGGAAAATATGCCTGTAGTTCAGTGGACAACAACCAGCCACTCCCCTTTCTGTGCTATATAAGCAGTTCCTCTGAGCCTCTTTCTCAAGCACTTTTTCTTTGCGGCCAGAGGCTCTGTCGGTCTGTCCTTTGCTGCTGGCTGGGGCCTACCCCCCCTCGCCTTGCTATTTTGGCTTCTGCTTGTTTCTGCTGGACTTCTGTTGTCTGTTCTCCTGCATTTGGTTTGTATTTTGCCTCTGGCTGTGTGCTTCTTTGTGTTCTTTGTTCCCTGTTCATCTGTGTTTGTGTGTCTCTTGTTTTACCTTCTTGTTGTGGGCTTCTGTTTCTAAACTCCTTGTATATGATCCAGAGGTCATGCTACTTGCTCCCACTTACTCACAATGCAACTGCGATCATTATCTGTGAGTTTCAACTCATACCACATAGTTGCTCTCCATGCTATGCACCTAATTGTTTGCACCTGGTTCAGGCTCACTCTGAACCCTAGCCTATGCAGCTCAATCCTGCTTCCTCAACTCATACCACATACCTGATTGCTGTTGTTTCACTGCATTGCCTGGCAATAGCTGCTTCAGAGCGTTGCCTCCCTCCAGTTTATGTTCCTCGAATCCTACAACTCACAGTTACTCAATATAGATGCTGCTCTCTATGTTTGTACA
Source organism: Neoceratodus forsteri (assembly GCA_016271365.2). Lineage (NCBI taxonomy): Eukaryota > Metazoa > Chordata > Ceratodontiformes > Ceratodontidae > Neoceratodus > Neoceratodus forsteri. The sequence goes on along the minus strand of CM057459.1, from coordinate 160,080,030 downwards.
TTGCCTATTATACTCTGGAGGTCAGCTAAGCTACGGCTGATGCTGTAAACTAGATTTAATATTTGCATGTGGGTCTTGGCACCTTCCATCACTTTCTTGTTTTTCCTACGACAGGGACTTAGAGGTGTCGGGGGAGTCATGGTCCCGTGTGGCATACTTACTTTATGTTCTAATCCTGCCTCCGCTGCCAAAATTCCTCAGAGTATTTGTCACCTTTCATTGGCTTCCTTGAATGCCTGACCGGCTTTCCCCGCTATTCATATTTGCTGCTTCTCCGACCTACGTGCAGGTCCAACCATTGCTACTCTTTCTTACTGACCTATGTGCAGGTCCACTCATTGCTTATGCAATCATTACTCAATGCTTGCTACTACCATCTGACCTACATTGGGTCCCAGCACTCAACGCTCATTCAGCTCCTCTTCAGTTTTCTGGGGCATGCCAGCCATACCATTCTGGTGCAGGGCCTCCCTGCAGCCGACAGTCTCGCTCTGCATTCTAAGTCCACATCTTGAGCGTGCCTGACTGGGGGCGGGGTCTTTCTCATCTGGCCCATAGCTGGGAATGTCCTCGCTCCAGGACTAGCTTTAGCCGTTTGAGACTCGACAGCAGCTCCTGGTGTAGAATTAAGACTAGCCGTGAAGGGTGGTTACAGCGACCTCCTTTGGCTCTAGTATTCTACTTGCAAAGCACCTTCACCGCATTCTCCCTATGACTGCCTCTGGTTCACCTGGTTTGTTTTTAGGGCGAGTAGGTCAGGTGAGTGCCTCAGCAGTCGTTGCTCTCCTCCTCCTGCCTTGGTTGTCCCCTGATGTTGCAGAGCACTCTCGTAACCTTCCACAGTGTTCCCATTAGAGGGATTGAGCGAGAGCTTTCCTCTAAATTGGAATATTTTTCACCCCCCTTTTATTGGGTTTCCAAATTGCAGCAGCAGAGCCATCACAAAATAAACATCCCAGGCCTGGAGGGAAGGTGACCTAGGTCTTGGATCCCCAGAGGTTTCCTCCTTGAGGGTTTTTTTTTCTTTCCTCCATGCCTTAGGTCATAACCGTTAGTTAGCCATAGTTAGTGTTCCTTAGTTTCTGTAGGTAGGTTCCGCTGTTGGATGGAGGTGGATGGTGTCCCTACTTGCCATTCCCTCTCTCCTTAGGAGGCCCCTCAATCTCCATCGCAACCCATCGTACTCATGCCATTGCTAACCTGCACATCTAATTACATTATCAAGTTGCCTGATGCCTTATCTACTACTATGCCTCACAACTACTGACTGCTAACATGCTTTGTGCTACTACATTTCTTTTTGGGGACCCTTCCTAAGGTACCTTTAGCCAAGGAAATCGTCCCGTGGCACCTCTAGGGGTGGAACCCTCTTCGAGGGTTCCTTGTCTTTGGTACCCCTAAAGGGTGGTAATTCCTCTGGAATAGAGTGCGGATGGCCAAAACCAATTAAACCAGTTGCACAAGCATAACATCATACTGGCTGCGTAGGCCACTGAGTGGTGTATGATACTGATATCTTTGTTATAAGAAATCTACAGTGTAGGTAAACGTGAGAAATCTTAATAGATCTGAGATCTATGCTGTTGTACCACAGCACTGACATAGCTACTGTGATACAACAGAATTCTGACATCACTATTGTGGTATAAAAACATTCTGACATCACTACTGTGGTACAACAGCATCTGGAAGGATATGGATTTCAACATACAACACTGAACAATATATTATATTACAGTAAATGGCTGACTAACCCATAGCACCCATTGATTTCAGTGAAGAGAAAAACATTATTATCCATTCTTTCACATACTATAATTTGCTGGAGTGATGTCCCTTCTATGAATAATAGTGTTTTTATATATCATTATTTGTCTTCCACTGCCATCTGTCCTGTTCTCAGACCTGGAGGCATACCCCACAGTGACTACCCCAGCGCCATCCTCAACTAGCCCCCACCTACCCAGCTCCTGGTGGGGATCCACAGTGTGGGACTGAGAGTATCACCAGCTGTCACCACGATGGTAGTGTGGTTTCTGCGCCCCGTTTCTTACCTCCCTCCCTCCCTCCTTCCCTGATGGTGGGCCATGCTACTATTTGGGAGGGGCTTGACAGAAGTCAGACGCGTTTAATTCCTTACCTAGGAATCCCACAAGACTGAGTGGGCAGGTAGCTGAGGGGCTGGCTGTCACCATTCATCCTCTTCGAGCAGCTGTGTAATGCTAGATCACTGAGCAATAAGTCTGCTATTATAGCAGATCTTATTTCCTCTGTCAGACTGTCTTGCATTACAGAGACCTGGCTGGGTGATGACGTCAGCCTGCTGCTGGAGTCACCTGTCCAGCTGGGTTATCCGTAGTGCACTACCCAAGGAAGGAGGATAGCCATCTGTTTTAGATCTGAGCTGAACCTGGTGGTGCACCCAGTGGAGGATACCTTGTTTGAATGTGTGGTTACATGTGTGAGTCCGGGTGCAGGTTCCAGAATCCTCCTCATTTACCAGTCCCCCAAGGTGCAAGGGGAAATTTCTGCAGGAAATAATGGATTTCTTCACCAACAGAATGTTGGGAGTTGCCCAGGTGGCTTTTACTCTGGGTGACTTCAATGCTTACATCAACAACAAACTCTCGCAATTTGCTCAAGATTTCCTCCGGGGTATGGAATCCCTGGGCCTCACACAAGCCCTTACTTTCACGACCTACCAACATGGCCATGCCTTGGACCTGGTATTCTCTCTGGAGCTCATGACTGGAAACCTCAAGATTGATCTGGTCAGTTGGTCAGATCATTGTGCCATAAGATTCACTTTCAGGGCTCCCTTGTAGTCCACCCCTATGGATGTGGTCCAGTTACATCCTTTGCAAGGGCTTCAGCCAGAGGGACCCTTGGAGGTGATGGACAACTCAGATGTGTTAGCGGTATGCACTAGAGGATAAGAAGAAGAGGTGGTGGCCTATAAGAGGGCTGTTATAATGGCTTTTGACCAGTGGTGTTGGTTCTTGTACTCCCGCTGGTTTCATAACTTAGCTCGCTGTGGTTTGACAGCAAGCTGAGGGAGATGAAAGCAAAGGGGCAAAAGTTGGAGCATTGTTGGAGGAGATCCAGAGCCTAGGAGGACAGACTGACTTTGATGGTTCACTACAGTGAGTATTAAAGGGCAATCACCCATAAAAAGGCAATGTTCCTGTCTAGGGAGTTTGCTGCTGGGAGGAACCAACTGGCTCAGCTCTTTAGGAATGTGGACAGGCTTCTTCATCTGGCCTGTCTGGAGCCCATGAGAGCTTTCTCACTCACGAAATGCAAGGAGTTCACTCAGCTCTTCTCCAACAGGGTGTCCTCTGTTAGGGCCAGGATTCAGTGGGTCATCACAGCCCTGCAGTACTGAGCCAATAAGTCTAAGATGTACTCAGTGCTCTTGGGGAGAGTTTTGACCAGTGAGGATGGAAGAGGTGAATGGGGTGATCGCTGAGCTGTGGCTGACATTTAGTGATCTGGATCCAGGCCCAACATGTCTACTCATGAACTGTGTAGGCAGCTGGGTCCGGTATTCACTGAGAGTGTCCAGTGCTGCTTGCCAAAGGGGGTGTTCCCAGTGTCACTGAAAAGTGCACTGGTGAAACCACTTCTGAATCTTTGGACCTGGACATTTTGGCAACTTACCAACCTGACTCTAACCTGCCCTTTTTGGGCACAGTTACCTGAGAAGGTACTGCCTGAGGCACACCTCACTGCCTGCCTTTGACATCTATGAGCCTCTGGCTTTAGGTCTAGGCATAGCACAGAAACCACACAAATTAGGGTGCACAATGACCTACTCAGGATGAGACATAGAGGAGCATGGTCAATTCTCGTTCTCCTTGATCTCTCCTCAGAGTTTGACACTGTGGACCATGGGATGTTATTGGACCAGCTGAGGAAGTACGTTGGATTCACTGGCAAAGTCAGTTGCTGGTTCAAGTCCTTTCTCAGTGGTAGGCTGCAGAGGGTAGTGCTGGGAAGGTTTTCCTTGCTTCCGATGGCTCTGAGCTGTGGTGTACCCCAGAGTTTGGTCCTTTTGCCCATGTTGTTTGTGGTGTATATGCCACCTCTGGGTAAGATCATTAGACAATACGGGTTTGGGTTTCACTGCTATGCAGAAGATACCCAGCTCTATATATCTTTCTCACCCAGGACACCGGGTGCGGTTGATGTGCTTAATAGGTATCTGGTCAAGATCCAGGACTGGATATCATCGACCTGGTTGGGACCTAACCTGGATAAAACTGAAGTACTGGTGATGGAGCCAAATCATAGGAGGGGAATGGCAGCTACCGAGAGGGAAACAGGGCTTCAGCACAGCTTCCCTGAGCTTTTGGCTGCCATGAAGATGAAAATCTGGGAGTCATTCTGGATGAGGAGCTGACATTTGAGGCTCACGTATCAGCAGTTGTTTGACCAAAATGGCTGTTATCATCTGTGGAACATCAGCCAGATTAGCTCCCTTATTCCCCTCGGGGACCTGGCCACAATGGTGCATGCATTTGTGATATCGAGGCTTGATTACTGCAACGCTCTTTACCTTGAAGTAAATGGAAGTACGCTATGGCACCTGCAGCTGGTGCAGAACACAGCTGCTAGGTTGTTGACCGGCCTTCTGAGGATATGTCTTATCTCCCTGGTGCTGTGCGATTTGCACTGGCTGCTGGTTAACTGGCATATCACCTTTAAGGTTGGGCTGCTAACTTATAAGGCTATGCACAGACTGGGCTTGAGTCACCTGACTGATCTCTTGCACCTTCATATATCCTCGCACCCTCTTTGCTCCACTGAGGAGGGCTTCCTTATAGTTCCCATGGAGAGGCTAAAAATGTCAAGGAAACAGGACTTAATAGTGCGGGGCCCAGTCCCTTGGAATTCTCTTCCGAAAGCCCTTAGGGAGGCTCCCTCAGTGGAGGCCCTTAAGCATGGTCATAAAATATTTTTGTTTGCTCAGAAGTTTGGGGAGTAATATTTCCCTATGCTGTCAACATCTCAGGCTGTACTTATTTATTTATTAATTAACTTACTGGAGTGTTTTATCATAGTTTATCGTAGTCTATGTACGGGGTGTGTTTTATGAATGATTTTTCCATTAGATGCTGTGCTGGTTCTACTTTGCTCTGTTTTGTAATGACGCCTTTGAGCCTCTGGGGAACAGCACCAGTTAAAAATAAAGACTACTACTGCTCCTACTCGGCCTCGTGCCTTGCAGCACACTTGTGCACAAGCTCCAACCCTCACAAGGGAGCAAACTCCCTGGTCTACTGCGAGGGGCCATCGTGATGGTGGAACCCAGCCGTCTCCTCCCCTGAGCCAGCTTGTGCTACCCTTGGCAGCACTCCCCAGCCATGTACACCATGATCCCACTGCCAGCCTCTGTTCCCAAATCCAGGTCACTGGCACAGAAGTGCAAACGCTTCCACTAGATGAGCAGGCAGCTCAAATAACAGAGCATTAACGATAACTGACACTGAAGTTTGTACGCTGTTATTTGTTAAAGTGATGCCACTTCTGCAAATAACAGCACATTAACACTGTTTGACATCCCTGCATTACTGCTTGGAAACCCAATTTAAACCAGCCCCCAATCAAATAAATTAACACAGCAAAATTAAATGAAAGAATAACATACCTAAAAAAGAAGAAACAAAATAAAAGCAATACATAAATACAGCTAAAAAGTTGACATGAACCTACTAAAAAACATCAAACATCCTCGTACAGTTTTGAAACGTACAGACATTTCAGAAACAAATCAAATACGTTAAGCGTCAACAGTAAATCAAAAAAAAAAAAGTAATTCTTGCATACTAGACCTGGGGCATTTGCTGAAAGAAGACACACACTGGCAGTTTTCATGTAAACAGATATTAAGGTAAGAAACACTTAGAAAACTTACATCTTTGCAGACTCCAAACAAACTTCCTTCCACTTTTGCAAGCACAGCAGTCCAGAAATCCTGGACAGAAAAAAATAAACATGGAATTAACAATACCAATGCTCTAGGCAAAACCTGGACTGGATGTTATTAAACTACTAAATGTCTACTGCCACATACCTGAACTGTGGCAGAAGAAGCTGGTGAGTATCAACATTAGAACAACGGTCAACAAGACAGGTAGGTAGGAAGAAACGGAGGTAGTGTGGTGCTTTATGTGCAGGAAAGCTTAAAAGCAACAGAAATATGGGAAATTCAAGAGGGAGCAGAGGTGTTGTGGGTCACTCTCGAGTCAGGAAACAGAACCACTATTCAGACAGGCGTGAGCTACCGGCCTCCAGCATTGGGGGGGGGAACTTAGATAAGGAAATGTTAGAAGCAATAGCAAAATGGCTTAAAAGGGGGAGGTGTTGGCGGCCTGGTGACGCTGAGGGTTGAGGTGCTAGATGCCACACCTTGCGCCAGCCGGTGACCTGGGTTTGGGAACAAGCCTGAGTCGCCGGGGTTGGCCGGGGCAGGACTGAGCAGCCGCTTGGCAGCTCTCCTCTCCCAGAGGGATTTCGTTGTCCTCTGCAGGTCCCACTGCCCCCAGGTGGAGAGCCTGAGGTGAATGCAGGCAGGGAGGCGGCACGACGGGAGGGCGCCCGAACTGTGGTAGACAAGGGTGGTGTTTCTCATTACGCGTAAGCACAGCCGCAATACGGAGGTGTGGGAGAAAGCGGTGGAAACTCAGGAGCTGGCAGGGTCCATAATGGCCCAATGCATTCCCTGCGGCCTCACGGACTTATGGATTGTGCTCTGGGAAGGGGAGAAACTCGACACTCCTCTCCCTGGTCCTGCCGTGGGGGGCAATCTGCAGGGGAACTACGGGTTTGATTATGTGGGGGCAATCGGGTCTGGAGAATTAACCCTCCTATTGCACCAGAGCCACCTGCCAGCTCTGCAGAGGAGCAAAAACAAATAATAGAAAAAAAAAGGTGAGGTGTTGCTGGTGGGGGACTTAAATCTGCCGGATGTGGACTGAAAACTCCCAGCTGCAACTTCAGCTAGAAACAGGGACATCCTAGATTCCCTGCAGGGGGAGTTCCTCGGGTAACTAGTCAGTGAACCCATGCTTACTAACAGGGACGGTATTGTAGACATCAAGGTGGGAAGTCATCTGGGGACCAGTGATCATTGTACAGTGTGGTTCAACATAAGAACAGCTGTGGAATCTAACCACACACGAGAGCAAGGGTCTGAACTTCATGAGGGCTGATTTTATTAGGATGGGGTGAATGCCTCAGGAATGAACCGCCGGGGTGGGGGGGATGACTGGGGGGAAGGGGTAGAGGAACAGTGGGCCAAATTAAAAGAAGGCAAGCAGATATGCAAAAGTAAAAGGAAGAGGAGACTGCTTTAGTTCTCAAAAGAGGTAGCAGAAAAGCTAAAGGCTAAAAGAGCTGCATTCAGAAGATACTGTATAAGGAGACCCAGAGAGAGGAGGATAGGAAAGTGCATTCAGGTAAAACAGAGAGAGGCAGGGAAAGCAGTAAGGAGTGCAAAGGCACAAACCGAAGAAAAAAATAGCTCAGGGAGTATCAAAAGGGGACAAGACATTTTTTAGGTATAGTAGCGAAAAAAGGAAGACAAAGGGAGGGATTGTACACTTAAAGGGGGACTGTACCTAGCAGGATCAAGAAGAGGCAGACATCTTGAATAAATACTTCTGCTCAGTGTTCACAGTAGAAGGGGAAGGGGAGGGACCATGAAAAGACACAGGAAGCTTTGATGGGAGGGAAAAGGACACTAGTCCTTTTTATGTGGAGAAAGTCAGGAAAGCTCTCACTAACCTGAAGGCGGACAAAGCTATGGGGCCAGAGGGGGTGCATCCAAGGGTGCTGAGGGAGCTCAGGGAAGTAGTAGCTGCACCGCTGATAGACCTATGTAAAAGATCACTGGAAACCAGAGTGGTCCTGGAGTACTGGAGAAAGGCAGAGGTAGTCCCACTTCACGAAAGTGGCAGCAAGGGGGAGGCGGGCAGTTATAGGCCTGTCAGCCTGACCTTGGTGGTGGGTAAAATGATGGAGACACTACTGAAGGAAAGGATTGTGGAATATCTTGAATCCAGTGGGTTACAGGCTCCAAAGCAGCATGGATTCACAGGGGGAAGGTCATGCAAAACAAATCTGATAGATTTCTTTGATTGGGTGACCAAGGAGTTAGATCAGGGAGGAGCAGTGGACATAGTCTACCTAGATTGTAGCAAGGCTTTCAACACCATTCCACACAGCAGACTGGTTAACAAGTTGGGTAAGTGTGTGGGGGGGCAATAAGGTGGTAACCTAGGTAAGAAACAGGTTAGAGGATAGGAGACAGAGTGTAGTGGTAAAAGGAGTTCATCCTGAGGAAGAGAGGGTGACCAGCTGGGTGCCCAAGGGGTCAGTGCTGGGACCGGTCCTCTTTAATTTCTTTATAAGTGACATAGCGGAGGAGCTGGAAAGGATGGTTTGCCTCTTTGTGGATGATACCAAGATCTGCAACAGAGTGGACATTCCGTGGGGGTGGCCAGGGATTTGAAAAACTGGGGAGTGGTCAACAGTATGACAGCTGGGTTTTAATGCAAAAAGTGCAAGATAATGCACTTGGGTCGAGAAACCTGGAGGCAGAGTACAAAATGGGTGAATGATACTGACAACAATCAAGCAGGAAAGAGACTGTGGGGGGGGGGGTTAATCATATTGGCAGGGTTTTATTTAACTCTAAAAACTGATTCATGTTTTACTCATAAAAGTGCTAAAATATTGTGAAAATGCATAGCACTTGCCTCACTATGTTTAACAAACATAACACTTCTAGAAAATCTATATAAATATTTTCTGAACAGTTAGTATTGTCCCAAGAAAAAAACTGCTAATCAATTATTTAAAACCCTGTATTGGATAGCCTAAAGGTGGCCAGACAGCATGACAAGGCAGTTGGGTGGGCTAGTGGGATGTTAGGGTGCATAGGTACAGGTTATCACTAGCAGGAGGAGGAAGGTGGTGTTGCTCTTATATAGATCACTAGTAAGACCTCACCTTAAGTACTGTGTTCAGTTCTGAAGACCACATCTCAGAAAAGACAGAGTGGAGGCGCTCCAGAGGAGGGCTACCAAAATGGTGCAGGGGCTGCATCAAAAGCTCTGCAAGGAGAGGATAAGGGAGCTCAATATGTACATCCTGAAAGGGGGGGGTATGATAGAGACCTTTAAATACCTTGTGGAGGTTAATAAGGTGGGGTTATCTTTCAGAGAAAAAGGTAACAAGGGGACATGCTATGAATCTGGAGGGGGTAGATTCAGGAGAGATGTGAGGAAGTACTTCTTCACAGAAAGGGTGGTGGATTCCTGGAACAGCCTTCCACTGGAGGTAGTGGGAGTGAAAGCAGTGGTGAGGTTCAAAAATGCCTGAGATAGGCACAAGAGAATCATTGGAGTAAGGAAGGGGGAGGGTGGAACAAACGGTGCTGTAGATCAAGTAGGGTCTGCAGCAAAGATGAAGATAATAAAAATGGCCAGACTGGGTGGGTCCAGCGGCCCTTATCTGCTGTCAGTTTCCATGTTTCTATACAGTAAACAGCATGGGTTTGTGGCAGGGATGTCTTGTTAGACCAGCCTGATAGTTTCTTTGGGTACAAAAGGCAGCAGATAAGGGCCACACTGTAGATTTACTCAACTTCAGTTTCAGAAAGGCTTTCAACTCATGCCACACAGAAGGCTGCTGAAGAATGGTACTGTAGATCAAGTAGGGTTTACAGCAAAGGTACATCTTGGATGCCCTGGAAAGAGTGTGCCTCAGACAGCTGGTGGAGGAGCAATACTAGACCTGGTTCTCACAAATGGTGACAGAATAATGGATCTAGCAGTGGGCAGCCATCTAGGGACCAGTGATCACCATACAGTGTGATTTAAGGTGAAGACAGTAGTAGGGTCAAGCCACTCAAAAGTAAAGGTCCTGGACTTCAAGAGGGCAGACTTTGCAAAAATGGTGGAACACCTTTGGAGAATCCTGGCATGGGGGGGGAGTGGAGGAACAGTGGGAGAAACTTAAAGGAGCCATAGCACAGACAATGAGCCTCTGTGTAGGTGTAACTCCCCCTGCAAATGGGGGCTCCCAAAAGTCTTCCAGGAGCTTGCTTGAATGCTCCAAGTCTGGGTGGTGTTCGGCATTTAAGCTGTTTAAATGTGGCTCCAATTGAGTGCTATTTGAGCCTCCACATACTGTCTCTTTAAGAGCTGTCTGCTTGCAGACTTAATTAGTTTGTATGGTGGGACTGTGTATTTAATGTGCGAATCCCGCCCGAGCTGCTGTCAATTTGCTCGGTTTTTGCTGTCGCTACATGCGCAGAGGGAGCCTTGTTGAAAGATATAACTATTTACCAGAAATCATTTGAAGTGACTGAGAAAATGTAGTTTGTCTAACCTGTTTTCATTTCAGCACAAACTGTTTCAGTGTAGCTCTTTCATTTTGGTCCTGAACTGCTGAAATGGACCAATCAATGGGGAGGGGTTCCTTAAAAAGGGGCTTGTGGACGAACTGGAACTTGGACTCTCAATTTTGAGCCAGCAACAAGGGGATTGTATTGGCAATGACTCAGGGAAATGTAGTTTTGACCTTGGCACCTTTTTTCACCAAAGAGGGAGTCTCATTGTGAGTGGCAGCCGAACCAGCCAACAGAATGGTGTGGAGCTAAGGAAATGCCCTGCTCTGTGACTGGAAAGATCAGATCAGTTGTGACAGTGAAGAGAGAAGGAGCTCTGTGCTTCTGCGATGTATAGTTTTGTGTGGGAAGCGCATGTGAGGCCCTGAGGTTCAGCCTGCAGCCGCTGTAAGTGCTAGTTCGGACTGAATCTGACTTGTGAAGAGAAGCTTGGGTATTGATTGTGAGTACAAATCAGGGTATTCCCCTGCAGCCTGTTTTCTATTACAAGTGTGCCATCTAATTCTTGTTGTTTCATTTCTTCATGGACTGAGCCATCTGGCTCCGGATTACAATTGGGCATTGTGCATATATTTTCTTCTACAGGGCCCTGTCCATCTGCACCTGCCGGCCAACCCCGGGCAACGGACCTGGCTAGTCCCCCCCCAACCTGGGTACCCACAGTGTGACTTTTCAGACCCTGTATGTGTGCACAGTACTGTGATTTAATTCTGCTAATTAACCTGATCTCCCCCTCCCATGTTTTATTCCCCCTAGATAAACCAGATTTGATGTTGTTAAACTTTAAACTGTCTGAAGTGTCAGTACCTACATATCAAGCATTGTATTGGTTTGTGTATTTTGATTAACCTTATTTTACAGGGGGTCCCCAGAGATGAACCTCAGAATCAGTCTCGAGGGTAAGTGGTACTTTATGAATGAACAGTGTGTACATGTGGAGTATTGGGACTGTAACTTCTGTGCATTGTGTGAGCCACTAGAGGGAATAAAAGGGGGTCTCAGTGTCCCAGAGGGCTGTGACCAAGTTAGACTAACCACTACAAACCCTGACCTCTGGGTGGAGGCACCAGCCATAGAACCTAGGCCCCTCAAACTGTCCGTAGTCAAGCAGGCAGGGGTAGTAGCCCTTGGGATAGCACCACCTGGGTGTTACATAAAGCTAGCAAACAAAGCAAAGCAAAAAGAAAGAAAAAAAACACTATGGTTTTCAAAAGCAGTGGCAGAGAAGGTTAGGGGAAAAAAAACAGTCGTTCAGAAAGTACAAGGAAACACAGAGGAAGGGAGACAGGGAAATGTACCAGGCAAAGCAGCAGGAGGAGGTGGGGAAGGCAGTCAGGTGTGCAAAGGTGCAAACTGAAGAAAGGATAGCAAAATCAGTAAAAGAAGGTGACAAAACCTTCTTCAGGTACATTAGGGAAAGGAAAAAGACCAATAGAGGATTGTGCGGTTGAATGGGGGTGAGCGTTACCTAGAAAAAGCAAAAATTTAAATGAATACTTTTGCTCAGCATTTACACAGGAAGGGAAGGGAAGGAGGGACCAAAATTAGGGGTCAGAGACACACACAGGGGAGGTGGACACCAGTCCACTTATGGAAGAGAGAGTCCTAAAAGAACTCTCAAAACTAAAAGTGGACAAGGCAGTGGGACCAGATGGGATGCATCCCAGAATATTGAAAGAACTCAGGGAGGTTCTAGGGACACAACTGACAGCCCTATTTAACAAATCACTAGAGGAGGGAGTGGTACCAAAGTACTGGAGGAGGGTGAATGTGGTACCACTACACAAAAGTGGGAGCAAGGTAGAGGCTGGAAATTACAGGCCAGTCAGCTTGACCTCAGTGGTGGGGAAAATCATGAAATCCATTTAAATGAAAGGACTATAGCATACCTGGTGGCTAGTGGGGCACAAGACCAGAGGCAGGGAGATCTTGTCAAACAAATCTGATAGATTTCTTTGACTGGGTAACCAGGGTGGTGGATCAGGGAGGGGCGGTGGACATGGCCTACCTAGATTTTAGCAAGGCATTTGACACTGTCCCACACAGGAGGCTAGTAAACAAGTTGCACTGTCTGGGAGTAGGTCCCAAGGTGGTACACTGGGTCTGAAACTGGCTGAGCAACAGGATACAGAGGGTGGTGGTAAACATGAGTTCAATCCCAGGAGGGGGTGACAAGTGGGGTGCCACAGGGATCGGTCCTGTGGCTGGTCCTCTTCAGTGTCTTCATTAGTGACATTGCAGAGTGACTGGAAGGTAAGGTAAGCCTCTTTGTGAATGACACCAAGATCTGCAATAGGCTAGACACTCCAGATGGGGTGGAAAAAGTGATGAGACATAGACAAATTGGAGGAGTGGTCAAGAGAGTGGCAGCTTAAATTCAATACAAAAAAGTGCAAAGTCATGCACTTGGGTCACAGGAATCCTAGAGAGGAATACAATATTGGGGTGGGAGGAGAGATACTAACAACAACAAAACTGGAAAGGGATCTGGGGGTAAACATAACAGACGACCTGAAGGTGGCCAAGCAATACAAAAAGGCGGTAGGGAGGGCCGGAGGGATGCTGAGGTGCATAGGGAGGGGCATCACCAGTAAAAAACAGGAAGTGGTGATGCCACTGTACAGACAATTGGTCAGGCCACATCTGGAATACTGTGTTCAGTTCTGGAGACCACATCTCTGGAAGGACACTGACAGAATGGAGGCGGTCCAGAGAAGGGCAACAAAAATGGTGAAAGGAATGCACCAGAAAACATATGAGGAAAGACTGAAAGACCTCAATATGTATACCCTGGAGGAAAGGAGGAAGGGGGGGGAATAAGATAGAGACATTCAAGTACCTCAGGGGAATCAACAAGGTCCAGGAGTGCAGCATCTTTCAAAAAAAGAGATGTGCAAGAGCAAGGGGTTACAATATGAGGCTAGAGGAAGGGGGACTGAGGGGTAATGTGAGGAAATATTTTTTCACAGAAAGGGTGGTGGTTGCATGGAACAGCCTCCCAGCAGAGGTCGTAGAGGCTAAAATGATTGGTGAGTTCAAGAATGCATGGGATAGACAGAAGGCGACCCTAGTGATAGGAAAGGGAGGGTAAGTTGCTGATCATTTAGGATCTGAAGTTTAAGTAGGTAGGGAAACGGGCAGACTAGATGGGCCAGGCAGTCATTATCTGCTGTTAAAATCTATGTTTCTATGTTAAGAAGCTCGAGGAGCTGGGCGTGGCCAGTGACATAGTGAGACTGGTAGGAAACTGGCTAAAGGAGAGAGCAGACGGTGGTGGTAAATGGGGTCAGATTAGAATGGGGGGTCATGAGTGGGATGCTGCAGGAATTTGTCCTGGGTCCTGTCCACTTTAGTATGTTCATCAGTGACACTGGAGAGGGCATCAGGACAACTTGTGTCTCTTCACAGATGACACGAAGCTCTGTGGTAGAATAAATAGTGATGACGTGATCGGTGAGATGCAGAGGGATCTACAAAGGCTATAGTGGTGGTCTGAGGTTTGGCAATTGAAATTCAATGTCAAAAACTGCAAGGTTATGCATGTAGGGGGAAAAAAGGGAAGAGTTATAGATGAAAGGGGTTAAACTGAGCACTACAGCAGAGGAAAGGGATTGTGGAGTCATCATTGGTGACTGCCTCAAACAAGCCAGTGTATGTAACAAGGCCAGTAGTAAGGCTAATAGGATGCTGGGGTGTATCAGAAGGGGTACTGCCAGCAGGAAACAGGAGGTAATACTACCTCTATATACAGTGAGTCACTGGTGAGGCTGCACCTGGAATACTGTGAGCTTTTCTGGAGTTCTCACCTAAGGAAAGACAGGGAGAGGATGGAGATGGTGCAATGCAGGGTGACCAAGATCATTCAGGACCCTGAGTGTCTACAGATAAAATTATAACATAGCTTTAGCCTATGACTGGTGTCTATGTTATTGGAGGTGGTGAGTGCCCGACTTCTGCTGAACGGCAGATCTTACAAAGATCATCTCAAGGCACTGAACATGTACTTGCTGGAGACCAGATGACAGAGGTGGATGTGATAGAGATCTTCATGTTCCTGAATGGAATAAACAAGGTGAACTGTGGGAAACTATTTAGCAGGAGTACAGAGTCAAGAACTTGAGGTCACTAGTGGAAACTGGTGGGGGGAGGTTTAAGATGGACGTGAAGAAGTTATATTTTATGGGAAGGATGGTGGAGCCATGGAGTCTGCCAGTGGAGGTGGTGGGTACCAAGACCACAAATGGTTTCAAGTATGATTTGGGACAGAGTGAAGGGTTTGGTGGTTGCTCAGGTTGATTGGAGTAGTGAAGGGAATGGAGGTGATAACCTATATTTACAATAGGTCCCAGAGCAGATAGGGAACTCTGGGCAAACTAGCTAGACCTTTGGTCTTTGGTCTTTTTCTGCCATCATTGTCTATGTTTCTATATAGTACTTGATAGAAATTGGCTTACCAGAGCTTTATATAGCATTAAAACTATTACTTCACCAACAATTCATCTAGTATAAGTCAGCAGCTAAGAAGCAGAAGTACAAAACACCAGAATGTGCAGGGCATAAATCCAGTAATCTAGTTGCTAACACGGTACATACAGCTTCGTAGAAATTTATATAGCAGTCAAAATTTTATTTCATCAACAGTCCAGCATCTAGTGTCAGTCAGAAGTTAAGAATCAGGAGTGCAAAACACCAGGACATGAAGGGTGTAAATCCATTAATAGGAGACTCAGAGGAAGGCATGATTATGTTGAAATAGCAGTGCATGGCTCCTTGGGCATGTGGGATTCAATGGTGATGACTGGTCGTGTTTTAAAAATTGATTGCATTAAACTGCATTACAAGTGACCATACAGCTGATTAACTAATGGGCTGTGTACCGTGTTACCCTTTTATCCTGGTCAACTGAGGACCTGCCATTACCCAAGTCCAAAACTAGTTTCTGCAGGCTCCAATTACCCGCTGTTAGATAGAATGGGGAAATTAGTAATTTGAAAGTTGGTAAACGTTCAGGTACTGATGGCCTTCTGGGAGAATTTTATAAGAAATTTAAAGTGACAGGTCTCCCCTTACTGTATACAGCATACAACCCTGCCATCACTGAAGAGTGTCCCCGTACATCTTTGTGGTCCCAGGCCATAATTTCGGTGGTCCCAAAGCCCGGTAAGGATCCCTCTAACTGCACCTTACATAGACCAATATCCATTCTCAACATGGATTACAAGATTCTTAACTCTATCTACAACAGGTGCTTGCAACAAATCATTCCCCAACCGAACAACATAGACCAAACTGGGTCTGTCACTTGGCCGTCAGGCACAGGATAACATCCAATGGACAGTTCACATTATTGATCACCTAACTAGGACCAAAACACCTGCTTTTCTTTTGAGTTTAGATGCAGAAAAAGCGTTTGACAAGGTTTCTTGGTCCTTTTTGAAGGGGGTCCTTGCCGGCTTCGGTTTCACTGAACACATTACAAATTTCTTTTAGAAAATCTATATGGCTCCTTCGGCATATGTAAGGACTAACAGGAATCTTTCACACCATTTTTTGTTATGGTGGGGAAGCAGACAGGGTTGTCCCCTCTCCCCACTTTTATTTGCTCTTTATATAAAGCCACTAGCACAAAGTATTTCTTTAAACCCAGCAATTAAGGGTATCACTTTGGAGGTTTGGAACACAAATTGGCATTATATGACAACAATATTCTTCTTTATTTAATGGATCCTGAAAATTTTCTTCCCAAACTTTTCTGACAAACACAGATTTTTTTCGGACCTTTCAGGTTACACACTTAATACTAATAAAACAGAGGTATTGGTCTTCTTTCATGAGGTCTCTCAGACTCTACAGAAAACTTATCCAATGAAATGGGACCTTCCCTCTATTAAGTACTTAGGAGTGCATTTGAGGCCCCAACCCGCCATGCTTTTTTCCCGAAACTACATTCCCTTGGTTGCCACATTAAAATAAGATATTAGCCAGTGGTCCTTGCTTCCCCTGTCCCTCCATGCACATATTCAATCTATCAAAATGAATATTCTCTCGTAGTTCCTTTACTTATTTCAATGTGTCCCTTGCCCAATCCCTAAACGTGAGTTTTACACTTGGCAGTCTTTCCTGCTGGCCTTTATTTTGAAAGGACAGTGACTCTGGATACGACGTCAGATACTCTACCTTTCAAAAAATTAGGGTGGATGGGCCCTCTCCCTATTAGCTGGATATTGGGTTGCTGCCAAGATGAGGGTTTCTTTACTACAGGGTCACCCCCATTACACAACGCACTGGAAGACTATAGCTCTTCAGGAACCCTTTCCTCTCCTACTCCCTGCCCCTCTCTTTTCACCCAGATACATAAATACCCTGCTACACTCCACACTTACAGGCCTCCATATGATACTGGAGGGCTGGAGATGGGGCACGTCAAAGGATCTGCCCCAAAGGACCTTATGGAAATATAGATGGTGGGCGTGGGATGAATCCTTCCTCCCAGCCTCACTTGATCCTTGGTTCTAAGCCCAGGCTCAAAAGGATGTCCACTCCCCTTGGCAACTTTTGAAAGCAAATACTGTAATTCCCTTTGAAAATGTAATACAAACTTTTCATTGGTCCCTAAGTGATAGATTTTGTTATTACCAGCTTAGGGACTATATTAATAAGATGATGCAGGTGGCCTATTGTCAACTCCTACAGTATCATTCTTGCCCCCGAACATCTCTGAAATTCAAAATACGGAGAATGAGCAATTACACTGCTTTACACCAATTTTATTGGAGTCCAGGGGTACTCCACTGACACAGTAAGAGCTCGCTGGAAGCAGGATCTTGCTATCCCATTGGACAACTAACTGTGGTCCAAGATATGGATGTATTCATGGTGAACCTCATCTTCCCCAACATGGCGAGAGTTTGCATGGAAATTAGGCATCTGTTATTCATAATGCCCGCTCAGCGAAATGGGACCTCCTTTTCAGCCTCGTGGTGGCGGAGAGCGAATGCTTCTCAGGCCCATATCTTTTGGTTCTGCCCTCCTTACAACATTTTGGTCAGTTATTGCTAGCCATATCTCATAGATACTAAGTATCTCCACACCGCTGGGGCCAGAACTCTTACTATTAAAAGTCCCTCCAAAACTTTTAAAGGGGCGTGAGGCTCTATATCGCTGATCCATTCTGATTATGGCGACCGCAAAGGCCATCACGAAGAAATGGCTCAACCTGACCCTCCTACTGTCACTGATTGGGTCACTATTTTACAACTCACCCAACACTTTGAGCGGATAACCTTTAGTGTCCAAGACAGATTGCTGGCTTTTGTTAATAGGTGGACGAAGTTCGATCTTTACCCTGATCTTGTTGTGTAGCCTTCTTTTGGAGTGGTTTTTAACCTTGCTTCTTTTCCTTTTCACAGTATGTTTTCAAATCACTGGGTAACTAGTCAGCTTTCCTTTACCATTGATCAATCTACCATTTCAATGCCTAATTAACTTTGAGGATAGTGGCGTTAGTTTTCTTATCTGCTAGTTTAGTCTTATTTATTGTAAGTTCATCTTAGATTTTAGAAAGGGACTTATTTATGGATTTCTTAATGATTTTTCATTTTTCTTTATCAAATTTGTCTTTAATTCTTAATTAATCTACATTTTTATGAAGTTATTTGTTGTAGACTGGTTATAACTATTTAGCTTGGTAAGGTTTGTTAAATTGCTATCTACCATTTTAAGTGAACAAGTATAAAAAGAAGCTCTGTTTGTGACCTGCCCCCTTGTAATTTAAGTCTAGATTATGGTTATGTAAGCCTGCAATGCCCAAATCCTTTTTGGTGTAATCTGTATGATGAGGAGGGGCACTCTTATTGACAGTGCGCCTGGGCAGCACACAACTGCAGACTAGGAACAAATCATTACCAAGTCTCAGGTTCTTGCTCAGAGTACAAGGGAGAATACTCCGCAGTCCATGACCCAGAAAGAAGCATTTCCCCCTCAGACCCTTAGGGCTGGGCCTTTGGCTCCTCAGGCCACACCACTCATGCCCACTTAGAAAGATATCCCTACGCTAGCCTCTCAACAAACTATGGAGTCAAATAGAGAACAAAATGGGCAAAGAGCTTGGCCTCCATGATCACTGATACCATGCCACGTCCTCCCCATCAGAAGGATACACAGGCTGTAGCCCATTCTTTTGACAAAGACCCAGAAGACATACAAGAGGTGGATGTGTAGATGCCTCTTCACCCAACCCCAATGGAAGTAGTTTTCAGAGGTAGCCCGTTAACGTGGCGACTGAATTTTGGTGCCACAATTAGGGTGCCGCAACAAGGGCAAGAGTGACTGGAGCGGTCTTGATTTTTGATTGCCTGCACTCACATTGTCTCTGGCACCCAAACAATTTTCCTCCCTTTGGGGCATGCCCGCCCTGGAGTTTGTTATATTTAGTTGCGGGAGCAGAGCCCCCCCCCCAAATCGGGGGGTGCTGGGGGTAAAGCCCCCCACAAAACAGGAATGTTTTCCTGGATGGTGCTCTGGCGTCAGGGAGCCGCAATGCCTGGCGCAGCAAAGTCAGGCAGCGTATTGCCTGTGCCCATATCGGTGTCAACAAAATGACTTTCGCACCGACAGATTGTTAAATGAAAAAGAAGGTGGACTAGAAGGAAAACTGGGAAGTATGAAAGAGCACAACCTGTTCTAACTCAAAATAAGTATGGCACACTGAACAAGTGTAAGCAGTGGGGGATACAGAAGAGGAGAACGTTGACTCAGATGCATCATCTGTGGCCTCTTCTGTCGTGGACTATTCTTCTGACTCACAAGCAGATATCTCTAAAGACAAAAGACTGAGGGAGGACTAGATCACAGTCTGAAGTGATCTAATCACCATTCTAATATCCCCATGTGCAAAGGCCCTGTTTTGAACCCTCTAACCCGTAATGTGGGAAGTATCAAAGGATACAAAAAAAGGCTCACTACTCTTCATATTTTGGATAATGTTTCTGGAAATATTGTATTTATACAAGATACAAAGTTAAAATCTGCACATGAGGTATCTCAGACAAAAAGGTTATGGATAAGGGTTGTTCTTTCTGGTCACGGGGGGAAGATACGTGTGATGGGGTTGACATTTTACTAAAAGGATACAGTTTTAAAGAATAGAGACTGGTAGAAATCTGTCCAGGTACAGCATTGTTGTTGGACACTGGGAGTGGCAACTTTTAGTACTGTTTTATTAATTTTTATGTTCCCCAAGCAGTATCTGCATTTGTGGATCTTTTTAAAGAAATCCAACCAGATTTACACATTGGAAGACTGCTGATATTTGGGGGAGATTGTACTTGCGGTTTGGCTTTGGAAGACAGGGGCGGTAACACCATGAACATTTTCAGCAATATGAATTTCCTGAATGCCATAGCAAGGATGGATGCAGAGAGCAGTTTGGATATATTTAAGGATTGTAAGGACAGGGTGTCAAACAAATATGTCACTGGTTTGAGGTCATTTTCTGTACTTGTATTTTTCTATGTCATTGTCATTTTTATGCAACACGTTAATGCTTGCCCATAATTCTGTACTTAAATTTGTACTGTTTTTTTCGATTATGCAATCTGTAACTACCTGTCTTTGTCAAAGGACCTCCTTGTGAATGAGCTTGCTCTACGGAGTTTTCCTGCAATAAACTTGAACTCGAATGCCATGATTCCTACTGCTTCTTTGTAAGATGAGTATAAGGCAGTACATCAAGTTGCAGCAAAAACTTATGAGAGAGGGTAATCGGCCACCTGACCTAATTATTTTTTTCCCCAGTCCATTAAAAGTATGTGGGGCACGTACAGTGCAATTAGAAACATCAGATCACGTAGCTGTATCTTGCAGCTGTACCCCAGGTATTGTTATGACACAGAAAAAACTCAATGTGGAAACTGAATTCCCAGCTATGAACAAATGAGTTAGTGGTGCAGAAATGAAAGTCTGTTTCAGGTAAGGATATTCATTATCTGTGCCTATGATTCCCTTCTGAAATGGTACAGTGACTCAAAACAATATTTTACACAGTTTTTTTTATAAAACTAGCAGTAAAAATTAAGCATGACAAATATGAGGTATTTGAATTTGAGAAGCAAACTCCATGGCTCATTTCCAAAGCCCTTAAGGGGAAATGTAACTTAACTCCTCAAATACAAGAGGTAAACGTGGAAATGTTCAAATATCAATATAACAGAGCTATCTCTTTAAAACGGGAACAGCAATTTGGTACGCAGGGCTGAGAGCAGTTTGGATATATTTAAGGACTGTAAAGACAGGGTGTCAAACAAACATGTCACAGGTTTGAGGTCCAATGAAGAAGGGCAGATCTCTACTGCACCACAAAAAATTATGGACATACTAAATATGTCATATCTACTGTCGGTTCCCAATCAGAGGCTAACTGGGACCCCGGTGTTTTGGAAGGTTTAAATATTCTGCAATTGTCTTCAGATTAAAAATCAGGTCTTGTCAGCCCTAGACCAAGAAATGAGGTTCTGGCTGCAGTAAAGAAACTGAACAAAAACACTGCTCCAGGGATGGATCTTCTCACGTCTGAGTTTTATAAAACCTTTGGTGAGACCTTAGAGTCTGTTTTAGCTGCTTTGTTTATTGAAAATATTGACCCAGGGATGGATGCCTGTATCCATGTCACAAGCTATAATGTTTTTGTTGTTTAAAAAGGGGATAGGCACGATTTAGGGAACTAGAGGCCTATAAGTCTCCTAAACACGGATTTTAAACTTCTGGACAAAATACTAGCAAACAGACCGGCAAAGGTGGCCAACATCCTAATAGAACCAGCTCAAACTTGTGCAATACCCCAGAGATCAGTGTCTGATAACTTCATATTATTAAGAGAAATACTGGATAATGACAACCAGAATAACAATTTTGGCTATCTAATATCACTTGCTCAGGAGAAGGCATATGATCGGGTATGCCACACATATATGTTTAAAGTTTTAACAGCATATGCCAGACCAGTGACTTCTGTTCAATGGAGTCGTTCTTTATAAAACAGCTTAGTTAATGGATGGTTGGGCAGAGTTGTTAGAGTACTGAAAGGGGTATGGCAGGGCTGTTCTTTAAGCCCATTTTTTATATATCTTTCTTTTGGACCCACTATTTAGATGAATACAAAGGAGCACACCGGTAAAAGGTATACAGACGCACACAGAGGGACGGGGGAAGTAAAGATTTTGGCATATGCAGAATGTCTGGGTTTATGGGATAAGGAGATCAACTGGGTAGCGGATAATATTATTCAACATGCTGAAAACGTGTCTGGAGCTAGACTGAATTACACCAAAAGTAGAAGTGTGCCCATAGGCTAAAATTATTGATTATGTAACACTTATTGTTGACATACCAACCTCGAATAACACCATCAAGACACTAGGAATAACTTTTTGCACAAATAACGACACCTCAAATAACACCATCAGGACACTAGGAATAACTTTTTGCACAAATAATGACACCTTATATAACTGGGAACACAATATCACCAAGACCTTGGGGAAAGTTACTGGGTGGAAGCAGAAGCTTGCTTCCAAATGTAAAATAATTTATTAAAAACACTAATTTTGCAAGTCTTCTTACATGTGGCACATATTTTTCTGCCACCACTAGATACAGAGATCCTTTTATATAGTTTATTTGTTTAAGGATTTTGAGGCAGCCATTTAAACCCAATAAACAAGATGATACTTATATAGACTATGACAAAGGGGGTGTTAGAATGATTAACCCTGTAGTCTTTTTTCATTGCTTGTTTTTAGTGTTTAATTTCAGTCTGGTATTACTTGGGGGATCAACACTTTGGAGTCCAATGACTGCTGCTTGACTACTTCCTATGAGAGATATATGGGAACGTAACAATTTGAGATGAGTCCACTCCCACAGTACTCCCAGGATTCCCTTTAAAGTATGGTCTGTGGTGTTTAAAATAACAAATGGAACATTACTATCACACACTTTTTGTCTCAAACAAGAAAACTGTATAGTACTATGGTATACTTGATACACACTGTAATTCCCCTTTAATGATCCCATCGTGCCCTAATGGAAGAGAGAAAGAAATTTTCCTTCAATTAATTGACAGAAGGATGCCTACAGATATGTGGGAAGTAACTTCGCTTTCTTGCCATGATAAATTGGGGGTACAAAAATTCATTAAAACACAAAACAACCGATGAAAGGAAATGTTCCAGACCATCCTGCCCATTAGAGATAGAAACACAGCAACATTTTTTCATGGCATGCCCAACATCACTGGAGCTATGGCAAATTCTATTTAAAGAAAGGTATGATGCTGGCCCGGTGGCACTGAGGGTTGAGGAGCTGGATGCCACACCTCGCACTACGCTGGCAACCCAGGCTTGGGAATGACCTTTGGGTCGCCGGGTGCCGCCAATGGGCAGCTCTCTTGAGGGTGGTGAGGGGTGGGTTGGCACCCCCATATTCCACTCCCACCCGGGTGGAGATCCGTGGGGCATAGGTGGACACGGCAGACAGGGCGGCAAACAATTATGGGAGGTGGATGGGGCTGAGCTGGTACCACAGGGTGCATAGCATGCCTCCACACGCTCGCACAGCCATGTGCTGGGGCCTCGGGGGGGGCAGGGGAGAAAACCTGCAAAAATACCTATGTGTCCCCATCACCAGTTGGCGGGAGGAGGCGACGGGGACCAAACAGTTATAATGAAAAAAAAAAAGAAAGGGGTGATCACTGTTTGCAGCCCCTCAATTACAAAATGGTTGCCCTGGGGCTTTTTCCTGATACAGTCAATAAATACAACCAAAGTACTTTATGTTCAAATTTTACTAGGTGTAAATATTTTATTTTTTTATTGAAACATTTCACCAGGAAAGATACACTGAGCAACTTAATGCTTGTCTCACGGTATGTCCTGGGGGAAGGGGTAGAGGGATAACAGTAGTAATGACAATTCGTACAGTAATACAGAGGTGCTAATAAATGCGGTAATACAGTGGTACAGCGGTGGGATTATCTTTGGCAGGCTAGACATGTATTTACACACCAGCAGAAAGTCAGTCCTGCTACAGTCACTTTTTTGGTGATTAAGAATGCCTTGCAAAAAATATACCAAAGGGGAAGATGTACGTTACCAACATACCAATTTCTGAATTTCTGGAGGCACTGTACTTGGCTTTAACTCAGAGACTAGTTGGTCAGGAGGGAAAATCTCTGTTCTGACAATTTTATATAGTCAATGCAGAATCTGGATGGTGTACTTTCCATGTTTTATTTTTTACAGTGTTTCCTTTTTTGGATTATATGTACTGCACGTTTTTCTTTGGTGATTTTCTTTCTGATTTTTTTGTCTAATGGGTTTTTGAGATATTTCACCCTATGTTGTGTATGTTTTTCTTACTTCAATAAAAAAATTCCCCATCTCTTCTTTGAGAAATGCCATGGGATCTTTTACTTCTACCTGCACAGTGACCAGAGATGGACAGAAGGGACCTCGGTTTCACATCTCATCCAAAGGATGAATGGATATAACATGCATCCTTTGTGCCACTTGGGTATGGTTCAAGTCTCACAGCTGGGACTTGGACTCATACCCAGTACTGCCACTGCACTACAGTAGTTGGGGAATGCACCCTGTCCAAGGTACTGTCCTTCAGATGAAAGTTTAAACTACCTGTCTCTGGCAGTCCTCCAGATGTAAACTGAAGAACCCATGGGGAAGATTTAGGGGCTAGTGCTTAGGAGTGGCATATGGGAAAGGGCATTCCAACTACTATACAATGATACTGCAGCAACACACTCAGCTTGTTCACAGATGTACCCAAACAGCTTATGTTTAAATGTCTGATTCTATCAAATAACCATACAGTATCTCCTTATTCCTCAGTACCACATGCCTTGCCTTTGTTGGTGAGTGTCTCTCGTCTTCATCTGAGTTTCTAGGTGTCTATAGTTATGGTGTCTTGTGTGGCTTAAGTTATTATTTTATATTTTGTTATACTGTAATATATCTGTGATGTTTTGCATTGTTTTGTAACAAACTGAAATAAAAAAATGATAATCGAAAAAAGGAGTGGCAGAGGCTTGATTGGGTGATGTTTGATGTTCAGCAAAAGGATAACAGAGGAGAAAATTAGAAATCCAGGCAAGATCTCATGATACTATCTGAAATGGGGGGGGGGGGCCTTGTCCTGTCTAAGATATTCTCTCTTTCTCTCTCTCTCTCTCTCTCTCTCTCAATAAAACAGTTCTAACTAATGCAACTACATATGACTATTGTGGCATATGGAGTGCTTAGTAGCATGTAAAGTCAAACTTCTGCTTTATCTTTTGACCTACATTTCAAAACTCAAGGGTCTCAAGCATCTGATTGTATTATCTTCTGTGTAGACTCACGAAATGAGAATACCTAGTTGGGCCCTCATCCCCATTTATAATGTCATCATATATTTCCCTGCATACAATGCTACTCAATTAGCATATATGAAAAAAAACAATTAGTGTATACAAAACCAACCAACTAGTTACACTGAATAAATGTATTATTAATCTCTTAATAACATATAATACCAAACACACTACCAACCACTCAGTTACACCCCCAATAAAATATGTAACACGCATCTCAATAACACATGTAAAAGCCATTTATTACAACTGTAACAGCCCCCTTATTAACTCACATAACAGCCACCCAAAACTTCCAAACAATCTACCTGCAGAAAACTACCCTGACCTACACTAAAACCCATCCAATGCCCTCCTTCCAGCTTCACTCTTCAAGCAACCGCGACCCTTGAAGTGGCAGGTCTCTCATGCAGGACCTCCTTGCTGCTGCCGGTCCTCTCTGCTTATGATGCTCATGGCCTGAAAGCAGCTACTTCTGCCCCAGCCCAAAATTATAAATGCCACTTCCGACCACACACCACACCACTCTTGACAGCACACCACACCACACAACAGACACTAAGGGGAAGACTACCGAAGCCACACCTCCTTTTGTAGAAAGGCCATGCACTATGAAAACACTGCAGGCACAAACAGGCCAACCCCATTACACTATAGAAAAACACTACCACTACACTATGGAAAAGCAATAACAGCCATACTGGACCACTGCAATAAGGAAAATCCCTACTCTATGAAAAACACTACCTATATATCACTCAGCTAAGGGAAATCCTTACACTATGAAAAAACACTACCTACATATCATTCTGCTAAGGGAAATCCCTACCCTATGAAAAACATTACCTATATACCACTCAGCTAAGGGAAACTTCACACTATGAAAAACACTACCCACATACCATCTGCCAAGGAATCCTACACTATGAAACATTACCTATATACCACTCAGCTAAGGGAAATCCTTACACTATGAAAAAACACTACCTACATACCATTCTGCCAAGGGAAATCCCTACACTATGAAAAACACTACCTATATACCACTCAGCTAAGGGAAATCCTTACACTATGAAAAAACACTACCTACATATTATTCTGCTAAGGGAAATCCCTACACTAAGAAAAAACACTACCTATATACCACTCTGCTAAGGGAATCCTACAGTATGAAAAAACACTACCTATATACCACTCTGCTAAGGGAAATGCCTACAGTATGAAAAAACACTATCTATATACCACTCAGCTAAGGGAAATCCCTACACTACTGAAAAAACACTAACTATATGCCACTCTGCTAAGGGAAATCTCTACAGTATGAAAAAACACTACCTATATACCACTCTGCTAAAGGAAATCCCTATACTATGAAAAACACTACCTATATACCACTCTGCTAAAGGAAATCCCTACATTATCAAAAAACACTACCTATATACCACTCTACTAAGGGAAATCCCTACACAATAAAAAACACTACCTATATACCACTCTGCTAAGGGAAATCCCTACACTATGAAAAAACACTACCTATATACCACTCTGCTAAGGGAAATCCCTACACTATGAAAAAACTCTACCTATATAGACTCTGCTAAGGGAATCCTACATTGTGAAAAAACTGACCTATATACCCACTCTGCTAAGGAATCCACTACACTCTGAAAAACACTACCTATATGCATCTGCTAAGGAAATCTACATTGTGGAAAAGGCACTGCCTGTATGCCACTCTTAACTGGGAGTCCCTGCACTGTGGAAAAGCACTGCCTATGTACACTCTGCTGAGTCTACGTTGTGAAGGCACTGCACATGCCACTCTGCTGAGGAGTCTGCACTGTGGAAGACACTGCCTATGCCACTCTAGGGAGTCCCACTGTGAAGCACTGCATGCACTCTGCTGAGGTCCTCGAAAAGAATACTGCTATATAAAAATCAGCAGAGAGTCCTGCAGTGTGGAAAGCACTGCCTATGCAATCTGCTGGGAATCCTGCTATGAAAAGGCAGAACCTGTGCCACTGCAACAGGGAGTCCTACTGAAGCACTGCCTATGCCGCTCTGCTGGGAGTCCTGCACTGGAAGGCACTGCCTATGTACCATGCTGGGAATCCTGCATTGTGAAGAGCACTGCCTGTATGCCACTCTGCTGAGAAGTCCTACACTAAGGCACTGCCTGTATGCCACTCTGCTGAGAGTCACGTTGTGGAAAGAGCACTGCTTATGCCACTCTTAACTGGGGAGTCCTGCACTGTGGAAAAGGCACTGCCTATAGGCCACTCTGCTAGGGAATCCTGCTGTGAGAAGGGCACTGCCTGTGCCATCTGCTGGGAGTCCTGCGGTGAAGAGCCTGCCTGTGCTCTTAACTGGGAGTCCTGGGTGTGAAGGCACTGCCTATGTGCCGCTCTGCTGGGAGTCCTACAGTGTGAAGAGCACTGCCTATGCTCTGCAGGGAGTCCCTGCCAAAGGCACTGCCTGTGCCACTCTGCTGTGGAGTCACACAATGAGCACTACTATATACCACTCTGCTAAAGTCCTACAGTGAAAAACACTACCTATATACCACTCTGCTAAGGGAAATCCCTACACTATGAAAACACTACCTATATACCACTCTACTATGGGAATTCCCTACACTACTGAAAAACACTACCTATATACCACTCTACTAAGGGAAATCTCTACAGAATAAAAAAACACTACCTATATACCACTCTACTAAGAGAAATCCCTACACTATGAAAAAACACTACTTATATACCACCGTGCTAAGGGAAATCCCTACACTATGAAAAAACACTACTTATATACCACGCTGCTAAGGGAAATCCCTACACTATGAAAAAACACTACTTATATACCACGCTGCTAAGGGAAATCCCTACACTACTGAAAAACACTACCTAGATACCACTCTACTAAGAGAAATTCCTACATTATGAAAAAAACACTACCCACATACCACTCTGCTAAGTGAAATCCCTACATTACTTAAGAACACTACTTATATACCACTCTGCTAAGCGAAATACCTACACTACTTAAAAACAGTGGACACAATGAACAACAGTTCTACTTAATGTATTTTATAAAATAAAAGAAGGCAAAGTCCAGTATACTCCTGAAATAATACTATCTTGGGGTACAATAAGCCCGTAAGGGCTACTTGCCCTTCGGACTAATAACTTTATGGTTTGTTTGACCCCTCGATGGTACAGTATTATTTACTTTTAATATATGGATTGTTGAAATAATAGGGTTAAAAAGCATACAAAAAAATCCTCATAATAGCATCATCCCTGAAGTGATAATACCATACTTGGCAGCTGATAATACTATCGTTCTGCATCCGTAATAGTATTGTTTGGAGCTCTGAAGGATAGTATTATCATAAAAATGGAACAGCGTAAGTGCAAGCTCTCCCACAGCACGCTATATTGCCAGTGTCAATCAAACACTATCCTCTGAAAATGTGGCTCATGATTGGCCACTTTCTCTTTCTGGTGGGGGAACATTTTGAATAACATGGCGCCATCTCTCGCTTAGTGAGACAAAATCGCGACCGAGATATTTTTTTTATTTTAATTCTTACGGAAAATGGAACTATCCAGTTGATCCCTGCATTCTGGGGGGGGGGGGGAGAAAGAAAAGGTTAAGTCTGCCTACCAAAAAAAGAGCTTTTCCCTCAATAGAGGAGTCAGTGCCTGGCTGTGGGACAGGTTAGAAGAGCAAGACAGTGCAGTAGGTGAGAGGAGCGGGACAGTGCAGCAGTCGACCAGAACAGAGTCTTCCCACAGCAGCCGACCACCCCTTACAAAAGAAACTGGATCCATATATTTAAAAAAATAACAAATACCTAAGTGTGTATTGCCAGGCAGTAATCTCATCTCAAGGATTTGGGGACTTTGGGAACCTCTCAAGCTTCGCTCTCGAGGTTCCAAGTCCCCAAAACCTCTCGATGAGATTACTGCCTGGTAATACACACTTAGGTATCTATTATTCTATTTGTATACCACACTTTGCCATCATTTATTCTCTCTCTCTCGCGATAGCTTAAAAAAAGAAATGTTCAGGGAAGTGCAGGAAACTGTACTCTGATCACATGTATTAGAGAGTTATTTGTACCCATACACTGTACAGAATGCAATCTGCACTAGACATGCTTGCAGCAAATATGACTATCATATCCAATCAACAGCTCCCCAGTTAAGTGGCACATGAACCAGACTGAACTGAACTGCTGAAGAATGGCATTCACAGGACATAATACCCCCTCCCTTCATGGCTGGATTACAAAACATAAAGAACAGCATGTCTCCTAACTCCAGCCTTTCTACTAGCCTTTTAAGTACAATAAACTGAAGAAACAGACTCCAAATGTTTTTTAGTAAACTCACCTTCTCATTTCTCCTCTCGTCTGACCTGCAAGCTGTGGTTGCCATATTCACCGGACTGGAGGTCACTGAGTTACTCGGAGATCCAGTTCCTGCATCCCCATTCAGGTTGGCTGCACTGACATTCGGAGGAGTTATAGCTGCTGCTGCTGAGGTGAGAGGAATAACAGGCCTGGCACTGGGAGCCCCAGGGACACCTGGAATAGCAGTTTGATGAATATGCTGAGGGGAGATCACTGAGTGAGGTCTACCAACAGGAGCTGGGCTGCGAGAAGGGGAGCTTTGTGTTCTCAGTGGCGACACAGTGGCTGTTGGACGATCCTGCACCTGAACTGTAGGTTGTGCTGAAAAAGGGGTAGAAAAATTGGATATTACAGCATCTATATTATTTACATCAACTGTGAAAGTAAGAGTGTTTTTCGTTCTTATTTTAAATCAGATTTGGGGTTTTGCAGTACTTTTGGAATCATAGTGATTCCACACCAGTGAGTCATTCTGCTGCTGAAACATTGGAAGACAGTGAGTACTCTCACTTAGTCTCCCAAGTTGCAGAACATATTACATAGGGTGGAGTATCCCAATTTACACAACATATTTGATAGGGTGCAATATACACAGAGATGTTTGAGCTGATGTGCAAGCAGAACTAGAGCACATACACTCAAACGAGGATGGGTGGCAGGATAAGAAGAACAATGAGAAAACATCACTTCTCATGGAGGGTGATTAGCATGTGGAATAGCCTGCCTGGTGAGGCTGTGGAAGCTAGCGCGATCCAGGTTTTCAGAGCATTACTAGACAGATTCCAGAGGGAGAATGGCATAGAAGGTTATACAGCAAGAGTAGGGGTAACATTCTAGCTGTTAAGCTTGGATGTGTTTTTGTACTGAAATTGGGAGTGTAATAGCCACTGACATGCAGCTGGTGGGGCAGGCAAGACTGACCCCAGACCCCTATCATTACCATGATGCTATGTTGCTGCATAACATTAATGGACTGCTATGGGGTTAACTGTGAAGTCCCATTTGTACTGCCACACTAGGCACATTGCTCTGTGGCTCCAGTAGGAATGGACAAAGCTTTCCAGGTTTGAGTTCGAACTCAGACCATTCTAAAAAGGTTCTCATCTGCAAATATTTACATAAAAACAACACGCTAATCACATGCTAATCTGCCCTTCTCTAGTGTCCAGGCTTCAACTGTTCCTCTTAAAAATGCCAGGCCTAAAATGTGTAGTGCTGAGCATTTGGCCTTTATTTGTTTGTTTGTTTATTTATTTATTGTGTTTGGAAAACCTTTGAACTCAAGAGCCCTTTTTCAAAGGCGTCCAAATTATGTAAATTATAATCATCAGACTGCATATACCTTTTATTCTAGTTAATATGGGTATCCCTTGAACTGGTGGGAAGTCTTGCAATGTCAACCTTCAGTACAAATATCACTGTTTATAAAATGGGTACTGAAAATCCTGTATTCTAATTTGTCAAAACAGGTCACCTGACCATGCATTAATCCCCTGTAGACCCATAGTTGCCTTGCTGCACTACAGAATCCTGAGTGACAGCAATATAAAGTGACCTTTTCAGATCACCCCACCAAAGAAACATGTTAAAAACTGCAACTATGGCATCCTCATTAGAAAAAATCCACCTAGTGGAGAACTACAACCATGGCATCTGCAACAGGACAAACCCATTAGGTGGAAAGAAATATTTTATTACAAATGCATGTAAACAGTGTTTTTTTTAAGTATTTATTTAGGTAAACCTCTAAAATAAAGTTGCCCATTTTATAAGAGGATTAACCCACTCCAGAGCATGGGTTTACTGAGCATTAATCCATGCCTGGGTGGTTGAAGTCACTTGGACACTCTGGGTGTGATGTCATACATGCCACACCCAGTTATTATGGCATTTTGTTAGAAGACTAAAGTGCCATAGCTTGAGATCAGCTGGCATCTAACAACGCAAGCTGATGTTGGTGCTGTCAGATGTGAGGTGTTCATGGGGAAAGTCTTAACCATGAGTCTCACTCTGCCCTCCTGTCACACTGAAAACACCTTCTAAAGAAATCAGCCAAGCCTTAATAATGTTGCTATAAAAAAAACAGTTTATAACAACACACTGAAGTAACCTGAACCACTTATTTCTAATAAAGGCAGACTGTGTTTCTCACTCAGTTTGTCGGGTCAAAAAAAAAAATCCATTTTTAAAATGGAAACGAAAACAATGCAAATTATTGAACCTAATCTGGGGCCACTTACTGTAACAAAAAAAATAAATACCTGTAAATAACACTCAGGCCATGTGTGTTTTTATGAGTTTTTTTCATACCCTTGGTGTGATGACCTCATAAACCTCTAGAGCTTTACTTCCGAGGTTTCTGGGTCATCGCACACCTCAGGTGGGCAAAAAAAAAACCTCAATAACACACAGATGCCTGAGCAATATTCTAAATAGTTCTTAAAACTGAACTAGCTAATGTGGTAAAAGTACATACTGAACAAGGAAAATGCTGAGAAACAGATGGTCCCACTGCAGAGCACAGAAAAACTAACCTTGGCGGAGAACATTTGTTGTGTGTTATTGAATTATAACATACAGATCCATCTTTTACCAACTTGTACTGTATGTTTAGAAATAGCTCCACCGTAGTGTGGAACACAACAATGTCTGTGGGGGACAGAAGTCAATTCCAATGTAAATGAGAGGCGCTCCATCGAGGGCCCTATCCAACACTACTAAAGCATGATTTATGTGCACTTACCCGTACTTGCTTTCTATGTGGACACAGGCATATCAGCTGCTGATGTGTGCTGCTGGCTAGGGCTCCTAATGTGCTACATCAGAGAGGTATGGCTGCAGCATAAAGCAAGTCCTTCCTCCTCCTCACGACATGAGGCAGCTCTCTCTTTTTTTTTAAACCGTGGTTCGTTTCCTCCTCAGCTGTTCGGAAGAAACAGTCTCAATCCTGCAACCTAGGCTGGCGCATCAGTTCTGTTCAGCAGTGTTTTTATGGTGTAGAGTGATGTGAGCAAGTTTTTTTGAGTGTCTCAATTTGAGCAACTCAATAAAACTGCGTGTACAAAGGGCGAGTGCGTTGAGTGGTGAATAACAGCTATGACTGTAGTACAGTGGGTGTAGCAGTGAGCTACACTCGCTATAGCAGGATATAGGGATTTGTTTGGCCAAGACATGCCGAGCTGTCCATTTGGCATAGTGGCTTGGGCCACCAACTCTGAGCTGTTGGATCAAGTTCGGATCGGTTGGCTCTACAGGAAAATTATTTTTGTGTGTGTGTTTTCAACTTTCTCCTGAGTCCCGCCACCCTCCCCGAGTTGAGTATATTAGTTTT
This sequence comes from Neoceratodus forsteri, assembly GCA_016271365.2. Lineage (NCBI taxonomy): Eukaryota > Metazoa > Chordata > Ceratodontiformes > Ceratodontidae > Neoceratodus > Neoceratodus forsteri. The sequence continues at coordinate 160,047,443 of CM057459.1, read as the reverse complement.
GGGTGTTTGGGGGCATATCCCCATAAAAATACTTATTTCAGTTGCTGCTGTTGAGAAAATAAGCAACCATCACTGTTTGCAATGGCCCATGTAGTGTTAGTCGCCCTTTTGACATCGGGCGCTGTTCTGTTCGGTGTTTGTGATCTGCGCAGTTAAAGACTTGCCATTATCACCTAAAACCATTATTATAGTTAAATTACCATATTGACTCCTGATATGCCATCAGTAGAAAGTCTGGCTTTCTTTTTCTTGACGGGGTTGGGAGGTTGTACCAGAAATAGATCACGCTACCAGAAAAACATGGTCGTTTCACCCTGACTATAACTAAGTACTTGACTGGTAGGTACTGGGAGGCAGCATTGCTTAGAGGGTTAAAGCACCAAGCTGTGAATCTGCAGACCCAGCAGACCTGGACTGAACCCCATCACTGCTATCTGCATACTCTGTAACCCTGAGGAAGTCACTTAACCCCCCCCTGTGCTCCTAGGACACACCTGGAAACAAGCTTTGGCTCAGTGTACCTTTCTGAGCTAAACATTCTATGTCATAAAAGCTAAGGTATTCTAGTCTGTGTGAACTTACAGAGCTACATATTGGGTCTAATGTGATGTGGTTGCACCTGGTGACATATCCCCATATTCCCAAGCACATGCACGCAAATGAGTTCATCCAGCTGTGCACCTACAAACCCATTGGTTCTCAGGAGCACAAGTGGCTTTAATTACCCATTCCTTGAACTGCGATGGTCCGTATTAAAAAATGGGCATCAATGCAAACTCCTTTTCTGAGGCCTTTAAATTCATCCAAGGCTTATACTAGCCGTAAGCCATATAAGCCCGTTAATTAGGGCTAATACAAGCCCTGAAAAGTCTTGCAGAAAAGGACTTAGTAGAAGAAAGTCAAAATGTACACTGTTGTGTTAAGGTTGTTTAAGCGTATAAAGGTTAGTAGTGTATGCAGACACTGCCCCCTCCCTGTGGCTGTAACATGCAAATCTGGCCCTGCGCCCTCCACAGCTGCTACGCATAAATCAGGACCTGCTGCTTTCCTTTCCTGCAAGCAACCCACATTAAGGGAGTCAGAGAAAACTCTGATATGGGTTGGTTGCTGGTACAGGGTCATGTTTGCTGTCGTTGAACATCCCTGTGCATTTCTAATCTATGATTCACTGTCTTCAATGAGAACCAAGCAAAACTTTTCCCAGTAGTCCAAGCTACAAAACCTTTTTCCTGTGCTGCTTTTACCTTTCACCATATTAGTTAGCTCAGTTCCACACTACACAGAACAAAAGGTGAAATGCAGTCTGGTAACTACCTACTGCCCCGCAACTGTCTTGAGCTTAAAGTGAAAATAATATGTATTTCACATTTCTCTATAACACAAGCAGTGATCTGTGCAAAATCACTTCATGTAACATTAACTTTGAATGTGACTCTCGGAAGCATAAAAACAGAGAAAGCTTACAGGCAGAAATAAACCTGCGTCCATCAAGTATGCTCTGTGCATACCTGACTCGCATCCTCATCAGCCTAATGTTATGTGGGCATTGCCCCCCCCCCGGTACCGCAGCACCCTATCCCTCCCCAGGTTCCCCTCAATTCTTATCAGCCCCATAAATCTGTTCCACTCCCTCCTGAAGCCCTCCACAGCTTTTATCTCCACCACCTCCATATGCAAACTGTTTCACCTGTCAATCACTCTCTGCATGAAGAAATGTTTCCTCACATCACTTTTGAATCTCTCTCCTATCAGTTTGTACCCATGTGCCCTTGTCACAGACCCCTCAAAACATCTAAAAAAAAAATCACAGAAATCTAATGCAGGAATTTGTTTTAAGCCACATTATTACACAGGGAAAGTCCTGTGAATAAGCTGTGCCGCACCAGAGTCTGCATTTGTTAGACTTATGACAGTTGGCTCAAATTAATTTTTATTGCATTTAGCATGGTAGCTAAACTATCATCTGTCAACGCCTAAGGAGCCTGTGACCTTTCCTTTACTTCAGCAACACTCCAGTTTGAATCAACTCCTGGCTACATTCTCTCATCCTCTTCTGGATAAATATTATGACCCTACATTGCAACATGAAAGCTATTTAGGATGCCTTCATGAAGCGGATGTTTAAGATCGTGAGGCAGTGCAGTAATTCCTTCATTATTCTTCACACCTGTATTGAAATTTGCTTAAGACTGGTGCAGTGAACACAGTTCAGTGTTTCTGAATTGGCCCTCACCGCGAGAACCAGTGCTCCTGAGACATGACATGAAGGGTCCCCTCTTGGAGACTGCTTCACTCTCCAGTGACACTGGAAGGCAGTGTAGTTCAAGTTTTAGAGCAAAGGCCTGTGAACCAGAAGATCTCAGGTTCAAATCTCATCATACCAACTGACTCACCAGGTGACCCTGAGAATGTTAATTACCTCACTGTTCCTCAGCATTCTCTGTTAAGCCTTAAAGGGAAACACTGGAAAAAGCACAGCTTTACCCAGGCGCTACAAAAATGCCTGATCAGTGCTTTCAGACAGTAAAGTTTTTTTTTTAGATAGTCTGTAATTGCTTTTTAGTGATTTAAACAGTGGCTTTTAACTTTCACTTTCTGTTGCTGGAAGCCACCATCTCATGAGCAGCAGAGTGCTTCCTGAGCTCACTTTATGCTAATACGTTCTGTCAACCAATAGCAGAGGTTGAACAGACATATTAACATACAGTGACCTCAGGAATCTCACTGCTGCTCATGAGATGGTGACTGCCAGCAACAGAAAGTAGAAGTTGTGGGGAGCTGTTTTAAATCATTAAACAAAGTTGTTACTGTCTGAAAGCACTAATGGAGAGTTTATGTAGTGTCTGAGGAAAGTTTTGTCTTTTTCCAGTGTTTTCCTTTAAATGTGACAAGGATGTCAGACTGCACTGATGATGCGATGCTGCCTCCCAGCTGGGCTAGCTTGAGTAGATGTATTGTAAAATAAATACTTTTTGTAACATGGGGAAAAGAAAGGGTTGCAAAGGATTGGTCCAACAGTATCAGGTGACTGTTGATTAATTCTCAAGTATTCCACGGTTGCTGGAGAACTAATCAATGGTACAGTGCACACACTCTGTCTTCCCCATGTCTGTCACCTGTCCCTGCTGTGGTACTTCGTTGCAGTACCAGTAGTGGACACATTTCGTTTTCCTCAAAGTATCACAAGTTACACATATCATAGAAGTGTCTTATTTATGAGAGTTAGCAGCATATTTTAAGCAGCTTGAAAACTTCTCGATGACTATGTAATGTGGGCTTGTTTTTGACTTGGTCTATTGGCTCAGAAACACATACCCTTTCAGTAACCATACAGTAATGTATGCTAGATATGATTTTCCAGATTGCCTCCAGGTCTTGTATTAAATATTTAAAAAAACTACTTCAATAGTGGGACATAAAAACCACAAAAGCACACACCTTGGACCAATCTCTATTAAACCTGTAAGTTTCAGGTTTCAAAGTCTCCTATTTTTTCAGTTATCAGGTGGCAAAAAAAGTCTTAACATTTTCAAAAACTGAGACTTTTAAATTCCAAACATTTTAAGCACTAGAAGATACAGTTTGCACTTTAAAAAGGGAAAAAAATACAGAAAAAAAGTGGTGAGTCTAAGCCTTATAGATTTTCTCATTTTGGACCTGACTACCAAAAGCCTATGCAGGATGCAGCTTGTTGGGCTTTTAATAGCTGTTGATGACCACATAGCTTTTCCCCCTATTACCTCATACCAGACTGTATAGGTTACCTATAAACTACTACATTGGATGGATCTGATGGAAATATTTGATGCCTTACAGAAGTTGTACTATGTGTAATTACATATATTTAAAATACAATAAAGTTAAAAAAAAAACCCTGAGACCATTGCATTTTTTGCACCTTTGTAACTTTCCTTCCCCTGAACCGACCTACATGGTATTTACAGGGTCAAGAGTTCCTGAGACCAAGGCAGTGCTTTCTAAATTTCATGTAAATCAGCTGAAAGGGGACAAAGTTATTAATGTGCAAAACTGGCTATAAAATTCACAGATAAAAAGGATGTAAGCCTCAGTGTACCACCATCTGTTGGCCGACCATAGGAACTGCAGCAACTACCAGATCTCAAATCTCCTCTGCACTTAAATATATGCATTTCCCATAATGCAAAGCAGCCAAATCCCAAACAGTAAACACAGCAGAAAAATAGAGATGATTCCACAGTTCACAAAAGTAAGTCAGCCAAAATGAGCACACATTCTGAAATGTTGATTACATCTGCATGTAATCAGTAATTGTTCACCATTGCACTCACAATATTAAAAACAAAAATTCAGCCTGTTCAGCATGCAGTTTCTCCAAACAGGTGCAACCCTTTTGTTCTTCCCCATGTTACCGATAGGAATTTAAATGTCCTCCCGGAACCCTTTAAACACTGCAGTTTTCACAGTTTTAAATTACTTTTCGAGCACTTTCACATGGGGAAGAGACACAAACAAAAGGAAAGCCAAATCCTTTCTCTTCCCCATGTTACAAGTGAATTAGTTCACTCCAGAGCGTGGGTCTATTTGGTAATTAATCCATGGCTGGCTGGTTGGAACATCTTGGCTGTCCACCCCCCCCCCCCAGCCATGGATTAATTCCCAATAGACCCACGCTCTGTCGTGGGTTAATCCTTACGTGTTTCATTTAGTTTGGCAGTTATGCCCCACAGCACTACACCTGGGTGAGGATTTTGTGACATGAGTTACCATATGCCTAGAACTGGTCTCAGATTGCCAGCAGCCCAACAAAACAGGCTTATGTAACAGCCCCCGGGATGCACCTGGAAACAAGCTATCCTAACAGTGTGCCTTGGACCCCACAGCCTATGTCTGACAGTGAAAGGCAAGTACATTATCACAGTTAGGACATGCTATCCTATGTAGAACTCTATCTCTTAATTGCCTTCTTCAGTCTCTTTCTTTATTGCCACCTACTTCACAATGTTGTACTGTATTTCTTTGCTAGAGTTAGTCTCCAGGCTAATCTGAATGCAGCTTCCCTGCATGGGATATTGATTTTTATCATGTAACGATAAAGATAAGGTTTTCTCATCTGCATTAGCAGTCAATCACCGGTTGAAAATGAAGCTCCAGGAAATCAGATGAGGGGAAGCTATACTGCAGGTGGCTCATACTGAAGCCTTTTTTGCTCCTGATGCTCTTATTTTTGAAGAAACAGAGAAGCCTTCTGTAACATCAGAATACCTAGGATATGTGATGAAGCTGCAGTGGGGGACGTTAAAGAGAGATGTGAAGAAATATTTATTCACGGAAAGGGTGGTAGAGGCCGGGAACAGACTGCCAGCAGAAGTAGTGGAGACTATAACAGTGAAGTGCTTCAAGCATGCATGGGATAAACATAGTCATATACTGGAAAAAAGGCAGGGATGCAGGAGGGTCGCCGGAGACCAGATAGGGTCAGTGGAGGCAGGACAGACAGGGAATATCTGGGAAGACTGGGTAGGTTAAGCAGCCCTTTCCTGCTGACAAATTCTAGGTTTCTGTGTTTAGGACCCTAACTTGTTCAACTGCTAGGTTGGTGTCAATAGTACCTGCAGCCAAGAAACCTAATGGCACCTAGCAAGGATGTCACTAAGTCAAGTTCTGCGTATACAATATTTGTGTATATTACATCTTGACAGACTGATAGATTGATGGAATATCATGATAATCTGCAGCATTACAGGTATCCCTCCAAGATCAGTACTGGGGCCAATGCTGTTCAACATTTTCCTCAAAGGAAGGCCCACTGGGATGTTGGAGTGTATTGGAAGGGGAATCACAAGCCGAAGGAGGAAGGTAATAGTTCCACTGTACAAGACCCTGGTGAAGCCTCACCTTGAGTACTATGTCCAGTTCTGGAAGCCACATATTCGTAAGGACAGTGACAAAATAGAGATGGTGCAGAGGAGGGTGACCAAAATGGTGAAGGGTCTACATCACAAGCCTTACGAGGAAAGAGTCAGAGACCTCAGTTTGTACACACTGGAGCAAAGGAGGGAGAGAGGTGACATGATAGAAATGTTCAAATACCTCAAGGGCATGAACAAGGTGAAATAGGGCAACATATTCCAGTTTAAAAGTAGTGCCGGCCGGCCTGGTGGTGCTGAGGGTTGAGGCTCTGGACGCCCACACCTCGCGTCCGCCAGCGTGGGTTGAAGAACGGACTCGGGCCGTCGAGAATCGGCAGGGTGAAAGGAGGATCGAGTCTCAACGGATACCTCCTTCGGGAGGGACCAGGGTGTTTAATACACTGATGCCGAGAGAGCCGGTGAAGCACCGACTTTGGTAACGGGGCGGCTTCCTAGAGCAGGAAGCCGGGAGGGAGGACACCCTTCGCACTTGGCAGGCATGCGTAGCACGCCCTACCGAGCCAGGCCCCTCGGGGTGAGAGGAGGGACAGAAAACCGGAAAAACAACCCTCGGCACTCCGGATGACGGCAGCTCCGGCCACCCAGACGACACAACACGGGTAGACCCCGCTGTGTAAGGTACTAAGGAGGCAGGTAGGAGCACCTGAGACACTCTAGGGGCAGACTCAGTGGGGGGATCTGGAGGGCATTGAGACAGCCCGAAGGAGGGGAGTGCAGGGGGCGTCCAGGAGGGGATAAAAAGAATAAAAAAAAACAAAAAAAGTAGTGCCAGAACAAGAGCACATGACATGAGACTGATGGGTGGCCACATAAGGGGAAATGTCAGGAAGTTATTTTTTACAGAGAGGGTGCTGGATGCATGGAATAGCCTGTCTCAGGGAGTGGTGGCCAGCCGTACGGTGACAGACTTCAAACATGCATGAGACAGGAATAAAGGAATATTAGAGAAAGGAAGAAAAGGCTAATGAACACATAGGGTCACTGGCTGCTTTGTCAGGTAGCATAAACGGGCAGATTTGATGGGCCTGGCGGCCCTTATCTGCCGACAGTATCTATATATCTATGTATCCTCAGCGACTTGGAAACAAGCCTCCAGCTGGCTGCTTCATATTACAGATGACACTAAGCTGTCCAGAGCAGTGGCCATCCTTGAGGATGGGGAAAACATCAGGAGGAACTGGATAAGCTGGGTGATTAATCAGGTTCCTGTAGTGTTAGGATCAATGCAGCCAACCACAATGTGCTGCAACTGAGGATGGGAACCAGAGGTACAACCTGCACACTGCAGAGCTCCTTTTGCTGCAGTGGAGGAGGAGGAGGACCTGGGGTCATAGTAGAGAAAGGGCTAAAGCAGGAGAAGCACTGCACAGCTGCTGCCCGGATCAGTAGAATGCTTGGATGCACGGGGGGGGGAGCAGGCAAAAAGGCAGGGGACATTACCCTGCTTTGTTGCAAGGACCTGATCAGGCCCCACATGAAGTAGTGCATGCAGTTCTGGGCTCCCCAGTACAAAAAAAGGACATGGAGGTAGTTGGGTTCCATGTCATAATGGCGATCGCGAAAGAGCGATCACCATTAGAGTGAGTGGACATCGCCAAAAAGCACAACAGTGATGTACACTTGTGGATGACAACACATCCGGCAAGTTAAAATAGTATTTATGGGGAGGGGGCTGTGCTTCCCGCACCCCCATGATTTAATATAACCAACTCTAGGGGGGGTGCATGTCAGGGAGGGGAAGACAGTCTGGAAAATAACAAAAAAAAATTACGGCAGCAGTAAAATATTCCCCAGTCCCCAGCCCCGAACCTGCTGTACCGAAGCTAGCCACCCTCACCACCACACCACATGGCTAGCTCAGTGGTGGCATGGCACACTACCCCACACAAACCTTCTTCCCTATCCCTCCCCTTCCAGTTGCCCTCCCTTGCTGATCCCTACTGCTGCTTTCGTATTCCATCGCTACCCCGAGTCACTCTTTTGACAGTCACTCATTTACAGTCGCTATCATCACTGGATACCAGGTAGTTGAGAGTGTACAATGCAGGGCCACCAAAATGATCAGAGGTGTGGGAGACAACACAGACAAAAGCTATGAACCGAGGCTGGTGGTCCTTAACGTGTTCATGCTGGAGAAAAGGAGGCTGCATGTGGGGGGTATGATCTCAGTTTTCTGTCTACTCAAGGATATCGGTTCCAGTGACCAGTGGTGCTGGACGTCCAGGTAGGGATCACCAACAGGTTAACACAGTACGAGTATTGGGTTTAAAAAAAAAAGATTTTTGCAAAATAAGGGAACAACTAGAAAAAAGTACAAGTATACAGCAGGTGGAGGGAGGCAGAAAAAAAATGGGAGGAATTTAAAAAAAGCAATGAGAGAAGCAGCAGAAAGCTCAATTTGAAGGTATCAAAGGGAAAAAGGGCGAGGGGTCCAATATAGTTCACAGCCTAAGTAGAAGTAGAAACAATGGTAAGAGTCAAAAGGAGGGCATTATGGGACCTGATCACTTACACCTGAGGATGCAGAAGGAGGTAGTATAAGTGATAGCAGGGCCACTTTCAGACATATTCAACTGGTTGCTGGCCATGGGGAACTAGAGGAAAGCTGACATGGTACCTCTATACAAAACATGAAGGAAGGATGAATCAGGGAACTATAGACCAGCCTGCTTGATGTCTATAGTGGGAAAAATTATGGAGTCTTTGCTAAGGGGGGAACTGGGGGATTTCCTGGAGGGAAATGGGCTGCAGGACCTCAGACAACATTGGTTCATGAGGGGAAGGTCTTTCCAGACAAATCTGGTTGACCTCTTCGACTTGGTGACAATGGCAACAGAAAGGGAACAATGGGGTAGAAATGGTTGAGAGGAAGACCACAAAGGGTCATAGTTAATGGGGAGTTTTCAGAAGTAAGGGAAGTAACAAGTGGAGTACCTTAGGGGTCAGTGCTGGACTCGATCCTTTTTGATGTATTCATTTGTGACATAGGGGAAGGCATCAGGGGCAAGACCTGCCTCTTCGCAGATGATACACTGATCTGCGGAAGGGCAGACATGAAGGAAGTGATAAGGGAATTCAGGGAGGACCTGAACAGGTTGGAGAGCTGATCAAAGATCTGGCAGTCAGGCTGCAACACAATAAAATGTAAAGTGATGCACAGTGGGAAGTGGAACCCAAGAGTGCAATATTAAATGGAGAGAAGTGGTGCTATAAATCAACACGGAGGGAATGGGCCTAGGGGTCATGATATCAGAGAGCCTTAAAGCAGCAGCATATTGTGATAGAGCTTTGGGCATGGCAAACAGGATGCTGGGTTGCATAGGGAGGAGTATAGGCAGTAGAAGTCGGGAGGTGAGCCTCCCATTGTACTACCTGGAATGCTATGCATGGAACTGGTGTTCACACATGAGAAGAGACTGTGGCAAGATGGAGCCAGTACAGTGCAGGACAACCAAGATGGTCCATGGACTAGAGACAACATATACTGTACAAGGAGAGGCCGTAGGACATGAACATGTACACCCTGAGAAAAAAGGGAAAGCGGCAACATGACTGAGATGTGCAAGTGGACACCAAGGAACTCTTCTCCTTGAGTTCAACTACAGAGGCGAGAGGAAACTCACAAACTCACAGCGGGAGAGAGAGAGATTCAAAAGAGAAGACTATAAGCACATTTTCACAGAAATTGTAGTGGGCAAGTGGGACAAGCTGCAGGAGGAAGTGTGCAGTCCAAATCAGTGAACAGTTTCAAGCAGGGATGGGACAGGCATATAGGGCTAGTTAGAAAAGGGGGGCAGAAACAAAGGGGAAGGATGGCCACTAGGGCCAGTGCAGAGTAGTTAGGTAGGGTGGGCAGACAGGATGGCCGATAGGCCTTTTTCTGCCATCATTATCTATCTATGTATGTATCTATGTATGATATCAGCATGAGCTGACAGACAGATGTCTGGTAGGGTGCTCTCTAACAAGATAAGGAAACATGCCCTGAAGCTCAGAGGTGGTAAGTTCAGGGATAACGAAAAGAAGCACATCTTCTCCTAGTGGGTGGTGAACCTATGGAACAGCCTACCCGTGAAGACTTTGGACATATAAAGACAGTGCAGGCCTTCAAGGTAAGCCTGGACATGTTTCTGCTTGCTAAATGAATCACTGGATACCCTGAGCAGAAGAGTGTGTTTGGAGACCCTTGAAGTTAGTACATGTCTACACAGCCTACTTATTCATAGCTGCTTATGAAGCCGGGTGGTGTGGGTGAGGGACATAATAGACCTTCAGTCCCTTCTGACCTAAATTACAGTGTTACTATGTTGTGGATTTCTAATTTAAAGGAAGAGAATAAACGCCTGCTGGGGTAATCCGGACCCTTGGTCACATTTGAAGATGGACAGAGACTGTTAAAGCAGTGGAGGTGAGAAAGTCAAGAAGTTTATCACGATATATTATGGTATATTGTGCTGCACAATGATAATAGCATGTTTTTTTACAACAGTAAATCACCGTCATTGAGAATTATTGTGATCTATCATTATACTATGACATCCCTAACTAGGAGCTATATTTAGGTCCTAATAATCAAACCCTTTCTCTGTGAACAGTGAGGTTACTGAAGACTGATGTGCTTTTCCTTGTTTCCCCTAAGATATCTTTTCATCTTGATAACTGTATGAACCTAGAAAAAAGATGGGAACACCTACTCACTGCCAAATGCATAAAAAAATGTACTCAGTAATCACTGGTCGCATCTTGGTCCCCGACGTTTCATAGCCTGCACCACTTATTCTTGTGGGGAAGGGGAATCCTTTTCATTCCTTTATGACCTTGTTGATATCTGCAATCCTCTCATTGTCATTATTCATATATTCATTTTTTCTAGCCCTTTTCTGAGACCATTTCCTCACTGTAGTGCAAGGTTTATTTCAGACGGCATCCTGCAGCTGCCATCTCTCTCTGCAGGAGGCCATCTGCAATAAACTATCTATTCCAGTAAGAACACAGGCACTGAAAATGGTTAGAAAACTGAATATATGAATAATGACCACAAGGGGCTTGTAGATATGAATTAGGTCTTAATTAAATAAGGACCACCCCTTCAAGAATAAGTGGTGCGGGCAGTGGAACAGCAGGGGCTAAGTATTTATTCAGTTTTTGTTAAACCAGGTAAGCATACTAGGCAGTCAATGTCTGTTTTCAGGTACAACTTGGGAGATTACATAAAAGATTCCATACAAGGTGATACATACAGTAGAATACATTGTAATACAATAGGTAGTGTGGTGGGGGGACATGAAACTTGGCGCTGCATCATGGAAGGGGAATATATGCAAGGCAATGCGATTAATCAGATTCATCAATACGGTAACTAGCATATAAAATATGCAAAGAGTTGTGCAACGTAGAATACCGTAGTAATTTTTTGTAGTACAATAAACAATGAAAGGAAGAAATTATTAATTAAACATCATGTCACAGGAAGTGAAACTTTAGGAACCATATCTATCTACGTGAAACTAGACAAAGGATGTATAAGTACCATGATAATACAGTAACACTGAATATACATAAACATACATGAGTGCAATACAGAGATTGTTCAGGTTCAGCAGCTAGAGCAGCCTGCCAAGCTAAGGAGATATTTATGGTACCTAAGATGAAAATGTAGGCACTGATGGGTAGAGACGAATTTCAGGTGGTATGGCGTTCCATAGCTTAAGGGCTGCATAAACACTGGACGATACACCAGTGCATGTTCTAACCTTAGGGTCAACCAGTAAGGCACTGTCACCTGACCTCCATGGGTAGACACTGTTCACTGGTTTGAGAAATGTGGCAAGGATGGGGCAGTCCACTATGCAAAACGCTAAAGATCACACCCCAAAACCATGACCCCATAGGAAGGTTGATGGAAGCCAACCTAGCCTGTCATGAAGAGAGCAGGGGTAAGTAAGCCAGTGAGATGCCAATGGAAAATGACAAAAAAATTGTTGTAAGTAACATCCTATTTAAGGAGAGCAGATTTAGATGCAGTTGAGAACACAGTGACACCATAAAGAGACTTGGACAGGAGCATCCCATGAGAGATGTCATGGTGAGCTAGTGGAGTTAAGTTATGGCCCACTATATAGGAGATGCCCAGCATGGCGTTCACTTGACTTGCAGACACCCATGACATAAGATGGGTAATTTAGTGAGTGGTCAAGTGTGACTCCAAGGTATGTGAAGGAGACTGAGGAGCTGCCCTCCTCCGAATTCACTTCAGTAGAAAGCATTCCTGCCCTGGTGGTCACCAGGGCTCCGAGTAGCTGCCCTTCCCCGAATTCACTTCAGCAGAAAGCATTCCTGCCCTGGTGGTCGTGAGGGCCCCGAGGAGCTGCTCTCCCCCGAATTCACTTCAGCAGAAAGGTACGATGGCTCGGCTTACTGGGACGGCGCTATGTGCCATGGATGGCTCGCTGTGTTCGCGGAAGCATTTTTGGCGCCAAACTTTATTTTCAATTCAGGACTTCCACCTCAGCCTAAATATATCTTCCTTGTATTAATTAATTGTCACCATAGGTCTGCAGATAGTTTTTATCCCAACAATATTTTACATTTTTAACTGTTTTTCTGGCTGAGATCAGCTTACCTTAAGGGATTCTGCATTGTAATACTGTTTTAACAAAGGGCCTTAAGGGATGCACATTTTAAAATGCTACCTAAAGGGTTAAGAACTGCATAGCACACAGTTAGCCTTAAGTATTTATAGCCAGTATAAACTGTTTGTAACTTGCTGTGGCGCATTTCGGCTGGGAATCCACCGTTTAATGTTAAACCCAACAGCCAAGGTAGATCTTGCCTATTGCTCCTATTTTAAATTAATTTGTCCTCTGCTGTGCTGCCATTTGTGTAAGCCCCCACCCTCCGAGCACAAACCCCCTTGTTTGCTCAGCCCCCCTTCCCTTACCTGCTATAACCTGCTTCTCTTCTCTCTCCTCAGCATTCCTGCCCTGGTGGTCACGAGGGCCCGAGGAGTTGCCCTCTCCGAATTCACTTCAGCAGAAAGGTACGACGGCTCGGCTTACTGGGATGGCGTTGTGTGCCGTGGATGGATCGCTGTGCTCACAGAGGCATTTTTGGTGCCAAGCTTTATTTTCAATTCAGGACTTCCACCTCAGCCTAAATCTATTTGCCTTGTATTAATTAATTGTTGCCATAGGTCTGCAGATAGTTTTTATCCCAACAATACTTTACATTTTTAACTGTTTTTCTGGCCGAGTTCAGGTTACCCTAAGGGATTCTGCATTGTAATACTGTTTTAACAAAGGGCCTTAAGGGATCTGCATTTTAAAATTCTACCTAAAGGGTTAAGAAATGCATAGCACACAGTTTGCCTTAAGTATTAACAGCCTGTATAAACTGTTTGTACCTTGCTGTGGTGCATTTTGACTGGGAATCCACCGTTTAATGTTAAACCCAAGAGCCAAGGTAGAGCCTGCCTGTTGCTCCTATTTTAAATTCATTCTTCCTCTGCTGTGCTGCCATTTGTGTTAGCCCCCCGCCCCCTGAGCACAACCCCACCTTCCCTTGCCTGCTATAACCTGCTCCTCTTCTCTCTCCCCTCAGCATTCCTGCCCTGGTGGTCGTGAGGGCCCCAAGGAGCTGCCCTCCCCCGAATTCACTTCAGCAGAAATGTACGATGGCTTGGCTTACTGGGATGGTGTTGTGTGTCGTGGACAGCTTGCTGTGCTCAAGGAAGCATTTTTGGCGCCAAACTTTATTTTCAGTTCAGGACTTCTACCTCAGCCTAAATCTATTTGCCTTGTATTAATTAATTGTTGCCATAGGTTTGCAGATAGTTTTTATCCCAACAATATTTTACATTTTTAACTGTTTTTCTGGCTGAATTCAGCTTACCTTAAGGGATTCTGCATTGTAATACTGTTTTAACAAAGGGTCTTGAGGGATGCACATTTTAAATTCTACCTAAAGGGTTAAGAACTGCATAGCACACAGTTAGCCTTAAGTATTTATAGCCAGTATAAATTGTTTGTACCTTGCTGTGGTAGCATTTTAGGCTAGGAATCCACCGTTTAATGTTAAACCCAACAGCCAGGTTACATCCTGCCTATTGCTTCCTATTTTAAATTAATTAGTCCTCTGCTGTGCTGCTATTTGTTTTAGCCCCCGAGCACAAATCCCCCTTGTTTGCTCAGCCCCCCCTTCCCTTACCTGCTTCTCTTCTCTTTCCTCAGCATTCCTGCACTGGTGGTTGGAGGGCCCTGAGGAGCTGCCCTCCCCCGAATTCACTTCAGCAGAAAGGTACAACGGCGTGGCTTACTGGGATGGCATTGTTTGCCATGGACAGCTCGCTGTGCACATGGAAGCCCAGCCGACGCCCACCACCACCTTGGTGAACCACTTTATAAAGCGTGGACCATGTGCGTAAATTACCCTAACAGTCGATTCTCCCATTAGCAAGCTATCTCTTTCCCCCGCTAGAGGTCACCACCACGTAATCCCTATTAGCTGTTTTTCTCCCTTAAATTTCGCCATGCTACCTCTTCTTATCACACTACTAGTTTCACTAATACCTGTTGCCTCACTCTCTCCTTCCCTCCATTTACCCATCAATGGAGACAGACAAATTGGTGCCCCACGTTGAGGCAGTGGGGACAGCAGCACTGACTACCCTACACTCTGTAACACACCCCCTGTCACTACCCTGCACCTGGTGGATAAGCCACTCAATACCACCACCCTCCTTTCAGATTGGGCTCTTAGCCCTGAACTCAACCATTCGTAGTCTACCTTCAATTGAGATCCTGCCTTTGTCCACTTCACATAAGCCCCAGAGCTCCATCTCTTTAGCAAAAACTCTTGGTAACCTTGCTACTTTTACTTGTTGGGGACATTGAATCTAATCCAGGGCCAACCAATACCCCACTGGTACGCCCCCGGGGGCTCAGACTAATGCACCTAAATATCTGTAGCCTTCTGCACAAAATAACTTCACTGCAGCAAATTGTCTCTTCCCTAAGGCCTGACATTCTAATTATTTCTGAAACATGGCTCAAGCCCCACAACAATGACCCTGAATTCTCCATCCCTGGCTACTCTGTTATCCGTCATGACTCCCCAGGTAGAAAAAGGGCAGTAGCAATGCACATCTCGCCCTCCCTCCAGTACACCCTAGTCAGTATACCTACAACACCGCAGTCAATTGATGTCGCGATGATTAAACACCCTCCCCACTCCACCCCATCTTCATAGCGGATTTTTACTGCCCCCGACTCCTCCTCGCAAACCATCCTGGACCTTTTGGCACCCTGAAATCCTTCGCCACAGGGGCGAGATTCATATACTGGGGATTTCAATGTGAACTGGCTTGCTAGAGGCATCACAAAGCTTCAGAATCAGGTAGCCGCCCTTAACATGTCACAGCTGATCTCTGAACCCACAAGGCTAAACCTTAAATCGTTGAACCACTCCCTCCTTGACTGGTCCCTTTCCTCTCACCAGCACCATATTATAGCCTCGGGCATCTTGCCTGACTCACTCAGTGACCACCACATGATCTACTCTGTCAGTAAAATCTTCAGGCCTAAAGCACCCCCCCCCGCCCGAACTATTCTCACATGATCATACAAATCCCTGGACCTAGCTTCTCTCCTAACAGACCTAACAACCACAGACTGGTCCTTTATTCCCACGGCAACTTCTATCGATGCAGCTTGGGACTATTTCAAGCTTAGATTCTAAGCTGCATGGGATCGGCATGCTCCACTCAGATGTACACGGGTGAGGGGCGCTCACTTGCCCTGGATCTCCTCCGACATCCTGTCTCTTACTAAAGCCAGAGACCAGGCATGGAAGTCATTCAAAGCCTCCTGTTCCCCAGTTCACCAAAATACATACCACACCTTATGAAACATCTGCACTACACAAATCAGGCTAGCTAAAGCAAACTACTTCAAAGCCTTCTTCCAGGCTAACCTAAATTGCCCATCAAAATTCTGAAGGTGGTTAAATCCCTTTTTACCCCACCCTCCCAACCTGGCACTAAATATAGGCGGGTCTGTCATAACTGACACGCATGCAGTTGCCTCTGAATTCAATTCCTCATTTACTATCTGCACCTCAACACTGTCTTCCACTCTCCCCCTTCCAGCCCAACCCCCCCAATTTGGCCTCCCTGCCCAGCCTCCTCCTCCTACTGCTCCTCTTTCTCCTTTCAGCAGGTCACCTCACAGACATCTGTCATGCCTTGCTCTCCCTAAACCCAAAACAAAGGCAAATGCCCCTCTGGCTGGACTCTAAGATGCTCCACCTCCTGGCCGACCTTCTAAACCTCTCATTCTCCTTAGCATCCATCCCTAAGGACTGGAAGCATGCAACAGTAATCCCGCTCCATAAGGGTGGTGATACCTCAGTCCCTGGTAACTACCAACCTATTTCCCTCCTACCCATGATGGCTAAGCTACAGGAGCATATAGTCCTCTCTCAACTCTCCTCCTTTCTTAACTCCTCCTCCTTCTTTTCACCCTACCAGTCTGGTTTCAGGATATTTCACTCCACCACCACCACCTCACTCCTCAGGCTCACAGACACCACCCTCGATGGCATGGACAAGGGCCTTATCACTGCAGCCATTTTTGTCAACCTGGCAAAGGTATTTGATATGGCCTCCCATGCCCTCCTACTTGATAAGCTCTCCCAGGCTGGGCTCTCTACCTTGGTCACCAGCTGGTTCCGCTCCTACCTGGTTGGCCGTTCCCAGGCAGTTGGAATTGGAAGTTCCATCTCACCACCCCTCCCAGTAACCTCAGGGGTCCCTCAAGGCTCTGTCCTTGGACCGCTCCTATTCCCCATATTCCTAAATGATCTGCCGTCCGCCTGCCCTCACACATCCATTCATATGTATGCAGACGATACGGTCTTGTATACATCTGGCCCATCATCAGCTGATGTTGTGACCAGACTACAGCAGGACTTCAATGATGTTCAGCTCTGGTTCCATGCAAACCAGCTTTTTCTCAATGCCAAGAAGACAGTCTCCATAACCTTCGGCACAAGGCAGAGACTCTCTAGGCTCCCTGCTACCCCTTCCTTCCACACCCTGGACGGGACTATTCTGGAGGTCTGCACCTCCTTCAGATATCTCGGGGTATGGCTCGACCAGCACCTTGACTTTTCTGCACATGTCCATGCCATCCACAAAAAGCTCCAGCCTAAAATGGGTGCCCTCTATCGGAGTCGTGGTTGCATCCCGCCACCAGCTCACCATGCACTCATACAGAAAATGATTCTCCCTACATTTGACTATGGAGACGTTGTCTACAGTGCCGCTCCCAAGTCCATCCTAGCCAGACTGGACCCTTTCTTCCACTCTTTCTGGTGCTTCACACTGGATAGATCCCCCCTCCACTCACCACTGTGTGCTCTACCGGTCTCTCACCTTTCCCTCACTCCATGACCGCTGATTGACCCACTGCACCAAGCTCACTGCCAAATACTGGTCCCAGTACTCGCTCTCTATCTCTCTATCTCTCCTCTGTGATAGCTGTCCCTACCCCTCCTGTGCACTCCCTTAAGAACTCAGACACACGCACCTTGGTCATTCTGCGGGTGTCCTCCTCTAGTGGTCAAGCATCCTTCAGATACCTGATGCCCAAACTATGGAACTCCCTCCCTTCTGTCATCCGGCATATGGCCCAGGCTACGCACTTTAGCTCTCTCCTCAATTCGCATTTCATGTCGCCATGTGCCTGTGGGTAATCTGTGACTAAAATAAACAAAAGGTGTACAGGAAGTCTACTATAGGGCATATTGTCTCCCATGCAGTGTTTTTTTTTACCCTACCGCATGGTCGCATTGCCTGCTGTTTTTTTGCTGCTCCTGTATGTCATGCACTTCTCTTCATTCTACTGGATGCTCTTTGATGGTGTTAAACTGCTCTGTATATACTGCTTTCTGTATAACTTGCATATGCTGATTAACTCATGTACAACATTACCCTATGTTTATTGCCAAGTATTGTTTGTTCTATCGTCCATGTATGTACTGTTATCTCCGCCCCTCCTTCCCCCAGGACTCACCTGGAATCGAGCACTAGAGCTCAGTGTGTCTTCCTGGTAAAATTTTAAAGAAATAAATAAGGTACTGTCACAGTAAGCTATAGCTAGAGGGTACAGGTGTATTCTTAAATTGGGGGATGTACCAAACAGCGTAGACTGCATTTTAGTCATGTTCAGAATCAGTTTGTTTGCAGACAACCAAACGTTCACAGACTGTAGGTCAGACATTAAGTATTGGTTTAGTCAATCAATACTTTTGGAGCAGGTATCAAGGACCAAATTGTCAGCACAGAGAATGACAAAGCAGTGGGACAGACTTTGGTTTATGAAGTTTATGAGCAGAGCAAACAGAAGAGAACCTAGAATAGAACCTTGGGGAACACCCACCAGAGTCAGAGCAGGGTCAGAGAAGAAGGCCCCATGCTTAACTCTCTGGGATCTGTTTGCCAGATGGCTACAAAACCAGAGGAGAGCAGTTGGCAAGATTCTCAGGTTAGAGAGTATGCCACTGACTAGGGCATGATTAATTAGATCAAAAGTCTTCATGAGGCTGATAAAGATAGCACCAGTGAAGCTACCAGTGTCCATCACTGAGGCAATACTGTGGTTAGGGTGAGGAGGACAGTGGTAGTGCTATGACCTTTTTGAAAGTCATGCTGTGCTGAGGATAGAAGGTCACAGGTAGTGAGGTAATTTGTGAGTTGTGAGGCCACCATCTTTTCAAGTATTTTGTTCAGAGCGGGCTGGGGGGGTGGCAATGGGTCTACAATATTTTAGTAGTTTGGGGTCCGTTTTAATAAAACCAGAAAAAACATGAGAGGGTTTTCACAAGTCAGGCATTACACCATTCATGAGGGATAAGTTGATTAATTTAGCAGCAGAGGAGGCTATCTCCTTGGCAGCAATCTGAAGGAGTCTGA
Source organism: Neoceratodus forsteri (assembly GCA_016271365.2). Classification (NCBI taxonomy): domain Eukaryota; kingdom Metazoa; phylum Chordata; order Ceratodontiformes; family Ceratodontidae; genus Neoceratodus; species Neoceratodus forsteri. The sequence goes on along the minus strand of CM057459.1, from coordinate 160,028,561 downwards.
GCTTAATAGGAGGAGAGGTCTGAGAAATAACGGTTGAAAGCATTGGCTGTGGTGGTGCTATTATTGCAGTTTACACCATTCAAAACCACGCCAGAGGAGGAATGATCCCCTAATTGACCTAACTTCTTCCTCTTTTTTTTTTTGAAACTCAAGTTTATTCAAGAAAGAGAAAATACACAATACACCCGACTGGCAGGCATAACAATAAATAACAGTGAGCAAAGCCCGAGTTCTAGGACGTACTATAAAGCAAATTCTAAGGCCATGACATACCAGATGCTAAATAACATTGCTCAGGCATATACACCTTTTAGTCGTTAGTGAATTGTGATCCCAGACAAATATCCCATGCAAAAGATAAACACAGTTTCTCAATATCAACTATACCTATAACTTTTAACAAGTAAACTGTTACTTGTCCACTGCTCATAATACCCCAGTGACTTGGAGGGTGTCTTGTTAATGGATTCATTAATTGAATCAGACAGGAGGGTGAAAGGGGAAAAAAATAAATAAAAGAACACAGGTTACTCAAATACCAATATGATTACCATGACTATGTCCTATGGTTGAGCTTTTCCAGGAGGGAAAGGGAGAGTGGGTTTAAGCTAAAAGAAAACTAAGGGGTCTGAGGGACCTCCCCTTTCTGTTGAGCACCAGGTGCCCCCCCGATCTGCCGTGCAGGCAATCCGTGGGCTCCAAATTGCTCTGCAGGCCTCCTCCCCAAGGTGCAGCCCTGCTGTTATGGTTTCCATATCCAGTATATCATTGACCCTGTTCACCCATTCCCTGAATGCTGGGGGTTATTTTCTAAGCCAGTGGGTCATTATACATTTTAAAGTGGCTGCAGCAAGGGCCAGGGCTAGTTTCCTCTTGCATGGGGGAGATAGACCAGCATTGGGAACCCAGCATCCAGTCTGTAAAGTGAGGTGGGCTGTCCACTGAAAGAATCTGCTGGGTGGCCGTGCGCACCTCCGACCAAAATTGGGCCAGTTCTGGGCAGTCCCACAGTATGTGGTGATGTGTCCCAACCACACCATAGTCTCTCCAGCAGTTCTCAGAGTAGCTGACGTTAAAGAGTTTAGTCACCATCGGGGTCCTGAAAAAACAAACTAGGATCCTCCAGTAAAATTTTTGCCATGTTGGGAGAAGGCTACTCTCCAACCCATCTTTAGCCAGTCTCCCCGAGAGATATTTGGCAAGAGGCCTCCCCCTCCCAGACAGTTCTAATATGTCTCAGCGGTTCTGATTCCTGTGGTCTTAAAAGGCTATATAAATAAGAGATATGTTTCATCTTAACTTCAGAGGTGGTTACTTTGTGGATGAAATCCTCCCATAAGTTCAAGGGATGAAACAAGGAGGTCTCATGACCAGACTCTTTAATGAAATTATGTACTTGAAGGTACCCGTAAAAGTCCTTGTCCTCCAACTGAAATTTAAGCTTTGCTTTTTGGAATGAGATGCAGCCACCCCCTCCTAAAAGTTGTGAGAAATGGGTTAGGCCCCTGGAATCCCACATCTAACCTGTAGGGGGGAGAGAAGGAAAATGATGGCAGATAAGAGATAGTGGGCCAAGAGTTTCCGTCGAGTTTAGAGTGTGCCTGACCCACCGAAGGGCCAAGAGGATCTCTTGGGTCCACAGGTTTCTTGTTAGGGAAGAAATAGGGTATTTTACCTCTGTCAGTGCCAATGAAAATAAAGATGGACCCATGCAGTCTTCCTCCTGGATCAGGTACCATCCTGCTGCCACCCGTCTAGTGGGCCATGTACAGACCACCTGCATTTGGCAAGCATAGTAATATTTGTGCAGGTCAGGCATTGCCAGTCCCCCCAACTCCCTTGGAAGTTGAAGAACCTCCCGAGAGATGCAAGGATGATGCTTCCCCCCAGAGAAATCTCTCAACTCCAACAGTTACCTTACGCCAGAGCATGAGGGGAATGGGGAGACTGCCAAATAAGAATAAAAAATTAGGAAGTATGTTCATTTTAATGGAATCTATCCTGCCAGCTGTGGTTAATGGTAAGAGGGACCATCTGGACAAATCCTGCTGCATCCCCTCCCAGGCTTGGTTGCAACTGATATCAAAGAGTTTACCTTTGTCTATGTTTATCTGAACCCTGAGGTACTGTATTTGGTTATGTCTGACCCAGATGAATGGAAATGTCACATTAAAGCTTTGAGGGTAGGGCCCACTCAGCCAGAGGGCTTCTGATTTTTCATAATTCAACTTATAGCCCGACAGGGTACCAAAGTTCTCAAGAAGGGGTAACAGTCGAGGGGCTGAGGTTTCAGGAGTACTTAAGAAGAAAATCGAGTCATCAGCATAGAGGGCAATTTTGTGCTCCTTACCCCCCGCCATCAGCCCTATGATACGTGGATCCTGACGGACCGCCATGGCCAGGGGCTCCAGGCAGATCGCAAACAGCAGGGGAGACAATGGGCAGCCCTGACAGTTGCCTCTGGTCAGTGGAAACCTATCTGAACAGACCCCATTAACTCTGACCTGTGCCTGGGGGAGGGTATAAAGATTTGAGGTTATCTCTAAGAATTTTTATCCGAATTTGATCTAACATCTTTCTGATGTACTTCTAGAAAAGTCTGGGGTTTTGGGAAGTCGAATTAGATAGCAGCTTGCAGTGAGAGCTTTTATTATTTCTTATAGCACTTTTGGCAGAGATTATGTGGAGTTTTACAGGCAGATATGTCAGTTAGGGAGGAGAAGGCCTTAAACTGATTCCATTTTTTGTCATGTTCAATGATTTTGGTTAGTAGTGGGGGGGGGGGTCCAACCATTTGGAGAAAGGGGCATACCCCCTTCTCCTAGTGAATGGGGAAAATCTGTCCTATATTTCACTGAACGCTGAGGTAAAGAAGGTTGTTGCTAGATTTACATCAGAAGCCTCGTACAGCTAGGACCAATCTGTGTTTGAGACTGTAAGCCTGAAAAGCTCAGGATTCAGATTACAGAATTTCCTGAACTGTATAACTCCAGAAGGGTCTTTTGTCAGCTTGGCACGCCATATGCAAAAAACAGGCAAGTGATTACTGATGGCATCTGACAGAACACCCAAGCCTATAAGGGTCTGTGTGCTACCATTGTTAGAGCACCTAGTGGTCTCTGAGATGATCTGTGCAAGACCGAATGCACTAAGGGCTTGCAACACTGTTTTATTACAGTCATCAAACCAATTTATATTGAAGTCACCAAATGCCATGAACTCATTATTCTTGACCAACAAACCAATAGTCTTGGTCAGGGAGGAGAGCAGGTTCAAATTTCCAGCTGGAGGGATATCAGTACAGAAAAGGTGCAGCTTATTTATGTCGCTGAGTGTGAGCACACCATAGCAACATTCAGCGGGGGATTCAAGAGAGAGAGAGAGTGATTAGGTTATCAGGACCAAGGCGACTGCACTGGATAAGACTATATCCTGGAAGTACACACAGGTTATCAGGAATAGTAGGTTTTAACCATACAAACAGAGGCGAGAAAGAATAAGTGCCTCAGCTGGGACCCGAACCCAGTCCACCCGGAATACCGCTCTGATTGCGCTAACCAACTGCGCCACTGAGACGACTGGAACCTGGGCCCTCCCTGAGCACATTACTCTTTCTCAAATGCACAACCCAATGGCAACACAATTATTTACTTGCACCAATCACACAGGAGTCTGGTGTGTATATTTTATGGAACACATACAAACAAGGGTGAGAAAGAATAAGTGCCTCAGCTGGGACTTGAACCCAGGCTGCCCAGAATACCATTCCGATTGCACTAACCAGCTGCACCACTGAGGCAACTGGAACCTGGGCCGTCCCTGAGCACATTACTCTTTCTCAAATGCACAACCCAATGGCAACACAATTTACTTGCAACAATCACACAGGAGTGTGGTGTGCATATTTAATGGAATACATACAGAGGTAAGAAAGAATAAGTGAGAAAGAATAAGTGCCTCAGCTGGGACAATAATTGAGAAACAGTAATGTGCTCAGGGATGGCCCAGGTTCCAGTTGCCTCAGTGGCTCAGCTGGTTAGCGCAGTCGGAATGGTATTCCCGGCGGCCTGGGTTCAAGTCCCAGCTGAGGCACTTATTCTTTCTCACCTCTGTATGTGTTTCATAAAATATGCAAACCCAACTCCTGTGTGATAGGTGCTAACCATGTTTTTGATCTCCCCAAGACATCTGGCTGGCAGTGGATGATCCACAAGGTCAGCTCATCTATTTTGGAGACTAAGCTTCTTGTATTAAGGTGAACAATTTTTAGGCCCTTGACATTATGCCACGGTGTGGGATGGAAAGAAGAAGGCATAGCAGGGGTGGGAAGGCATAGCAGGGGTGGGACCTGGATTAAGCTCAACATCACCAGCTGATAGGAGGTAGGTGAGAACTAGGTATATGAGGGGATTGTACTTCAGGTACAGGTTAGTGTAAGTACAACTCCAATGCCGCCTCCTAAGAAAGTAAGCCATCTTTATTATACAGTGGGGTGGCAGTAGGAGCCGGGCTAGTGTGGTAGGTTTGTAGTGGGTTAAATAGTTGGACATGGCAAAATCTGCTGAGACCAGGGACTCAGCATTATATGTTGCTAGAATGGGGACTGAGTCCTAGATATAAAGGGCACCACATAGCAGAATAGCAAGCAAAACATTCCATACCAGTAGCCCCATACTGAGTTAAACAGAAGCAACGACACCTAAGAGAACAAAGAAACAGCCACCCAGCTGAGGAAATCCAGATCGTGGCTCAAAAGGAACTTACACAGCAGTTACTTAGCTAGGGAGTGTCTATCAATATAATATAGCTAGAGTGATTCAGCCTCATGAGAAACAACAGTATAGCTAGAGACCCGCGTTTTCTTAAATAAGAAATAGCAAGAAATAACAAGAAATTAAGGTATAAAAAGAAATAACAAGAAACTCAAGGTATAACAAGAAGCTCAAGGTATAACAAGAAATAGCAAGAAATTCAGCATATGAAAGGAATGAAATGAAACAAACACATGAATAAAGTGACAAAAACTGCTTTTTGGTGTCAAAATCTAAATAAATGCTTGCAGCAGTTGCTGTTTAGGCTCCGCTGTTACCACAAAGATGGTCCACAAGGAAGCAACAGTGGAACTGTTTCAGTCACAAAACCTTGCAAGACCATAGCATAACGCTGCGTAATACAATGTAGTATACTAGGAATGTGATTTCTAGTGTGTATAAGGTCATTTTAAGGCAGTTTATGAATGTAAATGTGATAACAAGAAACAAAACTAAATTTGCAATGAATAAAAAGAAATAAGATATTTCAGAGAAATAAAAAGAAAAATTATAAAAAATAAAAAGAATTCCATGGGTCTCTAAGTATAGCTAACACTCAGATATGGAGTATAGTGGAATACTGTTGCAAGGAGTGGCAAATAATGTCACAGTCTAAAGAGCAATACTCACATAAGTAAGATCGAGGAGTTGACCAGTGATTATGAAAAAAAAAGTTTTGCATGTTTGGCAGTGAGTGGGTGTTCCCATTTAATCTAGATTTGTGCATACAGTATTTACTAAATAGTCACTAGAGACTTGTTCCTTCTGTGTTAAGGAGTTTCTCTTTCTCCCCTATTAGAGATCTGGTCAGCCTGGACGTTTTGTTATCTTGATAGTTGTACCTTATTAACCCCTGTATTTGCCGTTCCCCTTTTACTTACTTATGTGACCTACTCTAGTTAATTATTGGTCTCATCCTGCACCATTTTCCTGTACATGTTTTCCATTCTATTTATGCTCAGCAAATTTAGTTACTGTATGATATCTCTTCTCTCTCTCGCGTACACACATAGACACACAGACACATGTGCACACACACAACCACGTCACACCAGAAAATGAACCTCGTCCCTCTGTGCTTTTCCAGGTCAGTGATAAAGTCAAATTGAGACTGGCACCTACTGCAGGTACATTTTGCTAAACATTGCTCCCAGATAAAATTTATTTTATTTTTAATTTTTATTTAGTTTTTGTTGACCGGGTAAGTGCACTAGACAAATCCTGCCTATTTTCAGGCATGACCAGGCGGAGGGGGATACAGATAAATGCGAACTGACCTTGAACCAGATTAAGCTGTTGGTGGTATTTTTAGTGAATGAGAGAAATTTGGCCAGGACACCGGGGAAATTCCCCATCTCTTTTCGAGAAGTGCCATGGGATCTTTAACATCCACCTGAACCAATCCAGGTAGATGGGACCTCAGTTTAACATCTCATCCAAAAGACGGCACCTCAGAAGTGCAGCACTGGGATATTGACCCAAGTGCCAGATGTGGGAACTGAACCCACAGCCCTCTGATCTCCCGGCCTCAGAGGCGAGTGTGCTACCTACTGAGCCACTGACACTGAGCTACAGACTGTGGACCAAAAAGGACTTCCAGTAAAAAAAAATCTTCACTTCTTCCTTTATCATCAGCACCGCAAATATTTCTGAAATGCTGTGAAGATATTAGAAAGCTAGAACATGAAGGAAATAACAGAGTTTATTTTAATTTGAGTAAAAAGGAACAACTAGCTCTAGAGGGTTTGGGCAGCAATGCAGCAATAACAATCACGTCTGCTGACAAGGGGGAGGACAGTTACTCAAGATAGTACTAGATATGAAAATGAAGTACTTAATTGATAGCGTTTATTATGAGAAGTTGAGATCTGACAAAACAAATGATTTTAAGCTTGTCATTGATGCTTAACTTTGGCACAGAAATAAATCTGGTTACTGTCTCAGGTTCTTCATTTTTTGACTGTCAAACATCCCGTAAGAGCAGCATTCTACTGTTTACCAAAAGTCCATAAGGATTTAATAAACCCACATGGTAGACCAATAGTCTCTGGGATAGACTCCCTAACTGAACCTTTAGCGAAATTTGTTGATTTCCACATTGCTGATCTTGTGAAAGAACTGCTATCATACATAAAGGACACTGGGAAAATTCTCTGTTTTGGAGGATATGACTAGAATAGGAAAGTCGGTTAGTGACGCTAGATGTTGCCTCACTTTACTCTTAACATTTCTCATGTTGATGGTTTACAGGCTATGGAGTTTTTTGGGGGGTCAGCACCCCATCTTGGAACCCCCAATGAAGTATTACTACAGCTATCTAAACTTGTATTAGAATTTAATACTTTCTGTTACAAAAATGATTTTTACTTACAGAAAAAGGGCACTGCGATGGGTGCGTGTTTAGCACCCAGTTATGCAACTCTTTACATGGGGAAGTGGGAATAAGACGTCATACGAAATAAAGAGATAAATAAAGAGATTAATCCGTTTCTCCATAATACTGACCTATGGAGAAGGTTCATTGATGTTGCCATAATGATCTGGAGAGGCACAGAAGAGGAACCTTTTGAATTTGTACAGTTTTTAGATAGTAGTAACCTCAACCTGAGGTTCAGTGTAAGTTTTAGTAAAACACAGATTAACTTCTTGGACCTTATAATACAAAAAGGATGGAGTGGGTGGGATTAGTACTGACCTGTACAGAAAACCCACTGACAGGAATACACTTCTACTAGCCAGCAGTAGCCACCCAAAACATGTTATTTCAGCAATACCAAAGGGGCAATTTATAAGAACCAAAAGAAATTGCAGTACTGAGAGTAACTATAAAGTGAGAGCAGAGGAAATGGAACGTAGATTTAGGGACAGGGGTTCTAGAAGGAAAGTTGTTTCAAAGGCAAGTAGTGCAGTAGATACAAAACCAAGAAATGAGCTCTTACAGCGGAAAATTAGAACTAATGATTATGACCCACCCCACTCAGATAGCTTTTGTTTCTACATAAAATCCCTTTGATTTTCTTCATTTAATTTATTAATCGGTTAACCGGGTAAGTACACTGGTCCCAGGGACTGTTTTCAGGCATGACCCAGCCCATGCAGATGGCACATACAACAACTGACGAAGGTGAGAAATACATGAGCAGTTAAAGCATACAGGTACATAAGGTTCAGTAACAACATACACAAATGAAAATACCAAATTAAACAACCTGTAAGTCATTATACATACACAAGCAATCAATGCAAACATAAGCAATATCAGCACACCATAGAAAAGTAAAACAATATACAAGGTTCAGCCATATCACACACACAAATAAAAATACAGATTAAACAACATATGAGTCAATAATTTGTAAGTCAGGCAATATAGGTCAGGGTAACAACATAAAAGTCAATGCAAAAGAGATAGAAAGAACATCATATGAGTGCAGGTAAGGGAAAATACAGTCCAGCCATCACAGTAGATTGCATCGGTCTGAAACATACTGGCACATAGCTAAAAAAATCCAGGTCTAAAATACTTAGAATTAGATGGTCCAAAAATGGTTTATCATAGAGGGAAAAACATAAAGGACGCTAGTGTACATACAGTCCAACCTCTAGAGGAAAACCCCAAAATGTAGCTACTGAAAAGATGGTTGCTATAGGTGCAGTAAAGTACAGTTATGTAAGAACTTACTGTAACAGTAGATCTTCGAGAGAGGCTCTTGCAGTAGGTATTCACATATAGGACTAAGCCGCCAGGTGTCAGGACCCCATAGAGACATTTCTAGCTAGCAGTCTCTGGCAGGGGACCGCCCCCACATCAGGTGACCGGCGTCAGCTGACGTCAGTATAAATGGATGGTCCCACGCGTTCGCCTTCCAGTTCTTTCCCGCCAGAGGCCAGAAGAGGCATGACAAGAAAGAAGAGGATATGCCCCCGTAGAAGAAAAAGAAGAAACTCAGGGGACGGAGGGAGGGAGGGAAGGCAATACCTACTGCAAGAGCCTCTCTCGAAGATCTACTGTTACGGCAAGTTCTTACATAACTGTACTATCTTACTTCAAGAGGGCTCTTGCAGTAGGTATTCACATATAGGACTGAGTCCCAAGCAGTCTGGAACAAAACAGAATACGGGAGGAGTCGTCGTCATCCACAAATTACAAAAAAGGGCTGAGCAGAGATCAAGAAAGGAGTCCCTGCAGAACAGCCAACCCGAAGCCTGCTCTGCAGCGAGAGGCAATGTCCAAACTGTAATGTTTCATGAAGGTTTGGATGGAAGTCCAAGTTACGGCTGCACAGATTTCTGCCATTGACACATTCCTGAAACAAGCAGCAGAGGCAGCTACCCCTCTAGAGAGTGACCTCTGACTTGACCCGGCAGGGTTTTGTGATACTTGTAACAGAAAGTGATGCAATTTGCTAACCACTTAGAAAGGCATTGCTTGGAAACAGCATTGACTTCTCTTTTGTGAGCGAAAGAAACAAACAGCTGATCCATTTTTCTGAGATCCTTAGTCCTATTCATGCAGTATCTCAGGATTCTGTGTACATCCAGCATATGCAGGAGGTACTCTCCATGATTGGAGTGCCCTGTGAAAAAGGTCGGGAGCTCGATGGATTGATTCAGCGTAGATTCAGTCAGCACCTTTGGAAGAAACTTAAGGTTAGTGCACAGGGCCACCCGTTCCTTGTGAAAGATCAAGTACAGGATCTTACACATCAGGGCCTGAAGCTCAGAAATCCTCTGAGCAGAGGTGATGGCCACAAGAAAAAGTGTCTTCCAAGAGAGGAATTTCAATTTTGCATCTGCTGCTGGTTTAAAAGGGGGCAGTGTGAGCTTTTCTAGAATATAGATCAAGTTCCAAGGAGGGGCAGGATTGCGGATAGGGGGTCTGAAATGGAGAACCCCTTTAAGGAAGGTCTTAGAGACTTCCAGTTGAGCGAAAGTCCTGTCCCCAAGGGGAATGTAGTAGGCCAAATCAGCTGCCATATATACCTTCAAAGAGGAGTAGCTAAGGCTCAGATCATATCAATGCCTCAGGTAATCCAGGACTTTATTAGCCGGGCAGTAGAAAGGTTCTAACTCCTTAGAACCAGCCCAAATGGAGACTCGCTTCCACTTCATAGCATATGTGGACCTGGTGGAAGGCTTTCTGGCCTCCATCAAAATATCCACTACTAAAGGCGAGACTCCAAAGCATGCCTTGGCTATGACTGTAGGAGCCACGCATGAAGATGAAGTGATCTGAGTCCTGGATGGACCAGGGTACTCCACATACTGGTTCAGGGAGCTGAGATCTAAGATGGGTCTCCGGTCTCTGGTCTTCTTTGGTACTAGGAAGAAGTGAGAATAGTAATTTGTCCCCTGAAGGGGGGGAGGGGACGGGTTCTATTGCTGTCTTCAGAAGAAGAGAGCGAATCTCCTCTAGTACCAACAGAAAATGAAGAGGGAAGTGCGAGGACTGCGGGGAAGGTCTGCGAGGAGGTCTTTTGAAGAACTCTACTAGAGTGCCCTGCTGAGACCAGCTGAACCACCCAAGCATCTGCTTTAATCCTCTCCCAACCTGGCAGATGGTAGGAAATCTCCCCCCCCCCACTGGATCCTCTGGAACAGCCTGAGGAATTGGGAGAGGCAGGAAGTCAGGAATCAGAGGGCAGAGCAGCAGCTGGAGCTCTGGAAGCTTTCTTACTTGGGGGAAGCTTTGGCAGCTGATGTGGCTCTACGTTTTTTAGGGCGTTTGGCCTGCGTTGTTTTTTTTTTTTGGTGATTTTGGTGCTGAAAAGGATGTTTCTGCCCTTGAGAGGATTTGTACATAGTCTGGATAGACTTAAGTGCCAAACTCTTCTACTGCAATTTGGCTATGATGTTCTCAACATCACCACCAAATAGCACAGATCCCCTGAGGGGAGCATCCTGAATAGCAGTCTGCACTTCCGGGACCAAACCTGACACAAGGAGCCAGGCATGATGCGTAAACCTACGGCAAAAGCCGAGTTCCTACCTGCAGTGTCTACTGCATCGTATGTGGCACGTAACATGTGCCTACAGGCCGAATGCGTAGAAATGGACCAGGTCTCCCAGATCCTGTTTGGTCTGAGAATCTGGGAGAGAGTCTAATTTGGCTTTGACCTGACTAAGGATGGACTTCTGGTAGTCCCCCATGTGTCCAACATAGTTTAGGGCCCTCATACCCAGGGCAGAGAATGCATAGATTTTCTTCCTGTACTGGTCCAGAAGTCGATATTCCTTGTCAGAGGGGGACAAGCTAAGGTGCTTGGGGTTGGCAGACCAGTCGTAAGCAGCACTAATCACCACCAAATCCACCTTGGGGTGAAGACTGAGGAAGCCTTTATCCTCTGGAGCCTGATATAGCCTATCAGCTTTCCTAGGAAGAGGGGCTAGCGAGGAAGATAATTTCCATATAGTGGAAACAAGATCTGCATGAGGCTCAATCCAGGGTGGAATCAGTGTGGGAGTGGTTTCTGGGAGATCCAAATTGGCAGCAAGTTTTTTGCGTTGTGGATCTGGCTCCACTGATTGCCAATCACAGACAGCCTGGATTTTCCTTAGCAGCTCCAGAAAAGAAGGATCCCGCGGAGGAGACTTTGGAGAGTCCTTAGGCCTGGGGTTTTCTGGAGTGTGGGGCTCATCCCCAGGATCAGAGGGATCAAAATCAGTCTCAGAATCTGATGGCTCTGATAGTGAAGAGGAGGAATCCTCCCTGTTGGGTGGTGGATCGACCCCTCTGGGGATACCCCGGGGGTGCATGTCCTCCCTGATACAGGATCCAGATGGTTCAGTTCTGGTGTCAGATAAGGGTGGAGGAGTCTCCTGTCGCCGACATAAGGGGTCTGAAGTAGGGACCGGTAACAGCAAACAGCTCTCGACCTCCTTGGTGGTTGGATCTTAGCCTCAGCACACCAGGAGACCAAAACCTCCTTCAAGTCCACTTGAGGCTGCAGGGGAAGTGGAGGAGGACTCAGGTATGGGTAACTAGGAAACCCATGGTAAGGGTACCCATAACCCGATGGTGGGAGGCCCGGCATCGGGTATTGAGGTGCCGGGTACTGAAGCTTTGGTACTGCGGTGTCAGGTACTGTGGAGCCGGATACTGCAGTGTCAGATATTGTGGTGTCGGGTATCCTGGCACCGGGGGCTCTGATGGAGCAGAAGGTCTGGCATCGGCCCAGCAGGCGGAATGGACAGGTCAGGCGTCGGCCCAGAGGATGTAGGGCCTGGAGTAGGTGGACCCACGGGAGGGTCCAGAAGCTCCGCCAGCCCTGAACGGGTCTGTCATCAGGTAATGGGATGCTGGAGGGTGATGTCGGGTTAACCGGCATTGGGTCCGGTGTCTGAGAATCCGGCATGGGTGGGGGCACCCCCAACAGCAGCGTCCCGTGTTCTCGACCTCAGCCAGGGAAGAAGGAGCAGAATCCCGGGGAGTCTGAGGGAACGGAGGAGCCTCAGAAGGCAATGTAACTGGAGTATGTTGCAGTGACTCACAGACATCAGGCGTGGCTTCAGAGTCTGACATGTGGTCGCAGGCTGGGTGGTCACTGGAGGGGCCGATGACTGGCTTAGAAGTCTTGTCTGGGTGGACGTCGGCGGAGCCGGTGCCCGACTTATTGGACCCACTCTTACCAGTAGGCTGAGAGGTTTTAGTGGCCATAGCGGGAGTGAAGGCCCCCTTTGCCCTGGAGACTCCCAACAGGCCTGAGCACAGACTGTCGGGGGGGGGGTGACACTTGCTTGGTAACCACCAAGGTGGCCATCGAGGATCGGTCCCCTGGAGTGGAAGATACCTGAAGGGCCATGACTCCAGCTGAAGTCACGGCAGCTGTGGACAATGAGTCCCAGTCCTGGTGTTTTTTCTTGTCCCTCTTTTTCTTAAGGTGGCCTTCGGGGGGAAGGGGACGCCTGCCTCAATTTCTTCAATTCCTTTTCCATGGAGACCATTTTCTTTATAAGTAGGTGAGCTTCCAGGGACCACTGTCTCCATTTACTGGTAGTGGAATTGAATTTTCGGCAGTGCTGGCACTCCTCCACGCTGTGGTCTGGGCCTAGACAGAAAAGGTACAGAGTGGCCGTCCTTGTGAGGGAGCTGGGAACCATACAAGTCGCACTTGTTCTTATGCGATTTGGAGGGTATTGGGTACGACATACACAGCGGAATAATCTGACAATAATTTGAGAAGAAATTGGAAAGAATTGGTTTTGAAAAGGGTAATACTCATTAAAAATGGTGAGACGAAAAGGCGCTGTTCTTCCATGAGGTACTTTCACAAGCCGACGGCAGGAAAGAACTGGATGGCTGGCGTGGGGGAGCCCCTTTATACTGACGTTGGCTGACACCGGTCACCTTACTTGGGGGCGGTCACCTGCCTGAGAACGCTAGCTAGAAATGTTTCCGTGGGGTCCTGATGCCTGACGGCTTAGTCCTATATATGAATACCTACTGCAAGAGCCCTCTCAAAGTAAGATCTGCAAATTCTGCACAAATGTTACAACAGATCATTTTCTGAATTCTGCAATGGGTAGAGAGGCAAAGGTGAGAGGAATGATAATATGCAGTACATGTGGGGTTATTTATTTAGCGCAATGTACTTGTGGATGTTTTTATGTCAGAAAGAGTAAAAGAAATTTCAAACTAGAACTGGGAAACATTTACTGTATGTGCAATAGATAGGGGACATAACACAAATGCCTTGGCAGTCCATGTTTGGAAATCAAGGGACAAATCTAAGCACAAGTTCACATTTATGGGGACTGAATAAACGTTCAAGCTTAATAGGGGAGGCAACAATGATGATGCCCTACTCATAACGGAACAGTACTGGATTTTCTTTCTTTGTCTGTAGTCAAAAATGTTTTTCACCACTTGAGGAACGTTGCCAGGATAAAGTCTCTCATTTACCTCTAGGTTTGACTACTGTAACTTTCTATACTTGAAGTCTGTGGGGACCCTCCGCAGACTACAGCTGGTGCAGAGCATGGCGGCGGTGACTGACGGCCTGCCCGGGTCCAGTTGTGTGACCCTGGACCTGCGTGCTCTGCACTGGTTGCTGGTCAGGTGGAGGGTCCTTTTCAAGGTGGGCTTGCTCACCTTCAAGGCCCTATATGGACTGGGTCCTGGCTACCTGACTGAGCTCCTGACACCTGCAACTTCTGTCCGCTCCCTCCGTTCCTCTTCGAGGGGCCTCTTGGATGTTCCCAGGGTCCGACTGAAGACATCGGGTGATCATGCCTTTTGTGTTGCCAGGCCGACCCTGTGGAACTTGCTACCACTGGCAGTTCAGGAGGCCCCCTCGATTGGAGTATTCAAACTGAGGCTAAAGCCCCACCTTTTCCACCTGGTCTACCCAGACTAACTGCCCCTGCTCGTCCATTTTAGATTCTATGAAATACTGATGACAGATATATTTTAAACTGTGCTCTGGATTTTATTCATTATTTATTTTTTTGCTTCTACAGCTTGTATTGTTTTATTGTCAGGTGCCCAGAGCCTCCAGGATTGGGCACCATACAAATAAAATTTGCCCTCTACGAGTGATGGAGAATGGTGGTTTGAATGAGAGGATAGAAATCAGCCCTTTTAGTAAAATAATTAGACCACATGGGTTAGCAAGAGGTCCTCTATATAAAATACATGTAACTTGAAATATGCAGTTAGTTCTTAATTGTTGGGGGTGGAATTTGCTTGAAGTATCAAATATAAATGATTATGTAAAGTATGCAAGTATGCTTTATGATTCACTATTTGTTCTCTCTCTCTGTTTCAGATTTTGTATTTGTGATTTACCCAGAATCTAGTTTGGGAGTTCACACGTAATGAGAATATGAAGAACAATTGTTGCTGTGTGTTGTACTGACAGACTAGCAGCATGTTCTTTTCATTCTTACTATGGTGCAAATATAAAAGTGCTAAATTTGTATCCCTGGTGCCCAGATTTGAACATGAATCGGAGCACAGAAGTTGTTTATGCTATTTAATGTGTATGTGTGTTTATAATTATGTATAGGTCACTTTATTGTGGGTTATAAGAACTGCATGATTGCACTTGTGTTTTACTGTGCATGGTCACTTAAGTGTATTATTTAACAGGGATACAGGTGTAGTGGTGCATTATCCTTTGATAAAGTGCCTTAGTGCGTGAAATGCGTCCAGGAGACAGGTGTCAGTATCCCTGTGGTGGGGTTTGGAGCAGCATGGAGTGAAACTGTGGGCTTTGCACTTTTGTACATTTTATTACACGTACCCCTGTAGGTGAATATGCCTGTATGGATTCGTGAAAGAAGCTTTTAAGAAGTGAGTTAATAATTTATTTATTGGAAGTCCTTTTTGGTCCACAGTCCCTATTTTTTCTGGGAGCAATGTTTAGCAAAACATACCTACAGTAGGTGCCAGTCTCAATATGACTTTATTACTGTACTGACTTGACCGATGCATTGCAATTCTCTGGTTGCAGTCTAAAACCTCTTCTGTGGCTTTTCCAGGTCAAAAACATGTATATAAATTTAATAACCCCCTCCCCAATGGTAGGGGTTAGGGTTGTTACTAGCCATGCCCAGTAGAGGGAACTGGTGTCCGTGTATCACCATTTAAAGGAAATCGACATGGGGAGGAGCGTATGCAATATAAAAGGAGTCTGTGTGGCCTGGACGTAAAGTGGTACCTGGGGGATTCTTGGCAGGAACAAGGTAAGAGGAGGGCTAGCCAACATAGAAATAGGAAGAAGATTTCACAGCTCAGGTGCTACTGTGCATGGGCAGGGACTAGTGTAGTGCAGTGCCCTATGCCATGGTGCTGGCTGCTGGATGCTCAAAGCATGCTGGCCTTGTAGTTAGGTGCAGGTAGGGCACTGATATGTTCTTGGAGCAGCGGGCCACACACACTGTGGTTCACTGAGTTGCTGGCTCCATACACAGGCCAGGGAATGCAATTCCTGGTGTGGCTTCCTGCCTGGGCATGTGAGTGTCTTGTCACCCTTACGGTGTGGGTGGAACAAAGGCCAGAAACCCTGCTTGGTAGGGATGATTCCCAGCATATCTGCAGGGCCTGGACGGCCAGGATGAACCTCATGCACTTCAGTGTTCCTCTACCCCAGGACTGGAGATGGGAGTTGAATGAGGTAACCCTAGGAGGGAACAATTAAGGGAATCCAGGAGAGAATCAAGGAATCCCGAGGTGCGCCCTCAGTGAGTGCCCCCTAATAGCATGCGGGCCTGAGGAAGTTTTCTTAGATTGTGGGAGTTTGGCTAATGGGGGGGGGGGGTGACATTGGTAACTTGCAGTTAGCCATCCAAAGATGGCAGAGAATAGAAAAGAACTGGGACTGAGGCCACATGCTGGGCCAAGTAAGGAAAGTCTCCATGAATTGTGGCAGAAGATTGTTTCTGGGAATGTGGGGAGGTTCCACAAGTTGGTAAGTGGAATGCTAATGGCAACACAAGTGGTCCGTACTCAATGGAGGGCTACAAGGTGCAACAGTGAAAGTGGAACTTCTGCTGATGTGGGTCCTGCCAAGGGTGCAGGGGCATCAGAATTTCCTGGGCAACAGGGTACAGTAAGGGATGCTGACCCAGTGGGCCCTAAGTATTTGATTTCACCCTGAACTTCTGGGCACCTTGCCTGTGTGCCAGCATAAAGTCCCACAGTAGTATAAGCTTTGTAAGGTCAGACAAGGTATCAATTTTTAGTTTAAGAGTAGCTAGGGTGGAACCAGGAATGTTCCAGAAGGATTGGAAAAGGACACGAAACAGACTAGGAGAGTCCAGGACACAGGTACACAAGTGCAGTGCTTGGACCAAGGAAACCTAGTGGAAGTTATCATAATTAATTTCCTAGAAGTTAAGCTGATCTGCGCCTCTGTGACTTGTATGAATTGGCTATGTGCCACCTGTACCATCTGCCAGTAAAGAAGAGTTAAGGACTAGGAATTCCAGTGCCAGTTATTATTTCATCAAATCAAAGCTAGCGCTCTCTCAGCAGCTCCTGGGGAATGGAGAAAGGTGAACTGTTTGATAGTGATTGTTTGCACAGGTCTCCCGGTGAGCTGAAACATCAAAATTACCGCTAGACACAGGAGTACCCCGAGCAGTACCCACCCCTATCTTGAATACAGTCTTTTTGGTCAGCAAACCAACAGTATAAGGGGTTGCATAAATAAAATAACTAGAGCTACATTTACATGCAAGTTATCATCTCATTATGATACATGCAATATGAAAAAATATCTTATGGGTGCCATCTCATGCACCTAATATCCTGTAATATGAAGAGGTATATCACTTTCACCCACCAGTCATTCAAAGTTAATGCTACTGTCAGCATCACTAGATAATGCACTGATGCCCTTGTTAGATCCAGCTAGAGGCACATTTTTTGTAATTATTCTCTGTCTGTAAACTTTTACCACCACATATGGGCAATTTTGATAGAATCAACTAAATCCAGACGACCTGAAACAGTCAACAATTTTGGTTTGATGAACAACTGTCCTGCAAATGCCTATAGAAAGGCACAGATGGTAGATGGCAAAAGTCATCTCCTGTCTAACTTTCTCAAAATGCCAATATTTGGGCAAGGCCTAATTATGGCACAGCAAACTGCTTCTGTGTGTTGCTCAGAAAAAGACCTTTAACAATCTTGCCCAAGGGGCATCATCATCTCTCCAGTATGCAGGTCTCTTGTTCTGAGCACAGTTCTTGACACACACACACACACACACACACACACACACACACACACCATAGGTTTTGTGCATTATAATAAGGCATCCAGTCACATGCAGTACAGCTGTTTGTAATCAGATTCACCTCTCAAAGGACATTGGGTTACTTGGGGTCTTTCCAGTCTTCCCATGAGTTGCAAGGGGTCAGTCAGCATTCCTGCATTCAATAGGATTCCTCAGTCAGGGGCACATGGGTTGAGAGACACTCAGGGAGAGCGGTAGTGAGAACCTACGCCCTGGTTCACAATAAGATCAGAATGTCCTCATAGCTAGTTGGAGTATATGGCCGGAAAACATTATCATGAAGTCAAGTCACAATTCACATACTTACCCTAACTCATGTACAGTATTTCTCCAAATATTCCTGCCTAGTGCTCCATCCCATGTTCCCCAAATGACTGCCCCGATGAGGATTCTGTTGTATAACTTATAGCAGAAATATGGGCCATAGCCAAATATGGACACCCTTCATGGCTGACTACATTAGCACATGATCTGGAAGCACATCTCCTGGAACAGAGAGCATGATGTCTGCAAACAGTGCATGTTCTGCTCATGGGCCACAGCAACAACCAGGCACCATCAGGGCTCTTCACTTGCACCTGATCTCGGACAACCGTCAATAGTAGGTACAACTTCCAGCGCAATTAGCATTGATTTTCACTGGAATAACAATACACGTCTCTATACCACAGAGGGCATAATGTCTGTGGGACCCAGGAGCCCTTCCTCTCCTTCTTTCCTCCCTCATAACCTTTCACCTCTCCTCCAATCTGACGCTCCACTGACTATGGCCTCCACCACTGCAGTCAGTAACTCAGACATTTCTCCTCATGCATGGAAGGGATGTCTGAGACCAGGATGAGCACCACAAGGTCCTCATCTAGTGGTCAACGTCAGACATCTCTCCCCTAACAGTACCAGGTGTCTTCTCTTCCTCCTCCTGCCACTCACCTACCTGTGACCATATTAACCACACCCCTTATGGTGTGATGGACCTGGCAATCCTAGCATTAACCTCATCGTTGCCAAGACAGGCGCAGGAGCACAACTAAAGGGGACCCTGGTTATCTTGGGGGTTAAATGTTGATGCACAAAATGTGACTGCACTATCATGCTACAAGCAAAACACAAACTAAATAAATACACAAGGCAATACATAGTGTTTTTTTGTTTAATATTTATTGACTAAATTTCATTTTAATCACACTCTTAGTGTTCTCTCAGGTACACTGGCTGCTTTGTGATTTGTCTCTGGAAAAATACTTTTGTTTAATTGATCAATAACAGCAGGCTTATCTGAAACAGAATGTTTTGCCTTGTGTAGCATCTGGCATGTTTTTGCATAAAACGGAAAAGCCTGTGATCTAGCGAACTGATCAGTAAACCTGTGATTCAACTGAAGCATTTTCCTATAAAAACTAAAATCATTCAGAACTGGCAAAGGAAACAGGCTGATTAAAAGAGCTAGTGTACTGCCTAAAACTAATATTAGTTTTTAAAAGCAGTCAACCATAACTCTTTATATCTGAGGTACTTTTTCCTTTCCTTTTTAAATGATTGTTTACCTGATGCTAGTGGGTGTGGTGTGTGGGACAGCACTCTTCCTGACACTGACTGTGACATCACTGCTACTTAGGAACAGCCACTCAGTAGCTGCCAGGTTAGTCACCTGTGATGTCACTACAGTGAGATCACAATGCTGATGATGTAGTGTGGGGCAGTAGAGTTAGATATGTCAGCTGCCAGGCTGAGAGCCGTTCCACACATTCAGCACAATATTATCACATGGAATACTTTCTGATGAGCAAAAGGAAAAAGAAAAATACTACAGAAATAAAAAGTTACAACTGACTACTTCTTAACATTTGTATTATTTCCCTGTCTGCCTGTTTTGGAACCAACTGCCATTGCAAGGGGAGCTACTTCTTTAGCATACTAGTAGAGTTGGCACCTTTCATACTTTTCAGCCCATCAGGCAAGGATCGAATCTAGCCAGCACTAGGTTTATCATTTGAAATGTATTACAAGTGTAATACATGGATCATCCAACAGGTGGCAGTGAAAAGTACCGGGCTTCACATACAAGTACAGTAAAAAGAACAGTTACGTACTTACCGTAACAGTAGATCTTCAAGAGAATCTCTTATCAGGCCACTCCTATGGAACTATAGCCATCAGGCACTAGGACCACACGGAAACTTTTTGCAAGCAGTCAACTAGGGGCTGCCCACAACGACATCCTACAGTGGCACTTTCCATATAAACGTGGGTGTCCCCTTCCCTCCTCAGTTCCCCACCGGAGATCATGCTTGGAGGACCTCTTTGTAGGGAACTGGGAGAGAACATATGGCTCTGCCTACCAGGTGAGGCAGGAAGCAGCAGGTGACCTTCCTGTAGAAAGAGACAGAAGATACAGAGCTCAGAGTCCTCAGGAGGATGGAGGGTGGGATGGCATGGCCTGATGAAAGAGATTCTTTCGAAGATGTACTGTTATGGTAAGTATGTAACTGTCTGATCTTCTTCGAAGATATCTCTTTCATCAGGTAACACTTATGGAACAAGTACCAAGCAGTATTGACAGTAAACAGTCAGAGTGGCTAGAGCCTACAGGCCTAAGAACGAGGGCCCTGCAGCACAGCTAGGCCAAAGCCTGGCCGTTTCCTTGAGGCAATGTCCAGACTGTAACGTTTTGTGAATGTGTCGACAGTACTCCAGGTGGTAGCTGCACAAATCTCAAAAGCAGACACATTTTTGAAACAGGCAACAGAAATGGCCATGCCTCTACCTGAATGACCATGAAGAACCCCAGGAGGTTCCTTGCCATACTTCCTGTAACAGAAAGTAACACAGCTGGCCAATGATTTGGACAAGCACTGCTTAGAAACGGGAGTGCAGCCAGCCCAGTGGCGCTGAGGGTTGAGGCGCTGGACGCCACACCTCGCTCCACGTCGGCGACCCAGGTTCGGTGATGAGCCCGGACTGGCAGGGGTCGGCAGTGGTAGAGAGGGACTGAGCACCCAACGTCGGCTCTCCCTCTCTGGGGAGGGCTCTACACCTGTCCCGCTGCTATACTGCCATCTTCTGGGTGAACCCGGGCTTGGCAGTGCATACCGGGTCACGTAAGGGAGGGAGAGCAGCATTGGCCAGGAGCCCTGGAGGAGTTGCGTCATTACGCATTCCTCCAATTGGCTCCCCTAGAGTGCTGACATCTGCAGGGATCAAGAACAGAGGAGAAACAGTCCATCACTCCTAGGTGATGACCCCTCCAATACCAAGGCGAATTGGCAGCTGACACCAAAAAAAGAGCAGACTCCGTTGTAGCACTCACTCCACCATTGCTGAGAGAAGATAAGGGGAACTCTCCTCACCCCACCAAGGGGGCAATCCGGGGGTATTAAGGGATATTGAGGGAGTGACTACTCTAAGCGGCAGACTCCTGGGTCGAGAGGCAAGAACAATGTGGTCTGAGGGTTCCGAAAGAGTGGATTGACATGGCTAGGAAGGCGAGGATAAAAATCAGTGGGGAAAAAAAAAGAAAGAGGAGCGCCCTCTGTCCCAATGCTGAAGGAAACAAAAAGCTGTGAGGACTTCCTGCAGTCCTTTGTACTGTGTATACAGTACCTGAGTATTCTACAGTGTGTATATCCAAAGTAGGGTACAATGCTTCCCCTGGATTAGCATGCTCAGGATAAAAGCACTGGCAGGTGGATGGTTTGATTCAAAGTAAACTCAAACATCACCTTTGGTAAAAACAAAGGATTGGTACGCAAAGAAAACTGTGAAAAATCAAATAAGGAGGCTCACACACTAGAGCTTGAAGCTCTGAAATTCTTCATGCAGATGTAATAGCAACTAAAAATAACACTTTCCAAGACAGAAGACATAGGCCACAAGCCACAGCTTGCTCAAAGGAAGCCACAGTAAGTTTTTTTTTTTTTTCTTCACTTTCTTTATGCTCCTGTCCTGGGCAGCCCTCCATCTCTCTGACCCCCAGCCCCGTCCTCCTGCAAGTGCACCTCCTACTTCCTCCATGGCTTACCCCCCCCCATGGTGGGGCAGTGGGGATCTCGCAACCTGCCGAATGTGGATCTGGTGCTGGAGGTGCCTGCTATTCACGGGAGAGGCACCTGCAGGGGTCAGCATCATCCAGCCATGCCCAGGACACTTTTCTCCTCCTTGGTTTACTCCGTCCCACCCCTCCTGGAGGCGGAGCAATGTGGGTGTCGGCAGTGGCCGAGCTGTGTGCTCTTCCGCACACAGCACGCCACCCGACAGCTTCGCCCCATCCCCTACGTATGGGACCCAGGCGTTCTGACACTCAGCCTCCGCTAGGTGTCCGAGATGCACTGGTCTCTGTGTCCCTCCTTCCCCGGGAGAGGAGAGCTGTCCTCCAGACGCTCGATCCTCTCCCACTCCAGCCGACCCCCAGCAACCCGCTGGCACCATGAACATGGGTCACCAGCATGGCAGGAGATAAGGCATGATGCCTCGGCCCTCCACGCCACTGGGCTGGGCCAACTAAGTTTTTCTAACAGAAAATTCAGGTCTCAAGCCGGGGACTGGAACGTGGATAGAAGGCTCAAAGTGCAGAATGCCTCTTACAAATGTACAGGTCACCTCCAGCTGAGCAACCATACAGTCATCAATAGACACAAGGAAAGCCGAAATAACAGACCAGTGCACTTTGATAGTAAAGTATTGCAGGCCTGCATCTGACAAGGATGGCAAATACTCCAGAACCTGATGTACTGGACATGTAAAGGGATCTAGCTGGTGAGAATAGGCCCTCAAAGCAAACCGCTTCCACTTCACAGAATAAGTGGCTCCGGTTAAAGGCTTTCTGGCAGCCACCAAGACATCAGCCACTATAAGCCAAATAAATTTTTGATACCCCAAACTGAGCAATGATTATGTCTTCATGAGCCATGCATGAAGGTGGAGTGACTTAAGGGTCCAGAAGAACCAGGGTTCCCTGGTCTTGTGACAGCAGACCCTTACGCAGGTGCAGAGTCACTGGTGGTTCCACCAACAATTTCTACAATAAGGGGAAAGCACACTGAAGTCTGCAGCCAGAGCTGTGCTGGAGAAGCTCCCAAAGAAGCCGCACCAGGAGTTTGCCATTGGCGTCCGTAGCCGCTCACCAGAATCGGTGGCCGGAGCCACTGGGGAGCTGCAGGAGTCACAGTCCGGTGGTCATAGTCACACTACAGGGGCTCCCGCAGGAGCCAATCACAGGAGCAGGCAGAAGGGCATGAAATTGGAACAGTGCAGCTGGGCTATAAAAGCCAGGACCCAGCTGCAACTGAACTGTAAGGAGCTGTTTTGTTTTGGCGGCCGCAGTCACACACTGAAGTCAGTGGCCAGAGCGGCACTAGAGAGGCTCCCATAGGAGCCACACTGGGAGTTTGCCATTGGCGGCCATAGCCACTCACCGGAATCAGCGGCCAGAGCCGCTGGAGAGCGCAGGAGTCACAGTCCAGTGGTCTAAGCCGCACTACAGGAGCTCCTGCAGGAGCTAATCACAGGAGCAGGCAGAAGGGCACAAAACTGGAACAGTGCGGCTGGGCTATAAAAGCCAGGGCCCAGCCACAAATGAACTATAAGGAGCTGTGAACTGTAAGGAACTGTTTTTCTCCCACACTCCCACCCCTCACCACCTCCAGTATTAAATGGTCTCACTGGGCACAGGAGGTGGAATCACACAAGGGGAGTGGCAACTAGATGAACGTCGGAGCAGGAGCGCCACCAACTGGAGGAAAAAGGAAAAAGGGAAGGATAAAGGCTCCTGAGGGGAAGAGAACTCATGAACTGGACAACTGGGCCATTTAAAATTTAAGGGGAAATTGCAGCTAGGAATGAAATTAATGCTGTTTATTTCATAAGGCATTCAGAAAAATTGTATCAAGGTGGTGGTACTTGTAGGGAAATTTACAATTTGAAGGGTACTGCTACTATTGGGCCATTGGGGAAATGACATACAGTAGCATACTTATTTTTTATTTATTTCAGTCTAGGATTACAAATACCTTTGAGCCAGGGCTCTTTTACAAAGGTTCCATGTCATATGGTACAACAATACAACAAGGATGACATTATGACAAATAATCACTTATCTATACATCTAAGTTACTGTATTTGCGGTACTGGAATTGGGTGTGTCTAGAGAGTAATTTGTTGTTGGTTGAGAGCAACAAATGTGACACCTAGGAAGCAACTGCAATTAAGCTACTAGTTTTACAGATACAGTTCGGTGGGGGGGGGGGGCATGTAGGAGGAAACTGCATCTATACTACTGAAATTGTGGGTACTGTTTAGGTTAGGAAGATATTGCATTAAAAACACAATTGCATTGAAGCCACTAAATGTTACTGTATCATTTAGTTATTGAGACTGGGTAACTTCAGAACTCGAGGAGTATTTATTATTAGTCCCCCAGGCAGTTGTTTAACTTAGAGCTGAGCTTTAGTGACCACTGGAGGAGATGCAGGATGCCTGATGCGGGCCTGGCACATTTGCACAGGGGTGCTGAATCACTGGAAACAAATTTGTGCCTTATGTCAAACCATACTAGGTCTCCAGATCCCCCTTTCTCCGCTGATATTTATTACTGGTGATGTTAGCATGTAAAAGATGTACCAAAATTAAAGAAATTATGGGTCCTGTCAGTAGCATTAGCCTTTAAAAGGCTTCTCCTTAAAAACTGGAAGGAAATAATTGTACCTTCTTTGCAGCAATGCCTAAATTCTCTGGAAGGGGTTGCAAATAATAAAAGCATCTGTTACCCAATGATTGATAAAAATGACGCATTTTTGGATATATGGGGTGGGTTCCTAACCTACTGCTCTACGGGAAGTATATAATGATGAATAGATACCGGTTGTTTAGCATATTACTAATTTTTGTTTAAACAGTATCAAAATGTTTTAATACTCGTTTTAATGCAGTTATCGGACTGACTCCTTACTATGCAAAAATATTTGTAAAGTTAAATTGTAAGGCTTTATCAAACATTGATGACGAATCTATCTGTACTGTAATGTGCTTGGAACCCTCCTTAATACATTTTGTGTTTTATCATTATGTATCACTGTACAAAGGTATTGTATTGTTTAATAGAAAAATTGTAATAAACTTTAAATGGAAAAAAAAGAACTTGAGGAGTATTTATAATCAGAGAAGCAGTGTGCAAAATGTTATTTATTTTATTTATTTATTGAAATGTTTCACCAGGAAAGGCACACTGAGCAAAAGATGCTCGTCTCGCAGTGCGACCGGGGTTACAAAGGACAGCAACTGTATACATTTGTACAAGGAAAACTAAATTAAACAAATTAAATTACATGACAGTACATAAGTATAACATCATGGAAATATGAAGTAGGAGCAATATAGGAAACATTGCAACAAGGAGTTATCTACATTGTTACATGGAGTGAGAGAGAAATTGTGTAAAGAATTATAATGACAAAGGGTGTAAAATATAACTACATACATGTCAGCTACTATCTACGGTAGCGTGGTAGACAGAGAGTCAAGGCTAGAAGTGCAGTAGGGGTTAAGTGCGGAGGTTGGTGGATATGTGCCAGCATTTGTAGCCGTAGCTAAAGCTGCTGGTCAGGTCGCATAGGATCTAGGAAAGGGCAGTGAGGGGAGGAAGGGAGAAGGTAGACAAGAGGAGGAGAGGAGGGGAGGGGGAGGTCAACAACACTGGCAGTTTACAGCGTAGTAGTTTGTCAGGGCAGAGGAGATGGAATACCTAGAGGAGGAGTGATGGATTTGTGCCGGCAGGTCGTTCCAGAGCCACGGGAGGTGGCAGGAGAAGGCCAATTGGCCAGCAGTGGTCCGGCGGTGAGGGATTACTAACAGCTGAGAGTCAGTAGATCTAAGGGCGTGAGAGGGGGTTGGGGTGGGAGATAGGGAGGAGGAGAGGTAGGGTGGAAGGGACCCGAGCCAGAGGTTTGAAGCAAATTTAACACAATGGAGTAGGTGCTGGCTGTCAAGGAAGGGGAAGGCCAGTGCATGGTAAAGCTTGCAGTGGTGGGTGTGAGGGGGGCATTGAGGGCAAAGCGGCAGAAAGTGTTGAAGAGGGGGTCCAGTCAGGATAGAGTAAACTTAGGAGCAGCACTGTAGACTACATCACAGTAGTCGAACGTAAGTAATATCATTTTCTGCACAATTTCGCGTCTCACCAGTAGGGGGGAAGGCAACTGTGGTTTCTGTAGAGAGCGCCAAGCTTAGGGCACAGTTTTTTCAGGATAGCATCCACGTGAGCCAAGAAGGCTAGATGTCAGTCAAGCCAGATGCCAATGTACCTGAAAGTTGACACGTCCTCAAGGACAGTCCCATCAAGGGTGTGGAAGTTCAGGGGAGTAGTAAGCCTGGATAGTCTCTGCCTAGTGCCGAAGGTCATGGAGACTGCCTTCTTGGCATTAAGGGAGAGCTGGTTGGAGCTAAACCAGTGCTGAACTTTGTTGAAATCAGCCTGAAGATTGGTAGTAACCTCCTCAGGGGTACGGCCAGAGGAAAAGAGGACGGTGTCATCTGCATACATGTGAATTGAGGTAGTTGAGCAGGCAAGAGGCAGGTTGTTTAGGAGGATAGAAAAGAAGATAGGGCCAAGTACTGAGCCTTGGGGGACACCAGTAGCTATAGGGAGTGGGGGAGAGGTGGAACCAGCTATTTTTACGGATTGAGTTCTCCCTTCCAGGTAGGCTCTGAACCAGCCGGTGGCAGGCATGGATAGGCCGGCTTCAGAGAGACAGGATAGCAGCAGGGGTTGAGAGACAGTGTCAAAAGCTTTGGCTAGGTCAACAAAGATGGCTGCAGTAATGAGACCTTTGTCCATCCCTGAGAGGACTGTGTTGGAGAGTCATAGGAGGGAGATGGCGGTAGAGTGGTTCTTTCTAAATCCAGACTGGTAGGGGGTGAAGAAGTTAGATTCTGAGAGGAAGTTGGAGAGTTGAGAGAGCATGAGGGTGCTCCTGGAGTTTTGCTAGGGCAGGAAGGAGGGAGATAGGGCGGTAGTTGGCCGCAGAGGTGGGGTCTCCTCCTTTGGGAAGTGGAAGGACTATGGCATGTTTCCACTCCACAGGAACTGATTCAGAGACAAACGGCAGGTTTAGTAGGGCAGCTAGCGGAGTTGCAATGGCAGGGGCAGATAGGTAGAGGAGTTTGGGGTCTAACCCATCAGAAGACTTTCCCTTGGAAGGGTTTAGGGAGAGTAGGGCATCAAGAGCTTCCAACGGGGAGATGGTCCCGAAGTAGAAGGTGTTAGAATCGTGGGGATTTGCAGCTTCAGCATGGTGGGTAGGTGGAGCAACAGCTGGTAGGGAGGCAAGAAGCGAAGTAGCACATGTGGTGAAGTATGAATTGAAGTCGGAGGCAACCATGAGCGGGTCAGAGAGAAGAGCACCATTTGAGAACAGAAGGGGGGTGGGATTTGACAATGGGGGAAAAAAAGGAGTGGATAACCTTCCAAAATTTAGATGGTTTACACGGGTTGGCATTGAAGGTGGAGTTAAAGTATTCGGCTTTGGCTAACCGGGTGGCCTTGGTGCACTTGTTATGGAGCATACGGTAGATGATGTTATCACCTCAGAGAAGTGTAGACTTGTAGGTTTTCCACGCTTTGCCCCGAGCATTTTGGTATGCTATTATTCCTGGGGAAATCCAGGAAAGGTGTGTCCATTGGACCCTGATCCAACGCATGGGGGCATGAATATTCCAGATGCTAAGGAAGGTATTCCGGAAATGTAGCAGGGCATCATCTATGTTATAGTTACTACGGTTGGTACCCCAGTTTGCGTGGGCTAATTCATCCAGAAGGGGGGCAATTTTTAGAGATTTGTAAGACCTTTGAACAAGAAATTTAGGAGGGAATTTAAGGCAATGGATTTTGAGGGCTATGTAAATGATATGGTGGTCGCTTATAGAGCCAGTAAGTAGTCCAGTTTTGAAGACTCAGAGGGGGTGGGAGGTGAGGGCCCAGTCAATCAGGGAGTGGTTGCCTGTCTTGTGGTTTGTGCATGTAACCCCCCTGCAAATGGGGGTTCCCAAAAGTCTTCCAGAAGCTTGCCTCAATGCTCCAAGTCTGGGCGGTGTTCGGCATCTGAGCTGTTTAAATGTGGTTCCAAGTGAGTGCTATTTGAGCCTCCACGTACTGTCTCTTTAAGAGCTGTCTGATTGCAGACTTAATTAGTTTGTATGGGGGGGACTGTGTATTTAATGCTTTAATCCTGCCCGAGCTGCAGAGAAATCGCTCCGTTTCTGCCGTTGCTACATGTGCAGAGGGAGCCTTGTTGAAAGATATAACTGTTTGCCAGAAATCATTTAGAACAGGGGTTCTCAAATGGTGAGGCCAGCCTCCCTGGGGAGGCCCCAACCTGTTCCAGGGGAGGCTCAAGCAAGTCTTGAAAAAGTGTTATAGTTCAATTTTGAACTTTATAGATTTTATGTGAAGGGTTAAGGCAAACTGAAAGAGGATAATAGTAGGTGAAGTTATGTATTTAGTCACAAGTCTGTGACCAGGGAAGGTACTGTACACTGAGCAATGGATTATTTCAGGTGTGCCCAGGGAAGGGTAGTGAGAGAATACAATTCAAAATGTAACTGCAAAACACTCAATCAATACAAAATGAATAAAAGTGCAAACAAATTAAGAACAATAAACCAACAATGTGAGGAACAATTGATCAATTAGACTGGCAGCAGAACTGTCCAAATACAAGAGTCAACCATATAGGCACTAGGAATAAGAGCAGGAGGAGCAACAAGATCCCTGAGAAGTTGCTTAAGAGCAGGGAGAGGCAGAGGTTGGCAGGATTGTTATTCCAGTTAGAGGGAAACAGAAAACCAGTCTAACCCATGAAGGTATGGCAGTAAGGGGTAACAATGGTTCGAGAGTCAAAAATATTGGAGCAAGTAGGTTGTCCTGTTTTTGGGGGGGGGGTACAATAAGCTTAATAACATGAGTGCCAGCTATGCAAAGAGGTTTCATTTTATTCCTGATGTACTGTGAAAAGTAGGCTATTTTTCTATGGAGAGGCTCAAAAATATTTCATTATTTTGGGGGGAGGCTCAAGATCTTTTCCATGGCTTAGGGGAGGCTCACTATGACAAAGTTTGAGAACTGTTGATTTAGAATGACTGAGAAAATGTAGTTTGTCTCACCTGTCTTCCTTTCAGCATGAACTGTGTCAGTGTAGCTTTTTTATTTTGGTTCTGAATAGCTGACTTGGACCAATCAGCATGATAGGGAGACCCTAAAATGGAGCCTGTGGACAAACTGGAACTTGGACTCTCAATTTTGAGCCAGCCACAAGGGGATTGTATAGGCAGTGACTCTGGGAAATGTAGTTTTGACCTTGGCGCCTTTTTCTACCAACAGAGGGAGTCTTATTGTGAGTGACAGCTGAATCAGCCAACAGAATAGTGTGAAGCTAAAGGAAATGCCCTGCTCTGTGACTGGAAAGATCAGATCAGTTCAGTTGTGGCAGTGAAGAGAGAAGGAGCTGTGTGCTTCTGCGGTGTATAGTTTTGCGCAGGAAGCGCGTGTGAGGCCCTGAGTTTCGGTCTGCAGCCTTTGTGAGTGCCAGTTTGAACTGAATCTGAGCTGTGAGGAGAAAGAAGCACTAGAAGTGTGGAAACCAGGCTCACCCTGTAGAAGACTGGAGAAATTGCTGAATCGCGCTCGGTCTGTCAGGAACTGAAGCTGCTGTGTGTGCTCCCGGGTATTTTGCAGTAATTGCGATCGGGATCGAGGAGCAGCATGCCTGGTATAGTACTTTCCTTTTACATATAAATGTGCATAGTGCCTGTGGGGAATCGCTATTTCAAATCCCCCTGTACAGTGAATTGTGTGCTGAAGCTGGAAGTAAACCCCCAGCTTAATTCGGACTACATCCGTTTGCTATCAACTGCAGTTGGGTCCAGTCACAAGGACCTTGTCCTCATGCCCTGTTCTTCTGGCAATCCAGAGGGACATTCTCCATTCGATCCTCAGCTTGGGTGTTGTGAGTACAAATCAAGGGTATTCCCCTGCAGCTTGTTTTCAATCACAAGTGTGTCACCTAATTCTTGTTGTTTCACTGTTTCATGGACTGAGCCCTCTGGCTCCGGATTACAATTAGGTGTTGTGCATATATTTTCTTCTACAGGGCCCTATCCATCTGCACCGTGCCAACCCCGGGCAACGGACCTGGCTAGTCCCCCCCCCAAACCTGGGTACCCAGAGTGTGACTTTTCAGCCCCTGTATGTGTGCACAGTACTGTGATTTAATGCCACTAATTAACCTGATTTCCTCCTCCCATGTTACTGTTCCCTAAATAAATCAGATTTGTTGTTGTTGTTAAACTTTAAACTGTCTGAAGTGTCAGTACCTTCATGCCAAGCACTGTATTGGTTTGTGTATGCTGCGTAACCTTATTTTTCAGGGGGTCCTCAGAGACGAACCTGCGAATCGGTCTCGAGGGTAAGTGGTACCTTATGAATGAACAGTGTGTACATGTGGGGTATTGGTACTGTAGCTCCTGTGCATCACGAGGGCCATTAGAAGGATTAGAAGGGGGTCTCAGTGTCCCAGAGGGCTGTGACCAAACTAGACCCACCATTACAAACCCTGACCTCTGGGTGGAGGCACCCGCCATAGAGCCTAGGCCCCTCAACTTGTCAGTAGTCAGGCAGGCAGGGGTAGTAGCCCTTGGGATAGCGTCACCTGGGGGTTACATGCGTGTTGGTTCTGAGATGACCTGGATAAGACTGAGGGTTGTGATCTCAGAGCGAGCTTTGTTAAAGATGGGTGATGGCCAGTTATGATTACAATCGCCCAAAACATAAAGTTCGCCAGATGGGGCTAGGGAGGCTAGGTGGCTTAGAAGGTCGGTGACAGTTACAACGGGGTTCCAAGGTGGCAGTATACACCCGCAACATAAACAAGGAGTGAGAAGGGGAGGGTCAGTTGGAACATGAGCATATCAAAGGCTTTGGGCTCTGATTTAGCAAGTGTAACAGAGAAATGTAAGTCTGAAGCTGTGTAGATTGCAACTCCTCTGCCTCTGGTGTAGCGGTCTTGTCGAGTGACATTGAATCCTGGGATGACGATGTATGTGTCCTTAAAGTTAGGGTTTAACCAGGTTTCTGATAGGATGATAATGTCAGGAGCATGCTGGACAGCTAGCACCCGGAGCAGATCGAGCTTGGGGGCTAGGTTACGAATGTTTAGGTGGAGGATGCGCAGCCCCAAGGGAAGGGAGCCAGAAGGTGTAGCAGCGGTGGCTAATTTAGGGGAGTTGATCATGTGGGGGTTTAGGGGACACAGCACTGGACAGGGCAACCAGGGAAGTATTGAGGGTTGTAACAATTGTGGGGCGGCAGTATTTATGGAGATGCTGTGGAGGAAGGGGAGGGCGCCCAGTGTGTAAGCGCATAGGAAAACTAAATATGGAAATGAGATGCCTCACTAAGGTTTTACAAGAAAGGAAAGGAGGCAATATAGATGTGAAGCAGGGGCAAACTGGACAAGGATCAAATGTACAGAGGCCAAAGAATATCAGCAATGGGGAAGGACAGGGAGGAGACAAGAGAGGGCAAGGGTCAAGTCAGTGGGAAAATCATTACCAATATGAAAGTGACAGAGGGGAGAGGTGGAAGATGGCAAGTAAAGGGAGATATAAACAAGGAATTCAGGGAACGTTATTGAGAAGGTGGTGGTTGAACAGCTGTTAGACTGCTTGGAGTCTCTGTCTATATTTTAACCTCTCCAATCAGGTTTTCAGCCTCAGCACAGCACAGAGACTGCCTTGGTCAGGGTGACACATGATCTCCACATGGCGAGGGACTGAGGGCAACGTACTGTTTTGGTGCTCCTGGACCTTTCTTCTGCATTTGACATGGTGGATCATGGGGTGCTGACTGATTGACTGAGTCACAATGTGGGTATTGCTGCAGCAGTTTTGCGCTGGTTTAGCTCATATTTGACCAGGAGGATGCAGCATGTGATTCTGGGGAACGTTACCTCAGGGCCATCCATGCTGCTTTGCGGTGCTCCTCAGGGATCGATCCTTGTCCCCATTCTATATTGCGTGTATATGCTGCCACTAGGGGAGATCATAAGGCTGTACAAAGAAGGGTTTTACTGCTATGCAGATGATACCCAGTTGTACCTGTCCTGTGCCCCTGACGACTTTAGGGTTCTGCCTAAGGCCTGCAGGTTTGAAAGGCTATCTTGTATGTCTGTCCCAAAGAAATCATATCCTCTAAATGGGGCATTGAGGATGGATTGCTGCACATCACTGGCGCATCCTGCCACCCTCAACCAGGAATGTCTCCTAAGACAAACCCTAGAAGCTGCTGCTCTGGCAGAAGCATTCAAAATGTCATATGTAGAGCATAGGAGATGCTTGCCTACGTCTGCCCCCACTTGAAGAACCTTTAATAGTTCCTGCTTAGGAGTATCTTCTGATTGGGTTTGGGCCGTTGCTTTGGCCTTCCTTCAGAGGGTATTCTGGTATTTTACCATGTGGGCCAGATAATTTGCAATCCTCAGGCCCAAGGTAGTAGAAGCAAGGGTCCTCTTCCCCAAAACATCTAACCTCCTGAACTTCTTGGTCAAGACTTCCTCCAGTTGATGGTATCACTGGGCTTCACACAGGTTGTTTCCTCCTCGACTCATATTGGTGGACACTCATTGGATCTGGTATTCCTTCTGGGAATGGGGATATCTGATTTGGTGGTGGAACCACTCAGATGGTCTGACCATCACTCCATTAGGTTCAGTTTTGAGGCCACCCCTATTAGGTCAGCCCCTTCGGAGATGGTACGGTACCGCCCTTTAAGGGGTGTGTCCCCGGATGACCTGATGGCGGTGCTGGACCTATCGGGCCTACCGATGGATTGCTTGGATCCAGGTGACCTGGTACATGCCTATAATAAAGGCGGTGACAGGGGCCCTGGACTCTATTACACCTGTTAGCGTTCGTCCTCTCACTCTTCGCCCCAGGTCTCCATGGTTTGATGAGACCGTGAGGGAGTTGAGGAGGGTTGGACAAAGGCTGGAGAGGCGTTGGCGGAAGTCCGGTCTGGATGATGACAAACTTAGTTTGATGGACCATTATATGGCCTATCAATCAGCAATCTCTTGTAAGAAGGCAGAATTCCTGTCCAGAGAGATAGTGGCTGCACAGAATAGACCAGCTCAGCTCTTTCGGACTGTGGACAGACTGTGCAATCCAACCTGTCTTCAGCCCAGAAGAGCCTTTTCTCCAGAACAGTGTGAGGAGTTTGCTCTCTTTTGCAGATAAGGTTGCCAAAATCAGATCAGACGTCCGTCCTTCCTCTCCAATGGGACGGTGATGGTCGGTGGAGATGTCGAACACTCAGTTTGTATGGTCTGACTTCAGCCTCCCCACAATCGATAATATTGTGATGGTCATCCGGCGCTGCGACCAACCAACTGTGATTTGGACCTGGCCCCACATCTCTTAGTGGATTGTGTGGATAAAATCGGCCTAGTCCTGGCTTTGATAGTCTGAAGTCTTTAGAGAGGGGATCTTCCAGATCCCCTTAAAGAGGCTATAGTTAAGCCTCTTTTAAAGAAATCCTCCTTAGACCCAGACTGTCTAGCAAATTACAGACCAGTCTCTAACTTACCCTTTGTGGGTAAAGTTATTGAGAAGGTGGTCGCAGTACAGTTGGATGATCATCTGACCAACAACAATATTTACGATTCTCTCCAGTCAGGATTTAGGAAAAGGCATAGTACCGAGACAGCACTTGTTCGGGTACTAAATGACCTCCTAATAGCGAGAGATCGTAGGACCTGTTCTATCTTGGTACTTCTCGATCTCTCTGCAGCATTTGACACTGTTGACCATGGTGTGCTGTTGGAGCGTCTGCGGTCCATCTGTGGATTATCTGGTATGGTCCTCAGGTGGTTTCGGTCTTACCTCGAGGGTTGGACTCAGAGGGTGGTGTCGGGAATCTTTTCTTCGGCATCAATCTCCCTATCCTGCGGGGTACCGCAGGGTTCTGTTTTAGCACCTATGTTGTTTGCGGTGTATATGCTGCCATTGGGAGCGATTATTAGACGATACGGTTTGGGTTTTCATTGCTATGCAGATGATACCCAGCTGTATATGTCTTTTGTGCCCGACCAGGATGCTGCCTTATCGGTATTTAATAACTGCCTTGCCGAAATCCAGGACTGGATGAATGAGAGCTGGCTGAGGTTAAACCGGAGAAAACTGAGGTGTTAGTCGTGGATAAAGGTGCGTTGTGAGGCGGGTCTGCGGATGGATAGCCCTCAGGCTTATGGCTTGGGGGCGCTCACGCTGACAACCAGATCAGGTGCGGACTCTTGCGAATAATCTGACGACCACTTGATTAAATCCCAGGTGTCAGCGGTCAAAACTTCTTTTTCCATCTGAGGAATATCACCAGGGTGAAGCACCTGGTTCCTCCAGAGGATCTTCCAACATTGATCCACGCCTCGTTACCTCCCGCCATGACTATTGCAACTCCCTGTACCTAGGGCTATCGAGGGTTGAACCGCCCGTCTGCAGCTTGTGCAGAATCGGCAACCAGGTTATTGACTGGATCTTCTAGATCCAGCCATATAATGCCTGTGCTCAGCGGACACCATGGCTGCCAGTGTTTTGGCGAATCACCTTCAAAGGTCGGGTTTGCTGACCTATAAAGCCCTACGACCAGGGACCTTCTTACCTGAAAGAGCTCCTTTGCCCTTACTGTCCCTCCGCCCCTCCGATCCACTGGCCGAGTTGCTGAAATTCCCAGGGTTGGTTTGAAAACTTCAGGGGCTAGATCATTTAGTTTTATGGCCCCGACCCTGTGGAATTCTCTAACTGTCAGGTGAAAATTGCCCGACTGTCCTAAGTTTTAAAGGAGCTTTGAAGACTCACCTTTTTAATATAGCTTTTAATGATTTATAATAATTTTAAATCTTGTTTATTTATTGTTTTATGAAATTGTACAGGCACTTTGGTTGGAGAAAAGCGCCTTTTAAAAATAAAGTTTTGATTGATTGATTGATTGTCAGGAGAGAGAGAAATGAGATGTTTAGGCACTTTAGAGCTATCATGGGCAGCATTTATTAGAACTGAATCAGCCTCAGGTTGGCCTGCAAAAAAAGGCTTACCTGAGGGAACCTGATACAGTTTATCTGCCTTCCTAGGTATGGCAGGTACCATATTTGAGCTGTGTCAGGCAGCCAGGGTGGCATCCTCCAGGCAGGCAGTAGAGGAGGGGTAATGACAGGTGGGGAGTGAGGCAGTTCCAGGAACTCCACCAAGTTTCTCTTGGTGATGTTCCTTCTCTTCTGATTCAAACCCCATGACAGTCTGGAGTTGCTGCATCATGGAGAAGAATGATGGGTCTTCAGGAGGGGATCTAGGTGTCTACACTACAGAGTCCTCACTCCCTGAAGAGATGGTGGAGCTGGACCTTCTCATAATAGCTGTCCTCGCAGTTTTCCTTCTCCTCTCCCTCTTGCATGAGGGAGATCCTCGTTCCTCATTGACAGGCTCTGTAGGTCTCAAAAAAGGAACAGAGGAGGTTGTCAACACCCTAGAAGGCAACTGGTGCATCAACCAGACAGGCATCGTCGCTGAGACTTGCTGGGGCTGCCCCATCGACGCAGCTCCTGTTACAAGAGGAGGAGGTAGCAGGCATTGTAACATGTCTGTGAAGGACAAAAGCACAGCCTGAACATCAGCACTTGTCTGGATTGTAAGCACACTAGGTGACATTGACGGGGGCGACACCATGTCCGATGTCATCGGCAATGCACCAGGCATACTAGATCTGGTGGCTCTCATGGCCTATCCCGACCTAGGAGGGTCAACGGTCTGGGCGGCTGGTGGTGTCACCACTGGGACAGTCGACAGTGAAGATGGGGTCACACTCAGGTGAAGGGGAGACGAAGAGCATACCAGGGAGATTTTCTCCTGATTCCATTCCCTCTCCTGGTGCTTGTGTTGTCTGAAAGCTTTTTCCCAGGACTTCAATGACTGACAGCCTGAGGAGTGGGCTGGTGACACGGTGGAGCTCTTTTTCTGGAACTCTTTCTTCATCCTGGCTACCTGCTGTTTCAGTAGGTTGGTCTCTAAGGTGTTCTTTCGGCATCGCCGGGTAGCGGTGTTAAATTTTAGGCAGATCTGGCAGGTCTTGAAGTTATGGGCCATGCCGGGGCAGCACAAGCAGATATCATGCAAGTTGCCCTAATAAATCTTTTCACCGCATTCACAGTATCTGAAGAACTTAGCTGGCTCTTTAGGTGACATACATGACATCAGGTATCATTTCTAAAAATTACAGTGGATTAGGGAGAGAAATGTTACTGAAACAGTGGTTGACTATAGTGGTGGCGTCTCTATGCAGGGTCTGGCGAGTATGGTTAACAGTGGGAAAAGAACTGGGAAGGGAAGGGGTCGCCCATGTTTATATGGGAAGTGCTGACATAGGACGTCATCATGGGCAGTCCCCTAGTTGACTGCTTGCAAAAAGTCTCTGTGTGATCCTAGTGCCCGATGGCTATAGTTCCACAGGTGTGGCCTGATGAAAGAGATATCCTCAAAAAAGATCAATTCCTACTGCTGCGGGGTGGTATTGACATTGTGGTTACAGTTTGTTAGAATGAACCGGAGTTCATGGGAGAATCTGGGTCCCATTTTAGAGCTGATTTATATCAAAAAGATGGGGAAAATGTTTTAGTTTTACTATATGTATCCCAAGTTTGGTTTATGGGTCTGGTTTTAGAATAAATGCTTATTATTTATTTATTTGTAAATTTTGACCAGGAAAAGCACACTAAGCTCTGATAGCTTGTTTCCAGATGTGTCCTG
The DNA here is from genome assembly GCA_016271365.2 of Neoceratodus forsteri. Classification (NCBI taxonomy): domain Eukaryota; kingdom Metazoa; phylum Chordata; order Ceratodontiformes; family Ceratodontidae; genus Neoceratodus; species Neoceratodus forsteri. The sequence continues at coordinate 159,992,173 of CM057459.1, read as the reverse complement.
GGGTGGAGTGCATGGATCTGTTTAATTGACAGGGGGAATGTTGGCCACAACACTGGTGAAACTCTCTTACTCTTCTTTGATTAGTGCCATGGGATCTTCCTTCCACATGAATAGTGACCAGAGATGGGCAGACGGGACCTCAGTTTAATGTCTCACCTGATGGATGGCACCTCAACAGTGCAGCCCCCCCAATTGCACTACAGTGTCATTTGTTATTACTCCATGTACCTGGTGTGAGGCTAGAACCCACAATCTTCCAATCTTCTAGCCCCTGAGATGAGAATTCTAGTTCCATTTTTGTTATTGTTCCATTTTTATTGGCCTTTAAGTGAACTCATGGTGCCTCTGAGTTACAAACTAGCAGTACCTGTCATTTTGGAATTCTGTGATGTAGTTTATGTCTCTTTCAAGCACAATGTTCCACAGAACACCAATGCATTGTGACAACAATCTAAGAGCTTAAGAAGGATATAAATGACATCATACTGTTGTAAAATTGGTATTTAGCACCAGAGTGTACTGTAAGTCAGAAGCACCCACAGAATTTAATGAAAGGGCAATAAAGATGAATAACAGAGGTACTAGTAACCGGTATTTGAAAAACAGCTTCTACAGAAAATACAGGCTTATAGTTTCCTTTAACACTCACTTTAAAACGCATGACGTTTGCATTGTTACATTAGGGCTTGGTTGTACTGGAGAACTATTAGTACAAGTATTTTAAATAACACTCTATATAAGACATTGGGATTCCAGGAATTGTTCCTTACGTTGAGGAAAGGTTATAAACTTTTTCCTACACTTCTGCAAAAAACAAGCTTGAAGGATTTGGTTTTGATGGTGGGGAGTGAAAGAAAACTGAACAACAGAACGCTCGTAATGATTTTACCTTTACCTAACTTGAACCTCTCTTAGAACCCAATCACAAACGGAGCTGTAAGATAACCACACTAAGGGTTGGACAGCTTTTTTAAGGTTTTGTTTCTCATATTACTATACCTTTCAGGACTGTATTAAATTTTGGACCTACTCTGTTTATTCTCTGCATGTTTACAGCATAATACTTTGATGCCCCAGGGGTTTATCCTGGGCCCCCTTTTGTTCAGCCTATTCCTGAACACTCTCCCTGAGGCCTGTACAAGTAAAATGATTTTATATGCAGATGATGCTGTGATCCTCAGTAGTCGTTCAAAAATAGCACCCCTCCATTCGGAGCTACAGTCCACCTTCCACTTGACAGAAAAATGGTTTAGCAACAAAAAGCTTTTGCTGAACTCTAAAAAAACAAAAACAATGCTCCTCTCCAGCTCTCAATTGAAAAGAAGATACCCCATTTTAACAATCTCAAATAATAAATCAGAACCCCTGGAACAGGTACACTCCTTGAAATACCTTGGTGTCACGACTGACGACACACTCTCCTTTGGACTGCACATCGACTCAGTGGTCAAGGCTACCAACACTAAGCTGGGCATCCTGTACCTCACACCTAATGCCATAAGGACTGCGGTCTCTAGCTCCGTTCTCTTTGTAACAGACTACACCTGGTGGTGTATGATGCTGCCACTGATACGGCTCTAAGGAGGGTGGAAACAGCCCTAAATAAGGCATGCAGACTTGTGCTTGGCGCTGACCATCTCACGCATATCTGTGCTCTGTATGAGCAGAGCAATCTGCTGTCACTCAGGAATAGGATAAGATTCCAAACGTGCCTGTTGAGGAGAAAGACAATGCATGGAGACACCCCACCTTGCATTTCTAACCTACTATCCATGAGCAAGTTCCTATACAACACCATAGGAAAGGAGCAAAACACGCTCAGTGTCCTACTCCGTAGGATAGTCCTGGGGCAAAGATCTTTCTCGTTCTCCTCAAACCCCTATATATCCTTTTTCCCATTACACTTGGTTTCCCATGTTCTCTAACTATTCCCCCATTTCTCTATCCCCTTCCTCCCTCCTCCGAGGATAGCAAGACAGTGCCAACTCTGGCAGCGCCTAATGCCTGCAGCAGGTCCTGCCTGATACACATACTGCAGTCAAAAGCTCTTGCCAGTGATAGAAAAGATAGCATGTTTTTTTACTATAATTGACAATGTGGTGTTTCTGCTGTTTACTCCTGTTTCTGTTGTGTAATCCCAGTTTCTGTAACCTGCGGTCAGTGTATGACGAGGAACCTTTGTAAAAGGGTTCTAACTCAAAGGTTGTCTCCGAATATACAAATAAATAAATGTAACTAATACTGTATTATTATTATTTTAATTAATTTACACTTTTACTTCATGAACTTTCTAAGTGAGCAATGCTTAGTAGCTATTACTAAACCTTAGGAAAAACTCCTGGTCTGAGAGTGGATGAGAGCCAGTCACATGACATGCAAGGGTTTTGAACTATTGCCCAGTTCAAAACAAAGAAAAAGGCAATAGTTCACTAGAACAGGGCAATAGTTTTTTTAGCTACTGCTCATTCTAATCTTCATAACTTGGGCAAGGTTTAGTGAAACAGATACTGACCACAGTTGTGTCTGGATATAGGGGGAAAATATAGATCCCTCGGGATGAATTATTACCTTCCAGTAGTCATACTGCCTTCACCTTCGGGCAATAGTTTATCCTGCAAGGTAAATATTGTCCAATTATTTTCCTCACCTCTGGTTAATATTTGTAAACAAAGTGATCATTAGGTTTGAGCCCCCCCCCCCCCCAATTCCTTTTTGGAAGATCACTATTTGAACCTATCTGCTTGACTGGCAGCAATTTCTGTATATCATGTCATTTCCCTTTTTGATGCAAGTCTCCTCTATGATGGTATCCCGGAGTAATGGAAAGGAAATTATTTTAAATAATAATATTTTAATACAGACTCGTCAGGTTACCTCTGTGTGGGTAAACAGATGGAGTCACTGACCAAAGAGGACCTTGTGGACTGCTTGGAGCAATGGTCTGCAGGATAGTAAACAGTACGGGTTTGTGGCAGGGATGTCATCATCAGACCAGTCTTGAAACAGAAATGTGGCAGTCCACATCAGGTTCCCTTATAAAACTTTTGGATTTATGGATCTCTTAGGTGGGTGGTGGGGGGGGGGGGCTGACCCACAAGAACCGGTTAATTTGAAGATGCAGTGTAAGGCTGAGAACCTCTACCCCTTGTTAATAATTCAAATAAAAATTGTCTTGTGACAAAATATATTGTTTTATTCCTTTCAGAATTTTATTCTTTTTCCTTGATGTTTTTCTTGTTAATCCATTAACAAATCAACTCTGTCTTGGTTAACATTTCAGGACTAATTCGTGTCCCTTCTTTAGAACCCTAGAGCTGTTAAAACAAGTTTACACAAATATTTTTTTATAATGCCCCATGTAAGAATCCAGAAATTTCATAAAAAATGTATATTATAACAACAAACATTATTGCAGGGAGAACATACCTGCTATATTACACTTGTCACCATTTATATATCACCGTTCTCTAATTTCCGTTTAGAATATTGACTTGTCTGTCCGGCCCAGTGGTGCTGAGGGTTGAGGTGCTGGACGCCACACCTCATTCCACGCCAGTGACCTGGATTCAGGAACGAGCCTGGGTCGTCGGGGGTCGGCAGAGGAGGACTAGGATCGAACGTCCGTTGACAGTTCTCCTAGTCCTGGGGAGGGTTGAGGAATCACACTGCGCTCTGGCAGTCCCTTGGTACGCCCGGAGGCACTGCAGGCACAATAGTGTGTACAAAGCGGGGAGCATGGCGGACGTCTGCACGTTGTGCATGGACGTCATTGCACGTCCGTGTTCCCATTGGGAAGAAAATGGGAAAAAGGCTGGGCGCAACCGTGCAGTTTGATGGCTGTGCCCTGCCTCCCTGGGAGGACTGTCGTGGAATCATACTGGGGGGGGAGGGGTCTGGAGCCGGTTCAGCTTGGAAGGGCACGGGGAGGCCCGCCAGCAGGTCAACGACGACTGTGCCGGACCCCCCCCCCATCATGTGAGTGAGCCTGCTTCTATCTCAGTGGCAGGGCCGGTGGCTGGATGCCCCTACTGGTAAGGCACCGCAGCGGGTGCAGAAACAACAGCTGTGATAAAAAAAGAATATTGATTTGTCACTGTAATAAAAAGAATGTGTGTTAAATTAATTTTGTGTCTGTGTGGTTATTCCTTATCTTTCTCTATTAATTTAATAATAAAGGGATGGGGGGAGAGCTTATTATTATTATATTTGGGTTTGAGTTAGAAGCTTAGGCTATATGAGTAGGTGTCACAAATGAAAGTTTAAATCAGATTTTATCTGACTATGCTTAACTTGTGCATTACATCACTGAAATAAACTATTTTTTCTTAGGGACAACTGGTAACTTATCATAATTATTTTTTGTATTCAAGGGCCCTTCTGCTCATGACCATAAGCTTGAAAACTTGCTTATCTTATATTGTTAACATCAGTGTCATTATTATGTGTAGCAGTATCTACCCCCAAAATTGTATTTTTCTGTCTCCTTATTGCCTAGCATTAGGTGTTTGACCTGCAAACAATGAGAGACAAACTTTAACTTAGCCCAAAGAGTCCAAAACTTTTTATTTCTTTTAATAATGTTCTGCCCCATTCCCAAATGAATTTTCACACTTACCCTCTTGCTTAGGGTCCATCTAAATGTCTGGAGACTGCGAGTTCTAGTGGTTAATCCCTTTTCGGCAAAGTATTCTGTATTTTAAACCATGTGCTCTGAATGCCATTACAAAGAACGCCAACCGGCATTTCCATCTACTGCTGCTTCACTGTGCAGCATGAAGGAGGCCATAATGTTTAATTAATAGAGAATAATGCATATGTAGGGGGTTGATATGCAGTTTTTCTACACACCTAAGGTGTGTGATATTAGAGAAACCTCGAGAGCGAAGCTTGAGAGGTTTCACTAGTATCACACACCGAGGGTGTGTATAAAAACAGCTTATCAATCCCCCACAAATGTTTTATTTTTCATAATAATTGGTGCATGGACTTTTGGTGTAAAAGTATTTGGGCGAGAGAGAAAGCATGGCTCAGCGGTGTTCGATTTGGTTAATTACATGCCTCAAAATCCACAAAAAAGAGAAGTGGCTTGTATGAAAAAAAACATCTAATCTGTGGGTGCTGAGCTCATTTGTTTTCAGTTTTAAGATACAAAAGCCGTTGAGTATAGACCGACGAGAGCGAGTTACTCGGCGGCGTCAGAAGGCGAGAGTCAAGCAACACTTGTTCATGCCTGAATCTAGCCTACTGAAGCCACCGAGTAACTTCGCTCTAAGTAGTCTATACTCAACGTTTTATTTTAAAACTGAAAACAAATAAAACTCCAGCACTACTGAATGATGTTTTTATAAACCACTTCTCTTTCTAATAGTTTAGCGAACACTGCTCGTTTGAAAGGTACCTTAAATCAGGCTTCTTAGCACAAGACTGTAAAAGTCGTATCAAGAGTTTTTTCGTATCAACCTGCAGGTTGATATGACTTTTAACAGCTCTCAAAAATGGGTTGATAACGGGGGTTACCAGTTATTATTATATTTTTTATCATAGTATTTAAAAGTTGTTAATTTGCACATGATAATCATCAATTCTTTATTAGTCAACAGGCATGATTTCACTACAAAGTAGAAAGTAATGAATATAAGAAAATTCCAGTATAGTCCAACATTCTATCACCACACATAGAAAAAGACTTTCAATGTTTTTATTTTTTTATTTTATTTAGTGTTAACAGTTATGAATCAACTACAAAGTAGAAAGTCATGAATATAAGAATATCCCAGTATAGTTCAGCTTTCTCTTCATACATATACAAAAAGACACACACCAGCTCTATAATATGGTTGAAAGTCATTTTCGTGACCTTGAGCATTCTCATCTCTTTCAGTTGAAGATCCCTTTAGATCTGTGAGAATACCTGGAATCCCCCCCCCTCCTTTTTCTGTAGATTTGATCTTCCCCTGCCTGTATGTATTTAGGTCCTGGCCACAGATAATACCACCCAACAGGCAATACAAGCCTAAGACTGCAAAATAAAATCGAGGGAGGGACCACTACAGCTTTCCCAAGCACATGTGGTATCTTAATATAAGACCGAGCCGCGGGAGACTGTCACGTTGGTGACGTCATCACGCTGCTCCCCCAGTATGATATCCATTGCTCGACCTCCTTCATGTTGCACAGTGAAGCAGCAGTAGACAGAAACGCTGGTCGGTGTTCTTTGTAATGGTGTTCAGAGCACATGAGTTAAAATAAAGAATACTTTGCCGTAAAGGGATTAACCACTAGCGCTCGCAGTCACCAGACATTTATACGGACCCCAAGCAAGAGGGTAAGTGTGAAAATTCATTTGGGAATGGGGCAGAACATTACTGAAAGAAATAAAAAGTTTTGGACTCTTTGGGCTAAGTTAAAGTTTGTCCCTTGTTGTTTGCAGGTCAAACACCTAACACTAGGCAATAAGGAGAAAGAAAAATACTTTTTTGGGGTAGGTACTGCTAAACATTATAATGACACTGGTGTTAACAATATAAGAGAGGCAAATTTCAAAGCTTATGGTCATGAGCAGAACGGCCCTTAAATACAAAAGAAATTATGATAAGTTACCAGTTGTCCCTAGGAAAAAATTGTTTCTTTCAGTGATGTAATGCACAAGTTAAGCATACCCAGATAAAATCTGATTTAAACTTTCATTTGTGGCACCTGCTCATATAGCCTAGGCTTCTAACTCAAACCCAAATATAATAATAATAATAATAGCCCCTCCCCATCCCTTTATTATTAAATTAATAGAGGAAGATAAGGAATAATCACACAGACACAAAACGAATTTAACACACATTTTATTACAGTGGCAAATCAATATTCTAAACGGAAATGAGAGAACTGTGATATATAAAAGGCGACAAGTGTAATATAGCAGGTATAGTCCCCCTGCAATAATTTGTTGTTATAATATACATTTTTGATGACATTTATGGATTCTTACATGGGACATTATAAATAAATATTTGTGTAAACTTGTTTTAACAGCTCTAGGGTTATGAAGAAGGGACAAGGATTAGTCCTGAAACATTACCCAAGAGAGAGCTGACTTGATAATTTGAAAATTTAGGCTGGTTCAGCTTAAAGCAGGAATGCATGGTGTCAAAGGGCTGCTCAAACAATCTGTGATTTACATGCATTTTAAATAACACAATGGGGTTTTTCTGATATCTCTAACCCAGTAACTTAATCCTATAATATAATAACCTAAGTAACTTTTAACCTTTATAAAAAACACCTAGTGCAGTGGTCTCTTCGACATATACAGGTTTCATACACATAAGGCCTATACATTAAGGTATTTTATGACATACTGCTATTGCATAATAAATCCAACAATGAAGAACACAGCCTGTTGTTTTATATCAGCTCGGAGGTCACCACAATAACCTCCCTGTACAAGGACCTGAGAGGGAAAAGGAAAAGAGGACACTATAGCATAGTCAAGAAGGGGAAGGGGGTGCCCATAGGTGGCCAACCTTATGGACTAGAAATTGTAAAAGATAGATTAGGCTAAGAAACAGAAGAACTGTTGCAACAGATTTAAGAAAAGGTCAGTCCTCAAGAGTGGCAGGATCTCCCTGTCACATATCTTCCACCTTAAGAGGGAAGCAGTTACTGTATTTCAGACTGCTTACCACCTTTCTGTCCAAGAAGGGATGGAGCTTCCACTCATCCATCTTCAGAAGCTCCATCTCAGGGTCTCTATTAATGATAAACATTCCATCATAAACAGTGGATATCATCATTCTTTACCCCGAGGCGTTACATTTCTCAACAGAGAATAATGGTACCTTCCCTGATACCTTCTCCTTTTAGGGAAAGTCTGTCATATTTTATTGACATCAATTCCTGCACCATATCTAGACACGAAATCAGCATTTGCATGTTTTGTCCCTGCCTTGTGGGACACAGTAAATCAATAGGACTGAAGAGCTAAGTACCACTGCATTATATGGGGATTTTTTTCTCTCATTTAGTGCAACCAGCAGAAGGGTTTATGATCAGTTACAACCTTAAATTCAGACCCCCGCAAGTAATACTTCAGAGACTTAGTATCCCACTTCAGAGCTAAAAGCATCCTCTCTATTGTAGCGTATCTGTTCTCTCTTTCATGCAGCTTCCTGCTGCTATACATGACCGGATGTTCTTCCCTATCTATTTTCTGAGATAAGACTGCTCAATACCACTCTCTGATTCATTGATTTGAACCTCAAACACTTGGCTGGAGTCAGGGCTTTTCAATACAGGAGTTGCACACAGAATGGCATTGATATTCCTAAAAGTCTCATCACAAATTGGGGTCCACTGAACCTTATTCGGACACCCCTTTTTAGTTAGATCAGTCTAAGGACTGGCAATGGCTGAGAATTTATGAATAAATCTTCAGTAATAACTAGCCAGGCCTAGAAAAGATCTCACAAGCATTTTTGTGGTAGATATGGGACTGTTCACTACTGCTGTAACCTTTTCTGCCTTTGGCCTCACTTGTCTGTTGCCTAAAATGAACCCCCGTTATCTTGTCTCGGTCTTTGCTAGTGCACACTTAACAGGGTTAATGGTCATTCTTGCCTCCTGTATTGCTTGCAGTACCTGGAACAAGTGTCTAACATGGGTTTCCCAGTCAGGGCTGAATATGACCACATCGTTCAAATAAGCTGCACAGTAGTCAGTGTGTGGTCTTAGTATGTGGTCCATAAAACACTGAAAAGTGGCTGGGGCCCCATGTAGTCCGAATGGCATTGTGACAAACTGGTATAAACTGACTGGGGTGCTAAATGCGGTTTTATCTTGTGAATCAGGTGACAAGGAGATTTGCCAATATCTCTTAGTAAGGTCAAGGGTGGAGATATACTGTGCATTGTCTAGCCTGTCAATGATGTCATCTATTAGGAGCATTGGATTTGGATAGCCATCGAACAGCTTTCTAAAATCTAGGCACAGACATATCCCACCCTCTTTCTTGTCCACTATGACCATGGGTGAAGACCATGCACTCTTTGACGGCACAATTATGCCTAACTGCTCCATTTTTTTTTTACTTCCTGAATCACCTCATCCCTCACCTTCATGGGCAATCTGTAGGGCTTTTGGTGAATGGGCTTGTCTTGCGTGGCAGTTATGGTGTGCACAGTTTCTTTGGACCTCCCCAGGATGTTTGTGAATATGGGCTCAAATTCTTGTAATACCCCCTGCAAATCTTTCTGTTGCTGTGGCTCCAATTCAGGGTTTATCTGGATCTCCCCCAACTGTCCTGACTGCTCTAGCCTTTTATAGGCAACCTCCAGCTCTGACTCCCTAACTTCAGGATGGATATAGAGGGAGGGGTTAGGCTTCTCACGCCATTTCCTAAGGAGGTTCACATGGTAAATTTTCAGCGGGGTCTCTTTCCTGGCATGCTAAGCTCATAATTCACTGCTCCTGTTTGCCTCAAAATGGTGAAGGGGCCTCGCCATTTCATGAGTAGTCTGTTCTCTGTGGAGCGAAGGAGTAACAACATTTTGTCCCCTGACTGAAATGCTTTGGTCTTCAAACCTTGTCATATATTTCTTTCTGCAAGTCTTGCTTCTGTTCTAAGCTCTGGTGTGCCAAGCTGATATACTGTACCTCACCAGGTGTTTGCATAACTGAGTCATGTACCGGTACTCTATGACATTAAGATGTCCCACCTCCTTCCCTTCTTCCCAGTGTTCTTTAACCACATCCAGTGGCCCCCTTGGGTTCCTCCCATACAATAATGAGAAAGGAGAGAAACCAGTGGATGCTTGAAGGATTTCTCTGTAAGTGAAGAGTAAATAGGGGAGGTACCTATCCCAATCTCTACCCTCTTCTTTTACATTCGTCCTCAACATTCTCTGTAATGTCTGATTAAACCTCTCTAGAAGGCCGTCAATCTGTGGGTGGTATGGGGAAGTGTGTACTACTACCACGCCCAGCAGATGGTACAATTCTTTTAGCAGGTGTGCATTAAAATGACTCCCTGGATCAGTAAGTATTTCCTAGGGGACTCCCAGGTGGCTAAATATCTTTGTTAGCTCCTCTGCTATCCTCAGGGCAGTGACAGTTCTCATGGGGTATCTTCTGGGTAGCCGGTACTGTAATCACATATGACCAGTACAAATCTGTTACCCTTGGAGCTCTTTTCCAGGGGGCCCCCTACATGCATGGCTATCCTGTCAAAGGAGTTAGTCACAATGGGGATGGATTGTAGGGGGTACTCTATCCATTCTTCCTGCCTGAGCTACCGTCTGACACTCAGCACATGCTTTACAGTACTCAGCTATGATCTTATGTGTGACAAGGAGCTGCTGCCACTCTTGAGGACTGACCTTTTCTTAAATCTGTTGCAACAGTTTTTCTATTTCTTAGCCTAATCTATTCTTTACAATTTCTAGTCCATAAAGTTGTCCACCTATGGGCACCCCCTCCCCTTTCTTGACTATGCTATAGTGTACTCTTTACATTTTCCTTTTCCCTCTCAGGTTCTTGTACAGGGAGGTTATTGTGGTGACCTCTGAGGTTATGTAAAACAACAGGCTGTGTTTATTATTGTTGGATTTAGTATGCAATGGCACTATGTCATGAAATATCTTGATGTATATAACTTATGTGTATGAAACCTGTAAATGTTGAAAATACCATGGCACTAGGTGTTTTTGATAAAGGTAACAAGTACTAGGTGATTGCATTATAGAAATTAAGTTAGGTGTGCTATTTAAAATGCATGTAAATTGCTGTAAATTGAACAAGTCTGAAATTTCATGGTGATTTGCATATATTCCATGATGCTGGAAATTATAGAAGTATGAGTGTTGTGTTTCTTTGAAATTTGGCTTATTGTCAGTGCCCTTTGGGGTAACCCTTGTTTCAGTGCTTCTGCACTGAGGTTCTTTGTCTGTAGCTTGTTTTGACTTTTTTCTTTTTGTGCCTCCACCACCCAAGCAAACAAGGCAACCATAGGGATGAAGGGTTTTCATTGAAAAGTTTCGATCAGAGATCAGTGAGTAAGTAGGTGCTGGCTAAGTGTAGAGGAAAGCCTTGCATAGTCTGTTGCTACAAACTGATATACTGAGGAAGGGATATGCCATTGCTGAAGGTTATCTCCTGCATTTTAAATAAACATTACACAGAGACTGTGTGTTGAATTTGAAGTTCGGTGTCTGGTCCATCCGTTATCCCACAACCCCTCCACATCGTGGATAGAGGGCCAATAAAATCTGGGTGCTATCTCTGCCTGCATGGCCTGCTAAAGGGATGTCATGAGCCAGATACATGATTTGGGAGTGGAATTTTTCTCAAACCATTAGTTAGTCTACTACCTCTCCAGTTCTGGGGTTAATGTATTCTCTGTACAGTATTTCCTGTTTTACAACAAACTGAGTGGCACCTTTTTCCACTCCCTTTCCCACCTGTGGAAAAGAAAGATTATGTGAAGGGTCTGCTTTTTGCTCATGCTGCATATCACATTTAAAAGTGTTTCCCAAGTCTGACAGTACACCCATATGAGTATCAATCCAGTCCTTCTTTAGCTTTCTGTTCTCCGCCTTAGCTTTACGGTCCTTGACAGGATCCTCAAAAACATCATCATCAAATGGGAACACAGATGGTAAATGTCCCTTCTTCACTTGAGCTCTGGTGGTTATGGCAACTAGTTATGGCAACTACAGCAGAGTCCTGGGTGGCATGACAATGTATAAATGAAGCAAAGTCTGGGTGGTCATGCCCGATAACAACTGGCATGGGTAGGGAGGTATCAACCCCACTTCTACCTCATGTGTGTTTTTTTGAACAGTCATTTGTATGGTGGCTGTAAGGTAGCAATGGGTATCTCCATGCACACAGATGACTGCTGTATCCGGCCCTTTATTATTCCCAGTCACCAGATCTGATTGCACAAGAGTCTGATGGCTCTCTGAATCAATCAGTCCCATCATCTGCTGTGATCCAATCTGCACAGTAGTCATAAAGTGACCCCAGCTCACTAAGGTTACATGAGCTGTCTCTTTCTTTCTTTATATTAGGACAGTTTGTTACAAAATGTCCCTTCTTTTGGCACCCATGACATACAATCTCTGCTATTGGAATTCGTCCCCTCTCTCTGCTCTCCAGTCTTGTTTCACTGGGGCTGGATTTGACAGTTTATAAGTAAAAGGGTTCCTTACTGGATTGCTGGTGGTTGCAGCTCCTGATGTCCCTTGGATCCCTCTGGATCTAGATGGTCGGGCTGCCAGGAAGTGTTCTGCCAATGTGATGGTTTTATCAGCGGAGCCATGCTTATGCTCCTGAAACCAAAGATGTACATCCTGGGGTAAAACTTTAATAAACTGTTCAATAATTACCACCTCCAGAAGTTGGTCCTTGCTCGTTATCTGGCTGCAACCATTTGTAGCAGAGTTCCTTGAAATGGGCATAAGTCTCTCGGTGGTGGTGGTGGGGGGGGTTATCCAGTGACTGTGTTTTAAAAAACCTAAACCCTCTGATAATAGGGTGTCAGTGTTTATGTCATACTGCCTGAGGATCTTCTGCTTCACAAGGTCATAGTCCTCTGCCTCTAGGGAGTCCATGTGACTATAAACCAACTGAGCACTGCCTGTCAGGTGCGGTGCCAGTTGAACAACCCACTGTTCCCTTGGCCATGCGCATGTTCAAGTGATCCTCTCAAACGTTATGAGGTACACTTCAATGTCATCACTGTCCGATAGTCTGGACAGTTTAATGTCTTTTGGGCTGCTGGTTCTTTCAGTTTGTCCTGTGTCGATGGCATGCAAGACCTGCATGGTATCCACCCATTTGGCATCGTGCCTTCTCCACTCAATGTCGATATCTCTCCGCTCCGTATCTCTCTCTCTCTTTCCATCTGCACCTGTTTTATGCATAGCCATTTCAACAACTCACCTACATCCTCAGGTGGAGCATCTTCAAGAGGAGGAAGTTCTCTCAATTCTTCCTTGTCCCCTTGGCTCTCTTAATTGTCTTCAGGCTTGGCCTTCCTCCAAACTCCTAGGTCCAGTCTAGGCAGCAGCTTCTCTATCAGTCTGTCGGCCATGGTTCTAGTCAGAACGTCACAGACTTTCTTCCCCGGGTTCTCCTCTGGCAACTCCTGGTGCATCAGTCCACCTGGGATATCTGGGTGATATCCACTGGAAAACATCCCCCTAGCCCAGTCCAGACATTTCCAGCAAGTTATCCCACTGCTGACACCAAGTCTGTGGAAGGGTTGTGGGATAACTGATGGACCAGACACAGAACTTCAGGTTCAACACACAATGTCTGTATGATGTTTATTTAAGACACAAGGGATAACCTTAAGCAATGGCATATCCCTTCTTCAATACATCAGTTTGCAGCAACAGATTATGCATGTCCTTCCTCTGCACTTAGTCAATACCTACTGATCTATCTCTGCTGTGGAAATAAACTATCTCCTATATTTGTTTTGTGTGTTTGGATGATGGGGAGCTCAAAAAAAGAAAACCCCCAAAACAAGCTAAAGACAAAGAACCTCAGTGCAGAAGCACTGAAGCAAGGGTTACCCCAAAGGGCATTGGCAATAAAGCCAAGTTTCAAAGAAACACAACATCACACATAACCCCATAATCATAGCATCATGGGATGTATATGCAAATCACCATGATATTTTAGGCTGGTTCAGCTTAAAGCAGGAATGCATGGTGCCAAAGGGCCTCTCAAACCATCTGTAATTTACATGCATTTTAACACAATGGGGGTGTTCTAATATGTCTACCCTGGTAACTTAACTCTATAATACAGTCACCTAAGTAACTTTTAACCTTTATAAAAAACACCCAGTGCCATGGTATCTTCAACATTTACAGGTTTCATGCACATAAGGTATATACATCAAGGTATTTTATGACATAGTGCTATTGCACACCGAATCCAACAATGAGGAACATAGCCTGTTGTTTTACATCAGCTCGGAGGTCACTACAATAACCTCCCTGTACGAAGACCTGAGAGGGAAAAGGAAAATTAAAGAGGACACTACAGCATAGTCAAGAAAGGGGAAGGGATGCCCATAGGTGGCCAACCTTATGGACTAGAAACTGTAAAGGATAGATTAGGTTAAGAAATAGAAGAACTGTTGCAACAGTTTTAAGAAAAGGTCAGTTGTCAACAGTGTCAGGCTCCCTGTCACACAGAGTACTGGATGGGAGGGGTTAAACTGAGCACTATGGCAGAGGAAAGGAATCTGGGATTTAAAAATAGTGACTCCCTCAAACAATGAAGCCAGTGTAACAAGGCCTATAGTAAGGTCTCTAGGATGCTGGGGTGTATCAGATAGGGTACTGACAGCAGGAAAAAGGAGGTACTACTATCTTTACATAGGTTACTGGTGAAGCCACACTTTGAATACTGTGCTTAGCTCTGGAATCCTTATCTGTGGAAGGACAGGGACAGGCTGAAGATGGAGCAAAGCAAGGTGACAAAGATAATTCTGCACAACAGGGCAGATCTTACGAAGATTGTCTCAAGGCACTGAACATGTACACACTGGAGACCAGGCAAGAGCGGGGGATATAACAGAGACCTTCAAGTTCCTGAAGGGAATAAACAAAGTGAACTGCGGGGAACAATCAAGAACCCAAGGTCACAATTGGAAGCTTGGGGAAGGGGAGGATGGTTTAAGAGGGATGCGAGGAAGTTCTATTTTATGGAAAGGGTGGTGGAGCCATGGAACAGTCTGCCAGTGGAGGTGGTGGGTGCCAAGACTGTAAATGGTTTCCAGCATGGCTGGGACAGAATGAAGACTTTGGTGGTTGCTCAGGTTGGTAGCAGTAGGGAGGAGAGGGGGGGGTGGACTGGGAGAGATAAAGCCTCATGTGTACAATGGGCCCCGGGGCAGATAGAGAGGTCCAGGCTGACTAGATGGACCTTTGGTCTTTTTCTGCCATCACTGTCTATGTTTCTAAATGCTCCCAACATAAAATAGGGCACACATAAGGACAAAATAAAAGTGTATGCCACTGAGTATAACCAGGAGACAGAACTAGTAAAGAATGATACAGCAAAAGCTAAAAAACAAACTGAGAAAAACTTAAATGAAACAATACTAGAAATAATAAAGAGAAGCGGAACCAGGGTGAAAACCTCATTATGGAGGATGAAACAGATGTAGGTGTAACACTGAAACAAAAACTAAGGCACAAATATTATTTATACTTCTACCCCAAAGGCAACTAATCACAAATATAGTAATATGGAATGAATTTTTAATCCTCTACCAGAATCAAATCAAAAACTTGTTACAGAAAGAGGGAGGGGACGTTTCTCTTCCTGGTAATTTCTTTTCTTCTTTCAGAATTTCAGTTTTACTATAAAATGGTAACTATAACAACACAGTAAGTAATTTTTCCTCTGTAGAAGCTGATTTTTTTTAAACTCTGGTTCTAATTCTGCTATTTTTCTGTCTCTACAGGCTTTTGCTTGTTATCCTAGTGGGAGTTTCTGAGTTCAGCAAGTACCATTTTCTAATTGTCTGATAGTTTTCATCCTTGCTAAGCTGTTACACTATTGTCCCAATACATCTGGGTATTACATAGAGAATAATGCATATGTAGGTGTGTGATATGCAGTTTTTTTTATACACACAAGGTGTGTGACAATATATAAACCTCAAGAGCGGTCCGGCCCAGTGGCACTGAGGGTTGAGGCACTAGATGCCACACCTCGTGCCACGCCGACAACCCGGGTTCGGGAATGGACTCGGGGCTACCAGGGGTTGGAGGGAAGGAGGAGGATTGAGCATCCCAATGGATGCGCTCCTCTTCCTGGGGTGGGTTCCTGGGGTGCTTTGAGCACCCGACACACCTATGCCTGTGGAAGCATGGGTGTCGGGGCACAGGCAGCTCTTCAGAGTCGGGGAGGGGAGGACGTCATGGGCATTTGACAATGGCGTGCGTCAGCACGCCGTCTGTCTGGACGCCAGTCCTGCGTGCCGATGCCCTCAGGGAAAGGAGGGACTAAAAGGGGAGAAAAACAGAAAAAAAACCCTCTCGGTCCAAGATGACAACCGATCCAAGCCCCGGATCTCCTACCCACGGGCAGACCCCGTTGTGCAGGCACTCTGATGACAGAAGTAAGGTGGGGGGGATAATGGAGTAACCATAGCACTCTAGGGGCAGACTCCGTGGAAGGGATCTACGGGGTTGATCAGGTCTGAAGGAGTGGAACGAGAGGGTAGTAAGGCAGGGATAAAAAGAAAGTAAAAAAAAGCTCCGAGAGGTTTATATATTGTTACACACCAAGGGTGTGTAAAGAAACTGCAGATCACACACCTTCATATGTGTTATTTTTTATAACTGGTGCTAAGTAAACAAAGCTCAGAGTCTTAGCATTACGTGCTTCCTGCGTTGCTGATTCGACCTCTGTATGGGCTCCATGGCATGCTGGTTGCTATGACAACAAGGTGAAGGTTCAACAGCTTCTTCATTGTTTAAAAACAAAATGTGAACGGTTCAATTTCCCGAGTCCGTAAGTACCTTAGCACCGTACACAAAACCTGGCATGAGACAGTAAAAACCAAATCAACTCACAGGTTGATATGATTTTTTACAAGTCTTAAAAACGGGTTGATATCGGGGGCCACCAGTTATTATTGTGGAATTCTGGTTGGGAGGGACATAAACTACATCATCCAGTTCTAAAATGGTACCCAACACCAGACTGGATATTAGAAATACCCACTGTGTTTTTTAAAAGGTCTGTATTGATGGAGCAATAAAAGAGCTGGAACCAGTATTTGAAAAACAGTTTGTACTGGGAAAAATAACTTATTTATTTAGTTTTTGTTGACAGGTAAGTGCACTAGACAAATCCTGCCTATTTTCAGGCACGACCCAGGGAAGGGGGATACAGATGAATGCCAACTGACCTTGAACCAGATTAAGCTGTTGGTGGTATTTTTAGTGAATGAGGGAAGTTTGGCCAGGGCACTGGGGAAATTCCCCCACTCTTTTCGATAAGTGCCATGGGATCTTTAACATCCACCTGAAATACCACCAATCCATGCAGATGGGACCTCGGTTTAACGTCTCATCCGAAAGACAGCACCTCAGAAGTGCAGCAGCCCTCTAATACTGCACTACAGTGTCAGTACTGGGATATTAACCCAAGTGCCAGATGTTGGAAATGAACCCACAGCCCTCCGATCTCCCAGCCTCAGAGGCGAGTGTGCTACCTACTGAGCCACTGACACTTGCAGGTTCAGCGCCGTTCTTCTTTAAAGTAGAGCACATGACCATTTCCCATTCTGTTTTTGAAACAGAGGGTCAACCTCCAGTCTGTATGTCCTCCCCCATCTAAGCTGGGACACCAAATTTTATAATACACTACTATACAATTTATTTTATATAGTGTTTCCATACGTAAGTATCCCCAATTACTACAAAAACACACTGGAAAACATATTAAAAACAAGGTAATGGCCAGGGGCAACAACTGCACTACCCAACCCCTCTCCTAGTGGAGGCAGTAATCTGTATGCCCCCTTCCCCTGCTAGAGGCACTTAATTCTATATGACACTCTCCAGTTTTTAAAGCAGCAGTATTAGTTAGCCAGCAAAAAATGTCATCCTCCCTTTTTTAAGCAGTAATGTATTCCTGATAATTTCAAATTCGTTATTTGAGTATTTTACATTTGATCAGCTGTTTTTAAGACTGTGTTTAATTATATATTTTGTAATTTGTGTGGATCTACAATAAAGATGGCAACCCTCAGAAAATTTCAAAAATATTCTCTCTTGAGATCACACACTAACTGCACTTAATGTATATATAATGCAGACATGTCAGGGTGGTGCTAACACGTTTCTGATGGCCAGCAGCACCCCCCCGCCCCCACCATTGGGGAGCTAGGTTTAGGAGAGTTTGGGAGCCAGGAAGGGCCATTCAGTCAATCACGGGCTCTACAATGGGCACTAAACATTCAATAAAGTTGGTGGCAGGGCACCACTACTCACACTGGGGCAGCCAGGAGGGGCGGCCGCCCCCCCAGCTCCCCCTCTAGCTCCGCCACTGCACCACCCTGATCTGCTTACATCTATGATGGGGGACCTGGCAGAGGACCAATAATTTTTAAGAACTTCAAAATCCTCTATCTTGCCTCAGGAATGAAATAAAGCAAACAGAAAATCAGATATATGGATGTTTTGGTTGGTCGTAACTGCCAACCAAGTTATTACAGTTTTTATTAACTAGTACTACTGCTTTAAGCAGCTGTTCATGGCCTTCAAAATTGATCTCCTTGCATTCTTTGCACCTTCACACCCTGCACTGCTCACCTGTATGGTAGGTTGTTCTGTAAAGTCTTCATTCTTTGTACGATAACTACATTAAAACTTATTCATCGTGCGCTGCAGTATATGACATGCATAGCAAGCACTGCTGCTACCCCAGCATTCTGCTTACCTTTCACTGTATCCAGACCAACAGCACAGTGACTAGACAATCTCTAGTGGGAGGCTGGCAGAACGCAGGGCTGCAGCGCCAAGCACCATGCATGTTGTGGTTACAGAATGCTTCTGCAAATGTTAATATAGAGAACAAATAAAATTATATGAGTAAAGCAGGTTGGGTGCACACATAAAATGGAAGGAGCGCAGTTCTGAGCTAATATGGACAGCTGTTTTAACAGGGCCTACACTGCCAATTACTGGACACCCTCAACTGAGATGACAATCCCCTCTACTGCAAATGAATTCTAACCTCCCTGTCTCCACCAGTTGCTGACACACTCTTCCCCCCAAAATAATTCTTATCCTTCACATAGTGTTTCACAACACTAAGTCACTCCCAGATGAATTCTGATTCTTCTTCCATTGAAATGCAGCTCTCCATTTGCCTACTGTTCCCTGGCTACAGCTCATTATCTCTGTGCAGGTGCTCTGCATACATGCCCTGCTGCATATGCTGCTGCCTATAGCGCGGGAGCATCTAGCATGTGATATCAGCATACACAAAGCACAACAGCCTGAGTACCCACTCAGCGATAGTACGCTGAAGATAAAGAGATTTACAGTGTCACGATACCCTAGGTCTTAGGGCCTAAGATACAGTACTTAGAAAGGGGTAAGGGGGTAGTGGGTGAAGGGAGGAAGATGGGTAAAAGAGGAGGCCTGTTAACTAGATACCCCAGCAGGAGAACCACATAAATTGAACCCCTTTGGGAATCAAGACTCACTGGAGTTAAGCCAGGGTGCTTCAGTTCAGTACCTGATCCCTCTAAGCCACCCCAGTTTTGGATGTATTATTTCTCCTGCAGCCAGTTCTACCCATGTGTAGTCAAAGACAGCATTTTACACAGTGCTATACCTGGGGGGAATTTAACAGCATTTCACCTGAGCACGTCTACCTCTCTCAAGCTATAAACTACACAACAGCACATTCATAGTACTACCTAACTGGGCTGACTCCGTTTCCTGAGAAAGTGCACTTGTTGCACCTGAAACACTGGAACAGGTTTACATTTAATTTAATTGTATTACTGTATTTATTTGTTTTGTTCTGTTCTGTTATGTTGTACTGTTTTATACAGACTTGTCACTAATGAAAACGGGCATTTATGCTCATTGCCTCACAAGTATAAAAAAAAGTAACAATGAAAATGAAACTGAAACAAAAATTGTCCTGACTCTGAATGGTCTTTTTCATTTGTTCAAAAAAGGATGAAGATTATAACGAAAACAAATAATAATGTTCATCTCTGTCTTTCAGCCCAGTGACCATCACTCAGAACAGGTTTAATTTTACATGACCCTGTTATTGCACCCCACATGGCTCAGCACACGTTAATGATGGTTTTTGCTGTATTTTCAGTTTCACAGTCTAGCCCAGCAGTGACTGTCGAGTCAGCACAAATCAAGTTCTTCAGTGGGGAAGGAGGCCACTTGAACCAATTTCCCTGATGACCCCAGGAACAGTTTACTTGATATAGCACAGCAAGGGGAGGGGGGGGAGAGTGTTCATCAACTAAAATTGTTCATGTATACTGTAGCAGTCACTTGCTGCATACATTGGATTTCACCCAAAAGTGGTTGAGTTTCATACAAAGAAAGGGGTCATGCAAAATGCTACATGTCTTTTCCTTGTTGCTAATCGAGTTAAAGTTTACATCTCAGCTATTGCCATGAAAGGTTCTTTGAATTAAAGTTTCCAATTTGCTCCCCCCCATGATAAACGCAAAAAAAGAGGGCAAACATGAGGCAGCCTCCATAACAGTGAAACCACTTTCACCTATGCCCCGAGTAAGCATACAAAAACATGGCGATGGAGATCGGCACTTACCCATCTGCATGGCATTCCGAGCTTGACTCACTGTTTGCTGCCCTGTAAATCTCAAGCAGTTGTTGACTTGTGGCGCAACAGTCTGCAGTGGAGACTGAGGTGGAGGCACAGCGACTGGGGCTATGGGTCTGACGGCAACAGCACTGGTAGCAGCAGAAGGAGCATTTGCCAGCCCTGCCACCCCTTGATGGGGGACTGCTGGGGCTCCTCTGGCTGCGGGTGGAGCCCCTGCTGCTGAATTCCGTGGCTGCCCAACTCCAAAAGGAGCTCTGCGGGAACAAAAGATGAAGCAAGGTTAGAACGTCTGACATGCAACTTTTAGCAGCAATTGAAACTCTTTCAAGTACATGGACCAGACACTAAGGTTCATGAAAAAGCCATAGCACAACACATTTACAATACATGGATGGCTTTTTTAATTCACAAGTATGGCACCACAATTGTAATTGATGTCCTTTAATAGTTACGAATTACATTTTTAGGAGTAATGTTATTGATCTGCTGTATGATTTGACTTATTCAACCAAATGCCTCAAAAAAAGATAAAAACCAAAAAAAAATTGTAAAATTAGTTTTTCTAATGAGCATTAAAGTAGCTTAACCAGTTTAGAAAATTCACAATGAATTGGTGTATTACTCAGTTATTAAATATGGTTCATGTTCCCTTAAATTTCAGCACTGACTTGAACCTAGATCCAAATATCATAAAAAAATACCTGATATTAAAACAGTGTATAATCCTAAAATTTCGTGTCAGGGCTTTGCTGTCATTATAAATCACTCGCGATTCACTCTTGTGGCTTTATGATGTCACCAGAGCCCATCCTTGTATTTCACAGTTGCTTATCATTTATTCAATAGACAGTACAAGTACAATTGACAGTTCTGACATCAGCAAGTACAGTTGACAGTTCTGACACTTAAACCCACTACCCCAGCTGCTGTAAACTGATCTCCACCTATCCTGACCATCTAGTTTATTATTTTAGGCACTTATTGTCTCGTTTTTGTTTGTGCTTTAGCTACCCTTAACCAATCAGCTGTCAGCCGTATGTGATTTTTTTCTCACTGAGTCTTTCAATTGAATATAAACTATTGAACTTTTATTGTTACCTAATTACGTGATTGTTAAACCTTGTTTTAGCTCTGTATGTATTACGTCTCTACCCTAAATCAAATTGTATCCGCTATACATCCTACTTATTGTAAATCTTCCCGGGTTGTGCCTGAAAATAGTCATGTTTTGGCTAATGGCACTTACCCAGTAAACAAAAACTAAATAAATAATAAAAAAATAAATTAACTTTCTGGTATTAGTCAAAAGAAAATGAAAAAAAAAACCTGACAGCAGATGCACAGATTCTGAAAATAACTGCTCTTTTGTACAAACGTTGCGTGCTCAATACTTTGCTGCAAAGTGCGAATGCACAAAACAGGGTGCAAAAAGGTGCACACTAAGGAAGATAGGAGCGAGATGGGTGGTTAGCCCATGATTGCTCCTGTCAATTTACCCATAGTAAAAGTAAGTATAGCCCTCCAATAGATATGAATCTAAGTTATGTTTGAATTCTTGTTTGTTTTTGTTGATAACTACATCCAGTGACAGTCTATTCCAAGGATTCACAGTCCTCTGAGAGTAGAAAGCCTTTCTTCTGTTGGTACTGAAGCTCTTTGGTCTTAACTGTAGTGGATGGCCCCGTGTGCCTTGCCTGTCATCCTTGAACTCAAAACCCATCTCACTGAACAGGTATTCCTCCTGGACAATGTCATAACATAACAGGAAGTCCCCTCTCAATCTCCTGGTCTCTAGGGACATTAATTTCAGTTCAGCTAACCGCTCATTGTAAGACAGGTGTCTAATATTACATATCATTTTCGTGGCCTGCCTTTGAACTTTTTCAATCTTCTGTATATCGCCTTTGTCTATGGGTCCCCACACAGGGCTCCCATAATCTAGCAGTGGCCTTACATATGTCCTATACAATAGCATAATAACATCTTGATTTCTGCTCCTGAAATTTCTTTTGATAGTATATAGGGGCCTTTTGGCCTTATCTACCTGGGCTGCACAGTGCGATTTGGAATTTAGGTTATTTATTGTAAACCCCCAAGTCCTTCTCTTCAGATTCTCTGATTTCTGTACCCTCCAGAGAATACTTACACCTATTACGCTGATTTCCAAGATGTATTATGCAGCATTTGTCTTTACTGGCCCGTATGCCCCTTTTGCTAGCCCAGCTCAGGATGTGATTTAGATCAGCTTGTAACAATACCCTATCCCCTTCAGTTTGTGCAACCCCTGCAAGTTTAGTGCCATCTGTGTACTTGCATGTCCAATTTGATACATTCTTGCACACGTCGGATATGAAGACCTGGAATAACACTGGCCCCAATACTGATCCCAATGGGACACCACTAGTTACAGCCCTAGAAGTTGAGAAATTCCCATTTATGCATACAACTTGTGACCTATCAGTTAACCAACTGCGTACCCACTCCACTATCCTGTGACTGAAATTCAGGTCTACCATTTGCTTCATAATGGCCCAGTGGGGTATCATATCAAAAGCCTTGAATACATCCAAGTATATGCAACCTGCAGATGCTCCAAGATCCAATGCAGATGATATTTTGTTATAAGAACATAATAAATTTGTTATGCAGGATCTATTGGCTGTGAACCAATGCTGTTCCACATCTGTCAAGTTGTTGTTTGTCAGATGCTCATACATTATATCTTTGATTATACGTTCTAATATTTTCCCAGTCACTGAGGTCAGGATAATAGGTCGATAATTAGCACAGTTGTCTTTCTTCCCCTTCTTGTGAATCGGACCTACCGTTGCTTTTCACCAGTCCAAGAGGACTTCATTTTTTAACTAGGGATTCTACAAATAGCTTTTTAGAGGTCTGGCAATGTGGGGTACCAGTAGTTTCAGCATTTTTGAGGAGATGTTTTCTGGGCCTGCTGAGAAGTTATTTTTCAGTTTATGGATTCTATTAATGATATCCTCCTCTGTTATGTTGACGAGGGACCAATATTTGGATTCTACATTTCCTTTATAAGGTTCATCCTTTGTAAATACAGACCCGACATAATTGTTGAAAACCTCTGCCATGTTCTCAGGGTCATCAACAATTTGGTTTTCCACTATAATTGAGCAGTGTGTGTTGACTGAATTACGCAATGAGTTTATATAACTATAAAACTCCTTTAAATTATTTTTATTATGATTTGTAGCTAATCTGAGTTCAAACTTAGGTTTGCTTCTCCTAATTGAGCTTTTAAATTTCTTTAGAGCTGTTTTGTAGTTTTCCCAAGCCTGTGTTGTCCTGTCAGTAATATAATCCTTATAAAAGCCTCCCAGTTACACCAACACACTTTATGGCTATTCACAAACCTCTTTTTTTGTCACTGGGAGGCGGAGTTCTCCCAGCGACTATGTCTGAATGCAAATTAGTTTTACCATATATTAGTGCGCTATGCTGAAAGCAGAAGATGAGTAATAACTTTCTTTGCACAGTGCCCCAGACCTGTAGCTGGAAGCACGAGACTCGTAGGGTATGGCCCCAGACCTGTAGCTGGGGTTTTGGTCACAAGGATAGGCGCTAGAAAGGGGAGGTTGTTAGTGTTGCATTTCTCTACTTTTGTGGATTTGTATCCCTAATGCATGCCTTATTATTTTGCAATAACTATTTTATTATAGAATAAAAGATGTATAAGTGTGTTATTCAAGGAAATATACCCATTGAAGGGGGCTTATCAGATAATAACATCACAAGCCCGAAGTATAATTCAAGGTACCACAGAAGCTGAGGTGTTACCTTATTGTGCTTAGCATAATAAGGTAACACTTTAACTAATGTGACACAATACTGTAACTAAAACTGCCATAAGAGGGCACTGCTGTATTGCAGTACCTTTATGTGGTAATTTTTTTATGCGATAAAGCGGATAATTAGGATGGCTACTCTGTAATGTACACTGTTTTTTAATTATAAGGTTAAAATACTGCCTTGACATGAAGTTTCAAACATTGTGTCATGGTACTGATCCAAACATGTTTATGATTATTACAAATTCAGAACTTCTTTTATGTTGCTACAGTACGAGCTGTGATTTTTTTTTTTAACAGACATTCTAAACTGGAGCAACTGATTGACTGGGGTCTTCAATGAAAGAGTGTTTTGTTTGTTTCACAAACCTAGATGCTCCTATAAGTGAGATTCAACAGCTGACAAGGTGGTAAGCTACTCTGTCCAGAAATCAACGTACCTGGATACAGGAGTCACATAGTTGCCTGGAAAGACTCCAGACAGCCCGGTTCTAAGCGACGTTCCTTTAAACCAACCATCCTGGCACTTCTCTGTGACTCGGTACATCTCTCCTTTTCGCAGCTCCAGCTCATCGTTCTTCTGAGGCTTGTAGGCATACATTGCCAGGTATCTGAAATTAGAACAGGAAGCTGCCGTGGAACAGTATAGGATAGCAATGAGCTAATAGACTAGGTTACAGCTGTTATAAAACTGAAGACATAATAAGATTTAATTATCAAGTTTTTCAAAATAAAAGATGTTTCAGAAACTATGACGCTGCACATTTTAATCATAGTATAAAAACAGAATGTTGAGGTAGGTTAGCATTAATCCCCGAGTTGAGCTTGGCCATATTGGTTTTCACTTCAACATTTTTAGATATCTGCAACTGTCATGCCCCTAAAAAAAGCAACAAAAAACAGATGTATAAGAAAAAAAAACACATGCCCTGGGTATCGGGGAAAAAAAATCAGAACACGTATTAGGGTGAAAGATCATTTATTGAAAAAAGATGACAAAATAACCAATATTAATTTAAATCTTGAGAGATCAATGCAAAGAATCTATGCAAATAGAAAAAACAAAAGTAGTTTTAAAATAAGATTAATATAACAAGAGATTCAAATTCTACTGGAATATAGTGAAGAGCTTTGAAACTCCAGATCAAACTCGATCACAAGTTAAATAAATCCAGGACAATGGCGAATAATGCCACTCCAAAAGTGTTGCTGATATTTAAAATAACTATCTTTGCACATTTTCTTTGTAACAGGCGGCATAATCACGCTTATTCCACGGGTACCGATCGCACTTAGTTAAGCATGGCTGGCACCAGTGGAATAAGTGCCATCATGTGCTCTTTTACACAGTTACTATATCAAGGAACTTGCAGACACATAGACCTCCCCCGCTGCTCAGACTGTCATTCGCGTCATCAGGTGCCGGCAGCACAGGACACTGGGACATACAGAATATTAACATGACGGGTGGGGGTAGGGTCACAAGATCAACCATATAAAAACTACAGCTAAACAAAAGTAAGTTAATGAAACAATTATACTGAATTCTGTCTTTCCTATTTGTGATCTAAAGGTCCCGTAGCATTTCTGCAGGGGAGCTGAGAGTTCCCCTTTAAACAAATAAGGTTCGGGACAGCATTCAATTTTCAATTTTGAGAACCATTCAGAAAATTTGGAAAGATAAACAGTATCCATAATTGAGACATTACTTTTTATTAATAATTCTATTTTTTATATATTTGTAACAGATGTAACACACAGAAAATATTTTTATTTATTTTTTAAATGTTGCTAGTTATGTTGTCTGTAAAATATATTAGTTGAGGGATGTATGGTTAAAATTGAAAATTGCCTCATATTGTAGTTCCAGGCCTTGGGGCACTCAGGGTGGGAGGAACTGATGTAAGCAGTTCTTTCCCTGTCTTGTAAAAGGCCTTTGTTTTAGTTTTTCATAAAAAAGACATGTTTTGAATGTAAACAGGGCCATGGTAGAGTGAGACATCACCCCACAGGTTTAGCCAGCTGGGATAACAGAAGGACCAGGCTTCAATCCACAAAACCCGTTTGGACACGTTCCGGAAAAGGGTGGTCTACAGAGATCAAAGAAATGGTCCAGTATGTGACGTCGAAGAGAGGCATGTATGAAGATGTGGGTGTAGTGGGTTGGGTAGCCAAAGATATTTCTGTGTTTGCTCATAGAGACAGTTATGTTTTGGGATTCTGAATTAGCAATATCACTGATTCAAGTCTACCATAACTCACCTAGAGATAGGCGAAGTTGGGAAACTTCGCTCCATGAATTAATCCGCAAATTTATTGCAATTTGTAAATTACTCAGTGGTCACGAATTGCAAAGTTCCACCCGCGAAGTGTGAAGTTCCACCCACTAAGTGTGGAATTTTGCCCACGAAGTATGGAATTTCACCTACGAACAGCATTATTTCACCACGAATGGCATAATTTCACCATTCATGGGTGAAATTCCACTGTTTGCAGGTGAAATTCCACACTTCTTGGCAACATTTCACCAAACAAAAACTGGCAAAGTCATGTACGTGACTTTTTAGCCTAGGAGCAAAGCTTCACGGATTGCTTCATGGAGGCAAATTTCCTGACTTCGTCGGAACTTTGCCAGTGAATTTCAACTTCGCTGCATCTCTAAACTCACCAAGTTCTGAGTTAGGGATAAGCTTCTTCTGCTATACTTGGAATCCAGATAGCTTTGAGTATGATTTTTTCTGTGGGATCGCTGTCTTTTTTGAATGCGTTTATTTTTTTATCTCTGTAGAAATACTGTATTCCCCACAGTCTTTAGTGTGTGTTATCCTGCAAACTATGTACATATCGCGGCATATTAAATGTTATTTTTATATACTTTTTGTGACTTAGTCATTTCAGGTATAGATAATCAGGGTAAACTGGCAAGTCTGTGATCTTTTCTGAATGGAGAGACCACAGTTACCACATCAAAGGCAAAGTCTTCTCAGCTGTGACAAAAAGGGTGGGTCACTTGTGCTTTGGTAAGAAGCACTGTACAGTGTGAGCAGTGGTTCACGTGGTATTCAGACCTAGAGATATCCTAAGTGGGAGTCACACTGAGTGGTGGCAGTATACCAAGGTAACCCTTTCAGGCATCTGAAGGTTTGTGAAAACTGGTAACCGTGCAGACTGAGTTCTGGGAGAGAACCCGTCTGTGACATAATTTAACACTTTTATAAGTATCCCCTTTTGGGGATCTGTCCATAAATGTAAGAGATCCAGACAGTGGATCTAGTAGTGAACAAGGCACAAGTGGAGGTCTGTTTCAGAGAACAGAATGCATTAGAACAATAAGGCATGCAATGAAGCTAAAAGGGGGGAAGTTTAGGAGAGATGTGTAGAAATACTTCTTCATGGAAAGGGTGGTAGATTACTGGAATAGCCTCTCAGAGGAGGTAGTGGGGGCAAAGACTGTGGGGAGCTTCAAGCCTATGTAGGATAGGCACACAGGCATATTAGGTAGAGGAAGGGGAGGAGACAGAGTGACACCTATGACCAACTAGGGTCTGGGATGACGGAATAGGTAGGGACAAGAGGCAGACTGGATGGGCCTAAAAGTCCTTTTCTACTGACAAAATCTATGTTTCCATGTTTCTGTGTAGCTACTTCAGCTTATAAATAACATGGTTTAGCCAATCGAATACAGTGCCTTTTAACTGATAATGTCATTTCTTCAGCAAACAAAGAACTGGTAAATAATTTTAGAGCATCAGATTGATCTTTATCCAATAGGACAGGATTGTTATAGTTGCTAAAATAGGCTTATTTCAGTTTTCCTAGTTCAGCATAAACATAACAGGATAGGGTGGACACCTGGTAATGATTTATAACAGTTTAACATGATTTTTTTCAAATTGGTTAGGGAAAAGCTCCTGCAGTTTCCAATGCTTTTTCTGGTGTCTGCAACCTTAAGTGTGTATATATATCGCTATAGATATAGATATATGTAACCACCCAGTCCCTGGGGTTACTAGAATCTGATCAATATTATTGTTAGGAAGGTAGCAGGCAGCTGGTTTGGAGCTCATTAGGGGCTCCTTACATAATGACATCATTGTTTATTCAGCTAGCCTGAGGGATAAATGATTAGGTAATCTTAGAAATCTCACAGCAGCATAAGCCACACTGTGTGGATAGCTTCTCTGGGGAGCTTAGAATTCTGAGTTGGGTTCAGTGTTGTGGTGTGAGGAGATAAGAGTGGCAGAAGGACTTCCAGTGGGCTCTGACAGAGGGCCCAGGATTTATCACCCTAGTCATGTGTTATTTCCAGCTTTCAGTGAAGTGGTGGAGACAAGACTACACCAGGTATTCCTGATTTCTACTCCCAGTGAAGTGGAAGGATCTGCTTGTCCTCTGTGGACTCAAGGAGCTATCCCCTGAAGTTCTGAGGTGTTTTCAGCTGCCTTGATATAGGACCTGAAATAGACTGTGTGGACCAGCTACCCAGAAGAGTGCCTTTCCTGTTTCTTTCCGCTTGTTTCATGCACAGTGGACGGAACAAGTTCTGTGAGTACTGAAAGGGAGACTAGATCTCCACAAATGTTCTTAGGGGAATGGATAGTCTGGGGTGCGAGTACCCATAGATAAGGTTGGACCACACCTGCCATTGCCCCTAGTCTCACTAGTGTGAGTGAAGAAAGTTAAACTGTGGACCCCAGTGAGTGCAGTTTATTTTCTCTGTGTCACCCCAGTGTTGTGATGAGTAATGTATGGGACCTCTAGCATTTCAGTGGGGAATGAGGGTTTCGATGGTGTAACCCTGAAGAATGGCAGAGTCTGACGGTTGGAGCCATGGGTGGGAGGAACGCCATCTAAGTGCTTACAAGGCAGGGCTTCCTGGTTCATAAAGGGCACCAGTGATTTTACCTGCGCGAGTGGCCATGCTGCAGATTAAGGTGTGTGGCTGAGTTTTCACATATTGCACCTATGTTCGAAAGAGTTCTGAGTGTGTGGCTTAGATTTCACTAAATAACACTCATGGGAAAAGAAGGATGTTCATGTGCATGGCCCTGTGTCCACATATGCACTTCGGGAATTTGGGAACAGGATGTTTCTGCTGTGTTCATGAATTGTACTGCAATGCAAGGAGAGTTCTTGGATTTTTGTACCTGTCCAGCCTGGACCAGCCCTTGGGGATCCACTTCAGCTTTACTTGCCATCTGTTGAATAAAGCCATACTGCACAATCCCAGTCACCATTATGGACATTCTGATTTATTGCTTCTGGGTGTGTGGATTTACTGGGGCCCCCTCAGCAGGTTGGAGCAAGCATATGCCTACCAGCTTCCACCCAGGACCTGGGTTGTTTTATTTACACAGGGTTCAAGTTGCTTGCTTCTGTACCCCCACCCCTCTCTTCCTCTAGAAAATGAGCCAGATATACATCCTAACGCCAAGGGTGGTACCTACTTTTTTAGCAAAGTAAATAGTATGCCATTATAAGGGCACTAGATTAGCTGGGTGATTGTTACAAAAAATGGGGTGTGTGCACTCTAGTTAAATAAGTTGCCTGGGGGTTACAAAAAATGGGGGCTCATCTTGGGATATTTAATTTGGGGTGAGAGGCATGCTGAGGGTATGACCAGGATCTTCCTGTCTGGTGGTGGTGTCCCAAACAGAAGATCATTTACCAGAAAGCAAATTGTGCCAAGTAAAATGCCACCTGAAAGTCTTTTGCTGTCTGAGATTTATGGAAAAGAAAGAGGAAGAATTTGTTGCTTGTGTGTTGCTTTGAAACTGTGGACTGAGAGATAATTGCTCTTGCCTTGTGGGAAAAAAAGCGCTTAAAAAACTGTTTAAAAGTTGCAAATTTCGTAAGAAAAGTGTTTACTGACTTAAAAGACAGTGTTTTCTAAGTGCTCAGAAAGTTTCAAGTGTGTTCAGTGAAATGTGTGGGAGTCGCTAAGGAAAATGCATCAAGAACTGAGTGAAAATGCCTTAAAATGCTTTGCACCGCTGAAACTTCAAGCTGAGAAAAAAAAAGTGGCAGTTTGCAGTATAAATTTTGCCTTCTCGATGATCTCTGTGCAGGAGTGCAGCAGAGAGAGAGTTCATTTGCATGGCATTGTGTGATTGGTCCCAATGCACCTAAGCCCCGCCCTTGCCCAAGTCTCTGCTTGTGGAACATTTGTGGAGGAGCAGCCTGCAGCGTGTGAGTAGCTTGTATTTCATGCGGCAGGAAGAAGGAATCACTTGCAGCAAAAGAGCTTCTGCAACAGCAGTATTTTGTCTTTTTTCACAAATACCAGGGCTCAACCCATATTCCAACCGACTGGGAAGTGATCGAGGCAATTGTTGCGATGATCCGCGGGACTGCCAGCCCATTTCACCCAGGAGGCCTTCTTTAAATCAGCAGCAGGCCATATATCCATCGACGGTGCAAACTTTCAACTGCCTGTAAGTACCCTTTGCAAAAAGAAGTTGACTGTGGTGCTAAGGTCATAAAACTGAGTAAGAACTTGAGCAAATACAGCAAAAGTACAGAGAGAGAGAGAGAGAGAGAGAGAGTCTGTGAACTGTTAAATCTTGGACTTTGGTGTGAAAGTGCTGTTTTCAAAGAATGTGAACTTTAAAACAAATGATCCCCTGGTCTAAGTGCTTGTAAAATAATGGACTGAGAAATAGTAAAATGAACTTGTGCTAGAAAATTCAGTTGAAAGGCAAATATCCAGACAGAGTCCTAGCAATCTTTAATTGAGAATGATGCAAAGTTACAGTCGCCATATTGGGGTGTAGCCAGCTATGTAAACAAAGTAGAGCCACAGAGTTTTCAAAACCAAAACAAAGTTTAAAATGGATTTCTTGCTAAGTGTGGAATGCAACTGCAGCAGCCAGGCAGCCTGTTTGTGAACTTTTTCCACTGTGTTAAAACCAAATCTCAGAGTGCTTGCAAACAATAGTAATTTTGGGACTTGTGTTCTTGACTTACAGAACATGGTGCAGCAAACCCCTCACTATCCGCTCCATGCTAGGGCATGGGTAGCCACAACAAGAACTAGCCCATTCTGAGCAATTGTACGACTGTTCAACAGCACCCGCTGAGGTGACTTTGCTGAACTATCCATGTAATGTGTGCATAGTATGTCTAAAACCAAGAAGAGATGTTCTGCCCATTCCCCACTGCACAGACTGTAGAACGTGATTTGGGATGAGTATGGCAGGTGGCACAAGGAAAGCTAAAGCAAAACTCATCTGTTTAGCTTCATCTTGTACACAGATCGGGGACCCTGTAGAATCGGAACAACAGCGACAGGCTGGTTGCAGTACAAGTGACCCCAGGAAGGTGGTAAAGGACTTTCTGGACATTGTCTGCACCGATGGTCTGCAAGGCCTAGGTGAAGAGAAGTGTTCCACGCTACAGAGGGTGGAATTGGATGCTGCCAGTGCAGATTCAGTGGATCCACGGGTGGAAGGCCCAAGTCCAAACCTCATCTGAGAGTCCGGGGTGGAGGAAGCATGTAGTTGGGAGGACAGTATCTCTGATGACAGTAGAGAATGGACAATTGCAGGGGTTGGCGCAGTCGCCAGCTCCTGGGCAGACTGCATGGAAGAGGAGGAAGCAGCAATGGCTTCAGTGGACCCTAGCGAGTCGGCATTGGCCTGGACTTCCATGGAGCCTCCCAATGTCCGTGAGGAGGAAGGCTCAAGAAATGTGCCCTTGAGTGCAGAGGTGGACTGCTCTTGCTGTGTACCAAGTGTTCATGACTGGCTCAACCAGGACGGGCTACTCCCAAGCCATGCTTCTGGATGTGAGTTAGTGAAAAGCCAAAAAGAAGAGAGAATTGTGCATAGACGAGCTGAGGCCAAGTATGGACAGTCATACCCTTTCTACTCTAGAAAGATATGGGAAGACATAGAAAAAGACAGGCATGCCTAGTTGTGGGAGGAAGCTTGTGCCAACCTGCACCCTAGCGTAAACAAGTGGGTTCAAATTAAGGTGTGCAATGAGAGACTGCAATTCTGGAGGTGTGGCAGGACTTTGCTGATCAACTCTGTGAGAATAGTGGACAACAGTTGGCAAAGGGACATTATATAGTGTTCCCATGGTTTGTCCAGATGGGTTGACAGTCTATGCCCCAGATCCGGACTGGTACTACCCCAGAGATTCGTGCCATTCTTGAAAATTGTGCCCGCCTGCCAAAAGTGAATTCAGCCATTGCCAGCTCAGCCATCTGCCACCAAAGAGGCAGTAACCCACGATGGAGGTGCCTTGCTTCTGGTGATCCAGGTTCATCTGCAGCAGCATCCAGGTTCGGCTCTAGCAGCATCCAGGTTTGTCTGTGGTAACATCCAGGTTCATCAGCACAGCAGGTTCGGAGAAGATTTCCAGTCCGGGTCCAGTAGGAGGTTGTGGAAACATCTGATCCAAAGATTTCGTCTACCCAGCAGCCGAAGATCAGCATGCCACAGCACTAGAGGTGATGCTGACATCCTTTTGTCATCAGAAACTGGTACAAGACCTTTTTCATTTTTATTTAACTGTGTCCTGCAAAATGAAAGACTCTTTGAGATATATCATCCAAATGATTTTACACCTAGACTGCAGTGCTCGCAGGCCTTGTGCCTGTTCCAGGACTGTGCTTCAGTAGGCTCCAGCCTAGGAGAGAGACTCTTGTTGTAGTGCTTCAGCACTCTGGACTCTTCCTTAGATTGGGACTTTGCAGGGATCCCTCCCCCAAATGTTTTGCAAATGTCTCTATGTTTTCTGTTTTTGTACTTTTGTAGAAAACCATTTTAAAAAATGCTTTTTGGGCTTGTGCAGTATCCAGTAGGAGGGTATTTGGTCACTGTTTTTGGCTTTACAGGTTGTAGTTGTGTGCAGAAATGTTTTTGTGGCGTTTTCTTTTGTAGGTGTTCCTGGAAGAAGACAAGAAGACCTGAAGAGGACTGGTGTGACTCATTGGAGTCCTTCCTTTGTGTAGCGTTGTTAGGCTTGTGTAACTGTTTAGTGCAATGTCTAACCTTTTTCCTTTTACAGGTGTGAGGTGTAAAATGGTTTTGGGTTTTTTGGGTTGGGCACATGATAGGTAGCATAGGTCAGACAGTTTTCCTCTAGAGGGTTAGGGGGGAAGGCAGGTTGGTGGTCCTGATCTGCAATAGGGATCACCAATTCTGTCTGTTAGGACATGCTTCAGGCAGTTTCTTGGAGCTACTGAGGATCCCTAGATAGTACAGTAGTAGGATAGGAACTGAAGTTTCTTCAGTGGGCCTCTAGCCTTTAGTGTCACCTGCCTGTGCCTGGCACATGGTAGGGGAGGACTTAAACAACCCTCCCTGTAGGGGGCATCAGAGGTAGGATGGTCCAATGCTGGGTGAGGGAATGACTGCGGACAGTCATTTATCTGGCAAGGGGCGAGAGTAACCACCCAGTCCCTGGGGTTACTAGAATCCTATCAGTATTATTATTGTTAGGAAGGTAGCAGGCAGCTGGTAGGGAACTCATTAGGGTCTCCTTACATAATGACATCACTGTTTACTCAGTTAGCCTGAGGGAGGAATGATTAGGTAATCTTAGAACGCTCGCAGCAGCATAAGCCACACTGTGTGGATAGCTGCTCTGAGGTGCTTAGAATTCTGAGTTTGGTTCAGAGTGTTGTAGAGTGAGGAGGTGAGAGTGGCAGAAGGACTGCCAGTGGGCTCTGACAGAGGGCCCAGGATTTCTCACCCTAGTCATGTGTTATTTTCAGCTTCCTGTGAAGTGGTGGAGACAAGACTACACCAGGTGTTCCTGATTTCTAGTCCCAGTGAAGTGGAAGGATCTGCTTGTTCTCTGTGGACTCAAGGGGCAATCCCCTGAAGTTCTGAGGTGTTTTCTGCTGCCTAGGTATAAGACCTGAAATAGACTGTGTGGACCGGCTACCCAGAAGAGTGCCTTTCCTGTTTCTTTCTGCTTGTTCCATGCCCAGTGGACGGAACAAGTTCTGTGAGTACTGAAAGGGAGACTAGATCTCCACAAATGTTCTTAGGGGAGTGGATGGTCTGGGGTGCATGTGCCCATAGATAAGGCTGGATTGCACCTGTCAGTGCCCCTAGTCTCACCAGTGTGAGTGAATAAAGTTAAGCTTTGGACCCCAGTGAGTGCAGTTTATTTTCTCTGTGTCACCCCAGTGTTGTGATGGGTAATGTATGGGACCTCTAGCATTTCAGTGGTGAATGGGGGTTTCAGTGGTATAACCCTGAAGAATGGCAGAGTCTGACAGTTGGGGCCAATGGTGGGAGGAACGTCATCTAAGCGCTTACAAGGCAGGGCTTCCTGGTTCATAAAGGGCACCAGTATGTTTACCTGAGCGAGTGGCCATGCTGCAGGTTAAGGTGTGTGGCTGAGTTTTCACATGTTGCACCTATGTTCGAAAGAAAGTTCTGAGTGTGTGGCTTAGATTTCACTAAATAACACTCATGGGAAAAGAAGGATGTTCATGTGCGTGGCCCTGTGTCCACAGATGCACTTTAGGAATTTGGGAAGAGGATGTTTCTGTTGTGTTCATGAATTGTTCTGCAATGCAAGGAGAGTTCTTGGATTTATGTGCCTGTCCAGCCTGGACCAGCCCTTGGGGATCCACTTCAGCTTTACTTGCCGTCTGTTGAATAAAGCCATACTGCACAATCCCAGTCACCATTATGGACATTCTGATTTATTGCTTCTGGTTGTGTGGATTTACTGGGGCCCCCCTCAGCAGGTTAGATCAAGCATATGCCTACCAGCCTCCACTCAGGACATGGGTTGTGTTATTTACACAGGGTTCAAATTGTTTGTTTCTGTACCCCCACCCCTCTTGTCCTCCAGAAAATGCGCCAGATATCCATCCTAAGGCCAAGGGTGGTACCTACCTTTTTAGTAAAGTAAACAGTATGCCAGTATAAGGGCACCAGATTAGCTGGGTGATCGTTACAAAAAATTGGGGGTGTGCACACTAGTTAAATAAGTGGTCTGGGGGTTACATGTATATATATATAGATATATATATATATATATATATATATAGATAAATATATACGCCCCTGCTCAACAAGAAAAAAGAGGCAGGGAGTTCCAGTGCCATTGTGTAGGTGTGATGGAGGCCCCAGTTGTGACTGGCTGGAGGGGGCTTGTCGGACTTGAAGTGGCAGCAGGGTCCCCAGTTCACAGTGGCACGTGCTCCTTCAGGACTAGTCTCTGGAGGCTGGGTCAAAAGCTGGGGATGGTGAGGGCCAGCAAATCACGGGCTGTGGAAGACAGTCCAAAACTCTCCACCAGTGCCAGGCTCTCAGTCAGGGAGTGATGGGGACCATTAGCCCTGAGGATGGGGGAGTTACTGAGACATTAAGAACTGGGTTATGGCTAAAGTGCAGTGAGTTCCACATCTACCTAATTGATACCCATAGCCAGGTATTACTAAACAGTATAGGGGGATACCTTCTCAGTGCTACTTTAATGCCTTTCAGAGCAATGTAAATATGTCCATGAATACGGCAGAAAACTGCTGGGGGGGGGGCAGGCAAATTCCATGAGAAACCATGATTCCCTTGCAGCTGCAATGGGGAATTCCAACATGCAGATAAATTTAGAATCCCACTGCTTACAGGCAAGGCCCCCTATTTTTCTGCAGCACTTTGAGACCAAGTTCTGTGGCAGGGTTACCATTTGCTGCAGAACTTCTGCAGCGGTGGTTTATAATTTCTGTGGGAGTTCTGCGGCACCAAAGAACTGCCATGTCACAGTGTCAGCTTGCCATCCTGACACCATGTCCATGGCAATAGCTATGGCAAACAGGATGGGGAACGCACAGTACCACTGGTTCAAAAAATAAACCCAGTGACTTGCAGAAATAATTTAAAAAAGACAGCTAAAAAAACTATCACTTAAGGCCCTGTCCTATTGCATAAATGAAACACGCAGAGGGGACCTTGTGTGACAAAATACTTATCTAGACTCCCCACTGTGTATCATTTATATACTTATATGCAATCTGTAATGTACTTTTTTTAAACTAATTTCCCTTTTGGTAATTGTGAAATTGTATCCCCATTCATACAGGCCCCTTTGGAAATGGAATAAACAGAATAGTGGAGATATTTCAAGACTCACTCCTGATGCACTAAGTCGCCCAGTCAGGCCATTCACATGCATGCCCCTTGTGAGGGAAGGCTCCACAGTCCATCACAAGGTGTCGCCCATGTGACAGAACACTGCGCCATAACTTCTTAGGGTTGCAGCAGTGGTGTGTGACAGTGTTGCCCCCCCATCTTCTTGCTGCCCAGCCAGCTCCCCAAGCTCATCTCCAAACTTGAGTCACTGGCATGGGGATATAACATGCTACCCACTGGTCCAATGGCAGGCTCTGCATACAATGTTTCTTCAATGTAATCAATAACCCTGGGAAAAGTGTGTACCTCACAATTTTATCATGTAATAGGTCTGAACTTTTAATAGGTCTACACATCATTATATTTCACATTTCTGGGCATAACTATTTTATTAAAAAAAAGATTAATCCATTTTACCAGTTATTCATTTAAGAGGGCTTCCCTATACCGTAAAAGCACAAATAAATCTGTACAAAACAGGGTATTCGGTTAACGGGTCTATGCTATTGTCGAGTATTTGTTTAAGTTGGCTCTAGTGTGTAATAACTTAAGACTATGTAGTACAGGATGAGCAAATATTACAGTACCCGATGTGTTGTGCCACTTCCTCAGGGAGAGGGAGCAGTGGTAGATAAATGGCCATTTATTTCTGTGGCAGAATGCAGCCCTGTCATTAGCTAATGTATGTTGTAACATGGCTATGAGCAACACACATAAATAACTTACATGAATTGTTTAAAGTACGTCACCCGACCATCTAGCTACCATGGATTAATGCCACAGTAGAACCATGGTTGCTTGTGTAATACCAGCGTAATCCATGCTTGGTCCAGCAATTCTTTGTTCAAGTGTAGATCCCATGGCAGCCCAACAGATGGCTGTAAAACAGTGCTGTGCTGCTAGCATTGTTTCACAGCTATCTGTTGGCCTGCCAAGGGAACTGCAGGAACAAAACATGAAGATCTACCATAGCATGGTCCCATCATGCAGTGCAACCCATATCTTGTAATACACATAGATGAAAATCGAAGTACGCAGCACCAATCCTAACAGTAAGTTAGGAGGAAAAAGTACCATATTAGTAAATGTAAAGCTAATATGTATAGAACTACTGGTTTAAAATCGTTCAGTTTCTATGCACGATATTACATTTATCAGCAATCACAGCCATCTGTTGGCCTGCCAAGGGAACTGCAGGAACAAAACATGAAGATGTGCCCTAGCATGGTCCCATCATGCAGTGCAGCCCATATCTTGTAATACACACAGATGAAAATTGAAGTACCTAGTACCAATCCAGTAAGTTCGTACAAACAGTACCATAATAGTAAATGTAACAGTATATTTTCCAATAATAACACCATGCATTGAAATGACAATGTATAAAATAATGTTTCCCTACACCCACAATATATGTAGGATAGGTTGCAGTCAGCAGACTGTGTACCATCAATACAGACTTAAACATAAGGATCCCAATCACTGTCTGTGTTATGTTTTGCATTACAGTAAATAATAAATCTACTTCTTTCTATAAATGCTTGCCATGTTACAAGTGCATTAGACCACTCCAGAGCATGGTTCTACTCTCGCATTAATCCATAGTTGGGTGGCTGGACGTACCCGGTCTGCGGCCTTGTGCCCCAACCAACCCAACCATGTATTAATGCTTACATGTGAGATCATTGATAACATCATATGCTGAGCATAGAGGGGTTTGGATATAAAAGGAGGGAAGGTTCAAGACCATCTCTTACTTGTCCTGTAATGTTCTCCCTTAAGCTGATATCTATGTGCTCTAGTGGTTTTGGTTGAGATCTTCTCTTCTAACCCCAGACATTCACATAGGTCTCAATTTCTATATTCTGCATAGACAAGGCAGAGGTCACCCCTTAGTCTACGATATTCCAGTGTGTATTATCCTAGTTCCTGGAGTCTTTCCTCGTATGTTAGATTTTTCAGCCTGGTAATTCTTTTGGTGGTTCTTTTTTGGACCCTTTCCAGGTGCCCTACATCCCCCTTATGGTATGGGCTTCAAAACTGAGTGAATAACTCCACCAATGGTCTGATCTCACCAGGGATCCATACAGTGGCATCAGCACATAACTGTCCCTACTTCATATGTTCCTTAAGATGCAATTCATCATGCTGTTTGCCCCCCTCCTCCATTTAGAAATGCAACTCACCAACCCGTCCCTTAGACAATGATGGCCCCTTGACATAATGAGGGAACCTTTATAAATGCCCTAATGCCAGCAGCAGGCTGTGGAGGGGCTATCATCAATTCCACAAGGCCAGAATATAGTGTGTAACACACACACACACACACACACACACACACACACATTCTGGTCACTGTGCCAACCCACCTACCTATCCAGTCCCACTCCTTCCCCACATCTGATTTCCAGTCTCCAAGTGGTTCCATTGACCACTGGGTAGCATATTCTCCTCTCCCTACTCTCCACTTCTATATCCCTCCGCACTATTTATTCTTTTGCTACCTGTGTGTCTTGTCTATTTCCCTAGTCTGTTCCTCTGGTAACCTTGCTTTTTGTATTACATATGAACATACTGTTTGAACTTTGGAAAGAAAGAAAGAAGACCAGTGGTCTATCAAGTTCTTTCCCCACAACTCAGCTGGACTGCCTTTTCACCCCCTTTTCCTCAATGTATTTAACTACAGTAGTTTAAGACTGAAGGTAGAAATGGTACTGACTGATGCCACTTATTCTGGAAGCCTGTTCCAAAGTGTTTACCACTTGTTCAGAGAAATCGTTCTGTCTGATATTTCTCTTGAATCTTCCTCCTTTCAAAGACACTGAGTGTCCCCTTGTCCCCACATCCTTGTACGTCCCAAAGAGTTGCATTTGATTCTGCCTGTGTTCTCCCTTTCAGATATTTGAAAGCTAATAATGTCAGGCAGGCCCACCAGTGTGGTGGTAGGGCTGCTGCTTACAACCTGAGTTTGGGCATGACACTGGGGCACTGGAGGATCAATGGGGGGAGGGCACGTTAGAGCATCCCAGAGGATGCTCCCCTCATTGGGGCGGGAGGTGGTCTGATCCCCACTGCAGCAGTGCCACCTGGGGGCCCACAGGTAGAGGTTATCTGTAGGCAGCAGTGAAAGAGAGTGACATTATGCTTAGTGCAACACATGCCGTTGTACACATATGGTAGCTATGTTAATGTCACTGCCATGGGGGCAGGTGAACAAAAGGGGGGAACAGCCTGCTACGTCTGGATGATGCTTGCTGGCACTCTCAGGACAAGGGTTGCATTCTTGCCCATCCTACATGGATACTAGAGGGGTGCTGCCCTGAAGGCACTACTGCGGAGGACACCCACAGTGGTAAAAGTTATAAGCCTCCAGGGAACAGAGCAGCCTATAGGGCTGACAGGTTAGTTGATACAGAGCAGATGGGAGTCAGAGCGGGTAGGGATAGGAAAAATAAATATGTATTTAGGGCCCCCTGGGCCTCCTCTTTGCAATGGAGAACAGACCCAATTCTACCAGTCTTGTCTTCTATGTTTCTATAGGTTTCGGGATGGGAGACCGGGGAGGGGTAACAGGCCACTAGCACAATAGGTTAGTTGGGGTGACGTAGTATAAGAAGATCAGTAGATAAAGCCAATAAAAGCACCGAGCCTACTACTGGGATGGTGCTACATACATAGCAACGTAGTCAAAAGAGAAATGAGCAGCCATCCAAAAAGGACCTAACTAAGCAGGGACTGCTGTGTGCAAAAATATATTTATTGTGCACCAGAAAGCACCGAACTGATTTAAAACATGAGGCCAAGATGACCCACGGACAAAAAACTTATGTTTCGCTCAGTTAACTACTGGGCATCATCAGAGTTGTTACAAAGTTGGCACTTTGCTTTGTTAGAGAACTTCACAAAGTGAAGTTATAGAATGTTGCACATCTCTGTTACCAGTTACTGAGCCATCCAGTCCTACATTCAATGTTCATGCTAATGTTCACAGTTGTTATGAAAACTGGGTTAGCCACATACAGAAAATATATGAGCTACAGTAGAGGCTGAACTGCTGTAGTGCCCCAGGCTTGCAGCCCTCCAGAAGTAGGTTCAGGACCCCCAGGAGACATAGAGGGGAGCACAGTAGGTACTCAGGGACCTTGTAGGGTCCATATAGACAGTACCCAGGGGGACAGGGATGTGTAGAGGGACCTCAGGGTATGGAAAGTGGTGATATAGGGTAACAAAATGTTTATTTTGGGCATTCTGCCCACTGTAAGTAATCCCTGTAGGGCCCAGCATGGCTGGGTTTCTCACCAGTTGCCACAGTATTCCCCAGTTGCCCCAGCAAGTTCCCTAGCAGTCAGCATGATGCCCAGCAGCCCCTGCAGCCTCAGCATGTCTGCTGGAGCCAGGACCATCCACTGCAGCAACAGCAGCCCAGTGACTTCCAGCCAGCCCGCGACTGGGCCGCATTCAAAACATTTTTTCATCCTTGCTGACTGCCTTCAACAGCAGAACCACCCCCACCCCCACTGGTAGGCAGCCTGAGTAAAGAGCAAGCCACATGTTAGAACTGCTGTCCATGTCCAGCACATGGGCATTATTCAAAATCGAAGAGCCATTGGCGGCTCACACTCAAGGTTCCAGGTTACAACCTCAAACGCTGAAAAGGCCGCACACAGTGGCCATTGGGGAGATCAATGAGGACTGGTAAGGGACAGGGCATGGAGAGCGATATCAAACAAGAAGGCTTACCTCGCAGGGTGGAAACTGTCCCACTGGCTCTGCCTGGTGCTTCTCCTCTGGTTAGTGTCAGAAGCAGCTCCTCTGTTCACTTCCTACCAGAAGCAAGCAAGTCCAGTGGCTCCTTCTATAGCCGGGTTGTGGCAGTGAGTAGTTCAGTGACCCAGCACTCCTCTGGTTCACTTCTCCTCCAGACCTCCCTCAACAGCAGCAGAAACAACAGGGGTGGTGACCCAATCTGGACTCCCCCCAATCAGCGACAGGCCCAGGACATAGTGGAGAGTGAGTTGGTGGCACCCTTGCTAAGTGCAGAGCACCAAAAATAAAAGAAAGAAACTGCACCACTTGGCACAATCGTAAAGTGGCAGATGCCACATGGGAGTGTGTGTAGCCTCAGATCTCAGGACAGCCATAAGAGATAGCCTAAGGAGAGAGAACACCATGGGAGCCTCTCAGGAGCAAGCTAGACCTTAGTGAAAGACTGCTCAAAGGGTGAGATAAAGTACAGCTCCATAGGCAACAGGCCTGAGGGGAGTGGGCACCTCTGAGAACCACAGCCACCCAGAGGGCGGGAAACAGATGCCCCCCTGGAGCTAGTCAGGGCAAGCCAGGCCCTGAGGTAAAAGGGGTCACTCTCAAGGCACACTAATTAAAGGACGCTCCACAGGAGCCTATTACTATGGAGGCAGCTTAGGCACTATAGAAAATACCCACAGGATTTGACAAAGAAAGCTACATAGGCGCAAATGCTGAGGGGAAAGTTTAATAAACCGATGAGTATTTACGTACCTGCCTATTGAACTCTAGCTAAAGTGACACTGTACCTGTTGATATAGGCAGCCTTCAGTATTTCCTTAAGGTATCATGACCTGTGCTACAGACTGCCTATCCTGCGCTGTGAATAGCCTGTCCTAGCGGTTGTTACAACTATGTGTTGCAACTGCCTGAATTTGTGTGGTGCCCTGCTACTCAAACAATTTAACTGCTAATTCTGGTGCCCTGCCTCTTACCTTCTTGAACAAAGTACCTGAACCACTGTGGTGCCCCTTTTGCTTAAACAAACTGCCTGAACTTGTGTGATGCCTCTTCTGCTTAAAAGAACTACCTGAATTTGTGTGGTGCCCTGTTACTCAAATTACCTGCTAACTCTGGTGCCGCCTACCTTCTCAAAGTACCGAATGAATGTGGTGCCCCTTCTGCTAAAATGAACCTGAATTTGTGTTTTGCCCAGTTACTCAAACAAATGACCTGCTATCTCTGGCGACCCTTCCTTCTCAAACAAAGTACCTGAACTAGTGTGCTGACCCTTCTACTTAAACAAACTACCTGAACTTGTGTGGTGCCCCTTCAACTTGAATGAATTACTGGAATTTCAGTGTTGCCCCTTCTGCTTAACTGAACTACCTGAACTTAAGTGGTGACCCTTTCACTTGAACGAATTACTGGAACTTGTGTTGGTTGCCCTGTCACCCAACC
The DNA here is from genome assembly GCA_016271365.2 of Neoceratodus forsteri. Lineage (NCBI taxonomy): Eukaryota > Metazoa > Chordata > Ceratodontiformes > Ceratodontidae > Neoceratodus > Neoceratodus forsteri. The sequence continues at coordinate 159,949,689 of CM057459.1, read as the reverse complement.
AAACTGCCTGCTAATTGTGGTGCCCCCCCCCCTTACTGTTGACCTTATCTTTTGATGCGCTCCTTCAGAGACTGCCTACATGTGTGGCACCTTGACCTTGAACTACAAAAGTGTGTAGTGTCTCTTCTTATAAAAGACTGCTAACTGTGTGACCTTCACAGAGACTGCCTACCTGCTTTGGTGCTGTACTTGACCTGCCTAATCACAATTATACCTAAACTATCTGTTACCCCTGGTACCCTCTTGAGCTGCCTTAAAATTCTGGGTGCCTTGACTATGACTACCTAAGTGCTTGGCAATCTAAGTAACTGTTCTAAAACTAACTGGTGCCTGTGCTAACCCAAAGACTGCTTTAGTAACCCATCTAATCCATACTGTCTCCCCTTTTCTGTAAGCAATACCCAGCTCCTGTCCACATCCCACTGTAGGCGGTTGACCCAGCTGGAAACTGAGTGATAGGACAGGCCCCATTGCATCACTGCCAAACAATGTCCCATCCCTGATAGGAAGTTCAGGAAATCTAGGAGCTGCACCAGCTCATTAGCTAGGGATTCCATCGAGCAGTGGAGTGGGTTTCCTCTTTAAGACCAGCATTCAAGGACCAGCATTGGAATACTAGCATCCGAAGAACAGCATTCTAGGACCAGCATCTGAAGACCACCAACATTTGCAATTGTAATTGAACTGAAATTGACTGAGAGCGCCTCTAACAGTGTAACAACTTACCCTGGATCAACATCTGCTGTCTTGGTCCATACTTTGCATTTTTACACCTATTTGTCAATGTCAATACTAATGTAGTGAGTTTGCCCTCCTATTTGTAAATGTCAAAGCCATTGTAATATAGTTAATCACAGGACAACTTCGAAAATAGGTCCCTGGTGGTCCTAACAGTTCTTATTATGTCTAAAGATAAAAATTTCTAGCTATCTATCAATCAGCTTCCAGGATCTGCTTCCACTCCAAGTGTGTTTTGTCCTGTCAGTCCCTGAGGGCTCTGAGCTGAAGAATCAGCTCCACTGCAACCAACATTTGCCTTCAAGTGTCTTTTGTCCCAGTGGCACCTGAGGGTTCTGAGTTGATGAATCAGCTCCATTGCAAGCAATGTCTGTCCATAAGTGTCTTTTGTCCCAGTGGGCACCAAGGGTTCTGAGCAGAAGAATCAGCTCAGCTGTGATCCAGCTTTGCCCACAAGTGTCACCTGTCCCAGTGGCCCCTGAGGGTTCTTAGTCTAAGAATAAAACCCCCTTTTTAACCACATTTATCTGCAAGTGCCTTCTGCCCCAGTGGCCCACACTGGTTCTAAGCAGAGGAATCAGCACCTGTTTGCAGGCCAGTGCTTTTCATACAGCTTGCTGGTCCATTTAGGGCCTCAGTTCAGTATCTGGCCCCATTTTTTAGGCCACTAACCACTGCCCAGTTCTCTCAGTGTCCTGACCTGGACTCGAATGTGAACTTGATCACCTGTCCTATACTGTTGTATCTAAATCCTATGTGATTGTATGCATGTACAGTAGTTCTAGATAGAACTGGTCAACCAGAAAATACAGTACCATGGGTAATAACAGCTGCAGTAAAGTCAAAGTATTTATTATAAGGGTCTCATGAATGCGAAAATCTGATTGGCTTTCAACATTCTGAGAGGGTTATGTTAACCTGCTTATTAATGTACTTGTCCAGCCTAATTGCAAGACTACTAATTTGTCTGGGACTAGTTTTTTTTTTCAAATTCCATTGTTAGAATTTACAGCCACCATTATGTCAACTGATAGACCTACTGGCCAATGTAAATGGGAACATGAAATAAACATAACCGTGAACCATACATTAAATGTCTGAAACTCATCCCTTTGATTTCTGTCTCCATTTTTTTTGTTTTGTTTTTTCAATGGACTACTAGCCACACAGTGTTAGTAGTCATGATGTGATGTGACAGTTAAGTTGATTAAAAAATGGTAGTGAAAGTGTACTGTGAAGCTGCAGTGTAACTTTTAAACATATAAGCAGGTATCACAAGACAGAAGCTACCAAAGTCCAAACGCATGCATAGTAGCCCTAACTTGGTTTAGACAATAAACTTATCCATACTAATCAAAAAATATCTCAAAATAAAGATCACCGAGTAGCCGTCCAGGCTGTTTATTACTAAACATAGAGCCCACCCAGACATCACTGTTGACGTCAAATCCTGAGGCAATTAAAGGCAAGAAAAGTGTCCTGTCCCATTTGTCAACGCAGTCCACAACAAAGAACCCCACACGCTACCAGCAGTGATACCCTCGTCGAGCCACAGTACAACTTCAAGTTACCCCTCTTGCCAGCACAATCCCCCCACTTGGAACTGGCTCACAGTGCAAGTAGTGTGCTGAAGCTGCAGCCTGCTGCCTAAAACAGCCCAGTGCCAGCATAGGAGTCAATAGTAGAGAGCACAGAACATAGCAGCATCTCCCCCCCATACAGAAACTATCTATGAACCATGACCGACCCTCTACGAAGATCAGTGACAGCCACCTCTCCCTCTCTGGACTCTGGTAAGTGCAATGCGATTACTGCAACAACATGGTGTCGGATGATGGCTACGGTCCCCAGGGACGAGTGGGCTGGTGTTCACTTTTGCTGACACGTTGGTGTCATAATTATGTGAGTGAGACAGGGTTGAGTCGGGACAGCCATGGGACAGAGGGACTACTTGGGGGATTGAGCTAATGTTCCCGTTGTGGTTCGTGGTGGCAATCACACATCTAGACTCGAAAGTCCTGGGACTCGAGTCAGGCGGGGCAATTTTGGAAAACTAAAATGAAAACTAATATATAGACTGACTTCCCTTGATTGTATAAATCAGCATTTATTGTTAGAGATCTGCTTATAATTTGTGTGATTAATGAGGGAATGCTAGTGCCAGTTAACTAATGACAGCAGCACCGTAGCGGGGACAAAGCAGTTCAGATGTCAGTTATTCAGTCCCATTCTTTTCAAGCTGCATGTACTAAAGCGATTTTTCAAAGATGATGGTATGTTAACCCAGTTTAATAAAATGAGCAGTGCAGATGTGATTTTCAGTACTTCTGAAATCGTGAGTTTAGGAATGAGCGCATGTATTACAGTGAGGTATTTCCTTTTTGCCTTTTTTTCTGTAGTCCAAGATTATCACCAGCATGCTGCCATTATTACAAGGCTCGAGGGTTGAGGAACTTCACGGAAAAGCTGCACTGCGGGCTGCTATGTCGGTGTAAGTAAATGTTTAAACTGATAATAATAAAAATTAACTTTCACTGACATAGCAGCCAGCAGCTCAGCTTTTCCATGAAGATCCTCATCCCTCAGATCTTTGTAATAATGGCAGCAGCAGGCTCATGATACAATTTGGCTGCAAAAAAAAAAATACCTCACTCCTGCATTCATAAATCAGTTCATGAGCATGTACATCTGTGTAGCCCACACTGATCCAGACCTCAGCAATTTAGCATGGCGGAGGGACTATTTTATGTTAACTTCAGACACAAATAAAACAAAATACTAAAAAAAATATTTAAGCTAAAGTAATTCATAACCCAATTATAATAAAAGCAATAATGAACGACGAGGGTTATGTTAATGTCCAAGTTAATCACCCTGAAGTCAATATGGCACTCGGCTGCCTTTGTCACATTACACCCCCAGGGTGATTAACTAGAACATTAACGTAACCCCCGTTGTTCATTATTGCTTAATTAACTTAGTAAAGGTGCACCTTTTAGTCTTTATTTATATGTTATTTATTCAGCTGTTTATTCCCTCATTATTTATTAATATTGTGTATTGTTGCTGATGAAAACTTGCCTCTGTGACCCCTGCCAACTTTCCTGCTAAATAAAATTTCTGGTTACATTTTGATCTCTGAGTATGACTCCTGCCTCTCCTTGTTGGGTGATTATGTCCACCCTATCTGGGACTCTTCAGTCCTTCTTGTCATAAAACCTACCTGAGGTGGCACTCATGTCTGTGGGGAAAAGCTTGTTCCCATTTCAATACCAGACTCACGAGGGCACGACATTACATATAAAATTTAAGTTTTCATAAAGTCGCCAAAGGACATCAGAAGGTCTCTAAAGCGTAACACAGTAGAACTGTCAATTGGCTACTTCTAGGGCAAGGAAAGTATGTGTTCTGTTTACAGTTTTGACTTTTGTTTTAATTCTGTTCAAATCCAGTGTTTCTCAGCAGACTCAGCACATTAATTCTGCATGCAATAAATGTAACACAGGAACACTGGGTGGAATAAAGAACAGCTGGTAGCACGTCCCCAGAGCATGCTTCATTTCACATACATGGCCAGCATTTCATGCATGGGTACAAACCCTGAGTAGAACAATTATATCCAACAAGTCACCAGTCACCGGGTGAATTACTCTCCTGACACATTCCATTACGGCAGCCAGCCAGTAAACTTTAAAGTAGCTGGTAATATTTCTGTGACAACCTAATTGATGTACAAAAGGTATTTTAGCTACATCAGCTCTACTGAGATTACAGAACTGTAAGCATGTTAGCTTTACAGAGGTTACAGGAATGTAACCCATCCTTGCGCTTAGTACTGTATGTACTCCTGTGGTAAAACACCTGTTTGTTTGTTCTGTAGTGACTCTTCTGTTAGACCCATTGCAATTAGGGATGTAGGCACTATCAGGAGCCAACTAAGCCCCCTTCTCCCCATTTTAGAAGTAAAACACACTTCTGGTTCAGCCATTAGAACTTAGCTCAGAGCTGTGGAGGCTGTGAATCCCATAACTTTCAGGTTCTGGTTTTCATCTCCTTTTCAGAATTTTTATTAAAATCTTTGCCCTCTGTGGCTGCATGTTTCTCATTAAGGCAGGTACAACGCAGTGTTGAACAGCACCAAGTGTATCCATTGAAATGTATTTAAAAATGAACTGTGGCAAGTCTTACCCTATTGTGACCCATCCCACGCACTGCTGATTCCTGGAAAAGCAGTCCCATTGCTGGATTCACTTCTTATACTATACCTTGCCCCAGGAAGCCCCAAGGCAGCATTTCTCCCAGAATTCCCTAGAGATCCAATCTCCCTGGTAACCATGACATCACTGCATGGACAGTGCAGAATGCTCTCCATACGGGACTACGGGTGACCTATTTTAGACTGTATTTTTTATGTATGTAATATGACAAAGAGACAATAAGACCCGCATTTGTTTTACAGTGCCCAGCTAGATCTCAAAAAACAAAAATGTCAGAGGTGGCTAGGAGAGGATTAAGACTTACATTTTTCATCACTGATTTCTTTACTGAGATTTTCAGAGTATGAACACATGGCATATTACAAGAAATCCAGTAAACTGTTAAATTAAACAATGTTATTACCGTTAGGCAGGCTCAAATATACGTCATGACTGAGCAGAGGATCCATGACTTAGGGAGCAGGTAATTGGTTACCATGTCAAGAAACGATTCTTTAGCAGTTATGCTATTGTAACCCAGCTATTGTAACCCAGCTGTCATAACAGGGATTACCAGGACCCACGTAAGATGTAAAGTAATGAAGTAATGAATGAAGTGTTACACTAGGGCTATGCACCTCGGACACCTCCACACTTGATACCGTCACCTCGTACAACTGCCTTGGCCTTTGGTTTGACCAACATCTCAACTACTCGGCCCATATCGAATTCCTCTGTTCAAAACTGCACCTCAAATTTGGCATGCTCTTTTGCAACAAGCATACCATCCCCCTACACATCCACTGAGAACTAGTTCACAAGACTATCCTCTCTCTCATCGACTATGGGGACATTATCTACACCTCAGCCCCTGCCTCCTCTCTAAGCTTGACACATTACTTAACTCTTTTTGCAGATTCACTACCAGCTACCCACTGCATACTCACCACTGCACACTTTTCTCCTCTCTTAATGTCTCCCCCCTCTCCCATAGGGGACACACATTCATTCTCTTATTATGATGTCTAAATACTGGTTCGGCCTTCTCCCTCCTTACCTCTCCTCACTCCTCTCCTCTGCTCCCTTCACCTCCTGCTTCCTTAGATCCTGGCATCCCCGCTCCTTCGTCATCCCCCACCGGCAATCAGTGGCCAGTGGCTCTGCCTTCTCTCACCACCTCCCTCACCTCTGGAATCAACTGCCCGCTTCCCTCCAAGACTCCCAATCCCTCCCGGCCTCCAAATGCCATCTTTAAATCTTCACACCCCCTGCATCTGTCACCTCCCCCTTTCTCTGCCTCCCCCTCACCCCTAGCTGTTCCTACCCCCCTCCTTATCTCCCCAACCTCTGACTCACCCTCCTCGTAAGCGCCTCTCTCTCTATCCTGAAGTTTCCATCCTGATACAATTCTTATTTATCTAATGCACTTTACTATGTAAAAAACGTTTGTTATTTACCTTCTAACCTAGCTAGTCTATGTAAATGCAGGCATCTTAACTGCCTAAATATTTGTTTCAATATTTTGTATGTATAGACCCCCCTCTGTATGTATAAGTCAGCCTTGTCCCTGGGTCACACCTGGAAACAAACCTTGGCTCAGTGTGCCTTTTCCGGTTACCAAATTTTAAATAATAAACTAAATATGGCCTGAAAAGTTAAAATAATGTATGTGCTTGTGATTAAAGTGCCCTTAAAGGATTAACCCTATCCCTGACTATTAAGATTCTGAAATGTGTTCTGAGATGTTAACTACTGTATGTGTACCCTGTTTTCCTGTCTGCAGTGTGTTTTCTGCTTCGTTACAGTAAGTCTTGGTGCCAGCCATGCACAATCCAAAAGAACCAGCGCACAGCCCCACCCCCCACACAACATAACACATTTAAACTTTCCACTACCAAAATTGGCTATATTTACTTCAAGCTCTATGTGAGGAGTGGGTTCTCTTAGTTTCAGACTGGAATTCCAATGAGAGCAAGCTAAATCACCAACGTCAAGGTGGGACCCTTGATTTAGTCCCTAACTTTCCAATGCCTCCATGGCTAATGTGTCTAATTGGCTTCTTTTATACACTATGCTCCCATCAAGCATGCTCAAACCTTTTATGTTGCTTCACACACTAGAATTCACATTTCTTCCAAGGGTGCTGCTGGGTTGTGGCATATAACAAACAATCCAAAAATACCAGCGCACTCCAACCCCCCCCACAACATAACACATTTAAACTTTATACTGCCCAAATTGGCTATATTTACTTTAAGCTCCATGTGAGGAGTTGGCCCTCTTAGTTTCAGACTGGAATTCCAATTTGAGCAAGCTGAATCACCAACGCCATTGAGGCATTGGAAAGCTACATGGAGCTTAGCCAATTTTGGCAGTAGAAAGATTAAATATGCAATGATTGGGGTGGGGGTTGGTGTGCGCTGGTATTTTTGGATTGTTTGTTGTATGACACAACCCAGCAGCACCCCTTAGAAGAAACATAAATTCTAGTGTGTGAAGCAACATAAAGATTTGAGCATGCTATTTTGGATTTGTGCCAGCAATGCACCTGTAATTGCCAACTGGTAAGGAGTTTTCCCAAGCAATGCTTTCCCACCCACTAGTGGCATATACAGCAGAGCCAGCCAGGATGCAACATGGTAACTTGCATTAAATGCCACAAACTACTGCATGACAAAAGGGCTTCATTGCCACTGAATTACACTGTTCCCTGTAGTATTACTGCAGTAATACTGCAAAGTACTGTGTTTCATCATGGCTGGCACTGATGTAAATAGAAGCTCTGGACCACCAAAAGGTAGTTCCAGTTCTTGTGGTTCCCCAGTCCTGGATGCCTGTGTGTGCAGTGTGTTCCAGCTTTAGCACCTATGGGTGCACTTGTAAGGCTACAACCGGCCAAGGGGGCTGGCAGACCAAGTAATGGTGGAAGGGTGCCTGTGTCTGGATGGCACTGGATTCCTCCAGTGTGGGTCCAAGATTGAGGACAGTGGGGGACTGTTGAGGACACACCATCAAGAAGGGTCTACTGATGGTTTCCACATAAAGTGTCCTGGGATTCTGTAAAAAATGGAGAAGAAACAGAAGTAATCCTAAAATGGCAGGAAACAATGACAAAGGGCCTGTGTGAATGGCAGAAGACCAGGACAGCAGGTGCCAAGGCTCTGAACCCCATGGAGAAGTGACAGACCCAGTCAGAATGGTAAACCACTGTCTGCTGTGACTGTGTTTAGGTGCTGACTCAGGCCCCCATGGTGGCATGAGGCTTGGGGCAGACCACCATGGTAGCCTACAAGTCATTTGTGAATGTGTGTTGGGAATGGCACCAATTGTTATTTCCGTGCCATGCAGAGTTGGGTACACTCCAATGCACCCTAATCCCACTCACAGCTGCAAGAGGCACCTTATTGTAGCGTAGATATCTCCATAAGGTAAGTGGAGAAATATGTCACTGCAGTAAATGTAGCAAGAGCTGTGCTTTAACTGTAAATATGCTGACAAGTAATTCTGCTGCTAATGAGACTTGAACACATGACCTGTTGGTCTGGGACAGTGTACAGTAAACATGATTGTACCAAATTAGGACTGTGATTGATACTGATATGAACCGGGACCAAAACCAGGAGCTGTGTCTGTAGACTACCCACTACCTCATTGCTGTGTGTGTGTGTGCAGCAGTCTATAAATAAATGTTTGACATTTTGCAAAAGAAGTTTAAGCCTGAAGTGTCATGCCCTGCATAAGAGTGATTTCCTGCAATGGTACTGTACAGTGTTTAATGCAATTACAACTGCTAATACAACCAAAATATTATTATGGATTTACAGTTAATGAAGTGAAGGCCTACCCCACGTTGCTATGTGGGGACAGTACAATGAACAGTGTGATGCAGTCCAAATCTATTTTTTGACAAGCAAAGATGGCTCTGTATACCCCTGGAGCCATGGGGACAGTGAAGAACATGACAAAGAAGGTAAACGGCTCTCCCCAAAGAGGGGCACAAGTAGCATGGTCCAGGCACCAACTGTTGGCATGCAGGGACTTTTATAAATGCATCAAAGCGAGCGATGCCTCCCAAGGTGTGGTTCCAAAGCAAGGGAAGCGTACCATGCACAGGGGGTGGCTCCAGGCAAGACTGTGCCACAGGAGCTGCCCCTGAGGTTACTGCCTGCCCCCCTCTCCTCACCAAAGACAGTTTAACTGTGTAAAGAAGAAAGAAGCCCTTTGGGATATTTATCTTTACTGTTTTACTTTTAAGTCAATCTGGATCTTTAATTGTGGGCAGTGAGAGTGCTCTGACTCTCTCCACTCTCAGGTTGCGAGAGGTCCTGGGGTGGAGGGGATTTACAGTTCTTCTAATTGTCCAGTGAGAGGGGACTGCAGGAGATTTCCTTCTGATTTGGTTTTATTTTCAGTTAATAATTATTTTTCTTTTTTATGTATTCCATGAGCTTAGTGTTGGTTTGAAGCATCCATATAGTGCGGGGGAAAGATTTTAGTTTTGGGTTTTATTTGTTTTGGGTGGGTAATTTTTATCTCTTTTATTTATTTGTTTATTTTGTTTAGTTGTTTAGATTGAACAATTTTATTATTGTCCGTTCGGGGTTTTATCCTTGGGGTCAGTTACCTGGGTATTGTGTGTTTCTTTTTGGGTGTTGGTTAGCCTTGAGGATATGTAGGCCTCCCCTCCCAGTCGTGTGCTATTCGTCCTCTGCTCTCCGCTCCCTCCACCCATTTTTCCCCCTCTGCTGACGTTATCAACTTACCAGTGCTGTCGAGCACTGGGTATTGTCCATAAGAGGGGAGGTGGGTGCAGGTGTGGACATCAGAGGATGAATGAACGGGTCTCTCACATCAGGGTTGTTAGGTCTAGAAGACACCCTGTGGCGAAATGGAGTCTGGAGCGTGGTGCTCCATGTTTAGTCCCCATACCTAAGGGCACTACCATTTTTAGTAGACAGGTAGCCGGAGCGGCCCTAGAAACCCGTCCAACTCGAACGGTGTTATGCAATGCCAGATCCGTTAAGAATAAGACTGCAATTATTGCAGATCTTGTTGGAACAACTGATCTGGCATGCATCACAGAGACCTGGCTGGATGAAAATGCTGGCCCCATATGCGAGGCACCAATTCCAGCCGGGTACTCAGAGATACACCACTCGAGATAGGACCATGAGGGGGGGTGCTGGTCTGTTTCAAGACCAAGTTGGGCCTTACAAGTGTACCAGCTGAGGAGACCGAATCCTTTGAGTGTACCGTGGTGGCCGGTGTAGGTCATAGGATAGCTCTTATCTACCATCCACCCGGGGATGAGAGGCGATTCCTACAGGAAGTAACAGACTTCATGGTCGACATGGCACTGGAGTCCCCCAGACTGATGGTTCTGGGCGACTTTAATGCCTGGTTCGAAGATGAACTCTCGCAATTTGGACAACACTTCCTCCAGCTGATGACATTGCTGGGTCTTACACAGATTGTTACCTCTGCCACCCATAAACATGGTCACTCTCTGGATTTGGTTTTCCTCCCGGGGATTGAGGCCGCCGATATGGGGGTAGAACCTGTTGGTTGGTCTGATCATTACATCGTGAGGTTCAACTTTTGTGCCCCCCTCCATAGGCCTACCCCTGTGGAGATGGTCAGTTACCGCCCTTTATGGGAATGAGTCCGGAAGGCCTGATGGTGGTGATTGACCTCTTGGAGTTTCCCGTGGCCAGCACAAGTCCAGAGACCTTGGTTTTGGCCTATAATAAGGCCATCTCCGTGGCCCTGGACTTGATTGCTCCTGTGCATGTTCATCCTCTCCCCCTTCGCCCTCAGGCCCCTTGGTTTGAAGGGTCCTTGAGAGAGCTGCTGCGACTAGGATGCAGGTTAGAGCGACGCTGGTGGAAATCCGCCCTAGATGCTGACCACCTTAGATTAGTAGAGCATTATTAAGCCCACCAATCAGCGATGTCCTGTAAGAAGGCAGAATTCCTGTCTGGGGAGATTGCTGCCACTCAGAATCGACCAGCTCAACTCTTCTGAACTGTGGACAGGTTGTGCAACCCATCCTATCTACAGCTCCAAAGACCATTTTCACAAGTGAAACGCGGCGAGCTTGCTCGATTCTTTGCGAATAAGGTGGCCGACATCAGGTTGGAGATCCTCTTGACGTGCTGTGTGGGGGATGCTGGTGATCGGTGCTTGGTCACTTCACCTCATGCTTCCTGGTGTTCCTTTGACCTACTGGAGTTTGCAGATGTCATGAGGATTGTCCAGAGTATGCGCCCTAAGTGCTGTAGTTTGGACCCGGGTCCAACCTCCCTGATTATGGGATGTTGTGAGATTATTGGCCCGGTCCTGGTGCAGATAGTCTGATGCTCCCTTGATTCGGGTGAGTTTCCAAGCTCCCTGAAGCAGGCGGTGGTAACACCCCTCTTGAAGAAAGCTTCATTGGACCCGGACTCTCTGGCTAACTACAGACCAATCTCTAACCTTCCCTTTATAGGGAAGGTTATTGAGAAAGTAGTGGTGGTACAGTTGGAGAACCACTTGGCCATCCATAACATCTATGAACCTCTCTAGTCCAGTCTTCGAAAGAGACATAGTACCGAGACCATGCTAGTTCGGGTGCTCAGTGATCTCCTGATGGCGAGAGATAGGAGATGCCACTCCATCTTGGTGTTCTTTGATCTCTCTTCAGCTTTTGACACTGTTGATCATGGGGTGTTGCTTGAGTGTTTGAGGACCATCTGCAGCCTGACATGTAAGGTCCTCAGGTGGTTTACCTGCTTCCTCACAGGCAGAACTCAGAGAGTGGTGTCTGGGATTTTTTCCTCAGACCCAGTCTCTCTGTCGTGTGGGGTCCCTCAGGGCTCAGTGCTGTCCTCCATGTTTGCAGTGTATATGCTGCCCCTCAGAGACATTGTAAGATGGTATTGGCAGAGGTTTCACTGCTATGCTGATGATACCCAGCTCTACCTGTCTTTTGCACCTGACCAGGATAGTGCGCTCTTGGTTTTTAACAACTGCCTCGCTGAAATCCAGGGCTGGATGAATTTGAGTTGGTTAAAGTTGAACGCGGGAAAGACTGAGGTGATAGTTGTGGAACCAGATCATCGGATAGAGGGGCTGAGGACTGGTCAGCCTTCTGGAATTTATCTGGGGGGGCATCCAAATCCCCACCTCTGAATGTGTGCGGAACCTGGGGGTGGTGCTTGACGATGGGCTGACTTTACGATCGCAGGTGACAGCAGTTGTCAAGTCATCCTTTTACCATCTTAGGAACATCGCCAGGATCAAGCACCTTGATCCGTCTGGAGACCTTCCTACATTGGTCCACGCCTTTGTGACCTCACGCCTTGATTATTGCAACTCCCTGTACTTAGTGCTTCCTGGGGTTGATATCCGTCGCTTGCAGCTAGTGCAGAATGCGGCAACACGATTGTTGACAAGGACTCTTCGAAGTTCTCACATTACTCCTGTGCTGCGCTCTCTGCACTGGCTGCCTAGTCAGTGGCGGATCACCTTTAAAGTTGGTTTGCTGACGTACAAAGCCCTACATGGACTTGGCCCTGACTACCTGAAAGAGCTTCTTGTTCCCTACTGCCCTGAGCGACAGCTCCGTTCGGCCAACAAGGGGTTGCTGGAGATTCTGAGGGTGTCTTTGAAGTCTTCTGGGGCCCGTGCTTTTATGTATGTGGCCCCTACCCTCTGGAATTCTCTACCCCGTCGGCTGCGGGAGTGCACGACTGTTGGAGGCTTTAAACAGGTGTTGAAAGCATTCCTTTGGTGCCAGGCCTTTAATGGAGTTGTTTGAATAACCTCGTTCAGACTTTTGTTATCATCTTTTATTGTAATTACTGATTTTATTATTCTGGTTTTATCTTTTGTAAAGCGCCTTGTATGAAATAAAGGATATTATTATTATTATTATTATTTTGTTTAGGGAAAGCTTGAAGTGGTGGAACCTGTAACACTATTATAAGGAGCTCTTTTTTCAAGAAGACTGAATCAGTCTCTCCAGTCACCCTGGAACCCCAAACTAGGGACCACGAGACCCAAGATTAAAGCCCACCAGAGCCACTTACAGTCCATGTGATCCTGAGCAAGTCACTTAACTTTTCCATGTTTCAGTCCACCCAACTGTAAACGTGTGCCAAATCAGGACCCCACAGACAAGATATTTAACCTCAGCCCAGCTATCCCAGGTAAATAAATAGTAAAAAAAAGGCAGAGAGGATCAGCCATTAGGATTCCAAAGGTAGACCCTGGCTGGTAAATCCTACCTTTATGGGAACCAAGGTAGGACATCCCCCATTTTAAAAAGAGGATTGCTAATCTCTAAAGTTCCTGTAATGGTGGAGTGTTGCAAAATGCAAAAGCTGGGGTTACTCAACATAACCCAAACCTGTTCACATCCACAGACCATGTATAATGCATCAGCAAACAGCAGTTCGGAGCAAGTAACCAACACTAGCAAACTGATGTGAATGGAACAGACACTGGCTAGTTACTAAAAGATGGGTAAAGATGGGGGTAACATTAGGTGGCACTGCTTTTCCATGAGGGTGGCTAACCTGTGGACCAGCCTACCACAAGACAACAAGCTATGAAGACAGTGCAAGCCTGCAAGGTAAATCTGGACAAGTTTCTGATTAGCAAGGGACTTGCAGGATACCCGAGGTAGTGTAGTGTGTGGGGTATCCCTAGAGGTAAGTATGTTTGCACAGCAAGCTTATTAATCCTTGCTTATGAAGTGTGTGTGTGTGTGGGGTGGGGGGACTCCTTGCTCTTCTCCACTGCACAGTACAGAGTATTCTAGGATGCGTCATAGCAACACACATTGTAATTAATACTCTACAGCCCCCCTTGTTCTTAGATTAATGCACTTATAGAAACAGACAATGATGGCAGAAAAAGACAGATGATCCATCCAGTCTGCCCTTGGTTCCCTATCTAATCCCAGGACTTACAGTCCATCCAGGATTCTAGCCCCCTCCCCATCAACCCCCATTCCCCTCCCTATTAGGGAGGCTGGCCAGGGAGACCTCCGTCTTGTCCCTCATGGACTATGGCTTTCCCATCTACACCGCAGCTGACAACACTGCCCTCTCCAAAATTCAACTCTCCATCAAAAAGGCCTGTAGGCTCCTGACCGGTGCCCCCAGCCGAACTCACACCTGCCTTCTCTATTCTACCACCAATCTGCTCAACTTTGAGGAGCGACTGCTCTACCAGCCTGCCTTCTCACTAAGAAATCACTGCTAAGACTCTCCCCAGGGGTCTCCACCTCCCTACAGCATTCATCATCGTCCATCACCACCTGTAGCTCTGTTAAGGCCACTTTCGAGGTGCCCAGAACCAAGACCTTTCTTGCCCAGAGATTCTTCCTCTACCAAGCCCCCACCTGGTTCAACTCCCTCCCTAGCTTCATCTCCAACTTGCTAAAAATTGGCTCCTTCAAAACAGCCCTTCGGAACCACATCTTTAATACCCGTTGTTGTAGGTGCAACTAACCCCCTGTTGTAACCTATGGTACCCGCCCACCTTGCTCCCGGCTCGACAACGTCCATTGGGCAGCTTCTCCTTCCCCCAGACCCACTCCTTCCCTATTAGGTCCAAACAGGGATGTAACCCACTGTCTTCTCCGAGGACCTACTATATCCATGAGTGTAACTCACAATTTTGTAACATTACGTGACCTAAGTAACATACAAACTACTACATTATGTAACCTAAGTGTATCTATGTTAAATGTTCCTTTTACTGCACCTGTAATGTTATCCTCTGTTTTAATCTGCACTGTAATAACTGTCTTGATGTCTGCCCCCCTGCGACGAGGTGCCTTTGTAAATGAATCTCTGACTCAAAGGTTGTAAACCTGATTTGTAATGAATAGATAAAATTAATAAATATTACTAGTGCCCCAACTAACCACTATGCCATCCATTCTATCCCAACTGTGCTGGGAATCATTAATGATTTTAGCACCCACCACCTCAGCTGGCAGACTATTACGTGGCACCACTACCTTTTTAGTAAAATAATACTTCCTAACGTTCCTTCTGAACCTCCCTCCTGTCAGTTTCCACTCATGCACTCCTGATCTTGAACTGGTACTCATACAAAATAATTCCCCACAATTCACCTGGTTTATTCCCTTTAGAAACTTGAAAGTCTCTATCATATCCCCCTCCCCCACCCCTACACCCGTCTAGTCTCCAGCAAGCTCATGTTCAGTGCCTTGAGCACAACCTCATAAGACCTGCCCTGTTGGTCCTAAATCATCTTTGTCACCCTTCAATGTGCTGGTTCTAGCCTGTTCTTATCTTTCCTGAGGAGAGGGTCTCCAGAACTGGGAACAGTACTCAAGCTGAGGCCTCACCAAAAATCTATGAAGTAGTAGTAATATTACCTCTTTTCTTTTGCCGTCCATACCCCTCCCGATACATCCCGGCATCCTACTTGCCTTACCTTAGGCCTTGGTCCAGTGGCTTGACTGTTTGAGGGTGTCACTGATAATATAATAACTGCTAGGTCCTTTTCCTCAGCCGTAGTGTTAAGTCTTACCCCATCCATCCAGTACGCTGTCATGGGGTTCTTGTTCCCTAGGCGCATCACCTTGCACCTTCTGGCATTGTATTTCAATTGCCAAACCTTAGACCACCTCTCTAGCCTTGCAAGTCACTCTGCATTTCCGCAATACTCTGTCCTTATCCACTCTCCCACAAAGCTTAGTGTCATCCATGAAGAGACACAATCTGCCCGGATTCCTTCCCCAGTGTTGCTGATAAACATACTGTAGAGGACTGAGCCCAGAACAGACCCCAATGGTATCCCACTTGTGACCTCCCTCTCTTCTGATTTGACCCCATTAACTACAACTCTCTCCTGCCTCCCCTTTAGCCAGTTACCAACACACATTACTCTGCCCTTGGCTGCACTCAGATCCTCCCTCTTCTTCAGCAATTGTCTGTGAGGCATTGAGTCAAAGGTCTTGCTAATGTCAAAGTAGACTAAATCCATGGTGTGGCCCCTATCCACAGCCCTCATCACCCAGTCGAAGAAAACTATCAGGTTAGTCCGATAAGACCTCCCGGCCACGAACCCATGCTGTTTATTATCCTGGAGACCACGGCTCTCCAGGTAGTCCACAAGGTCCTCTTTGACCAGTAACTCCATCAGCTTCTCTACAATACAGGTTAGGCTGACAGGTCTGTAGTTCCCTGCCTGCTTCTTCCCCCCCCACCCTTCACCTTGTGAAGCGGAACTACGTCCGCCACCTTCCAGTCCTTTAGTACTACCCATCTGTAGTGAGCTACTCAATATCCAATCTCTCTTTAGGGCCACAAGCCCCTTCAAGACCCTTTTGCTAGTAAATACTAGCTGCTTCATCTCCCGGATCCCTTTTGTGGCTACTTTAATGCCACTCTCTGGCAAGAGCCTGTCTTCCTCCCTAATGAAGACAGAACAAAAGTGATCATTAAAGAGTTAGTGTACTGCCTAAAACTAATATTAGATTTTAAAAGCAGTCAACCTGAGGTACTTTCTCTTTTCCCTTTGTTTAATTGGAATATTGTTTACCCAATGTTAGTAGGCGTGATGTGTGGAACAGTTCTTAGCCTGGCAGCTGACATATCTTACTCTATTGCCCCACACTACATCATCAGGATTGTGGCCTCACTGACTGTGAGATCCCTGCTACTTAGGAACAGCAAGTGAGTGACTGCCAGATCACTGACCTGTGATGTCACTGTCAGTGAGATCATAATGCTGATGATGTAGTGTGGGGCAGTAGAGTTAGATATGTCAGCTGCCAGGCTAAGAGATGTTCCACACATCCAGCACAGTGTTATCACATAGAATACTTTCTGATGAGTAAAAGGAAAAAGAAAAATATTTCAGAAATATAAAGTTACAACTGACTACTACTTAAAATTTGCATTAGTCTCCTGTCTGCCTGTTTTGTCTCCACTAGCTGTTTAAGGATGGCAGCCTTTTGTATGTCTACCTCTATCACCCTACCCCCCCATTAGCCTAACAATTACCCCTCCTTTCCTCCTTTTTCCCCAATATACCTGAAGAACTGTTTTTCTCCCCCCATGACTCCCTCTGCAGTACTCAGCGCTGTGTCTGCTCTTATCCCCCTAACCGCTCTCTTTGCCTCCATATTTCTTTGCAAATATTCACCCCATTCTTCCTCCCCTTCCTTTTCTTTATACCTGTAGAAGGCCTTTTTCTTGGCCCTCTCTGTTTCACTGACCCCTTGCCAAGAACTATAATGGTTTCTTGAGCGTGTCCCTTTTGGTCATCATTCTCATGCATAACTTAAATGCCTAGAGAACTGCCCACTTTATTGCCCCAATCTCTCTTCCACATGTCCTCTGTCAACCTCAACTAAGTTCTCCTGGACCAACTCCCTTAATCTACTGACGTCCACTCTTCTGAAATCAAGGACCTCAGCTCTTGAGTGGGGTTTTCCAGCCACAAGGGCCAGTTCAAATCAGACAGTTGTAGCTGCTGTTTCCTACCAGCTCCGGTACTCTCACAGCTCCTATCATGTTTGAGTTAGTGAGCACCACATCCAGAAAGGCCTCATGCCTGGTGGGTTCCTTAACTAGTTGTACAAATAGACTGTCCTGCAATGTATCTAGCAGTGCTTGACTTCTGGCACTCATGGCCACTGAAGCATCCCGATCAATGTCAAGCAGGTATAGATCCCCCACTACCATTACTTCCCCCTTCTTCTCTGAGCTTTCTGTCACTCTCCTTCCCCTGCCCTGTTGGTCTCTAGATCACCCGCAAACACAGTTTCTTGCATGAGGCCACCATAAGTTGCACCCACAGCTACTCTGTCTCCCCCTTATTACCCCTGCTGTACCCATCCTACACAGCTTCAATGCCATCTTTGACATAAGGGGCTACACCTCTCCCTCTGCCTTTTCCTCTGTCCCTCCTGAACACTGAGTACCCAGGGACAGTCAGGTCCCAGTCATTATTTTCTGAGGCCCACATTTCTGTGATGGCCATAAGGTTCACCTAACTGTCTGCCATCACTGCTTGAAGCTTTCTGCTTTCTGCGCTACCCAGGCTCCTGGCATTAAGGAAGGCCCCCATCCATCTTACTTCGGAATCCTTTTTTCTATCTACCAGGTTTTTCGCCTCTTTCTTCCCTGGTCCTTTCAGCTTCTTGTTTTTTGTGGTGATTTTATACTTTGTGTCTCCCCATTGTCCCTTCCCCTAGCCCAATTTGGTCACTATTTTGCCTGTTGTGTTGCTACAAGCCCCTAGATGTGGGTGGGGGGGGTACTAGCTAGGTTCCCCTTCCTCTTACCTATCACCATAGTTTCCTTAGTCCCTGTCTCCCCTGCAGTCAGTTTAATGGTATGACACAGATGTCAAACTTCTGCCTCAGTGTACTGGCCCCCTCTCTTGGCAGGTGGAGTCCATCACTCTTGAAGAGCCTACTGTTGCAGAAGTCCCCCATCCCCCACAAAATAGTACCCAATCTCCTGATACCACCCCTTAAGCCACCCATTAAACTCCTTTATCTCATCCTTCCTTATTCTACTCTTCTTTGCCTCCCTGCCCCACACAGGAAGGACCTCTGAAAAGGTCAGGGAGTCTGACTGTGGTCTGTGCTGACAATCTGTCCCCCAGTCTGTGGCAAGATAAGACCATATCTTATTGTTATAATCATATTTCATGGTATTTTATGTGGGAAATGCATCAGAGACATGCATGGTGGCCCAGTGTAACTTGCAAGGGATCATGGGTACAAAGAAAAGCCATGGGCCCCAAAAAATTATGTAATTTCTTGTTACTAGGCAGAGAAGCTGTTTGCTGCTATTCAGGGACTAGAGTTTAATTAAATCATTTAATAATAATAATATTTATTTATATAGCGCAATTCAATATATCAAAGTGCTTTAACAATAATTAAGATTGTAAATGTTAAAACTATAAATAGTTAAAAATTCAGAAACAACAGCAAAATCAAATCACAATCAGGTAATGGAGAAAGCAAGATTAAATAGAAAGGTCTTCAGTGCCATTTTAAAGCTCTCCACAGTCAGGCACTCATGAACCCGACGAGGTAGAGAATTCCACAAGGTAGGGGCCACAAACACAAATGCTCGTGCCCCAGATGTCTACACCTGAACCTTGGGAATCTGTAGCAAAATCCCTCATTGGCAGAGCGGAGCGGTCGGGAGGGGCAGTAGGGGCAAAGAAGCTCTTGCAGATAATGCGGGTCCCTGTCCATGTAGGGCTTTATAGGTCAGCAAGCCAACCTTGAAGGTGATCCGCCACTGAACTGGCAGCCAGTGCAGCTCACACAACACAGGTGTAGTATGGCTAGAGCGAGAAAGCCCAGTTAGTAACCTGGCTGCCGCATTGGGCACCAAATGCAGATGGTGGATATCAACCCCCGGTAGCCCAAGGTACAGGGCATTGCAGTAGTCCAGACGGGAGGTCACAAAGGCATGGACCAATGTCGGAAGATCATCGGGCGGAACCAGGTGCTTTATCCGGGTGATATTTCTTAGATGGTAAAATGAGGGCTTGATGATTTCAGGGTCAGCCTCTTGTCACAAATAATGCCTAGACTCCGCACCTGTTCAAAGGTCTTCAGCTGGTGGCCTCCGAGCACAGGTCCGGATGCCTGCCCAGCCAAAGACCCCTCTACTCGACGACCCGGGTCCACGACCAAAACCACAGTCTTGTCAGGGTTCAGCTTCAACCAGTTGGCACTCATCCAGTCTTGGATCTCGGATAAGCAGTTGTTAAATACCGAGACCGCTACAACCTGTTAGGTACAAAGGACATGTACAGCTGAGTGTCATCTGCATAGAAGGAGACAAAAGAATAATTAAGCATAGCTGGGAGGCCAGGTAGCCCAATTTGCTTGTGAAAAGGAGAGAACCTCTGGAAGAGCCGAGATGTCTGGACCCCTTTTGTTTTGAGAGGTCTACACTGACTTAATCTCGTTACAGCTGAATGGGCTACCATTTAAGTAAGTAGCTGTACTGAGTGTAGCTTAATTATAGCCATTTCAAAGGGAGAGGGGCTGGATGGTTTCCTAAAATTCCGGTTTAGACTAGCTGACCTCAAAGCCTTTTTTTTCTCTCCTATTCAGAAATGCACATTTGTTGTTTTATAATAAAATACTAAAAGCTGATTGGTCGTGTAGCCATGGAGATGGAATGCTAACCAATTGCAGAACAAGTCAATATTCACTGGGCCTGCCCTTTGAGAAACCCCATAAAAAGGTACAAGACTGTATCTGAGCCTTTTGCACTTGGGGACCCTGTCTGCTTAGAGAGCAGAGACAATTTCTTCTCAAGATGTCTCCGGGACCAAGAGCCAAGACTTTAGCTATCACTTTTAAAGACACTTTTGCACTTCAAATTCAGCAACTAAGGACTTAAGGTAGAATTTTCAAACTAGAATTCTCAAAGGTTAGTTTTTTTTTGTATACTTCCATTTTATTTTCCATATCCTGTAGCCAATGTCTAAAATTATTTGCCTTTATGTTATTTACTACATTTATTAATTAATTAGTAAAGACTTTGGCTTACTTTGAAGATAATTCTGCCAGTGTCGTTTGTGTGTGTTACCCTGGGGAGGGTAGTTCAAACTATACTATGTCTGTGTGACTGTTGTAAGGGTCAAACACTACCAAAGTGAAGTACCACTAGGGACTCCGTGGACAAAAGGAGTGAAGGAAATATGAAAGGGCTGAGGGGGAGTCTGTGGGGATTTAAACCAGTCTCTGCATTTCTGGGAAAAGACACATAATAGGGTGTATAGGGCCCCCCGAAGCCTATACATGCCTGTGGCTTTTCTGGTTCATTGTGCAGTGACCGAGAGGGTTCTATCACAGGAACACAGACTCGAGACTGTATTTGTACCCCTTCGCACAGAGAGAGGGAACCCTAGGATTCTCTGGTGTATGTTCAGTTGTGAAACAGTGAGCAAGTTAAAAGGACAGAGAAGGGGTATCCCTGACCCCCCCCCCATCATAAGAGGGATTCGCTGGGATGTAGAGAATCCCGCCACACAGGAGTGTACTTGTGGCATATTTGCTGGTAGTAGTGGGATTGGCGAACTGTTTGAACAACCACACACAAAGACGGCAGAAATTTGGAAAAAGGGAAAATTGGTTACAGGATATAGTTCTCCATCCTGTTTTGGGGGTTTTTTTTTGCTGCAAGTAAAAGGAAGACTAGTGGTAGCATAGAGACGAAAGATGACTTCCAAGTACAGCGACTACACTGTAGAAGAGCTGAAGCAGCTGTGCCAGGAGAGAAGAGTCCAGTATGAGGGGCGCAGTAAGAAGCACCTCATGGAAGTTCTTGAGGCAGCTGTTAAACAGGTGGTGGCCCAGGGCACCGAGTCACAGCCGGTGACTGAAAGGGACCAGACCTTGGGCGTGGGGGTGCCAAGGGCCATCACAGTGTCTAGTCCCAGGGAGGAGGACAGTAGACCAGAGGGAACCCAGAACCACAGCACCAGGGGAAGGCCACCACAGAGCTGGAGCTGGAATGGATGAGGCTGCAGCTCGAGTTCAGAAAACTGGAGCTGGAGCAGAGAAAGTTCGAAGCCCAGCAGCAGAGGGAATTTGAGCAGAAAAACTTTGAACTGGAGATGCAGGAAAAACAGCACCAGAGAGCGGCTGAGGAAAAGCAGTGCCAAAGAGAGGCCAAGGAAAAGCAGTGCCAGAGAGAGACTAAGGAAAAGCAGCACCAGAGGGAGTTTGAACTGGAGAGGCTAAGACTCCAACAACCAGTGCCAGAGGAGGTAAGTGGCGGGGGTGAACCTGAAACTCCAGGGCTGGGATATAAATTAAATTCCAAATTAATAGCTGAATTTAAAGAGGGGGGAAGCTATGGATGCATTTTTGAATTCATTTGAAAAGGTCTGTATCCAGGCCAAGATACCCAGGGAGGCCTGGAGCTTTCAGTTATCCCGCTGCTTACTGAAAAAGGACGTGAGGTGCTAGGCCAAATGGACAATGAGGACAGTAGAGACTACGAGAAACTTAAAACTGCTTTACTTACTCTCAGATCACTATGCCAGGAGCAGGCCTGCTCTGAAAGGAAGTGGAGGAGCAGGTGCTGCAGGACAAAAAGGGAAAAGCGCACCTTCAGGGCAGCTAAATCCCTCAGTGTCTCTGCATAAAGGGGGAAGCCCCAAGTTACTAAGAAGGGATGTCTTGGAAAAAAAAATGATGAATGTTGGTTTTGTAAGCAGCCAGGGCATCTTGCTAGGCAGTGTCCTAAAAAGGTACAGAGTGGACAAAGTGTACCTCGAAAGGAGGTGGGTGCACTGTGTATCCCTGAGAGTATGCATGTGAGCATGAGGGAGCACATACACCCGGTTACTGTAAATGGGGTGCAGACCCATGGGTTAAGGGACACAGGGGCGTCTCTTACCCTGGTAAAAGGGGATTTGGTTGAGCCTGAACATCTTACACCTAGTCAGTTTGTAACTGTGAGGGGATTCACTGGGGAGGAGAAAACCTTGCCACTAGCTAGTGTTCTCCTGAATTGGGGTGAGACAGGAGAGAGGGTGTAAAAAGTGGCAGTGGCAGATGACCTCGCCCTGGATGTGATTATAGGGAATAATCTACTGCAGGGGGCGATGTGTGTGGTTACCTGCAGTCAGATGGCTAAGGCCACTTGTGATTCCCTGAACCCCACAGAAGCCCCTGTGAAAAAGAATAGGAGTGTGGTTCCCCAGCATGTGTCTCCTGAAAGGGAGAATAGTCAAAAGGACATAGGACTTCCCCAAGTAGCTGTTCACCTTACAGCTACAGAAGGTTACACTAAGGAGGGAAGCGTAACAAATGTTCAGAAGGTCAGGGATGGCAGTGACCCCAATTTAGGAACTATGGGGTGTATGTCCCATGCTTTTGGAAAATGTAAAGATTTTGCAACTGTTCAGAGAACTGACCCTAGTTTGGAGAGGCTGAGGGCTTGTGCAGAATCTGATGGGACACAGGGAGGTGACATGAGACAGAGGGTATTTTGGGATAACGGACCGTTGTATACACATGATATGAGGACAGAGGGAGGAGTGATGGGCAGGCAGCTTGTCGTTCCCTAGGGTTATCGTGAGAGGTTGCTCAAGATCACCCATAATATCCCCATGTCTGGACATCTGGGCATCGCTCGCACCATGCAGTGATTGGCCAAAAATTTCTACTGACCCAACTTCACCCAGCAAGTGAAGGAATATTGCAGGTCTTGTCACCGGTGCCAACAAATAGGGAAGGCAGGTAGTAAAACAAAAGCTGCCCTACTTCCCTTGCCCATTGTGAAGGAGCCATGTTAGAGGGTAGGAATGGATATTGTAGGACCCTTGAATACCCCAAGCTCCTCTGAAAAAAGTTTATCTCGACAGTGGTCAATTACACCACCCGATATCCAGAGGTGGCTGCCCTCTCCTCAATTAAGGCAGATAAAGTGGCAGACGCCTTGCTAGGGATTTTCTCCAGTGTCAGGTTTCCGCAGGAAGCTATCTCTGATCAAGGGGTTAACTTTATGTCAGACCTGATGAGGTCTTTGTGGGTGAAGTGTGGGGTCGTGCAAAGACACACAACACCCTATCACCCACAAGCCAATGGGTTTGTGGAACGTTTTAATGGTACCCTAAAAATGATGCTCCAAGCATTTTCTGACTAGCATGGGAGGGACTGGGAGTAATGCCTTCCCCATCTGTTGTTTGCATACAGGGAGGTGCCCTAAGAGTTGACAGGGTTCTCCCCCTTCGAACTCTTATACGGACATAGGGTGCATGGGTCCCTAGATTTGATCCAGGAAGAATGGGAAGGCAAGCACGCCACCCAGGGAACTCCCGCAGTGGAGTATGTCCTTAGGCTGAGCGAGAAGCTGAAGGAGCTTATGGGGATTGCCCAAAGCAACTTGTCAGCTACTCAGCAGAAGCAAAAAGTCTGGTATGATCGTGGAGTCAGAGCTCGCTCATACAGTGCAGGCCAGAAAGTAATGGTCCTAATTCCAGTCCGGAAGGACAAGTTTCAGGCTGAGTAGGTGGGACCATATAAGGTAGTCTGACAGGTAAATGACATGAACTATATTGTTTAACTGCCAGACAGGAGACATAACCATTTAATGTACCATGTCAATATGATGAAGCCGTATGTAAATAGGGCTGACATGGTGTTTGTAATTTGTAGTCCTGGGGAGGGGACAGATGAAAAAGACCCCCTCCTGGACTTGCTAGAGGAAAGCAAGCAGGAGTCATTGGTGGAGACAATCAAGCTGTCACCCCAGTTGACACCGGAACAGACCCAGGAAGTGAGGGAGGTTTTACAAGACTTTGCCCCTTTATTTACAGCAAAGCTTGGATGAACCCCCTTGGTGACCCATGATGTCGACTCAGGGATGCAAGCACTCATACGATGGACAGCTTACTGGGTGTCTGTGGCCATCCTAAAGGACATTAGGAGGAAGTTGGATAAAATGCTGGAGTTACGGGTAATCCAGGAATCCCACAGTCCCTGGGCCTCGCCCATAGTACTTATCCCCAAGCCGGATGAGCCTACCTGCATTTGCGTGAACTAACATGAACTCAATGCAGTCACGAAGTCTGATACCCACCCAACACCCTGAACAGATGAGTTGTTGGACAAGTTGGGGGGGGCACCTACCTAACAACCATAGACCTGACAAAGGGGTACTGGCAGGAGGAGTTGACTGCCAGAGCTAGGGAACGGTCAGCCTTCGTCACCCCAATAGGCCTCTTTGAATTTAAGGTGATGTCTTTTTGGATGAAGAACGTCCCTGCCACATTCCAAAGGTTGGTCAACCTGGTGTTACAGGGTACTAAAGAGTATACAGTGGCTTATCTGGACGATGATGCCATCTTCGGTACCAGCTAGAAGAAATACCTGTCTCATCTAAAGGAAGTGTTGTGCAAGATACAAAAGGCTGGACTCACTGTAAAGGCCGAAAAGTGCCAGGTGGCCATGGCTGAGGTATCATATTTGGGACATGTAGTGGGGAGGGGGCAACTACGTCCAAACCAGGCCAAGATAGAGGCCATTGAGGCATGGCCCATGCTGGAGACTCAGAAGCAGGTCAGGAGCTTCCTGGGGACTGCAGGGTACTACAGAAAATCTGTACCAAATTACAGTACCCTGACAGCTCCCCTGTCGAGCTTGTTAAAGAAAAACCAACCCAAGAAAGTAAAATGGGACCCAGCATATAATAGGGCCTTCACCCAGCTAAAAGCCATGCTGTGCAGTGCCCCTGTGCTTGCCAGCCCACACTACATTAAATCATTTGTGGTGCAGATGGATGCCTCGGATGTGGGGATTGGTGCCGTCCTCAACCAGACATCCCAACAAGGGAAAGATCACCCAATTGTGTACCTAAGAAGGAAGCTACTATGCCAGCAGCAGGCATACTCCACTGTGGAAAAAGAATGCTTTGCCCTGGGATAGTCACTTAAGAAGCTAAAGCCCTACCTCTATAGGAGGCCCTTCGAGGTACAGACAGACCACAATCCTCTGGTGTGGCTAAACCAAATGGGAAAGATGAATGGGAGACTCCTTAGATGGAGCATTGCACTACAGGCCTATGACATGGACATTAAACATAGGTCAAGGTCTGCAAATGCCAATGCAGATGGCCTATCCCGTCAATCAGAGTACGGGACAGAACTGATGGAAACTCTTACTAAAAGGGTCGTGCTCCCCCCCAGGTTCTGTTAAGAAGGGAGGAGTGTAGTGAGATAAGGCCATACCTTATTGTTCTAATCATATTTCATGGTATTTTATGTGAAAAATGCATCAGAGATGTCCATGGTGGCCCAGTGTAACTTGCAAGGGGTCATGGGTACAAAGAAAAGCCATGTGCCCCAAAAAATGATGTAATATCTTGTTACTATGTAAAACAATGCTTCAGGGAGAACCCAGAAGCTAGGCCTGCTGCACTTGATCCAACAGTTTGTGCGCTTAGTTAATCAAAGAAAACACTGCTTACCGTGTAAAAAAATTATTAAAGTGCTTCGCATAACTTCATCCCGTAGCTAATACAGTGCAAAAATGGCAGAACTTATGGTTACATTAAAATAAGAAACCTGAAGACATCAGCATGGCGTTTTAACCGTAGCAATACATTGACCAGGTCGGCCGAGCAGACAGCCCTCGTGTGTGATGACGCACAGGAAACAGCTGATGTTTCGGCTTACCCCTTCCTCAGAGCTGATTGGTCAGAGGCACACCTTTCCTTTAAATCACACAGATTATACATATTCATTAGGTAGGCGTATTCAGGCCTCTCATACCTGCTGCTGATCCTGTGCGTCATCACGCACGAGGGCTGTCTGCTCGGCCGGCGTGGTCAATGTATTGCTACGGTTAAAACACCATGTTGGCATCTTCAGGTTTCTTATTTTAATGTAACTGGAAGTTCTGCCAGTTTTGCACTCTAGTAGCAACGGGATGAAGTTATGTGAAGCACTTTAATAAATTTTTGACACTGTAAGCAGTGTTTTCTTTGATTAACTAAGTGCACAAACTGTTGGGTCAAGTGCAGCAGGCCTAGCTTCTGGGTTCTCCCTGAAGCATTGTTTTACCTTATGATGGTCTTTGATTCTATTTTGCACCAGATTTAGATTACTCACCATGAGTGAGTGAAGCCCTTCTTCTTTGTGCTGTGTGTGTTTTACAAACAAAGCAGTTACTCAGAGGACCGCACTGTGAGGGGTAGCTCTCTAATCTGTGACCCAGATAGCAATATAATAGAGGCAGAATAAAAAGTTGTAGAAGTATGGTGGCAGCAGCAGGAGTGGGTGGAGGAGATGGTACTCCCCAGATACAAACGGCTCTGCAAAGTTTTACGGATGCAGAAGGAGCCAAAATAATTTTTGACCAGGCGACCTGTGAGATACTATTTGTACCACAAGCTAGTACAAGTAATCTTTATCCCAAACTGGATGGTAACAGCTTAGAAAATTTAAAGAAGAAATTAGTTCATTTCCAGATGCATGCCTTTTCCCTATCCCAATACTGGAGGGACAGATGAATTCCCAGAGGTTTGAGGATACAAAATCCACCAGCCTATGGCTTAGATGATGAACTACTTATGAAAGACTGGGAACAAATTTTAAATAAGGCATCAAACGATTTAATTCTGGCACTGATAAAAAAGGAAATGAGTGATATAACTAGCGTGGAAGATGAGATTAAGAAAATGGATAGTGAAATTAAACAGAATTTTGTACACACAGAAGCCTTGCAATTATTTCAAAAGATTAGCTGTAATATTGCAAAATTCCAAGCAGAATTAAAAGAGTACAAACTACAAAAACATGAAAGAGATACAAAAGATTATGCAAGAGGCCAGGTATATAACTGGCAAAGTAAGATGAGATGTGAACCATTTTATTTTAAAAATAAAACTGCCCCATTTAGAACTGACAGCTCTGCATCATCTCCAGAAAGTGATACAGGAAGAAACCTGCAAATCCAGGGTTTTCAGCTGCATACACATCCGTCAGAGAGCCCGGGACAAACAATGCCCCCATACAGAGAAGATGTCAGGTCAGAAGGGGGCATGGGAAGAGGTCGAGGAGGAAGTGGGAGAAACAGAGGGAGCTGGCAATATTCGGGCCCCCCAATACGATCCAGCAGACAGAACAAATGGCAGTCATAAATTTAACTAATAGAGAGTTGACATCAGATGAGATATCTGTTTTACAAAAAGGCTTTTCATTTATACCAACAAAAAATGTAACCCCCTTTCAACTTAGAATTGACCTCTTCAAGTTTTATAGACAACTGCATTTAAAGTGTTTTTTCTCGGGAACACAATCAGAAATGTCTAATGGACAGACAGATGAAGAGACTTCAAATAATCAGGCTAGATCTAGCACCTCGACAATACCAACGGAAATACAAAATACAAATGGACATAGTTAAACGAGGCATTTGAAAAAGAAAAGCTGATTCTGCCCCCCAATGTATGGCCATCATGCAGTGAACACTTTTTCAACACTAGTAGACCGAGATGTGGAAAATCTAATAAAAGAAAAAACAAATAAATCCTATAACTTGACAACAGGCTGCATTGAACACTTTAATGGAAGACAGAGATTTGGTGATAACACCAGCGGAAAAAAGGGGTGCCATCGTGATTTGGGGAAAGGACAAATATGAGTAAGAAATGAAAAAACATTTAGAAAAACAAATATTATTATAGAAAATTAACTAAGGATCCAACAACAGAAATTAAGCTATGGATGGAAGACTTTATTAAAAAAGGAGAGACGGATGGTAATTTAGACAAACAGGAGGCTGAGTATCTGAGAGTGACAGCCCCTATTAGACCAGTAATCTATTTACTACCAAAACTACATAAGAATGCTCAGAGTCCTCCGGGGCGCCCAACTGTAGCTAGTATTGGATAGAGTATGGAGCCGTTTTCCCAAATGGTGGACTGTTTTCTAAGACCATTGGTGAACAATCTACCCTCCTACCTATTAGACAGCAGTGACATGATACGAAGTATCCAAAATGCAGAAATACAACCTGAACACTTTTTAGTAACATTGGATATAGAAAGTTTATATTTTAATGTGCCACATGATGGGGGAATAGAAGCATTAAAATATTATCTGCAAGGACATGTGAATGATGAAGTCCAGAATACAGAATTTATTGTGGACATGGCTGATATGGTCCTGAGATCAAATTATTTTATGTACAAAGACCAATTTTTTAAGCAGCACAGAGGAACTGTGATGGGGACAACCTTTGCCCCGAGTATTGCATGTCTCTATGTGGGATGGTGGGAGGAACTATATCTGCATGAGAATGAAATGTACAAACAATATGTCACGTTCTGGAAGCAATATATTGACGACTGCTTTTTAATATGGGCGGGCAATATGGAAGAGTTGGATGAATTTATCAAACAGATTAATGCCTTTGACAGAAATTTGAAGTTTGTGGCACAATCAGATAT
The DNA here is from genome assembly GCA_016271365.2 of Neoceratodus forsteri. NCBI lineage: Eukaryota > Metazoa > Chordata > Ceratodontiformes > Ceratodontidae > Neoceratodus > Neoceratodus forsteri. Next base: position 159,920,780 of record CM057459.1, on the reverse strand, counting down.
ACAATCGATGTCTTTCCTGGACTTACTTATATACAAGGAGGAAGGACAAATAAAAACTGCCCTGTACAGGAAGCCAATGAGTGGAAACACATTGCTACACAGCAACAGTAGTCACCCTAGGATACTTAAACAGAATATTCCAGTGGGACAGATGTTACGAGTAAAAAGAATATGCAGTACCATGGAAGAGTTTCAGCAGAATGCCTGTGAAATGACGAATAGATTTTTGGAACGTGGGTATACTGAATGCATATACAAAGACGCAGAAAGAGCAATGACCACCGAGACAGAGGTTTTCTTAATACTGAAAATTAGGAACAGTGACATGAATCAAAGTCAAATAACATTTGTGATAGAATTTTGCAATCAGGCAACTGAGCTTGCAAAGATAGTGCACAAACATTGGCAGGTACTTCAAGGGGAACCAGTATTTAGGAATGATCAATATAAGAGACCGAGAATTACATACAGGAGGGGAAAAAATATTAAGGATCTTGTGGTTCACAGTTTTTATCCACCAGAAAAACCAAAGGTAACTTGGATTCCAGCATTGCCAAAATGCAGTTATAGATGTGGTAACTGTGCCCAGTGCCACAACACAAATGATATCAAAAAGTTCAAACATCCGTATACAAATCAGGAGTCTGAGATTAATGATTTTATGAATTGTCATACAGCCACAGGCATATATATGCTAACCTGTCCCCTGTGGCTTAAACTATGTGGGACAGACAAAACATCAACTTAGGGAACGTATCAGTGAACATAAATCAGCCATTCGAAATAATGTACAAACAAATGCCATGGCACGTCATTTTACTGCCATGGGCCAAGGTTCACCAGCCAATTTGAAATTTGTAGGAATCGAAAAAGTTCAAGTTGGGCCACATGGTGGAAGTCTAGCAAACAGACTCGATCAGAGAGAATGTTTTTGGATTTTTAAGCTTGGAACTCTAAAACCAAGAGGATTAAATGATGAATTACCTTTACAATGTTATTTAAAGATTTTAAAAATGTTTATATATAGAGTATATGCATATGTGTGTATATGTATATTTTCTGTTATAGCGATGTGCAATAAGATATCTGATCAGCAGCAGGGATGAGAGGCCTGATTACGCCTACCTAATGAATATGTATAATCTGTGTGATTTAAAGGAAAGGTGAGCCTCTGACCAATTAGCTCTGAGGAAAGCGTAAGCTGAAAAGTCAGCTGTTTCCCGTGCATCATCACGCACGAGGGCTGTCTGCTCAGTCAGCCTGGTCAATGTATTGCTACGGTTAAAACACCATGCTGGTGTCTTCGGGTTTCTTATTTTAATGTAACCATAAGTTCTGCCGGTTTTGCACTCTATTAGCTATGGGATGAAGTTATGTGAAGCACTTTAATACATTTTTGATATGGTAAGCAGTGTTTTCTTTGATTAACTAAGTGCACAAACTGTTGGGTCAAGTGCAGCAGGCCTAGCTTCTGGGTTCTCCCTGAAGCGTTGTTTTACATCATGATGGTCTCTGATTCTGTTTTGCACCAGATTTAGATTACTCACTGTGAGTGAGTGGAGACCCTTTTTCTTTGTGCTGTGTGTATATCTTGTTACTAGGCAGAGAAGCTGTTTGCTGCTAGTCAGGGACTAGAGTTTAATTAAATCATTTAGAAGGAGACAAAAGAATAATTAAGCATTGCTGGGAGGCCAGGTAGCCCAATTTGCTTGTGAAAAGGCCAGGACCTCTAGAGGAGCCATGATGTCTGAACCCCTTTTGTTTTGAGAGGTTTACACTGACTTAATCTCATTACAACTGAATGGGCTACCATTTAAGTAAATGGCTGTAGTGAGTTTAGCTTAATTAGAGCCATTTCAAAAGTGGGGGGGGGGGATGGTTGGTTTCCTAAAATTCCGGTTTAGACTAGCTGACCTCTGAGCCTTTTTTTTCCCCTCCTCTCCTATTCAGAAATGCACATTTGTCGTTTTGTAATAAAATACTAAAAGCTGATTGGTTGTGTAGCCATGGAGATGGAATGCTAGTCAATTGCAGAGCAAGTCAATATTCACTGAACCTACACTTTGAGATATCCCATAAAACAAGGGTGCAAGACTGTATCTGAGCGTTTTGCATTTGGGAACCCTGTATGCTTAGAGAGCAGAGACAATTTCTTCTCAAGACTTCTCTGGGACCAAGAACCAAGACTTCAGCTACCACTTTCAAGAACACTTTTGCACTTCAAATTCAGCAACTAAGGACTTGTGGTAGAATTTTCAAACTAGCATGCTCAAAGTTTAGTTGTTTTTTTTTTTTTTTGTATACTTCCATTTATTTTTCATATCCGGTAACCAATGTCTAAAATTATTTGTCTTTATGTTATTTACTGCATTTATTAATTAATTAGTAAAGCCTTTGGCTTACTTTGAAGATAATTCTGCCAGTGTCGTTTGTGTGTGTTACCTTGGGGAGGGTAGTTCAGACTATACTATGCCTGTGTGACTGTTGTAAGGTCCAAACACTACCAAAGTGAAGTACCACTAGGGACTCCATGGACAAAAGGAGGGGAGGATATATATGAAAGGTCTCGGGGGAGTCTGGGGGGGTTTGAACCAGTCTCTGCATTTCTGGGGAAAGACACATAATAGGGTGTATAGGGCCCCCTGAAAGCCTATACACATGTGTGGCTTTTCTGGTTCATTGTGCAGTGGCCGAGAGGTTCTATCCCAGGAACACAGACTCAAGACTGTATTTGTACCCCCTTGTACAGAGAGAGAGGAAACTCTGGGATTCTCTGGCAAATGTTCAGTTGTGAAACAGTGAGCGTGCTAAAAGGACAGAGAAGGAGTATCCCTGATGCCCCGTCACAAGAGGGATTCGCTGGGATGTAAAGAATCCTGCCCCATAGAAGTGGGCTTGTGACACAGTCTATGAAAGTTCTGCTTCACCATCTCCAATGACTGTTTCACCAGATCACTGGGGCACGGGGTCATAATGTCGCAGGACATTATGCCTCATAGCAAAATCGCGCTGCCAGTACAGCATGATTTCTGCCATGAGGCATGTCTTTTCTGTGGGGCCCGCCCATTACGGGTGTGCGCCCAACCCCACTCAATAAAGATTCTCAACTCCGGGGTTCAATTCAGGGAGCGCACAAAAGTGTAAAAAATAAAAGATTCTGGGACTGGGTTTGATTCCCGGCACCTGGGTTCCTGCTGCTGTGGCTCAGTCCTGTGAGCCATGGCAGCTGCTTGGTGGAACCCACTCCCAGTAGAGGTCATATCCCCTGCCTGGAAGGGCACTACTGGTGCAATACCGCATACAGCAGTATATGCGGTATTGTTCCATTAGCAGTTACAGCCCACGCTGTAGCAGTTTAGCCATAATGTCGTACGCTATTAAGTATGCAACATTATGACCCGGGAGGGATCACTGGTACCCGGGTGTGCCGACAATGTTGCTCAACAATATTAACTTTAAAATCAGATTTGTTAACCCACAGAAAATGACTAGGGCTAAAAATAAACCACCTTACCCCATACAGACTTGGGGATTATTCTGTCCCTGTAAGCAACCTGCATCTAGCTAACATTTTCTTCTGCTTTTTAGCCCATTACCTTAAGTGTGTTGGAGATTTGCTGTGCTGCTTAAGTCTCACCAAACCTGTCTCAGGAATAATCTGCTTCATTCTGGCAGTGTTGTCCTGTTCCCCACAATTTTCAGTGAGCTTGATTCTATTCCTTCAGACTGGAGTGCCACCTCTGATTCAACAAACATTTTTTATAAATGAAGAATTACGCATAATCCTTTCCCCACTAACACTTTCCAAAGAATCCTGGAAACCCTTTTTTTTCACTAAATGATACGGCTCTCACTCTAAGGTAGGCGACAGCTTGTTTTTTTCTGACTTGTTACAGGACTCTAGCCCCAGGATTAAAAGAACTGTCCCCTGCCTGGAATTTTTCACCAGTATAATGTTTCTTCTGCAACCTTTTCCTTTTTCATGCTGTAGTGTTGTCTCTCTGATTTCGTCATACCATCAGACTTTAGGTAATTTATTCTGAAATTTTCTTCCAAACGGAAACTCTTTTGTAGCATTAGGTGTGGCCCAGTATGCCAAAAAACATGACAGTAGCAGTTCCTTTTTTCAGTATTTCCTCCCATCCATACAGTCCATATAGCTTTTAGTAGCATTACATGTTGGTGTTCTACTCCTGTATTGGCTTGTGGCCAGTAAACTGATACTCATAAATGAGCAATGTCATTCAGATGTGCTTTGAAATTCCTCGCATATAACTTGGGTGGCTCAGTTGTCATTCATGATCAGTAGGGCTAGTGTTTTCCAGATATGGAATTATCCCAATTCTGGTGGTTAAAAATTGCCACTTTCAGACAATGCCAGATATCATTCAGAATATACAGTAGAACTGGAAATTTTCACTTTAAAAATATTTTAGTTTTACAGTGAACATTTTCATAAATTTAATTTATTTCCTGTCTTCACATGTCCAAAACAGAACCCCTACTTGCTGAAATTCAGTGCCCTGCTGTTTGTGGTCTAAATTAAATGTCCTACTTGCTGTCCCCCGCGGTTCTCTCTGAAAAGAAAACCTGACTGGATTAGTTGACTTTTTCAACCTGCCGATTTTCTTATCCTAATGCCATAACTTGCTGAGTTAGCACTAATAGCATTGTTTTAGTAATGCACCATAGTGTATGTGTTTACCATCACCTCACCTGCTGGCTGCTGTTGCACTGGGACAAACTCAGTCAACCCCCTCCCCCACCACAACACAAAAAAGAAAACAGACTATCCTGGTTTATTTTTTAGGGCACCAGTCCACCATGTGGTCCCTTACTGCTGAATGATGTGCTCCTGATTCTGAGGTCTCAGCCTCCTTGACCATCATACTAACACCAGCCCTAACCCACCCTCACCAGCACAAATACACAAAAAATTACAGCCAAACATAACCAATACATAAATGTGCCCCTCTGTATTTCTTTTATTTATATTTCTTTATTTCTGTTTTATCACACTCTGTGGAATCTGGGGGAGGACTGCTTTCATACAGGAGGTGCTTAGGAACTCCAGCAAATTCACATGTGAGATGCAGCTAGTAAATCTGTCTGGTTCCGTGTGGGACACTCTAGGAGCACAGAACACAACAAGTTGAAGCTTTCTAATTTTCTATAGCCCCCAACTTTTTTTTCTTTATTTTTATACTTGTTAGCATGGTGAGCATATCTGCCCGTTTTCATACGCGACAAGTTAACATATATACAAAAATTAAAAACAATACATACATATAACAAGTACAAATAGTTATAGTTATATCACAAATATAAATAACATTACAGAATCACAAAAAACAATTTCATTCACAAAAAACAATTGCATTTATCACTGTCAGAATGCCATATCCGTAATAATTTTTTAAAACTATACAGTGATGTGCAATTTGTTATATGAAAAGAGAGAGAGAGAACTGAAACAGGTAGGGGCAGTACATAAAAGTGACCTCTGACCTACAGATTTCCTGAACAAAGGTATTGCAAAATTGTATTTATTTTGAGACCGTGTACCATATGAATTTGACACTCTAGGAAAAAAGGCAGACATGGAAAAGGGTAAGAGATTCAAAACGTGCTTAAACATAAATATTGAAGATTTAAAAAAAATCCTCTTAGATAAGGATAGACAACCAGAGTTCTTGTACAAATCACAAGAATGAGTATTGAAAGGGGATCCAGTGAGAAATCTCAAAATGGCATTATAAGTAACTCTTAGTCTATTAAGTAATATATTTGTAGTGGCTGTATAAATATTAATGCCATAATCTAAAAGACTAAATAAAAATCTATAAGTCAGTAACTTTCTAGAGTCCTTAGTTAAAAATGGACGTATCCTATATAACATCCCTAATCGTTGGTGTAGAATCTTACGTAGATAATCGATATACAACTCAAAAGACAGATGTGAATCGAGGTAAAGACCAAGATAATTGAATGTATAAACCCTTTCTATGATGCCTCCTTAAGATCTAACACTGATGCCATATATGGGGGTGTTCCATCCTAGGCTCAGAAAAAATCTTTAACTTTGTTTTTTTTTAATTCAGCACCATGCCCCTAGATATAAGTCAATACTGAAGAGCAGTAAAGTCATCCTGAACATTTTTTAATGCTAAGGATTGATTATCGGCAATAATATACAAAACAGCATCATCAGCATAAAAAGACATAAATTAACTACCACAACTTAAGGGTGCATAGTTCATAAAAAGAGAAAAAATCAAGGGGCCCAGGATGGAACCCTGAGGAACCCCACAAAGGGTATCAACAAAATTAGATGAAATGTCATTAATAATAATACAATGACTCCTATACTGCAAATAATTTGAAAACCAAGAAATTACCAAAGTTGAAAAATAAAACTTGTTCAAAACAGAAGGAAGTATACTGAAGTCAACCAAATCGAAAGCCTTGATGAGGTCCACAAATATGGCCGCAATGCAGTGCCCATTATCTAGGGCACCCTGTATGCGGCCAGTGAACCCCACCAAGGCTGTCTCTGTATTGTGTTTTTGCTTAAAACTGTGTTGTACCTCAGAAAGTAAACAATGTTTGTCCAAGAACTCCGTTGTCTGATCCAAAATGATTTTTTCTAGAACTTTCGAAAGTGGAGCAAGGAGAGAAATTGGTCGGTAATTAGAAATCATTGAGGAATTTCCACCTTTTTGTATAGACTATATGAAAGCCTTTTTCCAAATAACTGGAAACAACCAGTTTGAATTGACAGGTTAAACAGAGTTGCCAGTGAGGATGCCAAAAAATCAACACCAGCCTTAATCAATCGATAATCAATATTATCGGAAATTAAATTTGCTCTAGGATTTAATTTTAAAATGTAGTCTCTAACTTGAGCAGGGAACACCTAGTTAAACTGGAATAAGGGATGGGATTTGAAGTTATCAGTGGCCAAAACAGCCTGAGAGGAAAACTGAGAGAGTTTAGGGTTATAGGAATCCGAAACAACTAAAGAAGAAGACGGGGAGGCCTGATATTATCTAAATTTCCAAAACATTTGTTAAAGGCTTGAGCAACCTGTTGAGGTTCACTTATTATTTTTCCATCCAATTTCAGTGTGTGATAGAGGAGTCCCTAGGACCTTTCCCCAAAAGATCTTTAAGAACATTCCATGTCTGTTTGGAGTAACCCAGGAATTTACTTTGAAGGGAAACAAAATATTGCCCTTTTGCTCTCCTGGTATGTATTTTACACTTGTTACGTAACATTTTGTAATTCTGCAATGCAGTGTTGTCCCCAGAAGCCTTAAACTTCTTCCATGCCTTATCTCTCACTCTATATGCTTTCAACAAGTCTGGAGTAATCCATTTTTGCCTATTGGCTTTAACCCTGACCCGCTTGATAGGAGCAACCTTATCACAAACAGAAGTTAACAAGCTGCTAAAAACTTCCAAAAATGAGCCTACATCCTTAATAAGAGTTTAGCCTAGACCAATCTTCGAGTTGACAAGTCTGAATAACACTGTTGGGAGTAAACTTATTGCCTGTCTCTCTAAAAGAGGTGGAAGACCTACTGCTGCAACTGGACACCAGTAAGGGAGCAGGCTCCGACTTCATAGAGCCATACTATCTGAAATGTGCCTACCATGTGCTTGCGGTGCCAATCACCCACCCATTCAACGTCACTCTCCCAGGGTAGCCTCCCCTCCTCAATGGAAAATAGCCCATGTCATCCCTCCACTACAAGCAGGTGACCCCTGCGATCTAAATAATTACAGATCGATCTCCCTCCTCCCCATCCTGTCTAAATTACTAGAAAAAATAGTGTGTGGCCAGCTAGGGGTATACTTAGAATCCAGAAGCCTATTAAACACGGTTCAGTCTGGATTCAGAGCAAAGCACAGCACCATAACAGCCCTAGCTAAGGTGACCAATGATTGGCTCCTAGACCTTGACAACAAGAAGCATGTCTGTGCCGTTTTCTTGGATCTTAGTAACGCATTCAACACAGTCGATCACAGCCTGCTTCTTTCCTCCCTAAGCACCTTAGGCCTGGACCATAAATCTATGTGCTGGTTTGCAGACTACCTCGGAGAACGGAAACAGCAGGTTAAAGCTGAAGGTGATATTTCTCCATTAAATCCTATGCTGAGGGGTGTGACCCAGGGCTCTACCCTTGGTCCCCTCTTCTTTGCAGTGTACATTAACAACATCAATGACCCCATCAAAAAAGCCAACATCCACTTATTCACGGACGACACTGTACTGTATTTGAGTCGTCCCATGCTGGAAGCAGCCTGTGAAGACCTCCAAGCTGAATTTAACCTTCTACAATACCAGCTCATAAACAAAAAGTGTTTGCTCAATGTGAAAAAGACAAAAGCCATGCTCTTCTCCCCCTCCTTGCATGCGTCAATTCCTGCTGGGGGGGGGGAGCTATCCCACAAATTACCACTGTTCTTGGAGAAACACTTGAGTAGGTAGCTAAATTCAAATATCTAGGAGTTTGGCTCGATCGTAAACTTTCCTTTGCTGACCGTCTCGAAGAACTACAGAAGAAACTAAGGCAAAGATTAGGATTATTCTACAGAATTAACCACCTGCTCACAAAGGAGGCCAAGATTCAACTGATTCAAGTTACCTTCCTATCTTTAATAGATTACGCGGACCTGCTCTACAGCCACTGCACTGCCTCTGCACTGGCTTAGCTGGACACCCTCTACCACAGAGCTATCAGGTTCATTACTGGCCTTCCACTTTCCACACACCACTGCTCCCTGTACTCATGGTTAGGCTGGACTTCCCTTCACTATAGAAGGAATGGAAATACCACCCTATGGGCCTTCAGAGTGGTGACCAACAAGCTCCCCTCATATGTCTCAGATTGTATTCCCCGGAGTGTGTTAGGCACCTACGCTCTAAGGAGCTATTCCCTAATTACCCTCCAAGTTCCAAGGGTCAAAACTCGTTTCGGCAAAGCTGCTCTAAGCTTCTCTTTACTCACATTGTGGAACGGTTTGCAAAGGAACTTGAAGCCGAGCTGCCCTGTTAGCCTGAATATCTTCAAGGCGCTCTACGATTGCTACATGAAAGCACCTTGTAAATGTTTCCCTCACCACTAGCCCACTAATTCCGCAACTCCCCCTTTCCATCCTGACGCTTGCCATGTTTTAACCCCTGGCTCTCACTCTTTCCCTATTAACTCTTCCTGCTGCACTCACCCTTCCTTGTCCGCTCCAGCCTGGCTAAAGTCCCATCCCATCCATAGTAGTGTCCCAATTATCTACCCCTCCTCCGTCATTATCATATTAAACAAGTACACGACAGCCATCGTCACTTTCTGTGGTTTTAGCTCAATTTTTCCCCCAGTCATCGGTAATATATCCCTCCTCTTCTTTACCTCTCTAACCGGCACCCCATACATGGCCTCTTTCCCCTATATGTGTAGTTGCCGGCTGCCTCACTCAAAAGATCTCTGCTTATAACCCCTGTATGCCTATGGTGGATTGTACATCTGCTGATTTCTTCAATTGTAAAATATTGCTGTTTTTTTTTTTATTTCAACCTTGTACTGTACTGTATACAGTGTATATACTTTTTCTTCCTTGTATATTACTGCTTTTTGTATACCTGCTTCTGTACTGTACTTTGATGTATTCATGACCAGGTCCACCTTGCAGATGAGCCTTGCTCAATGGTGCCTGCCTGGATAAATAAAGATTTTGATTGATTGATTGATTGAAACTTATTAAAATTCCGATATTCAATAGTAGAGGGCAATCCCTGTTTAAACCTAGATGACCATTCACAATAAATTGGACTATGATCACTGATGGCATCAGGCAAAACCCTAACAGATGTAATCTTATTGTTAATGGAATCCAACAACCAATCCAGAATAGTTCCACTACCTGTTTTAGGGTTATGTCAGGTGACATCAGAGATCAGCTGAAAAAGACCTAGTTCCAAAAGAAGTTCCTGTGCATCTTACCTAAACTTAGAGCCCCAATCTTTATTGAAATCGCCCATAAGTACCCAACTTCTGTAAAAAGAATATTTATGCTTTCCCAATGGCCACTATGTGGATTTTTCTCCATGGCAACTCTGCAGTGAAGCACCTTTGGGAGTCAAGAGAGTAAAAATGGCAATTTCGGATCCAGACTGTAATTTCAGCAAAAACTATGGCAATTTCAGTGATCACCGGACTTCACTGGCCCTAATGATCAGTTTAGGAAGGCCATGTGTAGATCCTCTCAAAGGCATCAATTACTGTTGTGGAAGTTGTCCTGTTTAGAATTGATACCCTTTGCCACCATAAATAAAACTCAATCAGCATCAGTAAATGTTCTCCTGTAAGAATAAAAACAGATATCTGTAGTTAGCTCCTCCCAGGGTCCCACTGGCATAATTGCTCTTACCACAGGATCGGGCTTCTGTTTGCCACTCACTAACTGACAGGCTTTGCATGCAGCAACCATACGCTCTGCTTCGTTATCAACTTGTGGTCTATCAGGGTGTCAGCATGGCTTAGCTGGTAGCAATCCGCCTCTGGGCCAGAAGGTCATAGGTTACAGTTCTGCAGTGAGACTGGGCTCATACCATCAATACTGGTGCCCACGTACAGTACTGGTGGGATACTGTAGATAGAAACATAGAAGCTGACGGCAGATAAGGACCGCAAGGCCCATCCAGTCTGCCCATTTTTTCTACCTTATGAATGTGCCATAGGCCTTTACTCTGTCAATGGCCTATTTATTCATACTCATCTGTATTGCTCCCTTATGCCTATCCCATGCCTGTTTGAAACCCAGCACTGTATTCATATCCACCACTTCCTGAGGTTGGCCGTTCCATGCATCCACCACCCTTTCTGTGAAAAAGAACTTCCTCACATTACCCCTTAATTGGCCTCCCTCTAATCTCATGCTGTGTCCTCTTCTCCTGCTATTTTTCTTATACTGAAACATGTTAGACTCTTTCACCATGTTAATGTCCTTAAGATGTTTGAATGTTTCGATCATATCACCTCTCTCCCTCCTGTGCTCTAGGGTATATATATTAAGCTCTGTTAATCCATCCTCATATGTTTTCTGATGCAGTTCCTGCACCATTTTGGTTGCCCTTCTCTGGACTGCCTCCATTTTGTTAATGTCCTTGTGCAGGTGCAGCCTCCAGTACTGCACGCAGTACTCCAGATGGGGCTTAACCTGTGTCTTGTAAAGAGGAATTATTACCTCCCTCTTATGACTTGCGATACCCCTACTAATACACCCCAACATCCCTCTAGCCTTACCTACTGCTTTAGTGGTCTGCTTGGATAATTTCAGGTCATCTGTGATGATGATGCCCAAGTCCCTTTCTTCCCTTGTGATTGCCAGTAATTCATCTCCCAACCTATAGGTAGCTTCAGGGTTTCTCTTCCCTATGTGCATGATCTTGCACTTCCTTGCATTAAACCCCAGTTACCACTCTTCCAACCATTTTTCCAGTTTATCCAGATCTCGTCTCATTCTCCCCACCCCATCTGGATCATCTACTCTGTTGCAGCTCTTGGTGTCATCTGCAAACAGACAAACCTTACCCTCCAGTCCATCTGCAATGTCACTGATGAAGATACTGAAGAGGACTGGCCCCAGGACTGATCCGGAGGTACTCCACTTGTGACTTGCATCTCTTCTGACTGTATACCGTTTACCACCACTCTCTGCTTTCTGCCCGCCAACCAGTTTGCCACCCAGTTGGCCAACTTGACCCACCCCGAGCCTATACCAGCTAGTTAATCAATCTTTGTGAACAGCACGAAAGCTTTGCTGAAGTCAAGGTAGGCGACACCAACTGCACCCCCTTGGTCCACCACTCTGGTTACCCAGTCAAAGAAATCTATGAGATTAGTTTGGCTGGACCTTCCTGTTGTAAACCCATGCTGTCTTGGATCCTGTGCTCCTATGGATTCCAGGAGTTGCACTATCCTTTTCTTAAGGAGTGCCTCCATAATCTTGCCCACTACTGAGGTAAGACTGACTGGTCTGTAGTACCCTGCCTCCTTCCTGCTGCCACTCTTGTGGAGTGGTATCACATGAGCCCTTCTCCAGTCTTCTGGGACCTCTCCTGTGCTCAAAGACTCACTAAACTGTTCTGATAATGGCTCTGCTAGTTCCACCCTTAACTCCTTTAGTACCCTGGGATGTATGCCATCAGGTCCTATTGCCTTGTCCACACTGAGCTTAGCAAGATCTTGTAGGACCCTTTCTTTTGTGAAGGGACTTGTGCACACCTCCCTCCCCCATGTCCATGGTACTGAGCGGTGGGCCCTGCCCTACCTTCCCCTCAGTAAATACTCAGCAGAAGTATCTATTTAAGATAGCTGCTTTTCCTTGGTCCTCCTCCACATACTCCCCCCTTATCCCCTTTGACCTTATCAATACTCCGTCTGGACTTTCTCCTTTCACTAATGTATCTACAGAAAGTCTTGTCACCTTCTTTTACTGTTCGTGCTAGTATTTCCTCAGTTTGGGCCTTTGCCTGCCTTACTGCCTTCCCTGCTTCCCTTAGGGAGTTTGGTATGCCTCCCTATTTTTGTCCCGCGGCATTCCTTTCTATTTCCTGAAGGTCAACCTTTGCTCTGATCTTTTCTGCTACTGTTTGAGAACCAAAGTGGTTTCCTCCTTCTTTTCCTCTTGCTTTTCTCCCTAACACAATGGGATGTTGCTTCAAGAATTGCATCCTTAATGCTTGCCCACTTTGCCTGTACCCCCTCACCTGTATTTCTTCTTGCCAGACCTAGCTTAACCCCGTTGGACATCTTATCAAAGTCAGCTCCTCTGAAGTCCTATATTTTTGCCTTGGAATGGGATGATTTAGTTCTAGTGGCCAAATTGAACCATACCATGTGATGGTCACTGGCCCTCAGGTGACCTTCTACCTGGAGATCTGTGATCCTTTCCCCATTAGTGAGTACTAGATCTAGGATAGCCCTGTCTCCTGTGGGTTATTGTACCAGTTGTTTGAGGCTCTCCCCCTGCAGGAAGTCCACTATGTGTCTAGTTCTGGCGGATGTTCCTGCTGGCATTGACCAATCTGTATCTGGCATGTTGAAGTCTCCCATTATCAGAACCTCCCCTTTAACTCTCATGTTCTGTATATCTTCTAACAGTAACGTGTCTATGTCCTCCCTCTGGTCTGGAGGCCTCTAGACAACCCCAGTTCGTATGACAGTCCCATTTCCTGTTTCCAGGGTGACCCACAGTTCTTCTGGCTCCTTATGTGTATTCTAAATTCCTGTAGCTTTGATATTTTCATTGACATAAAGGGCCACTCCCCTCCCCCCCTTTCTGCACCTCGGTCTCTCCTGAACAGTACATAGCCGGTACTGAAGTCTCTCAAGTGTGGTTACTGGTGAACCATGTCTCGTTAATGGCTACTATGTCCAGTTTAGCCTCTGTCATTGTTGCCTGAAGGTCTGGGATCTTGTTTCCCAGACTGCGGGCATTTATACATGATTATATATTGGCCAGATTTCAGTGCATTAGTTGTTGGGCAAGGTCTGATGCCTCTGTGCATCGTGCGGAGAGCCGGACCTTTTCTTACCTGGTGATGCAAATGAACTACAAACATGCTGAACTCCTGTTTGATCACTAGCTGAGGGGGGAGGGATGTTCTTCCCATTCAATGTATTGGGTGATGCACCCCTCTCCCTATTTGCTAGTTTAAATATTCTGCAAAGACATCAAGCTTCTGCCCCAATGCACTGACTCCCTCCTTAGTCAGATGCAGTCCATCGAATTTAAAGAACTTTCGCTCCCAAAACTGTTGCCAGTTACCTACAAATTTGTGTTCTTTTTCCTGGTACCAGGCCTTGAGCCACATGTTTAGCTCCCCAATCTCCCCTTCTCTGATCTTCCGTCCATCTGCCCCCCTCTCCCAGACTGTCAGGATCTCAGAGAAGGAGATGCCAGATGAAATGGATGAAAGTTTGTTTCCCAGCCTGGTCAGGTGTTCCTTGGTCTCCACAAGTAACAGGCTGGTGAGATCATTAGTCCCTATGTGCACCAGGATGTTGACGTTTTCTCCTGCTTCCTGCATGAGTTTAGCAATGCGGGCAGTGTCTCTCCATGCTGATGTACCTAGGAGAAATCTGACCATTACCTCCGGCTGGAGGTAGGTATCTACTCCCTGAATCATGGAGTCTCCTATGATCAGAAATGTTTTGGATTTCCTTTTTGCTTTTTACTGTTGGTGTGTGCCATCCTTTGGAAGATACATTAAACCAAGGTCCTGTCTGCTCTGCCTTTTTTTTTCATTCAGCTATTTGCCCCCCGCCGCCACCTCCCACCTACCTGGTGATGGGGGTACATGGTGGATCCTGCAGGCGGCTCTGGTTCCCCCACCCTCAGAGGGGCTCGGACTCAGGACTGTCGTGTTTCCTGCCCCGACCCTCCTGGCAATCCCCCACAGGTTCCCCCCATGGCAGGGCCGAGGTGAAGGGTCGACTTTCCCTCCCGCTGGAGACCAACATTTAGACTCTGGGGCAAGCGTGGGTGCTGCAGAGTCGACAGTGAACCCAGCAAGATTCATTTTACTGGTGTTCTTACCTTGCAGCGGCTCACTCACATGTGTGAACACACATGCACCATGCACCTGTGGCGCCTCCCTATTCTAGTCACTCCTGACTGCAAGTACCTCTGGGCCTCCACCCAGGGGCAGCCTTGCTTCGGGCATGGCTGGATCCCCACCCGGGAGAGAAGAGCTGCCTTGCAGCTGCTCAAACCATCTCTCGGCCTCCCCCCTCCCCACCAACCCGGGCTCGTTCCTGAACCCAGGTCACTGGCATGGCGCGAGGTGTGGCGTCCAGCACCTCTACCCTCAGTGTCACTGGGCCTGCTCTGTCTGCCTTTTCTGGTGGTTCTTCAGGTGAATGTTAAAGATCCCATGACACTTTTCAAAAAACAGTAGGGGAATCTTTTGTTTAAATAAAGAAAAAAGTGCATTAAGTCCTCTCCCTTCCCCTTCCCACTGGGCACCCATTCCCCTCTGTCCCCGCCCTCATGCCCCCACCGTCTGCTGCTCTCCTAGCCCCATTGTCTCTAACCTCCCTTAAATCTGTTCTTAACCCCTTACGCAGACATACACTTCACTATACCGCAGCTGTGCCTGTTCTCCACTCTGTTTCTCCCACCACAAGTAAGCTTAACTCTCCAACACAGGCACCTTCTCACCAATGCCATAGCAGTGTCTAAATGTTATACTTTAAGCTAAATGCTATCCCGATCTTGTAATTCACACCAATTTATTGTCTACCTAGCTTGCAATGTTTTGCTTGTATCAGTGCAATTTTGTACTTGCTTGTAATGTAATGCCTTGTAATGTAATGCTATGTACCTGTTCAATTTTTTCTTGTAACTGACGTGAAACCTACAAATGAGCATCCACTCACAGGTGTCCTCCAAGATATCATTAAAACAAAAAGTTCTATTTAAGTCACCTTTTTGTGCTGTATGGATAAGGCACACCTAGCCTGCCAGATGTAACACTTCGGTATTGCGAATAAGATACACACTGTGTGTGTGTGTCAGAGTGTGACTGCTTCCCAGAGGTTTGAAGAAACCCATGTATAAGACAATCATAAGGAATATCAGCTATTAGAACAGGTTACTCACCTGTAACAGTAGTTCTAGGAGTGGTATGTGTTGTTCACCCACACTGTTTGGCATGTCCTTTCCCTTTAAGAATCTTGCTGGAAGGTCTAAAAGCTGGCTCCTCCCACCCACCCGGGTGGTATATGCCTCGGCTCTGCCCCTTGACACCAGATCTTGCCCGCTGGAAGCTTAGGTTGTGCGTCGAAGCCGGGGAGGTCAGGTGGGTTTGTGTAGATGAACAACATATACCACTCTTAGAACTACTGTTACAGGTGAGTAACCTGTTCTTCTAGGATTGTGGATATGTTGTTCTATCCACACTGTTTGGCAGAATCCTAGCAGTTTTCCGGGAGGAGGGAAGTAAGGTGTCCCCCCCCTCGTACTTACTTGGAGAACAGAGATTGGAGAACTGAGGCCCCAAAACCAGCATCCCGGCATGACTCAAGGACAATATGGTAATGGGTGATGAAGGAGTTTGCTGACTTCCAGGTAGCAGCCCTGCAGATTTCCTGTATAGGGACATCCCTGGAAGCAGCCACTGATGCAGAAGTATGGTGGGTAGCGTGAGCTCTTATCCTTATGGAAGGCTCCTTGCCCGCCAACCTATAGCAGAGATCAATGCATAATGTAATCCATCTGCCAATCATCCGCTTGGCTGCAGGTCTGTCAGGTGCGACTTCAGCATAGGTGACAAACAGCTGGTGAACCTCTCCCCGAACTTCCGCAGTCCACTCCTTATAATAAGAGAGTGCCTGTCTCAGGTCCAAGATATGGAGCCTGTATTCAGCCTCCGAGGTGTAATTGGGGTAGTACACTAGCAGAGTCAACACCTGGTTAAGGTGAAACTCTGACACCACCTTCAGAAGAAATGTCAGGTGGGGGCACAGGACAACCTTGTCACTGTGGAAGACCAGGTAAGGAGACTCAACAGAGAGTGCCTGTAACTCCCCAGTCCTTCTGGCTGTCATGATAGCCACCAAGAAGGCGGTCTTCCACAACAGATGTGACATCTCATACATGTGCATCGGTTCAAATGTCTCATCCATGAGCTTTGCCAGTACCAGCAGTAGATCCTACGTTGGTGGTGGTTCACGCACTGGAGGGGAAATATGGTCGAGGCCTTTAAAGAAGCACCAGACCACCTTCTCCTGTGCCACTGTCTGCTGACCGGCCCAAGCCCGGTAAGCAGAGATGGCTGCCAGGTGCACCTTAAGGGTTGTGGACCAAAGACCCCCTTTGGACAGAGATCAAGGGTAGTCAAGGATACTAGCCACCAAACAGGACAAAGGGTCCAAACCCTTGCCCTGACACCAAATGGAAAACCTTTTCCACTTGAAGGCATAGCACCTCCTGGTTGACTCCTTTCTGGATGCTTCCAAGACTGGGAGTAGATCCTGAGAGAGACCCAAAGCCTGGAACTCTAGCCGTTCAGGAACCAGGCTGTTAGGTGCAGAGAATGAAGGTCCAGATGGAATACCTTCCCCTGATTGGTTGATATCAGGTTCAGGCATGCTGGAAGATGCCTCGGGAGCCTGGTGCTGAGGCTGAGGAGATCTGGATACCAGAACCAGTGGGGCCAGTCTGAGGCTACCAGGATCATCCTTGCTTTGTCCCTCCTGACCTTGAGGAGCACCTTGTGGATCAAGGGAAGTGGAGGGAGGGCACAGAAGAGGCCTGGGGTCCATGGCCTCAAGAAGGCATCGCCTTGCAGCGAGCCCTTGCTGTCAAATTTTGTCAACAAGGAACTAAGTTTCAACATCCTAACTTAGACAGTAAAAATATTACAATTAAATATTTTATTAATTGTTCCACTACACATGTCATTTATATCACTGAATGTACTTGTCCATATATTTATGTTGGACGGACTAAAAGAACATTAAGGGAGAGGATTAGGGAGGCAGTATAGCGCAGTGGTTTAAGGCTCTGAGCTGCAAATCTGGAGACCTGGGTTGGAATCCCACAGCCCCCACTTGGGTACTGTGTGATCCTGAGCAAGTCACTTAACTTCCCTGTGCTCCCAGGTTGCACTCGTAAACAAGCTTTCAGCTTAGTGTGTCTCACCTGATTAAACAATTGGAAAAAAAAATTGGATGCAAGAACACGTGTGAGCAATTAAAAACAGGAAGCTATCACGTCAATTGGGATTCATTTTGAAAAATTTCATCAAAAAGATGTCAAGCATTTCAAATTTAATGGGGGTAGACCATGTTCCAGAAAATAATAGAGGAGGAGACAGAGTCAACAAATTGGCTCAATGTGAGCAAAGATGGCTCTACACCATGAGGGCTTTGCGCCCTAATGGTCTGAATGACAGCTTAGATGTTACGGTATTTCTGTAAAATTTCTGTCCTATATCTGTCCTCCCCTTCCCATTATAATGGATATTTCTTTACAAGAGCTAATTAAATATATTAGAAATCTTTTATAATTATAGTAATAGCGTAAATAAAAAAACAAATTGTTTTATTTATGTTTAAAACACATTCCACAGCAGGTGATGGGATTAGAACCTGCTTTTTGTGGCTTTTAAAATGAGATCTAAAAGTAACACTTAAAGTATAGAGGAAGAGTATATTTTGTATATGTTATAATATAGTGGTGGGGCTAGAACCTCTTACCAACACAGCAATTGCTATGATTAAGTGGCTTTTTGTAAAGTCACCCAGATATCAAATAAGATACTTACGTATAAGTACTGTTGGAAGTATCTGGCTTCCTCTAAGCCTGTCTTAATGATATAATTATTATTCACAGTCTGCCTTCTATAAATGTATTATATTGATTTTTGGAGCCTTGTATGCCTAAGAAGTTTTGTGCCTGTACTGCTATGTGCATGAGTTTTATTGAACAGTTGTTCAAATAATTCTGTGTGTCTCACTGTCACTATAAATAGAATGTATTTATGCACTGTCACTTTAAATTTTTAGATGAATAGAAAGAGCACAGGTAGCACCCAGGCCACAACCCCCTTTAGAAAGGGTCATGAGTTAGACCCAAAGCGCTGGGGAAAGTAGCCGTGGGCTCCTCTGCATTCATGCTTTGATTTCTTTGCCTGACTTGTTTATTGCTGCCACCCAGTTGCTGCTTATATTTGTGTTTTTTCTTAGTAGGGGAGTAGTTTTTTCTTTTTTAAATCGTGGCAATATGTTGTACCAGGACAGACATTGGGGAAGGGGGGACCGAACCACAGTCCCAGGTCTCCTGACTGCACCGTGTGCTGGTGCCCTAACCAATCCTCCACGGGAGTGGCTTGACCAGGCACCCAGCAAATTCTCCACCCTCCCATTCTGTATGCAGCAACAGGGGTAGCGGTACTCCCCTACTGCTGTTCTACCCCTGTCGCTGTAAACCCAGGCTCTCACTATACAGCACAGTTAATAAAGCGCTGTCTTACATGCGCGGTACTGACCCAGTACCAGAAAAAAAACTGAAAAGTGGAAAAGGGGAAGCATTGCACCTTTGTCCCAGTTGCTCCCCAAAGTCCTCCAACCCATCAGAAAAAAGGGGGGGGGGTCACCGGGGTTTCAAAGGAAGTGGTAGGCACTGATGGCACCTCTGCCTCTGCCCTGTGGGCCTTAACAGCCGGGGTAGCCAGGACCAAAGAGGCCTGATGCTTGCCTCGAGTCCCAGAGAGCTGGAGATGCTACCCCGGATGGCTAGCTGGTGGCAGGTGCGTTCGGTCCTGCTGGCCACGGGAGCCAGTAAGAAGGACAGTTCCAGACTCTTGCAGGGAGGACAGCAACATCTGTACATCCTCCCTGAACAATGAAGGGCCCCAGAAAGGGGCATCCATAATGGAAGCCTGAACCACTGTAGTAAACTCGGTCAGGCAGAGCCAAGCATGATGCTTGATACAGATGGTGGAGGCCGAGCTGCGGGCGGCAGCATCTGTGTCGTATGAGGCACGGAGGGCATGAAAGCCTACATCAGAGGCAGAACCTAAAAGCTGCTCAAGCTGAGACTGAGCTGAAGACCCCAGCATGGATTGAAGCAAGTCCCCTATCTGTCTGAAAAGTGACTTATGATGCATCAGCATATGCATGAGGTAGCCTGGGCCTGCAAGGCCAGGGTCTAAGAGGCATAGACCCTGCACCCCAGAAGGTCCAAATGCTTGGATTCCCTATCTGGAGGGTAATCCCCCCAATTACTGGACCCCTCACACTGTTTGTACACCCGATAATACGGAAGGGTCAGCCTTGGGGTGGGAGTCAAAGTGAGACTTGCCATCAGGAGCATGATATAGTCGGTAGGCCTTCTTTGGAATGGCTGGGATTGATGCAGGCTGTTGCCAAACTGTAGACGAAATGTCATCATGTAGTACCACTAAGGGGGGAATAACCACTGACTTGACCTTCGGAAGGCGCAGATGCTGCACCAGACAGCATCTCTGAGGGTCTTGCTCCTCCGTACACCACCCTGAGAAGCCTGAATCATCTTCATCATTACCAGAAAAGGGGGGTCCTCTGGAGGGGACTTAGGGGTGTCCCTGATTCACACTTCTCCAGGGAGCAAATGTGTGTGTAGGGAGGGAAATTGGGGATTCAAAGGCATCTGAGACTGAATGCAACGATCCCTCAGAGTCTGATGCAGAGTACGGCAGTGGCAACAGGCCAGAGGATGTGACCATTTTGGCACCCAAATGGCATTTCATTTCAGGAGGGGGAGCCTCCATGTCGGACAAAGGGGAGTCCCTTGCTAGGGGAGAGGCTGGCGCCAGCATCTGCTGGATAGGGGTCAGTCTTTGGGTGGATGCCCACCAAACAGTAAGAAGAGCACTGTAATCAGCTGACATATAGTAAAGAAGCATCAGGTGGAAAGAACAACCCAGCACTGGATAATGCATTGGGAGGCCATAAACAGGGCCTGACGTCACTCCTGACGAGTCCGTTGATCGTCCAAAAGGGCGCAGACTGTAGGTCCAAGCCCAGGACTGGAGGATCTGAGGTGCAGCCTGAGATCAGATCTGGCGGTTGCTGTTGATCAGGCAAAGATTCCAAGGGGTCCAAGGTAGGGACCGACTCTTGGTG
Source organism: Neoceratodus forsteri (assembly GCA_016271365.2). Classification (NCBI taxonomy): domain Eukaryota; kingdom Metazoa; phylum Chordata; order Ceratodontiformes; family Ceratodontidae; genus Neoceratodus; species Neoceratodus forsteri. Next base: position 159,900,106 of record CM057459.1, on the reverse strand, counting down.
AACCGAGGTGATAACCAGAGGCGAGGAGGCCAGGGACAACCAACCCAAAGAAGGGGGACCCACAGGCTCCGACAATGGGTGACTCAGTGCGGGGTCCGCAGACAGGAGACTAGCAGAAGAAGGCCCTGCTGGTGTCTGGTGGGAAGGATCCTGAAAGGAGACCACCGGCAGCGGCTGAGGAGCTGAAGGCACCATGGGGGGGGCCCACAGATGCAGGCTGTGGCCCAGAAGTAGCGGGAGACAGCATGCGTCGGTCCGGCTGACCACTGTCGGGCCCCAAGCCAGGGTCTGGTGAAGACGCCAAGACCAGATGGGTGGAGTCAGCCAAAGCGTCACCCAAGGAACCAGCCTGGCCACCTGGCTCAGGACCTTTGTGGAGAACTGGCCTGAGCAACAGGAGCGGCAGAACAGAGGAAGAATCCTCTGAACCTGCACAAGCACTGCCCACTACAAAAATAATGGTGGGAGGCTTGTCCACACACAGCCCAGAAGGAAGGAGGGCTGATGTGGAAGTAGAAGTCAACCCCTGCAGGAGGAAGATTCAGGATCTGCCGCAGCCCCCGGAGGCAACCGTGACTCAGGAGCGGATCATTCCCAGTCCCAGTGCTTCTTGTGTTTCTTCTTGGATGAGGAAGTCTCCGCAGATGTCACCAGTGTGGTCCAGATCTGCAGTTTATTTTCCAAGGCAGCCAATCTTTGCTGGAGATGGGTCTCCAGAACCTTCTGGTGTCTTTTTTGCATGACCTGGTTGAATTTCTGGCACACCTGGCAGGCTTCGGTGTCATGGTCGGGGCCTAGGCAAATGACGCATGTGGAGTGGCTGTCCTTTTTAGGGAGCTGCTTGCTGCAGGCACACTTCGACTTGTGGGAGTCTGCAGAGGAAGTCGGCAACAACATGGAACCGAAAGCAAACTATAATCACTAGAAAAATAATAAAGAAAATGGCGGTTGACTGAAGCAATGATCTGCAAGATCTGACGCGCAAAGGTCGACAGCAGGAAAAGAACTGAGGTGGGAGTGGGGGACCGTCCCTCTTATACCAGATCAGACGTCAGGTGGCGGTCCCCCACTGTAGACTGCTAACTAGAATTTTTCTGTGTGGTCTTGGCGCCTTAGTCCTAATGGTGTTGCCTATTGCAAGAGCCCCCTCAAAGTAAGATCTCTGGATTCATCAAAAAATTATGACACATCACAGTCTCGTAGCCATCTCTTTTGTTCATAGTGATAATGTGGTCTGGTAATATACCCTACTGTCTTACCTAAGCCAATACTACTTGTATGTTTTGTAGGTGCAGAAGAGTGACAGTTTTCCATGAGAAATGTAACTTAATTTGGTGCCACAGAGAAAGAAAAGTTTGCAGCCACTCGAATATCAAGGGGACCCATACTCTGGCTTCTGATTTAAGTATCCTTTTGAAAATTAAAGCAAAAAGATATACAAAGAAAAAGGGTTCACCATGCCTAACCCCCCCCCCCTCCATTTTTCACGAGCTAACAAGTAATCCCTCATTTTATGGGGTTCAGTCTACTCCCCCAACAGAAAACAGTAAAAGACAAACAGTTTGCCATCCAAAGCATGGGGGGGGGATATAATTCAGATACAGAAAACATGATATTAAAAGTGATTTGATTAAAAAGACTCTTGTTTTTTGACATTTTCCAGGATTTCCAAATCAGAACTTGGTTCTGTGCAGATATTAGGTGGGACTCCCAGTTCAGAAGGGCCATATCAAAATCATCAAATTGTACCCCAAGCATCTCCAACTGAGAATCAGTTATGTCAATATCTGCAGTTTCTGTCCTGAAATTCTGTAGTACTCCAATACCTACCTCCCCGCTTTTCACTGTACTGTATTTATCTTTGCACACGATGCCTGAGAAAAAGCAGCCAGGGCCTCTTTTAAAGCAACACTAGCAGATCTGTCCTGAAGAAATAAAGGAATGTCATCTGCATATGCTAGAATTTTCTGAGATGGAGAGCTGTCCAGAAGCTGTATACCTTTAATAATGTCCTGATCCTGTATGTACTGGAGCAAAGGGTCAAAAGCATACAGCCATGGACTCAACAGGCAGCCTTGTCTGACCCCCAGACCAATACCAACTATAGTTCCTACCATCCCTCGATCAGAGGTCACACACAGGCATCTTTTATATATCCTCTTTATGAAAAGATCTGGGACATCATAATGGCATAGGACAGAAAACAAATAATAATGAGCTAATTTGTCAAACGTCTTCTCCTGATCTAAGAAGAGAACGTACTGTATCTTGTCACTTTTTCAAATCCTCGCTTTCAAAAATGTCCCTTATCAATACTAAATTATCATGAACTGACCTGCTGGGGAGGAACTATGCTTGATGAGGGGAAATAAGCACCTCCGCAGGTTGCACAAGCCTTTTTACCACAACCTTAGAAAGAATCTTCTGGTCTCTATTTATTTTATTTTATTTAGCTTTGGTTTACCGGGTAAGTGCACTAGCCAGTAAATGACTAGTTTCAGGCACGACCGGGGAAAGTACAAGGCAATACATACAGAAGGTGTTACAGGGAATAAATGACATTTGACAATAAAGCTTGGAAGACAATAGACAGTAAAGCAAAGTGTCTGGCATGAAGCATAAGTGGCTGAAATTAGCTATGTAGGCTCGGATAACAGTAAGTGAGCATTGGTCAGCACTATATGCAACAATAGCAGAAAGAATACAACAGTCAGCAATGCAAATACAAATTCAGGTGCAGGCTATAACATGAAGGAGTACGGTTATTACAGATAGTCATAAAATACAACAGGCAGGAATAAACAGGCATCTAAATGAGTAGTAGAGCGGATGGGTCCAGGAAGCGTGTTTAGAAAGATGAGAGAGAGAAAGGGGAGAGGAGAAAGGGGTGTGACGTAAGGGTTGGGGGGGTTTCATCAAGTGGGAGATTATGGATCGTCCAGTGGAGATAGGCGTGGGGCAGGTCATTGGCAAGGTCAGGTAGGGTCGAAACAGGTACACTGTTCAGCAGTAGCTAGATAGCGTCGTAGCCCACTTTTAAAGTGATAGTGGGATGTAGATTGCCTTAGATCCAGTGGCAGCATATTCCACATCTGAGGGGCAGCATGCCCGAAGGCCCCGGTGCCTTTGGAGTTTGTGACACCTGGGTACCCTCAGTAGTGATTTGTCAATTGACCTCAATCCTAGGTATGAGATGACGGGACGTAATAGCTCTGCCAGTGAGGCCGGGGTTTCCAGCCTGATTATGGAGTCAGATAGACAACCAAGATGGTATTGTCTGGATGCAGAGGGGGAGAGCCAGCCAAGGTCGCTATAAAGCAGACATCGATGCTTGAGCCTTGGGGACAATGATGCATAACGACAGATATTATTATAGGTGACATCCCATTTTTGTAGTGCTGATTTGTGGGCAGCTGCCAGGATAGGAGCGCAGTAAGTCAGAGTTGGGAGTAGGATCCCCCTGGCAATGGCTAGCTTAGCAGAAGGCGTTAGCATATAGCTTGTTCTATAGGCGGCACCCAGTTTACAGTTTACTGTTTTACAGATTGATTGAATGTGGAGGTTTAGGTCTAGAGATTGGTCGAGCAAAACCCCAAGATACTGAAATGAGGTGACAGCCTCTAGTTTGTTCCCCTCCAGGTCGAGCACCATCAAGGGTGAGGGGCAGGTTCTTAGTTTGGGGGCAGAGCCCAGGAGCATGGTTTTAGTTTTGTGTGTGTTTAGAACCAGTCGATGGTTGCACAGCCAGTTTTGAATACTGTTGTAGGCCATGGTCAGAGACGAGTTTAGGTAGTCGATGTTAGTAGAGCTGGCGTAGATGACCAGGTCATCAGCACAGAGAAGAGAGGAGCAAGTTGAGATGTTGTCCGGAATATTGTTTATAAAGAGGGAAAAAAGAAGAGGTCCCAGAATGGATCCTTGGGGAACTCCAACATTGATTGTGGTGCTGTCCAATGTTGTGGAATTAAATTTCACTGCTTGGGTCCTGTCAGTTAAATAGCTCCTGTACCAGTTTACAACAGGACTGGAGAAGCCTATGGTTTGAAGAGTGGACAGGAGTAGGGAGTGACCCACAAGATCAAAGGCCTTGGTAAGATCAATGAAGACGGCACCCGTTAGTCATCCAGCGTCCATGTTGGAGAGAGTATCTGATGTGAATTTGGCCAGGGCTGTTGAAGTGCTATGGTTTTTTCTGAAACCATGCTGCGCGTCAGAGAGCAGGTTTGAAGTTTCAATGAAGTCCAGGGTTTGAGTGGCGACGAGCTTTTCCAGTATTTTGCTCAGTGCCGAGAGAATAGCTATCGGCCTGTAATTTGAGATCTCATTCCTATCCCCTTTTTTGAATATCTGAGTTACCCTGGCAATCTTCCAGAGGTCAGACACAACACCACTGGAAAGGGATAGTGTGAAGATTTTGGCCAAAGGAGAGGCAATGAGATGGGCGGCAAGCTTCAAAAGGCGGGGCTCAAGAGAGTCAGATCCTGGGCTGGTGTTGTCGGAGATAGTTCTTAGTAGTTTTAATGACCTGTGAGCTGGATATGGCTTTGAAGTAGAGAGTCCGGGCCAGCGGAGGCCCATTTGGTGAAAATGAGAGGCCTGTTGACTTGCTTGAGTTGGTGAGCTGAGATACGATGGATGCCTGTGGAAAGGTGACGGTGTAAGGTGAGAGATCAGAGAACATCGTGTTGAAGGCATTCACTATGGTGTAAGAGTCATTACAGTGGGCACCATTGAGGATCATCTCTGAGGGGGTTATAGATTGAGATGCGTCAAGGAAGGTCTTTATATGGGCCCAGAATTTCCAAGGGTCGTGGGCTGGGCTGAGCTGGATAGCAGGTTCTGGCAGTACCTACTTTTGGCTTGCCTTATATGCTTTTTGCAGGAATTTCTGTGTTTTTTATACGTCGTGTAATCTGTAGGTAGGCCAGTGTTTTTGTAGTGCTTCCATAGTTTGTCCCTGTGCCGCAGCTCTAAGAGCAGGTCTTTGTGGAGCCATCTGGTTTGGTTTCCTCTGACTGTCATTTTCACCTTTGGTGCATGTCTATTCTGGATGTCACTGAATTTGTTAAGGAAAGCTAGTAGGGCATCCTCCACTTTTAGAGCACGGTAGACTTCGGACCAGTCTATGGTGGAAACATCATGAAGGAAGGCATCTGCATCCATGCCTGCAAAGTTTGTAAAGGTGACAAGGCGGGGTGGAGGAGATGGTGGGGCACCTGAGGTCCATTGACAGAATACTGGAGAGTGGTCAGTTACAGCATCTGCCAAGATACCTGCCTTGGTCACGTGCTCAGGTCAATTTCTGAGAATCCAATCAATAAGAGTACCTGGTTTAGATGGAGTTACCGTCCTAGTGTTCTCGGCTATGAGCTGGTACAGGTTAAAACTGTGAACTAAGGACATGAGGGCACTGTGAGAGGGACCCAACCAGTTTAGGTTTACATCCCCAAGTATTAGGGCCTCATTTAGGTTGACAGATTGTGATGTTAGGTTTAGTAGGTCCTGAAATCCAGCCATTCCTCTGGATGGCGGGTTGTAGATGCAGACTATGTGCAATTTCTTTGCACTGAGGGTGACAGTTGCATGAATGGATTCACAAGTCATGGGTGGGTCCCGAACAGGGACTGTTGTGATACTGAGGTGGTTATTGTGGTAGAGTGCAACGCCACTGCCCCGCTTGGTACTAGGTCTGTCATGTCGGATAAGAGAGTAGTTCGGTATATTGCACAGTGCATCAGGTATTCGTGGTTTTAGCCAAGTTTCTGTGAGGCACAGTATGTCAGGTTTATAAACTTTGACCCATGCTTCCAGTTCAGCCATGTGGCTCATAAGACTTCTAATGTTCATGTGGACAATGAGAAGTCCTTTAGTTGCCCGTCCAGTTTGGACGGTGGCAGTGCTGCAGCTGGGAGAGCCTGGATTTGGTTCAATATCACCTGACAGTAGAAGCTCCAGCAATGACAGGAATGTAAGCCTTACCATGAAATAAGTTATGGGTGGATGGTGCTTTCTGCCCAGCTTACTAAGGGCACGAAGTGTGTAGTACGTGCATCCTTTTTTGTAGAAGAGATATTGCCATGTGGTGGCTGGCCAGCACTTGGAAGCCAACAGGTCGGAGAACCTGAAATCCCCGGCTGTAGGACAATTTTGGTTCAGTTCGCATGGCAATGATAGTGAAATCCCGTTCACACAAAGTAATATTAGTAGGCTAGACGAGAGATATAGTGCCCTTGTTATGCCACTTGGGGGCAGTGTGCCTGCAGAGATGGGTGACATGGTAGTAGGCAACACTGCCTAGACCTAGCGAAGGCTACGAGCCAAGACTGTACTTGATCAGAAAAAAATTAGAGAATTGTATGTAGGCAGAAAACGTGAGGGTTTATGATCTTCTGTTTGACCTACAGAGTAGCTAAAAATTGTCCTCGTTCAGGTCTGTGGCAACCAAGATCGAGTTGGTTAAGACCCAGCTCAACAGAGAGAGAGAGAGAGAGAGAGAGAGAGAGATGGGGTAGGGGTAGGTAATTTGGCGGGTTTCTGAGCAACCTGACCGGGAGGCCGATTCAGTGAGATGTGTTGCAGTGCAGCTATAGTGGCTAGACAGCTTGGTTCTCCTACTGATGCACAGCTAGTAGTGGAAAGGATCACCCCTAGTGGTGACAGAATATAAGGAGCCAATGAGAAAGTGGACACTTAGTTATATGACCAAGAGGATCCTATATAGCTAGAGGTCCACCCAGGGTGGGTGAGGTGGGGGCCGGGACAAATTTAGCACCAGAGCAGCTGTAACACTTGGTGTATTGGCCCGAGGAAGGCGCGCTGAAGGTGGGGAGAGACGCCGGTTCACAGCAGTGCTTGGCGGTCTGAGTCTCGAACCGTCGGCAAAGGGCAGCCAAATGTTGCAAGTCCCAAGTGAAAACAGCCTCTTTCAGTGAGCGGGTTTGTCCAAGCAGCGTCTAGCGCCTTTTTAAACAATTCCGGCAGCTGAAACTGCAAGGAAACGTATACGGCTTTAGCGGGAGCAGGTGGTGAGAAGCGGCCGGGCTGCTGGTCCTCAGTCTGGGCTTATGTGGCGGGCAGCTCCTTCCGCGGCTTTTCGGAGGGTGGTAGTAGTCTGGGTGCTTGCCGCTGGGCTTTCCACTTGGCCAGCGGGTCCACGGCAGTGCTTGGATCCGGAGGAGGCAGCGATCCAAAGCCCCGGTGGGCTTGGTTGGACCTGAGGAGAAGAGCAAGAGAGAGGGTTTAAATAAGCGTAGGTGTGGAGGGGGGCTTGATTAGAACAAAGGAAAAAGGGCGGGCAGTGAGAAAAGGGGAAGAGGACAGTTGTAGGTGTAGGAGAGAATTCAACAAGTTTGAGACAGATAGACTTAAGCTGTTAGCAGTGTGTTAATATCCTTAAAACTACTCTGCTGCTAAATACTGTGTTTCCTTCTGTTGCTAAAACTCCTAGACATGAAGAATAACTGGATAATTATACAGAACACAAGGTAAACTAGGTCAAACAGTCTTTCACGGCACTAGGTGCATCCCCCTCAGTTAGCACAAGAGGAGCTGTAACACTTGGTGTATTTGCCCGAGGAAAGCGCACTGAAGTCGGGGAGAGAGGCCAGTTCACAGCGGTACTGGGCAGCCCGAGTCTTGAGCCATCGGCAAAGGGCAGCCAAAAATTGCAAGTCCCAGGTGAAAAACAGCCGCTTTCAGTGAGCGGGTTTGTCCAAGCAGCGTCTAGCGCCTTTTTAAACAATTCCGGCAGCTGAAACTGCAAGGAAACGTACCTTACGGCGGTTTACGGCTTTAGCGGGAGCAGGTGGTGGGAAGCGGCTGGGCTGCTGGTCCTAAGTCCGGGCTTGTGTGTAGCGGGCAGCTCCTTCCACAGCTTTTCCCGGAAGAGAGAGGAGTAGTCTGGGTGCTTGCCGCTGGGCCTTCTGCTTGGTCAGCGGGTCCACGGCAGCGCTTGGATCCGGAGGAGGCAGCAATCCAAAGCCCCGGTGGGCTTGGATGGACCTTATGGTGGTTTACGGCTTTAGTGGGAGCAGGTGGGGAGAAGCGGCCGAGCTGCTGGTCCTCAGTCCGGGCTTGTGTGTAGTGTGGGGCTCTTTCCACAGCTTTTCCCGGAGGAGCGAGGACTAGTCTGGGCGCTTGCCGCTGGGCTTTCCGCTTGGCCAGCGGGTCCACGGCAGTGCTTGGATCTGGAGGAGGCAGTGATCCAAAGCCCCGGTGGGCTTGGATGGACCTTACGGCGGTTTATGGCTTTAGCGGGAGCAGGTGGTGAGAAGCGACCAGGCTGCTGGTCCTCAGTCTGGGCTTGTGTGTAACGGGCGGCTCCTTCCACGGCTTTTCCTGGAGGAGCAAGAAGTAGTCTGGGCACTTGCTGCTGGGCTTTCCGCTTGGCCAACGGGTCCATGGCAGTGCTTGGATCCGGAGGAGGCAGCGATCCAAAGCCCCGGTGGGCTTGGATGGACCTTACTGCGGTTTACGGCTTTAACGGGAGCAGGTGGTGAGAAGCAGCCAGCCTGCTGGTCCTCAGTCCGGGCTTGTGTGTAGTGGGCGGCTCCTTCCACGGCTTTTTCCGGAGGAGCGAGGAGTAGTCTGGGCGCTTGCCGCTGGGCTTTCCACTTGGCCAGTGGGTCCACGGCAGCGCTTGGATCTGGAGGAGACAGCGATCCAAAGTCCCGGTGTGCTTGGATGGACCTGAGTAAGAGACAGCTTGACCCCCAGTTAGTTAAAGGAGATGTAGTCCCTTTTTTATATAAAAATATTAACTGAGCTGTCATCATGGATTGAAGCATGTTCCCTGTAGACAACAGAGAATTAAAAAATTCAGCAAACACTATGCTCAAAGAAATACAAAAGATTTTTATATAAAATTCAGTTGGAAGCCCATCCCTTCCTGGTGACTTGTTACTCTGGAGCCATTTAATTGCTGCTTAAACTTCCACAGGTGAAATGTGATGGATTAAAACTTGCTTTAGGGGCTCATCTAGAACCGGGACCAGTATATGGTGCAGAAATTCTTCAGTATCTTTGGTATGTGTTTGGGAAAATACTGTAGGCCTGCTATGTAATCTTCCATAACCTGCAGTATATCCAGAATGTGGGTCTGAATTCTCCCACTGTGATCCATTAAGCTCAGTAGCAAAGGCTTTAAAGAACTCCTTTGGGATACCATCTCCGCCCAGTGAAGCACCTGTTTTTAGGGATGCAATTATTGTAGGTATCTCTTACTTCATAATAGGTGCTATCAAATTATCCTTATCTGTACAGGTAAGATCTGAAATGGGGGATACAGCAAAGATTCTACTTCTGCTGATGCTACCGCTGGTTGTCCAAACACCTCTTGAATATAATTATCCACTGAATAGGAAATTCCTAGTGAATCAGTGACCATCTTTCCGGTATGGTTCGTCAGCAATTTTAAACAAGAAGCTTCCACCCTCTCTTTACAAGCTTGACAGGGATCACTAGAGAGTATTTTCTGTGTCCCATATTTTAATTCTGCTTCTAAGAAGGTAGCACGGTTATACTTGTAGTGACCCATCTCTAGTTTCAACTGCTGGAGTTGATCAGTGTAGTCACCAGTGATTGCACTTGCCAGCGAGATTACCCGTTGCAACTGACTCCATCATTTTAAATACTGAAAAGTCCTCCCACCAAAGAGATATGTCATTATATAGACACTGCATAGAAATCTGTGCTTTCTCGCTATAGTGAACCCCCTCTATAAGGAATTTCTGTTATAGTGAACACCTGTAATGGTTCCCATTGTTACCTAATTAGGTATATTAACACCCTCGCTATAGTGAACAATAGCTATAGTGAACAAATTTGCTGGCACCAGAGATGTTCATTATAAAGAGGATTTCAGGAAAGCTCACTACATTTAACCTCCACCTTGTAGAAGCACTACATGAGGCAAACAAATTCTGAATCACCACCTTTAAAACAGCATGATCCGAGAATTCCACTGGGATGATTGTGATGTGGTGAACTATAACACAGAGGATAATGTATGGTCTCTAGTTAATAACCACGCTGTAAACACTTTGAGAGCTTGCCATGACATCATTGTACACCTCGAGAATGCAGCTTGTGAGGTTTTCGGATATCACGGCAACCTCAAGAAGTGTTTACAGCGTGGTAATTAACCAAAGACCATACATTATATTTTATAGTGTATGAGTTACCAAGATTGTGTAATTGCAGACTAAATTACTTTACTGAATTACTTTACGGAACATTGATTGTTGTGAGCATTCCGTTTTGTTATACTATTGATATGACATACTCAGGAAGGGTTAACAACAGAATGATGTCATAACGATGGCATAACAAGGTTGTAATCTGCTTGATTTCAGTTAATAATAAGGGCCCCCCCATACATTATATGAGGAGAAAGGAATATAAAATCAATTCTGTATGTTAAATTTCCTCTACAGTAGGCACTGCTTCCTGAGGGGTGCAACTGACTATAGGCATCAAGTAACCCAACCACAGAAACTACTTTCTTTAATGCCAGAGAATCACAATAGACTTTCTTTCCACTTTGATGCTGGATAGGAACACCTAAGAAATAATTAAGTCAGCTTCAAAAATAATATCTCGACATAGCATGGATTCAAACAAAGAGACATTCATCTGCCTTTTCTTTGGGAGCATAAACATTTACACAGCTTAAGCGCCTATTTTTCCACTGAATATCCAAGAGCAATGCTCTCCCTAGTACCACCTCACCCAATCTAATTACTGTAAAATTTGCCCCTCAAAGAGAAAACCCACCCCATCCACCTTATCTTCCCCAAATAACCAACATGAGGGTCCCCACCACCACCAATCTTGTTTTGTATGAATCAGACCTGCTACAGTAGCCATCCAAGTCTCCTTTAGAAAAACAATATCCAGAGTTTCCTGATGAAGCAGAGAAAAACAACTCTACGTCTCGGGGGGTTTTAGTACTACATACATTTATGGAGGCCACCTTTAATTGTTCCATTATAGTTTAAAAGAAAAAAAAAGAAACGGATCCAGTTATCAGGACACATCTCTATCACCCTGTCTTTCACTCGGTTTCTTCCTTCTCCTTTGACGACGGCCCTGTGGTTGGACCACTGGGGGGGGGGGGCAACAATTAGGAGGAGTGAGTAGAGAAAGTGTTAGAATCTACTCCACGCATGAATCTCCCCAGTTCTTTTTCTCCTGTAACACAACACATTTGTTAGAGAGCTGGAGTTCAGGAGGGCCTTGTGAGGCTTTGATCAGTCTTGTACTCCTCCTTGGGGGTTTAGGGTGCTGATTTGGGTGTAGGGGGCATTCTGCACCTCCTGGAACTGGAGTAGAAATCTCTGGGTTTATGGGGTATGTTCCCAACGCCTCTTGTTCTGATATCTGAGCTGAAGTCTGGGTCCTGGCACTCTCATTAGGGTCTGGTTCAGCCTGAACCTGCTCCGTCTTGGGGGATACACGAGTTTGCCTAGGAGATGGCACTGGACTAGATGGATGGGGGGGGGGGCTATGTCATTTAGTATAGGATGTAAACATCTGCGAGGTACACTGGGCTCATTGCTGGGTCTCGCTAGCACTGGCGGATCTAGAAGGGTGCGAAGGGTATGGTCACACCACCCATTGTATCTTGCTTGCTGCTGCTGCATTTCACTTTGTTGGAGAGTCTAATATGTTGACTGCAAGAAGATATACATTCAAAATTATAGACTACATTTGTAGTTTCTGTCAAAAATGCAATGTAATTGGCTGGCTCAGTGGTGCTGAGGGCTGAGGCACAGGTCACTGTATCTCCTGCTACCCCGGTGACCTGTGTTCGAGGAGAAGAACTGAACATCTGATGAACTGCTCTCCTTCTCTGCGGAGAGGGGTCCTCAACAGTCAGCGCTTGCTCACCCCCAGGCAGAGGCTGGGGCCTAGGGTGCTGCATTGTAACAAGGGGAGGAGTTGGGGCAGATGCCTGGAGGGAGCGCGGACGGACGTGCACGCGCGCGCTCCCCTCCGCTGGTATCACTGCACGCCCCAGCTCCAAGGGGAGAAATGACCAAGAAAACTGGAGAGGCTTCCTGGTCGTAGCGACTTGATGGCCATCCGACGAACACTGGCTCTAGGGGACACGCCTGAATCTGGATCCATACGGGTGGGTTAGTTGAGGGCTCCCCACCACCCCGCTGTGGGGGGTACGTCGCAGGGGATGACAGGCAAGACCCCTTGGAGTGCGAATGAATGGACAGTGGCTGGAGTCTCAAAGGAGTTGCCTGGTAGAAAGGAGCAGACGAGGTAAGCCAGGAGGTGGAAAAAAGAAAATAGCTAAAAAAAAAAATGTAATATAATGTAAAAGATAATGGGAGGGCTTTAAGCCCGAGGTTCGATGGGCAGAGCAACAACGTCACTCCCCCATCAAGCTTAAAATGTCACACACCCTGGGCTTCACCAGGATTCATTTTTTCCTTGCGGCTGGAGGCTCCATCCTCTGCACTGCCCTCCCCTCCCCATTTTTTTGTTTATGCTTGTCTTTCTTTCTCAGCCCTGCAACCTGATGTCACTCTGCATTTTCACCCGTTTTGGATGTTTGCATCTACAGTATGGGCTTTCCTGCCATGCCTGTGGGATCTGGCTTCTATTTCAGTGCCTCTGATGGCTGCCGCCGCTTCCATTCCCCCCCCCCGGCTCTCTCGATACTGCTTCCTCACCTGCTTTACTACAGCTCCACCGGAGCTCCGAGTTTGCCTGTTTGCTTTCCTCCACTTTGCCCATTTGTTTTTAAGTCAGCAGGCATCGCTGAATTGGCATGTTCTGTCTCGGGGCCCTGCTGCTGTCCACTTTAGTGGCTCGCCCTGCATCCATGCTGTTGTCTCTTTTGTTCCCCTGGCTTCTGCCTTCTGTCCTGCTGCCTCCTCTTCGCTTGTCGTGGGCTCCCTTCCTATCTCGGCACCTCAGAGCTCCTTTTCTCAGCCACGCTGCCATGCTCTATGCTCTATCTGCATTGAAGCACCTCTCCTTCCCCTCCCACTTCAGGCACCGCCACGCTTACCTCCCTCTCGTATCCGTTCTGTGCCGCCAACAGTTCATTCCCTTCAGCATTGCCTCACTCAACCATAGCATGGCCATTTCATTCTGGTGGTGCCACTTGGCTCATGTCGGTACTGCATTGTTGTATAGTCATTCACAGGCGGCAGGAGGTTAGGGACACACCATCGACCCTCCGTTGGTGTCTGTGTTCCTGCTCCTGTCTCCCTTGTTGTGCGCCTTTTCATTTCTCGTCCATTCTCAGTTTCTGTATTATCTCTGCCTGACTTGCATACCTCTCTGCATTGTAATTTTACAGATTAAAATGTCTAGGAATGGGTGGCCCCATGTAGTTCGTGATTCGGACTGTTTCTGTTTCCTTGGTTACATGATTTCCCAGTTCATGTGTCCAGTACCAGCTCTTCCATTATTAAAGACATCAGTACACCCATGTGGAGCAAGGGTCACTCTTCGTATGCAGATCTTAGCGCTCTGCATAAGTCATGGCAGTTAAGGGGTATGTTTCTGTGCGTGTTGTTCTGCCACTGCACCTGCTCTTTGAGTCGCAGTTCTCTGTGTGCGTACTGGCTATTGTCAGGTATGCCTAGTGCTCTGCTACTTCAGTTTGTGTTTTTGCATTCTTCTGAGCCCCTTCGTACCTTTTCACCTCTGCTTCGGCCCTCAGGGTCCACTTCCTCGCCGATCATTGCCTTCAGTTATCACATAATCAATCCTGCGTCCAACTTGGGGGAGTATTTTAATGACTGCAATGCGGGCACTCAAATGCTCTGCACGATATGAACTCTACTTTCTGCTTTTCTGTCTAGCCACTTGCTCTGCCATCCTCTTTGTTGGCTGTCTCTAGCTGACTCCATCTGGCCCTGCAGTTCTCATCCCGTCCCAGCCATCGGAGCCACTCCATTCACACCATCCTGGCCATCGAGGAGTCACTCCAATCCAGGCCAGTCAGTATGGCCCTCTCCAGTCCACTGTTCCTTGCCTCGACCTGCTTATCTCTTTCAGTTGCTCATACCATATGCCTCGGCTACCTCCGTCTGGCCTGCAATCGATATTTCTTTTGGGCATCCCTATCATGAATCATATGCCACCTCCTAAACCCTCGGCCCTCCTGCAGCATGTATCAAGTTCCTGACTTCGGTAGTCATTCATTCCTCCTTACCTCATAGTTCATCTCCTTCTGTCACTTACTCGAGCATTTCCATCCTCCTATGCTGCCCCATTGAACCGCTGTTTAGCTGGCTGCACTCCACCATCGTTTAAGTTATTTTTCCAGTTTATTTCCTGTCTCCTCCTCCCCGATCTTCTCATTGTACTACTGCACTCCTGCGAGAATCATCGTGATCGATCTGCATCATTCTCGGTCTTCTCACAAGTGCATCTGGATGCCAGCTTCCATGGCTTCAATCCATCATCGTACCTCATCTGTTCCTATGCTACCTTCTTCAGCCTAGCACCTATTCTCATCTCAGCCATCATGGATTCTCTCCTCTCATAGCTTCACTCCTCATCATACATTGTCCAATTTGGCTCCTCTCGATCGCTTATATTGAGCGTACCCTCTGGTTCACATTCCCTCTGGTTCCAGACATGCCTTCTTGGCCTCAGAGTCTTCCTCCTTTCGTGAAGCCTCATTACTCGCATCTCTCTATCGAGCATGCTACCTTCATACAAGTTCAATTTCAAGCAGCCATCATGGCTTCACTCCACTCTTAGCTTCTCTCCTCATCATGCATCATCCAATTTTGCTCCTTGATAACTCACCCTGAGTTGCTCCTCTGATGCTCCTCCTGAGCATACCATCTGGTTTGCATACCTTCTGGTTCCGGTCATGCTTTCTTGGCCTTGGAGTCTACCTCCTCTCGAGGAGCCTACTTATTCCTACTACCTTCATACAGGTTCATTTTCCATTTCATTCCTGTCTCCTCCTCTTCACGTTCAGTACCAGCCATCAAAGATTCCCTCCAATCAAGGTCTGCAATCGATGTTTCTTTTTGGGCATTCCTATCATGACTCCTTTGCCACCTCATCGAACTCTGGCCATCCTGCCGCAGGTATC
The DNA here is from genome assembly GCA_016271365.2 of Neoceratodus forsteri. Taxonomy (NCBI): domain Eukaryota; kingdom Metazoa; phylum Chordata; order Ceratodontiformes; family Ceratodontidae; genus Neoceratodus; species Neoceratodus forsteri. Next base: position 159,885,027 of record CM057459.1, on the reverse strand, counting down.
GTGTTCATAACTCCAGTCATCATTCACCCATCCTTACCTCAAGGTTTATCTATTTACATCGCCTACTCGAGCATTTCTATCACTGAATCCTATGCTACCTCATCAACTACAGCCTCAGGGTCTAATCGTTCACATTGAATAATCAAGCATGCCTCATCAGCTTCAGTGTCAGCTCAATTGCATTGCTCAGTCAAGCCAGTCTGCATTTTCCTTGGTCTCATCGTGAACACTAGAGTCTCCTCATGAGCACATCTGGATACCCCTTGCTCCTCCGACTTCTACTTGGATCCACTCCCTCCCATCGACTACTAGAGTATACCCTTCTTTGGTCCCTGCTGCCTCATGTTCCTTCTTAAATCTGTGCTTCTTTGGAGTTTTTCCCTATCCCGTCATCATCCTCCCTACTCATATCCCTAGTTAATGAACCATTCTCTTTACAGACATATGTCCTCAAATCAAACGTCAGCCTGGAGGGAAGGTGACCTAGGCCTTGGATCCCCAGAGGTTTCCTCCTCAAAGGGGTTTTTTCCTCTCCTCTGTGCCAATGGTCATAATATTAGTTAGAGTTAGTGCTTTCTTCTGTTAGTTAGGTTCAGCTGTTGGATGGAGACGGATGGTAGCCCCGGCTTTCCCCTCTCTCCGTCAGCCATTATCATCTTCTCAGAATTCATTCATCATCCTCGCCTCTTGGAAGCTCGACATCTTTGGGTATTTTTTTGGGGTTTCTTCCTAACCTACCTTTAGCCGATGCATTAATTCCCGCTGCACCTGTAGGGGTGGGAACCCTCCTCTAGGGTTCCTTGCGCCGTACCCCTACAGGGTGGTATATCCCACGGATAGAGAGGCGGAAAGCCACAAAGCAAATCAAGTTACACAAGCATCATCTCATATTATCTCATCCAGTTGAATAAGCACATCGAATGGGAGGGGCTTTAAGCCCGAGGTTCAATGGGCGGAGCAACACCGTCACTCCCCCATCAAGCTTAAAAGGTCACACATCCTGGGCTTCACCAGGATTAATTTTCTCATTGCCCACCATCCACCCCTCCTCCTCCAGCGGCTTGTCTCTCTTATCCATGGGCTTCTTCCTAACCTACCTTTAGCCGACACATTCATTCCCACGGCACCTGTAGGGGGGGAACCCTCCTCTAGGGTTCCTTGTGTCATACCCCTACAGGGTGGTATATCGCATGGATAGAGAGGTGGAAAGCCACAAAGCAAATCAAGTTACACAAGCATCATCTCATATTATCTCATCCAGTTGCGTAAGCACATCAAATACAATATAAAGGATTAAAAAAACAATTTAAAAGTTGCATATCAAGTATACAACCACCACAGCACCTCCCATAAGAGGAGTGATGTTAACCAACTTGAAAAAATACAAAGGAAACTTACAAAACAAGTTCAAGGCTTAAAAGATCTTCATTACACTAGTAGATTAGCAAAGTTAAATCTTATGTCTCTTGAAATGAGGAGATTTAGGGGAGATTTATTGTTGTTGTGGGATATAATTAACAACCCAAACTTGTTCATTGAGATGGACTTTGAATATAAGCAGGATATCACAGATACCAGAGGTCACCCTCAGCAGCTGCATTGCAAGAAACACAATGCTGTTAAAAGAAGGTCATGGTTTTCTTACAGGGTGATTAAACCGTGGAATTCACTTCCCTTGGACATAATACTTAGTAAAAGTAAATTCTTTTAAGTATAAGTTGGACAAATGGCTACTGGGAAAACACCGGGTATGTCACTGATGGGAAATGGGATAGGAGCCTCATGGGCATCTGCCTTTCACTCCCGCTACATACACCTCAGTATGAACCTCAGTATTGTAAAATCCTTGATCCACCACTACTCACCAGCATGTCAGAAGTAGCCCCCAGTGTATGAGAGGTGGGGATAATCACATGTAACCCCCCTGCAAATGGGGGTTCCCAAAAGACTTCCAGGAGCTTGCTTGAATGCTCCAAGCCTGAATGGTGTTTGGCATTTAAGCCATTTATCAGTGAGTGTTTTTAGAACCTCTGGTACTGTCTCTTTAAGAGCTGTCTGCTTGCAGACATAATTAGTTTGTATGGGGGACTGTGTGTTTCTTTGATTGAGTACCACTCAAGCTGCTGCCAATTCACTTCATTTTGCAGTCACTAGGGTGCAAGGAACCTATCTGAAAGATGTAACTGTTTGCCAGAAATTATTTAGAGTAATAATGAAATTACAGTTTGTCTAACCTGCTTTCTTTGCAGTCAGAACTGTCTGCTAGTTCCCATTCTAGTTTTGAACTGCTAAACTGGACCAATCAGTGTGGGTAAGCTAGCTCTAAAATGGTGCCTTGGCCGAATCAGAACTTGGACTCATAATCTGAGCCAGCCACAAGAGGATTGTATGGGCAGTGACTCTGGGAGATGTAGTTTAGACTTCAGTGCCTTTTGGACCAACAGCAGCAGTCTATTGTGAGTGACAGCCAATCCAGGCAAGAACTGGGAGGAACTCAAAGGAAGTGCCCGGTTTTGTCGGTTGAGTTTCAGTTGAGCTTTGGCAGTGAAGAAGGAAGGAGCCCTGTGCTTTTCAGTGTGCAGTTTTAGTCAAAAAGCGTGTGTAAGGCCCAGAGTTCGGTCTGCAGCTTGTGTAACAGCTTGTTAGGACTGAATCCATCCTGTGAAAAGAATCAAAGGATCTCTGAAGAGTAGAAACCAGGCTCACCCTGTAGAAGACTGGAGGAATTGTGAAAATTGCACTGGGTCTGTCAGGAACTGAATCTGCTGTGTGTTCTCCGGTATTGTGCAGTAATTGCGATCGGGATACAGATGCAGCCTGCCTGGTATAGTGTTTCTTTTATATGGATGTGTGAAGAGGTTTGTGTACCTCAAGTGAGCCCTGCTGACATTGAAGGACCCTATCTTATTTGGAGGTCGTGAGTACTAATTCAGGTCGCTCCTGTTGAATTGCCACATTAAATCCAATGGAATTACTGTACTGCTGACTGTTTAATTCTCCTTTTCTCTGTGTGAAAGGGCCTCACCAGCTGCCACGGTTTGACTAGCCACTAGGGCTTGGGTACCCAGGGACAGTAACTGATAGGGATAGGCCTGTGCACAGAGCCATAGGTAGATTATTAGAGTGATAAGCTAATTAACCTGATTTCCCCTGTCCTTGTTATATCCCCTAAATAAATCAGAGCTGCTTGTTTCAGCAAAGTTATACTGCCTGAGGTATTTGTCTATGTTAAAGTACTGTACTGTGATTGTTGCACTGTATCTCATTTCACAGGAGGTCCCAGTGCGGAACCAGACCTGGGGGTAAGTGTATACTGTGAAGGTAATTTGATATATTGTGTGGGCCACTAGTGGGAAGAAGGGGTTGCAGTGTCCCAGAGGGCTGTGACCAAGTTAGTTTAACTATTGCAAACCCTGACCTCTGGGTGGAGGCACCCGCCATTGGATCCAGGCCCTCAACCTGTTAGTGGCAAATCAGGCAGGGGTAGTAGCCTCTGGGATAGCGCCAACTAGGGTTACATCTTGGAGGCTCACCGCTGGGATTGTGTGTCCTCTAGTGGCCATATTTACGAACCACTGTTAAGAAAAAATGGGTACCCGACAGAAGTGGCTGTGCACTCGCTGATGGAGTGGTGTACTGGGGAGGAGATCGACCCCAAAATGCTATGCTTATCCTGGACATCCCCTGGGTATCAATACGGACACTGTGCAGGAGTACTTTCCAAGGTGGAAGGTTTACAAAACCCTGTGGTGGTCGTCGCATGCTAATCTGCTCACCCACACTTTCCTGGCCCTAGTAGAGTTTAAGGATCCCATAGATAGCTCCAAAGTGCCACAGACCATTACCCCAGAGGAGCCCTCACTGCTTGGAGAGTGATAACTAAGGACAGTAAAGACCGGGGAATCAGCCCCACCACTATCTGAAACTTTTGAGGAGAATTTGCTGAATGGTTGCTGGGAGAGGGAAAACTGTGGAGGACTTGAAGAAACTATTCTTGCCACCTGGGGTGTTCCTCCCCAACACCTCTCCTGCTCCAGTGCCCGTAATGGTGGCTGAACCAATGCAGACTCCTATTTCTGCACCTGCCATTAGTCACGACTCTTACGAAGGTTGAGGATCTTCTCTGGCACCCTCCCCACCCCCAAGGAGGATGACTGGGAGACCTGGATAGACTATGTTGCCCCCAAGTGCTAGAATGGCAATGCTCGGAGGCGAAAGCGAAGAGGGTTAGTGAGAGCCTCCGAGGTCCTGCCCTGGCTACCATCCGTGCTAAACGGGCCAGTAACCCTGAAGCGACTGCACAGGCCTATCTTGAGGCCTTGGAGAATGTGTATGGGAGCCCAGATTCTGATGAGGACCTATGGTGGAGAGTAAGAAATGCACAACAGTACCAAGGGAGTTGTTGTCTGTGTATGTCTCGGCTGGAAAAATTGTTGCAAGAATGCCTCAGAAAGGGTAGTTTGCCAGCGATTGAACTGGACCGAACCAGACTGGACAGAATCCTTAAGTCTGCCCCTTCTCAGAACTGCTGTTGCTTCAGTTACGCCTGGCAAATCGACTGGAATCCCACCCTCCTATGATGAGTTAATGAGAGAAATCGAGGAGTTGAGAAAAGGCGACCTCGGGAGGTACCTGCACCAACAGCGGTGGCTACGACCAGTGACTGAGGGTGACCCATCAAGTGAAGTTCAGGGCAGAGGTTGACAGTCAATGAGTGCTCTGACAAGGAAAAGATATGCCACAATGGGGCGAACTGTTGAGAGAGATCCGAATTCAAAACAGTCCTTTATGAAGGCCACGCCTGCAAGTACGGGCCCTGACCTATATCCGACTGCATCTATGGGGTGGGGCTACCCACCCATGTATCTCCTGCTGATAACAGCTCCAAACTCAATTCCTTGACCATGGAAGTGGAGAAACTGACGAGATGTCTCCAAATGCTTATCACGCTGCAGACAGAGATGGCACCCAGGTTTCCAGTTAGTAATACCCCGCCTGGCTCCCAGTGTGGTGCCTCGCCAGCTCAAACTCCAGAAAGTATGTTTTGCTATAATTGTGGGAAAGATGGGCACATGAAAAGGGAATGCCAGTCCCCAAAAGACACTGACAAAGTTGCATATAGGCTACAAGGAGAGCTTCGGAGAAGAAATCAGTGGTTAAGAGGTGCACGACATGATCCCAGTGAGGGCACCAAAAATGCTAATTCACGTCCTTTTGTGGCAAGGTCAGTTGCCCAGGCCCCACTACCGCCTCTCCAGACTGGTCCAGAATAGTGGGTCCCTCCATGGAGACCACTGTAAAGGTGAATGGAGTGTCTACAAGAGCTGTATTAGACAGTGGCTCCCAAGTGACAATTATGTTCCAGGATTGGTATCAGAAGCATTTGTCAGACGTACCTTACAACCATTAGAAGGACTGCATGTATGGGGGTTAAGTGAGAAGGCCTACCCTATTCCGGTATATCCGAATTTGGCTGTCTTTCCCCACCTCCGTGGCTGGAGTGGCGAACAAGTAGAGACCTAGCCTTAGTGTGTCCCCAATGGACTGTAAGGATGGTGTCCCTTTGTTGATTGGAACAAATGCTCATATGTTCGGAAGGCTGGCACAGTTGTGTTATGAAAACAGGGGTCAAAGACTAGTAGAGCTTTAAGAGTTCCGGCTTTAATTAAGAAGGCCTATGAGGCACAGAGAGATGCTGAAAAACAGAACCAGAGGAACCGGTCGGAATTGTATGGAAGAAGGATCCTGAGTCTCTGATCCTGGCGCCAAATGCCCAGTGTACCTTACAGGAGAGGTCCGTATCAGAAAGGATGTTAAGAATAAAATATTAATGTTGGATGCACCAGGCGATGGAAAATTGCCAGAGGGACTGCTGGTCAAGCCTAGTATTTTGCCCCTAGAGCCCATGCTTATGCCAGAAGGGTAATGGTCCAAGTTCATAATGTGTCTGAAAGAGACATTCGAGTAAACAGAGGTTGCATCCTGGCTAATGTGCATTGTGCAGACACTGCAGTGCTACCCAGCAGCAAGAGTTCAAGGAAGAATGACAGAGTAACGCCTGACTTGTTTGATTTCGCGACTCCCGCTGCCAGCTGAATGGAAAGTGAGGATCAGTGAGAAGCTTGCCCGAGAGACCAGGTGTTTTCTTTAAAGGAATGGGACGTGGATGCGTGCAAGGAGCTGAGCACAATATCCGGCTGCATGACGAAAGACCATTTCGTGAGAGGTCTCGGCGCCTGGCACCTGCTGACATAGATGATGTGAGACGCATCTGCAAGAGATGTTAGCTGCTGGTGTAATACAAGAATCCAGAAGCCCTTATGCTTCCCCATTGTGGTAGTGAGGAAAAGAATGGAACAGTAAGGATGTGTGTGGATTATCGCACCTTAAACCGCGGACTATCCCTGATCAGTACACAATGCCCGCATTCAGGATGCTTTGACTGCCTAAGCGGGAGCAAGTGGTTCTCTGTGCTGGATCTCCGCAGTGGGTACTACCAGATCCCGATGGCCCCAGAGGACCGTGAGAAGACGGCCTTTATCTGTCCGCTTGGCTTCTATGAATTCATGAGGATGCCTCAAGGGATTTCAGGTGCCCCAGCCACTTTTCAACGATTGATGGAGGCGTGCAGTGGGGACATGAACTTACTAGAGTGCCTGGTATACCTAGATGATGTTATTGTGTTTGGCAGCTCACTGGAGGAACATGAGCAGATTATTTAAGGTATTGGACCGACTGGAGGACTTTGGCCTTAAACTGTCCATTGATAAGTGTCAATTCTTTCAAACATCAGTAAGTATGTGGGACACATAGTATCCACCGAGGAATAGAGACCGACCCAAGTAAAGTTGAGGCCTTGACCACCTGGCCACAGCCCAAAAATCTAAAAGAACTGCAAAGATTCCTGATTCTGTGGTTATTATCGGCGCTTCATCAAGGACTATTCAAGAGTGATCCGCCCTTTACTTAACTCACTCAAGGGTATCCCCAACCCACAAAAATACCAAAAGTCAGCGTCCTCAAGACTGAAAGAGTGTATTTTCATCCGAGTGAAGTATTTGGGGCCGCTGGACTCTGATTGTGAGACTGCTTTCATGAGATCATATATCAACTTACCCATGCTCCAGTGCTAGCCTATGCCGATCCAAGAAAACCTTACGCCTGCACACTGATGCTAGCTTGCAAGGGTTGGGGGCTGTGTTGTACCAAGAGCACGAGAATGGCCTGAGACCAGTGGCCTTTGCCAGTAGAAGCCTGACCCCATCCGAAAAGAACTATCCTGTACATAAGTTAGAGTTCCTAGCTTTGAAATGGGCTATTGTTGACCAATTCCATGAGTACTTGTATGGGGCTAAAATACTAGTAAAAACTGACAATAATCCTTTGACCTATGTGCAGACCTCAGCTAAGTTGGATGCCACTGGCCATAGGTGGCTTTCTGCATTATCTACATATGACTATGCTCTGGAATACCGAGCAGGTCTGAACCACATAGATGCTGATGCTCTCTCCCGGAGGCCTGTTCCCCAGAATGATTGGGTCCAATTGGCAGAACCTGACATTCGGGCACTCTGCCGGAAGTTTGACAGGGAGGAACAAATGTCCACGGACGCAGTGGACTGCATGGTGGATTGCTTGGGAGCCTCTGAGAATTGCATACCTGCTGCTTATTGCCACTTTTCTGCAATAGACATTGGTGCACTGCCTCAGCTGGACAATGACAGTATTGCGGGCTCAACTCCTGCGATCCCATGATCAAAGCAGCTTTAGAAGCCTCTATGCAGGAAAAGATGTGTCCAAATTACGCTCCACTGATTTGAGAACTGCACTGTTATACAAAGAAGGTCCTAAGTTGAAACTGATCAATAAACTGTTATACAGAGAAACAGTAGACAGAGGGGGACAAGTAGACAAACAACAACTAGTGCTGCCCACTGCCTTCGAGACTCAGTACTGAGGTCCTTGCACAACCACATGGGGCACCTTGGTATAGACAGAACATTTGACTTGGTGAGATCCAGATTCTATTGGCCTAAGATGGGGCTGATGTGGAGCAACACATTCGAACTTTAGATAGCTGCTTACAGAGGAAAGCTTTTGCCCAGAGGGCTGCCGCCCTTATTAACTCCCCACCAGTGCACCCATGGAGCTGGTCTGTATTGATTTTCTGAGTTTGAGTCAGATCAAAGAAATATCAGTAATGTGCTGGTGGTCACTGACCATTTCACGAGATATGCCCAAGCTTTCCCACCAAAGACCAGAAAGCATCCACTGTGGCCAAAGTACTTGTAGAAAACTTTTTTGTTCACTATGGGGCTCCACAAAGAATCCATTCTGATCAAGGGAGAGACTTTGAGAGTCGTCTGATCAAAGAGATGCTTTCTCTGTGGGGAGTGCGAAAGTCCAGAACCACTCCTTACCACCCCCAGGGGGACCCACAGCCTGAACGTTTCAACCGCACTTTGCTAGATATGCTAGGCACCCTGCACCCAAAGAACAAGCCTAGATGGAGCCAACAAATTAGCACCCTGGTACATGCTTATAACTGCACCAAAAGTGATGCCACTGGATTCTCCCCCTACCGCCTGATGTTTGGAAGAGAAGCTCGACTACCAGTAGATGTGTGTTTTGGGGTCTCTCCTGATGGGGTTCAAGCTGACAACTATTTACAGTATGTGCAAAGTTAAAGGCCCAGCTAACTCATGTGCGCATCAACTGGCTCAAACCATGGCTGCCAAAAGAAATCTGGCCAACAAGAAAGGTATGATAAAAGGTGAAAGCACAAGAACTCCAGGAGGGAGATCGGGTATTGCTAAGAAATCTGGGACTGCATGGCAAGCACAAGATTGCTGACAGATGGCACCATCTCCCTCACATTGTAGTGGGCAAACTAGATGATCTGCCAGTGTACAAAGTAAGGCCTGAGAATAATTCAAAGATGTAAAAACAATGCATAGAAATCATTTACTGCCCATTGGACAAATCTTAATTGAGTCTGAGCCCTAGAAGATGCCCCTCTGGACCAGTGACTAGAGCTGCTGCTAAGAAAAGATCAAGAAAGTCTGCACCTACAGAAGCAAAGTTAAAGTGTTCCCTCCACAAGTCCCAGTTGAGCATGACTGTCAGTCCATATCGGAAGAAAGTGAGAGTGACTTTGAATACTATCCTTCTTACGAACTGAGTCAATTGTTTGGGGCAATCCCTAGTCAATACTGGAGATGAAGCTGGGCCTTCTGGACTGTCTAAGCCCCAGCTTCATCCCTGGAGCCAGTGCTCCCAGAAAGTGAAGTGCAAAGCATCAGATCAGATGAAATGGAATCATTGTGCATGGTTGAACTGTTTGAGCTTTCAGGGAGGAAAATGATAGATTGGGGCAGACTGGTGATACACCCGAACAAGAAGAGTATTTTGAGTGCCTGACAGTCCACTGCCAGTGTCCGAAAGCTCTGTGCAAGCCAAATGTTGTGGACTCAGAAACTGTAACTCCTGGAGCTGAAAGTGCCCCAAGTTCTAGCCTCTCTACCCCAGGAGACTCCTGACAAGTGAGGACAATGCTGAAAATGAGGCTCAGAGTGCAGAGACTGCAACAGTTCCCCTAGAAAGACTGGTCGAGCTGTAAAGCCTGTGGTGCACCTCAGTTATGATTCCCTTGGGAGGCCTGTGGATTTGCCTCTCAGTGTTGTCCATAAAGGAGTGTATGTGTCCCCGAGCTCATTGCCCAAACTGAGCATCAGTGCTAACTCAAGTTACTTGTGTTGCCCTCTAGTATGGTGCCCTTGCCCCGTCCAGCCCCAAGGTAACTGATAGGGAAGGGCCCCTCTTCAGGTTTCATGTACAAGAGGTAATAACTTGAGTTATGGTACAATGTGTGTGTAATACTGTGTAAAGAGTGACGCATGCAATGTTTCAGAAATGTGTTCTTGGTAAATGATATATTGACTGATGATTACATGTGTGAGCCTAATGCAAATGTATATGGTTGCAGTTAAAACTTATGGGTACTTGCTTGACGCGGACGTCAAGCTTTCCCAGGCCAGGAAGGTGTAACCCCCCTGCAAATGGGGGTTCCCAAAAGACTTCCAGGAGCTTGCTTGAATGCTCCAAGCCTGAATGGTGTTTGGCATTTAAGCCATTTATCAGTGAGTGTTTTTTAGAACCTCTGGTACTGTCTCTTTAAGAGCTGTCTGCTTGCAGACATAATTAGTTTGTATGGGGGACTGTGTGTTTCTTTGATTGAGTACCACTCAAGCTGCTGCCAATTCACTTCATTTTTGCAGTCACTAGGAGTGCAAAGGGAACCTATCTGAAAGATGTAACTGTTTGCCAGAAATTATTTAGAGTAATAATGAAATTACAGTTTGTCTAACCTGCTTTCTTTGCAGTCAGAACTGTCTGCTAGTTCCCCATTCTAGTTTTGAACTGCTAAACTGGACCAATCAGTGTGGGGTAAGCTAGCTCTAAAATGGTGCCTTGGACGAATCAGAACTTGGGACTCATAATCTGAGCCAGCCACAAGAGGATTGTATGGGCAGTGACTCTGGGAGATGTAGTTTAGACTTCAGTGCCTTTTTGGACCAACAGCAGCAGTCTATTGTGAGTGACAGCCAATCCAGGCAAGAACTGGGAGGAACTCAAAGGAAGTGCCCGGTTTTTGTCGGTTGGAGTTTCAGTTGAGCTTTGGCAATGAAGAAGGAAGGAGCCCTGTGCTTTTTCAGTGTGCAGTTTTAGTCAAAAACACGTGTGTAAGGCCCAGAGTTCCGTCTGCAGCTTGTGTAACAGCTTGTTAGGACTGAATCCATCCTGTGAAAAGAATCAAAGGATCTCTGAAGAGTAGAAACCAGGCTCACCCTGTAGAAGACTGGAGGAATTGCTGAAAATTGCACTGGGTCTGTCAGGAACTGAATCTGCTGTGTGTTCTCCGGGTATTGTGCAGTAATTGCGATCGGGATACAGATGCAGCCTGCCTGGTATAGTGCTTTTTTATATGGATGTGTGAAGAGGTTTGTGTACCTCAAGTGAGCCCTGCTGACATTGAAGGACCCTATCTTATTTGGAGGTCGTGAGTACTAATTCAGGGTCGCCTCCTGTTGAATTGCCACATTAAATCCAAATGGAATTACTGTACTGCTGACTGTTTAATTCTCCTTTTCTCTGTGTGAAAGGGCCCCTACCAGCTGCCACGGTTTGGACTAGCCACTAGGGCTTGGGGTACTCAGGACAGTAACTGATAGGGATAGGCTCGTGCACAGAGCCATAGGTAGATTATTAGAGTGATAAGCTAATTAACCTGATTTCCCTGTCCTTGTTATATCCCCTAAATAAATCAGAGCTGCTTGTTTCCAGCAAAGTTATACTGCCTGAGGTATTTGTCTATGTTAAAGTACTGTACTGTGATTGTTGCACTGTATCTCATTTCACAGGAGGTCCCAGTGCCGGAACCAGACCTGGGGGTAAGTGTATACTGTGAAGGTAATTCTGATATATTGTGTGGGCCACTAGTGGGAAGAAAGGGGGGTTGCAGTGTCCCAGAGGGCTGTGACCAAGTTAGTTTAACTATTGCAAACCCTGACCTCTGGGTGGAGGCACCCGCCATTGGATCCAGGCCCCTCAACCTGTTAGTGGCAAATCAGGCAGGGGTAGTAGCCTCTGGGATAGCGCCAACTAGGGGTTACACACAGAACTGGACCACTGAGCTGCACGGCCAAGATCATCCTGATCAAAACTATCAGTTCTCCTACAACAGAGAACAGACCAATAGATAATCTCTGAAGATATGGCCTTTTTCCTCACAGAGGCTGCACCTTTGCCAGTTCTGGCAGGACAAGCTGAGGCCAAATTCACCACACAGTCTGCATATCAGTTTATCACAGGCACATGAGTGATGAGTTCTTTCACTGTACTTGTAGGAGGCCTTTGGCATGCACTCCAGTAACAGCCCAGAAAGAAACTGTTAGGTAAATGTAGCACCCCGACACACCATACCAGAGTTTAACCCTAAATCTCTATTCCCCAGTCCTGAAGCATTCTGAATCAATAATGTTTTTTTGGGGTGAGGATATCACATCTTTGCCCCAACTAGTAATGGATATTCCCCACATTCATCCACTACTTCCTGAAGATGACTGTCATTGTTTTAACCAAAGGTTTTGCTATAAAAGGAATCCATAATGGGGTTGCTTTAACTTGGTGATATACTAACCAAAACCTTTCTAAACCTTGTGGTGACTTGAAACTTATGTCAAAAGTCTCTTCACCAGAGATGTGCATTAAGGCATTGATTTCAGACGCCACAAAACCCAATGATTCTTTTAATAAAGTTCTCCCCACAAACACCCTCCATGCTTATCCAGCATCCCTCCTCTATATCATAAGTGCACTACATTCTTCCTAGGCACTAGTTCTGGTCTTTTCCTTTTTTAATATACTTTTTATTCTCCATTTCGGCTGGGACAGGCTGAGCTCCCCTCCATCCTGCTCCTCTGACACTTGCCATCCCCACCTCCACAGGACTGACTTGCCTGTGCTCCCCCATGGCGGGGTGAGGAGAGGAAGGGCCATCCCCCCTGAAAGTCCAACTGTGGGGAGGCCATCCCAACCCCCGGAAGTCCAACAGTCCTGTTCTGCCTATCAGTGTCGTGTTGGCGAGGAGGGGGAGGGATCGATGGGCAGGGTTTCATGAATGCTTGCCCCACCGCCATTTTCTTCCAAGCCTGTTGCTGGGGCACACACATCGATGCAAATGTGTGGAGGCATGCAGAATTCTTCAGAACCTCCCACTTCTCTTCTCCTATCCCGCACTGCCACCAAGCCTCCATCTGGAGGCAGTCTTTTGGCAAAGCCAGTAGCCCTCCCTCCTCCCTGGGAGAAGATATCAGTCCCTGTGACTCTTGTTCCTCTCCTTCCCTGGCCAAAATCTGATGTCCCGTGTTCATTCACAAACACAGGTCACTGGTGTGTAGTGAGGTGTGGTGGCCAGCAGCTCAATCCTTACCACCACTGGGATTGCTGGATCCAGTCTGTTTTTAAAAAAAATCTGAAAATTTTGGACCAGGTCAGGGGGGATATACCTCTTCCTCAGGTTCTGCAGTTTCCAAAATATTTTCAGATGTACCCAGCATCAGAATGTACCTGGCTCAAAGTGTTTTGTGAAGCAGAGTGAGAGGTAGATGGTTATGGTTCACTATCTTGCACATCACCCAGGCCCTGAGGATTACACAGAGATAAAGTCTGGGAAGCCAGCGGTTGCTCTCTGTGGCTTTCTGAGGATATATTTGGAGCTAGGGCATTTTCACTTCTACAGACTTCCTTCATGTCACAACCCATGACATTTACTGGGAGGGAGGGGGGCAGCACTGGTTTTATGATACTCAGTACATTTGCCCTACCGGGGGTTCTCACCTGCACCAAAACCGGCTATTGTAGACTTGGTCCAAGCAAACACATCCACCTGCTGTTGCTTTGCTGACTCATCTCTCTCACTCTATCACGCTACAGCCATATCCTGTTCAGGAGCTGTTGCAGACACAGTCCCATTCATTTGCACAGCTGTCATGCGCAGAAGGCAGCTGTCCTCAAGTCTGAAATGCTCCAATGCCATTTTGCCTCTGTCATTCTCTGAATTGGTACATTCCAATACGGCAGCCATATTGGAGCTTGGGCTGCCCGACTGTGATTCCTAAGTGGGGTACTAGGAGAGATATGGAACCCATATCCCTGTTGCCAAGTTCATCCATCCAGCACTGAGTAAAGCTTTTTCTGGTGTCCAAGGCTGATCTGGCTCATTCTGCAACTGTATTCTAAAAGCCTTGCCAATCCATCTCCTTGCAGTCGTCAGCTTTCTTTGATTTCCTGCCAGCTGACTGTCAGACTCCGCCAGCTCTCTGTCAAGCACAGGTTTTGAAGTACCAGCAGTCTCTTTTGAATCAGAAGTCCACTCTTGTGAGTCATTTCACCGAGACTCTGTAACTTGGCAGGGTTTTAGTGCAGCCTTATGTCTACCATATTTCTCTTCATCCTTTAATAGTGGGGTTACCAGCATCTTTTGTCTTACCGAAGAGTAGGGCAGTTTCCCTAGTGTCCTGGACAGATTTTCTCCATTCACTATAACAACACCAATAACTTAATCTGGTTCAATCTCAATTGGTCTGTATCTGTATACCCCCCCCCCACACACACACACACACACACTCAGGGACAAGGCCAAAAATAGGTGGTATTGTCCAGCCCTCCTTTCCTGGTCAACCAAAACTAAATAAACACTTTTCTGCTGAGCAGTTATTTTGTCTGAACAATACCCTGGTGGCCCTTATGCACTAAGTGTAAAGTCTATTTGTGACGTTTATAAGGCATGATAATGTGGCTGCCTTGCAGCACTATTTTGCGCACTGTGGTAAGTTCATTTCTAACATTCCTGTCTGCACTGGCACATTCAGTCCAGTCTCCTGATCTGATGCACTTCCTTAGCTGTTTAAGGTTTGTATCCTCTGCTGAGGCTTCCTCTACCTGGGGTAACTGCTTTGGGAACTTAGTTTGCGTTTATAAAATAAGCATATTCCTCACCTATGTTATGGTCATTCTGTGGAATCTGCGGCCATCGTAATGATGCATTGTCTGCGTTTGTAGGCTCAGGGTTGGTATGTAACTCTGAATCAGTTTGGCGGCAGCATCAATACCCATCTTTCTATTTGGGCAAAAGGGTTTCACCTTAGTGAATACTGTATATAACATGGACTGCCATAATTTCAAATTCCTTTCCATATACGTATGCAAGGACTTTTTCACACCCCCACACTATGGCTAGGGCTTTCTTCTTCATAGGGAAGTAGCATCTTTCCACTTCTGTAAGCACTCTTCTTACATATTGCACTGCTTATAGGTGCAATCTGCTTTTCCTTGACTTAATATAGCCCCTAATCTAACTGGGTTGGCATATACAATAACCTGAGTCATAGCATTTGAGTCAAAATAAGCTAATGTTTAAGCACTAGCAGTCATTTTTTCAGCCCACTGAATGCTCTATGTTTGTGTCACCTGAAGTCCAGTCGGCTCTCTTATGTGTCTGTGTCCTGGAAGGTTCAGCTACAGTGGCCATATCTGGGGTAAATTTAAGTTTTCTCAAGTCCCCAAAATCTGTACACCTCTGAGGAATTTTAAGGATTTCAGGCTTCAGCAGCTGCATCAACGTTACTTCTTTTTAACCCAGTTCAATGTGCTGAATGTACATGTCACACAAAGGTCATGTGGTTTATCTGAAACCTGCATTTCTCCTCTTTGGTGTCAGCCCTCGGTCTTGAATACACTCAGAAATGCTGCTAAATTTGTTATCATGCTCTGCTTGGTCGCACTCTCTACCTCAGATTATAATATTTTCTGATATATTGTGAGTACCTCACATCCCTGAAGTACTTGCACAACCATGTGTTTATACACTTTAGGAGCTGATGACATTCTGAACATAAGTCTCTTGTGCCTGAACAGCCCTTTGTGAGTCACAAAGGCAGGGATCTCCTTGAACTCAGTTTAATGAAAACTCCATTTTTAGATCCAGTTTACTAAAAATTGTTGCCCCATTCAAATCTTGCGGGAGATCCCCAATTGCTGGTGATGGATTGGATACTGTTTCCCAATCACTGCCTCATTAGCACATCTAACATCACACAAATGCAAACAACTGAAGCTTTTGGAACCACCGTACGTGGTGATACCAAAGATGCTGGACCTTCTGCTGGTTCTGATATCTGTCTTGCATCTCCAGCAGTGTTCTCACTACAGCTTTCCTGATGCTTTAGGTAAGTCTGTACGTGAGCTGAGCTATTGCCTTTACAATGGGTCAACATAAATCTCTAACTGGATATCTTTTTTTTATTTTTCCTATTTCCGTTTATACCCCTCTCCACCCCTGGCACTGTCACCCGACTGACCCACCCGACACCTTGGCCCCATGAGGACCCCCCCATTCTGCCATGGTTTACCCCCAGGTGGGGATGAAGTGGAGGGGGGGGCCCGGGCCTCGACCCTCGACCTCAAACCATACCTTAAATCCTGTCGGGGTTCGCCCTTCAGACCAAGTCACCAGTGGGTGAGGGCTCGTATCCACCCTCAAGTCGGTGTCATGCTGTGGCCAAGCATTTTCCATGTACACCCCCCCAAGGCATGACGTGTGCTTAACGCCAAGGCATAAACCAGTGTCGGTCATGCCTCCTCCTCTGTTGGACTCTGGCAAGCTGTTCCATCAGCCACCGCCAGTGGCCAGGCTTGCACTGAGTCAGTGCACCCCCTGGAGGAGACTAGTAGTCCCCTGAACGCTCAATCCTCCTCCCCCTGGCTGACCCTCCAACAATGCAAGCTTGTTCCCAAACTCGGGTCGCCAACGTCACGAGCGGTAGCGCTACCGCTGTGCTGGCACTAACTGGAAACAATCTTTGTATTCTTTCCTCAGTTTTCCTATGTCTTCTGTTACTGTGTTAATATGGGGCCTATTACTGCGCTAAACAATTTTAAACACTCCCAGTTTCACTGCTGTCTCTCTCTCTCAAGTAAAGAGATGCCCTTCCCTGACATCACAAGGAATTCAGCTTGATAACAAGATCCACCATACTCAGTTTTAATTTTGGCCTTAAACTTTCTCATCATCTTGACTAGCTGGTCTGAACCATATGCATATATTTTTTTGCTACTGTGTTGTAACTGTTACTGCAGCCATCCTGCCTTCCGGTCCTCCCATGGCTGCTTATCTATCGTATCACAGCTAGCACCAGAATCAACAGGCAATTGCAGCTACATACCTTTAGTACTGCCCCAAAGACTCCCTTCTTGTGGGCCAAGGCCTAATGTGAATCACCCATTGAATCCTCTGCTATATTCACTTCCATGCAGTTCACTTTCTCTCCTTCTTATGTACTTGTACATACAGTAGATACATAGCTAGATAGATACCGTCGGCAGATAAGGGCCTATGGCCCACCCAATCTGCCAATTTGAGCTCGTAAGATCACTTTAAGTTTTTCTAGAAGTCTGTTGCCTCTTACCCCTGACCTTCAGGAGTCCCTTATGTCTATCCCATGCATTCTTAAATCCCGTGATTGTTTCAGCCCCCATCACTTTCTCAAGCAGGGTGTTCCACTTGTCCACCACTCTTCTGTGAAGAAATTCTTCCTTACATTTCCTCTGAATCGCCCTTCCTCCAACCTCATCCCATGCCCTATAGTTCTGGAACATCTTTTTTGCTGGAAAATAGTATTTTCCTGCACCTGGTTCCTCCCCGTAAGGTACTTGTATGTCTCTATCATATCCCCTGTCTCCCTTCTCTCCTCCAAGTAGTGCATATTCAACTTCTTCAGCCTGTCCTCATAGGACTTGTGATCCAATCCCTGTTCCATATTTGTTGCCCCCTCTGAACCTTCTCTACCCTGTCTATGTCCTTAGGTAGGTAAGGTCTTCAGAACTGTACACTGTACTCCAGGTGGGGCCTCACTAGTGTCTTGTATAGTGGAATTATGACCTCCCTTTTCCTGCCGGTGACACCAATGTCTATACATCCCAGCATCCTATTTGCTTTACCTGCTGCCTTGCTGCACTGTTTCCCTACCTTGAGGTAATCAGAGATGATAACCCCAAGATCCCTTTCCTGCTTAGTGCATGCCATATCCTCACCCCCAACTGATATGTTGCTCCAGGGTTTTTGTACCCCATATGCATTATTTTGCACTTTTTGCGTTAAATTTCAACTGCCAAATCCTTGACCATTCTTCAAGCTTCCGCAGGTCCCTCCTCATTCTGTCTACACCCTCTGGCGTGTCCACTCTGTTACAGAGCTTCGTGTCAGCGAACAGGGAAATTCTGCCTTCTAGGTCCTGCACAATGTCACTGATGAAGATGTTGAATAGGATTGGTCCCAGTACTGATCCTTGCGGCACCCCACTGGTCACTCTTCCCTCTGTGGAGTGAAAGCCATTTACCACCACCCTCTGTGTCCTGCCACCCTGCCAATTACCCACTCACTGTACTACTGCCCTGCCTACTCCCAAATTCCCCAGTTTGTTTAACAGCCTTCTATGTGGCACAGTGTCAAAGGCCTTGCTGAAGTCCAGATAGGCCACTCCACTGCCCTCCCCGATCCACCTCCCTAGTCACCCAGTCGAAAAATTCAGTGAGGTTGGTGTGGCCCCGGTGAAACCATGCTGCCTTTGGTACTGTAGTCCATTGGCAAACAGATGTGTCACCACTCTGTCCTTCAGTAGTGCTTCCATGATCTTCCCCACAACCGAGGTAAGGCTGACTGGTTATGTTGTTCGCCGCCTCCTCTTTGTTCCTGCTTTTGTATGAGGGGACTACATCTGCTGTTCTCCAGTCTTTGGGTACCACCACTGTTTCCAGTGACTGGCTAAACAGGATTACAAGAGGTTCAGCCGTCACCTCTCTTAGTTCCTTTAGGACCCTGGGGTGCACCCCATCTGGCCCCATTGCTTCACTGACTCTTAGTCCTTCCAATTCCTTTAGGACCCTTTCCCGAGTAAAGGGACTTGTGTCCATTTCTGTGCCCTTCCTACCCTTTGTACTCCCTTCAGGCCCGTTCCCTTCCCCTTCCTCAGTAAAGAGTAAGCAGAACTATCTGTTCAGTATGTCAGCTTTACTGTTGTCATCCTCCATGCTGTCCCCCTTCAGTCTCACTATCCCTCCCTTCACCCTTCTTTTTTCACTTACATACCTGTAAAAGGTTTTGTCCCCTCCAACCACTGATTTTGCGATGCACTCCTCTGTCTGACCTTTGGCTTCCCTTACTGACCTCTCTGCCTCCATTTGCTTTTCCTGGTACTTCTCCCTATCCCCTTCTGCCTGTGTTTTTTTGCATTGCCTGAATACGATCTTTTTGGCTTTCACTTTGTCTGCTACCTCCTTGGAAAACCATGATGGCCTCTTCTTCCTTTTCTCCTTGCTAACCTGCTTAATGAATAATTGTGTTGCTCTTGTAATCTCTGTTTTAAATATTGTCCACTGTTCCTCCACCTCCCGATTCCCTCCCCATTCCTATTAGTGCCTCTTTTAAGCATTTCCCCATTTTCCCAAAATCTGCCTTCATAAAATCCAGTATACGTGTTTTTGTGCAGTTTGCTTCTGCTCCTTCTGTGATTTCAAACCACAGTGACCGGTGGTCACTGTTCCCCATGTGCTTCACCACTGTTACCCCATCACACTGTCCCTGTTTGTGAGCACAAAGTCCAGTATTGCCTTCTGCCAAGTTAATTCCATGACCAGTTGCTTGAGGAAGGCACCCTGAAGGGAATCCGGGATAAACCTGCTCCTAGTTGATGTTGCTGCTGGGAGGCTCCAGTCCATGTCTGAAATACTGATGTCTCCAAACAGCACCACCTCCCCCTTGTCCGCCATCCTTTGGATGGCTAGCATTAACTCTCTATCTATCTCTTCCTCCTGGGCTGGTGGTCTGTAGAGCACCCCTGTGTGGATGGCTGACCCTGTTTTCCTTTCCACCTTAACTCACAGTATCTCTCTCCCACCCCCGTTTTGTTCCTCCTGGATCTCTGTGGCCTTTATGCCATCTTTCGCATAAAGTGCCACTCCTCCTCCCTTCCTGCCCTGTCTCTTCTGAATATGTTGTAGCCAGGTATGGCTATCTCCCAGTCGTGGTTATCATTACACCAGGTCTCTGTGACGGCCACATTGTCCAGGTCCGACTGTGCCATGGCAGCCTCCAAATCCTCCATCTTGTTGTTAAGGCTCCAGGCATTGGCACACGTGGCTTTCCATGATGTGACTTTCCTGGTCTGTTTTGCTGTTCTACTCCAGTCCCCTCCCTGGTTGATCTTTATCCCTGGTTC
Organism: Neoceratodus forsteri; assembly: GCA_016271365.2. NCBI lineage: Eukaryota > Metazoa > Chordata > Ceratodontiformes > Ceratodontidae > Neoceratodus > Neoceratodus forsteri. The sequence continues at coordinate 159,865,192 of CM057459.1, read as the reverse complement.
TCCCTGCTGTCTGCCCTTCCATTGTATTTTGTCCTTTTTTCTGCCTATCTTCCCCTTGGATTCCTATCTCCATCTTTGCACACTGCTTTGTAGTGATATCTCCTCCTCCTGTTCTCTGGTTCCACTGCTAGCTATGGGGTGGGCAATGAGGTACCCGCCTTGCTGACCTTCCACCCCCCCTTGGCTAGTTTACATGTTTGTCCATGTAGCATTTAAACTTTTCATTGAGTGCTTGGATTCCCCTCCAGGATGGATGCAGGCCGTCAGGCTTGAACAAGCCCCCATCCCTCCAGGTGGGTCCCCAGTCACCGATGAATTTGAACCCTTCCTCGCAGCATCGGTTCTTCAACTATGTGCTAAAGTTCCTGGTGCATGCACCCCTACGCTCTCCCATTCTTCTCACAGGTAGTACTTCTGAGAAGGTGACAGATGTAGCTATGTGCTTGAGACCCCTCCCCAATTTTGTAAATTCTTCCTGAACTTCCTTAGGTTCCCCATTTGCCAGGTTATTAGTTCCTAGGTGGATAATGACATCCAGCTCTCCTTCCCATTTTGCCTTCCTGGCGATCCCCAGGATCTGCCTCCCATCCCTCCATGCCATGGCACCTGGTAGACACCTCACCTCCCTGTCCTCCCACTAGCATGTTCCTAGCTCAATCCCCCATACGATAGAGTCCCCCATGAGGATTTGCTTCCTCCTCCTCTGGGGTCCACTGCTCCCCCCACTGAGGTCACCTCCTCGGTTGACCTCCATATCCTTCCCTTCTACTTCTCTGGGTGCCTCTGTCTGGTTGTCTCCATTTGCCAGTGTGGCATAAGAGTTCTGGAGTGGGATGTGCCTCTGCCTGACCATCCTAATCCTTCCCAACCCCACCGTTATCCAAGTGCTCCTGTGAATCTGTTTTTTTGCTTATTAACTTGCCTCCCAGTTCTACAGACAATGGCAAAATGTCTGGTCATTCCACATATTCTGCATGTTTTCCCTTGGGCAGCTGTATAGTCTCAGCTTGTATGGCCATCCCTACCACATCTGTAATAGCAAACTGTTCCTGATGCTTGTGACCCATGTTGAGTGTCACCTCTTGTGGCCTTTACATGTTACCTAGGTTTACCTGCTAAGCTCCCTTTTAAGGCATTAACTGTTCCTGCCCTTTTATTTTCAATTTGTGAGGCATGCTGTTAAGAAGCCTCCATGGCCCATGCTATCTTTTGCAAAGTTCAGAGTCAAATTTGACTCTTACCGCAATCAGCACATCAGCTGATTATGATTTACACTCATCTATAACTTGGTTTCTGATTATGTCCTCCATGGGGTTACCAGACTTGCATGTCTTTGCTAAACCTTTGTCTAGTAACAAAAGCATGCACTGACTTACAAGCTTCCTGCTCAGCCTGCCTGAGTATATGTCTCTCAAATGTAATATTTTTCTTAGGTTAGAAATACTCAGCTTAGCCACATTGGATTTTTGCTCTGCACTATCTCCCACCCTACCTAATGCTTCAGAAATGTCCTCTACCTCCAATCCAACCGAGGGTAACAGCAGGGCCTGTTTCTACTTAGCTCGGGTCGCTCCAGTAGCTGCAACATAGAAGCAAGACTGGTTTGATATCATAACACATCAAAGGGGACAATAGTGGGAAGCTCCAAGAATTTCTCCATCCTTGTTGCTAAAATGTACTGTCTGTGCACCAGGGTAAATGTGTTTCAACACACACACACACACACACACACACACACACACACACACACACCTTAGCTGCTAACCAAAACTCACTTCATTTTAAAGAGTCCTTTCTCTTTCCACTGCAGAGTATACAGCATTTTAATATGAGTCATAGTAGCTATCTGAAACAGACTAAAAATAGCAAATGCAAGTATTAACCATTTGTTGTCTTAATACTCTATAGGCGGACCTGACGGACCTAGAGTCCCTTCCAGCTTTCTGTTACTATGCTTAGTCAGGTCACCATATTTTACTGACTAGCAAAAGTCCAGAGAGGCTCTAACAAAAAAACATTGTCAGTTGCCATGACCACTGCAGGGAATGCAGCTTCATCGGGAACACTTGTAACCGTTTTGGACCAGTAGGAACTAAGAAAAGGTTAATAATTTTAATAAGGACCACTGCTGACACTAAGCTGTCCAGAGTGGTGGACCATCTTGAGGGTGGGGTTGAACAGCTGCTATCAAGAGGGTAGGCAGATTGCTGGGGTGCATCAAAAGACTGGTGACCAGCAGGGCATGGGGAATTCCCTTACCCCTTTAAAGGGCCCTGGTCAAACCTTACCTGAAGTACAGTGCACAGTTTTGGACTCCCCAAATGCAAAAAGAAGACACTGAGGCAGTTGAGAGGGAGCAACACAGGGCTACCAAGTATGAAAGAGCTGTGAGGAGGGACTGGAGACCCGTAACAAATTCACATTGGAGAACAGAAGGCTGAAAGGGTACATGATCTCAATTTTCCACATACTCAAGGGCATTGACACCTTTCCAACAGACTTGAGATGGTTGATCTGGTGCCCTTCAGCAGAACAAGGGGACACGCTCTGAAGCTCAGGGACAGTAAATTCAGGGGGTAATGTACGAAAGTCCTGCTTCTCCAGAAGGTGGAGGACTTATGCAACAGCCAACCAGTTGAGACAGTGGCTATGAAGACAGCTACAGCTCTACAAGGAGAGCCTGGACAATGTTCTGCTTATAAAGAGACTCAATGGTTGCCCTGGCTAGTAGAGTGTGTAGCTATACCCTTTTAAGTTACTGTGTGTTCACACAGCATACTTACTCATGCATGGTGATGAAACAGGAAGGTGGACATGACAGACCTAGACAACCCTCCAGACCTTAAAATACTATGTTACTATGCCTTTCTTGGAGGCTAATGACCTGAGCGAGGTGCACTAACTCATCTCTCATGTCATTATCCCATGAGCTCTCATCCTCAACCCTTATTACTGTAAGTGGCCAACAAAATGGACTCTAACTCCTTACTGTTACAGAATACTTCAGTATGGTACTTAAGCACATTATCAGCAGTACACAGCAATCCTTGCAGGGTTTGCATGTCTCCTCCACCACCTTTCTTGCTACTCAGCTCTAGGCTGGCAAGCACACTGGAGCTTCGGGTCACCACAAAAGAACCGAAACTGCCTGCATACTGCAGTAGAGAGGGAATGAAAATAAATTTATATTCACTGCTCTCCAATTCACAAAAATGGTGTGCAAAAATGGGGTGTGAATTATTTCAGGGACCAAATGATGATGTTTTAAATAAAGTACATGCATGCTGTTTAATGCTGCAATTAACACTGCCTAACAGACTGATAATAGTTTCTATGAAGAATTTTCCTGCGGACAAAAGCATGTTTGAGCAGCAGGGTCCCTAAGCTTTTTGATGGTTCATATATCGCTTCTTACTGTACATGTTCTGGCAACTTGTCAAGAATAGGTAACTGCATGTTAGAACCTGCAGCTCGAACCAAGCTTATGCTATGGAATTTACACAGTGGGCAGGTACAATTAAAGAGCAGGTGGCAACTAAAATAAACAAGACTTAAAAACTACTACATTTACAACTATTAGTTTAACTTAGTGTTCTCAGATTTATTCTCACTTTCTGTGGTCTACTAAATATGTCATATGATAATGTAGACCGGATAACATCGAGAAAGACAAAAAAACCCATCCAGCCTGCCCTGTTATTCCCATCTGGGGTTGCTCCAGTATTTTACAGTGCTTACTTAACAACGGCTTTCAAAAAGCATTTGACTGTTCTTATCTGAGCTCACAATTGCTGTGTTTATGACATCACAGTCTGCTGTCAAAGTAAGCACTATGATGAAATAAACAAAGGCTATGTGAGGTCACATGGAGACAGTCACATGCTTTCTTTTTTCTTTCTCAAATTCCTTTTTATTCCTGACCACTGAGTACATCCTCCCATCTCAGAATAGTAGCCCCTGCCAGGGGTGCAGATAGAAATTTCCAGGCACGGGACATACTGTCAGGTCTGGGCCCCCCTCTCCCATCCCTAAGACATATAAATGTGTAAATGTGGATCTCTCTCAGCACCCCTGCCCCCCACCCTTGTCTGACCATGAAGCTTCCTACTAACATATCCCCAAGGGTCCAGAGACCCCTCCCCAAGAACCACCTCAGATTTCCCAACTTCAGCACCGTGGGAGGCATTAGCCCTGGATCCAGTGGTGGGATCAAGACCAGAGATGCTGAAGACTGTCTGTGGGGGGAGATGGGGAGGAGAAAAAACATGATATTGTTGGGGTGAGGCTCATTTCCATTTTCTGCCCTTCCAAGAGTGTGCCTATGATGCATACAGGGGGTGGGCACAGCTGTCACACTAGCATCAGCACACTCTCCCCACTTGAAGTGCTTTGCAAGCCTCAATGCACTGCCAGCTGTGGGCACCAGGTGGCAGTAAAGCAGCAGGAGACACTGCCCTCCTTCACCAGAGAAGGAGAGCATCCTAAAGGATGCTCAGCCCTCATTGTGCCAGCCCTCAAGCATACGCAGGCTTAGGGCATGAATCTGGGTCACTGGCAGGGCCAGATTAAGGTTATCATTGGCCCTAGGCTGCTAAAAAATCTGGGGCCCCCCCACATACAGGGCCATGCCCCTTAGGGCCCAATACCCAAAAGACTCACAGCCCTTCTGCACATGTGGTGTGCTGCACAATGCTATGGGGTACCTATTCACACATCATGCACACCTGTGGGGTACTCCATGGCATCCATGTAATCGTCTGTGTGCCCTGTCTGCATCTGATCCGTAGTCACGTGTGAGACTATGTGGGAGGTCGGAACAACGTGGACCAAGAGGTGGGCATGGTCTTCATTCTTGGACAATACCTGCAGTGCATAGGGCTGGTAGAGGGCTATGCTGACCTAAGAGCAGAATTAGCGACTATGCACCCCCTCTGCATGGCCACTGTAACATCCTCTGGGCCTAATCGTGCCCCCTTTACCAGCCTCTAGAGCCTCTGTATTGGGCTGGGGGCCATACTGCCACAAGTCAAAGAGAACTAAATGGTGTACAGTTCTGGTGGGGATACGGCAGTCCTTGGAGGACTGCTGTATCCTGTCGTCCCCTGCTCCATGCTGGGTTAGAGATCCACCAACTCAACCTTCTGGTAATCTCCCTCTCATCTATTATCCCAATCAGTCCATTCCGGTCTCCATGCATTCCTTCTGTAACCCCCTTGTTCCCAGGGGTCACAAGAATCCCATTAGAATTAGTGGTAGGCAAGGAAGGCAGCTAGTGATTTTCCAGTAAATGGATTTCACTCTGTCTCTTCCTCTGTTGTCAGTCTCAGCTGAGAGCTGGAGGGGTGATGTCATTTAGAACTCTCGCAGCAGCATAAGCCACTGCCAGCTGTTGTGAGGAAGGGAGATAGAATTCTGTAGTCAGTTGGTGGCTGGAGTCTGCAGAGTGTAGTTGCAGTTCCAGCAGCAGCTCTGTTATAGAGCTGCAGTGCTGTTTTCTTTCTCACTCTAGTGGAGTTCAGCAATCTTCCAGCTTGTATGAAGTGGTGGAAACTGACTCCAAGGGATTTTCTGTGTTTCGTCCCAGGAGGGATGGAGCAGGTTGCCAGTATGTTAGGGGCAATCCCCTTGATCCTACCAGGACATTTGGTGAAGCTGCCTTGTGTACATCTTCTGTGAGTACGTTTGTTTTGTGTGAAACTGCCCAGTTGGTACCTGCATTTTAAGGGTGGATTCTCTGACACAGGGACCCTGTCACCCAAAACAGTTTTAAAAGTTGGTTGTCCTCTGTGGAGTCCAGTATGTGACCGTACAAATGAACAGAACATTTACCTTTGACACCCCTATGGTGTCCTGTGAGGATAAGTGTGAAATACATTTCTAGAGAGCATCTTCAATTTTGGTACCATGTGAGGTGTATTTACCAGAGGGATGGCCGAGTATGAACTTGGAAACAAAAGGTGGGAGACCCCCCATCTGGAGTGACCAGTTTAGCACTCTGGGTTTTGAAGGGCACCTTTGTTCTTTTCTGTCAGTGCATGGGGCCGATGCCTGAAGAAAGTTCTACACCACTAAGTGGGTTTTCTCCAGTTCTACCCCACTGAGTGGGTTTTCTCCAGTTTACCCCATGTATGTGGGTTCTGTGAGTTTGGAGCCTGTAGTGCTCATTTGTGGTCTGTGTGCCACACCTTATCCTATGCCATATGAGAAGTGACCAAGTACTGGCCGTGTGTGCCATTTCCAGGAAGAACGTGTGTGTTCTACAGGTGGCTAGTCCACAAGTCCTATAGTCATCCTATGCAATATGGGAATTTGGTGCTCTGTACCTCAGATGTCTGCATTTACAGTGTGTGTAACCCTTGGGGGTCCATCTTCGCTTTGTGTTGTTCCTACTGTGTTATGGAATAAAGCCACACTCTAGAATCCCAACTTGGTTTGGAAATTTATGTTATTGCTTCCTGTGTGTGGAGTCACTTGGGTACCCCTGTCCAAAAGTACAAACCTAGCATAGCCCTGAACAAATGTTTTCTCCCTGGGACCTGGGTTGTGGCCATGGTAATGGTCCCACCAGGTGTGCACCAGGTAGTAGCCGCACTTGGTTTGTGTTGTCTTTATAATGTCTACTCTATCTGGCATATTTCACCTTGTCTAATGGTGGCAAAACAATGTAACCCCCCCTCTCTTTTCCCCTAGACTATGGGAGGTGTGCCTGCTGGTTAAATAAGGGGCCGATGCGGGGTTACACTTCTACAGCATCAGGGCTTCCAGATCCACAGGAATCCCAGTGTTTTACAGGAAAATGGAGCCATCTACAGGGAAATTTTTCTCATAGACTTGCATTGATTATAAGGGAAAATACAGTAATTTAGCTTCCATAGGAAATAATGTAATCTACAGGAAAACCCATGAAAATTGCTGTGGTGTTATAAGAAACAGGGTCAAAATGACTTGGAGGGCACTGCAGTATAGTTATTTGTTTTCATCACAGGACAAGAGGAACTAAGGCTTTCAAATTCAGTGAGACCTTGTGTTGCCTGCATTTTAACAGTAGTCCATCAAGTACATTTTAAGCAACAGGGGCTAGTATTCTCTAAACATAAACATATGTACAAAGCAGTAAAGTACAGTAAAATAAAAACAACCACATAAAATGATAACAATATGCACTTCCAACTACAGTACTTTTTACAAAAAAAGAGGCAGAAGGCACCAGTTTAGCCACTAGATTTTTTTGTCAGTCTCTTAAATCCATGATTTATCCATACCAGGCTTAGAAAACTATTCCTTCCACACAGGAGCATGAGCTATGGTATGTATATTCCCCACATAAACGGTTCATAAATAACCCCTTGCAAATCACTAAAGGATAAAGTATCCAGACACAGTGGAATTTAAATTATGCCAGACTGGCACAAAGGCAGCCTTATGGTTTTTGGGGCCCCCATCAAGGTTAGTCATGGGGGCCCCTACCTTTCTACTGTGGCAGGTATCTTCATTTCATTATGATGCCTGCAGAAAGCTTCTGCCCAGCTCACCAATTCTCCTTGTGTGTAGTTTCAACAGGGTACAGTAATACATCTAAATAATTAAAATAACATTTAAAGCAGGTGTCCACCAACTACCTCCTTCATCAAGACTTATGTGTGCCTGCCCCACTAGATGAATTGCAATGTCCATTTAAAAAAAAAAATTAAACTGTTTATGAAATATTTAATTAAAACCGCCGAGGAAACGGGGCACAAACTCCCCTTGAAAGAATGGCCAGCAGTAGTGATGTCAAACTCTCATTAAGTGAATGTGAGAGTATTGTTGTAAATGCTGTTCTTTGTGACAGATGCTATTGTCTGTGATGGTGATAGAGAAATGCAGATTTGGCGTGGTGGTGGTGGTGTATTTTTTTTCATCTGTTGATTATACAAATGGTGAACCTGGATGAGAGACACTAGGAATAAGGGGAAATCTAATGTTACATATTTAAATTGCTTAGAGATATCCTCAAGAGTAAACCAAAAAGGGTGGAGTAGGGTGGAAGAATACTGGACAAACATAAGGGAGGCAATAGCAGAGGTCACTGAAAAATGTTCCAGGCTGGTCAGCAAGACGAAGGAAAAAAAGCATTCTCTGGTTCACAAGAGAGGTGGCAGCTACAGTAAAAAAAAAAAAGGCTAGCATTCAGAAAAAACAAGGGTTCAAATAGTGAGAAGGATAGGGAGGCTTACAAAAGCAGCCTGAATGAGGCAGGTAGGGTGATTAGAGCGTCAAAGGCTCAAACTGAGGTGAAAATTGCACAGGGGTTAAAAGGTGGTAAAAACCTTCTTTAGGTACACAAGTGACAAAAGGAAAAACAAGGGATGTATTGTTAGGGTCATAAGTAGAGACAGGAGGAAGACAGAAGATGACAGAGAAAAGGCAGAAGTCTTAAATGAGTACTTTTGCTCTGTCTTTACAAAGGAGGAGCCTGGAAATGGGCACACCATAAAGGGGGACAAAAATCACAGAAAGGGGGTAGACATAAGTCCATTCACAGTAGAGAGGGTAAAGACAGAACTAAAAAAAACTAAAGATAGATAAAGCCATGGGGACGGACAGTATCCGCCCATGCATACTAAGAGAACTTAAGAGACGAACTGGCGGCACCTGTAGCGGATCTTTTTAGCAGATCCCTAAGAGAGGAAATAGTTCCCCAGGACTGGAAAAGGACAATAGTGGTCCCCATACATAAGGGAGGGAGCAGAGAGGAGGCGGGTAACTACCGCCCAGTCTCACCTCGGTGGTAGGCAAGATGATGGAAACACTGCTCAAGTAAAGAATTTTAGCATTCCTGGAGGAGACTGGACAGCAGGACACTAAGCAACGTGACTTCACAGTGGGAAGGTCCTGCCAGACTAACCTGATCGAGTTTTTTGACTCGGTAACTAGGACAGTGGACCAGGAGGGGGCCGTGGATGTTATCTACCTTGACTTTCGCAAAGCCTTCGACTCAGCCCTGCACAGAAGGTTACTAAATTAGTTTGAGCATACAGGAGTGGGGCAGGAAGTAGTAGCTTGGGTGGGGAGCTGGCTTGGACAGAGGTCTCAGTCAGTGATGGTAAATGGGACAGCATCAGGGGATACGGAGGTGAGTAGCGGGGTGCCGCAAGGGTCTGTCGTGGGTTCATTCCTCTTCAATGTTTTCATATGTGACAACACTGAGGAGCTGAGCAGAAAAGTGAGTCTGTTTGCAGATGACATGAAGATCTCCGACAGAGAAGACACTGCTCAAGGAGTGGAACAAATAAAAAGTGACCTGCTCAAGCTGGAAAAATGGTCCAACATGTGGGAGTTAAAATTTAATGCAAAAACGTGCAAGACTAGGCTGGACCGGTGGCGCTGAGAGTTGAGGCGCTGGACGCCACACCTTGCGCCACACCGGCGACCTGGGTTTGGGAACGAGCCCGGGTCATCGGGGGTCGGCAGAGGAGGGAAGAGACTGAGCATCTGATGGACTGCTCTCTCTTTCCGGGGTTCAGGGGAGTATCCACTCACTGCGCGACCTCTGGCGGTGGATGGAGGCATCAACATAGCGATGTGGCATATGCCTGGGGGTGGAGCTACGGCACCACATTGCCTCGCTGGCCATGCTCTGCAGGGGGGATAACAAGTGAAAATTCCCTGCTACACACACGGAGATGATGGGTGGGACGCGGCCCACGTCCCAACTGTCGGCCCTGCAAGTGGAGGACTCCACACTCAACTCACGACTCAAGGTAGGACCTCTCTAATTTAAGAAAGGCCATCAAGGGAGGACAGGCCCGCCCCAGGGGGTGATCTGGGGGGGGCTAGGTCTGCCTGGGTGGTTGGGGGAGTCCCTTCAGTCAGCAGCAGGGTTCAGGCAAGGGAGTAGAGGCCGACATTGAGGGCACACCCCGAAAGGATGCCCGGGTGTGGGAGAGCACAAAAAGAGTTAACAAAATTAAAAAGTGCAAGGTTATGCATCTGGGCAGGAGCAACCCAGGGACGGTCTGCTATCTGGGTGGGGAGAAACTAGCAGCCACCCAGCAGGAGTGGTATCTAGGGGTTATCATTTCAGATGACTTGAAAGTAGGCAGACAATGCGAAAAAGCAGCACATAAGGCCGGCAGAATGCTGGGATGCACAGGTAGGGCATCACAAGTAGAAAGAGGGAGGTTATCATGCCACTATAGAAGTCCCTGGTAAGGCCCCACCTTGAGTACTGCATATGGTTCTGGAGGCCTTATCCCAGTAAAGACATGGACAGACTAGAAACGGTGCAGAGGAGGGCAACAAAAATGGTACACAGGCTCCTTGAATTGCCACACGAAAGCAGATTGAGGAACTCAACATGTACTCCCTGGAGCAACGCAAGGATAGAGGAGACATGATTGAGACATTCAAGTTCCTGAAGGGCATAAACAGAGTCCCTACCCAGGAACTCTTTCTGGTCAATAGCTCCACAAGGACAAGGGATCATGAAATGAAGTTAAGGGGAGGAAGGGGCAACATGCGTAAATTCTACTTTACAGAACAGGTAGCTGATCTATGGAATAGCCTACCTGCTGAAGTAATTGACTCCAAAACAGTAGGGCAATTCAAATCTGCTTAGGATAGACACAAAGGGGTTGTCTCAAAGAAATTCTATGATGGGGTAGGGCTCAGGGCAGACTAGATGGATCTTTGGTCCCCATCTGCCGTCACTTTCTTTGTTTCTATGTTAAATGACTACAGGAAACATCTTTGAATAGGCTGGAAGGCTCTTTTTTGTCAACGTTTTTCTCTTGATCTTAGGCCTTTTGTAATGGATTTGTGTTCTCTGAGAGTCAGTCTGGATATGGATAACACAAACTGCAATGCAAAGGCACACAAACATGGGAAATGACAGCGAAGGGCTGTGTGTACATCGTACACCCCCTGAACATCAGTCCACGAGTAAGCCATGTTAAACAAAAATAGTAGAACAGACAAATTATTACTAGATCCTGTTCTGAGCATACATGTGTATCAGGTGCACTTGAACGGAAGAAACTTCTCAAACCCTGCTGCAAAGTGAAGTCTCCCCCACTTACGATAGATTTGTTTCAAAATACAACACAAGTTTCAACTTAATTCACAGCCGTGGTAAATGTAAAGTTGATCTACACACAACCATGTTTTGAACAGAATTCCCATTTCAAATGTGCTAAGATATAATTAGTTGCAGTATTGCATACTGACATTGTGCACATCTACCATGTTATTTTTTTATTTATTTATTTGATACTTCAGATTACCATACCTTTATTCTTATAGCTCTTTTACAAAGGTTTCCTGTCAGTGGACAAGATATACACAGACAATACAGGATTCGAATTGAGGTTCAACAAAAAAAGTGCAAAAACCTATCTAATACAGCCTTATTTTTTAAGATTATCATTTTAAGAAGCAGCACACAGCCTTGTCTTGAGCAAATGTTCTACACTGCCTCCAAGTCCATTTTAGCAGTGGAGTCTCGGGGTTAAAGAGACAGATGTGGGGAGGAACTGGGTACCGGGGGAAAGACGGATAGCAAGGTGCGTGATGCTGAAATTAGTCAGGGGTGGGTCAGCGGCAGGTGGGGATGCTGGATAGTGCTCTCGGTGTTGGATCGGATGGGGGGGTTAGAGGGTATGAATCGGGTGCTGCCGAGGTGGGGGAGGTGAATGTAACCGTTTACATAGTATTGGTTCCGCATGCGGTTATCCAAAGCATTTATTGCGTGGCTTATCTTTACAGATGGTATATTACTTACTGATTTATTCGGCCAAGCAAAACCAACAACTTGCATCGACACTGCACTTTAAAGAACCAGTAAAAGGGTTAACTGTTGGCAAACTATTTGTTTTTCAAGATTTAAAAATGTTTAAATAAAACACAAGTATTTGAGTCAGGGTAAATATATTACAGTATCAGCAAACAGTGAGCAAATGAAAGCCCTAGCATTTCATTGTCTTTTTTTTCTTCTTTTCTTGCATTTAATGTTCGGGGTCTGGATGTCCCATTGCTTTTGACTGAATGACTTCTCCAACTTTCTTCAGGTTACTGACTCAGGGTGGCATGGTGTGTGCAGCAGCTGTATGTTCATAATGTACTATCTGGTGTTATGAGAGGCTGCTGTTTTGCCTGGCATTAATGGAAACCTTAATTTTACTCTTTTCAAAAAAGTGTTGACACTGTTGCTGAAAACATGTAGTATCCAATGTCGTGTTTTATCTAATTTCATTACCTGCAGTTCTGAACTGCTAAACAAAGAGGCAAAATTTGCTAGTGAAGCCTGAATTTCATCTTGGAAGAATTATAATAATTTATAAAAGACATTTTTTGTGTTAATTGACCCAAACAGTTTTTTTATAGGCAGGCATTCCCCAAAAAGCAGCAACATCAATCAATCATATCATAGGCAGTGTCAGTGGCTCAGCAGGTAGCACACTCACCTCTGAGGCAGGGAGATCAGTAGGCTATGGGTTCTATCCCCACACCAGGCACTTGGGTTAATATCCCAATTCTGACACTGTAGTGCAGTATGAGGGGGGTGCTGCACTCTTGAGGTGCAGTCTTTTGGATGAGACGCTAAACCGAGGTCCCATCTGCCTGTTCTGGTGGTAGTTCAGGTGGAAGTTAAAGATCCCATGGCACTTCTTGAAAAAAATAGGGGAATTTCCCCCAGTGCAATGGCCAAATTTTCTCCATTAATGAAAAATACCACCAACAGCTTAATCTGGTTCAAGGTCAGTTGGCATTCATCTGTATCCCCCTCCCCCGGGTTGTGCCTGAAAATAGGCAGGATTTGTCTAGTGCACTTACCTGGTCAACAAAAACTAAATAAATAAATATTGAACAAGCAATAGTGAAAACATACAAGGATAACCAAACTGAAAAATACAGATCTGGTCCAACCAGTGGGATTGTTTTCCGTTTAGAAAAGACAAAAAAAAATAAATCCCCCACATTATTTTGGTATGTGACTGTTTTGTTCATAGCGGCTGTACCATTTATAGTAATAAAAAAACCTGAAATGTGTACACAATAAGAAGACTTTCTACATGCTAAAATTATTTTATATTTGTTGTGCCCGCTGCAGCACTGTTTAACAGGGCAACACCTTTTCCTTTTCACGTAACCTTGAGTCTTGTTCTGGAATTCTTCTTGCCTTTGGGTGAAGAACGATCCTTTAATAATAACTACAAAAGGATTTCTTCCAAAAATAATACACCTCTCTTTTATGTCACTTTTGCTAATGTGTACTCCCTAGTTTGAATATGCATCTAAAACTCATTACCATAAGACCTTCTTTAAACAATTGCTAAGAGTATACTATACTTTTTCTACAAAATAAAACAATTAATTAACAATCACATAATTAGCTATTAGTCTCATCTGTTAACAGAATAAACGCGATCAACACAGCTTCTCCTAAGTTTCAGTTTGAAGTAAGTTAATGTGTAGAATTCTGAATATAAAAATCATGATTTTTAAAATAAAATGTAATAGCCACACTGCTAGTGAAGCTGTTTTATCGACACCCAGATATCAATGGAACGTTGCCATTTTTAGCTGGAAAATTCCACGTGTTTTATTTTACTATTGTTTTGACAGTACCAATATCGCAAACACTTAACAAACAAGGACCCAAATCTCTCACAACTTTATATAAGGCAAACAGCTTTATCGGGTATTCAGAAAAAAGTTCTTATTCACTTTACCACATTTTAGACTGTAGTCTTCGTGACTCAGTTGCTTAATTCTTGCAAAGTTAAGTTCGGTCCTTTCTACCCAGTAAGGATTAGGCAACTGAGCCACGAAGACTACAGTCTAAAATGTGGCAAAGTGACTGAGAACTTTTTTCCGAATACCCGATAAAGTTGTTTACCTTATATAAAGTTGTGAGAGATTTGTGTTCTTGTTTGTTAAGTGTTTGGGCTAATACTGCTAAAACAATACTAAAACAGAAGGTGGATTTTTCCAGTTAAAAATGTCAATGTTCCATTGATATCTGGGTGCCGACAGAATGGCTTCACTAGCAGTGTGGCTACTACATTTTATTCAGTTTCCTTGCTACCGAATGCCAGAATGAATCTCCAGGTTTAACTATTAAAACATTTGAGCACAACAAAATTATCTTTTTCACCTGCAACAAATGACTTTTTAAAACATAATCTGCATGACAAGTTGACAGCTGCATATGGCTCTCTAGTAAAAATTAATTAATTGAAGCTGCTATAAAATGTCCTTCTTTGAGAAAATGAAGTAAATTGCCACTATCAGAATGCACTTAAAGCCTTCAATAAATTAAGTTTTACTAGCGAGCCCTATGTAGACTATGCAGCTGTCAAAATTTCTATACAGATTGCATAAGTTACCCCTTTTTGATAGGAAATGAACTAACTTGCCACTAGCAGAACTCACTCAAAGCCTTAAAAAAATGACTTTTTAATAGCGAGCCCTGTGCAGCTGTCAAATTTCCTGCTGCTGACAGTGGTATGCCTGACAAAGCTGTCAGTGGCTCATTCAGGACCCTCCGTCACTTCCGGTCGTCTGCAATACATCGGGCGGCTGCAGATCATGGTTACAGTGCTGTGTGAGAAATGCAGTGTAAAAACAAAAGGACACAGTTTACAATTATGAACTCTTTGCAATTCTGCTAATATGGATACCACCATCTGAATGGTGAGTGCTGTTCATGTATTACGGACTACCAGAGTTGCTCTTTAAATTTTGAAGATTGATACTTTGCGTTGGGGGTTAACTGTTGCTCTGCTCCTGTTTCTGCAATGGTCAAATTGTGGGGATGCGTACTGCATTGAGCGCATCATCCTGCACTGTAAACTGTTGAAGTGCTCGATCCACTACATTCCAGTATTTCCCAGCACAGGTGGATGCCCAGCCCACCTAGCACGGACACTCCTCTCGGCGCCATCCATGGTGCTTGACCATTGGGAGGTGTAAACCTAATTTTGCTGGCTTACAATAGAGCACAGCGGGATGGCAATAGAGCATAAGTAAAGCACCCCCGCAATGTAAACAGGACATATGAGATGGGCTACTGGATGTAGGAAATGGGGCTCATCTTTTAAGAGGGGTGAAATGTTGATGGCACCACAGCAACTGCAGGTAAATCAGATTTTCTTTTCCAGGTGTGGCAGATGACTGGATATGTAACTCAGAGGTGTTAACAGCTTAATAAGGTACTAATAGGTGCTGGAACAGTTGTGTTTTGTTACAGAATAGGCTGAAGTGTCCCAGATAGGAAGGAATACAAGTTAGACTGCCTGAGCCTGCTTCCTGAGCCAGAATGATCCACTCAAAGCTGTGGGCCTGCTGACAGGCAGGGGCCCTATGCCTGGGGCTTGTTGGCCTATGTCTTAATCCGGCCTTGGTAACTGGTCTCACCAGTGGCAGCTTTACCACTACAATAACAGGATGATCAAGAAATTCTTTTATATCAACATTTTGGATAGACCACTATGCTGTGCTATAAACCCTGGAAAGCAAAACTAAAAATTAAAAATAATGCACTCTGTATTAATTTGAAATGATGAAATATTGTGTTTGTGAAAGTACATATTAAAGTGCATAGTTGCTCTTTTACCAAGTGCACCAACTTACATGTTGAGTGGCAGCTGGATCTTCTGTGACATCCCTTGATCTCCTACTGTGCCACCTGCTCGGAGTCCAGCTGCACCAAGGGCCACAGCAGATGAGAAGGGAGAGGAATCCTAAACAAAAGATTGAAAAGGGAAATATAAAACCATTGTTAACCTAATTCAGGGTAAAGACCATATTACCACATACCCTGCGAGACTAAGCTTCCTTATTTCTTCTTTCCATTATTTCTTGATTTAGTTTGCAGATGGTTTGGGTGTTTGTGTCTCTGGACTGCTAAGAACTATAGGCTGAGACCAATATCTTTGTGTATCTGACCCTCAGAACCTGGAATGCCTTTCCTCAAAACCTAAGAACTATGGCTAATCATTCATGATTCAGAAATAAATGAATGAACCATTTGAAGTGTGATTACGTACGTATTGCACTTGCTTTGTCTGAGTAGTATGTGCACTTTTATAATCTTTGTACAACAACCCTGTGATGTATTATTATATATCTGAGTCATGCCTGAAAATAAGTATTACAATCGTTGTACAACAGCCCTGTGATGCATTGTTAAATATCTGAGTCATGCCTAAAAATAATTAAGTTTTCCTAGTATACTTTCTGGCTAACAAAACTTTAAATAAATATTACATTTAATGGATCTTTTCATGTCATTTTGGAATCTGAGAGACCAGGCACACCTAACTTCCCCTTTAATTCTTTCCTGGGTTGTACCTGGAAACAAGGTTCAGCTAAGTGTAACTTTCCTGGCCAAACATTCTACATATATTCTGGCTCAAACTGTCGGCACCTACCTTCGTTTATCAGTACTGGTTTCAGTAGGGATATGCACCACAATCATAATGTGTAGCTGAATGCACTGATGTATTTGTGCATGTGGCCTTCTATACTGTGTGTATGTGGCCTTCTATACCGAATATCGGCACTATCTTGCTGCTGTTCAACAGCCAGATCCCCCAGATGCAGAAAAACATCCCCTCAGTCCCCAGACAACCCTAACAATAAGTTTGTGCCACCTGGTCTCACTCAGGATTTTTATGAACTTAATAGATCCTTGTAGGTCCCCCATGGTGCTGGCCTCAGTCCCGGGGTCATAAAACAGAGCATCACATTCCTGGCACAGGGCCACAGCCCCTACAAGACCCAAGTACAACCCTACTCATCACAAACTGCACAGCCAGCCTCTTCCTTAAAACATACCATGAGTCATTTCTTCACTGCCTCAGACTGTCCACTTTTGAGACAGCAGCAGCAGAATGGAGCAGGCTGGGTAGGAGGCAAGCAGCCAAGCATGCTGAGTGCAGCCTAGTCCAGTTATTTAGAGCAACTAGAAGGATAAGGGTCTGGGAGGGAATGAAAAACGAGTGGAGACTGGAATAGCTGGGACTCTTCATTGGTAAAGGGGGAGGTGGGGGCATAATGGGGTGTTAAGACAAATGTATAGAGAATAAACATACAGTGCAAGCATATTATTAACTGTTTTACAAAAAAACAAGAGTGAATGGACTCAAACTGAAAGAAGAAAGGTACAGTTGAACGTTAGGAGTAGTATTTCACGTAAAAGGAATGTGGTGGAGGTTGACAAATGAGGCAACAGATGAAGAAACAGTAGCAGTATTCTCTTTGATCTACCCAAGTCTCTACTTCCTAGATTTCATTCTGTCCAAAATACTGCTGCCTACCTCTTTACATGCACCAAGAAGTGTGATCAAATCACATCTATTCTTTGTGACCCAGGGGTGTAGCCAGGAATTTTAAATTTGTACTCAAGGGTTGATGGAACTGTGTTGCCCCACCACGTAAACACAAAGCAAAAGATATGCTGCCCCACCACACAAACATTTCCCCACCCCACCTTTCAGTTAACAATATGTAGCAAGCCAATGATCCTAAGAGATTCACAGCATTTTATTCTATCTAACACACACTACCAATCATATAGAAGTTGGCAGGATTTTAGTTACAATGTTTAGGATACATTGTGATAAGCCTCTGTACCACATCAAGGTAGCCAGCCTTATAGAGGTCCAAAGGAACAAACTGCATGAGGTCTAACTCGCAGCATACAGCACCCATCTCACCTTCACTCAGTGTGATCACTCACAAGTTCATTTGAGTACTTGCTGGCTGTTGTTTAATCCCCCAGGGTAGGGCTGTGCAGAATGGGAAAATTCTGAATCTATGGAATTTCAATGAAATTTCGCAAAATTCAGTGGAATTGCATGGAATATTTTAAATTTTGTAATTGGGCTATAACTCAGCCATCTTTTAAGCTAGAGCTCTGAAATTTGGGGTGTACACTCTATGGGTCCATGGTCATTAACTTTCCTAGATATCAAGAAATGTGGATGGATAGTTTCAAAATTATAGGTGCTCAAATGTTGTCATTTTATTGTAGGTGTGAAATTTCATGAACATTTTTATCTGCATATATTGTACTTTAATCATCTATTGGGTTTGGGATCTTAAATGTGGCGTGATTTCCTGATGATAGGTGTTCTAACAATGTGCCAGATTTCATGACAATATTATGATGCATTGTCTCAAAATTATATGCGCTCAAAATCTGTCATTTTATTTCTTTCAGGCAATTTCATGAAAAAATTTCAACTGCATATAACTCAGGCACCTTTGCAGCTAGACATGTGTAAATTAGTACAGATAACCTTTTTGTAATGCTTATAGAATGATCTAAATAGGGACAGAATTCATAACAGATTTTTAAGTTACAGGGGTTCAAAACTTTACTATGTAAATATTTGCAAAACTTTGTGAAAACTATCAACACTGTGGATGCTTGTAACTTCTCTGCTCGTACAGATGTAAACAGTTGACATGCATATCCATAGTCGGTGTATCCTGGTGTCTAACACAACTGGATCAATTGGTTAAGCAGTTTTAATTTTGCAGAAGAAAAAAATGATTAGTAACATTTTCTGACATATTTATGATAGTGTAGATGAAGCATCCAGAATTTTTTTTGTGGAATTTAACTTTACACGAGGACAGTTGTCTCTGGGTTTAAATCCAGAGTCTTTTACTGCTGCGGCCCACTGACTGCAGTCAGCCATAGCAGCACTCCGATTGGCTCCATATAGCTCTGCACTGTTAATGTTCGACTACATTGTGCTAGATTATGTTTTCTGTTAAAACTGTCTTGTTTGTATTTTATAGCTGAAGTTTTCTGATTTAATGCAAATGCCTGTATTGTGTTCCTCATAAGACCAGTAGTGATCTCAGCTCAGGCCTTTGAACCCCCCCTTCACCGTTTTACGCTAGTATTGTGTTTTAAATAGCCCTGTTATTGCTCATTCAGACTTGGAGGCACCTTGCCTAACATTTTGGTCTGCAAAAAAACCCCTGTTTAAGCCAGTCTGCATTTCTTTTTAGCTCCATGAGCAGCCCCACCCCCTCTGACTTTCTTATTTAATTCTCCTCTGCCGTCTCCTTCCAGGTAGTCTGAGAGCCACAGCCGTGGTTCTCTGACGAACCCGACCTGCCAGACTGCCACCCACAGTCCAGGTCTGAAGCCACCAGCCCCTTACAGAACACAGGTACGGACTTGCCCTCAGGGACTGATCACCACCAGGAAGGGAGCCCTAGCTGCCAATCTTTTTTTTCTTTGCTTTCTTTACATGAGGACAGTTTTCTCTGGGTTTAAATCCAGAGTCTTTTACTGCTGTGGCCCACTGGCTGCAGTCAGCCCCAGGAGCACTCCGATTGGCTCCATATAGCTCTGTACTGTTAATTTTTGACTATATTGTGCTAGATTATGTTTTCTGTTAAAACTGTCTTGTTTGTATTTTATAGCTGAAGTTTTCTGATTTAATGTAATGCCTGTATTGTGTTCCTCATAAGACCAGTAGCAATCTCAGCTCAGGCCTTTGAATCCCCCCACTTCACCTTTTTGTGCTAGTATTGTGTTTAAATAGCCTTGTTATTGCCCACTCAGACTTGGAGGCACCTTGCCTAACATTTTGGTCTGCAAAAAAAACCCTGTTCAAGCCAGTCTGCATTTCTTTTTAGCTCCATGAGCAGCCCCACCCCCTCTGACTCTCTTATTTAATTTTCCTCTGCCTTTTCCTTCCAGGTAGTCTGAGAGCCACAGCTGTGGTTCTCTGACAAACCCGACCTGCCAGACTGACACCCGCAGTCCAGGTCTGAAGCCACCAGCCCCTCACAGAAACGCAGGTACAGACTTGCCCTCAGGGACTGATTACCACCAGGAAGGGAGCCCTAGCTGCCAATTTTTTCGCCCACCCAGCCACCCCCTCCTGATTAAATACACATAAACCCCGCCCCTACCTTCTAGCTATCTCCTATTGGCTATTGCCAGCCATGCCTCATTAGTTATCTAGGCCTTAATTTTTCATTGGTACTCCATCCTCCCACAAGATCCACTCGTTTCCTTGGCTCTCTCAAGGAACTATTGCAAATCATGTGTTTATTACTGGTAAAAGGAAATATCTCCACGTTAAGAATGCCATCTGCACCTATCCTTCTCTATAGTTGCCTTATGTTACTTTGTTATACTCTACCCAAAATTTCGGTTTGCAACTCGGACAAAGGCCAGTTTCCCTCCTCTATCACCTACCAAGATATAGCCTCCCACATTAGACCATGGCATCCTACATCAGGGACGTCTCCTCTATGGTCATGCCCCTCCTCCCACCAGGCCATAACTACAGAACATGTGCATTTCCCAAGGATGGTGTCGGCTCTATCAGTTCTCTGTGTTTTATCCCTAGCAAATAGCAATCCTGCCCTTAACACAGCCACCGCTAAACCAATGTATGCTAGAAGGAGTAACAAAAGAATATTTAGCAGGCTAAGACACCACCTTAAAAAACTACTACTGCTTCTCCTACTCTGTCCAGGAAATGTTGAATTAAATCCAGGTCCACCTATTTCTCTGGACGCCCCTGCGGACCTCCGTCAATATAAAGGGATTAGCTTTCTCCATATCAATGTCTGTAGTTTGCTAAAGAAGATTGACTCTATACAGACCTGGGCTCTACATGCATCTCCTGATTTCTTCATGATAACTGAAGCCTGGCTCACACCCTTGACCCTGGACAAATCTATCAACGTACCCGGATACATCATCTACCGCTGTGATAGACCGACTAGAGGGGGAGGGGTTGCAATATATGTCAAAAGCAAATTCACAGTCACAGTCTTTGACTGTACCTCAAAGGCCAAGGAATTTGAATGCCTTGCTCTAAAATTATCACTTTTCAGTGAGAAATCACTCCTTATGGCAGCATGCTACCAACCACCGTCTGGTGGCTGGGCACTTCTGCCACACCTTCAATACCTTCTTGACTCTGTTAATACTGAGTGTATTCTAATGGGGGATTTCAATCTAAATTGGAATGATGACAGCTCTAAGAAATTGAAGGATCTATGCGATGTTAATGGTCTGTTACAAATGGTGACTGCTATAACCAGACCTAACAGAAAAAACCCTGAGCGCAGCACCCTCCTGGATCTTATGCTAGTAAACAAACCTCACAATATGTCGTATACTAGAGTATTCTTCAACGATATAAGCGACCATTGTGCTACTGCCTGCATCAGACATCCTTCCCAAATAAAAACGGCCTCCAAATTCAAACTGAAAAGATGCCTGAAAAAGTTATGCCAGTACGCTTTCCTGAAAGATCTAAGCAACATTCATTGGCAGGATTTCTACCTAGCCCCCACCTTTAACGAAGCATTTAACATCTTTCACAGCCTCTTACTGGGGCTAATAGACAAACATGCCCCACTAAGACTGATCAAATCCAAAAATAAAACTCCTGGCTGGTTCTCTCCCATCCTGAAGAAAGCACTTAGGGATAGGGACTACTGGTGGAAAAAAGCGAGGAAATCCCACTTGGAGGCTGATTGGTTAGCATTCCGTACCACTAGGAATGCTTGTACCAAGCTAATTAGGTCAGAAAAAGCTAGGTACTTCCAAAAAGAACTAGAAGACAATAAAAACAACTCTGCCAAATTTTGGAACATCCTCAAAGAAGTCGAAGGTCAGTCCACTGCAACACCCCTTCCAAACAAAATTGTGTCTGATGGTACCACCTATACGAACAAAGCTGATATACTAGAAAAGCTTAATGATCACTTTGCCACTGCAGGGCTTGCCTTTGACACCTCACCTATCAGCAAACTTAGCCCGGCAAGAGACTACACTGTTGGCTTCACTGATAATCACAACCATAACCAACCGCATCCCACCCCCTTCCTCACAATTATGTTCAAGCAAGTGGAGGACCTCCTCCTTTCTCTGGATACAAAAAAGAGTGCGGGTGCAGATAATATTGAACCTTACTTCCTAAAACTTGGCCATACCTATCTGACCACCCCCATTACACACTTATTCAACACCTCTTTGATTCAAGGTGAGCTACCTGTCTTGTGGAAAACTGCCCACATCCTACCATTATTCAAGACTGGGGATCCGAGTGATCTGAACAATTACCGGCCTATTTCTATACCATTCGTCCTCTCTAAATTACTTGAAAAAATTGTCAACATCCAACTTAGAGAACATTTGGATTCACAAAAGTTGCTAAACCCGGCTCAGTTCGGCTTCAGGGCCAAACACAGTACAGTATCGGCTCTTGCCAAAGTAACTACAGACTGGCAAATGGCCTTGGACTCTAAGATGCATGTATTTGCCCTCTTCCTTGATCTAAGTAAGGCCTTCGATACTGTGGATCATGCCATCATGCTTACTGCACTGAGTAACATCGGACTTGATAGTTCTGCCATTAAATGGTTCACCAGCTACCTAACCAATAGGTTACAACAAGTCAAAGCCATGGGAGATCTATCCCCACAAAAATCCTTGTTATGAGGAGTCCCACAAGGCTCCATCCTGGGCCCTATCCTCTTTGCAATATACATCAATAATCTGGACTCACAGCTGGCCACAGCAAATGTGCACTTATTTGCAGATGATACTGTACTCTATACCACAAATTCATCCGTGGATCTGGCCCATGAGTACTTACAGAAAGACTTTGTCACCCTCCAATACAACCTTCTCACTCATAAGCTCCTCCTCAACGCCAAAAAGACTAAAGCAATGATTCTCTCACCAAAGTCTACTTCCGGATGTCCACATATCACACAGATCCGAACACTCTTGGATGAACCCCTTGAAGTAGTTGATACCTTTAAATACCTAGGGTTCTGGCTGGATAACAAGCTCAACTTTCTGTGCCACTTAAATGAAACCTCAAAAAAACTAAGACAGCAATTAGGTTTATTCTATTGCATTAAACACCTACTCTCGTTAGAAGCCAGAATGAGACTAGTACAAACTACATTCCTACCTATACTGGACTACGCTGACTTCCTTTACAGTGATTGCCCATCAACAATGCTAAACAAACTGGACACTCTTTACCACCAGGCTTTAAGATTTATCTTAAATCTCCCCCTTAGCACACATCATTGTCGTCTATACCAGGTTTTGGGATGGACCTCACTCTCAACTAGAAGAAAAAGGAATGCTCTCCTCTGGTTTTTTAGAGCATTATCTGATAACCTCCCTGCATACATCTCAAACATCTTCAAATGGGCTAATGGTTCCTGTGGCCTGAGACGCTTCTCCTTAATCTGCTTCCAGATTCCTAGAGTGAAAACTATCCTTGGCTCAGTAGCAATCAACTTCTCACTTCCATCACTCTGGAACACTATGCAAGACTCATTAAAATTATCCTCACTTCTAAGCATTTTCACATTCAAAGCTCTATTAATGGATTATCTGAAGGAATCATGCAACTGTTTCAGATGCCGATGACCCCTAAGCCCCGGGTGCCACTCTCAAATCCTACGCCTAAGTATCTCATCCACCCCACATTCCTAACAACAGAAACCTAGGACTTACAAGCCTAGTTCCCTTAATCCAAGATGGCCCTGCCTATTCTCTACCTTTCACCTATTCTGGCCTCCCTTTTGGCTGCCTACTCTTTCACCCCAATTTCTACCCTATTCCTTAATACCTCCTTATTTTTTATCATTTAGGTCTGAGCTCTTACACAGCGGAGACTATATGGGATTGTTGTCTCTTCTCATTTCAGTAAAGCTTATCATTATGTACCTTTGCGTGTTAATTATGTTGACCGGTATGTATAGGCCCATATTGACTGGCACCTTCACAATGTTTTTTCTTTTTTTTTTTTTGGCACCGTTGTCCACCATAATTGTAATTTTATGAAGTGTACTGTATTGTATTAATGCCCAGGACCACCTTGAAAATGAGCTTGCTCAATGGTGTTTATGCCTGGTTAAATAAAGTGATTGATTGATTGATTGATTGATTAACAATGCACATATCACTACTTCATTTGACATACTGGGCTGAGCTTTTTGCAGTCCTGATGTTCCTGTCTGGGTGGCTATTCCCCCCCTTCTCTTTTGGCACAGCCAAATTGACTGAGTAGAACTACTGATCCTACTGATATCCTCTTTGTTCTTTACAATAACAAACTCCCTTAAAACGTGAGTCACCTATTCCTTTTCCTATCAACCTACCCTGTTGGAATAGCCATAATTCTTTCTTCCTGCTGCCCAAGACACTGTGTTCCCCCACTACATCTTTTTGAGTACCTCTAAGTCTTAGACATGCGTGTACACCAGGCTCCCCGGATCATAAATTTACTGGCTGTGATCCTTAAATATCCTGCATTCAGGATGGAATTGTTGACATTCTGTGCTTTCTTGTTCCAACCCAGGGATCCACCACTGTTGTGCTACCCAGCTCAGCTGTCCATTTTTGGTGAAACTGCTTATCTAACTCCTGAACCTGATGACCCCTGTGCTACCTGCCTCTTATACCCTTATCTTTTAATTAGAATCCCCCAGATAAGGCTGAGTGAAATTAGAAAATTCCAGTTTTATGGAATTTTTCATGAAATTCTACAATTTTCACAAAGACTCATGGGATTTGACTTTAAGTACACTTGTTATTTTGCAATTTCTTGGAGCAAGCAATTAATAAAAATGGCACACACCATCTCCTTGTAAGGTCTAAGAACCTGCCAAATTTAATGGTGTTGCATTCTCTAGTTTTAAAGTTTCTGGGGTTTATAAATTTGTAGTTTACATTCTTGCAAAATTAAATTTTTAAATGTTATGAAAGTTTGACTACTTTTAATTCAATCCCATTTAAAGCTGAATATATGAACTTTTCAGAAATGACCATGTGGTATAGTAGTTTAAATGGTTTAACTCTGGTTAAATGTGGATATGTAGTTTTAAAATAAATGGAACTAACCAAAATTACAATTTTGGCAACATGTTTGGCAGGCTATAACTCAGTCCCATTTAAGGCTAGAAATCTCAAACTATGTGCATACACAAAATGTAGTGATAACCTGTATACCTGTTAAGTTTTGTAACATTTCCATGAATACTATCAAAATTATACTAAAATTACATAAATCTCAATTTTGGCAAAATATTTGGCTACCAATAACTCAGCTCCCCATTGAAGTTTGAGACTTAAAACATGGTGCATGTATGCATTCTATGTGCTTCTCTAAATACTGATATTGTGGAGAAATCTGGATAAGAAATTTTAAAATGATCTCAAAATAACTGAAAATAAAATTTTGATTAAATGTTTGGCCACCCATAACTTTGCCCCCTTTTAATCTACAACACTGAAATGTGGTACATTCTTGTAAGCCAATGGGTACAATTCACGTTCCAAATTTGGTGTTGGACATGCATTTTTAAAATTACAGCAAAATAACTGAAATTTAACATTTTGGGAAATTCCGTGGAATTTTTGCGAATATTCCACAGAATTCTGCGAAATCGGAATGGTCATTCCACGGGCATACTGCAAGCAGAATTTTATATTCTGCACAGCTCTATCCAAGGGGCAAGAATGGAAAAGGCATTTTTATTATTTAACTCTGGCTGTTTGTATTTGTTGCCCTGGCCTGAGGCACATGTTAACATACTAACATACTATTTGCCAGCAGATTAGGCCTTATGGTCTATCGAGTCTGCTTGAACCTAGATCCTTAGTTGGGTGCCAAGACCCTCCCATCCCTTGTGCTCCAGAAACCCCTATCATCCATCCCCACCCCCCCAGGACAGGCCATCATCTGATACATCCCCTTTCTGTGTCTGTCCCACCCTCTCTTAAAACCCTCCACTGTGGATCTCTGAACCAGCTCACCAGGCAGTGCATTCCAAGTGTCCACCACCCTCTCAGTGAAAACCTCCTCCTCTTTTCCCCTCACCCTTCCACCTTCCAACTTCAAACCACGCCTCTGGTGATGCCTTCCTGCTTTAGTCTAAAGATCCCTCCATGTTTACCCTATTTATTCCCTTGAGGTACTTGAAGACCTCAATCATTGTCCCCCTGTCTCTCTCTCCTCTCCTCCAATGAAAACAGACAGAGCTCCTCAAGTCTGTCCTCATAAGTCAAATCCTAGCCCTCGTATCATCTTTGTTGCCCTCCTCTGTACCCTCTCCAGGAGCTGTATGTCCCTCTTCAAGTGTGGTCTCCAGTACTGTACACAGTACTCAAGGTGTGGTCTAACCAGTCCATTGTACAGCGGCAGAATCACTTCCTTGCTCCTAGAGGTGATCCCCCTTACGATGCATCCCAACATCCTGTTTGCCTTGCTAGCTGCTCTCCTGCACTGCTCAGAGTTATTCATACATGTATCCACCATGACCCCTAGGTATTTTTCCCCTACTGAGGCTTCCAGCACCTCCCCTCCCAGGGTGTACCTGTGTTTAGGGTTTCCCCGACCAAGATGCAACACCTTGCACTTGGCGATATTGAAATTTAATTTCCATGTGTGAGCCCAGCTTTCCAGGGTGTCCAGGTCCCCTTGCAGAGCCAACCTCCCCTCTTCTCCCTCAACTACTACTCCCATCTTGGAGTCATCCTCGAAGAGACTCATTTCACACCCTATACCATCCCTGATGTCCGATATGTATGCATTAAACAGGATTGAACCCAGGACCAAGCCCTGTGGTACCCCACTACCAGCCTCTCTAGGGTTCGAGAGCTCCCCACAGACCACTACTCTCTGACTGCATCCAGCTATCCAGTTTTCAATCCATCTGACCATCAAAGGGCCTACTCCTAACCCCATCAGTTTCTCCACCAGACCATTGTGGGGGACAGAGTCAAACGCCTTGCTGAAGTCCAAGAATAATACATCCACAGGCTTACCCCTGTCCAGTTCTGATGTTACCCATTCATAGAACTCCACAAGGTTGGTTGACATGACCTACCTGGCACAAACCCATGTTGCCGACTATCCAGACCTCCCACCTCCTCCAAGTAAACCCCCAATCGTTCCTTTAGTATACTCTCCATTAATTTTCCCACCACAGAGGTCAAACTGATGGGTCTATAGTTACCTGGTACTTCCTTTGACCCCCCTTTATGGATTGGTACCACATGTGCCTCTCGCCAATCCCTAGGTACCCCTCCCTGTCTCAAGTGACCTGCTGAAAAGCTCCGCCAGGGGTGCAGCCAGTATGTCCGCCAATTCCCATAGTACTCTCGGATGAATGCCATCCGGCCCAGGAGATTTGTCTTTCTTTAGGGCCTTGAGGGCTAACCACACCCTTTTGGCGGGGATGGCATCATCCGTCCCCTCCACCTTACTGGTCTTTTTATCCTTATCCAGATGTGACACCCCTGGGGTACCTTTCCCTCCCTTTTGCTCCATTTCTGTTGCTCCCCTGATCCCACTCCCTGCCGCTTCTATCCCCTTTGTGCCTTGCTTTGTAGATATCCCATCTCCCTCCCTAGTGAACACAGAGGCAAAGTACTCATTAAATACCTCTGCCTGGTCCCTCGCCTCTTCCACCCACCCTCCTTCTGATCTCAATCTGCTGAGATGGCCCTTAGTTTTTCTCCGCTCCCCAATGTACCGGAAGAACCCCTTTTCCCCCTCCATGTATCCCCTGTGCCAGCCGCTGCTCTTTACTGGACTTTGCTCCCCTCACCATATGGGTGACTTTTCTAGATTCAAGCTGTTGTCCCTGGATTTTCCAGATTTTAGTGTACTCAGCAAAGTACACTGGGTATGCCTGCCAAAGTCCATGTCGTGACTTCACTGACACCACATCTGTTTCAAGATCCACTCAAAGCTGCATTCTTTGTCTTTACAATCATTTGTAGTGCTGCTCTTCTCTCTCTGACCTCACCTATTGCTTAGTACCTTCACACCTCCTTTGCATTTCTCTCTGTCCCTTCCTACAACGTGTACTGCTAGCAGCACAGCCCTTGCCACTGCCACTGTTTGGTCTGGAATAGCCATCTTCTCTCTCTACTCCTCAGCACCAATTCCCTTCACTTTCTCATATCTTGTTGCATAACTCATTTCTTCTCCTTGCCTTCAGTTCCTGACCAAAGCATACTGTCTCGTCTATTGGTTTTTGGACCTTTCCTCATTTTACTTTCCATGGCTCTGCCCATTTTGCACACTTTCTTTGCTAAAATTGTGAAGTTTTATGATACATTCTATATAAAAGATGCTATACAAAATCGTATTTAATTAAACCTTAGAAAAAAAATCTTGGTCTCTGGACCAGAGCCAGTCATGTGACATACAAGATTTTTGATTTATTGCTTGGTTTGAGCCAAAGCACCAGGCAACAGTTCATTAGAGCTAGGCAATTGTTCATTAGAGCTTGGCAATAGTTTTTTCAACTATTGGCCATTCTAATCCTCATAATTCAGGCAAGGTTTGATACAACAGATACTGACCAGAGTCGTGTCAGACTATGGGGGAATCATAGACCCCTCATGAAAAATTATTGTCTTCCAGTAGTCATACTGCCCTCAGCCTTTGGCTTTGGGCAATGAAACTATTGTCAGGTAATAGTTCATCCCTTGGGGTCAACGTTTTCTCACTATATTCCCTCACCTCTGGTTAACACTTGTACAGTATATAACATCACTGCACTGCACTGCACTCTATGCTGTTCTGTTCTATTCTATTCTATTCCTGCTATGTTTTACTGATGTAGTCCATGTCACAGTGTGTTTAGAGAGAGAATCAACCTCAACACAAGTTTGGTGGTTTGGTGAAACACAACTGCTGAATATCAAGCATCTTAACTGGTTGTCTTCAGGACAGCAGATAGAACTGGTGAAACAGTGGGAACTGACTGCAGCACAATTAAGCAGCCAATCAAAGATGTGGTAGTAACTGGGTAGCTTGCATTGCCTCCCATAGCATTTAACTGCAACTGCAGGGAAGTGGAAGGAGCAACAGCATCTCTCTACAGGTGGCAGCTCTAAAGAAAAAATCCAAACGGAAAGCCAAGTCGTCTTTTTTCAGACACTCAGACAAGCTTTCAGAGACTGTTGTTTACAAGAAAAGCAGTTTTAACATTTTGATTTTTTTCATTAGCAAACATGTCACACTTGACTGACCCACTGTCCTGCCTGTGTGCCTGTGTTCAAGTGGGAGAAGTGAGCAGACCAACTTGCCCAAAATGTCCACTTGCTCGCTCTGATATTATGAGATAGGATATCATTCTGGGACCTTAGTTTTGAAAGATTTACTTTATGTAATTTAATTTCTAGTTCAATTTTTCACACACTTAAATTTGCAGAGAAACAGCTAGGCTTGAGTTTTCAGGACTATTATCCGCATGTATTACTAAACTATTGTACATTCTGGTGATGCATCTGGAGATTTCAGGTTAGGGTTGACACCCGTCCTGGTCTAATCAGAGTAGTCCTGGTTTGGTGAACTGCCCCCTGTACAAAACAGGATAAATAAAAAACCTGTGGTCTGGAACAAAAAAAAAAAAACATCTTTCACTGAAAGTGGCTGAAAACTATATACCATAAATAGATTACCATAAAATGAATGACTCTACTGAAATCAACATGAACAAATTAAACAATTGGGCTTAGTTTTTCCTGTTAAAAGAAATGAGGGATGTTGCACTGAGATAACTGACCTGATGAAAACACTGTTTCTCTATGACATGTCTTGAGCTGGGCTTCTTCCAAGGAGATAAACAGTCATTTCTCTGCAAACACTGTGTCTGAAAACTTGCACAAGGAACCTAATCGCACATGCAGATCTTTCAAAACTAGGGAATCATTTTTAGGGGATGCTGAACACTCATTTTTACCTGGGGTTTATACTCCCCTGCCACTCCTCTATCCTACTCCCCCCCCAAAGGGCACCAGTTCTGCTCTGTGGTTGGCTGATGGGGGGGTTAGATGCTGAGTGGCTAACTCTTTTCCTAGAAGCCAAGTGCCTAACTCCTGTGACACGCCCATTCCCAGGTCAGGGCGCATCAGTACATCCATGAGGAAACAGTATCCCACATGGCAGCCACAAGCACTCACAATAAGCCAGTGCAATGGCCTGAAAATAAGGAACAATCTTTTAAGTGTTTTTAAAAATTATTGTTAACTTGGAATACAGATTTGAAGGTGTTTGGCTGCTATCCAGACTGAACAGAGGATTTTCTCCATCCTGCTTTGTGTGGATGAGACACACATTATTCTGACACTGTGGGACTACCATGGGCAATAGGAGGAGCGCCCACAGCACACCATAGCATTATGGAAACATTTTATAGCCGATGTGTCCATGCCTTGGCAGGGCCCTCTCCATGAAGTGCCATTATAGCCCTCACCTACTATTTATACTTACAAAGCACAAGGTGAGTGTTCCTCTTCTGGACTTGCTGCTTGCAAGAGCATACAACCATCTAGAATAAATCTTTCTAGAAAACCGACTGAGAGAAACACCATTTTTTTTACATGGCATAAGTTTTCACAATTCCCAGCTTGTCAACAGAATCCTATTTTCTTAGATACTCAGGACTGAATGGAACTGCAGTACAAATGAAGGTTGTAGTAGAGCAAGAGACACTATTAACAAAAGATTTCTACAAAGGAGGTACAAAAGGACAATTGTTCAAAAGACACAGCCAAAATGATAGTCCAACTCAGTAGAGAGGTCACTATAGGGAAGAGGCAAAAAGTGCCCTTGGGCAGAACTGTTTTCTCTACAAAGTACACACATACTGTATCAGGAATTAGCAGCATTATCAGGAAATATTGGCACATGCTTCAGGCAAACGTAGAACCATAGCACCAAGTTCAGGAACACTCTTAATTGCCTTTAAAAAGAACTCTACACGGAAAGACAAATTTGTGCATACTATGTAGGGATGTAAGTTTGTCATGGCAGTCATACATGTCATTGATTCCATGACGTTTGATCTTTATTCAGGATTTCCATGACTTTCACTAGTGTCATCAGAATGTAGCAATGATGACAGTGCCACAACATTTACTACTGTTTACTAATGATTTCATGAACAAACAATGAGTCATTAAAACCTCATCCATGACAAACTTACATCCCTATATATAAGTAAATAGGTTGTTTGAGATGGCTCTTGGTTAATCAACAGTATCTCAAGACGCCTTTGCCTCGAGAATTGCGACGTGAAGCTGAGCAGTTCTGAAGTGCAAAAATGCCTTGAGATGACGCTCTCAATTAGCTACGAGACATCTCAAACAACCCATTCATTTTTTTGTTATGCATTTCTTTTTTTAAGCATTAATATTTTCTGAATCTTGCGTGTTATTCATTTTTTGGGGGCGATTATGAAGCTGTGCTCGCTGCGTGACTTATGACCCACACTGTGAAGATTTAACTCTCCATTCTCACAAGAGTTTACAGTACCACTATGCTGTTTATTGAGATTATTTTATTTTTTTTTTTTTTAATACCATTTAGGTTACTCAGTTTTTAAATAGTTTTAAAACTTGCTATGTGGTGGAGTACTAAAATGAGAGTGGAATTCTGGAGCTGTGTCAGTGTGAATAGAGAAAAAGATATATAAGCAAAAAATGTGATCATGCACACAGACCCGCAGATTACCGCCCAGATCTAATAAGTGCATTTAGGACAGATACCATTAAACTACAATACATGTTTTTTTTTTATTTTGTTTTTTTTCCAATTGTTTAACCAGGTGAGACACACTAAGCTGAAAGCTTGTTTACAGGTGCAACCTGGGAGCATAAGGAAGTTAAGTGATTTGCTCAGGGTCACACAGTATGCAAGTGGGGGCTGTGGGATTCAAACCTAGGTCTCCAGATTTGCAGCTCAGAGCCTTAAACCACTGCACCATACTGCATGTAATAGGTTTAAAAATATAGTTTGTTGTATTCTGCAGACTGTGTGGTGCTACCGGTTGATGTGAAATGCACAGAGGTCAGCTGTGCACTACACGGCGACTGGGTTTAAAACAGAAAAGAAAGTAGAATGCCATTCCCAGTGTTGGTGTTCAGTGCATGAATACCTTTTGGCTGTTTATAAAATGGGCTCAAGAAATCCTGTAACCTGATTGGCTACAACATCTTCTGAGCCGTGTCCTTATCAGAAGATATTGTAGCCAACCGGCACTACCCTCCACTCCTGAGCCCCAGTACAACAACAAATCACTGAGCTGTGCCAACCCTAAACAACGGCACCCTCTTTGAACACAATAAATGTCCTGTTATGCCGCCCTCACCCCATAACCAAACTCAAACTACAGTGAACCAGAGTTATAAACTATGCTCCCTGACATAAAAAAAAACAGTCACTTCAAATCTCCACTGTCCCAACAGTCGCCTGCGATCCTCTGAGCATCCCGTGTGCTGCAAAGAAACTGCTTTCGCCACTAGCTCACACTCTCCATCC
The DNA here is from genome assembly GCA_016271365.2 of Neoceratodus forsteri. Classification (NCBI taxonomy): domain Eukaryota; kingdom Metazoa; phylum Chordata; order Ceratodontiformes; family Ceratodontidae; genus Neoceratodus; species Neoceratodus forsteri. Next base: position 159,832,850 of record CM057459.1, on the reverse strand, counting down.
CGATATAGCAAGTCTGTCTCCCACGGTGTCAGCACTCAATACACCTAGAAGAATTAATGTCAGTATGCAAAGCAGTGGTGGCATAACATTTTAAAATTACATTAAAAATATGGATTATTCTTTCTACTGTAACAGGAGCGGCCACGAGCAGGAATGGCGCCGAGCTGCGGGTACACTCGTTCATGAACGAGTTTGTCATTTAGTGTCCTGCAGCAGTCAAATATTGCAGTGCCTAGTTTGTATAACACTGGTTAAGAGGAAGTAATTCTCCTAGAAAAATGAGCACCCGAAGACATTTAATTTTATTTCTGAAAGCTAAAGTCAGGATTCCAGGCATGCGCGTTAGTGTCAGCTCTAACGTGCATGCCTGGAATCCCAGCCTCAGCTTTCAGAAATAAAATTAAATGTCTTCAGGTGCTCGTTTTTCCAGGAGAATTACTTCCTCTTGACCAGTGTTATACAAACTAGGGACTGCAATATTTGACTGCTGCAGGACACTAAACGACCAACTCGTTCATGAACGAGTGCACCCGCGGCCCGGTGCCATTCCTGCTCGTGGACCCGCGCTGCACGGATTTTAAACAAACCATTCCTAATACAGATTACCAAGAATCATGCATATTCTTGATGTAATTTGAAAATGAAATGCTACCACTGCTTTGCATACTGACAGTGCTTCCACATGCTCACTCTTGATGACACAGCAGCCAGCTGTTTAAAAAAAAAAAAAAACTAATCCTGCTGACTGTAAATAAAACAAACCAAACTGATATTAAACAAACGGAAAAAATAACATTTCTTTAAATCTTTCTCTAGTGACTACATGTGTTGCAGACACAGAAATCCCACCCTTCTATAGTGATTTTTCATTAACAAGCTACATTCCACTACAAAAACAGGGACTACTTTTTCTTGTTTCTACTAATACAAAATGTTTCACTCACTCTAAGTCCATTTTTTGTCATTTTTTTTTAAATTAACTTCTGTGTTATAAGCACAATAACACACTCCGAGGTGTGGGTTATCTCCTGATAAGATCACGCCGAGGTGCATAAGGCACATGGCGCAAGTGCCTCGTGCCTAACAATGCACCTGGGCGTGCTCTTATCAGGAGATAACCCACACCTCATTGTGTGTTATTGCTTGCATAAGAGGTATTCACACGCTGCAGCCTCTCCCGTTCATTTAAATGGTAGAAAAAAATCTGATACTGTAGTGCAGTATGAGGGAGTGCTGCACTGGTGAGGTGTCATCCTTCGGATGAGACATTAAACTGAGGTCCCTTCTGCCTATCTCTGGTCATTGTCCAGGTGGAAGTAAAAGATCCCATGGCATTTACCGATGAAGAGCAGGGGAGTTTCCCCCGGTGTCATGGTCAACATTCTCCCATCAACAAAACAGGTCCATACAACCCAACCCCCAGAACACACCTAGAAACAAGCCATAATAGCTTAGTGTGCCTTTCCTGGTCAGAAATTGCAAATTAATCAAAATCAATAAATAACTGAATAAATATATAAATGGTGTCTCTACCCTGAGGTTTTGGGGCATTGGACATGTAAAACAACCACCAAGGGCTAGCAACTGGGATTGGCAGCTTCATAAAAGTGAAGTTTAGTGGATCCACAAGTTGGGCACCCTCCAATACCAAAGAGGATGAACAAGGAAGAAGACTGGTCTGTGTTTTGGAAAAACACTTATGTAACCCCTCTGCCAACTGGGGGCTTATCTGCCATCTTGCAGCTCTTGCTCCAGTCGCTCTCCTAGCACCTCCTGATATGGCCTATACATTTTTTTGTCCCTCCTGGTCCTTTTCTGCCCTTCTGGTGCCCCTACCGGCCCAAAGTGTTACTCCAGCCCTGCGGGGCTGGAAAAGTTCAAACTGTGATCTCCTGCTTGTAGCCATGCCCTCAGGGCAGTGGGGATTGCGCAGGCATGAATGGTGCCTTTGATCTGTGACCGCCCGAGTTTGCAGTCAAATTGGAGAGTGTTCCGTTGGTCCCTGGATCTTCATGTGGTAAGTGGGACCCAGTGACCCCGGGTAGGCCCCTGAGCATCTGCTTTTTGTAAAATTAAGAGAAATCCATGAGGAGGATTCGTCCGGGGCTCTTGAATATTAATGAGCCGGAGCCCCAATCTATTTGAATATTCATGAGGGTCTGTCTGCCCTTGGGGCAGCTTGTTCTCAGCTGCTGCCGAAAAGAAGGAAAAGAAATGTTTAAAAATATTGCAACTGCATTGTGTATGTTGGGGAAAAAGTGTGTTACAGGGGGAAGTGTTTAAATAAATAAATGCTTTGCTCCTGGCTGCACCAGACAAAAATTGGGACACAGAGAAACAGCCTGTCTGCTGCTGCACGTCAAGGAGCTAAAGAATCAGCAGCAGCAACAGGAAACCGGACTGATCTATCTGTTCACTTTGCACAGCGACAGCAAGTACACATCCAGGGCTAATGGACTGTGGTGCAGTGTGGCTGACACGTGATCATTTCTGGCTGCACCACAACTTTAATTTGAGACTGTACCTAATCTGCTAAGGGACAGTGGGTTAAGCAGCCATTGCAAAAGCAGCCACAGCCAATCGTAAACCCAAGATAACAAAGCCAGGACTTGTGGGACAGTCACCAAAGCTTATGGGAAAAGATCAAGTAATCATTGGGACTTGCAGGGACCTAATTCTAGGAGCCAAAATAGCAGACCAACTGTGCATTGAGTGAGGTTCATGCATAATTCATTTTTGTGACTGACAGGCCTTCCAGCCAATCAGATGCCACGCAACCAAAAGCTCCAGCCAATCAGGAGCCTCAGGAGAGCCCTATAAGAGACTGTTTTCCAGCATTTTGAGAGATTCCAGATTCCAGATTAGAGAGAGGGAGGGAGATCGAGAGAGAGAGAGAGAGAGAGATTCGAGCAGGACCCCCCCCCACAGGGGTGGGGACTCAGGCTCCCAGCAGAGTAAATGGACCTGGTAGTCCAGCTAAGTCCCTCCATCCAGGAGGGGGTTTTCTTGTTTTCTTGCAGTTTAAGTCACAGTAACTTAGTTAATGTTGAGCCTCTTGCCTGGGGGTTGCCAAAATGTCCCCCAGGTGCCAGCCCTCCCTTTCATGTCGGGGGAAGATGTGGACCTGAAACAGATGACATCAAGCAGCTGTGAGAGAGCTGAACAACCTCAGTTGTGAGAGAACTGAAGATCCTCAGGAGCCTTTATAGCGGGGATCATCCATGAGGAACCTGAGTGTGTACTCTTGTACCCCCCATGCAAGAAAGAAAGAAAGTGACCATGCTGAATTGCTGCAGTGGGGCAGTTTGGCCCTAAGTGACTGTTCAATGAAAGATAGTTCTTTGGTTCACACCTTGCCCTGCTGCCCTGTCTGGCCCAGCGTGGGTGGATCTCTGGAACTGTTTTGCTGATCGCAACTATTGCTGGGGGACCCAAGTGAGCCCAAGCATCGTACAACCATTCTGGGGGACCTATAGTGAGCCCAGGACAAGTGTAGTAACTTGTACTGACCGTAACTATTTGGGGGACCCATGTGAGCCCAAAAATATCATATAAATGTACTGACTGGGGGACCCAAGAGAGCCCAAGCATCGTTCAACTATTTGGGGGACCCACGTGAGCCCAAAGTATCATATAAACATGCTGAGATGCACCTATGTTAGTTATCTGGTCGAGATGTCCTGTGGAGCTGCCAGACATAGCTGCACTGCCACACTGATGGACTAAGACCTCAAAGTTAAGTTGGACTGGCTGATAAAATCTGGAAATGGCAATTTTCTACCTTTCTTGATTATGTCTTAAGTTATAAATGTACTAGAAGTGACAACCATATGAATGTGCTGAATATTCAGGATTGTCAATCCTTGTTCCAACCATTGTAACCATGCTGGTTACCCCCTTCCAAATTGTTCAGTTTGCAACAAGCAGGGCAATCTCTGCTCTTCTGCCAAATGCAGGGCAAACCCCTGCTCCTTCCACAGAGATTGTAAATAGTTTAACACCGGTTGTTCAAAGGGACACTGTCAACCTTTTTGTATCATACTATTTTGGGTTGAAACCCCAAATTTTATGATTACTTACCTTCTCTAAAATTCACTGATGATGCTGATTGTTTTATCTGCTTCCTTTCTTAGCAGAACTGAAATGCATGTCAACTGTGTATTTATACCCATCCTTGTTTTGTTTCAAATCCTTGATCTACTCTAACTGTATACTTCCTGAACATCAAGAGCACCCCCAAACAGTGCAGTGAGTCAAAATGCAGTAGTCTCCTCTCCTCTGGCTGCATCTCGAGTTTCTAGACTGCGTTGGGGTGTTCCCAAGTCCAGGAAAGATGCAGTGAGTGTTGATCAAAGAATGTAAACAAACACGTTTTGGCGTGGTAGCACCAGTATGCTGGACAGTCTGTTTTTCACTTTTTAAAAGAAAAAAAAAGAATCAGAATTAAACTATGATATATATCAGCTGTCTCTACAGAATATGACCAATCATAAAATGTGTTTTTGAAACTTGGGCCACTTTCAGGCCTAAGAGGGGGCTGACAGTGTCCTTTTAAAGCCAAGGTCCAAGACTTAATTTTCATGTAAATCAAAGCCGACCAACGCCACCAGCTGCAACCTCCACCAGGCCTGCAACCATCCAGGACTTTGGTAACTGGGTACCCAGATTATAGTGTGAGATTTAGGGTGTTCATACGTGTCTGGGAACTGGTATAAGTGGAGGGGAAATGAAATGTGTTCCATCTGATTTAATGCAGTTTAGATAGCCAGGGCTCTGGGTGTCATTCCCACTGATTTATTGTGACTTCATTCTGCTTAATCTGGTATTCACCCAGCTGGAGGGTTTCACCAGCTCAAACCAAATCAATTGTACATTTTGTAAATAATAATCAATGCATATCCTCTACTCCTCCTGTTTCCCCATCCTAACTCCTATACCCCCTAAATAAATATTGTTGTTACTGTTTTTGCAAATGGTTGTTGTCAGCATATTATTAGAGAGAGTCTTTAATTAGCAAATGTCTGAAATGTGGGGAACTGTATATTGGGTCATGTGCTGGGGTGGCAAATAGTAATTGTGGGTGGTATGACATCTCAGGGGATTGTACCCCGTAACAGCTAGCCCACTTTAAAGTTAAACGCTGAGTGGAGTCACTGCACATTATAGAACCTAATGGAAAAGCAACAGTCTAATGTAAGTTTGGGAACCCAAATCCCTCAGCCTACGTCTTAAGATAGTAGGCAGGGGTGTAACTCTAGGAGTAGCGCCACCTAGCGGTCACACTTATATTCTGGGGATCTTGATCTGGATATTTTATATGGACTGCATCTCCATTATGGTGTTACTGACAGCTTCATAACTGATCCTCTTGTCAGCTGTCTATTATATGTATATATATAATTGGTGCATTTTGTTATTTTTGAATTTTAGTAGAACCGCTTTCTAAACTGTGTCCTCCCATCTCCAAACCAAATTTGCACAAGAAGTATCCTGCTTTTTAGCGTCCCCCTAGTGTATCAGTAGCCAGTTTAATCTAGGTATTTTGTCCGTCAGGCAGGTTTATACCTCCCTCACTCACCAGTACTAACCTTTGTTTACACATCAACCCCATCCTCATCATTGCTTACATGTTCAAGAAGGGCCCTTATTCCAGTAAAGCCAGAAATCTCATTATTTGTCAGAATCAAATAATGTGGAGATTTTTTTACATTTTATCAATCCTGCTTTTTGACCCCCAGCGGTCCCCTACGGTACTCTTATGAGACTCAAGGAGCTTCTCCTGTTTGCAAGTTTTAACACATTAATAAATACTCCTCCTGCTTGGGTCTCACTATGCACTGTCAGTGACCCCTCGGCCCTGTCAGCCGCTCCCCCAATACCAGTGTCCCAGCCGGCGGGGCTCTACACAGAGCACAGCCTGAGAGTACCAATGACCATCATATAGATGGCTCGATGCACATACTTTTTGTCTTTAGGATTGCCCGTAAGTCACTCCCTCCACCCCAAGGTATAAGCAATGCTGGCTTCAGTCTCGGTTGTCACAGTATCACATGCGTCCAGAGGCAAACCCCTGGCCCAGCAGCAGGGAGTGTCACTGTGGCACCGGAACTTACTGCCAACCCACCCCAACTGAGATGCAAAGAAGTGACTTTAGCTTGACCTGTACCCCGATGCAGTGCTCTGAGTCTGCTCCTAAACTCAGCTTGCCTGCACAGCAGTGCAATGCTCTCCCACTGGGCCGGCCTGTAAAATGGAGATTTTAAACAGGGATCGCAACAAACACCATCCTAATATTGAATTAGCACTTCAAGTCCTCCCCCCCTTTACCACCTGTATTAGTTACTGGTAGTCACAGTCACTACTATGTGGCATCACCAATACCTTTATTCTACACGTCATGGTAGACTAGGAAACCGGGCAGCCTCGTTATATGTGGACTCCTTTTATGAGTGCTCACCTATTAGGAATTGCATGGTCAGGTGAGCCTGGGAGCAAGCAAGCCTGTTATCCCTGCATGTGCACAGTCAACAAACACCCTTCTCCCAGTCACAGGGTGCAGTATTTAAAGCCCTTGATGTGTGAGCTTGATATCTGCAGATGCGCTGAGAGGCTGGTTGTTTTTGGTACCTCCAGATGAGCTCGGAGGCCTGTTACTTTTGGTACCTCCAGATGAGCTCGTAGGCTGGTTGCTTTCAGTACCTCTAGATGAGCTTGGAGGTCCATTACTTTTGGTATCTTCAGATGCGCTCACAGGCCAGTTGCTTTCGGTACCTCCAGATAAGCTCGGAGGACAGTTGCTTTCAGTACCTCCAGATGAGTTTGGAGGATAATTGCTTTTGGTACCTCCAGATGAGCTTGGAGGTCCATTACTTTCAGTACCTCCAGATGAGCTTGGAGGTCCGTTGCTTTCGGTACCTCTAGATGAGCTTGGAGGACAACTGCTTTCAGTACCTCCAGATGAGAGTGGAGGCCACTATAATAGCAGGTCAGAAAACTTCCATCTGCAGGTTTCTAGTTACAGTCTGAGCTGTCCCTGCCAAGAAATCACAAGCTGTGTCAGTCTGTAGGACAGTCACTTGGACAGTCTTTCTTAAGAGACCCAGTTTGTTCTGATGAAACTGAAGTATTTCAATTTCAATCTGCTGGACATAGATTGGAATACCTACACAGCAGCATCACAGAAGAGCAGGGAATTCCTAGTCACACTACAAGAAGCAGACCTAAGTCAACTAGTGACATCACCCACAAGAGGTAACATGGTTCTAGATCTGATATTCACAAATAGCAATAGGATTACGAGTGTCGAAGTAGGGAACCACCTGGGCAACAGTGATCATAACACGGTATGGTTCAGGGTAAAAAGGAATGTAGACTCCACACACTCCAAACTGAAGGTACTTGACTTCAGGAGGGCAGACCCACAAACATGAAGGCCTGCCTTAGAGACAACCTTAGTAACGCGATAGAAGGGAGTGTTGAGGAACACTGGACAAGGCTGAAGGATGCAATAACCATGGTCAAGTCACAGTACGCCCATCAGGTTAGTAAGAACAAAAGGAGGAAAAACCTACTATGGTTTTCCAAGGAGGTGGCAACCACGGTAAGAGAAAAGCGCATAGCCTTCAGAAAGTACAAGGAGCCGAGGAGTGAGGCAGACAAAACAGAACATAATCCAAAACTAAAAGACAAGGAAAGTGATGAGAAATGCAAAGGCTCAAACAGAGTCAATCTGGAGTACTGCGTCCAGTTCTGGAGACCCCATCTCCACAAGGACATAGACAGGATGGAGGCAGTTCAGAGGAGGGCAACTACAATGGTGCAGGGTTTGCAAGAGAAGCCATACGAGAAGAGACTAAAGGAGCTTAATATGTATACCCTTGAGGAAAGGAGGGAGAGGGAGGACATGATAGAAACGTTTAAGTACCTCAGTGGAATCAACAAAGTCCAAGAGGGTAGCATCTTTCAGAAAAAGAGACGTGCAAGAACAAGTGGACACAATTTGAAGATAGAGGGGGGACGGCTCAGGGGCAATGTGAGGAAGTATTTTTTCACAGAGAGGGTGGTGGATGCATGGAACAGCCTTCCTGAGGAGGTTGTGTGGTCTAAAACTGTGGTAGAATTCAAGAATGCATGGGAAATACATAAGGCAATTTTTGTGGGGGGTAGGAAGAAATAGGCTGTTGATTAAATAGAATCTGCAGCTTATCCTCTAGGTAGGGAAATGGGCAGACTAGGTGGGCCAAGCGGTCCTTATCTGCCATCAAAGTCTATGTTTCAGAGGTTAGGATAGCTCAGGAAGTAAAAAAGGGTAATAAAACCTTCTACAGGTACATACATGAAAAAAGGAAACCAAAGGGGGCATTGTTAGAATCGCAAAAAAAGACTGACAAACCACAGAGCAAGACGGGGAGAAGGCAGAGACACTCAATGAGTACTTCTGCTCAGTCTTCACACAGGAAGCAGATGGTAACGGGCCAACAATAGGCATAAAGAAGCACCTGATTGAAGGAACAGATATGGGTACCTTCACAGAGGAAAGGGTCCTGGAGGAAATAGACAAGTTAAAGGTAAATAAAGCTATGGGGCCAGATGGAATACACCCAAGAATACTGAAAGAACTAGGGAGGGAACTGGCAGCCCCCTTAGCGGTGCTCTTCAACAAATCATTAAGGAGCGGGGAGGTGCCGGAGGATTGGAAGAGTGCAACAGTAGTACCACTTCGCAAGAGTGGACGCAAGGAACAGCCAGGTAACTACCGTCCGGTTAGTCTAATGTCAGTCGTAGGAAAACTGATGGAGTCCCTTCTGGAAAGAATCATAGCTTTTTTGGAAAAAACTGGTCAGCTCAACAAAAATTAACACAGTTTCACAGCAGTGAGGTCTTCCCAGACAAACCTGGTTGATTTTTTCAATTGGGTCATCAAAACAGTGGATCAGGGTGGGGCAGTGGATGTTGTTTACCTGGACTTCAGCAAAGCTTTTGACTCTGTTCCACAGAGGATACTAGTCAAAAAACTGGAGAACGTGGGAATTGGGCCCGAGGTTACAAACTGGGTCAGAAACTGATTACATGGGCGAACTCAGAGAGTATTAGTAAATGGCACTATATCTGTGGAGGGGAGGGTGACTAGCGGGGTCCCACAGGGCTCAGTTCTGGGGCCGATCCTCTTCAACATATTCATCAGTGACACTGCGGATGAACTGGAGGGAAAGGTGTGCCTGTTTGCAGATGACACCAAAATCGGCAACAGGGTAGACACAACAGAGGGACAGCAAAGCATGGAAGCTGATCTCCGAAAACTGGAGGAGTGGTCCAAGACCTGGCAATTGAAATTCAATGCCAAAAAATGCAAGGTAATGCACCTGGGAAAGCGTAACCCAGGGAAACTGTACTCAATGGTAGGGGAGCAGCTGGTGGCTACCAGACAGAAGCGAGACCTAGGGGTGATCATATCAGATGACCTCAAGGTCAGTAGATAATGTGAAAAAGGCAGCACTAATGGCTAGTGGTATCCTGGGATGCATAGAGAGGGGCATCACGAGCAGAAGGCATGATGTAGTCATGCCCCTGTATCAGTCTCTGGTCAGGCCTCACCTGGAGTACTGTGTCCAGTTCTGGAGGCCACACCTCAGCAAGGACATAGATAGGCTGGAGACGATACAGAAAAGAGCAACGGATGGTGCAGGGCTTGCATCAGAAACCATACAAGGCAAGACTGGATGATCTCAGATTATACTCCCTAGAACAACGCAGGAATCGTGAGGACATGATAGAAAAATTCAAATACCTTAAAGGCAACAACAGGGTTCATGTGCAGAACTTCTTTCAGGTAAAGGTTTATAGCAGGACTACAGGGCAGAACCTTCGACTTAAGGAAGGAAAGTTCAGAAGCAAAATAAGGAAATTCTTCTTCATAGAGCATATTGTGGAACCATGGAATAGCCTGCCGGAGGGGGTGGTAGGAGCTAAGATAGTGGAAGATTCAAGCAGGCATGGGACAGACACTGTGGGATACACAAGCAGGCAACTAAGTGTGGGGGGGGGGGCTAGGAAGCCAAGGGCAGACCTGATGGATCATATGGTCCCTATCTGCCGACAACTTCTATGTTTCTATGTTTAAGTAATGATACACAGATCGTCAATAGATCAATTTTTTGTCAGTGAGAAAACATATAATAATAATAAGCATTATTTAGGAGTCAACCCTTTTTCCTTCCTTCGAGTCTATTGCATTCTGCCTACAGAAGGATTCTCCATACTCAATGTAAGGAGGAATTTAAGGGCATCCTGGGATTCCTAATATAGAGTGGATGCAAAACCCTTGCTTCAGAATAAGTTACTGACCTTTTAATGCAATGTCATGCAAACAGCTCTAGAAACTATTATTATGGTCACAAATACAAATTTATTGTTTAAATGTATGCTCAGTCACTGTCTGGGGATCCTAAAGTGCACTCATGCGTTGTTCTGCTCAAGTGTGAAATACAGTAAGCAGCTAAAGAGTCAGGTAACCTGCTGTACATAAGCCTGTCTATATTTTCACAGCACCGTTTAAACTACTGTTTCTCAAACTGGGAAACTAGCCTCCAAGGGGAGGTCCCAATCTGTTCTGGGGGTGGCTACTCATGCAAGCCTCATGATCATAATGGACTTTGCCAAAGAGCTTATGCTGGAGTTTGTGAGGAGATGGGACGAATGCACACAGTTGCTGTGGCATGTGACACAAGTTTATCAGCTGTCCTGGACAGAAGGGCTGACCTGCCTCTATACTCCGCAGCTGCAAACTGGGATCATCTTTGCAGAGAACATATGTAATAAAATATTAAATAAATATATATAGACATGGTCATTGATTCAATGACATTTCACTTTACTCACGGTATACACTATGTATAATATGGTATAGTAAGTACCCCTGTGGAAAGTACCTGATGTCTGCCAGTGAGTCTACAGAAAGACACACAGACAAACAAAGAGTGTGAATTTTCTCAAACAAGTAGGTGGTGTGTGCATGCATGCATGCATGTGTGTGCATGTGTGTGTGTGTGTGTGTGTGTGTGTGTGTGTGTGTGTGTGAACTGAGGACAACAAAGCCTGAAAGAAGATAAGGCTGAGAGGGAACATGCACATGGTGTTCCAAATACTAAAGGGAATAAACAAGGTGGAGCACAGGATGTTTGAACTGGCGAGTGTAAGCAGAACCAGACAGCATGCACTCAAACTAAGGGAGGTTGGGGCAGGACGGAAGGAACCATTAGAAGTATTATCACACAGTGGGTGCATGTCAGATAACCTACCTGGTGAGGTTGTGGAAGCTAGTACTGTTCAGCCTTGCAAAGAAGGACTAGGCAGATTCCTGTGAGAAAACAGAACTGAGGGTTATACAGCATGAGTAGGGTAGCCTTCTATCTGATAAGCTTTGATGTGTGTCTGTGTGCATTGCAGGGCCTCCAACTGTGGCAGGCTCTTTTATTCCCTGGGGTCCTCTGGGGTTCCTTCTCTCCTTGTCTGTTGCTGTCTGAGTGGGCTGTCCTTGGTTTGGACTGAATGCAGCCTAGTGTTCATTTGAATATTGACGTGCCTCGACCCGGGTTAGTGATGGGGATATCTGCGATGCACATGTATGCTCCTCAGAAACAATACATATATTGACAGCCCACTTCCCGCAGTTTCCACCCAACAGTTCTATTGTCTACAGTAAATAAAACAGCACAACAGCTTAAACAACCAACACTTTTATTAACAAGGGAAGGAGCAGAAAGGACAAAGGTATAGAAGGCAAAAATGGAAAGAGGTGCTTACACACTATGTAGCTTTGTACACAAACAACAATATCCTTCAGGTCCTCCCCACAGATATTTCTGTTCTCTTTTTTTTGTTCTGTTCAAGGACCACTTTGCAAATGAGTTTTTCTCAATAGTGTTTCTCCTGGTAAAATAAAGATTGATTGATTGATTGAGCTTTATGTGAGGGCACCAGACTTCACCCCCAAAGGCCTTATCAGGAGAGTTCTCTTCGTAGTGCAGTGGGTACCCCATTTTGAAAAATGGCGAGTGATGAGTTGAAGCCTACTGGCATGCATACACTTATTATCACAGATATTTACCCAGAGGTGACAGAAAGGGGGTTGTCTAGCAGAAAAGAGTGTCCTAAAGCCTGGGCTCCGAGGTACTCACATTCCATCGACTAGGATGAAGAGGTGGTTGCTGGCTATCTCTGCTACACAGCAGGGACACAGTCGAGTAGGTTGGCAGGACCAACTGAGATGGTGGATGGGGAGATGCTCCCCCTGGGGAGGACCTTGCTCCCTGTGACCCTCGATGTCTGCTGACAAAGTGGTCTCACATGATCTCCCTCTCCTCCTTCCAATGAGACTGCACTAGTACTCCTAAATCCTCTGACCTGGTGACATGTCAAGGCTTCCTCATAGGTCAGTCACTATCCCTGCAAAGAGGTCCACTGTGAACACAGTCACCTTGAGGGTCTGCTGATGATCTACCAGGGATATACCCAACTGAGTCACTGGAGTAGGTTAGGGCCTCCCATAGAGAAGCTTAGCAGTTCTGGAAAACTAAGGCAGGGCAAATGCTGGTTCCAGATGCCTCTAGGTCTTGGTCACAGAAACAGCTGTGGCGGTGGCAGTAGATAACATTAAAGTTCAGACTTATCAATGAACTGACAATTCACTAGCCTGCAGTGCCAAGGTAATCACGGTTGAATTTGTCTCTCATTGAGTGAACACCTTCCGAGTCTCACAACAACAGCAAGACGAGTACACCTGAAGCCTGAGAGTCACAAGGGATAACTAGCAATGCTCTGAAACAAGATGCAGTTAACAACAAGCAAGTATTTTTTATAATCTAGTGAGTCTGAAACTCCACTGGTTCTCACGTCTCCATGGCTACAATGTCCTGAGCCCTAGTAAGTCTGCATGCTTGGTTTTCTGCAAAATTAGAGCTCCTCGTTGGGGCAGATTCATAAGTTTTTCCTGGGGGCATTGCAGGCAAGCTCCAGTATTGAGACTCGCATGGTAACAGTCAACAAAGAGTTCTTAAAGAGATACAGTCCCTAGCTTCGCTATGGTGATTTTGGTGTCCATCAAATCTCCAAATGGCAGTCCAAACAGGGGAATCAGTGCTGCAAAAGACTTAGTAAACACCCACTGTCAGTGAATGGTTTACATGTACATACTCAGATTGGGTATAGTCACTGAGTGCCTGATGCAGAAGGGGCTCAGGAGCTCCTCCATACTTGCATAGGGAGGCTGTGGGCACCAAGAGGTCCTGCTTCAAACATGCATCAGCCTCCACACATCTACTGTTCCCAATGTACCCACTACCGAGGCCTGCTTTGACCTGTTCCATGACACTATGCAGGTGGTTGGATTTCCAGCAGGCTCAGGGGATGTTTTCACGCTGCAGACAATTACAACCACAAGTTCCGTACTGCAGAGGGCAATAGCGTTAGAGGATCCACAGTAGTGATGCACTCTTTCCGTGCCAGGCTCCCTTAGAACACCCTGGAACCTGATAATCTTCACAAACATGCTGCCCCTCGCTCTCCCCTATGACAAGGAGGGCTGGGAACCACAACTCCCAGTTTTATCTTTGTTTTGAAAACATTTCAGTGCCAAACGATGATAAAGCAGTCCTTGGAGGACTGCCTTATATCACAGACCCCTGCTCTGCATGAAGCAGGGGATCCCCTCAGGAGCACACCTGCGCATCCAATTGGATGCCTGGTGTATGGCCCTGCACCAAACCCCAGAACACCTCCAACCTCTCCACTCTGCTCTGCACATGAACCGGTATGGCTCAGAATTGTGGATCTGGCCATTTGTTGCCCAGTACAGGGGTGCATGGATTATATGCCCATATAGGCACCTTTGGTGCCTATCCAGGCCTTCACTATGGCTCAGGCCCCCCTTCCTTTTCATCATCATAACACTATGTTATATTTTTAGGTGCCAGCAAGCATAGCTTGTAGCATCTCTTCTAGTCATGCATACTCTTTCCTGCATTTACTAAAATGTCAGTGTCAGTGGCTCAGTAGGTAGCACACTCGCCTCTAAGGCCGGGAGATCAGAGGGCTGTGGGTTCAGTTCTCACATCTAGCACTTGGGTTAATATCCCAATACTGACACTGTAGTGCTGCATGGGGGGGGTGCTGCACTTCTGAGGTGCTGTCTTTTGGATGAGACGTTAAACCGAGGTCCCATCTGTCTGGATTGGTGGTAGTTCAGATGGATGCTAAAGATCCTATGGCACTTATCATAAAAGAGTAGGGGAATGTCCCCGGCGTCCTGGCCAAATTTCTCCCATTCACTAAAAAATACCACCAACAGCTTAATCTGGTTCAATTTCAGTTGCTTACCATCTGTATCCCCCCTCCCCCCGGTCACCCCTGAAAAAGGGACTTCTGGGCCCAGTGGGCTTACTGGGTCAACAAAATTCAATAAATAAAGATAACTGTTATATTCACGCTGAGAGATTCGGTTTTGCTGATGTCAGTGATAGAATTCATGTAGGGTTGAAGACAGTCGATCCAAATTAGTTCTGCCTTAGGCTTCTGTACAGGTTTGAATGCAACCTGTGCAGGAAACACCTCAACTATATTATTTACTGCTGTACTGCTATGTATTTTAATTGTACCATTTTTGACATGTACTTGTTATTTGCTTTATTTGCTGCGCCCTATTTCTATATTTCTCCTTCCCCTCTCTCTTCCCTTATTCCTTCCCCCAGGCCTAATCTGTAAACAAGACTTGTATAATTCTTTGCACTGCTAACCTGGTGTAACCCCTAGGTGGCGCTATCCCATGGGCTACTACCACTGCCTGCTGGGCTAATAGCAGGTTAAGGGGCCCAGGTTCAGTGACAGGTGCCTCCACTCAAAAGTCTGGGTTGGTATTGGTTGGAATAACCAGGCCACAGCCCTTTGGGACACTGTGACCCCCACTTGCTTCCCACTAGTGGCCCATGCAGAACACAATGTTTACCTTCTCAATACCCCTGATAGACTTTATATACATACACCTATGCTTGACACTTACCCCCCAGGACTGGTTCCTTCAGCTTGGCTCTGGGGACCCCCTGTAAAATAAGGTGATGCAAGACAAAAAGCAACTATGCAATACCTTAGGCATAAACAGACACCATAGTCAATATAAATTGCAGAAAAAAGTAGATCTGATTTATTCAGGGGGCTGTAACAAGAATGGGGGGTAATCAGGTTAATTGTCTTAATCACACTATAAATATCACAGTTGTGCATGCAGCCAGTGTCCCTATGAGTCACACTCTCTGGGTACCCAGGATGGAGACGGGGGCTAGCCAGGACTGTTGCCCGCCGTAGGCCGGCGTTGCAGCTGGTAGAGGCCCTGTGAGGAAAAGAAATAACATGCACACTCACTGATTGTAATCTGGAGCCAGAGGGCTCAGTTCGTGAAAACAATACAACAAAACAATCAGATGACACACTGGTGATTTAAAGGATATGTTGCAGGGAGCTACCCTGTTTGTTACTCATGATACCCAAAGTTGAACACAGTATGGACGATGGTCGAGGCTATCACTGGTTGTTCTAGATTGCCAGAAGAAGCATGGTAGGGAGACAAAGCCCTCATGGCAGGGCCCAACAGCATAGGACAGCCACGGATTCAGTCCGATTCCAGCTGGGTACACCTCCAGCCCTCAGCGCACATTCAGCTCGTGGGGATACTGGATCGCGACCCCCCTCCAGTTCACAGCACACTTATATGTAAAGAAAGTTTACTGTACCAGGTATACAGCTCCTCGCCCTGATCACAAAGTCACTGCTAAACCCGGGAGCACAAATGTAGCTAAAATTCCTGACAGGCCGATCGCACTTAGCAAAATCTTCGGTCTTCTTCAGGATAAGCCTGGTCCCAATTCGTTAGATTTCTTCACAGCACACAGATCGGATTCAGTCCATTTTAATTCTTCTCAGGCAGAAAACGGAAAGCAGGCCGAGATTCAGGCCGTACACGATTCTCCCGCATGAACTACTACGCAGCACGACTGCTCGAATTAAGCGAGCTCCTTCTCTCTCCACCTCCACCTCAAATAAGGCTCACCAGCAGACAGCTCGTGGTATTTTCCCTTGATCCAAAAGGTCTGATTTGTCAGTTTAACTGTCAGTCACAGTAGGAGCTCCCCATCCTGATGCAAAAGGTGCCAACAGCGCAGAACTACAAATCCCAACTGGTAATCCACACGGTCCTGCTGTAGCAGGCTCCATTTCTGAGTCTTAAAGTACCGATTGGTCCAACTTGGCAGTTCAGGACCAAAATAGTGGAGCTGACGGAACAGGTCTTGCTGCAAGAAAGGCAGGTTAGCACAAACCACATTATTATTACTACTACTCTAAATAATTAACAGCCAGTAGTTATATCTTCTAGCAGGGCTCCTTCTGCACAAGTAGCGACGGCAGAAATGGAGCAAGGGTTCAGCAGCCCAGGCAGGACTCGGGCATGGAAACACACAGTCCCCCCTTTTGATTAATTATTTACTGCAACAGACAGCCCTTAAAGGGACAGCACACAGAGGCCACACAGGCACTCACTGACAATACTTTAAGCGCCAAAC
Organism: Neoceratodus forsteri; assembly: GCA_016271365.2. Taxonomy (NCBI): domain Eukaryota; kingdom Metazoa; phylum Chordata; order Ceratodontiformes; family Ceratodontidae; genus Neoceratodus; species Neoceratodus forsteri. The sequence goes on along the minus strand of CM057459.1, from coordinate 159,816,243 downwards.
ACAGGACACCCGCCTGGCAATGAACATTTGGGCAAGCTCACAGAAGGCTTTTGGGGACCCCCATTTGTAGGGGGGTTACACTGGTAAAATAAAAAAATAAACTCACATATAGAACTGGGACTCTGAAATAACAGTAAGAGGCCGAGAAGACATTAAATTTCCAGTAACGTCACCAACCTGGCATATAGTGCACGGGCACAGCTCCGTGACTGTCGCTATCAAAACACCTTCCTTTGCTGGTAAAAAAATAACTAAAAAAATGATTGCAGAAGGGGGCATATAAGTATGAGAGGAATGAGAAACAAATCAAAAAATAAGAGTGCTCCATCATGCATGGCTGACAAATTTCAAACGACTGACTCCAGCGGCTCACCTCTCACTGCAAGCATGGTGTATTCTCCACAAGGCTCACCACAAGGTGAAGGGCAGGGAGTTAATAATGACCAGATTCTGTTGGAAGTAAAGGCCTTTTGAGCTAAAATTGCATTGTTTCTACAAGCTATCCAGTCTGATGTTGATTCACTCAATTCTGAACAGAAACCTAGGCAGGCTGCCCTCAAAGACCTTGCAGATCACACTGACTCCATTAGTGAAATGATTTTAAATATGCATTACAGACAGGTTCGGTTGGAACAAAATGCAGTGATTTGGAGAACAGGATACGAAGGAAAAATTTGTGACTCTATGGGTGCCAGAGGGAGTAGATGGTTAGCATCCTTCAGATTTAATAGAAAACCCTATTTGTGGCACATTAGATTTCCCTCCAGAAGAAGCCCTCCAGCTTGAGCGCTTTCATAGAGCTTTGAGCCCAAAACCTGCGCAAGGGGGGAGACCACGATCTATCATCATGCGGTTTTTGAGTTATGAAACAAAGAAATGTGCTTTATCTGCAGCCTGGAATAAAAAAGTAAGTCAGTGGGGTGAATGACTATTATTTTTTTAACTTTATATTTATTCAGTTTCATAGTAACCAAATACATGCATTCTTTGGTTTCAGGTATAGGATACAGCAAACCATCAACTCTATTTTGACCATGATTATGCTCCAGCTCCCTGTCTGAAAGCCCCTCCTGGAGCAGGCATCTATTTCCAAACCCAATACCCTGCCAAATGTAAGGTCCATTACACTGAAGCAACAAGCTTGTATCATACAGCCCAAGAGGCACTGGCAGATATGCAACAACAGTGTTTGAACTCCCATAGCCACCCAGAAGACAGACTCAGAGGAGGGGAGAGCAGACTTTAAGGGATCAACCATTATCCCAGTCAATGGACAACAGATTAAGTTACCAACTCTCTACCATGGCACCAGCGAAGTAGCAAGCATCTGACACTCTGCACCCTATCAAGGACATATTTAACCATTTTCAATGTGTCAGTGAGCATTAAACTAATGGAATTTAAGTATATACTTCGGGATCAGATGAGATTTGAATTTTATCTGCATTTCTTTTGATCTGTTTCAACCCATCCCTGCTATGTTATGCTGTTCTGGCATTATTTCTTAGATGGACATTTTTCTGTTACTAGACTAGCTGAGGATCTGACAGACTAAGTCTTTGCCTACGTCTGGTGGAGTTACGGCAATGAAACAAGGTGGGTGCTGGGGATGCAGGAAGGTAGAGGTGTCCTAGCCATCACATCTGCTGGTCTGTTGGGGGGCCTGACCTAGCTCATAGTTTCTATGGTGGTCCCATCGGCCCAGAGGACATTTAATTTGGCCTGGCGGTTCAGGGCTCTAATATTGGTCCCTCCCTTTGTGATTCTATTCATTGTGATGTCTACTAGTAACAAAAACATAGTGTACATGGTGTGTTGGCCTGGGACAGAGACTCTGGTTGGAGGGGTCGGCCATATCTGACTCATGCTTTATACCTTTTGGGCTGTGAAGGTGTTATTGGTCCTGGTGGTTAGAAGGCATGGTAGGTACTGGGGGGCTAGACTGGTGCCAGATTGTCCCAGGGCCTGCCTAATGTGCTATGCTCTATGGAAGTTCTAAAGGAGACCTAACATGAGAGAATCTGCATTAAACATCAAGGGTGGATGGTGGAATTTGTATAGGGGGCCATGGTGTGGGTCTGACTTCTTCTGGCAGACCAAGTTTATTTTCGGTATGATTTTCATAGGTTTTGGTGGGGGTGGGGGCTTTCCTTCTGCCTTTCGTTACTCCCTCCTCTGGGGCACTCAGGCTATCTTGTTTATATGGTGGACAAGCATGAAGGACATAACTATGGAAGAGGCATGGTGTGTCATTTTTCATAAACATGAGGTCCTGATTCTAAATATTGTTTCTCATTGCCTGTACTCTACGTTGCTTGCCAAGGGTGCTAACATAATAGTAAGTTTCTCCTCAGGTGAGTTTACTTGCTTGGGGGGAGGAGCATGATGGGTGGAGCTCCTTATGATTTATTTGGTTCTGTCCTCCCACATGGTGATTTTACAGTTAAGTGACGTATTGCCCTCCTACGATGCTAATTCATATGGACCATTTGGGTGACAAGTTTAATATGCAGGAACTCCTATATAGGGGGGCCCAAGATTTCTCTGGATTCCCCCTTCCAACGTCATGCCCATCAGAGACACTGGTTAGAAGAGTACGTATGTTCTGCTGTTCCTCCCTTGGAGGCCAGTATAATCCTCTACTCTGGTTTATCTCCCTCATTGGGGGAGTTTTCTCTCTGACTGCTTTTTAATGAGCAAGCAGGTTAGAGCTGGCTTGTTTCACTGATGTTTCCTGTTGGTTTATGCCTGCCGGCCTGCTCAGTTTTTCTTTCTATGTTCTCCATTTCATAAACGCCCGGTTGGCATTTCTGTACTTTGTTACTACAGCAGGAATTTACTTGGTACTGTGTGGGATTTTTATGGTGATGTGGGCCCTATTTTACATGGAGAAAGTGTGTATCCTAGGGATTTATGAGATGGCACTTATCAGTTTCTAGGTCAGGGATGGCACCACCTGCTAAAATTCTCTGTCTTACAATGTCAGTGGGATCTATGATCCCATTAAGCATTCCAAATGTTCTGTATGGAGAGGCTAGTTATATTATTTTTACAGGACACTCACTCATTTATCTCTATCAGAACACCAAACATTTTTAAAGTCTGGATTTGACATAGTGGAAGTCTCATCTCATAAAAGTTACAGGAGGTAGGATACAGCAATTCTTATTCCGAAGGGAACACCGTTTTATTACAGGATAAATTTGTGGATAAGGAGGGTAGGTTTGTCATTCTGACTGGTCATCTTTATGATGCGTTAGTTACTTTAGCGAGTTCTATTCCCCCAGGGTCTGATATATGGGTCTTGAATCACTTTTTTAACAAACTTTTAGAGATATCCCAGGGAGTGGTGATTCTTGCGGGGAGGGGGGAACTTGAATTTGGTTATGAATATGATATTGGATACCACAAACCCTAATCAACACCGAAACTTGGCAGCTCAGAAATATTTTAGGACTACTGTGAATCATTTGGGATACCTGGATGTTTGAAGACAATTGTTCCTCTCCACCTGGGCATACACACACTGGCCTGATTATTTTTTTGTAACGGCAGAACATTTTGAAAAAATTCAGAATACAAGTGATGGTTCCTGACACCTTTTCTGAGCATGCCCTAATAGAGCAGGAGCCAGGTACATTTAACTATGTGTCTGGGTCAGAAAGGTTTGATGACTGTTTCTCATGCAAAAAAGTGTGTAGAATTCAGATTTACAACTCTTAGTCATCCATAGTCGTACGTTTTCTTGGAAAATGCACTTTCTTAAGAGTAACTAAATGTTTTACATTTAAGTAATATACTTGGTTTACTTATTTATTAAATTTATCTAATTTATTTATTTAATAGACTCAGTTTACTAAGTTATTAATGTAATTTATTTAATGTTTCAGATATGGCTAGAAAGACTTCTCACAAACTGCAGAGGTGATGCATCTTACACACTGATCCAGGACTTAGCACAGACCATGGAGACCCGCTACCTTTTGATGATGCTCATTGGGAGAAAGTAGTTGATGCAAAGAAAAGGTGTTCTAGTTGAACACTGTCAAAGTACAACATGGTGTCTTGAACTGCCTGAACATTACTCCAGCAGCCATGGGTATCATTATACCTGCTACAAGAACTTCATTCCATATAAGAGTTCCGGTAAACTTGCAGCTGATGAAACTTTAAAAAAAGACATCGTATAAGAGTTATCCAGCAAAATTGCTTTGCTGCCAAGTTCATAGTGCTCTATCCGAATCTGCAGCATCTACATCAGGCATATTCCCAAATTAATGTATATTTTGCAAATCATACAAGAAAAGTTATCTAAGGGGTCAAAGGAGACTTTTGAATATCCTACAAAATGTGTAACTTATGGGGCAGCAGACAGCATAAAAAATGCAGCAAAAGAAATGGACGATCAACAAATGGATATGATGGTAGGCAGTATTGATCTCATAGCCAAAGAAGTGAAGTACCACAACAGCTGTGAGAACAAGTACTGTATGTAAAAAAGGCAGAATGAATAAAGGGCACAGGTACAAAATGTGAATACAGTCAGCTGAGGGACAGTCACCAGGTTACCTTTTCCAGACTTGTTAAGTATGTGCTGTGCATCATCGTTAATGGAATGCAAGAAGAATCATTGCTATCTCTACACAAAAGGTACATGGACATTCTTATGGAATGTAGTAGGCATGAAACAAATTACGACCCACAGAGCTTGCAGTAAAAACTGGCAGATCACTTCAAAGATGGCATCATATTTGATGCCAAAAGTAGAAAAGCAGGTACAGTCATCAGGTCTGCTAAGAAACAGGCTAACTGGAGGGAAGCACAAACAGCTTTACACATAAGAGACCAGTTGTTGGAACTCCTAAAGGTACAGCCTCATTATAAAACCAAAGTTAAAGCTGAAGACTTAATAGAAGAAAATGTAAAACTGCCACCCGTTCTTCAGACATTCCTATGTACTGTACTCATGGGTTCATCAGAAGTGGGCAGTGAACAACAGGAGAGGGTAATTCAATCTTATTGTAGATGACAGTGTTTGCAGTGTCAAGGAGAATAACCAAACCACAAAAATACCTATTGTTGGGCATGGGTATTAAATCCATGACAGGCAATAAGAAAGTTTTAACTATTTTGAACAGGTTTGGTCACTGTGTCAGCTACCATGTTGTGGAGGAACTTGAAACTGCAGTCGTAACCAATATAACAGAGAAGGATATAGCTACAGCAGATGGATTGCTCATACGGCCAGGTTTAGCCACTGCTTTGGCTTTCGACAATTATGATGAGATGACAGAGATACTTGACGGTCATGACACTGTGGGTATAACATACCAAAACATACCATCCAGTATTGAGGAGACAGTTGTACCCAAAGAAAGGTATGAAGAAGCTATAACAAGAACACACACGGATGACCAAGCATCAGCTAGAAATGAAACGCACATAATAGAAACCAACACAGATAAGCAAAGATCAAAAGTTGATGCCTATGACCAGGCAGGGCCATCTTTAACATCAAAGAGCAAACAACGCAGAACATCAAAGACAAAGGCTGAAGATTTTGATGAAAACTGTTTGCCAAGTGTAAAGAAGCAAATATTGCAGCCAATGGCATAGCAGGAACAAGACACTGTACCCTGCCACATTCAAACATCTGAGAGGAAAAGAGCTGTAGATATTGGCGAGAAAGACATTTGACCACATACATCTGGAAAACCAAAAATAAGGCAGTATCAATATAAGGTGACAGAAAGCTCTGAACCAATAAACCTCATGCAGGCTAAGAGAAGAGACGCTGCCTGGATGATATGTTGTGAAAGTGCAGATGCTACTCCAATGAGGCATGGATGAAATGCCCTTGTTTCTGTAGATGACCTGCCACAACAGATCATATCATACATGGACTCTATAGAAAAGCCTCCTACAAAACATGATGTAGTGCAAGACACCATGAATACTGCTATCAAGGTAATGGATGAATGCCAGGAGGACTTGATATATATTACTTATGACTTGGCCATAGCAAAACCTGTGCTACAAATTCAGTCCACAAAATCCCCAGAATATGACAGATTTTTCATATGTTTTGGACCATTCCATACAAAAGTAGCATATTTTGAAGGTCTTTGATACCTCCTGAATGGTTCTGATGGAGCCCACGTTCTTGTTGAAAGTGGTGTATTGACATTGAGATCCCTGAATGGACTTCTTCAAGGAACATTTTTCAATTGGGCAAAGAGGCTTCACCCAATGCTATTAATAGCATTCAGAATTAAGCATTTGCAGTGCTTTATACAATATAAAGGTTTGTCAGACTTTCCAGTCTCAAAGCATCTGCAGCAGCTACTTAATGACCCATCGCCTTCTTCAATGGTGGCCCTAGAGAATACAGCTGAGTTCAAGACATTCATGGAAGCATATGAAACATTCTCAGATTCCACACACTGTGGTAAGCATGGCACAATTGCCCAATTTTGGCTGCAGTACTGCAGTTTGGTTAAGTTGTACCAACTCTTCTGCCATTCCATCAGGACAAATGACTTGCCTCTCTTTGTATATAGCTTGGAGAAGATGATACCTCTTTACTTCACGACTGGGCACCACAACTATGCCAAGTGGATGATCCTGTACCTTATGCATTTGCTAAACATGGATGAGACCCACCCTGGACTAAGGAAAAAATCTGAGATGAGCATTAACCATTGCAAGATCAAAGAGAGGGTTTAGCAGAAATGATGTAGACTTAACCTTGGAACAGACAATTAATGCCAATGCTGCATCAAGACTAACCGGGATTTCTTCTTTGACACAGAACATCAACGCAAGGAGGAGGAGGAGGAGGTGGAACATTCTGCATTCAGCTCGAAGTACAATTGTTGGAAGTCTTATGGAAAAAGTTGGTCATGTCAGCCATGAAGAAGCCAGCCAAGAGCTGAAGAGTTTTAGAGTTAAACAAGATTTGAAAGAGCTAAACAAGCTGTTGAACACAATAGACTCCTTCATTAATCCATTCCGGGATGCGTTTGAGAACAGCAATCTTTATTCAATAGGTAGTGGAAAAGCAGTATCACAAGAGGTAGCAAAAGAAGTGTTACAGGTTACTGAGATAGGTACTCAGATGTATCATGTGTTTAGAGACGAATGTATTATGAATGGCAGTAGGTTCGAGGAACGCATCAAAAGATAAAAGTTGAAGAACTCTGCACATGATGCAATGAAGGTGAAGATTAAGAACAAGGACAAGAAAATTGTCAAGTTGAAAGGAACTCGAGACCTCTTTGGACGCTTGCTATATCTATCTGTGACTTCAACAGTTGAACTTACGACGGTGTTTGCCTATCCACTAACACCAGTACCCTTCTCCTTACGAAACACTGATGGATCAATGAACACAACAATGAAGTCAACACTGCTGAAGAATCTTGAGACCAGAGTCCAAGGCAGCCACCTCGATGCTGTAAATGCCACTGTGGTTGATGCCATGTTCTTGATCAGAAGTCTTACAAACCTGCCACCAACATTCCACGGTGTGGCAAAAACCATCCTGTCTCTTGTTTGCTGTACTTCTGCAAATGAAGTCCACCTTGTAAGTGACTGTTACAAGTCACCATTGACCAAAGGTCTCGAACAAGAGAAGAGAGGAAAGCATAACATCACTCCACTCTCCTGTCTCATAATTGGTCCTGACCAAAGCCGACCAAGAGACTTTGCTGGATTCCTGTCTTCATCTTCATCCAAGACAGCACTCCTAGGTTTTCAAGCTACAGAATGGAATTCTGATGTGTACTGTGAAGTTCTAGGTTATAAAAAGCTCATGTAAGCTGCACGAGAAACTTGTTACTCATACAAAGTGGAAGCTGGAAATATGCTCAGACTAGAGTACAAGGCCCTAAAAAGCAAACACATAGAAGCAGACTCAAGAATCATGCAACACATACTCTATATTTGCAGTCAAAATGAGGGTGAAGATGTGCATGTAGTGGTCAGGGCAGATGATACTGATATTTTGGTCATTTTGCTGTATCCTGCAAGTCTTAACGATAATATCAAACTGCACATGGACATTGGCCATTCAGAAAATAACACAAGAAGATTTATAGATGTATTTCACTTGCCAGCAGAGTTAGGCAGACCTGTGTATGCAGCTCTACCAGGTCTCCTTGCACTGACAGGGTGTGACTATTTGCCAGCGTTCAAAGGCAAGGGAAGGTGCAACCTCTAACAATTATGGAAAAGAATACAGAGTACACACAGGCATTTGGAAAACTGGGATGTCCACCCTTGTCTAAAGAAACTGAGGATACAATTGAGAGCTTTGTGTGTACCTTGTATGGAGAGAAAGTAAAGAGTGTCAACACAGTCCGCTACAGTATGTTCAACATCAAGTATCAACCAAGTGACAAAGATGCACCCTTAGAAAAGATCAAAAAAGCAGACACAAGCTCACTGCCATCATGCAAATCAACTCTGACACAACACAGCTGCTGTGCAAATTACATTTCATTATTATGGAAAAACGCAGGCAAACCAGAAATTACACTACTGAAGCCAGAGGACAATGGCTGGACATATGAGGATGGCAAATACAAGCCAACATGGTTCACATGTGAAGTTGTACCACCAGCCTTAAGTGAACAATTGAACGAACATGACAACAATCCAGAGGAAGATGACTACAGTGACTGTGATGAGACAGATTTGCTTAACATGTCAGATAATGAAGACAGTGAACAAGAATACTGATTGTTGTACTTAGGTTCATAAAACGTCATAAAAAGTTGATTGTTTCAACTTAAATATGGAATAAAATAATAACGTTAATATTAAGCCTTTGATACTATGTTGCTATTTATTACAATGTCTGTAGTATTTCAATAAAAGCTTATAGAATTGAAATTAAAGAAGGAACCATTAATTAAAATATACACAATTTTCACCAACAGTTCATTTTTTCATTGAAGAAGTGCATTTTCCACACAAAGTTCAACTTTGAGCAAATAAGAGTTGTAAATCTGGATTCTACACACTTTCTTACATAAGAAACAGTCATCAAACCTTTCGGACCTAGATACATAGATAAATGCACCTGGCTCCTGGACTACAATGTTTCTAAAAATCAGTTTAGGAGACTGCAAAAAAATATACATTGGCAGATGAATCTGGCATTGTTAAACAATCTAGAATTGGTAAGTTTAATTGAGGAACAGATTGATGTAGTATTATTTGAAAATGAAAAGGAGGATGTCACCTGGCCCACAATTCTGGGGGAATAAGGTAAAAACTGTCTTAAGGGGGGCATTGACAGAATGGGCCTCTCAGGAAAAAAAAAACAAAAGAAGAAGAAATATAGGGTTCTTCAAGAAAAACTACTGTAGTTACTTTATACTTCCTATACTCCCATGGAGACAGAGCTATAGCTACTCAAATTGCTCAAACCAAGAAAAGTTTACCAGATATGGACCAGCAGATTGAACAGACCTTACTCTACCTGATACAATACTATCATTGGAGGTGGTGTAGCAAGGAGGTCCACAGGCTTGCTAGGCAGCTCCACGTACAAAAAAAACAGGCCTGCATTATACAGCTATGTAATCCAGCCTCTGGCCAGTTAGTTATGGATTATACCTCTATTAGGCAGGTTTTAGCTCATTATTATTCTGCTCTTTGTGCCCAAGAGGCAACCTATCAGACATCTGATGCCAACATTTTTTGGGATGCATTACACCTTCCCCAATTTTCTCCAGAACACCAGACCCTTCTCCAAGAAGTTCTGAAGGTAGGGCAGGGATCAGTGAGGGCTTAGTATGGAAAGAAACAGCAGCAACAGGCAGATAAAGCCACCACACCACCCACGCCACAGTACGGTCGAACTGACTTCTACCATGCCTCAGTGGCTTCTCCCCCTGGACCTTCACCATCAAGTGAAGTATCCTCCTCCTCCCAGCTGTAGATTATGATCACAGCTATGGAAAAGATGTTGATCAGAGGCTGGTGGCAGGATGGACCATTAGAGGGCTCCTACAGAGGGCAGAGAGGACAAGTTGTAGACTATGGTCACATCTCTGGAACGGATGCCGATCAGAGGCCAGTGGCAGGCTGGATGATTGCAGGCATCCTACGGAGGGCAGACAGAATTGGGCAGATGAAAGGACGACCTGGCAACTGAGGAAGAGAAATGGGGCAGAGATAGAAATCTAAAAGAAGGGACTACTGCAATGCATGCCCCCCCCCCTTTAGGTGACACTAACTGTTGAATTTTATGAACATTTTATAGAGGATAGCATTCAGTAAAGTGAAATTTGCTGAGGTTCTATCCTGTGGCAGGTATTTGTGACAGCTGCAGACTACTGTATGTGTGTACTGGGTTGCACTCCTCCAAGCAGACAAGACAGTACATTGCAAGTCAGACACAAAAATTCCCATGATGATCACTGCCTCATCTGAACTACTTCTTGAAGGCTATTCATGATTCCAAGAGCAAAACTGAGCTTCCCAAAACTGAAATCCCCAGGTAATGTGATGATGAGTGCTGTTACACTGCAGCACAACTCAGCATGCTCTCTCAGTTAATTTGTGTATGAGAATCCTTGCAAACGTAAAGACAAATTTACCTTTGTGTCTGCTTCTGCCAGAGAACAAGCAGAACACCAGGAGGAAGGAGCTACTGGTATAACTAAAACTTCTCTACCAGGACTAAGAACTAGAACTCTTGTACTGGGACCTTCAATTTAGGGTAAAAAAAAGAGTTAGTGTGTTTGTCAGAGGTAGTTGAAGTAAACTGTAAATTATCTGTTATCTGTGTACCTATCTAGGTGCTTGTCACAGGTGTCAGAAGGGAATTGTAATCTGTGAAATTAGCTAAGTGTAGAAAGATTTGCAAAGTAGGGGGAGTGGCTTAGCTAGAAGGAGCCAGGTTAAAACCAGATTTAATCACTGCCCTAGATAGCTTCTGCCAGAGAACAGACAGAACACCAGGAGGAAGGAGCTACTGGTATAACTAAAATGTCTCTACTGGGACTATATTGCCCTCCTTCCCTCCCCTCCACCCCCCCCACCTTAAACCAGTTCTACTTTTATAGACACAGGATTTAACTGACAACAGGAACTTCCTGTTTGGGAGCAGAAAGTGAGTGATCACAAAGCCACCAAAGACTCACCATCCTATAAGGGCAAGAGTAGCTCTCCATCCCCCCCAGCTGCTGGAGGTCTGACTCTGAGCAAGTAAGGAGACTACTGAGAAATATAGGAACTTCTTGTCTCAGAACAGGAAGATCAGGAGGTAAAAGGGCACAGAGGCAGTAAGTAAGTAGGGAGAGAAAAAAAAGAAATAAACAAACAGAGGAAAGAGTAAGAATTCCAAACAACAGGGGGCCAGAAAAAATACATGATGGGAGTGGTGCAGTGCAGTGGCTGTGGAGCAGCAGTCTTCCAGGAGATGTTCTGGAGGATGCAGTGTTGTCCCATTTGCAGGCACCTTTCTGGGCTGAGGGAGAAGGTTGCTCATCTCCAGGCTGAGTTGGCCAAGACTTGTGGGACCTCCTCTCCCACCCAGAGACCACCAGGGTCACTGCCGTTGCCTCAGAGGTTGCCAAGAAAGAGGAGCGGTTGGACCACAGTGGGCTCAGGGAGGGTGAGGGTGGTGGAACAGAGGTGCTTCCCTCCAGCTGTACCTCTCCACAATTTCTATGCCATTCTGGAAAAGTGTGGTTCCTCTATGGAGGCACCCACAGTGGAGACCAAGGAGGATGCTGGGAACCTCCACAAAGGAGACCCACAGGAGGGTGGCATGGGACCCCACAGGGGAAGCAAACAACTCTTGGTGGGGGACTCCATTGTTAGGAAGGTAGAACTGGGGGAGGAAGGGGAGAGGGAGGTAGGGTGCCTGCCTGGTGCCATGGCTTGGAGGGACAGGGAGCGAATCCTCAGGATTGCAGGAACAGCTGCACAGGGGAGGGAGCTGGATGTCATTGTCCACCTAGGGACAAATGACCTGGCTAAGAAAGGGATTAGAGCAGTGCAAGAAGCATTTGTGGAGATGGGGAGGGGCCTTAGACAAATAGCACACATGGTAACCTTCTCGGAGGTGCTGCCTGTCTATGGCACAGGTGAGGCTATGGTGCTCCACACCATGAGATTCAATCAGTGGTTGAAAAACTGGTGCAGAGCTCAGGGATTTGGCTTCATTGGGGACTGGGGGTCCACCTGGAGGGATGCAGGCCTATACTGGTGTGATAGTCTGCATCTGCCCAGGAGGGGAACCAAGATCCTAGGTGATAGGTTTAAATACTTCATTGGCAAGTATTTAAACTAGCCAAGGGGGGAGACACTGGATAGGAGCAGGGAAATCCTAGCCCCCCCAAAAAAAATCAAGGTACTAAGTGAGGTAGACACCAACATAGAGTTGTCAATAGGGAGAAGCGCTGGGGTAAATGGAGAAAGTGACAAATGCAATAAGGACAGGGATGGGGCAAAAAGGGGTAAGGCCATCAAGAAATGGAGGGTAATGAGTACCAATGCCCGTAGTCTGGGCAACAAGCTCCCTGAACTAGTGGCCTTGATGGAAGAGGGATGCCTGGATATCGTAGCAGTCACAGAAACATGGTACAGAAAACCATCACTGGATGTTAGCATACGAGGGTCACACAACCTACAGGAGAGACAGGGAGGCAGAAGAGGGGTGGAGTAGCTTCTCATGTAAGGCAAGGGATAAAAGCAACTGGAACAAAGAGTAAACAGGAGAGGAGGCACTGTGGGTCACATTAGAGACTGAAATGGCACCACAATCCGCACAGGGGTTGTATACAGACCCCCATGTCAGGGGGAGGGAATGGACAAGGATATGATAGAAGGCATACTTAGGATGGCAGAGAAAGGGGAGATACTGTTGATGGGGGACCTTAATATGCCAGATGTTAACTGGAGCACCTTTGCTGCAGCCACATCCAAAAGCAGGGCCATTCTTGATGCCCTTCAGGTGGCATACCTCAGACAGCTAGTTTTGGAACCTACTCATGAGGGAGCAATCTTAGACCTCATGCTCTCAAATGGGGACAGTGAGGGATCTCAGATCTAGAAGTGGGTAGCCATTTGGGAACAAGTGACCACCAAACAGTGTGGTTCATGATAAACTCAGCTACAGAGTCAAGCCATACAAAAGTGAGGGTTCTGGACTTCAGGAGGGCTGACTTTGGCAAGATGGGACAGTGCCTTAGAAAAGCACTAGCAAACAGGCTAGAAGGAGGGGTGGAACAACAATGGAGAAATATCAAAACTGCCATCACAGAGGCAACAAGCCTTTGTGTGAAGCAAATAAATCAAAACAAAAGAAAAAAGCCACTATGGTTCTCAAAAGAGATGGCAGTGAAGGTTAGGGAGAAAACGATAGCATTTAGGAAGTATAAGGAACACAGAAGGAGCAGGACAGAGAACTGTACCAGTTAAGGCAGAAGGAAGCAGGGAGGGTAGTCAGAATAGCAAAGGCACAAACTGAGGAAAAGATAGCTAACTCGTTAAGAAGGGGGATAAAACCTTTTATAGGTATATCAGAGAGATAGAAAGACAAAGGGAGGGATAGTGAGGCTGAATAGAATGGATGGTGGGTGGGTAGAGAGTGACAGTGAAAAAGCAGGGATACTGAATGAATACTTCTGTTCAGTATTCACAAAAGAGGAAGTGGGGGAGGTGCCTAATCCAATTAACAGAAGCACTCTGGAGAGGGGTTGATCCCAGTCCTTTCACAGAAGAAAGGGTTCTAAAAGAACTCCTAAAACTGAAGGTGGACAAAGCAATGGGGCCAGATGGAATTCACCCCAGAATTCTAAAAGAATTAAGCAGAGAACTTGTGACACCACTTACTACCCTTTTTAACAAATCATGGGAGGATGGTATGGTACCTGAGGACTGGAAGAAGGGTGATGTGATTCCCCTTCATAAAAGTGGGACCAAGACAGAGGTAGGAAACTACAGACCTGTCAATTTGACCTCCGTGGTAGGGAAAGTGATGGAATCACTTCTGAAGGAAAGAATTGTTGAATACCTAGAGGTCAGTGGGGCACAGGGCCCAAGATAGCATGGGTTCACAGCGGGAAGGTAATGTCAGACGAATCTAATTGATTTCTTTGACTGGATGACCAAAGTAGTAGACCAGGGAGGGGCTGTGGACATGGCCTACCTAGACTTTAGCAAGGCATTTGACACAGTCCCACACAAAAGATTAGTAGTCAAATTAACCAGCCTGGGAGTGGGTCCCAGGGTGGTAGCCTGGGTAAAACATTGGCTGAACAACAGGATACAGAAGGTAATTGTGAATGGAGTCCACTCTGAAGAAAGAGGGGCTACTAGTGGGGTACCGCAGGGTTCAGTACTGGGTCCAGTCCTTTTTAATGTCTTTATAAGTGACATTGCAGAGGGACTGGAAGGAAAAGTATGCCTCTTTGCAGATGACACAAAGATCTGTAACAGGGTTGATACACAAGGAGGCGTGGAAAGGATGAGAAGGGACTTAGCAAAGTTGAAGGAATGGTCAGAAGTATGGCAGCTTGGATTCAATGCAAAGAAGTGCAAAGTAATGCATCTGGGAAACAAAAACCCAGAGGAAGATTACACAATGGGGGGTAGTAACAACAACAAAAATGGAAAGGGACCTGGGGGTAATAATATCAGATGACCTTAAGGTTGGCAAGCAATGTGAGATGGCGGTAGGGAGGGCTGGGGGGATACTGGGATGTACAGGGAGAGGTATCACCAGCAGAAAACAGGAAGTTGTTATCCCCCTGTACAGACAGTTGGTGAGACCCCATCTGGAGTACTGCATCCAGTTCTGGAGACCCCATCTCCGAAGGACATAGACAGGATGGAGGCAGTTCAGAGGAGGGCAACTAAAATGGTGCAGGGTCTGCAAGAGAAGCCATACGAGGAGAGACTAAAGGAGCTTAATATGTATACCCTTGAGGAAAGGAGGGAGAAGGGGACATGATAGAAATGTTTAAGTACCTCAATGGAATCAACAAAGTCCAAGAGGGTAGCATCTTTCAGAAAAAGAGATGTGCAAGAACAAGGGGACACAATTTGAAGATAGAGGGGGGATGGCTCAGGGGCAATGTAAGGAAGTATTTTTTCACAGAGAGGGTGGTGGACGCATGGAACAGCCATCCTGAGGAGGTTGTGGGGTCTAAAACTGTGGGAGGATTCAAGAATGCATGGGACAGACAAAAGGCAATTTTTGTGGGGGATAGGAAGAAATAGGCTGTTGGTTAAATAGGATCTGCAGCTTATCCTCTAGGTAGGAAAATGGGCAGACTAGGTGGGCCAAGCGGTCCTTATCTGCCATCAAAGTCTATGTTTCTATGTTTCTGCAGGGGCTAGACTTTTCTGTGAATTACAGATTGCCTGATCATCCCACTAAAGCAACTCTGATGTTTGTTTACAAGCTTTAATTAACTTGTATAAACTCACTACAGTAACCAGTGACCACTGCCACTAATCATTATGGTAATCACAATGCTCTCTTACTTCGTTCCAGTGTTTCAGCTGTCACTCACTAAACTGCTTCTTGCTAAGCATTTTTGTGGTCAGATGACAAATCACGTAGCTGAAATCACCAAATAGCTACTGCGATCCAACAGGCAATTCTGTTTTGCTTATATGGTTTAGCTAAGTGATTTCCATTCGGCTATACATTCTATCAAAATTTTTACCCCTGACACTAGTCATAGCCCTTCAGGCCTCAACTGACAACTCACCAGCCCTGACATCCATGGCTCAGCTTCAATTATGGTATACTCTAGAGGAAAGGAGGGTGAGAGGGGACATGATTGAAACTTTCAAGTACCTCAAGGGAATCAACAAAGTCCAAGAGGGTAGCATCTTTCAGAAAAAGAGATGTGCAAGAATAAGGGGGCACAGTTTGAAGAAGAGGGGAACGGCTGAGGGGCAATGTGAGGAAGTATTTTTTCATGGAGAAGGTGGTGGACACATGGAACAGCCTTCCAGAGGAGGTAGTGGGGTGAAAAACAGTAGGGAATTCAAGAATGCATAGGACAGACATAAGGCAATTCTAGTGGGGGGTAGGAGGAAGTATGCTGTTGGTTAACTAGGATCTGCAGCTTATCTGAAAGGTAGGGAAATGGGCAGACTGGGTGAGCCAAGCAGTCCTTCTCTGCTGACAAAGTCTATGTTTCTAGATTTCTATGTATGAGGTCCAAAAGTGCCAGTGGCTGTCACTTAAACAGTGGTGAGCATTTTACCCCCTACTGTCATTTCTTCTCTCATACAGCATTTGGTGACAATGCCAGACCTGCAGAAACTCCCTGTGGAAGAGGTGGAGAAACAGCTTCTTTACCTACTAAAAAGGGGTTGCTGGAGGGGAAGAATCAAGAATGCCCTCTCCCCCTTGCTAAGAACTGCTGCCTTTAGCAGAACTGCAAAACACAGGAACACATGACTGGGGAGACCAGCGCTTGCTCCCAAACCCGCATCACCCACTTAGTAAAGTGATGCACTACTGCTGAGCCACTGAAGCAGCCCACTGGTTAAATGCTTTTTTATGGCAATCAGTGAAATACATTATTGTACAGCCGCCGCCTGAGACCACCGCACCGGACTCTCCCTGCCTGCAAGGGACTCCTGAACGTCGGCCGTAGGACGAGCGGCCACCGGGCGGTCGGCTCTTCTACAGCCACCGCCTGAGACCACCGCACCGGACCCTCCCTGCCTGCAAGGGACTCCTGAGCGTCGGCGTGGGGCGGCCCACCAGGCTGGTCGGCTTCTTCAGCCGCCGCCTGAGACCACCGCACGGACTCTCCCCTGCCTGCAAGGGACTCCTGAATGTCGGCCGTGGGGCCAGCGGCCACAGGCTGATGCGGTGCTTCTACCGCCGCCTGAGACCACCGCACGGACTCTCCTGCCTTCAAGGGACTCCTGAGCGTCGGCCGTAGAGACGGCGGCCCACGGGCGGTCGGCGCTTCTACAGCCGCCGCCTGAGACCACCGCACGGACTCTCCCTGCCTGCAAGGGACTCCTGAACGTCGGCCGTAGGACGAGCGGCCACCGGGCGGTCGGTGCTTCTACAGCCGCCGCCTGAGACCACCGCACGGACTCTCCCCTGCCTTCAAAGGACTCCTGAGCGTCGGCCGTAGGACGGCAGCCTGACCACGGTGAGGCGCTTCTCAGCCGCCGCCTGAGACCACCGCACGGACTCTCCTGCCTGCAAGGGACTCCTGAACGTCGGCCGCGGGCGGCCGGCCACCGGGCGGTCGGCGCTTCAGCCGCCCCTGAGACCACACCAGCACCGGACTCTCCCTGCCTGCAAGGGACTCCTGAACATCGGCCGTAGGACGAGCGTCCACCGGGCGGTCGGCGCTTCTACAGCCGCCGCCTGAGACCACCGCACCGGACTCTCCCTGCCTGCAAGGTACGGCGAAGCCGCAGCCTATCGGAGCGCGAGCGCCATTCCTAGGCGGACTCCGATTGGCTTGCCTTTACACCCTTTATTTTGTACTGAAAACTTGCCAAAAAGAGCTGCTCTCTTGCTTTCTGGGGATAATCTGTAAATTGTAAAATGTTAGATTGGATGTAACATGCCTAATTGAGTGTAATCCTTTGCCAGAACTGTTAAGGGAGGGTGCGATTTAAGTCATTACAGCCCTTTCTTTGTAAAAGAGCAGAAGCCAGCTAGACATAGGGGCGCCCAGGAAATCGCTCCTATTGTCCTGCAAATTTTTAGCTCTGCATCACCTCTGGTCTGCCCGCCCTCAGCCGACTGGGACTAGTACTAATAGTCCCTCCTTCTGTCTCCCCTAGGGACTCCTGAATGTCGGCCGTAGGACGAGCGGCTACCTGAGACCACCGCACCGGACTCTCCCTGCCTGCAAGATGCAGTGAAGCTACAAATTTTACATGCACCACCCATGCCCCTCTCTGGCGTTATTTTTAAAGCCCACTAGCCCCACCCACAGTCTTCCATTGGTCTGGCCCATACTGAACAGGCATTTCTTTTCTTTCCTGCGTTTAGTGAAAGAAATACACTCCATCTTTCCCCTCCTCTCAGTAAAGATCCAATTAACTAAACGTGGCATTAAGGCGTGTTACTGCTAAGACTATACCCAATTGCTTTCATCGAATACTGAATATCAAGATCTTGCTGCAGTAGCACCTTTTGCATAAAATTTGGGGGCTTAAGAGATACTGGTTGGCAGTTCCTGTGGTGGTTTACCTCACTTTGTGTAAAACAAACATGGGTAGTATCATCTGGCTTTGCCTACTAGCTAACATCCTTCTGCTCGTAATATAAATGAACTCCCTGACAGACCCGATTTCCTTATAGAGACATGTCCTGCATACGGTCCCCACATAATAAATATATGTATTTAACATGCTGCCCCTGTCTGCCCCTGATTCACTCAAAGTATGTTGTTACTACCAACAGTGGTACAGCAATCTACTATGCTATGACTATCCCCAAACCTCAGGTACCCAAACAATGCACAGGCTGTTACTACCCTGCTTGGATCCTAAGCTACGTATCTATAGGGCAAAGCAAGAGGTCCATCCGACCGCTGGATCCATGTGTTTTAGCTGGTAGCAAACGCAGAAAGACCCGTGCTTTTAAAAATCTCCTTGTCTATCTGAGAAGAATTCTCCTCCTTCTACTACTGTGCTCAGGAGACATCGAACTTAATCCTGGCCCCACAAAGTTGCTCTCATCACCGTCCGAAATTACTACTTTGAAAGGAATCAGTTTCCTGCATGCCAATATCTGCAGCCTTCTAAAAAAGTTGGATTCTGTCCAGGCCTGGATTATTCACTCCACTCCAGATATTTTTGTGATCTCTGAATCATGGCTTCGGGCATCCACGCCGGACAGCGAGGTCAATATCCCAAATTATCTACTCTTCAGAGCAGACAGGAAGACTGGGGGTAGCCATTTATGTTAAAAATAAATTCACAGTATCTGTATTAGATGCTACATCCATGGCTGGAGGATTTGAATGCCTGTCCCTCAGAGTTGAAGCATCTCACTCGGTGGCTTTCCGCATAATTGGCTGCTATAGACCTCCTGCAGCAGGACCACAGCTCTTGACTCACCTGTCATCACAAATGGATGTAACACCCATGGAGACAGTCCTATTAGGTGACCTAAACTATGACTGGCTAACTAACGGATCCCTACCCCTAAAACGATTCTGTGACTCACATGGGTTCACCCAACTTATAACTGAACCAACCCGCATCAACAAAAAAAATCCAATGAGGAGCACCCTCTTGGATGTGCTTCTTGTCAACAAACCTCAATACTTTTCACATGCCCGGTATCCTACCAGCTGATGTTAGTGACCACTGCATAATAGCTGGCATCAGAACCATTACCAAACCACTATCCACATGAAAGTTCTCTACCAAAAGATCCAAACGGAACTTCGACCCCATGGCTTACTTCAATGATTTAAAAAACTCCTTGCTCTGGCAGAACTTCTACCTAGCTAAATCAGTGAGTGAGGCCTATGATGTTCTGCACGAAATCATAGCCAGTGCCCTTAATACCCATGCTCCTTTGATCAAAGCTCGAATAAAAACCAGGACCTGCCGTTGGTTTACACCAGACCTGAAGAAAGCCTTACTCAAAAGAGACCAGCTATGGAAAAAGGCCCGAAAATCACATGCTGATGCTGACTGGTGTCTCTTTAGGTCAGCTAGGAATGCCTGCGCGAAAATGATCAGGGAAACTAAGGCCATTTATTACCAAAATGAATTGTTCTCTGCATCCACCAACCCTACCAAATTCTGGTCCACTATAAAGGAACTGTCTGGACACTCACCAGGTAGTGTGCTACCATCCAAAATTACGATTGACAATGTCACTGTCACTGACAGATCTGAAATTCTCCAAGCTTTCAATAACCATTTTGCCACAGCAGGCATGGCATTCGATAATGCACCAGTAAGCAGTCTTCGTCCGTTGCTCAAAGCCCAGCCACACGAACCAATTAACAATAGTACGACTTTCTCCTTTTCCTCAATCAACATAAAAGAAGTTGAAGACCTGCTGCTACGGCTGGACACCAGGAAAAGCGCAGGAGCCGACTTATTCAACCCATACTTTCTGAAAATAGCTTAGCACATACTTGCCGCACCATTTCGCACTTATTCAACCTGTCCTAACCCAAGGCTCTCTCCACGGAATGGAAAACTGCTCATGTTATTCCTCTTTTTAAAGCAGGGGACCCAAGTGACTTGAACAACTATAGGCCAATCTCCCTACTACCTATACTTTCGAAAATGCTGGAAAAAGTTGTGGATACACAGTTGAGATCATTCCTAGACAACTCTGCATTGCTTAACCCCATGCAGTCCGGATTTAGAGCTAAGCACAGCACTACTACGGCACTGGCCAAAGTCACTAATGACTGGCAACGGGAACTCGACAAGAAAAAATTTGTTTGTGCAGTGTTTCTAGACCTCAGCAAGGCGTTCGACACCGTCGACCACTGCCTACTTCTCTCCACTCTAAACACCATAGGTTTGGACTCAATCTCACTGGATTGATTCCAGGACTACCTCACTGGTAGGCAGCAACAAATCAAGGCTGAAGGAGAACTTTCTCCACTCAAACCAATAAAAAGAGGAGTTCCTCAGGGTTCCATATTGGGCCCCCTACTGTTCACTATCTACATTAACAACCTGGACTCAGGAATCAAGAAAGCCAGTATCCACTTGTTTGCTGATGATACAGTGCTCTGCCTAAGTCGTGACTCTCCTGGAGCCGCATGCTCAGAACTCCAAGCCCGAATTCAATACGCTGCAAAACCAGCTCATCAACAAAAAATTATTGCTAAATGCAAAAAAAAACAAGGCCATGCTGTTTTCACCATCCAGCTTTGGGGCCAAATCCACACCAGCTGGTACAGTTCCTCCTATAACCACCCTACTAGGTGAAAAACTTGAGTTCGTAACTAAATTCAAATACCTGGGTTTATGGCTGGATAACAAACTCTCCTTTATGGAGCACACAGAAGAATTGATGAAAAAGCTAAGACAGAGGCTTGGCCTCTTTTATAGAATTAAACATCTCCTGACAGCAGCCGCAAAAAGACAGCTTGTTTATTCTACATTCCTTTCATTAATCGATTACGCTGACATCATCTATGGCCAATGCTCTGTTTCATACCTTGCAAAACTGGATGTACTGTATCATAGAGCATTAAGATTCATAACTGGCCTCCCATCTTCCACACACCACTGCTTGTTATACACTGCAGTAGGGTGGCCTTCTCTACAATACAGGCGGCATAGAAATGCAGCTCTCTGGATACTGCGTGCACTCACCAACAAACTCCCTGACTACATTGTTGCTTGCCTCCATTGTGTCCACCAAGCAGCTATGCCATAAGAACCTCTCACTAACTTCCCTAAAAATTCCCAGAATCAGTAACCACTTTGGTAGGGCAGCTATAAGCCATGCTCTGCCCACACTCTGGAAAAGGATACAAGGTTCACTGAAACTTAGCTCTCCTGTCAGTATTTCTGTGTTTAGGAACCTTTATGACAAAACATTTGTCGAAATCTGTAAATGTTTCCATAGTACCTAGTAGTCCTGATGGTGGTTCACGCTCTAGCCTCACCATATGCAGCTACGAACCTAACCCCTCTCTTCCCTACATAAATCTATTCAGCAGTCAGCTGCCATGCTGGCCATTGGAACCATAGGCATTTTTCTTTTTCCTCTCTCTAATCCCATATGCCACTCAAATAATTGAAAATCATGGGCTCTCCGAAGCCCTGGTCACCACCCATGCACTGAACTGATCTCTGGGGGCTGTAATGTTATTAATTTGTACCTTCCTGTACAGCCATGGATAAATGTGCAACTCTAAACTCTATGTCTTTAAAGGTTGTAATTAATGTCATGTGAACCCATGTGAATACTTGGAATGTATTTATTGCACCTACCACATGTTTGTAAGTTTATATTTTCTTCTTTTTTACATTGATTACTTCACCTTTAATTTATGTGTTTATAACTGTCATTTGACAACAGCAGGTCCACCTGGTAAATGAGCTTGCTCAACGGTGATTGCCTGGATAAATAAAGATTTGATTGATTGTTTGATTGTTTCAGCTGAAGCCTTGCAACATCAAGTTCTCTAACTGACTGCTTTAAATTAGATGCAGGTCCTGACTGAATGCTGTGTGTTTCACTTATGATTGCAGTTGCATTTCATAAACAGATATGCCAAGATTGGACAAGTGACCCAGCAGTTGGTGCTGATACTCACCATGCAAGGGGATGGGGTTCATGGCCCAACTCCTGAGCCCAGCATCTCCATGCAATCAAAGCAAGGTCATCAGTACAGTCAGCAAAGCTCAAGTTGCCCAGTGTTCTCAGCGCTCCACCTCACGTAGAGAATGACATAAAAGTTAAGTTCATACAATATAGAATTGCCATTGTTAAAGAAGCTTCCCTCTCTAATCAATCTTGTTTCTTTGGCAGACAATATTCCAGCAGTAGATAAACAACCAGATACACAGCCAGTGTTGGTTGGAGCTACAATTAGAGATACAGATGGAGAAAGCCTCTAAGAAAAACCCTTTCTCTCCCTTATTTTTTCATCCCCTACCAGCACTGTCACGCATTTCAGTGTGCGGGGCGGGCAGTAAAGTCCCACCAGAGAAGACACAGCTTGAGCCGAAACCTGAGGTAACTACTACAGGGTCACGTGATCGATTCTCTCGGAGAAGCCTTGGAAAAACATCTATCATGGACACAATCGCTTGGCTTTCAGTTTCAAGCCCTTTCACAGGAAGTTGAGCTTCTGCAACAGGACACCAAACAGAATCAAGAAAATGTTGATAAAGTGTCTAAAGCTTTGGAAGCCACAAAAAAGGATGTTGAGAAATCCATGAATAAAGCTGTGGCCGTGGAGGTTACCACCTCAGACTTAATAATGGACAATTATGTTATGTCTAGGAAGTTAAAATTACTAAAAAAAACAACAAAGGTATAAAAATTTGAAACTTTGTTTTTTTTTGGGTTTGGGTCACTGGATCAAGAATTTCAATCAACAAGAGAGTTAGTGAATTATATATTGGTCAGTGTGTCTGAGTTACCAGAGGATAATTTGCCATTTATAACCCATGCATACAGAATTTTTCCTAAACATAAATTACAATTAATGGCAAGTAAAAAAAACTCTATGCAAGCTGCTCACCACAACTCCTCAGGCAGTGCTGAAAGTTACAGAAGAAATTTACTGTCACAGTATCTTTTGCATTTGACACTGACAGAGATTTAATTTTCCAACTGTCTCGATTAAAAGCACCACTGTTGTATGCATCTTTTAAGTTTTTAAGTTCTCTGCCTACCCCGAGTTCTCCTATCCAACACAACAATGAAGAAGTCGCTTCTTGTTATTCATACAAGAACTGCTTAAGATAAAAGTGGACAATGTATATTTTTTTATGTTATCAACTCTGAATTTATTATAGCACAATATGACTGAAATAATGAATTAAATAATAATGAAATATTAAATAATAATATTAAATAATAATGAAATAATGAAGGAGAAACAGACTCTCTTATACCCTCTGAAGAGGAGATGATGAACAGGTGAACTTGGAGCATTAATTAATGAATGACAGTGTGATAGTGGTGTGTTGTAGGGATAAACACTATACGTACTGTATGCTGTTTTGATATGTGACTTACTAAATTTTGTATATTCTTTAATAAGGGTGGAGTGGATAGCATGGTTTATCCATTTTTTTCAAACTATTAAATATATGAAATAGAATATTAAAGTTAGCAGCAATAACCTACGAAGAATACTGCTTATGTTTAATATTCTTTTTCTCTCTCTCTCTTTTTTGATTTAGTTTACACACCTTTATGCATTAGAACACAAGGGTGTATGCTTTGAAGCTGTATTGTTAACATTGCTTAATTTTCTGAATGTAAAAGTAGAAACTTCTATAAAATATAATTTAAAAAGAAAATACTTTCAGAGAATACAGGGACTTCACAAGATATGTAACAGAACTAGCTGAGAGCATAACTTCTGCTGGCTTGTGCAGATATGCATCATCAACTCCTATTATGCATTGCGTACGTGGGGTCATGACCTTTGAAATGAAGACAAGCAGGTTTTCACACCAGGGCAAAACAGAGTGAAACAACTTCATTTATATTTAAACGAGGATGAAATTGGGGGGATGCAAAAGAGGGAATCATTTTTCATGCCTACAAACTACACAGGTATACAGAAAATAGGTTGGGAGAACTTTCCCTTTAATGTGGTCTGTGAAGTTCAGTGACTTCTAGAATCTACCAACAAGCAAAGGTTCATGAATGACTGCACACATTCCAGTGGTGGACCAGCAGGTGGCAATATAAATATTATAAAATGGGTGAGAGAAAACAAGGCCTGTGATTGGTCAGATGTGATCACAGGACCATGTGCTCTTCCTGCACAACACAGGTCAGAAATACTTACCATTCTGAACCTCATTACTCAGATTTTAAAATAAAAATCAGAGGAAGCATTTTATAATCATGATATTGCATTCCAGGTGTGCGTAACTGTGGGATAAAGTACAATTACACAAGGGGATCTCTTGCAGCAGGCCATCACAGGTAGGAGTCTGCCATCAGGCACTAGGACCACACAGAAACTTTCTGGCTAGCAGTCTACCAGAGGGGGTTGCCCACCTCCAACGTCACTCACTGACATCAGCTAACCTATATGGGTGGGAAACCCCCTACGTTCTCCCCAGGTCTTCCGCTGGAGACCCCAGATTATCCAGCTGAGGGAAACGAGGAGGAACCTGAGGTTCAAGGGAAATGGCAGGAAAGAGGGAAGGCTAAAGGTCTTCTCTTGGAGAGGACGCATAACAGGATAAAGACCTTGGGGGAAGAAGGGAGGGAAAAGCAAGGCCTGCTGCAAGAGATCCCCTTGGAGATCTACTGTTATGGTAAGTTCTTACATACTCTAGTATCTTATATTGGGGGAAATCTCTTGTAACAGGCCATCACAGGTAGGACAAGTAGCAAGCAGTTCCAAAACTGACAGAACTATGAAACTGAGCGGAGGTGAAGTCACCTAAGAAAGAAGGCCCTGTAACACAGCCAAGTCAAAACTGGCTCGCTGCCTAGAGGCAATGTCCAGGCTGTGAAGCTTAAAGAAAGTGTGAACTGAACTCCAATTGGCTGCTATGCAGATTTCTGCTGCTGACACTTTATGGAAACAGGGTACTGAGGCATCCATCTCCCTGGTGGAAAGACCATAAACACCTCGAAGCTCCTTGCCATACTTCTGGGAACAAAAAAAAATGCAGTTGGCCAACCATTTGGATAGACACTGCTTAGAAACGGGTGTGGCCTCTTTTCCTGGGGTGAATGAAACAAACAACTGAGAGAACTTTCTGACCTCTTTAGTCTGGTGCGTATAATAATGCAAAATTCTATGCACATCCAAAATGTGGAGCAATGCTTCCTTCAGATTGGCATGCTCTGGAAAATACACAGGGAAATGAATGGATTGGTTCAAAGTAAACTCAGATACCACTTTAGGGAGAAACGGAGGATTAGTACGTATAGGCACCCTGTCTTTATGAAAAAACAAGTACGGATCCTTACACATTAAAGCCTGGAGCTCGGAAATCCTCTGAGTGGAAGTAACAGCAACTAAAAATAATGCTTTCCAGATAACATAGCTTGTAACTTGTGGCCGGTTCGAAAGGAAGCAGGGTGAGCTTTTCCAACACAAAGTTGAGGTCCAAGCCGGGACAGGGTTTCAGATGCAGAATAACTCTTGGAAAGGTAAGGGCTACATCAAGCTGGGCCACCATTTGTCCATCCACAGGTACATGATATGCAGAGATGGCAGATAAATGTACCTTAATGGACTAGTATTTCAGGCCTGCATCTGAAAGGAACAACAGGTACTCCAGGATCTGATTAACTGGGCATGTGAAGGGATCCAGACAGTGCAAAGTAGCCCAAATGGAAATTCACTTCCACTTTATGGAGTAAGTGGCTCTGATGGAGGGCTTGCGAGCCACCACCAACACCTCTGCCACCTTGAGGGAAACCCCAAAGCAAGAAATGGCTATGTCCTCAGCAGCCACGCATGAAGATGGAGTGACCTGAGATTCAGATGTTCCTGCAAGAGCAAGCCTGTGCACAGTGGGAGAGGAACTGGAGGTTCCACTTCCAGTTGCTGAAGCAGAGAGAACCCGATCTGGTGAGGCCAAAATGGGGCAATGAGAATCATGGTCGCCCCCTCCATCTGCAATTTGATGGGAACTCGCTACAGAAGAGGAAAGGGAGGAAAAGCTTGCAGAAACCTCCCTTTCCAGGAGAGGGACAATGAATCTCATCAGAAAACTCCAGGCACTGGAGTGAGCGAGCAGAAAAGCAGCAGTTTTGCGTTGAGTGGGGACGTAAAAAAGTCCAAATCTGGGTGACTCCAGCAGTCAAACAGATCTTCTGCTATGGAGGACAGAAGCTCCCACTCGTGTGCTACAGACTGGGACCAGTTTAATCTGTCTGCTAAGATGTTTTGCACATCTGGGACATACACGGCTGAAAGATGAAGGCCGTGGTCCAGAGCCCAATACCATACTTGCATCGCCTCCCAACACAGGAGGTAAAAATGAATCCCCCCCCCCCCACTTGTTGATGTAGTGGACCATGCTGGTGTTGTCTGTCTGGTCCAGCAGTCAGCCTGAGGAGAGTTGAGTCTGGAAGGCCTGAAGGGCGTATAGAATGGCCCGCATCTCCTGGACACTTATATGCAGATGACCCTCAGCCACTGACGACAGCCCTTAGGTTTGGTGAGCCCCACTATCCTGAGCTGGACATGTCCATGGTCAGGATTTGCTGAGAAGGGGGAATAAGAAAAGGGAACCCCTGAAGAGGTTGCTGGACTCCAGCAACCACAACAGAACCCTCTTTACAGGGTGCAAGATCAGGACCATCTGGTCAAGATCATCTGTACGCTGGTCCCACTGAACTCTGAGCGTCCACTGAGGAACTCTCATGTGCAGCCTGGCCAGAGGGACAGTGACAATGGCAGCTGCCATATGACTCAGAAGGCATAGGAACAAGTGGGCAAGGACATGATGAGAGGAGTACAGAAGTCTGGCCAGCTCCATCAAACAGTCTGCTCTGTCCTGGGGGAGGAAGGTCATGCCCTGAGCCATGTCCAGGACTGTCCCAATATACTGAAGGTGCCGGGAGGGAGAAAAGAAGGACTTGGCCAGACTGATGGTCACCGCAAGGTCCTGAAAAAGGCTGTGGGTATGCTCCTGGGTTAGCAGTAGGTGCTCCCTGGAGAGGGCTTCTAGGAGTCAGTCATCCAGGTAGGGAAAGACATTGAATCCTTGGTGCCAGAAGACAGCCACTACAATGCCAGGCACTTGGTAAAAACCCTGGGGGCAGAGGACAAGCCAAAAGGGAGCACCCAAAACTGGAATTGAGCTTCCTGGAAGTGGAAGCGTAGGAAGCGCCTGTGTGAAGCACAAATTTTGATATGAAGGTATGCATCCTGCATGTCAAGGGAACAGATCCAGTCCCCCTGATGTAACAGGGAAAAAGGCCTTGCAGTGTGACCACTCTGAATTTCTTGTACCAAATGGAGAGATATAGGTCACTGAGGTCCAGGATGGGTCTGAGGTCTCCTGTGCGCTTGGGAACTAGAAAGAAATGTGAGTAGTACCCCTTCCCTTGCTGGGATACCAGTACTGGATCTATGGCCCGCTTTTGCAGAAGGGCATAGATTTCCTCCCGTATCAGGAGGACATGATAAGGAGGGTAGTGGGACAGAGACAGAGGGTTCTCTGGAGGCTATTCCAGAAACTCCAGAGAGTGACCCTGCTTGATTATCTGAAGCACCCAGCTGCCTGTTGTGATCTCCCTCCACTTGGGCAGGTGAAGGAAGAAACAACCCCCTACCACTACCTCCTGCTCCACCCAAGGGAGAGGGTAGGGTAAGGAGTCAAGAGGGGGAGGAGGCGGGGGGGCGCAGAACCCCCTCTGGGGATTTTGCTAGCAGAGGTGGCTACGGTAGGCAGGGCAGGAGCTGTGGTCTTGTGTTTAACCTGTGTTCTAGCCGGCTGCTGGGCCTGGCAGGGAGGCTGATAACGAAAGGGCTGCTTCTGGGCAGGCCTGGACTAGGTATGATAAAGGGGCTGGATCAATCATATGGCCTTCCCTGAGGCCTGAAGCTTGGCAAGAATGTCCTCCAAATCACCTCTGAACAGCAGGGAGCCTCTGAAGGGTGCATTTAATATAGACTGCTGCACATCCTGGATGAACCCCGCGACTCTAAGCTAGGAATACCGGCCAAGGCAGACACCAGTGGCTGCTGCCCTAGCAGACATTTCCACAGTGTTGTAAGTAGTCCTGAGAAGATAGCCGCCTATGTCAGAGACCGCTTTGAGGTGGTCATGCAACTCTGGCTTAGGATCCCCTTCACAGAAAGAGAGGACAACCACCTGGACCTTGTCACAGGGAATTCTGATACTGCAGCATGTGGCCAAGGCAGTTAAGGGCCTGGATGGCAAGAGTGGAGGAAACAAACATCTGTTTGTCCAAACAGCGGGAATTCCGATCTGGGGTCAGGGAATTGAGGTGTTTGAGCTGTTTGGAATGGTCATGGGCAGCGTTAATGACTACTGAGTCCACCTCTGCTTGTTTCCCCAAAAAGGGTCTGCCCTCTGGGGCATGACAAAGCCTATACTTCTCAATCTCAGGACTCTGAAATGAGGTGCACCAACTCTTGAAATGAGGGAAAATGAGGAACACCACACCCTGAAATGAGGGAAGCCACGAGGGACATCACAATTGTGGCACTTCAATGATTTAGCGTACTGTTTAAGTGCATAAAGCAGCCTGAAACTAAATCTAATAGCACTAAAGAATAATCCGGTGCTGCTGTTTGCTGTTGCCTGGGTTACAGATTAAAGAATAGATAGCAACCTCTCTTTCTCTCTCCTTCATTTTGGCAGCCACTTGTCTTGCTCTGTCATGGAAACTCCAGGTTTCATTTATTGTAGGATCAGGCTGGCCCAATGTCTTGATTGTATTATACGGTTTTGTTAGCTTTTGCAAACACAATCCCACAGAATGGCTAATTGCAAAAAAAGAAATCAGTGATCACTTATGAAACTGCAGCAGATGAACAAGACTGACAGCATGATTGAGCAGCTGTCAAACAGGAGGGGAGAGAGCACTAGTTAAGAAGCTACTAAGCTAGCTATCACAACAAATTTATACTAAGCAACCCCAACAACAAAGCAAAATCAGTGCTGTGGTAGAAAAATGAGGAATAATGCCCAGCAGTTTGTAATTAAATTCATTCATACAGGTTTATTTCATAAATGCTGAGGGAGGGCGGGGAAATGGCCTTTGCACCCTGAGTAGTGCGCTGTCTGGCCTGGCTCAGTCTGTGTCTCTCACTTTAAGCAACACTGCAGCATCCAGCAGCCAATCCGAAGACAAGTCACTCATCACCCGACCCAACCCCACACCACAGTCTTACCTTTAGTTGCGGCTTGAAGACAAGTTAACTTGCACCACTCCTGACTCCTGGCTGGCTGGGCAAGGGCAGGGTTGGGTTATGTGCTGTAGTCTGCTGCTGGACAAGTGCAAATTGGCTGCTGGGATAGATGTGCGCAAGTGGGTCTCACAGCAAGATCATATTCAGCCAACTGCTACTTAGTACTTGCTACCTCAGGGGGCTTTGATGGGGGGGGGTGGATACTGGCTGGCTGTCCACTCGTGGCTTGCTGCTGCTGCTTGCAAGGGTGATCAAACTGAAAGTTTTTTGCTTATGACAGTTGGTCAGACTGGAGACTGGGGAGAGTGACTTACTTTGTCACGTGCTGCTTGCTCAATAAATCGCGACTGATCTGGATTGACTCTCAGGCAGGTGTGCGGCAGTGCCTGTTCTGAAAGCAACACCAACAATTCATTTTCTGATTGGCCAACAGTCCTGCAGAGGAGGAGGAGGAGGAGGAGCGACAAACCACGAGAAAAGACCCATTCCTCCACCCGAGCAGCACATCACTGACCAAGATCTGCGCTCCGCACTCACTCCTACTGGAGTTCTAGACAGGTCCGTGCATGCTTAAAGAGCCTGCAGTGTCAGCACTTATATCCGGGACAATGACAGGTGCTGGTGAGGCAGCGGGACAAGTTAGGAAAACAGGGACACATGCAGGATGTCCCGCACAATGCGGGACATTTGACAGCTATGACAAAGCCTGTCTGTCTTGCGAGACACGGCAGGGAGGAGATGGGACCGCCACCAGGCCACATTCGTAACATCTTCATAAGCGTCAATCAGCGGGGGAACCACCAATGGTGGGGCGTCAGGCTTCTGTAGGTATATGGCCAGCCACCTGTGTTTGGGGTCCTACTCCTCTTAGTCAAAAGCCATCACTGCCTGGATGTGGCGCATGACCGCAATACAAGAGGGATCATCCGGGGGCTGTGGAATGTCCTTGGGAGAGGAGACCCCTTCGGAGGACCCTGAAGAGTGAGAGGGAGGGAGGAGCTCGAATCACCATCCCCTTCATCTAGAATACCCTCACCCCATGAATCAGGGAGCACCAGGTCAGGCTGGTATTCATCCCCTTCATCGGCTGGGGAAGAAGGGGAGAAAGCCCTCCATGGGATCTGGGGAAGATGTTGGGGAATGGGTGACATAGGCTCCTGCAGTGGGTCCTATGGAGGAGATGGTGGGGCCAGCACTGGTACTTGAGAGTGCAGGACCCTCCCAAAGAGAGGACACCACTCCTTGAATATCCACCATGATCGAAGTAGGAACCAACGGAGGTGGATAAGGATGACCCGAGGGAGCCCCTGGCATAGGTACTGGGAAGCCAGGATAAGGCGCCAGGTCAAGTGTAGTATGGACCCTCAGGAGTAGGGCAGTGAGGGTCCTGTGGTGGAGCAGGCGAAGTAGGGGCCAGCTAAGGGTGAGCACTGCGTGGGGTAGAGCTAAGGATAGGAGCCGGCGAAAAGCCTATCCTCACCCTGATACTGGGGAGGCAGGTGATGGTAGGGGAGCCGAAGGTGCCCCTGCATCCATGGCACACACGTCGGTGGTAGGATTGTTGACAGGACCACTCTGCTGTGTACCCGATGAGAAGATGGGCCTAAGCAGCAGGAGCCTGGCAGGCCGAGAAGTCCACTGGCCCAAAGCTCCTCCAGCAGTGACCAAGATAGTGGTGGTAGAAGGAACCACCAATTGCCCTGTGCAAGGGGAGGCATTGGTGGGATGTGAGGCTGACCCCCCAGAAGAGGTGGACCCTGACGCAGTTGTATAACAGTGCAGTGACCGGCAGCGGGAAGATAAGGACCGGGACCTGTGTTTTTCTTTGTCCCAGTGCTTGTGCTTCCCTGAAGTTTTGTCCCAGGGTTGGACCAGAGCCAACCCCGTGGACTGGGCCTGAGAGGCCGAAGGCTGGGCCTGGGAAGCCTGGGGAGACCATGCCTGCAGCTCCTGCTCCATTGAGGTGATCTTCAGCTTGAGCAAGTGTCCTCAAGGGTCTGCGGCGGTGGCAGGGGGTGGTATTGAACCTCTGTCAGAACTTACAAGACGAGACATCAAGGTCCAGGCCAAGGCAGAAAAGGCAAGCTGAGCGACTGTCCTTCTTTGGAATTTGTTGGCAGTGGGCACACTTGTTTCAATGCTCCAATGTCGACGAGGAAGGAGAAGACATAAAAGAAAAGAAAAACATTGAAAGACCAGGTACCGAAAAAACAAAGGTGAGAAACAAATAAAAAATGGTGCAAAAATAGTGACTGAAGCAGCGTCGGTTTCCTTATATATCTGACGTGACTAGGTCGATGGAGGGAAAGAACTGGGGAGGACGTGGGGGGCTGCCCACCTATGTAGAGTAGCTGATGTCAGTGAGTGACGTCGGAGGTGTGCGGCCCTCTCTGGTGGACTGCTAGCTAAAAAATGTTCATGTGGCCCTAATGCCTGATGGCAGAGTCCTACCTGTGATGACCTGCTGCAAGAGATTCCCCTGGCGTAAAGTCGGCACTTCTCAGGTGTGTAAGGCACTTGCCTCTCTATCCCACAATAATGCACACCATGTCATGCTTTACTGTTTAATTATGGTTGTATACAAACTCAATATCTCAGACCCAGACAGCAAACAGAAATGTATGCCCCTTTTTAATCAGTGTTCATGTTCTTATTCCTGAGACTAACTCTATATGCACTCCACTGGCCTAAAGGACTGTTTAAGGATTTATATTTGGTGGTCCTGTGCCAATACAATCAGCAGTTCCAGGACCGGTAGAATTTTTTGGCTCTAGTTTGCACTGTGTTCTAGTTCTATGTGGAACACAAAATTCTGCCAGCAGAATTAGTGCAGAATGACCACTATGCCGGCAAAATTTCCACCAGAATTTTGTTGGTTCTTCTGTGGAATTCTGCTTGCTGTGATCCCCGGAACAATATTCTATGGAACAGCATTTTTCTCTGTGTAAAATCATTCCATAGCCATTTCCATGGAAAATATTAAACGTTGCAGAAAACTTATGCTGCATTTTTCCACTGTGGCATTCTGCCATTCCATTTCCTGGCAAAATTTGGTGGCATTTCAAAAATTCTGCGAAATTCCGTAACGCAGGACCTCAGTATCAGGAATGCGATGGTGTTTCATTAAAAATGGCCATTTACAGAACCTTGTACCTTGACTGTTCGAAATGTGGTATGCACCTTCTCAGTCCTAGGGTTTCGTCACCCCCCCCAAACTTTCATGAAAATCCAATATTTAGTCTTTTTAGATATTAAGGGAAATAATTACGTCTTTTTATTTTTCCAATTTGCTTTCAAAAATGTTTTCCCTCAGATAGCTAAAAGACCACAAACTGAGGTATGAAACTTACAGATTTTGTAAGTATCTTATGGGAATAGGTCTTTTTGAGGGTCTTGTTAAAAGAAATCCATTAATTTTTAAATTAATTGCGATTAATTGGTCGCATATGCACACTCAAACTCTCTGAGAAAAATAGCTAAAAGAACATGTAGACTTTTTTTCATGTTAAAGTTTGACTTAAACAAAAACTGAGTGAAGTATCCTCTTCCCAGCCTGGGAACTTGGAGGGTTCCATCCACAGGGGACAAGCTGCAGACTATGGTCACATCTCTGGAAAGGTTGCCAATATGAGGCCTGTGCAGGCTGGACAATTGCAGGGATCCTACAGAGGGCAGAAGTGATTGGGCAGATGAAAGGAGGACCTGGTAAGTGGGGAAGAGAAATGGGGGCAAAAACAGGGATGAAAAAGGAGGGAATACTGCAATGCTTGCCTCCCCCCCTCCCCAAGGTGACACTCACTGACTGATGAATTTTTATGAACATTCTATAGAGCAGTGGTGTCCAACCTTTTTGGGGGTGGGAGCAACATTTTCATTTCAGAGTCAAGGCAAGAGCAGCGACAACATGTGGCCCATGCCACACCCCACGTGCCACACACAATGTCCCATAATTACCCATACTTGCACATATTTGCAATTACAGTTAAAATAATGATAGCAGTACTCAATATTTATTTATTAATCAGATTTTAAGTATTTTTTTTAATCAATTTTCATTTTAAACTCTTTATTCCGAATCTTTATTCATTACTACTCTACCTTAACAGTTAAATGCAGTTGAATGCACAAGTCATACAAATGCCATGCCACTTTTAAATTGCTAGTTATATTTAAAACTTCTGCCACAATGTGCTAGCAAACATGATAAAGTTCTTCCTTGAAAGTGAGCAGCATAAACCAGCATGCCAGCATAGCTTTACTTGTCATATATAAAACATGTTACAATTCTCCATTAAATGTGACCCCCTGCCATGTTTTTTAATAACCAGCAATAAAGGTTATGAAATGTTGCAACACAAGACACATTTTTAAATTTGCCATTAAATGTGATAAGAACCCCCACCCAACCCCAGCACAATGTTTTTTTTAATAGCCAGCAAAAAGTGTTGTGAAATGCTGCAGCACACAAATACTACTCACTGGTCATCTCCAGGAGAGGTTTAAAATATTCACTGAACAATCGGACTGCTATTAATCTGCAGCCTTTATCTCAATCCTTTACCCTGACACAACGATTTGTGGTCCAATAATTATTCTAATTACTCCCCCCCCCCTAATTACTGCAATTATCACCTTAAGAGCAGTCCAGGAGTCATGGAAATTGGAGAAATGGGCAAAATGATGTGGTGAAACTCAAACGCGAGATTAAATGAAGGTGCAAAATTAAAGGGACAAGCACAAATAAGGCATAAGTGTTCTTTTTCCCCGAGCCTTCGCGAGCAACATAAAATGTCATGGCGAGCAACATGTTGCTCGCGAGCCACGTGTTGGACAACCCTGCTATACTGGATAGCACTCAGTACGTATATATCTGTTGCTGACCACCCTCCCCAGGCACTTACCGCTCCAGGTGGCGCGGCATTTATTGTTTGACTCCTGCCTTCTTGTTCTTGCAAATTCCTAAACTGTTATTTGTTGTTACCTCTGTATCACCTACGGCAGAGCTCTTTGCTCCTGTATGTAAACCCTATTGTATTACCAACTGTTGGAGCTTATGGCTCCTGTATGTATATTCTACTGTACTACCAGCTGTTGGAGCATGTGGCTCCTGGATGTAACCTAACTGTTGGAGCATGTGGCTCCTGGATGTAATTATTGTCCTATGGATACCCTGTAACTCTCCCGGGTCGCTCCTGAAAATAGGCACGTTGCTGTCTAGTGTGCTTACCTGGTTAACAAAAGCAAATAAATAAAGAACTAAAACTGGCTGAGGTTGTAGCCTGTGGCAGGTGTTTGTGACAGCTGTAGCCTACTGTATGTGTGTACTGGGTTGCACTCCTCCAAGCAGACAGAGAGCGCACTGCAATCAGACATAACAATTCCCATGATGACCACTGCCTCATCTGAACTATTTCTTGTGGTTATTCATTATTCCAAGGGCAAATCTGGCCTCCAAAAACCACAAGTTTTCAGTTAATCCGAAATCACCAGGTCATGTGACGAAGAACGCTGTTACACTGCAGCATAACTCAGCATGTTATCTCAAGTAATTTATGTACAAGAATCCCTGCAAACGTAAAGATATATTTACCTTTGGGTCTGCAGGGACTAGAATTTTCTGTGAATTACAGACTACCTTGATCATCCCAGCAAAGCAACTTTGATGTTTGTTTACAAGCTTTAATTAATTTGTATAAACTCACTACAGTAACCAGCGACCACTGTCACTAATCATTATGCTCTCTTGCAATGCTCTCTTACTTTGTACCACTGACACTAATCATTGTGGTCCTCACAATGCTCTCTTTCTACCAGTGTTCACCTGCCTTTCATCAAATTGCTTCTTGCAAAGCATTTTTGTGTTCAAATGATAAATCACACAGATTAAATCACCAAAAGCTACTGCAATCTGACAGGTAATTCTGGTTTGCTTATATGGTTTAGTTAAGAGATTTGTCATTTGGCTATATATTCATATTTTATCAAACATTTGGTTTATATATATATATATATATATATATATATATATATATATAATCATCAAGATTTTTACCCCTGACACCACAGCCATACCCTTTCAGGCCTTGACTGACAACTTCCCAGCTCAGGCATCCATGGGTCAGCTTCAATTATGGTATGAGGTCCGAAAGTGTCAACGGCTGTCATTCAAACAGTGGTGGGTATTTTACCCCTTATTTTCATACCTCCTGCCATATGGCATTCAGTGACAATGCCAGACCTGCAGTAACTCCCTGTGGAACAGGCAGAGAAACATCTTCTTGATCTAGAAGGAAAGTGGTTGCTTCACGGAAGAATTAAGGATGTCAAAAAAAAAGAATAGGCAGAGCGTTACCGGAAACCAATGAGTGCAGCATGATGACGGCAAATTTAGAATGGAAAAAATACATTTGTTTTTAATTTATTTTTATTATGATTTTCAATAACTTTGTGAGACACAGTACAAAACAACAACATACTATTGTATTCTTCAGGGATACATTTCTTATGGTAATGATAGGCCAAGCATTTGTTCTCCTGTCCTCCATACAGCAGCCATAACTATATAACTGATACAATAAACAGCATCATGTACAAAGCCCATCTGTAAAATCTATTCTTAAAGTCCAATTCAATCCCCCAATCCATTAGACTACATTATGGACAAAAATCTGGATCAACTGTAGTCTGATGGCATTATCAAGCATCGCCATGTCCCAGTAACCACCAAGGACTGATTATTCAGTGCTGCTGTAAGACTCTCCATTTGGTATATTGAGGCCATAATTCGTCTACAATCATATATGGTTGGGATGTCAGAAGTCATCCATTTTTTGTAATTGACTTTTTGCAGCTAGTAAAAGGATAGGTAGGAGAGTCTTTGTCCGGGGGATGATAGTCTGGGCATATGGACAACAAAATAACCTCTGCTGTCAGGTCCACCTGTTCACCCAAACGTTCTGTAATTTCAGTTTGAAGGTGTATCCAAAAAGGCATCAGCATTGGGCATTCCCACATTATATGGGCAATGTCAGCTAATGTACACCCACACCTCCTCCAGCAGTGTCCGTACTCTGCTGGTAAGTATTTTGTTAGTCTGGCAGGAGATCTGAAGTGTCTTGATCTGCACTTCCATGCACACTCTCTCCATATAAAGGAGTGAGTGAGATTTACCGCCCTTAAAGCTGCGGCAGTCCATTTCTCCTGAGATACTCCAAGATTTAAATCTCTGTTCCAACTAGCTAATATTGAAGCTGTTGATTCCTTAGTGAGATTTCTTATATTTTTGTATAAATTACCAATTAAATGATTCCAGTGATTTCCTGCGGAATGATCTATAAATATTTTTAAAAGTGGAGGAGTTGGATGAGTTTTACTTGTATAATACGATTTCGTAAAATGTGGTTTCTAATTTTGAAGTATCGGTATTGATCGATGTTTGTAAAATTGAATTCCTATTTTAGTTCTTCAAATGATAAAATCCCAGATGGGCTCAAAAATTGAAAATCTTATTCTAGTCCCAGTGTTCTTCACCTGGAGAATGACATGTCCATGTAAGACGGGATAAAATGTTCATCCTCAGATATCACTTTACAATATTCGTATATTATTTGAAGTGGTTCTTTTTTTCCACAGTTGGAACCAGGTTTGTAAAACTTGTGCACTGATATCTGTAAAATCTTTTAAAGGAGGGTTTTTGGGGGGGGAGCAAACAAAATCTTTTTAATATCACATAAGTCATTTAGATGGAATTCCAATTTTTTCCATTGGGCCTTGTAACTGTCTGAAAGCCATAAGAGGAGGGTATGCAAAAATGCAGCCTCTGTGTATTTTTTGAGATCTGGAAGATTGGCTCCCCCCTGAGCCACAGACAATTGCAAAATCATAAGACATATTCGTTGGGGATTTTTATTCCATATGAATGATGACATCATGTTATTCCAGGATTTTAAAAAGTATGGGGATGGAAAATAAGGGATACTTTGAAATAAGTATAGTAAACGGGGCAAGACATTCTTCTGAATTGTCTCTGTTCATTGAAATAATGATAGAGGTAACTGTGCCCATTTATCTAGACCTTTTTGTATTAAGATGGATACGGGCTCCTAATTTATTAATTCTATTACATCTGCCTGGATTGGTAGTAGTTCAGGTGGAAGTTAAAGATCCCATGGCACTTATCGAAAAAGAGTAGAGGAATTTCCCCGGTGTCCTGGGCAAATTTCTCCCATTCACTAAAAAAAAAATACCATCAATAGCTTAATCTGGTTCAATTTCAGTTGCTTACCATCTGTATCCCCCCTTCCCCCTGGTCGCCCCTGAAAAAGGGACTTCTAGGCCCAGTGGGCTTACCGGATCAACACAATTCAATAAATAAATAAATACATAGATTTTGGGAAATGTATATGCCCAGATACTTCATCTTAGTGGAATTCCATTTGAGTGTCAAAGATTGCTTTAGCATTTTCGGAGGGTTTCATTACATAACAGTGCCTTTGTTTTAGATAAATTTAACTTAAAGAGCTGCTGACGCAATCTGGCCAGAAGTGCTACATTGCAGAATTAGAATAAACATATCCACAGTAAAACTCATACCAAAAAGTAGATTCCTATGTTACTTCATTTTAAAGTTATTAGCCATTTTGTAACCCTGATTTCACTACCTGTTCAATGAAAGCCTATTCCAGTGAAGAGCTACTGCTGATGTCATCTAGAGACCTTACAGTCTAGTTTTCCCTGTCAGCAAGCTTATAGGACCTGTTTCTCTAAAGTTGTAAAGATCATGTGCAATGGTTTTCATAAGTAAAACAGGCAGCATGAGTTAGTAAACATGGCTTTAAAAACGTTGTGTTCCAGGCTTTGTAGCAAAACTGACAATATTTTGTCTGGCTTCTGGGTGCCTTGTTATATAGGTCCTTTTGCTGAATGCTGGATCGTAGCACACTGTGAGGTTTGCAGACTGAATAAGTTTCTGATGAAAGGCTGAGCTCATTCACACCTATCAGTCAATCCAGGCAACTTTTAAGAATGGCAATTTAAAACAATTATCCCATCTCCTTGTTAATTGGGGTGGGGCAGACCCATCTATGTTCTACTCTAAATTACAATGATCATTTTATTAGAGCTAACACTTCCACCCCTAGTAGGAATTAACACATATAAGGCCCCTATTAAAACATATTGTAAAGCACACAATGACAAACAGCAGTAAAATGAGTAGCACTCTAACTGGCTTCAGCAGTCTCGAGGCATGCTGACTTAGTATCCAGCAACCCTGGAGAAATGTACCACACAAAAACAGCATTAAATAATATAGTTTCATCAACTTTGTTACAAAACCTGGAACGTATATAGTATTTATAGCAATGTTTACTGACTGGTGCTGTCTGTTTTACTTCAATCAATCAATCAATAAAAGCTTTATTTTTAAAAGGCGCTTTTCTCAAACCAAAGCGCCTGTACAATTTCATAAAACAATAAATAAACAAGATTTAAAACTACTATGAATCATTAAAAGCTATACTAAAAAGGTGGGTCTTCAAGGCTCCTTTAAAGCTTAGGACAGTCGGACTATTTCGCACCTGACGAGGTAGAGAATTCCACAGGCTCGGGGCCATAAAACTAAATGATCTAGCCCCTGAAGTTTTCAAACGAACCCTAGGAATCTCTAGCAATCCCTAAATCAGTGGATCGGAGGCGGGAGGGACAGTAAGGGCAGAGGAGCTCTTTCAAGTAAGTAGGTCCCTGGTCGTGTAGGGCTTTACAGGTTGGCAAACCGACCTTGAAGGTGATTTGCCAAAATACTGGCAGCCAGTGCAGTCCACGGAGCACAGGCATTATATGGCTGGATCTAGAAAAACCAGTCAATAACCTGGCCGCCGCATTCTGCACTAGCTGCAGATGGTGAAGCTCAACCCCCGATAGCCCTAGGTACAGGGAGATGCACTAGTCAAGGCGGGAGGTAACGAAGGCGTGGATCAACGTTGGAAGATCCTCTGGAGGAACCTAGGTGCTTCACCCTGGCGATATTCCTCAGATGGAAAAAGGAAGTTTTGACCACCACTGACACCTGAGATTTAAGCGTCAAGTGGTCACTTGTGAAAACCATTGCACATGATCTTTACAACTTTGGAGAAATGGATCTTATAAACTTGCTTACAGTCATTACTAGACTTTGAACTCCCTACATGACATCATCAGTAACTCTTTACTGACACCTGCTTTTGTTTTAGTTTTTGGTATGAGATTTACTGGGAGTATGCTTATTTGGATTCTGCAGTGTAGCACTTTTTGCATCAAAGGCTCTTTAAAACCTGCTAGTTCTTCATATTTTGTGAAAATATTCCATGTATCTAGGATCGAGATTGAGGGTGATATAAGAGAAAGAAGGATATCATCTGCACAAGACTGATTATATACTCTGTTTGGTGTAATGGGATGCCCTCCACCTTCGTTGATGTTCTTAAGGCTGCCTCGAGGGGCTCAATATATAATACAAACAAAATGGGGAATAATGGGCAGCCCTGTCACGTACCCTGGTGCAGTGAAAATGGTGAAGACAGCCCCCCATTTATACCAACATAAGGTTTAGGAGGAGAGTAAATTTGCTGAAGCCAGGTCAAAAGGGAATCTGGAATTCTGAAAGAATGGAAAAAATATTGTCAGCACACACAACATACTGCTAAAATAGTATCACATTTATCAGAGCACAAAACACCACAACATTTCACCGACTCAAGCTCCTTGACAATATTTTTTCCATTCTAAGAATTAAGGATGCCCCCCTCCCAGGTCAGGAAGTGTTGACTTGAGCAGAATTCCTAAACTTGCCGGCCATCAATGCAGTGGTAGCACTACAGCTTGTGACTTCAGAAACCTGAGCTCGGAAATGAGCTGAAGTTGCTTGGGGCCAGCCAGAGGCAGGAGGATCAAGCGTCCCAGAGAACTCACTCCTCCTCTGGGGGATGAAGGGCTGTAGCTGTTGCCTCATGAGTGCCACCTGGGTGACCACAGGTGGTGGTGCAGATAGGAGGCTTAAGTCAGGGAGGGGAGATGCCAGTGGAGCTGGATGCATGACACACTTCTGGTGCGTGTGTCATGCAGCTCATGTCCTCTCAAGGACACAGAGAGAAAAGGAAAAAGACCTCTGCCTGGCAGAATAAAGCTGCTTGCACTCCACAGACCCCGCACACCAAGCTTGGCTCCTAAACTCTGGAGTGAGCATGATGTTTAGTGAGGGCAAGACCCACACTGTTGGCCCTACCCTGAGGGTAAGCCAGGGAGGAACAAGGAGCTGAGAAGTAAGTCTGGGAGAAGGCAAATGATGGGGCTGGGAGTGGGAGATGGTTGAAGAGGGCAAACTGAGAACTTGGGAGGGGGGTCCCAAACTTGGGGACACATGACTGGGGAGACCAGAGCTCTCTTTTAAACTTGCATCATGCGCATAGTGGGGTGATGCAATGCCATTGAAGAAGCCCACTGTTTCAATGTTTGATTTTTTTTTTTTGTATGGCAATCAGTCAAATACATTATTGCTTTTAACTGAAACCCAGCAATATCAAGTTCTCTGACTGGGTTCTTTTAATTAGATGCAGGTCCTGATTGAATGCAGTGTGTCTGACCTATGGCTGCAATTGCATTTCATAAACATTATGCCAAGATAGAATCAGTGATCTAACAGTTAGTGATGACACTCACCCTGCAAGGGGCCCAAGTTCATGTCCCAGCTCCTGAGCCCAGCGGCCCCATCAGGATATCAGGAGGCTGAGCGCTGGAGTCACGTCAACAAAGGTCCTGCTCCTGTTACTCAGCCACACACCCATCCCTAACATACAGCACACCATTGACCTTTCCAGGAAGTCCAACCATGAGGAGAGGTGAACAAGCTGGAGTGGTATGAAAATGGTGGTTGGGGAGTCCCAACAGGATGCGCAACAGCTGGTGTGGGAAAAGCAGTAGAAGAATGCTGCAGAGAAGGAGGGAAGTTGCATGGAGAAAAAATGGAGAACATGCAGAAATAGCCCAGTAACTAGATTTACCTTAGAGAAGTGGGAAGAAGCAGCAGCTTTGCATGAGAAAAAGAACCACAGGCAATGAAGTGCAAGGTTTCCTGACCTGGTACCAATTCTCATGCTCACATGTCACATGCTGGCTTCTGTTACACTCATGGGTGAAGAACACCCACAGATAGCCTCATCCCTTCCTGAGACTATTTGTCTGTGCAGGTGCCTGGTTCTAGATCAGTGTTTCTCAACTGAGACCATCATGGCCATATAGGACCACCAGCAGGATTTTCTGTGGCCACAGGACTCTTTAAAGCCCCGATTACGAAGGTAATGGAACAAACAATTTTCTTACCTTAAAAAACTTGGGAGATACATTGCAAGAGAAAATATATCAGGGACTTGATTAAATGTATACTGCTTGAAACAGAAGTTTGTTATATCAGGGTTTGGAGTGAAAACGTAAGAAGGCCACCAGTAAGTTCTGGTGTTGCACTCCGAGGCCCTTTGAGGCCACCAGGATTTGGTGCTTGAGAGCCACTGATCTATATCACACATCCACCAAAGATACTGAATCCAAAGATTACAGTGACATCACAATTCATAATTTGCAGTAAAGATATTCTGTCTGGTGTGTGGAAGTGGGCAGTATTACAGGTAAGAAATACTGTACAATGCTTTATTGATGTGAAAAAGTTAAAGTTTTATGTTTCAGACAGATAGCAATCCTAGATCAGCTACAGAGATGGGAAGTGGAGCTGAGACTTGTGCACCTCTGCCAGGGATTGGAAGCCCTAAAGGAAAACAAGATGATAGGGCCAGATGGAATCCCCGTAAGAGTAGTACAAGAACTGAGCACAGTGCCAGCTTCCCATCTGGCGACACTATTCAGCACATCATCAGAGACGAGGATACTTCCAGAGGACCGGGAAAAAGGCCAATGTGGTCCCATTGTACAAAAGCAGCTGCAGGGAGGAAGCTAACAATTACAGACTATTCAGTCTTGGATCAGTGGTGAAGAAATTAATGGAAACCCCGCTGAAGCAGAGACTGAGGGAATACCTGGAGGCAAATGGGCTGCAAGACCAATGGCAGCATGGCTTCATGGGGGAGGTCCTGTCAAAGAAATCTCATAGATTTCTTTGACTGGGTTAGTGAGGTAGATCAGGGAGGGCAGTGATATGGCCTACCTGGACTTCAGCAGGCTTTGACACAACTGGGGGGGGGGGGCGTGAGAGAGAAAGTGGTTAGCTGGGTATCTAACTGGCTGAAAGATTGGAGGCAGAGGCTGGTGGTAAATGACAATCAGTCAGGGAATGGGACAGTGACCGGTGGAGCACCAAAGGGATCAGTAATGGGTTCTGTCCTATTCAATGTCTTCATAAGTGACACTGCTGAGGAACTACAGGGGAAGGCGTGTCTCTTTGTGGATGGCACAACAATCTGTAACAGAGTGGACATCCAGGAGGGAGTGGGAAGTATGCAAAAGGATCTGGGAAAACAACAGGAGTTGTCTAGGATGTGGCATCAGGGTTTCAGTGTCAAAAAGTGCAAAGTCATGCAACTGGGGTAAGGAAACCTAGGCTGTGTATAGGAAGGGGGGAGGTACTTACGGTCCTCAATGAAGAGAGGGACCTAGGGGGTAATTATAACTGATGATCTCAAGGTGGCAGGGCTGTGCAGCAAGGCAGTAGGAAAGGCTAGCCAGATGCTGGGATGTATAGGGAAGGGGACTTCTACCCAGAAAAGGAAGGTGGTGTTGCCACTGCATCACTCACTGGTGAGATGCCACCTGGAGTACTGTGTCCAGTTTTGGAGGCCACACCTCCGTAATTACACAGACAAGGTGGAAGTGGTCCAGAGGAGGGCTACCAAAATGGTGTGCAGTTACATGAGAAACCATATGAGGAGAGGTTGATGGAGCTCAACATGTACTCCTGGAAGACAGGACAGGACAGGAGAGGGACATGACTGAGACCTATATATTCCTCATGGGGGTGAAAAATGTGCAGGACAGGCATCTCTTTCAGAGGAGGAGCACCAGAACACGGGGTCATGCTGTGAATCTTGGGGGGGAGGGTAAGAAGGATGCGAGGAAATACTTCTACACAGAAAGGGTGGTGGATGCCTGGAACAGCCTGCCAGAGGAGGTAATGGGGGTGAAGACAGTGGGTAGCTTTAAGCAGGCATGGGACAGGC
This sequence comes from Neoceratodus forsteri, assembly GCA_016271365.2. NCBI lineage: Eukaryota > Metazoa > Chordata > Ceratodontiformes > Ceratodontidae > Neoceratodus > Neoceratodus forsteri. The sequence continues at coordinate 159,772,490 of CM057459.1, read as the reverse complement.
ACATGAGCTTAATAGATAAAGTAAAGGGAGAAGAATGGGACACCTGTGACTGAACAGGGTCTAGGGTGAGGTAACGGCAGGGAAAATAGGGGAGACTACATGGGCCTACTGGTTCTTTTCTGCTTACATATTCTGTTTCTCTGTTTCAGTGAATATTCACCTGAACATATTTTCACTCCATTACTGATTACTGTAGCATGTCAAAACTTTGTTCTGCAGCAGTCTGGGCAAAGTTTCCTTGCAGAGCATATAATGTTGAGGGGAAACAGAGTGCCACTTGCCAAGGATATGACAGAATTGATTCCCCCTTGGTGAAATTGTTTAAAGCAAGGAGCAGAATTTCTTATGAAGTACACATGGACAAGACCTCTGCTCTCTGTGTCTTGCAAGACCTACGTGTCAGCATGGCTCAGGAGGCGTCCGGCTTGTGGGCCAAAAGGTTGTGGATTCTAGTCCTACACTACCTTGGACACTGGCACAACAGTGCAATACTAAGGCATAGAGTACTCTCTGATTGTGCAAATCCTTTGCAAAAGACATTAAACCAAGGTCCCTTTTGCTCATCTCAGGTGCTGTCCTGGTGTGTGTCCAGGTAAAAGTCAGAGAACCCATGGCACTGTTCACAAGATCCAGGAATCTTTTCCAGCATCCTGACCAGCATTGTGACTCCTAATAAAACCAGGTCAGATAATTGTCCATGGCCATGTGTGGTTAATGATGAGTGGAATGGCTGTCGCTACACATAAACAGTTACTGTACTACAAGTTTCTTTCACTGCCTTTAAAGCACTACCATGAGTGTGTATGAAAAACAAATTGTTCTTGTTATTATTGTTATAGTTGTACTTATTATTCCTGCTCTATGCCTAAGATCACTGCTCCTCAGGACTCAGGCACTCAGTATGGCTTGCGCTTCCCTTCCACACTTCCATTTTATGTCACAGTGCTGTGCACAATAACATTGCATAGCTATTACTGAATGTTCTTTATGAGGAAAAACCTGTGAAACAGCAGGCTGCTTTTCAACAGGAAAGTCAATTCAGAGCAGTTTTGCAGCAAGCCTTCATGAGTCTCTGTGGCAAGCAGCAAGGCGTGCCTCAATCATCTTTATCTACAATCCCCTCAGTGTTCCTATTAACCCAAGGCAAACAGCCTTTAAAGTCTTCAGTGTTAATACGTCATAGAGCTTTCTCATGCAACACACACCTCCCTCCACTAGAGGGAGGACAGTGGTTACTAAGCTCCTGGGAGTTTACTTAACTAGTAAGTTAGAAAGCGTTACGGCCCTGGGTTCTGGGTAAGAGAAGATGGGCAGTATAAAGAGAGGGGCAGGTACCATTTTAGGCAATGCAGTCCCTGGAGGCCTCTGTGGCAGGGGGTGCCCCAGAGACCATGTGAACTGGGTGTTCTCCCTTGTAGCAGACCCCAGAACAGCATTATGCAGAAAGGGGTTTGAGGACCCTGACATACTATAAAGAAGCTAGCAGTGTAGTGAGGAACTCGAGCAGAGACACCAGCCTGTGGAATCTGTTCAACAGGCAATGGGCCCCCAATTATTCTGATGGCTGCAGAGGAAAAGAGCTAAGGTCACACCTATGGATCTCAAGGAGCAGAAGGTGGGTCTTTGATGAGCTAAGGACACTCCAATGGATCTGATGGAGCAGAAAGTGGGCCTTTCAACCCAGGTATGATCCCTGCAAACTGCAATACAGAGATAGGTATGAGGAGATGAGAATATGAAGCCCTCGCTGAGTCACATAGTAATTGGGAAAATACAAAACATTCACAGTTTCAATGACTGGTACAAAGTAAAGTGCAATCAGAGTACACTTTGACATGGTACAAGTGCACATAAAAAGCATAGTTAATCAAGGTACAATGAGCGGATCTGATGTGCAAATAGAAAGACTAGAGCAGAAGGACTGATGGCAGTGCAGATGTGGAATAGGAAAGAGCCTGATACAGGCTGAGGTAGAACCCGCGAGGAGGCCCAACAACAGGGATGGTAGTGGCTCTGACAGAGTAGTGTCGGGGAGAGGGCTGACAGGAACAGAAGCGGGTGGGAAGGAGTTTTAGCTGGTGTCCGAGGGAACCAGGGGAGGGGAAGAGAGGGAGAGAGGAGAGAAGCAGGTTTCTGAGACAGGCATTACGATAGCAGACTAGCTGACTTCCCAGCAGAGGGTTGAGGGCAGGGACAGGAGAAGGTTCAAGGATCCCTGGAGTGGATGGAGTATGAGGCAGAGGGAATGGGAAAGAAAAGTGAGGACAGGTAAGAGGACAGGGACCCAAAAAAGTATTTGGAGATGAAGAAGGTGCAGTGGGACTGGCGACATGAAGACAGAGGGAGGATGGATAGGAAGAATGGACAGACCAGTGGTGAGTTTGAGGGGGCTAGTTAGTAGCAAAGCAACAATAGGCATTACAGAGGGTGTCCAGTCTGGCAATGGAAGACCAGTCTGGCAATGGAAGAGGAGGGGTGGTGCCTTAGACCACATCTGCGTAGTCAAAGACTGGGAGCACCATTTTGCTAACAAACTCCTAGCAGACGTCAGGAGACAAGCAGTCTCTGTTGTGGTACATGGCACCAAGTTTGGGGCAGAGCCTGGTGAGGATGGCATTAATGTGGGCAGAGAAGTCAAACCTGCTATCTAACCACACACTGAGATACCTGGAAGATGAAACCACTTCGATGGGGAGGCCATCCATGCTGCAGAAAATGGTTGGCGGGAGTAAAATCTGGCCAGTTTCTGGAAGCTGCCTATGGTCATGGATACAGTTTCCATAGTGCTAATCCAGAGCTGCTTGGAGTGGAACCAACACATGCAATTGTGGAAGTCTTGCTGGAGCAAGCCTTCCACCACTGCAGTCGAGGGGTGGGATGTGAAGATAACTGTGTCAACTGCATAAATGAGAATATGCGAGTTGGCACACACAGAGGGGAGGTGGTTCACAAAAAAGGGAGAAGAGGATGGGACCCACAATGGAGCCTGTTGCACCCCAGCCTGGGTGGGTAGTGGAGGGGACAAGATGCCTCCTACTAGTACCAACTGTGTATGGCCCATAATATAGGAATGGAACCATTCAACAGCTGGAGCTGAGAGGCCAGTAGAGCTCAGCTTGTCCAAGAGGACTAGATAGGCCACCAAATTAAAGGCTTTGGCTGGATCAATGAAAACGGCTGTTGTGATGTGCCTCTGATCCAACCCGGTGATGATGGAGTCAGTAACATGCAGCAGGGAGGAGACAGTGGAGTGGTGCTTCAGAAACCAGACTGGAAAGGGGAGAGGAAGTTGACTGCATAGAGGAAGTCAGCATGCCTATAGTACATACGAACATACGATGAAGCCAGCAGATAAAGGCCTAATGGCCTATCAAGTCTACTTGAGTGTGCAGCTCTCAGTGTTGTGCACTGATGCTGCCCCTCCCACACTCCTGCCCACCAACTGATCACACTGTTTTACCCCTTTCCCCTTTTCCCCATTTTGATTTTGCCCTTAAGTTTATCCATCCTCCCTTAAATCCCCCAACTGATGCCCTCGATATGAGTTCCTCTGGCAGAGCATTCCATGCTGTCACCACTCTCTCAGTGAGAAAGTGCCTCCTCATCTCCCTTCTGAACCTCCCCCCCCCAACTTTAGACTATGCCCTCTTGTAATTCCTTCCTTTCTTTTTTTCTATATGTATTCTGTAGGTTTTTCCAGTTTTTCTCCCCGACCTGTTGTGTCCTGGTGTAGCACGCATGTGTGGAGGCACATGCATGTCACGCACTATGGGATGTCCCACCCGATCAGTCACTCCGTTACCACCTACGCCTGCCACTGGACCTCCATCTGGTGATGGCAGGACTGCAGACAGGTGACCCTCCCTCCTGGGAGAGGAGAGCTAATGCTTGATCCTAGTCCCCCCCTCCCTCCCCCTGGGCCAGCACCCCAATGACCTGAGGTTGTTCCTGAATCTGGGTCACTGGTGTAGTGAGAGATAACACATCCAGCGCCTCAGCCCTCAGCACCACTGGACCGGCAATTCCTTCCTTTCTAGTTTTAAACAGACCCTCATGACTTACCCTATTAATGCCCTTCAAGTATTTAAATATCTCAGTCACGTCCCCCTGTCCCTTCTGTCCTCAAAAGAGTACATATTGAGCATCTGTGGCTTCTCCTCATAGGGCTTTTCCCTCGTCCCACTCAACATCTTGGTTTCTCTCTTCTGTACTGCCTCCAGCAGTCTGATGTCCTTTTTTAACTATGGATGCCAGAACTGCATGCAGTACTTCAAGTGAGGCCGCACCAATGCCCTGTACAGTGGCAGGATCACATCCTCACTCCTTGAGTAAACGAGTTTCTCTTGCAACTTTGCAAGAGAAGAGATGCGGGAGGTAAGACAAAAGCTGCCAGTGGAGGAGGGGTCACCCACTCTGTGAAGGGGAAGAACTCTGGCAACCTTCCAAGACTGAGGAGAGGTTGAGCAGATGAGTAAAGGGAGAGGCGATGGCAGGAGCTGAAAGGTGGAGGAGTTTAGGATCCAGTCTGTCAGAGCTAGATTTACATAGGTTGAATGAGAGAAGGGCAAGCAAGGTTTCCTGGGTAGTAAGGAAGGGGGGATGAAAACCTAGGGAGGGCTGGGGCAGAGAGGAGAGTGGAACAGGGGGGAGAGGAGAAGAGCCAGGAGGGGATGGGGAGAGGTGAGAGCATAAGTAGTGAAGAACTCATAGAAGTGAGCTGCTACAGAGGAAAGGTTAAGGACAGGTTATTATGGCAATGCTGCAACTGAATTGTATTATTCTCTCGTTTGCAGGGATGCCAAGACAGAAGTCAGTCTGAGAACAAGAAAATAAGTAACGGCAAAAAGAAGACAGCACCCTCGATGTCCACGCACCGAGCTGTGGAAATGGACATTTTATTTACGCACAGGAGTTAAGCCTGCTGACTCCAATTAATTTTTGTTACTGTTTAACATAAACTATAAGAAACGGTGTAGAATGTGCTGAGTATTTCAAGGTCTGTATTTGTTGGGTAGTGGGACCCTAGGACTGATGTTTGGTATCCAGGAGAGGGGGTGGGAGAGTAGGGTTTTACCCACCAGCAGGGTTGAGATGGGGCAGGTTAATGGGCCACAATCTATGGGTCTGCTGGAGATGTCTTAGGCCACGGTAGTTTTTGAGGCAGATTTAATTGATACAGTGGAGGAGCAGTCTAGTATCTGAGAAGGGCCAAGAGGCAGAGCCAGTGGGTTAATGGGGTGGATGACTGTGGCTGCTAGGAAGAAGATGGGGGAATATGTTCCCAATCAATTCCTTTGGTGACTGTCAGGGACCCCTACCAATCCCTGAGATGAGGTGTGAGGGTATCTTCGGTTCAGCCTCAGGGGTGGATGGCATGTGCCACTTCATGTTCTAAAGAGGGGATCAGAGTGGGCTCCCACTCCACGATCAGTGTGAGTGGCCATTGGCCACTTCACTCCCAAGAATGCTGGGCTAGAGTGAATTCCTGGTTTCCGCCATGGGTGGATGACCAACTACTACAGCTCCTGAAGGAGGGGGGTTGGAGTGTGTATGAGATCCATACCAGTTTTAGGAATTCCCTTTGTTTTTTATCTGCAGGTCAGTTTATCCCAGTGGTTAAAGGGTGACCTGGATATGGGTGTGTGCAGCTAGCATGGTCTTGGGCACTGTGGGATTAGTTCCGTGAAAGGAGTGGTTCCTTTTTTCAGCCAGAGTGAAAGCAACAATGGTTCTCACCTCATTCGGCAGAGTCCACACTCTTCGTGGGCCTGAAGGTGATTTCGCGGCCTCTTGCAAACAAAGACTGAATGAAAGGGACGCATCATCCAATGGCTGTGCAAATCCATCCTGTAGCAGGGGGAGTGTGTAACACCCTCCTCGCACCACTAGAGGGAGGAGGGCAGTTACTAAGGTGCTGAGAATTTAGCTAATTAGTCCAGTTAAAAAGGGTTACAGCATGAGTTCTAGGTAGGAGCAGCTAGACAGTATAAAAAGAAGGGACAAGAGGCATTTTCGGTAGTGCTGTCCCTGGGGGCTCGGTGTCAGGAACGGCCCTACGGACCTAGTGAGCTCAGTAATGTCCTTTCCGGAAGCTACTGGAACAGAATTATATAAAAAAGGGTTTGAAGATCACCCGCCAACATCCCATAAGGAAGTGGGCTATCTAGTGAGGGACTTGTCCAGGAGCAACAGGCAATGTAGTATGATGAACAGGCAGTGGGTCCCCAAAGTATTCTGATGGCTGCTGAAGTAGAGAGCTGAGGACACTCTTATGGATCTGATGGAGCAGGAGGTGAGCAGGCTAAGAATACGCCTATGGATCTGATGAAGCAGGAGCTGAATCTTTGAAAAGCTAAGAACACTCCAATGGATCTGATGGAGCAGCAGGTGAGTCAGTGATGAGCTAAGGACACGCCTACGAATCTGACGGAGAAGGAGGTGAGCTTTTGATGAGCTAAAGATACTCCTATAAATCCAATGAAGCAAGAGGTGAGTCCTTCAACCCTGGTATGGTCCCTCTGGGCCACACAACAGAGATAGATACGGGGAAATGATAATATGAAGCTCCCTCTGGGTCAACTATCACAATAGAGAAGGGGAGAGAAGAAAGTGAAAAGGGCTCCCAGGAATGCACGAGTATGTGACTATCATGATGCTGTAACTTAACTGTAAATGTACTGACACACATTTGACCTCAGTAAAGATGCATTCTGTACCAGATTGAATTCTCCAGTATTTTTGCTAACTGAAGAACAGACACGGAGGGTTGGACTATAGGATCAGCACCCAGTAAGTCTCTTGGGTCCTCCCAATCCCAGTTAAATATAAAGGGTCATGTAGATCCCTACTCCTGAGCCAGATGCCGTGCCAGTGGTGCAGCCCTTAGGTGAGGGCAGGGTTGGCTACACTTAGAATACCTGGTATTGACCTCTTTCTTGATGGGGACGTCAGCAGTGAAAACTGCAGACAAAATGTATTGGGATTGTTACAGGAATCAAGTGGTTTTCCTCTGTAATTAACTAGCAACATTCAGTGAAAAAAGTTGGCCACTGTGTATTGAAAACCCTAAACATCTCTGACCAGTAACTGGTGGGTCATACCACCTTGTGTCACGTTGAGACTCTCTCCATAATTATTGGAGGATTTCATTACTCAGCTTTAGTTTGCTGTAGTTAACGAAACAGATATGCAGTACTGATCTGTACCAAAAGAGTGCCTTAGCTCCTTTAAAGAAATAAAAATGTGCTTTCTGACCTGTCATGCTGTGGTTTGGCAGCTACTGACCATGGACAGCATCACAATCTACTTGCTGCAGTTACAGCCTTATAATCACACAATGATGGAGAGCTGAGGAATTCAGCCGTTTTAAGGGGTTCTGATATCATGCTAAGTTTGCTTGGCACTTATCAAATTCGAGATGAACTGCTAGCTGGTGTTGGCTGAAGTGTCACAGTGACTACCTGCTATTGTCAACTGCTGCTTAATAAAAGCAGTCTGCCTTAGACCTGATTTGTGCCCATAGAACTACCTTTCTAATAGCGAGCAAGGCTGGTGCACGTTACTCTTAAAGGGGAAGTGTGCATGCCTGGCCTCTCCCCCGCACAAGGAGACCTCATTAGTCACATCAGCAGGTCACAAGTAAGAGTAGGGGAGCGGGAGGGGAATTCACTAGGATACTGCTCGGTAAGCATGTTTACAATTATACCTCCCCTGGCAACCAGCAGTCTGTAAGGGAAAAGGATTTTCTCAGGAAATTCAAGAGGTTTTATTCACCCTAACTACTGCCACACTAAAAAGGAAGCAGAATTGCAGTATTGAGCTAGGAAGGCAAACTTGTTGCCTCCAAAACCACTGAGAAAGAATCTTGATATCTTTGTCACATGCAACACTTCTGAGTTGGGGACCCTGCACTCCTTTGAAATGTGTGTGTGGGGGGGGGAGACAAGTTAGGAAGATGACTTGCAGAAGCACAGCAGAATGGGTCTCAGTTGTCTTGTCATGCTAGTATCAGGGTTTCTCCCCTTACACTTGAACCAATGTTTCTGACCTCCCCCCAATTTGACTCCAGCAAGGAGTATAACCACACATGCTGAGTGCCAACTGTTGAATATCGGGCCAAGAAACTCTGAATGGTGCCATTAGAGGGGGGTATCTAAAATGTGTGTTTCCATGACAACAGTAGGAACTCTAAGCACAAAATAATGCCAAACATTAGAGTTACAGGCTTGTTCTAAGTCAGAAAATGCATTTTAGACTAAGCCCATTGTTCTACTAGCTTCTTGAGTGAATTTCACCAACTTTTAAGATGTGTCCCTGATTTTGGTCCTTTGTCCCTGATTTCTTAAACCATGTCCCTTATGAGGAAGTAGGTTGACCGGTATGGTTGTTAAAAAGGATGTGGGGAGCAGGTTGAAAATAGGCAGTCAAGATGGGGAAGAGTATCAGTAGTAGATTTGCTGGTAGCTGCATGGGGTGAGAAGGTAGCTGTACATGGCATACTTGAAGACTTGTACGGTGGCAGAGTCCATGACCTAGGTGGGGAGGGAATTCCAGGTTGCTGGGCCAGTTATGGTGAAGGCCTTCTACCCTATAGTCTTGTAGGCTCTAGGAACTTGACAGAGGTTTTTTGACTGTGACCCAAGGGACTAGGGCTGTATGTGTTTAAGTAGTAAGTTGCTCAGATAGGTTAGGTAGAGCCTATGTGCACATTTATAAACTATGCGTAGCTGCTCTGGAGTCCCTGTGTAACTCTAAAAAGCTGCTTAAGCACCTAAGGATTAAACAGTGGGCTCCTCCCAGGACCTCTACCATGTGATATGGGCACAATGGTGTCGAGGGCTGACCAAACTGTCTATTGAAGGAGACTGGATAAGAGTCAGCCTGACTTAGCTCCAGCAGAGAGAGTAAAGCCTGGCCAGAGCACACCTGGAGAGGACCGCAATCTCTTGTAGTTCAGAGTGATCTGTGATTTCTCATTAGGAGCACCGATACCTGCCTACAGCTGAAGTGGCAGCAGCCATCCCAAGAGAGGTGGGGGAGAAGGAAGAAGAGAACGTGTATCCCTGGGGAAAATGAGCATGGAGTGAACAAATGCTATGAACTTTATAACAAAATGGTGAAAGAATTTTACAGTACAAAGCAAGGTGCAAGGAAGATTCAATTAAGAGAATGCTCAGCAGTGTCTAACCTCAATGAGACCTTGTTTGTAGGGGCTGGTGAGGTGGAAGGTGGTGTGGGTAGGTACTGTTATGACTGTGGTTCCCAGTACAGGACCCTAGAACCCTACACCAGTAATTACATCCCCTCAGAGTCCAATTACACTACCAGTGAGATGGCTAGAGATCCAGGGATGGACTGTTATCTCAGAGAATGCCAGGGAGAAGGAACAGCTGGACTACAGTGGGTTCTGAAAGGGTGGGAGTGCTGGGTCAGAGGCATATTCTTCAAGTAGTACCACTACATTATTCATACACCACTCTGGCAAGGCAGGACTGCCCAGAGGAGCACCCGTGGTAGTGGCCAGGGAGGATGTGGGGGTCCTCCAGAGTGGAGATACCAAGAAGGGAGAAAGAGAACCCCAGAGGAGGAGGAAGCAACATCTGGTGGGGAACTTGATTATGAGGGGGATAGATTTGGGAACAGGAAAGTGGGGGGAGAGGGAGGTTAGGTGCCTACGAGGCACCAAGGCCTGGAGGGATGGAAAGCTGATCCAGAGGATTGCTAGGGTAGCAGGATGGAAGGCAGAGCTGGATATCATTGTCCACTTGGGGACTAATGACCTGGCTAGGGATGGGACTGGAGTATTGCAAGAGGAGCTTAAGAAGCTGTGGAGGGATCTTAGACAGGGGGAAGGAGAGGGATCTCTGCACCAAGATCTTCAACTAATGGCTGAAGGAATGATTTACAGAGGAGGGGTTCAGTTACATTGAGGACTGGGGATTCGCCTAGAGGGATAAAGGCCTTTAAAGGTGTGATGGCCTGCATCCACCTGGAAGGGGAAAGAACAGTAACGTAAGAACTTACTGTAACAGTAGATCTTCAAGGGGATCTCCGTTATCAGGTCTCACCGTAGGAATGTCACCATCGGTGAAGCAGAATTCACATGAAAAATTTTCAGCAGTACAACTGGGGCCACCCACACTGACATCATGTGATGATGTGACCAACCATATAAAGACATGAGTGGCCCACTCCCTCCTCAGTTCTTTCCCCTGGAGACAAAGGGAGCATAATTCTAGCCAAGGGAGATGGAGGACAGAGAGCGAGGTGCCCAGGCCCAAAAAGAAAGGCTTGATACACCAGATAGCCAGTTACAGAAAAGAGCCCCCCAAAAGAGGGACAGTGGGAGGGAAATAGATCTGATGACTGAGATCCCCCCAAAGATATACTGTTACAGTAAGTTCTTACATAACTGTTCTGTCTTCTTTGGGGGTATCTCAGTCATCAGGTCTCACTGTAGGAATGAGTCCCAAGCAGTTACAGGTGCAAATAAACAGTCTGGGAGGGAGGCCAATCTTTAGCTTAACACAGGAGGCCATGCAACACAGCCCTGCCAAATCCTGCACAGGCTTTAGAGCCAATGTCCAGACTAAAGTGCTTGGTAAAAGTATGGACGGTACTCCTGGTGGCAGTTGCACAAATGTCCGCGACTGACACTCCTCGGAAACAAGCCACAGAGGGAGCCATGCTTCTTGTGGAATGAGCTTTGACGGTTCCAGGTGTAACCCCCCCTGCAAATGGGGTTCCCAAAAGTCTTCCAGGAGCTTGCCTGAATGCTCCAAGTCTGGGCGGTGTTCGGCGTCTGAGCTGTTTAAATGTGGTGGTTCCAAGTGAGTGCTACTTGAGCCTCCACGTACTGTCTCTTTAAGAGCTATCTGCTTGCAGACTTAATTAGTTTGTATGGGGGGACTGTGTATTTAATGCTCGAATCCTGCCCGAGCTGCTGGCTACTCGCTCCGTTTCTGCCATCATTAAATGCGCAGAGGGAGCTTTACTGAAAGGTGTAACTGTCTGCTGGTAATCTGTTAGAGTGATAATGAAAATATAGTTTATCTAACCTGCTTTCCCTTCAGCAAGGACTGTGTAGTGTAACTCTTTCATTTTAGTCCCGGACTGCCGAGTGGGACCAATCAATATGTGAGAGCCCTAAGATGGAGACTGCTTGGGCCAACCAGAATAGGGACTACAAGCTGGGGCTTGCTCAAAAGGGGGCTGAATGGAAAAAGCCTCTGGGTAATGTAGTTTTGGAATCCTTGGTGCCTTTTTTCACCAATAGAGGGAGCCTGTAGTGACTGACAAGGAAGATCAGCCAATCGCACTGGGAGGAAATCAAAGGAAATGCCCTGCTCTGTTACTGGAAAGTCAGATCAGTTGTGACAGTGAAGAGAGAAGGAGCTATATGCTTCTTCGGTGTGTAGTTTAGCACAGGACGTGCGTGTGAGGCCCTGAGGTGAGGCCTGCATCCATTGTGAGTGCCAGTTTGGACTGAATCTGAATTGTGAGGAGAAAGAAGCACCAGAAGTGTGGAAACCAGGCTCACCATTTAGAAGACGAGAAATTGCTGAATCGCGCTCAGTCTGTCAGGAACTGAAGCTGTTGTGTGTGCTCCCGGGTATTTTGCAATAAGTGCGATCGGGATCGAGGAGCAGCCTGCCTGGTATAGTACTTTCCTTTTACATATGAATGTGCGTAGTGCTTATGGGGAATCATTATTTCCAATCCCATGTGCTGTGTGCTGTGTGTTGAAGCTGGAAGCAAACCCCAGTTTGTCTCGGACTAAATCCGTTTGCTGTCTACTGCAGTGGGGTCCAGTCACAAGGACCTTGTCTCCATGCCCTGCTGTTCTGGCAACCCAGAAGAACATCCACCATCCAGTTCTCAGCTTGGGTATTGTGAGTACAAATCAGGGTATTCCCCTGCAGCCTGTTTTCAATCACAAGTGTGTCATCTAATTCTTGTTGTTTCACTGCTTCATGGACTGAGCCATCCGGCTCCGGATTACAACTGGTGTTGTGCATATATTTTCTTCTACAGGGCCCCCATCCATCTGCACCTGCCGGCCAATCCTGGGCAACGGACCTGGCTGCCCCCCCCCCCCAACCTGGGTACCCAGTGCGTGACTTTTCAGACCCTGTATGTGTGCACAGTACTGTGATTTAATGCCACCAATTAACCTGATTTCCCCTCTCCCGTGTTATCGTCCCCTAAATAAATCAGATTTGTTGTTGTTATACAATATACTGTCTGTGGTGTTGGTACTTAAGGAAACAGTATTGTATATTGCTGTGTATGTTGTTTAACCTTATTTTACAGGGGGTCCTCAGAGACGTGCTGCAGAATCAGTCTTGAGGGTAAGTGGCACTTTATGAGTGAACAATGTGTATGCGTGGGGTATTGGGGCTGTAACTCCTGTGTACTGTGTGAGCCACTAGAGGGAATAAAAGGGGGTCTCAGTGTCCCAGAGGGCTGCGACCAAGCTAGTCTAACCACTACAAACCCTGACCTCTGGGTGGAGGCACCCGCCACAGAACCTAGGACCCTCAACCTGTCAGTAGTCAAGCAGGCAGGGGTAGTAGCCCTTGGGATAGCGCCACCTGGGGGTTACACAGGTAATTCTTTTTCGTACTTTTTTTAGCAGAACACAATGCAGTTAGCCAGCCATTTGGACAAACATTGTTTGGAAACCTGAATGTCCTCTTTACCTGGGGTGAAAGAAACAAGCAACTGCTTTGACTTCCTGCTTTTCTTTGTTCAGAGCAGGTAATATTTCAAAGTTCTGCATACATCTAACGTATGGAGCAGTGCTTCCCTTGGATTGGCGTGCTCAGGAAAATAAACAGGAAGGTGCATAGACTGGTTCAGTGTAAACTCAGACACCACATTAGGAAGAAACTTAGGATTTGTGCGCAAAGATACCCTGTCTTTGTGGAAAATCAAATAAGGCTCCTTGCACTAAAGAGCCTGAAGCTCTGAGATTCTTTGAACAGAAGTAATAACAACTAAAAATAATGCTTTCCAAGAAAGAAAGTGTAGCTTGCATGTTGTGGCTGGCTCAAAAGGAGACAGGGTCGACATCTCCAAAACAAAATTAAAATCCCAAGACAGCACTGGGGAACGGATTGGAGGTTTCAGATGCAGGATGTCCCTTAAAGAGTTATGGGAGACATCTAGCTGAGCTACAGTATGGTCACCCATGGGCTCATGAAAGTCCAAGACAGCCGAAAGGTGCACCTTGAGGGAGGAGTACTGGAGACCTGAGTCAGACAGATAGATCAGGTAGTCCAGAATCTGGTTCACCAGACAGGTGAAAGGGTCCAGATTATGCCTGGCAGCCCATAGGGCAAACCGCTTCCACTTCATGGTTTAAGTGGCTCAGGTGAAAGGCTTTAAGGCAGCCACTAGAATGTCCACCACTCTGTTGGAAACCCCAAATCTGGAGATGGCTACATCCTCAGGAGCCAAGTGTGCAGATGGAGGGACCTAAGATTGTGGAGGGAGAACCGTCCTTTGACCACCACCTCTTGGTTGGGGACCAGAAGATGGGGGTCTGGAAAGGAGTCAAGTGGAGGCAGATCCAGCAGCGGGGGCTGGTCCTTCACTTCTGGAACACTTGGCCGCAGCTCCAGTGGTGGAGGGAGTGGGCAAGGCAGCGGAGGCTCTGTGTTTGCCTTGAGGCTGAGAGGCTGCTCCTGGTCTACTGGGTGTCTTATGAAAAGGAGGGCACTGCCTGCTCTTGGTAGGGCGAGTGAACAGATTTCAGAGCCCAGATGCCTGTAGGCCATTGACGATGTCCTGGGCATCTTGGGGGGCATTTAAGCACCTTCTGTCGAACATCAGCGGCAAATCCAGAGACCCTTAGCCAGGAGTGCCCACGGTAGCAAATGCCGATGGCAGCAGCCTTGGCAACAGAGTCCAAAATATCATAGATGGCCTGCAGGAGGTGCCTGCTAATGTGCTCAGTGGCCTGCAAGCATTTGAGTATCTCTTGCTTCTGTGTACCTTCTGGGAGGGCTTGTGCAGCAGCTTTGCCCTTCTTCCAGTTAGTATTTTGGTACTTCACAATCTGGAACAAGTAATTGGCAATCCTCAGTCCTAGGGTGGAGAAGGCATTAAACCCTCTTACCCTAAAGATCAATCCTGCGTGACTCCTTGTCGGGGGGGGAGGGAGCTAAGCTGCCTAGGTGCCTTAGACCTGTCATGAGCTGCCTTAATAACCACTGAATCAGTTTCAGGCTGGGCAGCATAATGAGGAAAACCCTGGGGAGTATAATAAAGTTTATCTGCCCTACGGGGGCATGGCTGGCATCATGTCAGGCCTGTGCCAGGCCACTGTAGTGGCATTCCTCAGAGCAGGCAAAATAGGAGGAATGATCTTGGGAGGAGACTCTAGGATCTCCAGGAAGTCTACTGAATCTTTCCTGGTGACATCCTCTTCCTCAGCGTGGAACCCCATAGTTGAGGACAGCTGCTTCATAATATTGTAGAAGGTGGGGTCCTCTAGAGGAGACCTAGGAGTGTGCTTGACAGAGTCCTCGCTGATAGAAGAAACAGTGGACCTGTCAGAAGAAGAGCGTTCTTCCTCCTCCTCTTCCACATCAGGAAAAATTAGAACAGGATGGTACGCCTCTTCGAGGTCCAGGTCTGACGTGTGAGGGATCGATAATGGCCCATGGGGGACCACCTGCAGCCATCCAGGAGGAGTTGATTATGAAGCTGCCAGTGATGAAGGCCCTAAGGTGCCATGCTGGTGAGCAATCATCAATGTAAATTCAGCCAAGATCTCATTAAGGTTGACGACTATTGAAGACTGCGTCGATGGAGGGGGGGGTTGACGGTGCAGGTAGTGACGACCTGTTGGAGGGGCCCTGAGGAGCCGAAGAAGCTGCAACCTGAGGGCCTAGGCTGAGATCAGACCTCATTGGGAGAGCCGTCAATGACAAGCCCATCATCGACGAAGATGGGGAAGATGACTCGAAGGTCAAATGTTGGCTCCCTGGGTATCTGGCGGAGGCACTGTCGGTATGGGTCTGGTAGGCACAGAGACCTGGATAGCTGACCTAAGCGTCGGTGCAGCCACAGCCGATGCAGAACCTATGGACAAAGAGAGGAGGCCATTTTGGAGTGAGACCACCAACAGGGGGAGTGGTCCCAGTCTTGGTCCCTTTTGTGAACCCCCCAAGGACTTGTCTCGGGCCTTAGAGGCCTGAGAGCTTGACGACCCTGCTGGCGACTGAGAGTCTGGGACCCCGGAGGGCTCCTGCCCAGAAATGGCTACCTGTTGCTCCATTAGAAATTTTCTGAGAGCCTTTTTGTGTCGCCTGAGTGTTGTTTGTTTAAACGTCTGGCAGAGCTCAGTCAGAGACTTCGTGGTCAGGCACAAGACAGCAGACACAGAGAGGGTGTTCATCTGTTGAGACAATCTTTTTTTCACAGTGGCAGCAATAGAAGAGCAATGTCAAAAGATTCACTCTCGAGATAAACAAAATAAAGGAATGTCTTATTAAAACAGATTCTAAGGTAAATTAAAAGAAAAAGCCATAGGCAAAAAAGGCGTGAAACTGTGACAGAGGTTCCAAGGAGACCTATGCGAGCAAGTTGATGCCTGAAAAGAACTGACGAGGGAGCGGGGCCGCTCACACCTTTATAGGGTTGGTGATGTCATCACATGACGTTGGCATGGGCAGCCCCAGTTATACTGCTGAAAATCTTCCATGTGGATCCTGCTTCACCGACGGTGAAGTTCCTATGGTGAGACCTGATGACTGAGATACCTCCAAAGAAGATTTATTGTCCTCAGTGGGTGGTTTAGATATTACTTTGATGAACATTTAAATTAGCTGAAGGGGGCAGCAGAACAAATCGGGGAGGCAGTAACTGCACCCCCATAGGCTGAAGCAGAAAGTGGGGAGAACCTGAGGGTCAATCAATCAATCGATCAATCTTTATTTTACCAGGAGAAAATACACCACTGAGAGCACTCATTTACAAGGTGGTCCCAGGTGCATGGATACAAAAGACATAGTAACATTACATAATCACATTATGAAGACGTATAACATTACAAATCTTGGTAACAGTGTGAAACAAAACAAAATACAAAGGGATTTCATAACATTAAATGACATCAGGGTATAAAACCGTCAGCATAAAAAAGATATCTTGTGCAAGGAGGCGGGCTGTACAAATCATGACTACAGTAAGAATCACTGAGCACTACACAGACATTCAGATGGCAGGTGAATAAGTGCCATGGGGCAAAGTGACTTATTAGGAATAAGCTAACAGGTCAACCAAGTGCAAGTAATGGAATCCCCAAGGGTGGAAATGAATAAAAGAAGCAGATCAGTAGAAATAAAGGGGGACAGGAACGGAAGCATTAAAAAAGAGAGGGAGGAAGGAGACAGGGCATAAAGGAAGGACGTGAGGTACCAAGCAGAGTGGAAACAAAATCTGTAAGGCTATGTGTGTCAATGCTGGAAGTCTAGGAAAAAAGATTCAAGACCTGGAGGCCATAGTGGCAGAGGCCGATCTGGATACTGCAGCAATTACCGAGTCATGGTGTAGTGAAAACCATGACTGGGACATGGCCATACCGGGCTATACTCTGTTCAGGAGGGACAGGTTGGGAAAGAAAGGCGTGTGTGTGGTGCTTTATGTGAGGGAAGGCATAAAAGCAATGGAGATACAGGGAATACGGGGGGTTGCAATGGTACTGTGGGTCACCCTAGAGATGGGGCATAGAGCCTCTCTTTGCACTGGCATGATCTATAGACTTCCTGCACAGGGGCAGGAGTTAGATAAAGTACTGGTGGAAACCACTGGCAAGATGGCAGAAAAGAGGGAGGTGCTCCTGGTGGGGACTTCAGTCTGCTGGATGTAGATCAGACAATCCCAGCTGTGGCTTCAGCAAGAAGCAGAGACATCCTGGACTCCCTGCAGGGGGCATTCCTCAGGCAACTATCAGTGAACCCACTCGTAGTGGGTGCAGCAAGCTGCGAGGGGGCTCCCTGCCACACCCACATCACTGTTGGATCTGGTGATCCCCCCAGAGTACACCATCACCGGGGTAGGGGAACCCTTCCTGCAGCATGACAGCGGCCCTGCGGAGGACTGTTTCCTGATGTTTGCCACCCAGTGGTCCCTCCAGTACCTGGCAGGGTCTGATGACTGGTTCCTGGATGGGACCTTCTGCTGTTCACCACCACTGTTCAGGCAGCTCTACACAATTCATGGGATGTGTACAGGTGTGGTAGTGCCAGCGGTCTACCTGCTCATGTTGGCATGGAATGAATGGGCACACCACCAAGTGTTCAGGGAGGTGCGCAGGATAGTGGACAGGGGCCAGCTAAAGACAGCACTGCTCAACTTTGAGTGGGCAGCCTGGCATGCCTTCAGCAATACCTTTGAAGGCACTTCCCTCAGGGGTTGCTTTTTCCACTTCTGCCAGGCTGTCTGTAGGAATGTCCACCAGACCCCTGAGGTACATGCCAGGTATGCCACGGAGGAAGAGTTTGTACTCCAGGTCAGAATGCTCCTCGACCTTGCTTTTGTGCCAGTGGATGCCATGGAGGGGGCGTATGGGGAGCTCCTTGACCAGCCCTTCTACCGGGCACATGAAGAGATCCTGCATCCACTGCCTGAATACCTGGAGGTGACAAGGGTCGGTCAGGCTGTGGGCAGGAGAGCCCACAGGTGCCAAATGTTCCCCATTAACACGTGGAATATGTACAGACCTAAGCTTGCTGGACTGGTGCAGACCAACAACTCCATTGAAGGGTTTCAGCACCCAGCTCGGTGCCAGCAACCCCAGCATTTGACAGTTCCTTGATTGCCTCAGGGAGGAACAGCGCCTGAGTGAGGTTCATATGGAGCAGCTGCTCTCCAGGGTGGGCGCTGCTGCACAGAAGAGGACATACCAGGACCTGACTAAGCATATCGAGGCTTTTGTGGCCAAGTATGGGAAGCGCACCACACCCGACTACCTGTGAGGACTCGCCTACAACTTTCAGCTACAGGTGTAATCGGGTGTGCCGCCGGCTGGGTGGATGCCTCTACTTGGCTGTCACCTCTGTGGTCCTGTCCTCCCCATCCACTCTCCGCTGCTGAGCACCATGGTCCTGCCTGGGGTGCTGTGCCCCCTCCCGGCACTCTGCTGTACCCTAGCCCAGCGTCCCCAACCCAGTTGCACCCTGCTTCACTGCTGCACACCTGCCATCTGTGTGCAGGCGTGCACCATGCAGCCATGCTGGATATGTCCACAGTGCTGGTGCTTCTGGTCATTCCTCCTCCTCCTCCTCCTGGAGCTATTCACAGGACCCCCCCACCATCTTTGTTGTGCCCCTGTCCTCCGCATGTTGTGGTGCTCCCCCTCGTCTCCGTTCATTGTCCTGCGTTTGTGGTGGTGGTGGTGTCAGCGTTTTTTTCTCTTCTCTTCTTTTTTTTTAGGAAGCACTCCGTTCGCTGTTTTGATGTTCGCGCCTTTCAGGATCCGCCGTTTTGGTTTTCCATGAATTGCCTGTGCCATTTTGCGGTTCACCCTTCCACATTCACCTTCTTCACATGGAATCCATTTTTAATTTGGTAAAAGTTAAGGTGACAGTTTAGTGTGTATGAGGGAGGGTTATTATGAGATACACAATATATATATATTTTTTTATATTAAGAGTAATTAGTTATCTTTGATTTAAAAAAATCTTTGCAAAACAATCCTTCACAAATTTTATTTTTTCTGTAAAATTTACATGAAACCTGAATATTTTACAAAGGTTTTTAAAATATGCTGCATGATAGAGTTCATCCTCTTTGATTATTTTCAAAGTCTTCGTGAGGTTCTGAATTACTTCTTAAAATATTTGTGTTTCACAATGGTTTGCCTGTTTTACAAAGTTTTTCAGTTCTAAAACATTTATGTTTCACAATGGTTTTTGTGCTTTGTAATGGTTTTCATACCTTAAAATATTTGTGTTTCACAATGGTTTTCGTGCTTTGTGACGATTTTCAAAATCTGCCTGCTTCGTGATGGCTTTTAATATTCACATACAAATCCTTTATAAAGGTTCTGAAATATATGTACTGCATGAAGGTTTTGAAAATCTAAATAAAACCCAAAACTGACCTGGAGAAATGGGGTAAACTAAAGTTTCCATCATGGGAGCAGACAAAGGCCTTTACAATGATCTGCTCACCTAGAGTAATGTATATACTAGAGAATATTCCAATCAACATTAAGACTACATGTTTTGATGAACGAAATAAACTAATAAAAGACTTACATGGGAAGGAAAACTGCCAAGATTTAATGTGGAAGAGTTGAGCTCCCCATGGGAGGAAGGTGAAATGGGGCTACCTAACCGAAAAGAACACTATTACGCACTTAGGTTTACGCACTTAAGCTACTGGTTTCTCCCAAGGCAGAAACAGCCACCATGGGTTCAATTTAAACTGGAAACAGTTCTCCTATATTCACTAATGCACATAGTATTTAAGGTTCCAAATGCAATTAAAAAATCTCACTGGGATTAAAGCATTATTAAAGGTAATATCCCACTATAATAACATATTAGATTCAGTACAACTACCTATGGAGTTTATGCCACTATGGAATAGCCCACTACTTCAATACCATAATGAAACATCAAAAAACAAAGAATAGGAAATAAAAGAGATTAGATATATAGGGGATGTCTTAGATCCAACTAGTGGAATACTATACTTTTTCCTAGATCTGAAATGCAACTACTCACTACCAATTACACAGTTTTATTAATATTTACAGTTAAGAACAGCTATAGAAGGAACTGTGGACAAGCCTACAATGCCACTAATAATAAGAGGGAATCTTTATTTACAGTAGTAAGGGGATACCAACAATCTGGGTTCGGGAACGCACTCAGGTCACTCGGGGGTTGGCAGGGGAGGAAGGATTGAGCGTCCATAGACAGCCCTCCTTCCTCAGGGAAGGGGGATACTGTGGTGCACTGTAGACTGACACCCAGCGGTGGCTGGGTGTTGGCACAGGCGCATCACCCAGTAGAGGGGAGGGCCCCGTCCAGGGCATATGGCTGCTTCTGTGGAGGTGGGGGCAGCTGCCTTGCCCACTGCATGGCTTGGGTGCCCAGGGGAGATAAGCAGGAAAAAGGTCAGGAGCCGACGGGGTCCATGATGGCCCAAAACATTAGGGCTGGAGAATGAGTCCCGCTAAGGGAGGGCTGAGCTACCCATTGGCTCTGTGAAGCGGCACTTAAAAGTATAAAAAACAAAACAACAACAACAGCAAGGGGAAAGGAGGGGCTGGAAAACTTAATAAACTACAGTAATACATAGAAGCAGATCCAACCATAAAAGCTAAAGAACACTGGGAGGAAGCTACAAAAAAGTAAAATAACACAGCAGTCATGGACTCAAATCTGGAAAAATGTATATAAAATGAATATGGATGTACAAAGCAGATTCATTCAATACAAAATAATACACAGATGCTATTATACACCACAAAGACTTAATAAAATGGGCCTAACAGAAGAAGGCGAATGCTAGAGATGTAACACAAAGCAAGCAAATTACTTCACATGCTCTGGGATTGTCCTATGGTGGTCCCCTGCTGGTCGTTACTTAGAACAGTATCCACACAGACATTAAATCAAAATATTAAACTTGACCCAGAAGTGTTCATGTTGGGGGACACTACTTCCCTGTTTTATCTGAATTACAATAACAATAGACATGGCTCCCACAGGCAGCAATGTGTCTCCAAAGATTAATCCTGTCTAACTGGAAAGAAAAAAAAACATAACTGAATATAAATTATTGGATCAAATATGTGTCTACTATAGTCTTATACGAAAGAATGAGTTACATTCGTAATACAGATGACAAATTTGATAAAGTCTGAATTCATTTTTCTTATGGATAGATTCTAGCTAACAATATAGATTAATATAATCATACATAAATATAAAGAACTGTAATGCAATCTAACAGAAGCAATTACTAACCACCTTGTACTATATAGGTATTGATTATTTAGAAGTCTGTACTGTAGTTTATACTGTGGTTATAGGATAGCAGAGGCTAGATGCCCACATCTGCAGTCCCCACTACTCAGTGGATGCAGCTGGATATGCTGCGCTCAGTGAAACACATCAAGCTTTTATGTATGTATTTATTTAGAAGAGATTCACCAGAAAGGCAACATAAACTATAAACAGCTCGTTTCCAGAAACGTCCTGGGGGTGAGGGGTTTACAACAGGAGAAGGATAAACCAACAGATAAGTAAGCAGTGTACAGAAACATATACATACATCATACAGTCCAGGTATAAAAACAAGTAGCTAATTAAGCTAACAGCAGGGCATAATATACAAATAGTCTGATAACACAACATATCACTGAATCACAATGCCAGGATAGCAAATGTTTATGGACACATATTAGATGCAATCATAGTGACTAACCCATTTTTTATTAGAATAAGGGGTGAACAGGTAGCTGAGAACAGAGGTGAAAGTGCGAGGGTGGGGCACAATCAAGGACAGTGCTGGCAGTGAAAGGGTTGAGGCAGGCATAGGATGTAAGTGCATGCTATATGGGGGAGAAGGTTTCTAGGCATCAGTCAGAGTCCCTACCTCAGAATACTTGGAGGTTAAAGTATAAGGGGGGAGTGGGAGGAGGATCCCTACTATAGAATACTTGGAGGTTAAAGTATAAGGGGGAAGTGGGAGGAGGATCCCTACCTCAGAATACTTGGAGGTTAAAGTATAAGGGGGATGGAGGAGGATCCCTACTATAGAATACTTGGAGGTTAAAGTATAAGGGGGGAGTGGGAGGAGGATCCCTACCTCAGAATACTTGGAGGTTAAAGTATAAGGGGGGAGTGGGAGGAGGATCCCTACTATAGAATACTTGGAGGTTAAAGTATAAGGGGGGAGTGGGAGGAGGATCCCTACTATAGAATACTTGGAGGTTAAAGTATAAGGGGAGTGGGAGGAGGATCCCACTCAGAATACTTGGAGGTTAAAGTATAAGGGGAGTGGGAGGAGGATCTCTACCTCAGAATACTTGGAGGTTAAAGTATAAGGGGGAGGAGGAGGATCCCTACTAAGAATACTTGAGGTTAAAGTATAAGGGGGTGGGAGGAGGATCCCTACTATAGAATACTTGGAGGTTAAAGTATAAGGGGGGAGTGGGAGGAGGATTCGTACCTCAGAATACTTGGAGGTTAAAGTATAAGGGGAGGGGAGGAGGATCCCCACCTCAGAATACTTGGAGGTTAAAGTATAAGGGGGGAGGGAGGAGGATCCCTACTATAGAATACTTGGAGGTTAAAGTATAAGGGGAGTGGAGGAGGATTCTATCAGAATACTTGGAGGTTAAAGTATAAGGGGAGTGGAGGAGGATCCCTACCTCAGAATACTTGGAGGTTAAAGTATAAGGGGGAAGTGGGAGGAGGATCCCTACTATAGAATACTTGGAGGTTAAAGTATAAGGGGGGAGTGGGAGGAGGATCCCTACCTCAGAATACTTGGAGGTTAAAGTATAAGGGGGGAGTGGGAGGAGGATCCCTACTATAGAATACTTGGAGGTTAAAGTATAAGGGGGAGGGAGGAGGATCCCTACTATAGAATACTTGGAGGATGGGGTTTAAGGAGGAGAAAGGGAGCAGGAGGAGAAGGAGGGGGTGGGTGGGAGGCCAGGGCCATCTCCCTCTTCAGGATGTCGAGAACCCTGCAAGGGGGACTGGGCGCTGGCAGATGAGAAATGGGGACGGTGCTGGGGATGGTGGAGAAGGTGAGCGGTGTGTTTCCGAAGAATGTGTGCAAGGGGTTGGCGGGTTTGGGCAGAGTGAATTTCGAGGGGGGAGGGAGTTCCTGAAGCTAGGGAATCTGTATGAGAAGGCATTGCGACCAGATGATGCACGCTGCCATGGGAGGACAATCATCCTGTGTGTTGAGGATCGAAGTGAGTAGCAGGAGGTGGGGGGAAGGGGGCTCAACAAGAGGGAGGACAGATAAGAAGGTAGAGAGCTGAGCCAGTATTTACCTACTAGTTTAGAGGTGTGGCACAGGCGCCTGGCAGCGAGGGAAGGGAAGAAGATGGAGGTATAAAGATTGCAGTGGTTGGTGTGAGGGGGGCAGCCAAGGGCAAAGCAGTAGAAGGAATTGAAGAGTGTCCAGCCTGGCTACAAGCTTTGATTTGAACCCACTAAATGTTTTTTCACTAACTATGTGTGGCGGCAGTTGATTCCATAATCTGGTAGTTTTAGGCAGGAAAGCACAGTTTCTCAAATTGGTCCTAGACACATATCCCTGGATTTGCATATTATGTGTCCTTAGATGATGAAAATTGTCTTTATATTTAATGTCTAGATCAGATGTTAACTCTGCAGCTTGTAATATTTTGTACAGAGTCAAGAAGTCTCCTTAGATTGTATATCTAATGTTAAGAAACACACAGATTCTGTTAATACATTTGACATTTATTGCAAGGAGATGTTTGCATATGTTTATATGTGAAAATGTGTATGTTTATATGTGAAAATGTATATGTTTATATGTGAAAAATGAATAAAACATTAATGAAGAAAATTTGTTATAGGAGGATTTTGACAATCTATCTGTTCCTCCATGGTTTTCACAATGTACATGCTGAACAAATATATTTATTTTGAATCTTTGTGCTGCAAGATGACTTTGAAAATATAAATGCTGCTGAACAGGTTTCAATATCTGCATGTTTCACGATGTTTTTTTAGTATTCGCATACAAACATTTTACATCACTTTTCTAAATACGTGCTGCATGAAGGTCTTGACAATCTATCTGCAGCCAGAAGATTTAAAATTTTGATGTGCTGCTTGATGGTATTTAAAGCCTACTTGCTGCACAAAGGAACTTCTTTTAAAAATGCACCTGCTGTGGAAAGCTTTTTAATTATGCAACAAAAACTTTAATGTAATGTAAGTATTTAAATACTTAAATGTTAAGAATAATATTTTACTCTTTGTGATGGAGAGGTTTACGTACATACACAATGGTCCTTCTGCATCACCTGCTTCCACACGTATCATGAAGGGCAGGTGCCAGCATGCCACAGTGAGTGCTGTGCACCCTCTACCAGCTGGACATGGAAGGCTGGGATTCACTATTCGTGGTTAGACTGAGGAATGGCTGTCTACTTCTGCACAACTGTGCGGAACTACCTGGAGGGCCCAGCATCAGCTGGACTATTAGCTTTTAATTCAGAGTACCCAAATGGTCTCATGGCCCACAGCAGCAGGGGATTACAGTACACAGGACTCCATAGAAGAACTGTCTCTCTGTCAGCAGACATCCTTCTGGCTTTTAACAGACCGGAAAGGGTCCTGTGAAAAGCATGTTTTGCACAGGGTTTCAAAGGCCATGAGTAAATGAAGTTACTACACAAATTACTGAAAAGGAAAGGACATTTATATTTCTTCTGGCCTTTCTATTCGATAAGCAGGTTACAGAGCACAGTCCCCTCGAAATGTTTGATGTGATGCGGGTCACCTTAGTGGCCTGGGATAAATGAGCAAAATGACTAAGTGTAGCTAAATATATGTGGAGGTATCGATGGCTGGCTTGGGATAAAGAATGTTCCCCTGGCACCCTGGATCCTTAGTTTAGGAGACAATCCCTACATGGTCTACAGTACCCCACCCAATTAATGACAGGTGATATCATTAAAACTTTTGAAGCACGTAAGACTGAATTTGGCTGGGTCACATGAGACCACTTCAGATACTTTCAGATCAGGGATTATATTTCTAAATGTTTAAAAACAGGAACGGGGTACAATGAACACCACCAGAAGCTCTTACTTTCCCTTCTTTATTGACCACAATACAATAGAAAAGGCCGATCACATTGCTTTATCAATTTTTAAACATAAGACATGGAAACACAGGTACACTACATTACAGATAAATGTCAGGCAGTGTCACAACTTCAGGTGACCCCCAAAGACTGGAGAAGGATATGGCAATCCATCATTAAGGCAGTCTCCTCGCCCAGATGGCATGAGTTCTTACAGAACATGCCTAATGCTATTTTATGACTCCTGCGATGAAGACCAATTTCCAAGTAGGACCCAGGAGCATCAGCAACATACTGGAGGGAGTGCGGAGAATTGAAGGCAACTCCCAGTCACATATTTTGGTTCTGTCAGGCACTGCAACCATATAGGGACAAAGTAAGGGATGCCTTAAATAAAATATTCACCACAGGTGAACCTCTCATGTTCTAGCACTTAGTACTGGGACCTAGTCTACAAAGAGTAAGTGGAGCAGAGACCTGTTACCTGTGGAATATTTGTGTAACAACAGCTGCAGAAGCCATAACTGGGAAATGGCTACATAAGACCCCTCCAATGATAGGTGACTGGGAAGAGGTGCTTTCCCAAACTGCAGAAATGGAACATCTCACTTTTGCAGTCCAAGAGAGAATATAGGTAAGCATTATTCATGATAAGGCAGATTTAATGGGGAGTTAATGCATGGTGGAGTCAGCAGGCACAGGCCTCAGGCTAAGCGCATAAACGGGCCAACCATGCATTAACTCCCCATTAGATGTCACCTTTGGAGGGGATTAATGCACTTGTAACATGGTCTACAGGAAGGTGTATATGTGCTACATATGTTACTGGTGATACTAGACAAAACACAATGAGACTAATGAAGTTTTTCACTAATTTTTACTGTTACTTTTATTATTTTGAATTAAACTCTCTTACATACATACATATTTTTTTTATTTATTTGGGGGTGCTACAATTAGATGTTTCTTAACGCTTCCGATACATTTCACAGATTTCTGAGCGACTGTTACTTCGATATTGTTGCTAGGCTGACCGCGATCTTGCTGGTTTACTACTTTTCGGTCTGTGTGCGTATCTCACTTGCATATTGACATACTTGTTTCTTTCATGCTGTTTTTATTCTTTCGCTACTCACACTCTGTTTGACTGGCTCCGTTCGTTTGGCTTCTCACATTTCTCTGGACTGTGTGCTATCTTCTGTTTCTGTCTTTTCGGATGCATAATTAAAGTTCACTGTCCCATAGAGCCTGAAATCGTTAAAATTAAATGTGTTTCCGGATCTTGCCTGTGTCGCTTGGTCTTCCGGTCCGTTGCCTCCTGTCTGTCTCACTACTTCTGGTCCTGGTTGCTGCATTGTGTCTCTCAGCTGGTGTGTGTTCGGTTGTTCCCAATATTTCTATTTCTGGGTTTCTGCTCCGTGTTTCTCTCTCTGGCATTACTATGTCATCCTGCTCTGTCCTTATCTCTCTGTTGCTGACTAGTTGTTCACTCTTGCCTTGTTTTGTAAGGTTTGACTTCC
Source organism: Neoceratodus forsteri (assembly GCA_016271365.2). NCBI lineage: Eukaryota > Metazoa > Chordata > Ceratodontiformes > Ceratodontidae > Neoceratodus > Neoceratodus forsteri. Next base: position 159,746,139 of record CM057459.1, on the reverse strand, counting down.
CTCTTTCTACTCTGTACCCAGTCCCTCTCTCACATTTGTTCCACTGCTTGTGTGGTGTACCTGCTTGCTATTTGAGGACTTGCTCCCTGTGATTTCTTTTACTCTCCTACTTACCACACTGCTCGTTTTCCTCCCGTGGCTCATTTATGTAGTTCACAAGCAACACGGTATTATCGTCTCATAATGCCGTGTTGCTCCTCTACCACCTGACGGCGTTCATCCTATCGGCTTTCTTCCTTTCAGTCCTACTACTTTTGACATGTTACAAGCTTATTTAAACAGTTGGACAAGGTGGGAGGTTGCCTAACCATCAGCAGTGATTTCTCCAGGGTGAGGATCAATTTAGGAAAAGCTGTGGCACTGATTTCTTTCATTAACTGCCTTCAAATAAACTGCACTGGAAGGCTGCTGTTGTCCAAATGCATAAAGATGTATATTCAGGGTGGTTCATTCCAGGATCCTTGCAGGTCACGAACTGTCACTCCACAGGTTTGGTTAGGTAGATAGGTTATTTTACTATAAAAACTCAAACATTATTTTACTGAAATGCATAAGTGTCATGTCTCTTGATGTCAGGGCCAGGATTCACAAAAAAGGCAAAGTGTCGTGCAAAGGTTTGAACTACACCACGTGGTTGTGCTGGTGGGCAATGGAGCGATTCACAGTTGGATAGTGTGGTGCACTATCTGACTGTGAATAGGGGCAGATGGGGGCAGTGCTAACACCAGGAAAACCATCAGAAAGCACACTAGTAGTGCTGCTCCCCCAGAGCCAGCCAAGAGAATGGGCTACAACAATACTGCTGCGAGGCGCTTAAGCCCAGGCACCACTAAGGGAGTCATGCAATGAGCCCATTGGGCATACAAGGCGCTATTGGCCATTAGCATTCGCATTATAGGCCCATTTGCATGGCTCATGGGTGGCTTATCATGGCCCCCCCCCACCAGCCCATCCCTACACAGCTGCAATCCCTGATAGTCTAGTGGTGCCCTCTCCCCAAACCGATCGTCGACTCCACAGGAAACTGAAAGTTTCCATAGTGTAGTGGTCCTTCCCCATCCCCGATCACTCACCCCACATGTTAAATCAAATTTCCATAGTGTAGTGGTTCCACCCCCATCACCCACCTGACATATTAAATCAACTTTCCACAGTGTAGTGGTCACCCCCGGTCCCCGATCTCCTACCCGATATTGTTAAATTGTTTTTCATAGTATAGTGGTCACCTCCGGTCCCCAATCTCCAACCGGATATTGATAAGTCTTATACCATAGTGTAGTGTCCCCAACCCCCCGGTCCCTGATCTCCCATCTGATATTGATAACTCTTTTTCCATAATGTAGTGGTCCACTCCCGATCACCATCCCCAAATCACGAAACCCGTGCCCTGGTGGTCTAGGTCCCTCCCCACCCGTCCAGTGTGACTCACCATCCCGCCCCCCATTCCCAATCGGTGACCAGCACAGCCCTCCTCACACCACTGTAGCTGGCCACTGACTGAGCCCTCCAAGAGCGGGTACTGTATACAGAACAGCTCCTTTACTGTAATTGGCCAGCCGCGGTGGTGTGAGGAGGGCTGTGCTGATCACTGATTGGGACGGGGAGCAGGGTGTGGATCACACTGGACAGGGTGGGGAGGACCCTAGACTACCAGAGTATGGAGTTTTCTAATTTGGGGATGGCGATCGATGACTGGGAGGGACTACTACACTATGGAAAAGATTTATCAATATCAAGTGGGAGATCAGGGACCGGGGGGGGTGACTATACTATGTAAAAAAATTTATCAATATTGGGTGAGATCGGGGATGGGGGTCACATCTACACTATGGAAAAAGATTTATCAGTATCAGGTGGGAGATCGGAGACCGGGGGGGGAACCACTGCACTATGGAAAAAGATTTAACAATATTGGGTGGGAGACTGGGGACCACTGCACTATGGAAAACAATTTAACAATATTGGGTGGGAGATCGGGGACTGGGGTGAGGACCACTACACTATAGAAAAGGATTTAACAAAATCGGGTGGGAGATCAGGGATGGGGGAAGGATCACTACACTGTGTAAATTTAATTTAACATGGGTGGGCAATCGGGGACCAGGAGGGACAATTACACTATGGCAAATATTTTCCACTCCTAGGGTCGGTGATTAGAGAATGGGAAGGGGCATAATACCTCCACCAACCACTAGGGCTGCACATATTACGACCAGGTTTTTGTCGGCGGTAATATCTCCATGCAGGCGTCTTTGCAAATGACCCTTGCATGGAGCAAAAGCTTTGTGAATGGTACTGAGGGGGATATGCAGATCCCCTCCCCTTCATTTGCAGTGCGGCCCCCCCTCCCAAATTTGCCTGGGCGCCAACACAGTTTGCCTGGGAAAATTGGGCTTTGTGGATACCAGGTCCGGACAAAACCCAGTTTGTCAGAAGAAAATTGGGTTTGCGCCCAGGGAAAGCTTTTTGAATCTGGCCCCAGATCTGTGTACTAGCAATATATGTCATACATAGTGAACCTCAGTTTATGTAATGCATATGAAGTGCTGCTATTTAAGCATTTCAATAAAGAAGTATAAAAAAATCCCAAAGGAATTGTATGTCAAAGAGACTACATTAATGCTCATCAGGGTTGCTACCATGCAAAATGCAAACTGCACAAACCTACTAACTAGACTGACCACCAGCTTGCAAACTGATTTCTCACATCCTGGTGGTGACACAAAGTCAAGCTACAGGTCTAGCACCACCCTACAAGGCTGTGCTGTGTTATGTGACTCTCTGAAGGTTCAATGGTAAGAGTTCTATATTTGTGGGTGCATATTGTTGTGGGCCCTGTGTATAGTATGACATACATTTAACAGCAACATTTTGTGTCATTTATTGCTTACTAAGATATTTACCATCTACTTGTAACTTGTTTTATGCAGCTACAAGGTCCTCCATAAAACAGCATATATGTCCCAAACACATACATTGTTTTGACTGTTAAGTATTGTATGCATCTTAAAGAAAGCAACTCACAACTATATAACGTGTACAGTGCTTTCAAATGTGTAACAATTCTGCTGCTTTGTGGCGGGTCTACAATTCTGTGTGTCAAGTGGTGCACTGGTTATAAATGGAGGTAACCCTCCGTAGGTATGCACCCTAAGTTTCGTAATTAGAGCTCTACAATGAAACACCGGATTTGAGTGGCATGAGTCCAGAAATGTACCTTGCACATTGGTCGTGATGGTAAGGAAGGGGTGAGGATTAGGGTTTTTATATTCCAGTTTTCAATATGCTCACCCTGTTTGAGGTACCATACCATTGACGTACGGCCCTATACCTGTAGACTGTCCTTGGGTCTTGAGGGTATGGAACATGGCAGGGTGGGTGGGAGTTAGACATAAGAACCCTAAGTGCACATGTCCAAACTTTGTGGGCATGGGGTTGACAACCCTAATAGTTTACTTCCAAACCTTGAGTGGTTTGTGTTTTCTGCTCTAGCAACCCTGATGAGCATAAACGTATTTTTGTGCCATAAATTATCTTATAGGTGACAAGGCAGTGGCTGTAACCAAAAAAGCATGCAGACCCTGTGCTCTGACTCAACAGTGTCTTCGTCAGGAGGCTTCTGTCAAGTCAAAGTGCCGGGCCTGTGTGCTTTTTCGGTTACAGCCACCACCTTGTCATGTATAAGGTAATAAATTCATTTTGAATGATTAGACATATTTATCATACGTGCCATTTTTGCGCTTTTTGTTTTAGTGATTTTGGGCAGCAATGCTGCCACATATATTTCTGTAAGCGCATTCTTGCCTGGGTATGGTTGAGGTGGAGGTGCTGCTGACCTTCATGATGAACCAGAAAGCTAGCTCCCTCAGGAGAAGTAGGCCGCAGTGTTGATGCCTGTGTGCAAGGTCCACCAGAGGGCTCTGTGCAGTGCCACAGGGAAGAGAGAGGGTCACAAGGAGCCACTTCAAGATGCACATGGATGACAAGATGGAGATGACACTAAGGAGATAAACATCTCTGGTAGCCAGGAGCTGCTGGTACTTTCAGGCCCTGCTCTACTCACCTACTCTTTTTCTTTTCCTTTTTTTCTGTGTGTGAGTGTTTTAGTGATGGTGACAGGTGCTGCATTGACAGTACTGGAACCCGAGGTCCTCTGCCTGTTTCTAAGTGCTGTATCTCACTGCCTGCCTTCTTTCTGCTATATGTTCTGATATCCAACATTGTAACATTTGTATTTCTTATGCTCTACCATTATACAGAACTGTTCTTGACCTTTCATTTCATTGTCACAGTGTGTTTCAAACCTCTGTCATTATGTAAAACTGTTTTTTTACTCTTTGTATTCTCCCAGCAGGTCATGCTTGAAATTAGGCATTATATTGTCTAGTGCACCCAACTGGTAATCAAAAACGTAATAAATATCCACATGTACGGCACAGCATGGGCGATCACAAATGCAAGCTTCCTCACACTGCCCCGCCAATGTGTCTCAACCCTGCCAAGGAGGGATCACCACACAGGTGAGAGGGCAGTTCAGACTCCATACCCATTCCATCCTTTGGTCTTTCATGTGAGACTGCCAACAAAGGTGCCATTTAGTGCCAACTGTGTTGTGGTCTTATGTTATGTAGACACCTGCCCACTGGAAACTGGACTGAGACCACCAGAACTCATTTCACATAGGCCACTGAATAGCCCTCAGGTGATAATGGCTTTTGGTCACTACTGACCTGTGATGGATTTGAACCACTGACCCAGAGAAGAAATACTTTTTAACCCATTACCAACTCACTGAGTCATCAAGTTCCCCATTCACCTACTCTTACAAAATTCTGTCTCTGGATTAGGACACCCTGCCCTGAAGGCTACACCATGGGGGAGAGGCAAATCGTGAAGGCCTTAGAGAACAGGTGAGTGATGTTGTTGCTAGAAGATGGCAGGAGGCAACCTGAGCATTGGATGAGGGAAAATGGTAAAAAACAGAAGGATAAAAAGGGCCTTTATGCTGTAGATATGAGAGGGAAGAAGCTGATAGTATCCCTGTAAGATAAGGTGACAATAACTGTATGCGTCTTAAAGAAAGCATACAGATAAATGATTTATTTCAATGACCTGACTACCTAACCTGATGATAAAACATTCATCATCATTCTAGGTGGGTCATCACCATTTATCGTCACTTTAGGTTGTTCACATAGGAGCTCTTAATCAGTGGGAGAGCAGCTTGAACAATACCTGATGACATCACACAACCTCTGCTGCACTCAGAACAGAGCAGTGAAATCAAACATAAACTATTGAATCTTCATTAAAAAAACTAATCTGACCACCCTAAAACGTAAAATACATTGCATAAATAGGACACACAATGGCTTCACTTAGAATATGGTATAATTACTACTTTTGAGGAGGCAGGATTTTCACAACTCATTAATGAAGATAAATAGCACATTCTGTGACAGGCCATCATGTGTCCCACGTATCTTAGATACAACAACGCGAAATGCTTCAGTTACATCTTCAGCAAGCATTTTACAATACTGTACAGACAGCTGAAGATGCAACAGTTGTATTTTGGAAAATCATCTTCCCTCCTCCTTAAAGATTCCATATCAGTAGAAAATCCCTGGACTCTGAAGGAAGAAAAACCTGCAACTTCATCACTGAAATGTCTAAGCAAGGATGCACATCATTAAGCGCAATAATACTGTTGTAAAGGTCGGCTCAGTTTCTGTCTTCTATAATGATACAGACTCAGATACGAAATGTTACCTTATCTACTGGATAATGAGTTCACAAATGAAATGAGTCATTAGACACTAGCTAATGATTTTTCATGTATATTTGTCTGTGTCACAGATGTTTCTAGCTGGGGGAAAAAAATGGCGATTTCAAGTCTCACTAAGACCATCAAGCACAGATCTATATGTTGACTTGATTCTGCAGGTCTTGCCTAGTAAACAAAAAGTTTGGTCACATCCAAGAGAAAAACAATTACTTAAATGTTCAACCTGAGAGCCATAAATTTGGGGTTCAATAGTATGCATATTACGACACTGTGTTTGACTCTTACTGAGGACAGAACACAGACATAGCCACAGAACCCCGCCAGATGCCAACAGTCTGTTCACTGCTGAGGCTGTTCACAAAGGTGTACTGTACTTAGGTGGGACCGAGAACAAAGCCTAGATTAATATAGTGCTTATGTTCTTCGTTACATTTATTTTCTGGGCAGTTACTTGGGCCACCAATCAAATACCAAAAACAGATGTCAAGTATCCGAAACATTGTGAGAATAAAATAAATTGGTTTCATTTTTTATATATATATATATTTTTGTATGCTTAAATTTTCTGTTAGGCTGTCACACAGTCCTCTTCAGGTGGCACATTAGAAATTCAACTCGAGTTTGGTTACTACTGTAGTGGCCATGTAGAGTTGACTGGTAATATGCCTGATGACAGAGAGCTTGACAGTTACTGTTTTATGCTACTGAAGTTCTCAAGTATGTTTCTTGCTGTGACAAAGCATGAAAATTGCTTATGTAGATGTCTCCATGAAAGGCAATCAATCCTCGGAGTGCTCAGCTTACCGAGGCTACCTTTTAGAGAGACTGTACTTGTACGTATTGTTGAATGTCAGTTTGGTTCGGCTGAAGTCTGACACACAAAACTCTAAGTGAACCATTCCCAAGGTAAACAATGTACCCAATAAAAGAAACCACAAGCTTCCCTCCCTAATGTAAGTATACTGTCTGTGTACAGAAAAAAATTAATTATTCATGACATGCATTTGCTGTCAAAAGTATTGGTAGTTGAGTTTGGTGGGGGGGGATAAAAGGGTAGGGGAGGATTTCAGCAAGACTGACCTGTGACCTTTTCAAGAAGAAGTGACAAATAATTCATAAGGGCACAAATGGAAGCCAGATGAGCCACATGGGGCCTGCTGGAGATTAGTTGGCCAGTGGGACTCCCTCAGCAGCCTTTGGCATCTCCATAATGGTCAGATGCCCTGCTGTTTTATTTTTAATTTTTATTTAATAGTATATTAAAAGAACTGTAATACCGCAGGTGGACAACCATACATAACATATGCACATGAACCTTACAGCATGTATATAATGGAAAGAAGTCAGCAAACTGCAATTTGCATATTTTATCTGCATCTCTACCTATATACAGTAGACTACAAGAAATCAAAACCATACAGCTGCAACATCCTTTACTAGCCCTGTTCAACCCGTATTCTATAATAGCCCAGCATGCAGTACTACATGATGTCAGTCTATTACAAGAATGATAGGACAGCCTGAGACAATGACTAGGCATGCTTTCGGTCCTCAAGTGACAGTTTTAATTTTTAATGTTCCATACTCAAAAACCAAAGCAAAAGGACAACCCTCAAAGAAGTGAGGGAAACAGCAAGGGCATATTTTCCAAAACAGTTTCTCTTATGGAATTTAGCATCTTGTGGGATTCCAATAAGCCAGTCCTTTCCCAAGCACATTAAAGTGAGAACACTGAATAAGAGAAGGTGTTCGTGAAACAGTTTTCGTAATCTTGCTTGGTTCTGATGCCAACTGACCACTAGCTATGTATAAAGTGGAAACACGTTTGAATGGGATTTTGGGATGTAGCTGTGATCATTACAAACTGTCGCTAGTCCTTTATCTGGCTTTGCTCTTTGGAGATCATTTTTTTTGTGACTACTAAAAAAGTGGTGGTCTCCATTCCACATTACAGGACCACGTCCACATAATTCAGATATGGCTTGGCACACAGTTAGTAGTGTTCTCTCCAACAGGACTCCAGATTCACTGGGGAGCAGGGGCATTTAAAAACTTCAAAAAACACATTACATTTTGGGAAGGGAAACAAAACTGAAAGAAATATTGGTACACTGGCGTTTTTCTTTATTTTAACAGGAAATTAATTATGCTGCACAATTGCTTTAAGGGCTACATTGACCAGCCCTTTACATGCCCTTTAAACACAGATTCCCATAACAATGTCTTGGAGAACAGAGTCCAAATTCACTGTTCATGTTTTGAAACACTTTTTTTTTTAACAAAAATAAAGATGATGCACTGTTTACGCACAGTTCACTGCCAGTGTACTCTGTGCCTAATCAGCCTGTAATACTGGTTCCGAAATTAACTAAATGTATTCCCCTCCTCCCCAGCTAGGGGTCTTAGTTGGCTCATGGGGAGGAGCACATATGCTGAACATTGATATTTGAACTGGATCTTGGATGTTCTCCAACTTACCAGGTACTACTCTGGAACCCCAGCGGTCTTCAGACTTCTATTATACAGTCTACCCCTCTCTCACATGAATCCTGTAGCTGGGGGTCTCTCACTGACACGTACCTATCCCCAGGCTGTCACAGAGTGGGTCCATTTACATGAATGCATCATTAATGGCAGTCTTCAATAAGTAGTCAGGACACCCAAATAGGATGCATCATGGCATCTTTACTCATTATTCATTACAGACACAGGGTGGGGGGAAATCAGTCCAGAGGGACAACCACAAGTCGTCAGGGACTCGGAGGCACATATAATTATGGTGGAAATCCACTTCACAAAGCCCACATAGGAAATGTCTGGCACACAAAAATAATGTAGTAATATACAGTTCCATATCATAAGATCAAACGCAAAAGAGCGAGCGTTATTATGGCAAGTGTATAACGCTGAAAAGCAATTCGGTGATATACACAAAACAGAGACACTACATCCAGCCAGTAGTTTTCAATGTTTATGCAGGGCGGCTGTGTCCCCCACCCCGCCTCACTGGGGCTTCACCCCCCGCACCCCTCCCTACTGAAGGATTCTCAACTCCAGCGGGGTGCATGTCAGGAAGGGGGCGAGACTCCCAAAAGAAATGAAAACAAAAACAAGAGCTGCAGGCAGCGGCAAAATATTTCTCCCAGTCCCGTCCCCGAACCCAGAACCTCCTATGCCGGAGCCAGCCATCCTCACCACCACACCACATAGGCTGGCTCGGCAGCACCAGGAACACTGCCGTACAGAAACCCTCTCTCCTATCCCTCCCCGTACCCTCACTATTCCTGCCTTCCAGTTGCCCTTCTGCATGGTCGCCGTCAACCAGGTCGCACACTTGCAGGTAGTCAAGTAACCACTTCACTCAATATGACTTGCTCATTTGTGAGTCGCTCATATGTGATCACCCTTTGACATGATACCCACATACAATCACTGTTAATACTGGCATGGTATATTGCTCAAGCAAGTAATTTTTAAGTTTTGACCCGCGCCATTGTATACGGTATATTGACCTGGTAGGAAATGCCTTCATGCCATCTCTCAATATGTGCTCAAGGCCCTACCACCAGTCCTGTCACCTATCTGGGGACTGTACCCCTACAATCTATGTAGACTCTATGCTGTCATTGTCATCCTACCCATGGAAGATCTCTGGCATCACATATCTGCAACTTTCAGGGTCTTTCGCAAGGAACAGATCCTTGGTAAACTGTTCTGCTGGGCCCCTGAGAAACCTTCTTTAACAGAGTCACCAGGGATCAACCACCTAAAATGGCTGGTCCTGTCCTACTTAACTTATACCTCCAGGCTCTTCCCTAGAGAAACCCTAACTATTGAACCCTTACAGGATAACTATGGAAAAGTTCTCCTGAGTATTAGTAATGCCCTCCTCCACCAACCAGGAGGAGAAGGAGGAGGAAGGCATTAATAAGAAAAATGTATTAAATGTTTAAAAGTGAAATGACAGTATTACAGTAGTAGATCAATGCCTTGCTAGACTTGATAGGCCAAAGCTATCTGTCGAGGTTGACAGTGTCTCTTTAAAGAGCCTGTGAATTCTCTAGGAATACTTTAGAAATTATATGTAATATTACTCGTATTTCCCATATTTCCTGTTTTATCTTCTCCTTGTTCTCAGTTAGTAAGGAAACAGTATCCAAGCCAAAGGAAGCATGGACCTTCAAGAGCTGTCACCGCCTGACTTGGTGGAAATGGCAGTAACTCATTATGCTACCGAACGAGGGATCTGGGCTCACATCACCAACTGGAACTCTCATCTCTGTGGGTCGGTGGAGTCTGAGACACAGAACAATCACATGCCAGCAGGATGGAGCACAGACATCCACTCATACAGTGCCTTCTACGGTGGCTGGCCACTTCCCATAGCAGGTGTGGGTGATCATGTGCTATCATCTGAATACAGTTGTGCAGTACGAGGAATTCCACCAACAGAACTCAGGCAGAATGGCAATTCCACTTCCACAATGCTCTCTTTTCATTTATTTAAAAGTTGCATAAATTACAGGATAGGTTCCATGAGAAACAAGTCTCGTTCACAGAATGTCCCAAGTCAGTTAAAAAACAGTAGACACATTAACTAACACAGACAAAATCAATTAAAACACTTACAAATAGATTGTTCCTGCAACAACAATTTTTTAGACCGTGTTTAAAAAGACCAGGGGTTGGTGAAGATCTTAGCTGGGAAGGGAGGTTATTCCATGAAAGTGGAGCAGAGTGGAAAAAGGTTCCATGTCATAATAGCGATCGCTATTATGGCGAGTGTATGTCGCCAAAAAGCAAATCAGCGATATACACTTAAAAGCAGCCCGATATCCAGATTGAAAAAGTGTTTTTGCCCCGCACCCTCATAAATAGGATTCTCAACTCCAGAGGGGTGCATGTCAGGGAGGGGGCAAAATCTGGAATTTGGGCAAAATATAAGTGTCACAGCTTGTGGCCGTGGTAAAATGTGCACTCTCCCAGTCCCGAACCTAGTACCTGCTGTGCCAGAGCTAGCCACCTACACCACAACCACGCCACATAGCTAGCTTGGTGGCAGCAGGTACATCAGTGCCTGAAAAACCCTTCCCTGTCCCCCCCCTTCCCCTCACTATTCCCTCCTTCCATTTGCCCTTCGCCATGGTCACTATTCCATACCCTCCCTATTGCACAGGATAGCCCATAATAATAGCACCCAAAATGAGTCGCTGTCTTTGTAGTCGCTCATTTTGGGTTGCTATTATTACATGATATCAGGGGAAAAACATTCTTTACCAAAGTGAGTTTGAAACTTTGGTTAAAAAAAAGACCACGGTGAGACACAACTCTGAGGTTGTGTTTGTAGGTGGAAACTATAAACCTTTCATATAGATAAGTGGGAGTTTGCTTGTTCACAGTTTCATAAATAAGGGATAACCAGAGAAGAGTATGTCTGTAAGAAGGGGACAACCAGTTTAACTGAGATAGGGTACAATGATGTTCATTCCACTTAGCCTTTAAGGTAAATTGTAGAAGCTGATAGGAAACAGTATTCAGTGGAAGAAGGTTTCTGGGCAATAATATGTTTCTGATCCAGGGTTAACAGACAATGCCTGGCATTCTTTAAGCGACCTAGGCATTGACGGACCTTTGAAGTGTTTTTGTCAATATGGGATTTAAAAGTTAAGGATGAACCAAAAGTGAGACCAAGATATTTGAATTCACTGACAAGCTCAAATGGGTTATTGGTTAAGGTGATAGAAAAGGAAGAAATTTGCCAAGGACATAGCAGACTGAGATCCAAACAGCATTGTTTGAGGCTTTTTACTGTTTAAAAGTAGGAGGTTATTAGAAAACCGACTCACTATTTTATCTAAGCCGCTCTGAAGAGTTGAGTATAGAAAAGGAAGATTCTTATGAACGTAGAAAAGAACTGTATCATCGTCATAGAGTCAGACTGAACAGTGGTCAACAACAGCGGGGTAGCACACAATATGGGCACAGAAACAATGGCATCTGCTGAGGGGGCGAGGCAAGCAGAGCAGCTGCAGAAAGGGCAACAGTACTGCGAGGCAGACTGACAGTACAAGAGTGAAAAAGACGGCAGCACCACTACGGCGACTCCCCAACCAGCACAACAACAACAGGCAACCCCAAAAAGCCCAGCTGGCCAGGAAGCAAGCGTCAGGAGTGTGCAACATGGAAGGCGGCCGCCTGAAAAACAGAGACCCACCAGGGCTCACACACAGACAGCCTCCTGGCACAGCACGACAGCAGGAGCAGTACACCCCCCCCCAAACAGCACTCACCTCATGGACGTCAGCAGCACAACAGGCGATGGTCACTGGATCTGGGGTGGGTGGCTGGATGTCAGAACCGGGGAAATGGGCTGGCAGGAAGGGGTGGCCACAAGGTGACACAGGGCGTGTCCAGACACCGCCCCATAAAGGAGCGCTGCACACCACTGCCCAACACCTGTCGCTCTGATAGGAGGGAGGATGTCAGACACAGTACAATACCTCCAAAGCCAAAAGGGCAAGCCTCTAGCCATGCACCATGGCTATGTCTATAGGAGTGACAAAGCTGGACCAGAGAAAGTGTACTGGTGGTGCTCGGAGCCCCACAAGTACAACTGCCTCTCCTGCCTATACACTGTAGAGGACACCACAGTCGCTACCATCAGGGACCACAATCACGCACCGGATGCTGCGGATGTTGGCGTGCGCCATGTGTTAGGGACAGTGCCTGGCAGTCACTGGACAGTGTGTCGCAGGTCATCACTGTAAGCATGTCCAGGATATCTGTGGCCATGGTGGGATATCTGCCCAGCATGCGGCTGTTGTGACACATGGTACAGCGCGTGCGGCATGTGGCACAGGGGTGACCCACGACCCCAACAACCGTCACCAACCTCACAGTACCAGAGGAGTTCACAGTGACCAGGGATGGGGCATGGTTCCTCCTCCACAATAGTGGCCGGGAGTGGGACAGGCTCCTCATATACGCCACTGACCGTGGACTGCAGCTGCTGGCAGACTGTACCAACTGGTTCATGGATGGTACATTCAGGGCATGGCCCTGCCTATTTGACCAGCTGTACACCATCCATGCAGTCCAGTCTGGTGAAGTCCTGCCAGCCATATTTGCCCTCACCTGCACCCGGAGGGCGCAAGCAAACAATCAGGCCGCTGAGCCAGCTGAAGTCCCACTGTCCAGCACTGGCACCGGCCATGGTCCTGCTGAACTTCAAGCGTGCCAGCTGGTGCACCGTCACCACCGTATTACCTGACGCCCAGGTCCATGCTGCTCGTTTCACTTCTCGCAGGCCGTCTGGCACAAGGTGCAGCAGTGCGCTGAGGTCCTGCAACATTACACCATGGACCCGGACTTTGCCCTCCACCTGCAGATGCTGCTGGCACTGGCCTTTGTCCCACCTGTGGATGTGCCAGCAGTGTTTGAGGAGCTGCAGGAGTGGGAATACAATGCACAGCATGAAGAGTTGCTCCAGCCACTCCTCAATTACTTCAAGGACGCCTGCATCAGTCGCCCCACTGGACAGTCGGGCCATCGGCGTTCCACCTTCCCCATCGCCCAGTGGAACTGCCATGGGGTAACCATCCAGGGACTCACCAGAACTAACAATGCTGCGGAGGGGTGGCACAGGGCATTCACTACCCGGATAGGGTTGCGCCACCCCAGCATCTGGCGGCTGCTGGAATGCCTCCGTGAGGAAGAGCGCATGGCTGTGGTGCACTGTGATCAGCTGGTCTTGGTGGCAGAGGCTGTGCAACCCCGGCACCACTACTGTGATCAGAAAACCTGCATAGTGGTGGTGGTGGCGGAGTATGGCACATGGAGTCACTACGACTTTCTCCCTGGCCTAGCACACAACTTTACATTCCACATGTGAGCCAGCCCATGGTGCCGCCAGGTGTTGCCCCCAGGCATAGCTGCCACCTGCTGTGCACAGACCACTGTCCTGCACACAGTCCCCCTGCTGCCTGCCACCTGTTGCCATGTGGCTTGTGCACTGCAGGCTGCACTTGGACCCAGCAGTAGAGCGGTGCCACCTGGTATGGGCACCCGCTCATTACCCGCATCCTGCGGAGTCACTCTTTTGACCTGCATGCCTGTCCTCCACCTTGCAGCACCATGCCACCATGGTGGAGGGCCCTGTATGTGCCCTGTCGGCCACCCTGCCTGCCGCTGGATTGCTGCCTGGTACACCTCTGTTGTGCGTAGGGCCTGTCCTGTGCCCCACCCCTGCCCACCCCATACTCCACCCCTGGGCTGGCTGCCTGCCTGCCTCCTGTTGCCCTTGTCCCTGGGCCCTTGGCACCGTGCCACGATCTGCACACCTGTGGCGTCACCCGGCCCGTGGTTGCCCTTATCCTTGGCCTCTGCGCTTCTTCGCATGCTCATTCGGTCTCGCCTCCTGACCGCGACTACGTAAGAGATGTTGCCATTCCTGGCACCTCGCCTTTCCTGTGTTCTGCCTCCCATACTCGCCCATTGGGGACTCGCGCTAAAAGTGTCACCTATATCATATAAATCCCAACAGCGGGTATGCTTTTCAGAATTCTTTGATAAATTCCATGGGATTCCAAAAACATTTTTATTTGGTTTCATTTTCTGCAGTTGATTTATGTAAACCACAAATTACTAATTTGCAGTTTAAAAAAAAAAGAAAGCAGCAAATCCCATTCGGAGTTTCAGCATTTGCTCCCAATGGAATGCCACAGAAGTTAGGCAGGATTTTCTGAAATACTATGGAATTCCATCAGTAGCAGAATTTGAAATTCAGCACAGTCCTACAGCTGAGGTCCCACCTACAGAACAGTTGCTGAAGGCCTCTGTCTGAGGCAGGGGAGGTGAGCAGAACATCAAAAGAAAATAGGAAAAAGCATCCTGAGGTGCCTTGGAAGAGAACAACCAGCCCCCATTCCTACCCCACACTATGTTCAAGGGTCTCTGATGCTCTTCAATTCCCCCCCCACACACCAATCAAAGCTAAGCAGCCTACTCCCAGTGTAAGCATTCCTCCCTTCGTCCACCTCTGACCCCAGCATTAATTGGAGGCCTCTGGCTATGATTGTGGTGGGGTGTCTGGAGGAGCTTTCAATGGGTCTGATGAGTGACCTAGGTAGGCAGCAAGCCATAGCTGAGCCCAAAAAAGTGATGCACTGACAGCCAAATGATGTAAAACAAACTTGCCTCTAAAATGCAGCTACTGTAGATCTACAACATTTGTAAATGTGTTTGTTTTTAGCCTATGAGCACAGTAGTAAGTCTTCCATGTATGACACTGGTGACCCAGGCTCAGGAATAAGCTTAGGTTGGAGGGCCAGTGGGGGGGGTCAATGCCTTTGCTGCAATGCTGCCAACTGAGTAACCACAGGTGGTAGTGCAGCTGAAGCAGAGAGGACCACAGCTGGGTGCATGACTGATGCTCCATGGTATGCACCTTCACACTATGTCCCTAAAGTGCTGACATCTAGTAGGCTGGGGGAATCTGCAAAATGGCCCCTGCACCCATATCAATGGACAGCAGTATGTCTGGGCCTCACATCCTCACCAGTGGCACCTTCTGACATAACATAATGTAAATCCCTCCCCCGCCCTGCCTGAGAGAAAAGCAAGGCTCCATGGAGATGGTGACTGCATACATGTGGCCCAGGGGCTCATGTGGCCATGGGAGCTTCTGAGGAGGGGTGCTGGAGATAGGAAGGGGTCATAAACAGAAAGAAAAAAAAAACATGTTTTTCGATTGTTCTTTTAACCCCCATCATTTTCACTGTGGTTCCCCTTCCCCCATCCAGGTGATGGGGTTGTCATGGCTACAACCTTGCTCTTGCTGGGAGGGCAGTTGAGCAGTTGCCATCACAGCTGACCCTGTTGCTGCTTTTTGGTATGCTAGTGGGAGGGGGAGTGAATACCAGTAGGCTTGGACCCTCTCTCCCCAGGAGCAAAGCACCACAACTCTGAAACGTGTCCAGCTCCCAGCTGGCCCCAGTGGAACCTGTGCACGTAGGTAGGGCTGACTTACACTCAAGGGATGCCTTCCCTATCCCCAAAACATCGATGCCATATGGAGCTCTTCCAGTGGGCATATGAGTGCTAATCGTTCAATGCCTCTGTTAGCCCATCTAGACTACTGTTAAACCATCTGCCTTAATCAAACACAGTGCACTAAAGACATCTTCTGATGTATTCGGATGAGAGAGGCAGTTTCGTAAAGTGCTCAGACCAATAAGAAAAACCTAACAGAAACATTTCTAGTCTACAGGGAAAGGAAACACTCTAATACTAAAGAGAGTTTTCATACAGGAAATGTTTTAAGATACAATATTCAGAACCAATTCAGTTTATAATTCATTAATTGTCTGTATTTATAGCCCCTTTTTCTTGTTTATTAGCCCCATAAGGAGCTCCGCTCCTTATGTAAGTCTATAAGACCTGTTTAGAAACATCTAAAGGGTTAATCCCCTAGTGTTTCAGAGGGCAGGGCCAGCTGGCCTGCTCGAGCCTCCTGAGGGGAGGAACCAGCTTACTGTAGTGAGAGAGAGCTGCAGCAAGTTGCATCTGTCTGGGAGCTGATTGTCAGATAAGTATGCCTGCTCCCTTTGCTGAACCTTTGTTCCTGTGTGAAAGGCCCAGAACCACGTTGCCGGTATTGTGGCAACTGCCATCGGCAAGGACCCCCAGAGAGGGGACTCTCCCATGTAATTCATCATCCAGAGGTTGAGAGAAGAAGAAGAGATAGCTGAAGAACTAACAGCAATGTTCAAATGGAGACATGGAGGTGATATAGAACTTTATTATCAGGACTGCCTAGGGCACCCAACTGTTGCCCTCCCCCCCTGCACAAGGCACAACGGCTTAAAGTATGCCCCTGTAGTTATACACTATACATGGCAATCTGGGCACAAAGACTGGATCATCTCCTGCCCTCCCTAATCCATTCTGACCACATGGGCATTCTCGGATATCCATAGACAATGGATAACATTTGCTGTACCCTACTCTTAATGGAATATGCAACCCAACAATCTATCCCAGCAACATTTATTAGCTTGGATGCTGAGAAGGCTTCTGACAGGGTGCCCTGGAACTTCCTCTGGGGCACAGTGTCAGCCTTCGGATCCCCAGCCCAGTTCCTCGACTGGCTTTAAAATATTTATTCCAGCCCCAAGGATTATGCGTGAGCCAACAGTCCATATGCTCCCCATCACTGTTCAATGGAGTACCAGGCATGGCTGACCCCTTTTGCCTTTATTGTTCACATTTTATATAGACCTCCTGACAGCAGCTCTACACCTAGCCCCTGAGGCGGAAGGGGTGCCCTTGGGTGGTGTTCATTACAAAGCAACCCTTTATGTAGATGATATTCTCCTTACTCTGCTGAATCCTGACACCTCCAGCCCTGCAGCATGGACTGTGCTTTACATCTTTGGCTCCTTAGCAGGAGTCTCACTTAACCTCTGTAAGACAGAGGTTTTGTTGCTCAACTACTTCCCCTCTGATACTATCTGATGGGAGTTTCCTCTGAGATGGAGAAGTATGAAGTTAAAGTATCTTGGCATCCAGATCCCTAAAAATTTGGGAAATCTGGAACTCCTAAACTATGAACCCCTTACCATTACCCTGACTAATGATGTTTCTAGTAGTAATCAGTTACCTCTCTTTTTCCTCCAAGATTGGAGACATCGTGCATGAATCTTTACCCCACGTATAATATTTATTGTGGACCCTCCCCATACTCCCTTCCCCCTTGATATTGTGCATCCTGGAACATATTTTGCATCCTGGAACAGACTTTTTCCACTTCATTTGGAGGGGAGGGGCCACCCTTGACTAAGATACTCTGGGCTTCTCATCTCCATAGTGTATACTGTTGGCTCTGTGGCAAGGTAGACCCCCCCCCACCTTGGAAACAAATGGAATTTGTCTTAAATTACATGTATGATATTGGTAAACTCATCTTCTCTGACTCTGTGGATGCTCCCCGCCTTGCAGACTATACTGGTTTTACTGTACAGACTTTGGTGGTTTGGTTTACGTTGCAACTCCTTTATAAACTTTCTCAGATCTTTTATTTCTGTAGAGAATTGGTAGCAGATTCAGATTTCCTTCCAACTGAAACTGACCACACCTTCCAAAGATGGAGACAAGTGGGTCTAATACATATTTTTTCAGTTTTTAGATAGACAGGGGGTGCTTCCCTTTGTGCACATGCAACTGAAATATGGTCTCACAGGTTGGGAGCATTTTAGATAGCTGCAGGTGCGGGTATACCTATTACATAAAGAAGAGGGATTGACACATATTCCAGACCTGGCATCAGCTGTTCAGGTAGATACCTGGTAAACATGTGATAGGTAACTTGTACAAGAGCTACAGGATGCCCTTGGTGACTCCATTCAATCAACCCTTGATAAACAGAACTGAGAATTAAATACCACTGTCTCATAACAAGTTTGGCTAAACATGTTCTCCCATTTCTTAAAATAATGTCCTCCACACAATGGAGAGGATTTGCTTGGAAATGTCGATGAAGGTTCTTTAGGACCACTGCCATCTTAGCTAAATTTATGCCCCAGAATATGGACAATGCTGGAGGCAATGTGGTCCACTATTTGCAGATCACGTCTAAACATTTTGGCAATGTCCAGTCCTTGCCACCTTCTTTGGGGTCTTTTTGATTTATGATGTCCAATCCTTACCACCTTTTGGTTGGAAATTTCTAATCAACTGCAGCTTCTGTCTCTGTCTGTGGAGACTGTGTCCCCGACTATGATACACATGTCCATTCCTCTCCTGGGTACTCAACTGGCTCCTCATTCCCTGGCTTATCTGTATATTCCAGCAGCCAAAAAAGCAATTACTAGGCCCTGGATGCAAAAGAACCCCCAATACAGACCTGGTGAAATATTTTTTTTTTTGTCATTTCTATTTTTCCCCACATCCCCCACAGAGCCTACTATCCGGAATCGCCTATGAAGCCTGCCCCTGCCAGTGCTTTCCTGTACCCTCGGTCCCTCCATCATGCCACGGAACCCCCCCAGGCAGCGTTGGGGTCGGGTTACCCCCAAATCTTGAAACTTGTCAGGGTCCTGGGTCGCAGGCAGGCACTGGCACATTGGGGCCCGGCTCGGCGTTCCTTCATCCTGGCTCAGAGGGGTATTTTTTTCCCATGTTCTACTGGGGACGCTGCACGCCTGAGTGTCAAGGCATCTGCTGGCTTCTGCAATGTTCCTCCCCCCCCCCCTTCCGCGAAGGAGCGGTCTCAGCAGCTGATTGACTGCTGGCCTACGCCTGCAACCAATGATGACCCCAAGACTCCAGCTTGCCGTCGCTTCCCCAGCCTCCCGCCAGGGCTCACCGCCGGGTTAGAAAGTCCCTCTCTCTCAGAAAAGGCGTAGCCATCCCCCAGATGCTCCAGCCTATCTCCCCGGCCAACCCCCGATGACCCGAGCTCGCTCCCGAACCCAGGTCACTGGCGTGGTGTGAGGTGTGGTATCCAGCGCCTCAACCCTCAGCGCCGCCGGGTTGGCCCTCTGGTGAAATATTATAACAGATATTTATGCCCTGGAATGTATCACAGCCTCTCTGCATGGTCAGTTATCCCCAAGTCCAAACTACATGGCAGAGCTGGGTTATGTATATTATGACTATAGATTGACACATTTGTGCCCTAGATGATGTCTTTCTTTCCCCTTGCTGTCTCAGATTATCAACTATTAATTAAACCTGACTTTACTTGTATTTGTATTGCAACCTCGTTCTGGGTCATACTGGCCCCAGATATATCATTTTTTTATACTCGTTTATTAATTTTCAAAATGGTCATCATATATCAGAACCAATAAATACAGATCCAACAAAAACAATTCAAATTAATGAACAAACAATATAGCTAACAGCATGCTAAAAAACAACCTTCTACCAAACAAGTCTTATAAATAGTAATATAAACTTTTAATATTAATAGTAGTAAAAATATACCAAAAATAAAAAAAACAATGGTCACCTAACTGATTATAGATGTCCAGACAGTCCATTCATAATTAAATAAGAAAGATACTAAGTAAATACACTCACTGGAGCACTAAGGTAAAACTACTAATAAATAGATGTAGCAGAGTATGGTTAAGCTTTGCTGCATCATTATATAGGAGTTTAATAAATCCATCATATAATATAGAGTAACCCCCTTGTTACCCGGGGTTACTAGAATCCCAGTAAGACCTAGTGGTAGGCAGGGAAGGCAGCTTGTGAAACTCCAGTTAAATGGATTTCACACTGTCTCAATCTGTTCTCAGTCTCAGCTGAGACTGAGGGATGACATCACCACAGAACTTTCGCAGCTGCATAAGCCACACTGGAATGCTGCAGTTGGAAGTTAGGATAGAATGTTGGGGAATTTGAACAGAGTCTGTGTGCAGTCTTGGTAAGAGACAGTAGCACAGTTTTCTGTGTGCAGGCTCTCAGAGGTTTAAGCTCTGCTTTAGAGCTTCTATTAGGAAGGTGTGTGTTTCCACCATAAGAGGAACACAGAAGCTGATTGTTGAAGTGTTGGAGACCACTGTTACTGGTCCAAGTGCCCCATCCCTGAGGGGATGGGGGGAGGGAAGGTTTGCCTGTTTTCCAGGGGCAACCCTCCTGGTTCCAGCTAAGGGAAGAAGCTGCCTATTTCAAGTTGTGCTGCGGCACCAGAAGATCTGAGAGAGAAATTCCTGTGGAGGAATCGCCTGTGAGGCATCTGCAACCAAAGGGTGAGTTCGCTCTGAAAGAGGACCATGTGTGTTTCCCCTTAACAGAAGGAAACTAAAGGGACTGTTACTGTGGGGTCAGGAAAAAGACAGCCAAGTACAGGTGTAATGTAGGGATTGGACTGCTTAATCAGTGAGGGGCCTAGAGCAATGGGCTATGCCAATTAAAAGTATGTTCAAGTCCAGCACAAAGGGAAAGCAAGACAAGTAGAGGAAATGTGACATACATTTAGCCATAATCTACATTGCCAAGCTTTACAGTACGAGGTGTTTACTGTCCAGAGAAATGGACGGGTATGAATTGTGGGAGTGAGAGGTGGGAGACCCCCCATCAGTAGTAACCAAAGTCACCTCTACAGATTTGCTCTGTGGCACCTTTACTTTCTCTCAGGTACTTGACCAGTGCCTGAGGAAAGTACCCAGATGTGGGATTAAAAGAAAAATTCCCTGATAGAGCTGAGGTGCTCTTAGGTGGTTTAGGGAGCCACCAGAAAATGTATCCATGACAAATGGAAGGTGCGCTTAGGTGGTTTAGTGAGCCACCAGAAATGTGTCCATGACATATGGAAGGTGTCTGAGTGGCCGGCAAGGGAGCCAAGCCAGGGAAACCCAGAATAGTGTACAAGTTCGGGCTGTGTACCCAAAGCAGCGTGCAAGTCTGGGCTGTGTGAACGGTGGGTTCAGAGCCTGAGGGCTGAAGTGTTGAAGAAGTGTTCTTGATTCTTTTAATCTGCATTACCAGAAGTGTAGCCCTGTGGGGGTCCATCTATGCTTTGTTTGTTCTGTTTGTATGTGAATAAAAAGCCACACTTTAGAATCCCATTTCTGGTACTGGACATTACAGTTATTGCTTCCTGTGTTCGGAGTTACTTGGGTGCCCCATACAGAGTAGCCAAACCTAGCTCTTGTGCCAAGTAACCTAGTCCTCCCCGAACCCAGCTCACCTGGTATTGCTGTCAGATTCAAACAGCATACCGCCTGTCATTACAAAATGCAGGCACTGTGGGTTACAATAGAATTAATCTAATGAAGCAGAAAACTCACTCTTATACAACTCCCACCTTGTCCACCTGTTAGTATAAACCGAAAGTTTATGCTGCACTGCATAAGTTACCTTTCCATATTTTGGATCTGATTCGCTATGGCCACCCATTCTGTAGTGATGGGGGGATTCACTTGGAGCTGTCTCTTTGTGATAGCTTTTATCGCTGCCACCACAAGGATGGACCAGAGATGTTTAACCTCCTGTCCTTTGAGGGATCCAGGGAATGTTCGGCACTTAAGGGGGAGAAGGAATGTCCAATAAGGAGGTTAGGTTGTGTGTTATAGAGCCCCAGTATTCTTGTAGCTGCGGGCAAAGTCAAAAACATGAGCCTGTGTGGCTAGCTCTTCACCACATTTCTGCTAGCATGAGGCCATAATGGATGGATCCCATTTAGCCTGGACCTGTGGGACAAAAAAAAAAATCCAAAATTTCCAGGCAAATCCATGTCAAGTCAGAGAGGAGGTAGTACTCCATGTTATAGTCCAAACTTTCGACCAGCTCTTAGGCTCCAAAATGAGACTGAGTTCCCTCTCCCACTTATTCTTGATCTTATCAGTGGTGTACTGGAGGTCTGATATATAATTGGCATATAACACAGTTATAGCCCCTTTTCCATGTGAAGAACTCTAGATTAACTCAAAATCAGTGGGAGAAAGATGCTCCTCAGCTCGAGCCTGAGTACTATGAAGTAACTTATTAATATAGTCTCTAAGCTAGTAATAGTAAAATTTGTCTTGAATATGCCAACCAAATCTTTGGTCAGCACAGTCAAATGAAAAATGAACGTGTCCTTTTGGAGGAATTGCCATGGGGCATGAAGGCCATTCTGGGTCTGCTGTTTAAACCATGGACCAAACTCTGAGGGAAGAAAGGATTCCTCCCAGATCCATCATTTGTATTTCCATAATGACTGTGCCATACCCCCCCTTACTTATTCCCCATTTCCAACCCTCAAGTACTGTATTTATACTTGAAAGAAGGGGTTTCGAGAGTGCATGCAATTGTTTAGTAGTAAATAACAAGGCTGGAATGGAAGGGATGATCTCCTGAACTAGCTCAATTTGTTTCCAATGTACAACCTACAGTAGGTGGGATTAGCCCACAAAAAATGCAAGTTTCATCTAGGCTGCAATCCAATATCCTATTAAATGAGGGAGAGCCCAATCACCCTGAGCCTTCGGAAGGGTACCTTGAGCAAGTCTTGGTCTTGCCCCATGCTAAACAAAAGAAATTGTTTTTACCAGACCTGAAAATCGTGCTTGGGTATGAGGCAGAGACACATCGAAAAAGGTATAGGAAGCAGAGCTACATGTTCATCTTTATGGTTTGGACCCTAGCATACAGTGGCGGGGGAAGTAGTAACCAACGTTTATAATATTTGACTTTTATTTGTATACAGGTAAGCACACTGGGATACAATCCCTTTTACAAGTATGACCCGTGGTCAATCAAATACATACAAAGACTACATCAGATAAGGTTTACTTAATATAATATAATTTGAGGGACGGTAGAAGGTGCTCATAATTAATAATAATACTGTGGATTAATGCTGTGATTTAGGACAGTAGTAGGCATGTGCCCATTACTGATGTCCTCACTGCTCAGTGGTGGTAACTATTTAGTTTACCATCCTGTATGAAATTATCCAGTGCAGACTTAAAGGTAGCTAAATTTGGTGCATACATCAAATCCCCTGGCAATTGATTCCATAATCTAATTGTTCTGGGGATAAAGGCATACTTCCTGAGCTTAGTTCTTGGAGTGTTATTAGCCAGTTGTCATCCGTGACCCCTCGAGATATTGCTATATTCCTTGTACCCAAGTCCCACAGTACTCATTAACTCAGTATCCTCCAGGATCTTAAACATGAAGAACAAATCACCACCTGCTCACCTCAGGCTTAGGGGCCATAGTCCCAAGTCCCTTATTCTATCCTCATAGGATTTTGCTCTATAACGGGGAATTACCCTAGTAAATGTGTGTTGTATTTTTTTCCACCAGCTCAACATCCTTTCTGAGGTGTGGGCTCCAGAACCGGGAGCTATAAACCAGGTGAGGCCTAATGTAGGATTTATATATGGGTAGTAACACTGATTCAGATTTTGAGAAGAAGGATCTCCTCATACAATTAATCAGGTGGGTAGTCTTGTTAACTACTTGATCAAAGTGATAACTATTCTTAGGTTTATTGGTGACAAATATGCCCAAATCCTTCTCCCTCTTGACTACTTTCAGCTTGGTTCCATGAATGAAGTAATCCTGCAAAATATTATTTCTACTAAAATGCATAACAGTGCATTTTCAATGTTAAGCTGCATCTGGTTTGCATCTACCCATTCAACAATGTGTTCCAAATCCCACATCATGCTACGCCTACCCAAGTTGCTGTCAACCAATCCTCCCAATCTGGTATCATCTGCAAACTTTATATGCCTGTTCCCCCAGTTACTTGTAAGTCTTTAATGAAAATATTGAACAACAGAGGACCCAGCCCTGCCCTGCAGGACCCCACTAGTCACTTTCCCCTCAGGCGATAGCAATCCATTGACCCTCACCACCTGCCTCCTATCCGTGAGCCAATAAGCAATCCATCTAAACAATGGTAGATCTACTTCTATACTCAACAGTTTTGATACCAGTCAGCAATGCGGCAGCATATCAAAAGCCTTTTTAAAATCTAAAAAGATCACATCGACCTCTCTACCTTTGTCAAGATTTCTACATCATAAAAGCCAACTAAGTTAGTGGTACAAGATCTATTCTTTAAAAAAACCATGCTGTGTACAGTCAACCAGGCTCTTAAGTGTTTAAAAATGCACTTAACTCATTATGGATAAAACTCTCAATTATTTTCCCCACGACCGACATCAGACTTATTGGTCTGTAGTTTCCAGTAATGGCTTTACATATTTTTTGTGAATGGGTACCACTACTGCTTTTTTCCAATCAAATGGGATTCTTCTCTCACTGAGAGATTTATTATTGCTGCGATTATAGGTGCTAAAATACTGGCCAGTTCCTTTAACAACCTAGGGTGTGCGCCATCAGGACCCACTGCTTTATTCACACTGAATTTTCATAGTTTCTCTGGAAATAATAAGGAAGTGTTCAATCCCGGGTGGACCCCTAGGTATTTAATGGTGGTAAGGTCCCATTTCATTGGGTATCTCTCTTGGATGGATCTGGGGACTTCATGTGAAAAAAAAAAAAACTTCAGCTTTGGTTGTGTTTAAAGAGTATCTTGATAGTTTAGTGAAGATCTGGATTTGCTTAAATACCTCTGGAAGAGAAGTATCTGGACCCCCAATTAAAGGAAGACATTGTCCGTGTATAGCGCTAACTTATGTTCGACTCCCCCTAAAGTGAGCCCTTTAATATTTTGATTAAGGCGGCTACTTTGTGCAAGTGGTTCAATATACAATGTGAGTAAAAGAGGGGATAATGGACATTCCTGTCTGAAGCTCAAATGGATTTGAAACATGGCCGCTTGCAAGGACATATCCTATGGGGGAAGTGAATAATTTCAATATAAAACCAATAAATTGGTCTTCAAAACCAAAGTTGGCCAGAACTCCACACAGGAAGGCCCAAGACACCTTATCAAAGGCCTTCTCTGCATCCAAACTCAAAAGGAAAGCTGGTTGTTTACAATGAGTAAGATGGTCTATAATATGTACCATTCTCACTAATATTATTATGTGCCTGTTGGCCCAGTACGAAACCTGTCTGATCTATATGTATGAGTTGAGGAACAATCTGTTCTAGCCTTAATCTGCAGTCTGTGTTTAGAACAGAAATAGGCCTATATGAGGCATAGAAAGAGGGGTCCTTGGCCTGCTTCTGGATCACAGACACAGTCGCCTGAGACCAGGAGGGGTCCAGCGCAACATCCTCCCCATGGCAAAAGTGTACGCTCGTAAAGCAGAGGGGAAACCAGGTCTGTGAATTTTTGATAAAATTCTCCTAGCAGCCCATCTGTGCCAGGGCATTTACCAGTTTTTAAATGCTTAATTTCCCTAATAGTCTCTAAACAAGAAACGGGGTCTGGCAGGGTCTGATGATGGAGTTCAGAAGTCTTTGGCAAATGTAGCTGATCTGAAAAAGCAGCAACTTTCACAAGTGTTGGGGGGGAGGGCTACCTTACATAGAGCCATATAATGGGCTCTAAATGCCTCAACTATATCTGGTGTCAAATAGTGCAGCTTGTTTGTTTTAGGATGTATAACTTCAGCTATACTGGCTTTGGATAGTAGGTAATGAAGTCTGCGCGATAATTTTAGCACTTTGGAGCTGCCCTCATAATAACGCTGTCTTAACTATAATAGTTTCTGTTCTACCTGGTAATCTAAAATCTAAATGAGTTCCTTTTTAAGGTGGCTAAGGTGTATCCCTCTCTAATTTCTTTTTTTGTTGGGATTCTAGGTCAGCTATTTAGGTCTGTAGCTGTAATCTACGTGCCTCCCTGTTTCTTTTTCTGGGAAGAAATCTTTATAAATTTGCCACGTATTATTGCCTTGACAGTATCCCACTCGCAGCATAATATGCGCGAGTCCTGGGGCGTTATTTTCCCTCACTGCCCTCTCAATACACTCCGCTATGGCCGCTTGGACTTCTTTGTCTTGAATTAGAGAGACATTTAATCTCCAGAAGGTGGATTTTCTAATCTGGACCAAGTTTTACTTCAAATAAACAGGTGCATGGTCTGACTGCATCATATCCCCTATCCAGGAGTCAATTAGGTGCCCTTTCAATTCTTTAGGTATAAAAAAGTAGTCTATCCTGGAATACATTTGATGAGGGGTAGAGTAGTAAGTACAGTATAATCTTTTGCATGGCCATGCAATTGATGCCATGCGTCCAGACAGCCCAACTCAGAGAGACACTTCTGGACTTGTTGAGCAACCTTGTGGTCCTTTCTGAGTATGTGTGAGGTAGAATCTATGTGGGGGTTGAAAAGTAGGTTAAGATCCCCTCCCATAATTAAGTGACCTTCCACTCATTCGGTTATCTTTCGAAAAAGGGTACGGTAAAATGGGTAATCTGATCCTGGGGGTGTGTAAATAGAGGCCAGGGTAACCAGTGTTCCATTATGTCATCCTTTGAGCAGGATGTAATGGCTCTCCCCATCCAGTAGGGTATCCACTGTTTCAAATGCCACCCTGGAGGGAACTAAGATCGCAGTATCCCTACGCCTACTGGACTTGTAGGAAGAGGCAAACATGGTACTATAACCAGATTTCAAAAGTTTAGTATGTTTCACAGGGCATAAGTGAGTCTCCTGTGGTAAAATAAACTCAGCCAAGACCCTGCTCCTTTTAATATGGTTGGTTAAACCATGGACATTGTAAGAAATGATTACTGTAGCAATATTAGCCATTGTCCAAAGGAAAAAAGCCCATTTTGGTTAGAACCTTACCCTAGTGAAATAACAGTGCTCCCAAGAGCTGTCTGACAAATGCAAAATTAAAGGCGTAGGTGACCATAACTAGAGAACCTTGTTGCAAATAGAAAAAACTTGATGCCAGCAGGGCAACTAGAAACCAGAACAAAATAGTGCTTCCAAGGTAGAAGGTCTGTATATACAGACCTCTATATCCCACCCTTTTGGAAGCTGGTGACAAATTATAGGGTGGGTGAGAAGAGGTGAGTTTGCCTCTCAGTGAGAAGCCCTCCTCTGGATCCTTAGGTTTATCAAACAGGCTCTTAGCCCAATTATCGGGCATAATTATAGTCTGTCACTCGACTATTAGAACTAGTGAAAGTCCCAGAAAAATAGCATCCCTACCCACCATGGCATTCAAAAAAATAATAATGCATTAATACGATAAAAATAAATATCCACCCAAAAAAACAATGTGCAAGATTCCACTGTCCTCCTTCCTCTGCCTTTTGCAAGGTATTGTAAGCAATTGTATAAGATGTGAGGGGGGCCTTGGAAAAGAAAATAATTGGAAAAATGAAACTAGCAGAACCCAATAAAGGTAAAAGGTTAGCCCATAACATGCTACCTGGAGTCCCATTCCCCAGGATACTGGATTGGTAAGAATGGTGTACAGCACCCCAAGATATGCACCACGTTTATTTGGCAACCAGGGGCAAGCAGGTTTAAAATAATAAAAAGAAAAACTACTTATTTATTTACAAAAGTTAATAAAGAAGCCCCTAAACAAGTCTATGAGCTGCCCTACAAATGAATCGGTAACATGTTTATATACGCAAACAAATCCTTAGTCAAACAATTATGGTATATGACAGATCACCCCCCACATATCCCTGAGACTCTAGAAGGCGCCCACAGAAAAAAAAATTGCACAGTTCAACACAGAAAAGTTCAGTCTATTTAGAGCCCCATAGTAGAGAGGTCCACATTTAACAAAACAGGGATAATGAAAAG
This sequence comes from Neoceratodus forsteri, assembly GCA_016271365.2. NCBI lineage: Eukaryota > Metazoa > Chordata > Ceratodontiformes > Ceratodontidae > Neoceratodus > Neoceratodus forsteri. Next base: position 159,718,156 of record CM057459.1, on the reverse strand, counting down.
CATTCAGTACATATCACAGAGAAGGCTCAATCAGAAAAACTTGTGTGTGTGTGTGTGTGTGTGTGTGTGTGTGTATATATATATATATATATATATATATATATAAAATCTATTAGTTGAACTAAGGCCCTGTCCACACTACACTGCTCGGTACTTGCAACGGATGTAATCCGTATGGTCAGGGAGCAGTGCAGTGCCTCCACACCTCGGTGGTGTCCATCATGGCCAGATTAATGGATGTGGGGGCCCTACTCCAAGTCATATTTTGTGGCCCGGGGGCCCCTAAATGCCAACATTCCACTCTTCTGGCTGACTCAGTGAGGTGGGGAGCTGACTGACTCCAAGGAGGGGGCTGCTTTTTGGGCAATTCAGCCTGTCAGCGGTCGTCCAGTACAGTCAGAATTAAAGAAAATAACTGTAAATAAGCTAACAGTGGGTGCCCTCCTGAACATTGGGACCCTACGCCATGGCGTAATTTGCATACAGGTTAATCCAGCCATGGTGTCCATTACGGGACCGGCACTGCCGTTCCACACATCGGGAGCAGGCGACGTCTGGCGGCTCGATCCCACCACGGTGCAGCTTCGGCGCTTCTTCGCCCCTGCAGGGACCGTTACCCGACCATCCACACACTACAGCTGGTAACGTTACCAGGGCGGGAGCGTAGCATAATCGCTGTTGAAACCACCTCATATGTGGTTTCAACAACGGTTACGATGTAAACGCGACCTGTTATGGTAACGTTTTACACCCTCTGTAACATTACAGAGGCGAAGTGTGGACAGGGCCTAAGACATCCGGGTGGGGAGCAAAAAGAATGTACTCACAACCCTGGTATAGGGAGGACAAAAATACAGCTGTGCACAGAATCCCCTTCAACCTACCGACTCCACTTGATCGCCTTACTGGTGATGCTGCAATTTTTGTAAGCGCTCCTACAAATGCAGGAGTGTGGTGGGGGTTGTCACCCGGTCAGCTCGTCATTGTTTCTGCTTACCCACAACTTGCCAGTCCAAAAGAGAAGTCATGTGTTGCTGTCGTGACTTTGAGGGTGAATCTAATGAAATGAAACCCTTCTCCACTAGGGCAGTCCTCGTAGCATCAGGTGTCTTATAAGATGACAGTTCCTTTGTTCCAGAAAATCCACAGTTTGGCTGTATATGGAGTGTGAAATCATATCGGCTTGGCACAGAGTATTTTGATGACGTTGCTGTATGACAAGCACTGTTGCTGGATTTCTGGAGGATAATTGTGATCAAAATAAAGTTGGGAGCCAAGGTACTTCACTTCCTTTTTTTGCCAAGCTCGGGGTAGGATATCCTCTTTAAGGACATGATGCACGAAGTGGGTGGGGATACACGGAAAAGTCACATACCCCACCCATGACCCTGTGGACAGGTGAGCCCATACCGGCATTCACCAATGCCAGTCACCTGTCCGCTCCCCCCCCCCCGTATGCATGACTCTGCAAGGCAGCTGGGGGCAGAGTCGCAGACCTGGGCGGTCATCCAATGGGAGGCCTGTCCCGGGTCCAAAAGTGGATCTCTTGCACTGCAATACGTGGGTCCAGGTTTGTGCATGCTGACTAGGCACCCGGACCTGGGCAGCATGGCCCCAATGACCGGTCAGTGCACCAGCCCAGCCCTTGGCACATGGCACCATCCCGGCGCACTGCAGGACCCCACTGTCGGGACTGCCTCCGGCCCACATACCCACAATGGCAGCGTTGCCCCATCCACATTGTGGCTGTATCCCCAAGCCCCCATTGGCTGGCATGTGCTATGGCCCCTCCCCGGCAACATCCCAGTGCCATGCCCGTCCCACTGCCCCTACCCTCACCGGCTGCCTAGTGGGCAGGGGAAGCACCACGGAGAGCACTGTCATGGTCCCCCAGTGTCCGGCAGCTGGTGACCCTGGGGGCATGCAGAGCGTTATGGCAGGGTCTACCCTGCGCCACCGTCCGCACTCATGCGGCCAGCACTATGTGGTTTAGCGCATACCGCGTAGTGCTGGCATGCCCCCGGAATGCCCCCAACGTGGTGCTGTCCATGGACATGTGGGATTGGGTGTGGTGGGTCTATGCACTCCACCTTTGTGCATCCCGTGCAGGGGGCACAATGGGTGCAGAGTGGCTACACGCCCCAGATACACGCGCGTAGCCACTCTGCCCCATTTGTGCATAGGGCCCGAACTTTGTAACTACTAAATGTAAGAACGATCGAGCGTGGTCTAACCTTAGGGTCTGGAGGTTTAGGCTGCAACGACAGATGAGCTCTTTCAATGCCAAGTTTTTAATCAAGGGGGAAGCTCCAAAACATCTGTAAGGAGATCTGCCAGAAAATCTGTCATTCGCCAGGCTTCAGCTCCCTCTGGCAGCCCATAAATGTGCATATTTTTGCACCATGATCGACCCTCCAAGTCAATACATTTCTCCCACAGGGCTGTGGTTTGCTGCAGTAAGGCCTCCACAACGCAGCCTAGTTGGAGTGTCCCTTTCTCCGTGGTGGCGATGCGCTCCTCTGCAGTTTCCACCCTCTACTCCACCTGCGTTAACTTCTGGTTGATTTTTTAAATTCTTGCTTAGTTTCAGCTCGCATTCCCTTAATCTCCTGGAGCAAAGTTTTAAATTGGGTCCATCAGAGATGTTCAGCTTCTTCCTCAGTCTCATAGCTTGATTCAGCCAGGCTCATCGGGGAAGGGCTCTGACTGGTCTCAGCACTCCTTGGGGGCAATCCAAGTTTATCCTTGCCTGTAGATTTAATTTTCAGCCGTGATCGGGTGGATCGATTACTATGCTGACCTCCTCCAACCATTTTCATGGTTTTAATAGTGTGTGTTGTATGAATAGGAGGTTTATTTGCCAGGTGAGTCAGGGAGCTCAGACTCTAGCCACCGGGGTGATCTGTGACGTCACTGGTAGTCCCAGATGTAACATTTAATGGTTTGTTTGTACCATATATGTTCTAATTAAAGCCACCCTTTATCTTCTAATTAAAGTCACCCTTTGGAAAGCCTTTTTGTATGCAGATGATCAGTTCATCACAATAGATGATGCCCCTCAGTCAGTGGGTCAGGCCCTTTCTCTCCTACAAAATTGTTCCCATGTCTCGAGCTTGAGAGTTAACCAGTCTAAAACGGAGGTTCTCTCTCTTAGCAAGCAGAGTCCTGCGGACACCTTCTGTTCTCTGGCCCTCAAGCGGTCCCCAGGAGGCATCACTTATTTGGGAGTCACATTACATCTCAATCTTCAGAACCTGGTCCCTCTAAATCTTGACCCTTTATTAGTCTCCACTAAACTGGATCTTGAAAAGTGGAAAGCTATACGCCTCTCCCTGGCCGGGAAAATTGATGCTATCAAAGTCACTATTGCCCCTAAATTCCTCCATGTGTTGGCCCACCTCCCTATTTAAATTCCCCACCAAATGGTTTAACAAAACTGATGCACTTATTGGCGAGTTTCTGTGGGAAGATAACAACACCCCCCCGATACAGCCAGTTAAAACTCAGACAACACTGGTTACGTGGGGGATGGGGACTGCCCTGGTTTCAGAGATGTCATAGGACATTTATAACTGCTAAAACTACAAGATGGTTCTCCCCTCTTGTTGCCCAGTCCCCTGCATAGCTTCAACTCAAGACTAGCCTTATGGGGAACTCATCCCTTGCCATTCTCCTCTACACAAACCCAAAGTGCAGAGAGTTCGATCTCCTTCTATGCTTATTTCAGTATCCTATTGGGTAGTGACCCACAAGTGTTTGGGGCAACTCCCGAATCCCTGGCAGCACACTCTGCTTTGGCACAATCCTGCAATCAAAATGGGGGGGGGGGTGTCGTCTATTAGAGAATCTGGGAATCTCAGGGTATCCAACTACTTAAAGATCTCCTGATGTCTGGCACCTGTACGGTGGACTCCTTCACCTCCCTACAAAAGAGATACTGCATCCCGCAGACAGATTTCTGGTGGTATCTGCAGATCAAAGATGTAATTCAGAAGCTCCATAAGGAGCTTGCCTTCAGCCCTAGGGTCAGTGTCCTGCCTCCTTTGAGCAAATGATGTGCCTTAACCAAAGGGAGGGCTAGTTGTATTTATAAGGCCATAAGGTGTAGTTTTCCAAACCCTTTCTTACAGTCCAAATATCAATGGGAGCAGGAGTTGCAGTGCTCCATTTCAGACGCGCAGAATGGGCCCACAGCTGAAGTAGGATACACAAGGCCTGTAGAGGTAGCAGAAGTCATTTAATTAAAAATAAAACACTCCTAAGATGGTATAGAACTCCTCATGTTCTCCTCCAAATAGGCATAATGAATCATGACTGCTGCTGGCGATGTGATCAGCCAGGAGCCCAATTATACATATCCTATGGCTATGTCCCTCCATTCAGCCTTTCTGGAAATGGATTATGGACATATGCCAAAAGATTCTGGGGTTGTCAACACCAGTGAATGCACCTCTTTTGCTTTTGGTCTGCGCCCCTCCTGCCACACCCAAACATGACCCAGAAGCACTAAGGGTTACAGTGGTGTGGACAGTTGCAGTCAGATTATTGTTGTGTAACTGGAGATTAACCAAATGCCCCTCTGTCTCAGAATGGCTGCTTTCAGTTGAACAACTAGCCACTTTTGAGAGATTGTCCAGTTTTACTTCTAACACTCTGTATGAATTCTACAGGTGGTGGTCCCCTTTCTTGAACTCCAAGTGGTGTCATAATACTCCTCTGGTACCCCAGTCTGACAGTCCTAAGGTATAACCCCCTCTGCCTGACTTGTATAAGTGACATTTGCTTCTCAAATTTCAACCTGACTGCTGCTTTTTGTGTGATGTTTGGTTGTTAGAATTGTTGTTACTCCTGCTTTTATGTGAACATACACAGTTTGCATTCTAGTTTTGCACTTACAGGTTACTAGTATTTGTTATCCACCTTGAACATTACTGAGAATGTTTATATTTTTCATCTTACGCATAACCAGTTACTTACTGCACTAAAAACTCTTTTACATAGTTCATGTATTCATGATTGTGCCTTTTCAGGTTATATGGCTATACTGTGAGCTAGCTATTATTAATGGATGCCCTGTATCTATAACACTGTTCCATGTCAACTGACTACTGTATTGGTTGCATTGTTTGAAAACATTTCGAATAAAGCCTTAACTTAAAAAAAAAAGCCACCCTTTGGTACAAACTGCCCTCTAATTGAAGCCGCAGCTCAATTTTGCTGTTTGTAATAGAAGCCGACCCCCCCAACTGAAGTTGCAGCTTGTACTGGGGGCGACCTGTTCCTTGCCACGTGGTCTGGTGTCTGGGCTAATATGATAAAAACCTTCTGGCTACAATATATGTTATTTTTTTATTCTGCCCTTATGTCCAGGATTTATTTTCTTTCTTCACTCGCTCGCTGTCTCTCCCTTCCAACAGATCAAAAGAATCCGTGCAGCTCTCTCCACTTGTACTCAGCACTAACTGACTTCACTAGTCAAAGAAACAGCTTGTACTCTCCGCACGCTTTCTTTTTGATGACCAATATTTTTTTTTTTTACTAAACTTTCTCTAGTTCCCTGACTTGCCTCTCTTTTTGCTGACCTGTTCACTCTGTTTCCACTGGGCTCACTCTTGGCTCTCTCTCTTTCTCTGGCCAACCATGCTCTAATCTCAGCTCTCTCTCTCTCTCTCTCTCTCTCTCTTTCTCTGCCTGACTGTGCTCCACTCTAGTATCTTTCTCTCCTTCTATGCCCAACTGCACTCCACTTTCATCTCTCTCTCTCTCTCTCTTACTCTCCCCCACCTGACTGCTAATGGGACCAAGAGACATTTATGATCTATACTTTATGTTGTTGTTACTGGGGCACTCAAATACATAGGGTATTCTACACGGTAAGTAGGTGTCTAGATTATAAAAACCTACCATGTTACTGCTGGAGGGTGGTTTGAATAGAAGCTGCCCTCCAACTGAAGCCATGGCTATGACCACACACAATGCAACTGAAACCACGGCTATGAACACACTCAATGCAACTAAAGCCACGGCTATGAACACACACAATGCAATTGAAGCCACGGCTTGAATTAGAAGATGTACAGTATTTGGAGTCTGCCTGTGCAATCAGTAAGGCTGTTGCCTTTCCTAACCTGGTGTGCACAAAATCTGTTGTACTGTCCTGCTCTCTGCCTTTAATAAAAAGAAATGGAAAAAACATATGACCCTGTAGCAGCAATTTGGTCTGGGACCCTCTGCCCTGGGGGTCAAGTCTTGGGTGAGGGTGAGATGTGATACCTGTGGCAGCCTCAGAACCCAAGGGGTTGTCCACTCTCCTTGCCCCTATATTTGTGATCCCCTCATGTGAGAACAATAATGTGGACCTGGACTCTCCGCACACTGGGGTCAAGTCTTGGGGGAAACTGAGAGGTATCTCTTTTAGAACACTTGGATGCCAGGTAGTGTATACCTCTCCTTGCTGAGCAAACTGGGTGGGGAATAAGTCCCCATGGGTAACAGTGTTTAGTCTACCAAGAGTGCTTGTGGAGCACATGTGAATCTAAGGACCTGGCGCCCCTACCGTTAATGCCCTGTAGTTGGGGGGGGGTGGTGGGGCAAAGTGGTTCTGGGTTTAGAGGAGCTTGGTCAGTGCTCATCCCCAGATAGTTCTAAGGAGTGAAATACACAATTGCTGCAGGAGAAGGGCTGTACAGGGTGAAATCTGATGCTCACAGTAAATCAAAAGTAAACTGCACCTTTGGTATAAAGTAGTATAGCTGCTAAGTGTCCTAAGAAGTGAATCTCCATCATGGGTCTGGCTATAGAGGCCCCCCAGTATCCTTACTCAGTCCTGATTTAGCCATCTTTAGCAGACTGACTGTGTTTCAGTCTGTGAAGAGTCATATTCTAGATCTATACCTGTGTGCCAAACTGGTTTGTTGGCACAACCCCTGCAAAGCAGAAGAATGTGGAGTGCCATGTGAACAATGCCTTTACTGTCACCACTTGGGACTGGGGTTCAGAGACTGCCTCTGGGCACTGAAATAAAGGAACAATGAGAGAATGTAGCCTGCCTCAATGGGGAATTCAAGTGCTCATGAGCTTTCAGTAAGTAAAAAGGATCCTGTTTTGAAGTTATCCACTGTTTGGACCTTACATTTATTTTGGAAGTTGTTCTATGTTGCTGAGCCCCATTCCTTTGCAGCCTGAATGTCCTGACATGTTTCTGGGTGCCTGGAGGTCATCAAAGTCTCAGAGGTCACATAAGTGGAACAATAAGATGTGTATACGCTCTTCCCTATTTATAACATCCTCACACCTGCACACATTGGGAGAGGGGCTACAGTTACTTTTCCATATTTGTAGCCAGCAAATCAAACCTGACAAAACCTCCTCTGAGAGGTACTACATAGGAAGGAGTGTTTTGGTATTCTGCATCACTAAAGTGCTTTCATTAAACAAAGAAAATAACTCCAACTTATAGAGTGTGCATCCTTTCTTGTTTTTGGCCAAATAATATTATGGCTGGCATCAACTGAAATTTTGTTAAGCAGATCGAGAGACAGTATTGCCCCCATACATATGACTGGTCGAACCTTATCTTGAGTATAGTGTACAATTCTGCTCCCATTTTCTGAGGAAAGATACGAACAGGACTGAGACAGTGTTGAGGGGATATGCTGAACTGGGACTAGTCTACACAGAGAAGACTCAATTCAAATGTTCAACATAGCTGAAAGGGACAGCAACATCAGATCAAGCGCAATGCTTCAAGATGCACAAGGATGAGATGACAACATGACACTCAATGTCTTTGAAAGGAGGAAGATACAAGGGAAATATCAAGAAGAAATACTTCACAGAACAAGAGGTGAACTCGTTGAACAGACTTCCCAAACAAGTGGTGTCAGTTGACACTGTTTCTACCTATAAGCTCAAACTATGTAAGTACCTTAAAGAAAAAGGAATAACAGTATTCCCAATGAGCTGATGTGGGAAAGAACTTAATGGACCAGTGACCTTCATTTCTAAATTTATAAATCTGTACCGAGGACATCTGCATGAAAACAGGATCTCTGAATCTCAGACTTCATTACATCCTCCTGCTTTGCCCTTCACTGAAGTCATAATTCTCTGTTTTTAAGTTCACAGTAATTTACACAGAAACAGAGAATTATGACTGTGATGTCCCAAACAGAGAAGTGCAGTCGGACGTCAGCAGAGGGAAAAGTAGGAAGACAGTAGCAACAGAGGCAGCTCACAGAAAGCACCGAATGTCGAGCCACAGATACGGAGGAGCAGAAAATCTAGAGCGGAGGAGACAGGCTCAGCCACAAAAGACACAGACAATCCCATGCCCTAGACATGCTACACTGCTGAACTACAAAAAAAAAGTTGAAATGTTCTACAAACTGATGGAATTATTAATATTAGGGTATTTTATCCAGTTACAAACTTCATATATTTTTGAGAGATCATTTTTTAAATCATTCCCTATTCCACTCCATTAAGCCCCCAGCCTCTAGTCCTTCCCCCTCGCTTTTCCCCTTCTCCTTTCCCCTTGTTCCTATCCTCATTACGAACACATAAACATGTTTATTGTACTAACGTCCATTTTGTGCTGCTTGTTATATTATTTTTCTTATTAAATGGTAATTACTATAAATTGTTCTCTGTGTATTTCTGTACACATTTTACTAAGCACTTTGCATTTTCTGTATATAGCTTTAATAGCAGACTACAAAAGGGCACCTTAGAGAGTGATATTCATGCCTTGAAAAACCACACTGCATGTGCATGAGATGTCGGCAGGTTTGGTGAGGTGGTGCTACCACGTTGTAATTTGTTTCTGTAATTAAACAGTTCAATATGTCCAAGGTTTTGGAATTTTCTGGGCTCAGTTCTCAAAGGGGGTTTAGATTGGCACAAGTTGTGGCAAACAGCAGCTTGCACTGAAGCCCAGTGCGCCAGGGACCCTGCACCAGATTCTGGTACAGGAAGGGTCCTGACGCCTAAGCCCCCACACTTGAGACAACCTCTCCCATGCAACAAACACCTGGCACATGGGAGGGGTTTGCTGCAAGCTCCTGTGGCAAAGGTACGTGCCTGCCCATCCCCGATCCCCAGGTCAAATGAAGTAAACCCATTCCCTGGTGATATAGTGCCCCCCACTCGATCCCCGATATCGCCCGCTGTTTTAGTAAGTTATAAAATGCCCTTCACTGGTCTTCTAGTGCTCCCCACCCTGATATTGCCCATTGTGCAGTAATTTATAAAAGACCCTTCCCTGGTGTTCTAGTGGACCCCTCCCCAACTCCTGATATCACCCATTGTTTTAATGAGTTATAAAGTGCCTTTCCCTGGTGTTGTAATGGCCCCCCACCCTATATCACCCATTGTTTTACTAATATATAAAATGCGTTCCCTGGTGTTCTAGTGGCCCTCCCTCCCCGATCCCGATAACGCCTGTTGCTGTAATATTTATAACTTGCCCTTTCCTGGTGATCTAGTGCCTCCCCACCCCAGCAGAGTGTGCCCACCACCCCACTCCCACCCAATCCAGAAGCACAGCCAGTGACCGGCAAAGCCCACCTCTCACCTCCATGGCCGGTTGCCGACTGAACTGTCACTGAGTGCCTATAAGCAGCACTGTGTCTAAATATCATATTTTAAAATGTTTTCTGGGCCAGCTCCATGGTGCCAGGCAGTATGGGACCACCCTGTATGCAATATGGATTGGTTGAGCTGTGTATTGCTCTAATTGCAGTACCTGATGGTCGCATGATAACCATGTACCATCAGACACCCACCCAAGCTGCCATAGCCTGTGCATTCATGAGAGAGGTGGGCGAAGGGAGGGTTGGGAGAATTGCAGAAACAACTCATGATGCGCCAGATGATGGTCCCTCCCTGTGACCCACATGCTATCTAATCCCCAGTGTGCTCAGTTCATCATTCCAGCTGCTATAACTAACAGAGGCCTTTCTCCCACTAGTGTCAGCATCCCCCCTCCCGAAGAAATACCTTGGGACTTATCTGGCAGAAGACCTCTAAAACCTGGTGATGACATCTGCTGACAGGTGCACTCCTCCCCCTGGTGGCTGCATTCCCCCTTCCCTTGAAGAAATACTTTGGGACTTACAGTATCTGACAGAGGACATAGAGAGCTTGGAGATGACAACCAATGGCAAGGGCTGAGTTCAGCAAGCAGCGGGGTAAAAGAAGGAATGGACTGCCAGGGGACAGAAAAGCAATTTTCCTGGGTACTAGAAAATCACTTTAAGGAGGGAAATAGGTGATGCAGTACAGCAACTAAGTGCCTCTCCAGCATTTGAATGGACCCTGTAACTTGAACCACAGCTGACACTGGCAAGTAATTTTTTTCTCCCGATAAATGCATATATATATATATATATATATATATATATATATACACACACACACACACACATATATATTATAGTGGTGCGGTGGCTCCACTATAGTTAGGGTTGAGAAGGCAATTTAGTGTTAAACCCCATATTTTGCACTTTAATAACTTTCAACAAATTTGCACAAAATTTGGTATGTGCCATCCTGTGGGGGTAGATCTCTTGACATGCCAAGTTTCATTTCAATCAGAGGTGCAGTTTTCGTGCAGCGCATAGTGAAAAAAGTGTGTTTTTCACATTTTTTCACCAGTTTGTGCTGATTTTTGCCCATCGCGTTGCAGCCACACCATTTGGAATTGTGGTCTGAAATTTCCAGGGTAGAAAGAGGTTGCCAATAAGCCAGCATTGGTTTGGTGAAAAAATAATAATCCGTTCCAAAGTTATTCAATTTTGAAATTTGGGTTCTGAGCATGCTCAGTTCAGTCTTTTGGATAGGTGTATAAACTGTGAACAAGGATTTGCCTCAAGAACAGGGATTTTGACAGCTGAGAATATTTATAAAATCCCTGTTCGTGAGAAAAGTTCCCTGTTCGCGAGCCGCCATCTTGTTTTTTTACTTTTCCTCATCAAACAAAATATGAACTGACTCAGGGAAGTGTTGTGAGGTAAACCAGGCATTGGTTTTGTTCAGGGCGACATCCTCTACAAACCCATGCCTTCAGTTTACTTTAGTTCAGCCCAGAAATGTGGTTCTGAAATTTTAAAAACCCTTGTTCTCGACACGCTTCCGATCCTTCTTCGTGAGGTGTCAAAATCCTTGTTCGTGAGCTGATCCTTGTTCGTGAGCTGATCTTTATTTGTGAGCTATCAAAATTGTTGTTCGTGAGATGACAACCAATGGCCCTATCCTGCAAACAGGGATTTCTCACAAACAAGGATTTTGACACCTCACAAACAGAGACTCATCTGACGAACAGGGATTTTGACAACTCACGAACAGGGTTTCTAAAAAGGAATCCCTGTTCGTGAGGTGTCACAATCCCTGTCCGTGAGCTGTCAGAATCCTTGTTCATAAGAAATGCTTGTTCATGAGCTGTCAAAATCGCTGTTTGTGAGATGATGACCAGATGGCTCTAAAATCCCTGTTCGTGAGGTGTCAAAATCCTTGTTCGTGAGCTGTCAAAATCCCTGTTTGTGAAATAACGACTAGATGGCTCTATCTCGCGAACAGTGATTTCTCACAAATGGGGATTCTGACACTTCACGAACAAAGATTCAGCTCACGAACAAGGATTTTGACAGCTCATGAACAGGGATTTTTAAAGGTTGCTGTTTCTTTGCCACTTCACTGTAAAGAAACAGGACTTTTGGCTTGAAATGTTTAGGGTAGAAAGGAGATGTCCCAGTGATATGGCTTATGCTGGTTTGGTGTAAACATTTCCATTGGTTACATAGTTATGGCATTCCAAAGTTGAAAAATTTCCCATAGGATAACACTGTGGCAAACACGGCACCTTTTGGTGCCTATATCTCGAAAGTGGTTTGAGATATGGATTTTTCACTAAACGTAGCTGTACTAGGCTTGTGTACAGGCGACCAGTCCATGATTACAACTGCAGTGGAATTTTTTCCAAGGTTGCTATGGTTACTGAGATATTGCACCATTTGCAGCACAAGGGTTACTTGGAATGTGTCTAGGCCTGCACTGCGTCTCTACAATTATAGGTAGGTGGAACAGGAGGGCCCTCTATATGGATACCATTAAGCAGTAATAGGACTACTGGGACATCCATTATGCAATACTGGGAGCGCAGGACCCACAGGGCCCTGCACTCCCACTGGGAGATAACAGTTCATTATAGTGTCTGTACACTTACGGATAGATGGGAGCGCAGGCCCCGTTCCAAAAACCTGATACCATGGGAGTGCAGGGCCTGGCCCTGCACTCCCAAAACCATACAAGGGTAAGATTACACTTTCTTTAAAAGTAAGGAAATTCATTGCAAAAAAACTTTCTTTCTTTATGCATCAGTTATTGTTGAAGCGACAAAAGTAGGAAAATGAGGCATTAGGGTTGAGACCCTAACACCACCACACCCTACCACCTCACTCCACCCCACCCTCCACAGACCAACAGGTGACGGAGTGTGCCTTGGGGCAGTCGAACTTAACTCTCACCCAATGACCCCAAGGCACACCCTGTCGCCTGTTGGTCTCTGGAGGGTGTGGGTGGGGTGGGTGATAGGGTGGGAGGGTATTAGGGTCTCAATCCTAACACCTCATTTCCCTGCCTGTGTTGTTTCAACCCTAACTGATGTATTAATAGTTTTGTAATGAAATATATATATATATATATGAATATGTATATGTATATAGATATATATAGATATATGTGGTGTGTGTGTGTGTATATATATATATATATATATATATATATATATATATATATACACACACACACAATAGGGGTGAGTGGTAAATGAGTGAGATAAAACAGTGTATCATCCACTGCAGTGTGATATTTTTATCCTCTGCTCTACTGTGATGATATCAGCCATTTACACACACAGGTCACAAAAGGTCATCACTCTAGGCAGCTTTTCCTTCAGCATGCAAGAAACACCTGTGCTGTTACCATATACACAAATGCAGAACTACTTCTGAGGTCTCACTGCTGCCTACAGCTAACTCAGTGAGCATTACAAAACACACCTACCCACCCCCCACAAATCTCCAGCTCATTACTGTGACTGCAGCCAGAATTCTAAACAGCACAGCTTCACAGAACAGTCTAAACTACTGCCTGCAGCTAACTCAACTACCACTGAAACACACTCTCACTTGTTCCTCAAACTCTGATTCTCACCCATTACAATTACTGTGATACTATCAGCTTGACTACAGCCAGAATCCTAAAGAGCACAATTTCACAGAACACTCTCTGCACTCTGCCTGCAGCTAACTTAATTACCACTGAAAACAGTATCAGCTGTTCTGACACTCTGCCTCTCAGCTCATTACAATTACTGTGATGCTCTCAGCTTCACTGCAGCCAGACTTCTAAACAATACAGCCTCACAAAAGTATGTTTCTCACTCCTACCTAAAACTAACTCATTTAGCATTGCAAAACACACTCGTGTCTCCTAGAGTTTATAACACTGCCAGCCCATTCAGAAAAGCTCACACACAGAATGAGCAAACACATAAACAGGAACAGAACACAAGAGAGCATAACAAAACTTCTAAAACTCTTGGCCCTATTGTATATATCGAATACATGATGAGCAGATCGTGTGCTATGGCAAATATTGTCACTCCTGCATCATGAGATAGCCAGAGCTCACTCTGCAGGAGTGACAACATTTGCCATATCACACTCATGCCCATCATGTAGCCTATATATATATATATATATATATATATATATATATACACATATATATATATATATATATATATATGTGTGTGTATACATGCAATGGGGTGGAGATAAATCTCCACTGATAAATGGTGTTATCATGTGATAAATGCCTGATGATGTGCCTACTATGTGTATAAATGTGAAAATTCACATTTACACAAATTGTAGACATGTCATCAGGCATTTATACAGACATTAGGCACGTCATAATTAAGACACACCCACCCACCCCATCAGTAGCCATCCGTCACTATTTGATCCAGTTTCATTACTACTAACTCTTTCAATACACTACACGTCCCGCCACAGTGCTGCCATCAACTCTTCCACTTTCACTTTCCCTGCCGCCCCTTCTGCCCACCTGCATGCCCACCTACATGCTACCACTCCTTCACTCACTCAATGATTGACAATGTACCTTTCCAAGTGACTGATGAGAAAAATTCCTTAATGTACGGTATGTTTCCTTCATTTTCTATCATTTGCCACTCTACTCTCAGCCTCTCACTGCCACATCATTTTCACTTCAAGCTCACAGCATCTGACTACTGCGACTCTCCAATCCATCCCAACACCAAACCAAATGATTCATAACAAACTGTTTATTTTAACAATAAAACTTGATGCTGTCAGCTCAACAATTTCCATGATATTGCCCCACTTTTCTATGAAACTTCAACCGCTCTTGCTAAGTGGGTCAGCCACCTTTGCTTCACATTTTTTGAAAACTGGATCATTCCACTAATCAGTGGACACACTGTGACATCAACATGATGTCTACACGCTGCATCCTTAGAAACAGCCATAACAACCAGGCCAGGAAAAGGGCGCAAAGCAACTTTTTTACAAAATAAACGCTACAATTTACAAGAATAAAAAAACTACAAAATATTAAAAACAAAATAATCCATCCCACAAGCTCTTACCTTTTTGCATAAATGGAACATGCGGGGGGGAGCTTGTGTGATACTGGATTTATGAATACTCGTGCAGTTTGACCTCGGCCACCTCACTCGTGGCTTATGCCACTCGTGAGGTTACTCAAGGTCAAACAGCACTCGTATTGATAAATCCAGTATCACGCTGCTCCCCCCTGCATATCCAATATATAGGGAATATGACATGGCCTGACTGAAGATATCATATTTATCTTCATGAGAGGCCAGTGATATCATGATATCTCATGAATGGCGAAGCCACGAGCGAGATATCTTGATGTCACTGGCCTCGAGTGAAGATAAATATGATATCTTCAGTCAGGCCATATCATGTTCTGTTTATACAACGTATGCTTTGCCCCCAACACAACTCACCACATGCCTCTCTTCAATGCAATGGGTTACATAAAGGTGATGGCCCTAGCAATACAACCCCTTACAGAAACGCTACAAAACAGCAGATATCATTTGTTGTTTAAAAATATCTGGTGGATTCTGCTATTTATGTTTAGTTTTAAAAGAGTTATCTGGTTTATCCTGCCATGCCCCAAAAGAGCTCCACATGTCCCCCAACATAACAGATTATATAGGGTTTTGAAATATCTGGTTGATCCTGTCAATTTAAAGTTACTAAAAATATCTGGTTGATCCTGCTATTATTTTGGGGAAAAAGTGATATTTTAAATGCTTATCTAGTTGATCCTGCCACTCTGTTCACTTTCACTATTTTCCTCTAAATGTAAGCGTGACGTCGATCCACACTGGGATGAGCAGTTATATTGTTAAATGTTTTCTAGGTACGGTGGTTTCAGCCTGTGTCAGAACACTGTGCTTTGTGCACAGTTTAGTGTCATTGTTGCCGAAAAGCTGCCGATCGCACAGACTGCAGCAGCGAGTTCGCCGCTCATCGAGCACGAGCACTGCTGCCTGGCAAACAGATGCTCGTGCTTCCTTTTACTGTTCAACAGCCGCTGACTCGGTCACTGCTGCAGTCTGTGTGCAGTTGGCAGCTTTTTTTTTCAACAAATGGCAATAAACTGTGCATAAAGCACAGTGTTTTCTGACTTTTTGAATCCAGGGTACCTCCTAGAAAACATTTGGCAATGTAACAACCATCAGTGTGGATAGCTCTCGGGCACGCTACATTTAGAGGGACAGTGAAAGTGATCAGAGTGGCAGGATCAACCAGATAAGTTTCGATATGACGTATAGGAATGTGGAGATAACAAATGACGTATAGGAACATGAAGATAACAATGTTATCTTTACTGGCCAGCTCAGATATCATTGTTTATACCTTTATTTATCCCAAAACATACGTTGTATAAATATATATATATATCTATATATATATATATACACATACACACACAGCTATATTCATTGCAAAAAAGGTCATTAATGCATCAGTTAGGGTCGAAGCAACAAAAGTAGGGAAATGAGGCATTGGGGTTTCCAACCTAACGCCTACCCTACCACCCCATCCTCCACACACCAACAGGTGTTGGTGTTTTAGAGTCTCAACTCTCACCCCATTCCACATGTAAGCAAACTGAGATGGTACAATATAGGAGAATGGGGTGAGAGTTAGGTCTGATGATTCCTAAGACACCCTAACACCTGTTGGTATGTGGAGGGTGGGGGTGACTGGTGGGGGAGGTTTGGGGACAGGGGGGGGAAGTAATTGACTGAAAAACTGAGGTGTTAGGGTTGGAAATCCTAATGCCTCATTTGCCTACTTTTGTTGCTTCAACCCTAACTGATGCAATAACGAAGTTTTTTGGAATGAATATAACTGTGTGTATATACACATATATATATATATATATATATATATATATATATATATATATATACATATAAAATGTATCTGTGTAAATTTGTGTGTGTATATATATATATATATATATATATATATTCACTGCAAAAAACTTCCTTAATGCATCCGTTATGGTTCTTACTAAAGCAACAAAGTAGGGAAATGTGATGTTAGGGTTTCAACCCCTCACCACTCTCACCCCTGCAGACACTGACAGACATCAGGGATGTGCCTTGGAGTTGTTGGCCCACTGCTCACCACATTCTCCTATACTGTACCAATTTCAGCTTATTTACTTATGAAATGGGGTGAGCGTTAGTGCCGACAACCCCAAAGCATACCCCCGACACCTGACAGTGTCTGCAGGATGGGGAAGGTGGGGTGTTACCACATTTCCTTGCTTTTGTCACATTAGTAAGAACCATAACTAATGCATTAACAAAGTTTTTTGCAATGAATTTCCTTACTTTTCTAATAGTATAATCATATCCTTATTTGTCTGTGGGAGTGCACGGCCTCATCCCTCCATAGATACATATATGTATAGAGCAATGGAAGCACAGGGCCCTCTGGGCCCTGCGCTTCCAGTTATAGGACAACAGTGACCAGAGTGTCAGCATAGCCATCTTATTACCACACCTCATATGCCCTGGTACACAAAATTTTAGAATACACACCAAAACATAATTCTGTGGGTTTTATGTGATAACTGCAAGTCTTAAACACTGCCAATCACAAAAACCGAATCAGAAAGAGCCCGTTGTCAAAAAAGTGAAGGATATTACAATGACCATCGCAAATAATGATGGTCGCTACATACATGGCACAAAACTACAGAAATAAGTATTTTTATGCGGGAGGCAATAATAAACTCCATGGGGGTGAGGACACAGGGGAAAGTTACTATTTTTAAAAAAGGAAAAAAGTTTCCCCTGGAACCAGCCCTGAACCTGGATCTGCTGGCATTATAGGCAGTGGCTTAGACCACTTCGTTAAACGGCCAGCTCAGCAGGGCTTGGCCAAACAACATCCTATATCCTGTTATAGTGAGTGTAGCTCCCTGCTATACTCGCTCTACAGGATATATCAATGTTTTTTATCACTCACTCTCAGTGAGAGTGGTATTACTGAGTTGCTCATATTGAGTGGTTCTATGATGCTGGTTTGACAACACTTTAATCGACCAGCATCACAGCAATAGGATTTATGTCGCCCGCAAGTTGCGGTTGACATAAATTTTGATTGCCTCCCGGTCCATTTTTCTATCGGGGGGCTTCGCCCCAGAACCCACCATGCCCCCCATACTAATGATTATCAACTCCATGTCAGAGTTAATTCAGAGAAGGGGTGCAGAACTGGGAGACAGTGTGCCCCTGTCTCATGTGCACCAACACAGTGACCTATCGGCGAACTGTTGATTTTGTCGACAGCGAGGTAGGTCGCTGTGTTGGTGTCACTGTTGGGGAGGCATACCATATTGAGCCATTCAATAATACTTGCTCATATCACAGTATACCAACTCTGCGAAACTGCAACTCCATTCCACACCACAGGTGCGAAAACACATTTTGGGTAGGATTTGAAAAATTACAGCTGTGACATACATGAGGTCAGGTAATAAGAAAGTTATGTTTAAAATCTGGAGTCAAAATATTTAACATTTCCAAAGTGATGAACGGCCATAGCGAAATTGCAATGCATGGTCATAACTCTGGCATTTTTTCATATTTTGACCCCAAATTTTGAACATAATCTTCTTATGACACCAGCTCATAAACCCCATAAAGGAAAATTTTCAAATCTGTGGCAAATGCCATTCTGTGCCACAGATGCGAAAACATATTTCAGGCAGGATGTCAAAAATGACAGCTGTACTGTTCATGAGGTGGTGGGAAAAAATGGCTATGTTGAAAATTTGGAGTCAAAATATTACAATTTACCAAACTACAAACATTTCAATGAATGCTCGCAACGTGCCCATTTTTAGGATTTTTTCCACCAAATTTTCAACATGGGCTGTTTGGGACCCCACCTCATGAACACTGGCACTGTCATTTCATTAATCGGTCCTGAAAGGTGATTTGATGCAGTGACCGTGAAATCACCTTCTGGGCCCGATTAACAAAACAACAGTGACAGTGTTCATGAGGTGGGGTCACAAAAAGGCCATGTTGAACATTTGGTGAACAAATACCTAACAAATGCCAAAGATATCAACATAAGTTCAAAACGCCATTGAAATACATTGTATGGCAGTTACCTTGATTGTTCAGTTCGCGGTTCAGCTTTGAAGAGTGCAGTCGTGTCCTGGTCCACAGAAGATGACAGTCAATTAACTCTGGTAGTAAGTATAGGACAACGAGGGGGGGGGCTCAGTGGGAGGGTCAAGATGGGTGAGGGGCAGTGGAGACGACAAGGGACCATTTTCTTTTTTTCAGGATTAAAAAAAAGACGTCAGGTGACTGCTTTCTTTTTTACAGGTTTTAAAGACATATTTCAGGACATGGGGAGTGGGCTCCCCAGTGTCCCAGATTGCTGGGGGGATACATAAGTAGGGACACTGGGAGTGGGCTCCCCAATGTCCCAGACTGCTGGGTGGGTGGGATACATATGTAGGGACACTGGGAGTGGGCTCCCCAGTGCCCCACAGTGGTGGGGGATCTCCTACTGCTGACACGGGGATTGGGCACATGATGACAGAAACAGTATGGTACATCAGGGGACTGTTTTCTTTATTTACAGGTTAAAATTAATTACATACATATGGACACTGGGAGTGAGTTCCCCAGTGTCCCTCACTGCTCAAGGAGGGTGGGGGGGCGAGGATACATATCTCGGAACACTGGGAGTGGGTTCTCCAATGTCCCACAGTGGTAGAGGTGGGGGCCTCTACTGCAGACACAGGGATTAGGCGCCCGATGTCAGCAAATGTGTATGAACATGCCTCTGCCCCCTTTCCCTTTAGAGGCTCTAAAACGAGGAAAGAATAATTGTATTAGGTAAACACCAACAACCTACTCTGGGGCCGAGGAATCGGATTCTAGGATCAGTTAGCCCCAGAAATGCTTAGGAATGTGTTTGTGGCCATACAGCTGTTAGTGCCTCAAACTGCAGCACAACCCCATTGTTTAGCAATTTGCGGCACTTTCACGAAAGTACTTTTGCAAATTGGGGCACTAGTGACACAATTTGCAGCAGTACAAATGGCCTGATTAAAATAAACACATTTCTGAGCATTGTTATGAAAAACTAAGCACAGATTCCGATTCCTCGGGCCCAAGTTTGGTAAACACAATTGTTGGTGTTTACCTAGGGACAGTATTTTTTAAACTATTTAACTTTTTCTGCCTCGCTAACTGAAAACAAGATGGCAGAATCTCGACACTACATTCCGCATTTGTGAAAGCAGCTACTGCTTTTGCAGCAGCAAAAAGTGCTTTTGCGCAGCACCTCTAACTTTTCCCATATGATATAATGAGAAACCTTAAAGTTTAATAACTTTTGAACAGATTAATATTTTTTCACCAAACCTTCAAAAGGCACATCTGTGACCCAAGCCCCATATACCCTAGAAATTTCAGACCAAACTCCCAAGTCTTTCCAGAGAACCACGTGACAATGGATTTGCACCAAAATGGTAATTTTCTCATTTTTTGACACCCCACATCTCCGCAACTGCACATCCGACTGGACGAAGCTTGTCACATCAAGAGATCTATGGTCCCTGATGGTGCATGCAAAAGTTTGTGTGACTCGGTCGAATGATTGCAAAGTTATTAAAGTGCAAAATTTTGGGTTTGACACAGAAGTGACCACTGAACCATAACTATATATATATATATATATGTAGCAAAAAAGCTGAAAACATAAAGCGTATAAAGTAGGGAAATGAAAAAACAGGGTTTTTGGTCTCCAGTGTTTTGGCGAATCAGTAGTGTGGTCTTCCTTAGGGTTCTTACACTAATGTCCACTCCCTCCCCTAGTCGATCGCCTCCTGTCCAAAGCACAATGTACAGCTGCAAGTCATGCTGCCAACTGAATGTGTCATAGCTTTCTTCATGCTGGGCCCTATGGACCCTGCGGATAGAAGAGATCGCATCTGACCTCATTTGCTCAGGGGATGGGGTGGGCATTAGGGTTGACAACATCAAAAAAGACCCCACCAGAGATTCACCAATACTCCGGTGACACAAAACCTTAATGTTCTTTTCATTTCCCTACTTTGTGCATTTTGTGTTCTTCGACCCTGATGTCTGCATTAATGGCATTTTTTTGTAATTAATTCCTCCTCTTTTTCTGATAGTGGAATTGTAGCCTGTGCAAAATTAAATAAATACAATACCGGAGACCGTCCTGACCCAGTGCATGGGCCAATCAGGCCTCAACATGTATGTCAATACGCTGGGAAGGAAGGCTCCCCAGCCCGCCATAAGGTGTCACGTCTGCACCAAAACACTGCTGTCTTTACCCAGACTGGGACTGGTGCTGCACACTGCAACACCTTCCCCAGCAGCCTCGTCCCATTAAACCGGCTAAGTTTACACCCAAACTCATATCACTGGCATGGGAAGACAATGAGGTCCCCACTGGACATCACTGCAAACAACATTACCTCCTAATTATTGTTTGTGACATTCTGACCCCAAAATTTCCAAAAAAGTATTTTTATGACCTCTCCTTCTGAACATGACAGGTGTCATTTAATACTGTAGAACTGATTAATTTCACTGTTAAAAAAAATAGTCTTGCTATGTTCGCTGTAGAAAGAGACCCGCTAAATTAATTGAACAGCTAAGTTAATTATCTATATCAGACTCATTATACGGAAGTACAGGACAGTGAACTTTAACTGCAGCTAACAAGACAGATAGCTTCAGACCACTAAATTAAATGAACGTGTTACTTTTCAATTCTACAGTATTTTACTGGACAAAACGTAATTTTGTGCCAGCAGTGCGAAATCACATGTAGGCCAGGATTTGAAAAACAACAGCTCTCACGTTCATGAGGTGGGGTGACAAAATGGCATAGGCTGAAAATTTGTGGTTGAAATACTGAAAATTACCAAAGTTATAAGTGTGCATCAAAAATTACAACATAGCTCAGTAACTTTGTTATTTTTTAATATTTTGACACCAAACTTTCAACAATGTCTTCTTATGACTCCACCTCACGAACCTGGTAGGTGAAAATTTTCAAATCCCAATCCAAAACATCATTTCGCATCAGAGGTGCGAAAACATGTTTTGGCAAGATGTAAAAAAATGACAGCTGTAATGTTCACGAGGTGATGTGAAAAAAAAAAGGCTATACTGAAAATTACCAGAGTTATGAGCGTGCATAGAAAAATTTCAACGTATGTTCATAACCTGGTCATTGTTACATATTTTTTCACCAAATCATCAACATGACTTCTTTGGGACCCCACCTCATGAACACTGGTGGTGAAATTATGTTAATTGGGCCCAAAAGGTGATTTCGCACAGCGACCATGAAATCACCTGCCGGGTCCAAGTAACAGGTCAGCGAGAGAGCAGCAGAGCAACTAAGAGACAGAATCGGGTGAATACACAGAGAGCAAAGGGGTGTAACAATTAATGGACCCCCTCCCCACCTCAAACTGATCCAGCAGAAGGTCATGTGTTTTTTGTAGATAAAAACTGGCTAAAGAGAGATGCATCCTATATCTGGTGATCACAGAGGCTAATCTAAACCTGCTGGCTGTGGGCAGATTTGAGCACTCACAAGGGGCCACATAAAAATGGACAAGGAAAAAAAAGTGCTCTTTCACAAAATCATTCCACTGCAGTGTTAATGAGGGGCTAGTATTTTGCTGCAGCTTGACTTCTCTTTCACTGAATAATTTAATTCCGGATGTGGAGTTGCTGCTGCTTGTGGTTGCTGGTTGGGAGTCACATTTGCCCCAGTACTGCGGAGCCTGATGGTGGACTAAGGGGAAGCAAGAGAAGACCTAGCAACAGCAGGAGGAGAACATCTGAGAAATGTAAAAAAACAAATGCCATGGCAAATGCACTGTAATTAACAAATACTTAAGCAGGCCCCCTTCTGCCCGTAACATGGTGCTGGGGGGAAATCGGAGTATCAGGAATCTTGCATCGAATAATAGACCACCTTGCAACAACCTAGTGTATTGCTGGTTAACCAGACAATCAAAGCACTAATATCTTACAGAAAAAATAAAGTAAATTGGAATTAAAACAAGGAAGTGGTTGGAAACCAGTTAAGCTTTGTTTGCCCAGCTGCTGCAGTACTAAACCACTCTACAAAACTCTATTTTCTTTCCCCTCCCAGCTCAGCCAGCCCTCCCTATTAAAATTTATATTAGGCAGGCTGGGGTGCCCACCCTCGGTACCACATTTTCAGCCCCTCCCCTCCAGGTCACCCTCCCCACAAAATCTACGTGGCAGCCCAGTGACGCCCTAGAATACAAGCCGACATTAGGGTGCCCAATCCCCAGTGTCAGATCCAGCTGAGGATCTTAAAGAAGAAAATGGTCCCTCATCTTTTCTGTTTTATCCTGTAAATAAGATTACTGTCCCTCGCCTATCTGACCCACCATACCCCACCCACCCAACCCAACCCCCAATCAGCACCCAGAATCCCACACCTCACTCACCTAAAAGTGTCTCACAGCATAGATCCAGCTTGCTGCTGGAACCAGTGACTGTGATATGAGAAAACAATTGAAGTCCATTTAATGCTTTTAATGCATTTTTAACTTGTACTCATAACTTTGTCATTTTTCAATAATTTTACACCAAATGTTCAACATGGCTTTTTTGGGATCCCACCTAATAAACAAGGTGGATTCAAATCCCTCTCCTCCAAAAAAAAAGGTGAATTTGTGGTCGCTGCATGAGATCAAATTTCAGGTAGAATTTAAAGATGTTCAACTACCGGGTTCATGAGGTGGGGTTATTAAACGGCTATGTGGAAAATGTGGTGTCAGCTACAGTTACATTTCATTAAAGTCTACTACCAAAAGTGAAAGTACAATACTCTATTCAATAGAGAAAACATACGCGATCCCAAGGAGAAAAGGTGGGGGGGGGTCTCATATATGGTATTATATATATGCTTTCTCTACTTAATAGGGTATTGTAATTGCACTTTTGATAGTAGCCTTTAATGAAATATAACTGTAGCTGACATTACATGAAATAGCAAGTTGTGGCCACTATGAGCCACTGTAGCCACTAAATCTTTTTAGCATGCGATTAAGCCTGCTTTTTAAATTGTTGTTTACACTCTCACTTCTGGTTTTATATCACATTGTTTACATATTTATGGTTTGGGATTGTGCAACTGCATTCTAGGTCTGCGCCTTATACAGACTTAAATATCAGTAGCACTGTCACTTTAAATTTCATTATATAAATATATATCTGTATGAGATTCCATGAGTAAGCACCCGCTATTGGCGCGATACATTGGGTAGCTGGACCCTGTTGTCCTGTTGTTCTGTTGTTAACAATAAAGATAAATCTTGTACTTTTAACTTATGTCAGCGTAAGACATTTATTTGGCATGGCTGTGTAGCCTGTTTTTTTTTGTTTTGGAATATGGTGAAGTTACCAGCAGTCTCCAGCCGTACTGAGAGCGATCCCTCGTTGTTTTTTTATAGAGATATTTACTTCTCCTGTTGCAAAATGGCTGACATCAGCCCCATTCTGTCAGCCATCATCGTCTTCAGCCTTTTCCGACTTACAATGCTTGTATCCCCCACAGGTTACTCCCCCTGCAGCAGGGCCAGAAGGGCAGATCCCTCAGTTACACATCCAGCTAGGCCCCTTTGATTAGAGTGAAGGAGTGGGTCGTGGCATGCCAGACAGGGCTTCAGGAAGCCTGTCCTTCATCTTTTTTTCCATTCCCCCCCACAACTCCATGAACGTGCCGTGAGCATGTTGTTCGAGCTCCACCTCCTCGGAGATGCCCCCGGCGCTCTGGACATGGAGCCTCCCCACTTGATGTGCCATGCATGTGCCTCCACTAGGATTCCTCCAGGTGGTGGTCGAGCAGCAGGTCACACACACACACACCTTCAAGGGAGGAGAGCTTTCCTCAACCCTCCCTCCCCTGGCTGACCCCGGCAACCCGTGTCCATTTCCAAACACGGGTTGCTGGTGTGGCAGGAGGTAAGGCACTTATCGCGCCTCAGCCCTCCACAACACTGGGCCAGGTAGGTCCCTCATCGTTTACAATGATATATTCATTAGACCTTACCATATCTCATTTATGGAAATGGCATGGATTTGTGTGGAAAATAGTATGATGCCCTGCTGTCTCAAGAAAGCTACAGTAAATGTTATTTAAATAGAACTTGGGAGTACAATCAAATCCTGGAATGAAATCATGTCAGGCTTATATTCTGAAGGCCCTACAGTGAGAATATTTGCTTTGTCATCTACCTAGAGTTAGAATATCATGATATGCTCACTGTAGGTGCCTGACATGCAAAAATAACCTTGCCATCAGAGAATTATTTACAGTGCCATTGCATACATAGGGAATATCTCATAAGGTAGCTCAAATATGATTATTATTTGGTAAGAAATGTTGGCATTACTGTTCCCTTCCATGAGTGGCTGAGCGAAGCAAAGCCACGAGCGCAAGGGAACTGTAACACCAACCTTCCACACCAAATAACAATCATACGCTGAGCTACCACATGATATATCCTATGTATACCATTCCAAGGTTTTCTTAATCTTAATGTTTTTTAGGGGTCTTCAATGCAGTTCATGCAGTAGAATAAAGTTCATGCATCTCACAAGTAAGAATATATTTCTGAGGATGCTCAGTGTGGCCAAAGCGAGTGAGAGAAATTTCTGAGCATGTTCAGTGCCTAACTTCATTCATCTTGCTACGCTTGGTCAAGATAAAGTACAGAAGAACTTACCATAACAGTAGGTCTTCAAGAACAGCTCTTGCAACACGTTACACCATTAGGACTCAAGTCATCAGGCAGCAGGACTACACGGAATTCTAGCTAGCAACATACAGCAGGGGACTGTCCCTGATGTCGGCCCTACCTCCGACATTCTCTGCATCATAAAAGGGTCTGTCCCCCACCGTCCCTCAGTTCTCCCGCTGGAGACTCCGGCAAAGCGCTTGAATTCAGATGGGAGACCGAGGATCCGCTTCCAAAGGAAGACCAATAACTGATATACAATGCCTCTGACCTGCTGAGGGGAAAGTGGGTGGGAAAGTACCTGCTGCAAGAGCTGTTCTAGAAGATCTACTGTTACGGTGAGTTCTTACATAACTGTACTATCTTACTTCGAGACACAGCTCTTGCAGCAGGTTACACCATTAGGACTGAGTCCCAAGCAATGTATGTTAGCCCTTAGAAGATGGGAGGAGGACAGGAGAAGGGTGAAGGAAAACCCCTCATGAAAGGAGCCCCTGCAGGACAGCAAGGCCAAAGCCCGCTCTGCGCCTGAAGGCTATATCCAGACTGTAGTGCCTGATAAACGTGTGCACAGTACTCCAAGTAGCTGCTGTACAGATGGATGAGGCTGAGACATTCTTTAGGGAGGCAAAGGAGGTCGCCATTCCTCTAGTAGAGTGACCCTTTACCAGTCCCGGTAAGGGTTTATTACGGTTCTGGTAACAGAATACAATGCAGTTTACCAGCCATTTTGAGAGTGACTATTTTGAAACTGGTGCCCTGATCATCCTGAGGGCAAAAGAAAAAAACAACTGGTCTGACTGCCGGTGCCCCTTAGTTCTACTCAGATAGTACCTGTGCACATTCAAAGTGTGCAGGCGAGCCTCTCCTCTATTGTAGAATTCCGGGAAGTAGACTGGGAGATCAATGTCCTGGTTGAGAGTAAGCTCGGACACTACCTTTGGAAGAAACTTGGGTTTGTTCTTAAGGACACCCTGTCCTTGTGGAAAATCAAATATGGCTCTTTGCGCATGAGTGCCTGGAGCTCAGAAATTCTTCTTGCAGAGGTGACTGCAACCAAAAATAACTCCTTCCAAGCGAGAAGGCATAGCTCGCAATCCACGGCTGGTTCAAAAGGTGGTAGTGTGAGCTGTTCTAAAATAAATAGCAAATCCCAAGGGGGGATGGGGTCCCTAACAGAAGGTTTTAGTGTAGGATGCCATGCAAAAAAGTGCATGACAGATCCAGTTGGGCCAATAATTTATCCCCAAAAGGTGCACGGTATGCAGATAGTGCTGAAAGGTGCACCTTTATTGAGGAATAGCTTAATCCTGCATCTGATAAGGAAAGAAGGTACTCTAGTACCGATTTCGCTGGCAAGTTAGAGGGCCCAGGTCATGGGCCGAGGACAAAAGGCAAAACCTGTGCCATTTCATTGCATATGTGGCTCTAGTAGAGGGTTTTCTAGCACCTACTAGGACATTGGCCACTCTGTCAGAGACTCCATGGCAAGAGATGGCTAAGTCCTCAGAAGCCATGCGTGCAGGTGTAGAGATCGCAGGTTCAGGTGAACCAGGGACCCGTTGTCTTGCGACAGTAAGTGTGAGCTGAGGGGAAGAGGAAAAGGAGGCTCACTCGCTAGTTGTTGGAGTAAGGGGAACCATATCTGTCTGGGCCAGTATGGTGACACCAGAATCATGTCTGCTCCTTCATTCTGCAGTTTGAGCAGGACTCTGGATCAACGGGAAGGGAGGGAAGGGAAGGCATAAAAGAATCTGCCTTTCCAGGAGAGGGACAATGCGTCTCTCCAGAAAACACCAGGCCCTCGATCTAGTAGCAGAAAATTGGGCAGTTTTGTGTTGTACGGGGAGGCACATAGATCTAGTTCTGGTGTTCCCCATTTTGCAAACAGAGTTTCTGCAACTTGTTGCAGAAGCGCCCATTCATGTGCATCAGATCTGGATCTGCTGAGTAGATCTGCTAGTGTGTTCTGCAGCCCTGGGAGGTGGATTGCAGACAGGGTGATGTGGTGTTCTATTGCCCAATACCATACCCTCATCGCTTCTCAGCAGAGCTGGAATGAATGGGTGCTCCCTTGTTTGTTGATATAGAACACTACTGACATACTGTCTGTTTGAATCAGTAGGTGCCCTGGTGACAGTACAGCTTGTAGAGCATAGAGAACTACCCTCATCTCCAGGATGTTTATGTGGAGGGAACCCTCTGTCCCGGCCCACAGACCCTGGGTCCTCTTGTCACCCAGATGGGCACCCCAGCCCGATCCTGATGCATCTGTAGTTAGTATCCATGCTGGACTGGGTGACTGAAAGGGGACCCCTACCGCGAGGTGCTCTGGAACTTGCCACCACTGCAGTACTCGGTGAACAGAGCTGGGGACTGAGACCATTCGATCAAGGTTGTTCTGGCGTTGGTCTCACTGGACTCTGAGTGTCCACTGAAAGGTTCGCATGTGTAGGCGTGACAGGGGAACCATGGCTACTGCGGCTGCCATGTGGCCCAAAAGACACAGTATGGTCCATGCTGAGACCTGCGTCTGCCATAGGACATGACTTGCTAGACTTCATAGGCATTCTGCCCTGTCGTCTGGCAGGAAGACCCTCCCTTTCATGGTGTCCAGCACTGTCCCGATGAACTGCAACCTTTGGCAAGGTGTGAGGGTCAACTTTGGTTGGTTAATCGTGACACCTAAGTTCTCGAATACTGAAAAGGTGTCCTGTAGTGTCTGGTGTAGGACTTCCTTGGATGATGCAGTTAGGAGCCAATCGTCCAGATAAGGAAAAACATAGTGGCCCAGTCTCCTGAGGATGGCTGCTACTACTGCCAGGAATTTGGTAAAAACCCTCGGTGCTGATGACAGCCCAAAGGGTAGGGCTCGGAATTGGAAGTGCTGACCTTGGAACTTGACTCACAGGAATCTTCTGTGGTGTCTTGCGATAGTGATATGAAGATATACATCCTGCATGTCCAACAATGCAATCCAAGCTTCCGGACGTAACATCGAGATCAGGCCTGGTAAGGTGCCCATCCTGAAGCATTTGTATGTCACAAGGGTGTTCAGATTGCTGAGGTCCAGTACTGAGTGTAAATCCCCTGTCTTTTTGGGTACTAAGAAGAAATGGGAATAGTACCCTTTCCCTCTCTGGATCCATGGGACTGGCTCAATGGTTTCTTTTACAAGAAGAGCCGGTATCTCTTCCCGGATCAGTGTGGCGTGCTGTTTTGAATATTAGGAGAGTAATGGTGGCCTGGATGGTGGTTGCCCGGTGAATTCTATAGAGTGTCCTCTTTGAATGAGCTGAAGAACCCATTGATCACAGGTAATCTGCTGCCACCCTGATAGGTGCTTGAAGAAATGACCCCTCAACGCCTCTTCCTCTTGAGCTGGAGGGAGAGGAGGTTTCTGCAGCGAGTCAGGCAGTGGAGGGGGAAGGAAGGTTTGCCTGGGAGGATTTTGCATTCCTGGCACCTGCTCCTCCTGCAGCTCGAGATGGGCCCTTGCAGTTAAATCCACCTCTCTGCTGTTGTTCGAATCGAGGCTGCTGTCCCGGTTTTCCTCTAAAATGGTTCTATTGCCTCCGAAATGGCTTCGGCTTTGGTCTGTACGTGGCTTGCACAGAACGTACCGCCTTTCCAGCATCTTCCAACTTTGTTATGATCTTTTCGGATTCCTCCCCGAAAAGAACTGATCCCTTGAAAGGGACATCTAGGATGCCCTTTTGGACATCTGGTGTGAAGCCTGAGACCCTCAACCAAGAGTGCCGTCTTAAACATACGCCTGAAGCCGCACTTCTGGTGGCTGAATCTGCTGAGTCGTATGCTGCCCTGAGCACCTGTGTGCCCACATCAGAGCCTGTCTGAAGAAGCTTGGTAGGCTCTTCCTTCTGGTCACCATCCAAAAGGTTTTTGACCAAATCCAGCCCATGTTCTCACAGGGCGTTTTGGAACTGGACAATGTGGGCCAAGAAGTTTAGTGAGCGGATGGAACATGTGGCTGAGGCATACATTTTCCTTCCTATGGAATCACGCTGTTTTGACTCTTGGTCCGGGGGCTGAGTACTCAAATGTTGTGGCCTCTGTGACCTGTCATGTGTGGTAGTGATCACCACTGAATCTGCAGCTGGCTGTTCTCCCATATAACAGTCTTCTAGGGGAGCCTGATATAGGTGATCCGCCTTTTTAGGGACTGCTGAGGAAGTGTAGGGATGCTTCCAAGCAGCCTTAGTCACGTCTTGGAAGGTAACGACCAGTGGTGGGACCACCACTGATTTTGGATCCTTCTGTCTTAAGATTCTTTGTGAGGCGACACCTCTCAAGATCCAAGTCCTCGGTGTCCCACCCCACATTATCGTGGATATGCCTCATTATATCCATAAATGTTGGGTCATCTGGGGGGGACCTTGGCAAATCCCTAGGATCCAGTTAAGGGATGTTGAAAGGAGAGTCTGATCTAGAGAACACATGAGAGGAAGAGTGAGATTCGTTACAGGATGAGGAATCTGACCTCCTGCAGTGCTTTTTCGACCTGTGCACACTCGGTGAGCGGGAAGAGGTCTGTGAGGGACACCGTGGCCACTTCTTCTCCTTGGCCCGGCCCCTAGGCTTAGGGCTTTCCTCTCTAGGAGTGGTCTGGTTGGGCTTTTTTCTCTTGAAGGAACCTGCGGGGGGGGGGGTGTTGGTCCTCTAGAGGTGGTTTGCTGGGAACCACATTCTTCCTGATGGTTTCCCACCAATCATACCTCTCAACTGTCCCTGATTTTCAGGGATATCCCTGATTTTACCTCAAAATTTTACTCTGTCCCTCCAAAAAATTGTGTTTCCGTGACCAAACAGTAGGGGTTGTAAGCACAAAATAATGTCAAACATTAAAGTTACAGATTTGTTCTTCCTTAGTAAATGCATTTTACACTAAGCCCCCTTATTATACCAGGTTCCTGAGTGCATATCACCAATTTTGAAGATGCGTCCCTGATTTTGGTCCTTTGTCCCTGATTTTTCTAAGCCTTGTCCCTGATTTATGAGGCAGGATGCTGAGAGATATGCCACCAATAGGAAAACAATTCCTTGACCTCTGAAACTTTAAGGCCCTTGGTCTGGTCTGTGTCTGCCTAGACGTCTGGTCCAAGGGACAATCAGTGTCTGTGGAGAAAACTGACCATCTCCTGAGCCTGATGGTCTTCGGTCCAACGCACCCACCGACTGGTCCTTCAGTGTCGTCAGTTCGTGTATGAACTCTGTATTCTCTCTGCCTCATGACGTCTGATTATCACTTAGGTGTTCAGTCCCAGAGTTGGTGCCTTCATCTGTACGTCTGGATGGGCCAATGTCTGGTATTGCAGAGGCATCATCCCTTCTGCGGGAGATGACCTCGGTCGATGGCCATTGGTCCTTGGACCATTTAGTGGACGTCTGCCCTGACGTCCATTTATGGTCTGAGGTCCGCGGTACAGATGTTGATTCTGAAAACCATTTAGCGGACATCCCTGAGATAGTTCTGGGGGGTTGGGAGGCCAACCTTAAGTGGTTGGAACCCTGGCGCCGGTCCAGAGAGTCGGAACCTGACACAGAGGTTGACTTGGAGTGCGCCTTGACCGGGCGATCTGAGGAAGCCGATCGGCCTGTTGAGCCTGAAGACCGGCTGGAAGAGTGAACCTAAGGCTGACTTTCAGGAGCTGGAGGGTGGATGCAGAACCAGAGCCACCTGACATCTGGACCTTGGCTAGTGGATTCTGGGTCTTTGGCCAAGATGGAGACCTGTTGGAGCAGTTTGTTGAATCTGAACTCCCCCTGGAGTCAGATGTCTGTGTGGACGGGGAACGCTCTTTCTCCCTTTCCTTCCTTTTGTCTTTATGTTTCCCTGACCTGTGAGAGGATCCTTCCCTGGATGAGGTACTTTCTACATTGATGCCAATTTGTTCTCTAAAAGAAAGGTCTCTAAAACTTTTTGGCGGCGGATCCTCGTCCGATTTTTAAAGTTTTGGCAGATCGGACAGGCCTTAGTGTTGTGCTCTGGGCCTAGGCACCTGACACAGGCTGTGTGCTTGACCTTAAAAGGAACCTGTTTGCCGCAAACACACCTAGAAGAATGTATTTCAGCAGATGATGTCGGGGAAGATGACATACAGAATTAGAAATAAAGGTGAACTTTTAAA
This sequence comes from Neoceratodus forsteri, assembly GCA_016271365.2. Lineage (NCBI taxonomy): Eukaryota > Metazoa > Chordata > Ceratodontiformes > Ceratodontidae > Neoceratodus > Neoceratodus forsteri. The sequence goes on along the minus strand of CM057459.1, from coordinate 159,686,549 downwards.
TTAAAAAAAAAAAGATAAAGATACTCAAGCAATGGCATAGTTTGGTAGCTGAAGGCGTCCGTGGAGCCGATGCTTGTGAGTCGACGGCAGGAAAAGAACTGACGGAGGCTGGTGGACCATACCTTTTATGATGCAGGGAACATCGGGGGTGGGGCTGACATAGGGGGCGGTCCCCTGCTGTATGTTGCTAGCTAGAATTTTTCCGTGGGGTCCTGCTGCCTGTCGGCTTCAGTCCTAATGGTGTGACTTGCTGCAAGAGCTGTATCTCGAAGTAAGATCACTTTTTATTTGCAAAATGTATTTGCACTCCCGTGGTATACATGTTAATAATGCCATGAGAATATGCACAGCTATACAGTCAAATTCATTCACTGTGTTCCTGGTATAGATCTTTTACTGTACAGTATACAAGTTATTATATGGTGATGCCTGAGATGTTTTCCATAGTACTGAGAAGTCTTACAGTATTATAAGAAATACTGAGAACTAACAGCTTAGAATACATGAACTTATCCTTACCTGGGTCGGAGCACTAGAAGAAAGATGAGGCACTTCCCCAATCCTGGCAGCAGCGCGGGGGTCACTGGAGCTGATGAGGACTGGAGCGCTGATTTCCATCGAGTGCCTGTTGTTCATGGCCTGGGAGGATTTGTGGGTCATACTGAGGGCGGTGAAAGAGTGCCGCTTCTTAGCGTTCTTCTTGCCATCAATGCGTCTATGGATGGCGCTCATGGCTGTCGCACTGTTTAATGTATAGCTTTGGGCCGAACTGGCTCCTGGGCTGGTCCCAGCAGGAGAAAGCGCATCAGTGATGGATGCAGCAGCTGAACCTTTCTTATCCATTTCGATCAGCTGTTTTGCTGTCTCATTGAGCTGCATGAAATAAAAACAGCATGAAATCTCTGCAACTTACACCGGTGCTTTTTTTCATGCTTTGTTTCCTGTCTGACGAGACACTCTATGACAGGATCACCTTCAGCCCATCATTAAGTGCTGGATCCACAACTAATACAGCCATCACCACTAACCCCACATAACCACCACCTGGCCTCTCACAAACGGTATCATAAATCATATCATCATTGTTAGCTAATTCAGAATGGTTTATTTCTAAACACGTCAGACACTCTTATGACCATAATAGGGTCTCTCAAGCAAACTGTACTAAAGTTCCAAACTTTTAAGTTCAGTTGACTTAGTCCATTTTCAACACTGGGGCTTCTCCTATTTACTAAAAAATAAAACAAGCTAATTTCGAATTCAAGTTCCTTTTTTAAACAGAAGTCTTTTTTTTTTAATTTAAAACAGAAGTTTTTAACGTGATTTATAATATGCGTATTACTGCTTCACGTCATAGTTCTCTCACTCAAAGAACTCAAGAAGGCACTCTAATAACCCTAAGAGATGCTTTTGGAACTGTACATCTCAGCCTATACCTGTGTCTTTTCTTTATATTTGTAGTTTGAAAAAACAGGTTACTCACCTGTAACAGTAGTTGTAGGAGTGGTATATGTTGTTCATCCACACTTCTTGGCAGGTACCTTACCGTCCCTAGAAGCAGTCACTGACGCAGCAGTATGGCGGGTGTAATGAGCCTTAAGCCCTATGGGAGGATCCCTACCTGCCAACCTACAGCAGAGGTCAATGCATTTAAGATGTGCCGGAAAGTCTTCAAGCTGGCTCCTCCCACCCACCCAGGTGGTATAACCCTTGGCTCCGCCACATGATGCCAGATCTTGGCCCGCTGGAAGCCAGGTTGATGCGCTGAAGCCGGGGAGGTTGGGTGGATCAGTGTGGATGAACAACATATACCACTCCTAGAACTACTGTTACAGGTGAGTAACCTGTTTTTTTAGGATTGTGGATATGTTGTTCTATCCACACTTCTTGGCAGACTCCTAGCAGTTCTCCAGGAGGAGGGAGGCAAGATGCACACTCCCTACTTAGGAAAAAGGGACTGGAGAATTGAGGCTCCAAAACAAGCATCCTGGCATGACTCGAGGTCGACGTGGTAATGGGAAATGAAGGTGTGTGCTGACTTCCAGGTAGCAGCCCTGCAGATTTCCTGGATAGGGACGTCCCTAGAAAGCAGCCATTGACGCAGCAGTATGGCGGGTGTAATGAGCCTTAAGCCCTATGGGAGGATCCCTACCTGCCAACCTACAGCAGAGGTCAATGCATGATGTAATCCATCGAGCTATTGTCTGCTTGGCTGCAAGTCTTCCAGGTGCAGCTTCAGCGTAGGTGACAAGCAACTGACGAACCTCTTCCCGAACTTCCACCATTCACTCTTTGTAGTAGGCGAGCGTTCGTCTCAGGTCCAAAGTATGGAGCCTGTACTCGGCCTCCGAGGTGTGACTGGGGTAGAACACTGGCAGAGTAATCACCTGGTTAAGGTGAAATTCCGACACCACCTTTGGAAGGAATTTCGGGTGGGGGCACAGGACAACCTTGTCCTTGTGGAAGACCAGGTAAGGAGACTCGATAGAGAGTGCCTGTAACTCCCCATTCCTTCTGGCTGATGTGATAGCCACCAAAAAGATAGTCTTCCATGACAAATATGAGATGTCATATTTGTGCATTGGTTTGAATGGCTGCCCATGAGCTTTGCTAAAACCAGAAGTAGATCCCCCAGAGGTGGAGGTTCACACACCAGAGGGGATATGTGATCCAGGCCTTTGAAGAAGCACCAGACCACCTTCTCCTGTGCCACCAACTGCTGAACGGCCCGTGCCCGGTAAGCAGAGATGGCTGCCAGGTGTACCTTTAGGGTTGTCGACCGAAGTCCCTGCTAGGAGAGAAACCAAAGATAGCCCAAAATGCTAGCCACTGGACAGAACAACGGGTCCAACCCTTTGCCCTGACACCAGATGGAGAATCTCTTCCATTTAAAGGCATAGCATTTTCTGGTCGATTACTTACGGGAAGCCTCAACAATGCTGAGGACATCATCGGAGAGACCCAAGGCCTGGAACTCTAGCTGTTCAGAAACCAGGCCATCAGGTGCAGGGATTGAAGGTCCGGGTGGAGTACCTTCCTCTGATTTATAGAGAGCAGGTCTGGGCATGCTGGAAGCTGCCTTGGGAGCCTGGAGCTGAGGCTGAGGAGATCTGGATACCAGAACTAGCATGGCCAGTCTGGGGCTACCAGGATCACCTGCGCCCTTTCCCTCCAGACCTTGATGAGCACTTTGTGAATCAAGGGAAGGGGGGGTAAGGCATAGAAGAGGCCTGGGGTCCACAGCCTTGAGAAGGCATCCCCCTGCAGTGAACCCTGCTGAGGGGGGTGGGCATGATACAGCCTCAGCTTCATGTTCTCCCTGGAGGTGAACAGGTCCACCTGAGGGGTACCCCAGTGGGAGAACAAATCTTGTACTACCTCCTGGTGGAGACACCACTTGTGAGATGCCCAGCCCATCCGGCTGAGGGCATCAGCCAGCTGATTCGAAAGCTCCTGCCATGTGAATGGCTAAGAGATCTGCTTCCAGGCTGAGCACGAGGGACCAAATGTGGAGAGCTTCCTTGCAGAGGGGCTAGGAGCATGTCCCACCCTGCCTGTTGAGATAGTACATGGTCGTGGTATTGTCCATCTGGACCTGGACCACTTGACCCCGAACAAATGGAACAAATGCAGTCAGGGCTAGCTGAACCGCTCAAAGCTCCAGCAGGTTGATGTGGTATCAGGACTCCTGGGGGGGGACCAAAGCCTGTGGGCTCTGTCTTCCCCCAGATGGGCACCCCAACCCATCAGAGAGGCACTGGTTGTCAGGATGACCGTTGGCTCGGAGCGGACAAATGGGATTCCTTCCTGCAGCTGGGATGGGATGAGCCACCACTGGAGGCCATCCCACATTCTCTGGGTCACAGAGACCAGCTGGTCGAGATGACCTGAGCACTGAAACCACTGGCTGGCCAGTTCCCACTGGAGGAAACGCATATGCCAGCGGGCTCATCAGACCACACTGGTGCAGGCCGCCATGTAGCCCACAAGACGCAGGAAGTCACGGGCAGAACACAATTGCCCAACCAGAAATGACTGGGCAAAGGAGGAGAGAACCTCCACCCTATCCGCCGGGAGCCAAGCTCTGCCCCGATGAACTGAATCACCTGCGAAGGCATGAGTTCTGACTTGGCCTCATTGATCAGGAAGCCAAGGTCGAGGCAAGTCTGGAGGGCCAGATCCCGGGACTGCTCCACCTCCCACCTGGAGGAACCTGCTATCAGCCAGTCGTCCAGGTAAGGGTACACCCGGACCCCTCGGTGCCTCAGGTTAGCCGCCACCACTGCCATGCATTTGATCAATATCCTGGGGGCTGAAGATAGGCCGAAGGGCATGGCTTAGAACTCGTAAAGGGTTCCCTTGACTCAGAAGTGGAGGAATCGCTGATGGGACAGACAGATCGGGATGTGAAAGAACGCTTCCTGAAGATCTAGGGAGCAGAACCACATGTCTTGCTCCAGGGATGGTATAATCTGAGCCAAAGTTACCATCTGGAAGGTGCGGGACCTGAGGAACTTGTCCAGGTTGTGCAGATCTAGAATGGGGCGCCAGCCCTCCATCCATTTTGGTACCAGGAAGTACCTGGAAATGAACCCTGGGTCTGAAGGTGGGTCTGCTACTCTGCGCACCACCCCCTTGAGGAGGAGCTGAACTAAGTCATCTCGGAGAGCCGACTGAGAGGCTGTGGACACTAGATCCTCCCGTGGGGCATGGGCTCTATATGGAGGGGCCTGCTCAAATTCCAGAGGCAGGCCTCAACCAACCACTTCCAGAACCCAACAGTCCGTGGTGATAGTGGACCAGGCGGAAAGGAAGTGGCTGAGCCAGCTCGCCACGGGAGGTCCCAGGGGAGGTGTGACAGGATTGAGGGAAGTGCCCCCCAACCCGTCACTGGGCAGGCTTGGAGGAGGATCCGGGAGAGGAGCCACCGGGACCTTTCCCCCGGGTTCCTGAATAAGGAGGCCACACACTTGGACCGAGGACACCAAGATTGAGCCTGCTGGCCCTGCTGCTGTTGCTGCTGGGCCGGTCTGGCGACAGGCGTGGACAAACGAAAGGGCCTGTGGTTCTGACATTTGGGCTCTTGTCCTTCTAGGCAGATGTGGTGGAGTCCAAGGTGGCACTGGACTCCACTATACATTGGAGGTGGCCCTCCAAGCCGGACCCCAACAGGTCGTGCCCAAGAAGGGGACATCTGCCAGCTTGTTTTGCATATCAGCTGTAAAGGTTGAGATGTGCAGCCAAGCCCTGCGGCGCATGGCCACTGCGGCTGCTACTGAATGGACACAGGAGTCACCAATGTCCAGAGCTGTCTGGAGTTGTTGCTTCGCCACTGCCCTACCCTGGTCCCGGACCTGCTTCACCATGGTCTGGAGGTCCACTGGGAGACAAGGGATCACCTTGTCCAGGGTTCCCAAGAGGGCATGGGAGAAATGTGCCATGATAACGGCTGAACTGGCCTGACGAAGGCCAAGGGAGGAGGCTGCGGTCCTTCTTCCCGGAATGGTTCAGTTGTTTGGATTCCTTGTCCGGGGGTCTGTCCACATCCCCTTTGTTGCCTGAGCGCCGAAAGACGGAGTTGGCCACCAACCCCACTGCAGACAGGTGCTCTGAAAACCCCTAAAGGGACCCCATAAGGACCGCATACTTGCCGGCAGAAGGTGCAGGGCAAGATGCAAGATGCTGCCACAGCTCCAAGGCTGGGCCCACAATGGCCTCAGCCACCAGAAAGGCCTCCATTGGAGTATCCCCTTTGTCCAGAATCTCTGTGCGGGGATACTTGGCCCGTTTCTGCACAGGCTCGAGCTCCATTCCTGTGGACTCGGAAATGAGCCGACAAATACCCATCAGCGAGGTAGGGCCCTTGTCGACGGAGACGCCCAAGAGACTCGGCGTCAACAGGACGGGAGACCATAGAGGAATCTTCGTACTCCGAGGAGTCCTCATGAAGCGGGCGACCACCTGTGTCACTCTCAACCCGCCTTGGGCGGTCGGGAGTAAGAGTGACTGACAACCGATGGGGCAGGCCTTGGGCTGACCAAGATTCCTTGGTCGGAGCCCCGGATTTCAGTTGCTTGGGCGGCGGTTCCACCCAGATTGGTGGAGTAGCCAGCTTTGGCTGAGCTGACGGGGCCTTAACCAGCACCTTGGTGACGGTGGCCATCGGTAGTCGCTTGGGCGAAAGCCACTTAATGGACTGGGTAGAAACTGGAATCGGTTTCAACCCAAACAGGACCAACTGCTGCCACATTAGGTCTCCGTAGCACCAACGCAACTTGCGCCGGAGCCTCTCCTCACCCGAGGAGGATGAAGATGAGGAGCAGCCCCACCTCTTACCATGGCCTCAGAAGCGAGATCACCGATGAGGGCGAGTCTTATCCGACGCTGAAGTCGAGAAACGACGGGGAACCTCAGAAGGAGTTGGGGAAACCCACGGCTCCTCCTGGTCAGGTTCCTTGGGGGACAGGTCCTGCCTAGTGGACTGAGCCGACCCGTCCAAGGGCACTGGAAGCATTGGCATCCGAAATAAAGAGTTGTCGGTTGGATCGGGCGACAACCCGCTGATTGGCTCGAGAAAACTCTCGGCTGCGTCGACAGGCATCTCAGCCAACTGGTCTGACGGGGTAACTGTGAGACCAGCAGCCTTGGTCGCGACTTTGACCAAAGTCGAAACAGGGGTTTCCTGTGAGCGGGACCGCTCCCGGTCCCAAGAGCGTCGACGTTGTGACTTGTCCTTTTTTGACTCCTTCTTCCGAGAGCGCGAAACATGCAACCCAGAAGGGCCCTCTCCCTTGGTAGAGAGAGACTGGCACAACTCCTTGAAGGAAGCTGAATAGGAGGATCCCAGTTGTAGTGGAATGAAGGCCGAAGCCGAAGAGGAGCCCACCGCTGCCTGAGCCACCTTCAAAGGCCTTGTTGTTTCAGCTGCTCGGCAGACCCTCGCAGCTGTGGGAGACCACCCAACGGGCATCCTGGATTTAACCGCCGGGTAATGCTTTTCCGGTCGCCCCAGCTGAAGTCGGGCAGTGCGGTCTTCCAGAACCGAAGGTGAAAAGGACCGACAGTGATCGCAAGCCTGCGGATCGTGGTCGTGTCCCAAGCAGTAGACGTACGCAGCATGTGGATCGGTGCGAGACATCTTCTGTCAGCAGGGGCACCGGCAAAACCCAGGAACCGATTTGTCTTCAAGTTCAAGTTCAAGTTTATTGCAGGAAAACTCCATTGAGCAAGCTCATTCACAAGGAGGTCCTGTGACATAAACACTTAAAGTACAAACACAGATAGGTAATAACAGCATATACATGAAATACATGTTCTTCTATTGCGGCAACGGGACAAGAAGGCGAAGACGAAACTCAAGAGTTTTAAAATAAGTTTTAGAAGCGAATCCAAAGATTCTAGAGCCAGGGCTAAGGAGGGAACCTGAACTTTCCAGCAGAAAGAAAGATCTGGCGTCATGGGGAGGAGTCGAGGGTTATACCACCCGGGTGGGTGGGAGGAGCCAGCTTGAAGACTTTCCGGCACATCTTAAAGCGGCAAGGTACCTGCCAAGAAGTGTGGATAGAACAACATGTCCACGATTCTAGAACAATATTCTACAGTGTTTCATTTCAAGAAACAGAAAACAAAACACTGAAATAAGACCTACAGAAGACTAGACTTGACTTAGCCCTTCTGCCTCCAAGTCAATGTATTAATTCCAGTCTCCTCTCTACCCTTAGAAGACTGTCATCAAGCTGTGAAGAGCTTTGTATAATGTACTGAAGTATTTTTTTCCACCAGTGAACAAAGTATCCATTGTCAGAGGATCTTTGAAATACTGCTTTTGCAGAAAACTGTTAAAATGAAACAGTGCATTATGGTTAGAAACCACTTGTCAGCAGCACATAGCTGGCATTCACAGTTCCTTCAATATAGCCAGATGGTTTGTTTTGCAGGACTCATCTCATTTTGCCATGTAAGAGAAAGGGGCAAAGAGCTAGTCAAGTGTTAATTTCTTGTTTGCAGAATTCATTTATATACATTTTACTAGCAACAAAACAGTTCTTTGTACTGGTGAGGAAAGATTATGATTTTGTCAGTCAACTAATGGCAGTTTTGTGTAGCAAATACTAGACTGTGTGGGTAACTGTCTCACACAGAGGCGTGCATGTGAGTACACGATGCTCAGGGTTTACATGAAATGAAAATGCAGCATGGTTACATCAGTGTTTAATTTTCCTGTCCTACATCCTAGGTGGTTCTGGGTATGAAACCCTGCAATGACTGACAGTCTAATCTAGCTGCCCGTCAGAAGCCGAGTGCCTTTCTAGAATAAACAGCCCGCTTGGTCTCCAGTGACTCATACCTGCGCCCAGCCAAACTGGAAATAGAATGGGGGGTACTGTACAAAATTTGAAAACCTAACAGAAAGCAAAGGACCATGGTCAGATGAAGCATTCACTGTACCTAAGAAGAGATGGTGGTGGGGGGAGGACGTGAGGGAATAATGTCATTTTGCAGCTCCAAACTGTAGTCACTTATTATCTAACATGCGGAACGACACATTCATTAGTGACAAGGAACCAGCTGTGTCAAGCTGCTCTGACACATATAAATATACTTAACAGAAAAGGTTCTTCAGTGATCCCCCTGGTAAATTTGATGCAACCAGTATGGTATGAATAAACCTACATTATTAACCCAATATACAAAAGACGTCTCATTTCATTGGGGGCTGGTGGGTGGGTGAGTGGTGTGTTTGTTCTAAGAGTGAATCTTATTCTGAGCAAGTGAGAGACAGAGAGAGAGAGAGAGAGACACAGAGAATGAGAAAAGACTTTATCAATAACAGCCAAGAGAGTGTATACCATGCCCATTAATATTTTAAAAACTATCACCCATGGGGTTTCTGTCTTGTCGGCTTTCATGACCAGCTAGCTTCAACATGTCACAGGGTGACAACTGTCAGCTCCAGCATGTAATGTATTTGTCTAATCCCCCTCCCCACTCCAGCTAACAGAAAGGTCTGTTTTTTTCAATAATATAGTCTTTTTATTTAACAGAGAGATCCACCCTCCTCCCAACACCTCCACAGCATGCAGCATGAAAAAGAAGCTCATTCACGTGTGAAACTGGGAGAACGGCCTTCCGGAGTCAAAATCAGTGGTGGAATTCAAGCATGCATGGGACAGTCATAAGGCAATTCTGGGGGTTGGGAGTAGGAAGAAGTAGGCTGCTGGTTAACTAGGATCTGCAGCTTATCCAGTAGGTAGGGAAATGGGCAGACTGGGTGGGCCAAGCGGTCCTTATCTGCCATCAAATTCTATGTTTCTATGTTGACCAGAGGTGAGGGATAGCGTGGGAAAATACTGACCCAAAGGGATGAACTATTACCTGATAATAGTTATATTGCCCCAATGCTGAAGACTGAGGATAATATGACTACTGGAAGACAATAATTCATCCCAAGGGCTCTATATTTCCCCCCCATATCCCGATACAACTCTGGTCAATATCTGTTTTATTAAACCTTGCCCCAGTTATGAGGATTAGAAAAGGCAATAGTTGAAAAAACTACTGCCCAGTTCTAATGAACAACTGCCTGCTTCTTTGTTCCGGGTCCACCAAATGCACTTTACTTGAACTACCCAGTGTTAGGTCGAATGCAGGGGAGAGATCCTTTGCCAGCTCAGCTCCAAGTCTGTGGAACATGCTATCTGCCTCCCTCCAAAATTGCTCCTTACTTGGAGGTTTTAAAAAAGGCCTCAAGGCATATCTGCTCGAGTGCAGCTTGTGTTCCTGCAGCCGCTGACCGAAAGCTGCTGAGATCCCTCCTTGCCGCTGCTTTTACATTTGGCAGCACTAGGCCTCCTCATTGTACTCCACTCCTTGCACAGCCTACTGAATGGATACCTGTCCTGATTGTACAATACTGTGTTAATACCTTGAAATGTTACATGATCCTGTACACATAATAATCTCCTGTATCCTTGTGCATATTGTTCTATGTGCTGGCATGTATCCATCATAGCACACCCAGTTCATTAACCTATGTATTGTCTAACTCTGTAAACTCTATATTGTTTTGTATTCTCTGTAATAAACTGTGGGTTGCCCCTGAAAAGGGACTTTTTGTTCCATAGGGCCTACCTGGTTAAAAAAAAATTCAATAAGTAAATAAATAAATTGTTTGGAACCGGGCAACAGTTCAAAACAACTTGTATGTCATGTGACTTTCTCTGGTCCAATCAGTGACCTGCATTTTTTTCTAAGGTTTAATAATACTGGATATTTGATTTCCTTCACTGCTTAGTGTGGTTAAATATCTCTGTATCATACATAATATAATGTACCTAGCTCTGTTGATATTCGAGTCAATACCATTCAAAACAAACAAGTTCAACGTGCAAACAAGAATTAGGAATCTACGGGCTGGGAAATCCGAATCTGCTTGGCTGAAGAATAATTCTGTATTGCATGATAATCACGTTAATACCTTAACATCACAAAGTAAAGCATATACCCAGTTGAAAGCACACATTTCCTGCCTTCCTTAGTTTATAATAGCAGTAAGACCCTTCACACCACACATTAGTATGATATATAGACCATACTGAATGAAAATGTCCAATGTGTCAGTCTTGAATGAGGAAGTCAAGAAATAGTGTTTTGAATTGAAACTGCAATGCATTTTTATGGCCGAGTTACTGCTTTTGTGCTATAATATAATTATTCAGACTCTAATTTAGTGAATTTAGCACTAGCTACAGGCCCAGCTGTAATCAGTCATGTGCCAAACGTGCCAGGGAGAACACAAGTAAACCAGCACTCAGTGTAAAGGCAGCTATCCCCTAGCTGCATTCTGCAATCTGGGGCCATTATCATAGAGCGTGGCATGCTCTGCATCTGCCTGTTTTGCCTTCAGCAGCTGATGCCCCCTTTCAAATGCCTCCAGACTGTCAATAATCTATCACTTCAGCATTTTTAAATTGGCCTCAGTGAATGGCAGTTACCAGAAACTCCAAGCACCTAAGGAAACAGATGGTCAATACTTATGCATGAATGATGCTGGATTCCCAATTAGACAATGTATGTGTTTGGGGAGGGATTGCACAGATTGCTCCTAAAGTTAAAAAAAACCAAAAACAATCATGAGGCCATCAGTGCTCAGTAGGAGTAAGAGTGGGTTAATAATTTTACTAATCAATACAGGACCTGAATATGTAGCAGACAATACCATGCCCTTTTCCAATCAAAATGGGACTATAAAACATAATTTGTTTCACAGGCAAGAAATTTAAGTCCACCACTTTAGAAAGCCCAACATACCATACCAATTCTGACTCCTCGGCTTTAGAGAAAATGCTTTTTACAGACAAAAATATCTATTTATTTCTGCTATAATCCTTCAGGTTGGTTTCCTGTTGCTCACATGACACCAGAAGTTGTCTGACTGGAAACATGCTCTCGTTTCTTTTCATCCAGTGTGATATGGTCATTTCTTCTTTCAACAAACTCTACAGTAAGTGTGTTTACAAGTGTCTCACACAGTCTGTCATGAGGGGAAGCAATGTATATTGTCAGTGATGTAATAAAAGCCACTGGAGGACCATCTAGGAATACTATAACAGGTGAACATTTTCTGTGATTATCAATTTTCTTCAAAATGAGAGTCATGTTACATTATTCCTGGATTTTAGGAGGGGTGACTTTGGCAAAATGGGAGAGAGTGCTTAAGGAATGCACTAGCAAAATGGGCAAGAAGGAGGTGTGGAGGAGCAATGGGGGAAAAATCTGAACTGCCATCACAGAGGCAACACGCATTTGTGTGAAGCAAATAAAGAAAACACAATGAAGGAAAAAAACACTATGGTTCTCTAAAGAGGTGGCAGGAAGGTTAAGGAGAAAAAGATAGCATTCAGGAACTATAAGGAAACACAGAAGGAGCAGGACAGATAACCGTAACAGTTAAAGCAGAAGGAAGCTTGGAAGGTAGTTAGAATAGCAAAAGTCCAAACTAAGGAAAAGATAGCTAACTCAGTTAAGAAGGGGGATAAAACCTTTTATAGGTACATTAGGGAGTGAAGAAAGACCAAGAGAGGGATAGCGAGGCTTAATAAAGGGGAGGGTAGTGGGCAGAGGGTGACAGTGAAAAGGCAGAGATACTGAATGAATATTTTTGCTCAGTATTCACAAAAGAAGAAGAGGGGGAGGTACCTAAACCAAACAATGGAAGCACTCTAGATAGGGGGGTCCATACCAGTCCATTCACAGAAGAAAGCATCCTGATAGAACTCCTAAAACTCAAGGTGGACAAAGCAATGAGGCCTGATGGGATTCACCCCACAATTCTAAAATAACTAAGGGGAGAACTAGTGATACCACTGACTACCCTTTTTAACAAACCATGGGAGGATGGTGTGGTACCTGAGGACTGGAGGAGGGTGGATGGGATTCCCCTTCACAAAAGTGGGAGCAAGGCAGAGGCAGAAAACTACAGACCTGTTAATTTGACCTCTGTGGTAGGGAAAATAATGGAATCACTTCTGAAAGAAAGAATTGTTGAGTACCTAGAGGCCAGTCGGGAACAGGGCCGAAGGCAGCATGGATTCACAGTGGGAAGGTTGTGTCAGACGAATCTAATACATTTCTTTGACTAGGCGACCAAAGTAGCAGACCAGGGAGGGGCTGTGGATATGGCCTACCTAGACTTTAGCAAAGCATCTGACACAGTCCCACACAAAAGATTAATAAACAAGTTAGCCAGCCTGGGAGTGGGTCCCAGGGTGGTAGCCTGGGTAAAAAGTTGGCTGAACAACAGGATGCAGAGGGTAATAGTAAACGGAGTCCACTCCAAATAAAGGGAGGTTACTAGCAGGGCCCGGCAGGGTTCAATACTGAGGATTATGACTTGAAGTAGGGAGTCGACTATAGAGGCAGATAGACCCGGAGGGATAAAGATCATATATTCTTGCAAACGTTCTTAGTAATAAATACGGGGAGGAGGAATCTTTAGAATATATATGGAATGGAATCTGAACTGTACCCAATTATTATGTTTTTCAACATCTGTTTAAGGCGTCAGCAGCTCTTTAAAGTTTTGAACACATTTCTATTAAGAAACAATACTTGTACTAATTTAAAATGCAAGGTATTATTTTTTTTCTTATAAAAATGTGTGCCACACACAGTTTTCATTATGTTTTATATTTTTAGCTAACCCCACAGTTTCCAGAATATGGATTATTTTTTCTATTCAGAGTTAAAATGGAAGCATATTTCAATGAAAGGTCCAATTTTTATCTTTGTAAAATACTTTCTTCTTATTTTTATTCATTTTAAGTTATATATTTAAATGCCATTTTATAAGAGCAATAAGACACTTCAGGGGTGTGCCATTATGGTGAAATAATAACACTTCTCAGGTACATTTAATGGCACTCGGCTGTGCCTTCTGCCTAACAACGCACCAGAGGCATGCAATTATTTCACCTTAATGCACACCCTGTCATGTCTTACTGCTTTCATATTATGCTCAAGAGATGTCAGAGATCATCTCAGTACTGTACCTCTTACATTTCTGCGTGCATAACAGCAGTCAGCAATGCATTATTTGTTGGGGACTATTTTGCAAGGTGGCAGATACAGTACTTTTCTTGCTATGTAAACAGGGGGCCCCCCTCTTTATGTGGGTTTTGCCTTGTTTAAATATAGCCCATGTTATAAGTGCAATACTCCACTCCAGGGTATGGACTTTGGGGATTAATCAACACACTAATTGCTATTGAGACACTCAGCCTACGGCCTCATGCCTCACAGCGCATCCAGGGTGTTGATTAATCCCCAGTAACCCCATACTATGTTGTAGGTTATTGCTTACTTATTTATCAGTGTTTTGCAAAGTACAACGTACAATACAACAGTGACAGAACATAAACTCAATTACATAGACAACATTTACATACATTATTCCAGAATATGTATGGTATTTGCCCATTTGTTACACACTAGGGGGGAAGTGGAGAACCTATACAACATTTATTAAAACCATAAAATGTAACAAAAATAAAGCAGTATGCCATCAAGGACACATGATACTAAAAAATGGTAATGATAAAATAATTCCCCATAGTATAGAAGTGTATTTAGCCCAAATACACATTATTTTTATTTATTTATTTCAATTGTTTCACCAGGAAAGGCACACTGAGCAACAAGATGCTCGTCTCCTAGTGCGACCTGGGGGGGGGGAGGGTACACATGGATATGATAATGCACAGGTTATCAAGTGAAGAGTTAACAGAAGCAAATAAAATGCAGCATAAGGATACACGATTGCATGAATATACAAGCAGCACACATTGAATGCTTAAGATATTATAGTATCAAATAACAATTTTTGTGACAGGAAGCAGCAGACAAGGTAAATTAGCACAGTAGTAACAGCTGTAACAACAGAGGACGCATATTGCAGTTATACAGTAATACACAGTACATAGGGCAAAATAGGCCCAGGACATAAGTGCAAGGTTGGGGTTATATGCCAGCTTCTGTAGCAGGGCTAAGACCGCTGGTCAGGCATTGGGGAGGGGATAGTGGGGCATGGCAGGTTCAGGAACAGGAGCAATTTGTAGTAAGGAAGTATGCTAGGGCAGTAGACAGAGAGTACAGGAGGAGTGCCAATTCCTATGTGGAGGCGTTCCAGAGCTTGAGTAGCCAGTGTGAGAAGGCAGCTTGACCGCAGAGGTCTTCCACCTAGGACTGAAAGCTGCGGGAGTCACTGGATCTAAGATGATGGGAGGAGTGGGGCATCTGTGAGCATGGTGGCAAGGTAGGAGAGGATGGACCCGAGCTACAGGTCTGAGACAAATTAGCACAGTGAGAAATGCGCGGGTTTTCAAGGGACGCAGAAAAGCAAGGCTCCGGGTAGAGGTCGCAGTGGTGGGTGAGGGAGAGGCATCGAGAGCAAAGCGTCAGAAGGCATTATAAAGTGTGCCCAGTTTAGACAGGGTGGACTTAGGGGCTGCATTGTATACAATGTTGCAGTAATTGATGGAGGGCAGTATCATCTTCAGGACCAGTTCACGTCAGACTCGGGGAGGGAGGCTGCTGCGGTTCCTATATAGTGCACTGAGCATGGGGTGTAATTTTTTTGAGATAGCATCGATGTGGTCAGAGAAGGAGAGATGGCTGTTGAGCCAGACCCCCAAGTAATGGAACGAGGAGACATCTTCAAGTTTTTGGCCATCCAGGGTGGCGAAGTAGGGAAGGAAGGGGTGGGGAGGGGTGTCTGGCCAGGTGTTGTCATGCGCTGAAGGTCATAATGACAGGTTTTTTTTGCATTTAGGGAGAGCTGGTGCAAGCTAAACCATTGCTGTACCTTGTTGAAGTCAGCTTGGAGGTTTGATTGTACCACATCAGGGGCAGAGCCCGAGTAGCAGAGTACAGTATCGTCTGCATACATGTGGATTGAGGAAGTAGAGCAGATGAGTGGCAGGTCGTTTAGGAATATAGAGAACAGAATGCGACCAAGAACCGACCCCTGTGGGACACCAGTAGTTAGGGGAAGGGGGGTGGAGATCGCATTTGAGACTCTAACGGACTGAGTTCTATCAGAGAGGTATGATCTGAACCAGTTTGTGGCTGCGACAGAGAGGCCTGATTCAGCGAGACTCGAGAGCAATATGGGGTGGGAGACAGTGTCGAAGGCTTTTGCAAGGTCGACAAAAATGGCTGAGGTGATCAGTCCACTGTCCATGCCTGTCAGGATAGTGTCTGTAAGCCTTATCAGGGAGGAGGTGGTGGAGTGTCCCTTTCTGAAGCCAGACTGGAATGGCGTGAAGAATTTGGAGTCAGTGAGGAAGGAGATAAGTTGGGTGAGCACAAGGTGCTCTTGTAGTTTTGCTAGGGCTGGGAGGAGGGAGATAGGGCGGTAGTTAGAGGGGGAGGTAGGGGCACCTTCTTTTGGCAGAGGGATGACAATGGCGTGCTTCCATGCATTGGAGATGGCAGCGGCAGCAAAGGATTGGTTTTGGAGTTTGGCAAGCGGAGTTGCTATAGCGGGGGTGGAGAGGTATAGAAGCTTGGGGTCTAATCCATCCAGGGGATTTGCCTTTTGAAGGGAGCACAAGTGGAGAAGTACACATTGAACTCAGTGGCGACTGCTGTGGGGTCTGATAGGAGAGAGTTATTAACATTTAGCATTGGAGTGGGATTGGCACCCGGTGGGGTGAAAAGGGAGTGAATGACCTTCCAGAATTTTGAGGGTTTATTTAGGTTAGACTGGAGGGAGCTGCTGAAGTACTCCGCTTTTTGTAAGATGGGTGGCTCTGGTGCACTTGTTACGGAGCATGCGGTATGTGGAGAGGTGTTGTAGAAGGCGTGAGGATTTATGCGTTTTCCAGGCTTTGTCCCGTGCGATTTGACATACAATCAGTTCTTGGGTGATCCAAGGTAGGTGGTTTCCTCATACTTGTGTATGACGCAGTGGGGCCTGTGTGTTCCAGATGCTGAGGAATGTGTTTTTAAAGTGTAGGAAGGCATCATCAATGGAGATCGTAGGAGGGGCAGGGGCCCAGTTTGCTAGCGCAAGGTCATCTAATACGGGGGCTAGATTGAGGGATTTATAGGAGCGTTGGACTACAATTTAATGGGGGATTTTGGACAGTGGATTTTACACACCAAGAAGGTTACGTGGTGGTCGCTGAGGGAGTCAGGAAGAATACCGGCTTGTTTGACCCGGTGGGGGTGTGTGGTAAGGACCCAGTCAATGAGCAAGTGGTTACCAGATTTTAGGTTAAGCCGGGTGGGCTCAGTAATAATTTGTGAGAGGTTTAGGGCAGAAATTTCAGTCCTGGTTTTGTTGAGGGCAGGAGCTAGCCAATTGTGGTTAAGATTGCCCATAATGTAGAGTTCCCCCTGTCGTGGTTAGGCAGGAGATTTGCTTGAGGAGGTTGGTGACAGCAGAAGCTGGTGTACCAGGTCAGCAGTATATCCCAGCAATGTAGACTGGTAGCGAGAAGGGAAGGTCAAGCTGAATTAGTATTACTTCAAGGACTTTTGGTTCAGACTTGGTCAGGACCACTGAATAGTTCAAGTCTGAGTTTACATAGATGGCTATTCCGCCGCCTTTAGAGGCTCTATTCTGGCAGGCTATAGTGTAGCCTGGAATAGTGACAGAGTCGTTGTTGATGTTTTTGTTCAGCCAGATTTTGGACAGGGTGAGGATATCTGGAGCGTAGTGGACGGCAAGAACCTGAAGGGAGTCAAGCTTGTGGACAAGGCTTCTTATATTTAAGTGCAGGAGGTGCAGGCCACATGGGAGAAGGTCCCCAGAGTGAGGTGAAGAAGAGGCCGATGTTGGAGAGGAGCATGGTGGGATAGTATTGGGGCCGGGGTTAGGGTGGATGTCACCTGCTGCAAGAAGCAGGAGAGCGAGAGTTAGGTAGTGAGCGAATAGCTGTATATGATTGACTGCGAGTGGACATCTCTTAGATTGATGGCGTGTATGAGCTGGGCATAGGGGAATAAGTTGAAAAATGACCCAGAGGAGTGATGGGTTGAAAAGAAATGGGCTGGGACACGTGGCAGAGTGTATCCATGCTTGGGTGAAAGGGGAGGTGGACACCGAGCTGGGGGGCTGGGAGAGCTCAATGAGGTTTGGCAGGATTTGAGAGGGGGGGCATGGGAGAGGTGGGTAGCATGTTGGAAAGGAAGGGAGGGAGAAGAGAATAGGGATGAGCAGGATCAGGTGGCCTGGTAGAAGGATCATGGCGCGGACCAGGTGCTAGGAGGACCCTACTGCTGTGGTTACTTAGTGGGGAAGGTAGGTGCTGTAGTTACTTAGTGGAGAAGGTGGAGGGCTGGGATGCGGGGGCAGGGAAATGATAGGGACCTGTAAGAACTAGGAGCCAATGGGGGAGCAGAGGAAATGAGGGTTTTAGGTAGCCAATAAGGGAGTGAGCAGTGCTGCTAGGCTTATTAGCCAATGAGGGAGTGAGTGCTGCTAGGCTTACTAACCAATGGTGAAGCGAGAGGGAATGTGGGTGGGCAATAAGTGTATTTAATCAGTGGAGGGGTGGGGATGGGTGGGAGGACCAAAATCCTTCTATGAGACACTTGAATTTTGCTTAGTTGCAGCTAAATTTATTTGTAAAAAGCGCCAGGTGGCAAAAGCAGGGGAAAAGGTCCTGGCCAATCGGAGCGGGTTTGCTGGAAGTGCCCGTGTTCCAATTGGCTGTGCTGTCGGCATACCTTCCAAGGAGCTGCAGGCTAGTGTCCTGGTCTCGGTTGGATGGGTGCCATCCGACCGTGGGGGAGCCGGAGCAGCCCTGTTCAAGGGCAGGCAACTGGAGAGAAGAAAAATAGCAGGGGTTAAATAGCGTAGAGGCAGGACAGGTTTAGATTGAGCAATTTAGCAAGACAAAGGAGAGAGAGACGTTTCTGCGCCAAAGCAGAGTGCTTGGATGGGGGTGTGGGGGTGCAGGAGCAAGGAAACAACAGAAGAGCTGTAAGCACTTTAAAACAGTAGTAGACATTACAATCCAGCTAATACAGTTGAAATCCTTCTATAAGACACTTGAATTTTCCTTAGTTGCAGCTAAATCTATTTGTAAAACGCGCCAGGCGGCAAAAGCAATCATCCTATTTTCCCAAAAGGAGTTAAGAGACCTTTCCTGAATGCTAGGACCCCAGCATTTGGCACAATAATGGAAATTACACAGTTTCCAAGCATAGTGCAAACTTCAGGTACCCATATTTTGAACCGTGACCTGTACAGTAACAAACAAGACATTTAAAGGACAAAGGGCTGTGTTGATTCTTCTTGTCAGACATTCATCTTCCACCTGTAATATGCAGCCTCATCCCCAACCCCCCTTCTTGTCCCCCAAACCAGCTCTGAGCAACAGGTCTGCCAGACTATACATTACATATTGTACTGTATATTAACTCTGATTTGCAGGAAAAATGCCAGTATTTTAAGTCCAGGGGGGAAAGAGAGCTCTACAATATGGTCACCCACTGCGACTTGGGGAGGAGGGTGAGTGCCTTAATCCAAGCTGCAGCTCATACATAAAATACAGAAACAGAGTACCCCAGGTGCCTATCTCAGCATACTCCAACCCTTTAACCACCTCAGCAGACTTCTTCAATCTTGTAGCCACATGCCAAGCTCCCTCCCGGCTGGTAACATTCATTCGTAGCAGAGCTGGCATAAGCAAGGGAAAACTATACACTCAGCCTCTTAAAACATTGTTTTACTGCATCCACACCCTTCCTGTGCTGATGGGTATAAAACAGGAGGTCTGAAGAAAAGGAATTATTGCCTCGCCATAAAGGAGCTCCTACTGATGTCTGGCTGCTTGTAACACTTGATCTTTATTGACTGAACTGGAAAGTACTATAAGCACAGTGTGAGCCATACAGACCATAGTTAGAGTCCTCTGAGGGTTTGCACAAAAGCCCCTGCCACAAAGCCAGGGGGGTGAGGGGGGATTTCTAGGGCAAAGTCTTAAGTAACCAGTTCTCAGGACAGCTAACCGAATCCTCCTCCTCCTCAACCCCCTCTGCAAGTCCAACAAGACAAATATTTTGATCTGTCAAAGCCAATTCCATGGCCTCCGGACACTTCTTAAAGGAAATGTTATTTCATTAAACACACAGGCCATAGAAGCCATGGCATGTTCCACCCGTGATGCAGTCACCGCAACTTTATCTCAAAATCCTGTGACTCACTGTTTGGGTTGCTGCATTCTGGCAGTGAACGTGTCAGACCTGCATCGTGGCATATTGCAAAGACTCCTTAATTTCTGTAATTTCGGAGGCTGTCAGTGATTCCTGCTGTTGTGACTCTGACTTTTCTTCCTCAGGATTCAGGCTTAGAAAATTCAGCCAAGGCCTGCTGTTAACTAACCCTTTGGTTTCACTTTTCTTATCAAGGGCCCTGTGCAAGAACACCTCAGTACTTTCTTGCAGAAAAATCAACAGAAAATTGAGAAAAATACAAATATTCATGCCTGAAGCAAGACCACTAATACAATGTATCCATCTTGACCGACAGCTAGCTCCACCATCCACATCAACTTTTAAATATAAAACGTGTGTGTGTTTGTGTGTAGATGGATCCTTTACATCCCTGAACACCATTTAGAAACCTTCAGTGGGAAATCAGAAGAGCTGCTTCTGGATTCCCAATGGAACACCGCTAATTTGTGAAGGCAGGGTATGGTTGGGCATGAAACTTACTAGTCGTCTTGGATAATAGATTGGGAAAAGAAACAGCCCTGTAAATTGCCTCTTGTTTCTCTGGGGTGGGGGCTAACTTATTGAGAATGCAGCCTAATCCACTTGCTGGCTGGCTGGGGGTAGACTAGCAGTACAGCAGTTATGCAAAATATAGCTGGTTGACTGTGGTTGACTCCTTTAGTTATTTATTTCTTTAAAAGAGATTTACCAGCAAAGACATACTGAGCCGTGATGCTCGTTTCCAGCTGTGTCCTAGGGGAGGGGATAAGGGAGTATATTGTGAGTAAGGGAGAGTATGATAAGACAGCCAAGAGGGTCACCAGAGTGGTGAGGTCAGCCAAGGCGGGGGCGGAACTGAGATTGGCACAGGGGATTAGAAGGAGGAGAAAAGAGTTCTTTAGATATATCAGGGAAAGAAGAGGCTGGAGGGGTTTCTGAAGGCACGGAGCCACCTAGATGATCACCAGCATGGTTTTGTTAGGGGTAGATTGTGTCAGACCAACCTGGTGGAGTTCTACGAGGGGGTGATGAGAGAGCTGGATCAGGGCAGGCCAGTGGATGTCTTCTTTCTAGATTTCAGCAGGGCGTTTGACTCAGTGCCGCATCTCGGGTTGCTAGTGAAGCTGAAGGATATGGGGGGCCAGTTGGTAAGGTGGATAGGAAACTGGCTAGCGGGGAGGGTACAAAAGGTGATGGTGGGGGGGGGAGGAGGTCTCATCTCCCAGAGGAGTCATGAGCGGGGTTTCATAGGGCTCGGTGCTGGGACCACTCCTGTTTAATGCCTATATCTCAGACATCAGAAGAGGTATCAGGAGTGGGATGAGCCTATCTGCCGACAACTTGAAACTGTGGTCGGTGGTGGAAGAGGAGTAGGGGAAGTTGGCTCTCCAGGAGGACCTGGAGACCCTGGGGAGGTGGTCCTGCACCTGGAAACTAAAGTTTAACACTGGGAAATGCAGGGTGTTCCACCTGGGGGCCAAAAACCCGGCACATGTGTACACCTTTGGGGAGGGAGACACCACAAGTTTCTGGGGGGGGAAGGACCTCGGGATGGTGGTGGATGCCAAAATGAACAACTCGGAGCAGTGTGGAAGGACTGTGGCCCAAGCTAATAAAATGCTGGGGTGCACTGCCAGGGAGATAACCTCAAGGAGCTGAGAGGTGCTCCTTCCGATGTATAACTGCCTGGTTAAGCCACACCTTGAATACTGCGTGCAGTTCTGGCATCCTTACTTAAAAAGGGATATTGCTCTTCTGGAGAGGGTCCAGAGGTGGGTGACCAGGATGATACAGGGTCTGGGGGAAAGGCCCTATGAGGAGCGGCTAGAGGAACTCAACCTGTACTCGCTGGAGGAGAGGAGGAACAGAGAGGATATGCTAGAAGTCTTCAGGTACCTAAAGGGAATAAACAGGATCATCCTTGAGGGGGTGCTGCATCTGAGAGAGGTAGGGGCCTCCAGGGGGCACTCGTTGAGGCTGGACGGTGGCAGACTAAGGGGGGAGACAAAGACGCACTACTTCATGGAGAGGGTTGTGGAGCCCTGGAATGCACTGCCTGCGGAACTGGTGGCTGTTGGAACTGTGGAGGGGTTCAAAAGAGGCTGGGATAGGTACAGGGGGAGGGTGCAGCCCACAGCCTCACTGGGGTGGTGGGGGTGGGACCTTGTGGGGAAGGGGGCTAAAACAGTGCCATGAGAGGGCAGTGGTCCACGAGCAGACTCAATAGACCATTGGGCCTAATCTGCTGGCTTTTTAGTATGTTAGTATGTAAGGAATGAGTACAAATAAGTAGAGTGCAGTAATACAATAATACACAATGGGCTGGATATTCAAACTGCATGCATTCCTGTGGCATAGCCTATTTCACTCAAAAAGTTACGCGGAGCTGTAATGGCGATATTCAAGCGGAGTTAAGCTATTGAGCAACTCCTTTGAATATTGCCCTGGCCACTAGCGTGTGCATGGCGCAGTGGAACTCGGCGCCACCGCAGTGGTCAGAGGGAGCATTCAGATGCGGTGGCGCAAGTTCCATTGCGCCATGCGCAAATTTCCGATATTCAAAGGTGACATGCAAATGGAGCCATAATTTATGCAAGGTGCATGGGGGGCCATTGCATCTAATTACAGTCCATTTGCATGCCATTATAGCATGCAGGTGCCGATCCCGGCGACTTGTGCCTGGCCCTGCCAGGAGGCAGCCGTCGGGACCGACGCCCCTGCAGCCCGATCATGGGCATGATGTAAACTTCCTCTGACTGGCCCGATTATGGCATAGTATTAGAACCCCACCACCACTGGCCCAATCACGGGCATAATGTATTAGAACCCCCGACTGGCCCGATCACGGGCATAATGTATAGACCCCCGACTGGCCCGATCAGGGCATAATGTATCAAGAACCCCCGACTGGCTCGATCACAGGCATAATGTATAAGAACCCCCTCGGCTGGCCCGATCGTGAGCAGAACGGAGTTCAACCCCCCAAAGACCAATATCCCTGGTGGTCCAGTGGACGCGAGGCCCGATCGCGGGCATTAGAGTCAACCCCCAAAGTCCAATCTCCTGGTGGTCCAGTGGCCTCACCCCACCCAACCACGAAGCCCCATCACCCCGCTCCCCATCAGCTGGCAGCACCCACCCGCCTGCCGCCTCACCGCCGACCGACGTCAGGCTGCACGCCCATTGGTTCAGAGCAAGAGCCAATGGCGTAGTAGTTAGTATCAGATAGGCAGTCAGATATGTGAATGAATGAATTCATTCACATATCTGGACTGCCTAGGTAGTGAAGGTTGCACGCCCATTGGTTCAGAGCAAGAGCTAATGTATGCAGTAGTTAGTAATAAGATAGTAGTGTTCAGATATGTGAATGAATGAATTCATTCACATATCTGGACTGCCTTGTACGGTATGGGTTGCACGCCCATTGGCTCTTGCTCCAAACCAATGGGCGTGCAGCCTGTCATAGGGTGCTCCTGTGAAGAGTTTAGGGTCCCCTCGAGTTAATACATAAAATGGGAGGGAACCTGAGCCCCGTATTTATTTTTCTTTAGGTGCTGTCATGGTGTTTATTGTACCACAGTTAGGCTGTTCGGTTTGAGTGGGGGCTGTTTCAAAGTCCGTTAAGGTAAAAGGCAGCCGCTGCTTAATGATATTAATTTAAAACATGGAATGAATAACAGAAATAATATATGAAAGAATAACTGTTAGATTAATGTAAAAACATTGTCATAACAGTTTACCTGAATCCCCCCCCCCCACACTTCCCGGTAGTTGTAGATAGGGTTTCTAGCTTTCTGTGGAGTGACAGCAATTATACAGACGGCAAATCTATTGATGTTCTAATATCATGGTTGCATTCGGGTTTTAAATCGGGTGTAATTAAATAAATGCATGCTGTTGTTTTTGAGCTGCCACTAACGGAAAATACATCACGGCTGTGCGTATTGTCCGTTCGGGTTTTGCTTCTATTGAAACAAGCATCCATTTAACCTTGGGTTGCTGAACTCATCGGTACTCTGTGTAGTGAAATGAGGTTTGGTCTTCATACGCTAATTATTCTTCTGCTTTGCCGTAATATATAGAAATTGAAGCGTTTTTGGGTCAGGCGGTGCTTGGAACCGCCGTCCTGATGGAGACAAAGGAAAAGTGAATCTTTATTATTTATTCTCTAATAGTGGCAAGTACGAAGTAAAGTGGGGAAAAGGGGTTCCCCTGCTTGTTTATGCCCTTTTAGGTTGAGTGGCTATTTGGAGTTGCTCTATTCATCCGTGCGAGTGCCTCTTTTGTTTTGAATTGGCATCCTATTTGCTTTAATTCTACCCAGTGGACTTTTTGTATTCAGGTTGTGGTGGTGAGAGAATTGGGTAGAAAAGAAATCACATAATATAGCCATGATTTGCTTGCCTGTAAATTCAGTTCCACTGTATTAAGTAATGTTAGGGAACTGATAATAAGAAATAAAACAATTCTTGGAACAGTTCTGTGCCATAGAGCTTGACAGTAGAGAATCGTAGAGTTAAAGAAAAATAGAAGCCACAGAGGATTATGAAATAGAGCATATATGAAAAATAATTAGGTTTGAGAAAGAAGCACGCAGTGTGAAACAGAAAAGAAACACGAGAACACAGTCAGGGAATTTAAGTGTGTGGGTAACAGAGGAAAGTATTTGTTGTAGGGAAATGCAAATGAAACCAATGCAGGATTGCTAAGCGGCAGAAAAGAGAAACTGATTTTCCTAAAACAAACAATAACAAATTTAGTTTAATATGAAAGAAACACCAGTGGGATTAGACAAATCATAACAGGTTAAAACTGAAATTGATTTAGTTTTAAGGTTAACAGCATAATTTAAAAAAGGCTGAGTTAGGGCAAGCTTTTAGTGCAGAGGTTTGCTACATTAAATACTAATGAAACATCTTTCAGAATTCTTAGTAAGTACACGAGTCAGTTTTGCACATCCACAAGCTTAAACCTTTTAGACCTAAAGGAATATGTTTTGATAAAAAACCCTCTTTTTGCTCTGATATTATGGCTTTGCCTTTCAGAGATAAGCCGTTGCGTTTCTTCTCGATAGTGCGAAGATTCGCACTATCGCAAAGTTAATTATTGTTAGATTTAAATTATAATGAATGCTAGCAGTTGTATTATTTGCCTTCTGAGTTCAACTAACCTTCCGGAGGTGAAGTGAGGAGGTTTGGAGTTGAGTTGGGGACTTCTTTGAGACGAAGATATTCGCAGTGTTTGTGAGGTTATGGGTTCAGTTCCTACCGGCGTCTATTTTCTTTTAGGAGCCGGTCGGCCACAAATGCATTCCTTATATTAGGTATAGGAAGGGGAGGTGCTTTAGTTGTTAGAAATTATGTTTAAAAAGTTATTAAAAAGGTTTAAATTGTTTATAGGAGTACAAATGTTCTGCTTTGGTAAGTAAAAGGGGTTATATGTGTATACATAAAATAAATACTTGGTAACTAAAGATTTAAAGTATATAATTATATGCTGGGGTGGAGTTAAATAATCACATGTTCCCTTTTGGGTATAAAAGCAGACTATTTGGGTTGAAAGGTAGATCATTTCGTTTTGCTGTGGGTCTGGAGGTATGCTCTAGATGCTGCTGAAAAGTGCTCTGTGGAGTTTTTTTGATAAACTGTGTTATTTCATGCTCTGAATTGGAAGACTTAGAACTGCCAGAATATTCTGTTTGCTTCTGTTTACTGCCTCACATGGAAGATTTACAAATATCAGATGATGCCATTTGCTTTAATGTCGGCTGTCCGAATGGAAGTGTAGGATGGGAAAAGTACTATACCATACTGAAACTATTCTGTTGTAAATAACGTCTGGAGAAGAAGAAATTAAAACTGAAATATTTTTTCTATATGACTGCCCACATACACTGCACCCTACCACACAGCCCTACCGAGCTGTCGGTCGGCGGGGCGGCAGGTGGGTGGTGCTGCCACCCACCGCTGACGGGGGCAGGGTGGTGGGTTCGCGGTGGTGGGTGGGGGCCACTGGACCACCAGGGAGATTGGACTTGGGGGTGGGTTTGACTCTAATGCCCATGATCGGTCCGCGGTCCACTGGACCACCAGGGATATTGGTCTTGGGGTGGGGGTTGAACTCCGCTCTGCCTGCGATCGAGCCAGTCGGGGGGTTCTTATACATTATGCCCGTGATAGGGCCAGTCGGGGGGTTCTTATACATTATGCCCGTAATCGGGCCAGTCGGGGGTTCTTATACATTGTGCCCGCGATCGGGCCAGTCGGGGGTTCTTATACATTATGCCCGCAATCGGGCCAGTCGGGGGTTAATTTACGCGCTCACGACATCGGGCTAGTCAGGGGGGGTGTTCTGCCCGCGATCGGGCTGGGGAGGTTACTATTATGCCCACGATCGGGCTGCAGGTGGCACAGGGAACAAGTGGAGGGCCACCCACAGGTGGCAGCTGCTGTGTTGTGCCCTGCATTCGCGCAGCTCACCTGTGGGTGGCCCCATTTCTATTCCTTTTTTGCTCAGTTGGCAGGCGCAGGTAGGGGTTGCACCTGCACAACTCTGCATGGCCTGGCTGAATATCGGGCTGTTCAGTTTATGCATAGTTCCTCCCCCTCCGGTTGAGCATGCCTTCATTAGCATTGCGCTGTTGCTCAGCATGACTTGGGGGGCGCAACTGCCTCCTGCTGAATATCGCAGAATGGCGCAATTTCGGACTTGAGCAGGCGCAACCCTATTGCGCATGGCGCAACCCTTCCGAATATCCAGCCCAATATTACAATAATATACAATTATCAAATAGGCAAGTAATAATAATGCAGGTTAAAATGTCAGAAGGGTGCAGTACCAGGCACTCACAAAACTGTAGCATCAGGAATATAGGAATGGGTAGAACAGTGAATAACTAAAAGAGAGAGAGCGAGACAAGGGTGGGGAGGGGTAAAGTAGGGGGTGGGAGAAGTAAAGAGAAGAAGTATGTGCTGTGAAGGGAATATTTATATAGTGTTGAGAAAAGGATAAGGGGATTGGAAGGGGGTAGAAAGGGTATCACCTGCTAGCCACTAATTTCAATGAAGTGAGAAATGTTTCTATTCACAGTCCACAGTCATACTCTGTTTATCAGTTTGTACTCTGTTATTCATGAGTGTGACACTGCAACTATGAATAACAGTCTGAACTGTGGAGTACAGAGGGAGAAATGACAATGCCACTCACCTGCACTCAGTACTCCAAAGGCTTGTTTACACTTATTACAAGTCGGTTACATTATTTTAGCCAATAAGTGCTCAGAACCACAGGGCCTCTTATCCTTCATACAGCTGTCATCTCATGTAAGAATGTTAAAATGGAGTGAGCCACGTCAGAGGTAGGGAGAAAAGCGTTACATTTACTGATTACAAACCATTACAAGCGAGTGCCCAACAGCTCCATAAACCACGGGCACACAAAAAACAAAGCAGCACCTTAGCCGCCAGAGAAGCTGCCCTTGCACCGCACGTCCAGTAGCCTGTTTTTTTTTTTTTTTCACACAGTCAGAACAAGGCACAAGCTTTTCAATGGCTTTACAATACGGCAGTAAAAAACTAACAGCAGGTTCCGAGATTCAAACTACTCCTCTCCCCTGACATATATAGCAGCTTACCTGCCTTGATATTTAGTGCCCATGAAGTTTCATTAATCTCGGTCCCAAACCTCGTAATTTTTACTTGTGTGGCCGGCTTGTAACACGAACTGAATTTCGGTTTGCCAACATGCCCCCAGCGAGAGGATGCTTTCCACAGACGTTATTGGGATGACCAGTAAATATAAAAAATAAAACATGACAGGGTTTTAAATAGCCGGTATCGCATCGCATTCTGCGATGCAAACTGGTGGGTCCAGCGAGTCAAAACATGGAATGGATTGCAAGAAAGTGCTATCCATTTTTTCAATGTTTTTCATTGTTTTCTGAGTGTTTCTTTGTACTGAGAGGGGTGATTTTGATTCTGTAATGTAAATGGGTGTGACACTGTGCTCATAACTCTGCCCGCCTCTTAAAGTGACTGGCTGCCTGATCCCGCAGAGGAGAAGAAGTTATGCTGCAGAAAAACTGTGCTTTCAGTCTGTCCACAGTGAGAGTGACCGATTGGCTGAGCTCCGGACCCTGAAGAACTCAGAAAGGTGGGTAAAATCGGCCATTCTTGCCAAAATGATTATGTCAGCATGGGAAAATGCAGTGTAGGTTGTCTGGTGGTGGTTATGCTAGAAAAAGGGTTTGGGTTTTGGAGAGATGGAGTTTTGGTGAAGAACATGGCTGCAGGCATTTTTCACCCTCCTCCTCGAGACTCGATGCTTGTTTTGCACTGTATGCTTGCAAGGTTCTGGTCAGGAGATCGTTAGAGGGGGAAAGAGTGTGACAAGGGTGAGTTAGCTGGTTGCTTTGGCCCTCCAGTGTCCTGTGTCTCCTGCGCAACACTTCGCCCAGCCTACCTCACCACAGCAGAGATCCCCCCAGTGCACACACACACACACACACACCCCTAGGCTTACCAGAAAGTTGCTGCTCTGTAAGATTCTGAGCCCCAAAATTAATCTGGCCCAGCAACTTGACAGCCTGGCTCCTGTGGCTTCAGAGCTTTGAGTCTGTGCAGTCATGTCGGGTGGCAAATCCATTCAACCCTGGCCTAAGCCCACTTGATAGCCCTCCTTGATGTATCCCTCTGCCGGTGAACTGATTTTGGGGAGTTCTCTCCTTGGCAGATGATCATTGGACCTGTCACCTTCTCACTGCTGCTGCAGGCCCTGAAAATGATCTGGGGCACATTCTTGGATCTGATTTGGTCGGCAGCCCTCCCGATGGATTAGTTGTCACTCTACTGTTCTGACCTAGATATGGACATGCCCCCGCCCAGGCCTCGTTGTCTCCAACTCTGTCACTGCTGCGCTGTGAGGACCTGACAGACTGAGGTGGCATGCCCAGTTTTGTGGCTCTGCATAATTCTTTTTCAGACCTGCCCTATCTTGTGCAGCTCAAGTGGTGGTGGGGGGCGTCAGTGGGTGTAGGTGCCCTCACTGACCTGGGAAAAGATCAGATCTCACTGACTGGGGGCAGGGACAAAAGCTGCAGTGACTGGCTTCTCATGGGGGGTGGGGACCAGGGTCAGGTTTTGTTCTGCAACCTAAGCAGTGCTAATTTCCGAGCAAGTGTGGAAGTCTACTCTGGCAGTACCAACCTGGTGAGTAGTTCTGTCCACAACTGGGGTTGGGGGGTCAGGTTTTGTTCTGCAAGCAGTGCTCTTCCAAGGCAAGTGTGGAAGTCTACTCTGGCAGTACCAACCTGGTGAGTAGTTCTGTCCACAACTGGGGTTGGGGGGTCAGGTTTTGTTCTGCAAGCAGTGCTCTTCCAAGGCAAGTGTGGAAGTCTACTCTGGCAGTACCAACCTGGTGAGTAGTTCTGTCCACAACTGGGGGTGGGGGGTCGGGTTTTGTTCTGCAAGCAGTGCTCTTCCAAGGCAAGTGTGGCACGAAGTCTTACTCTGCTCATGCTCTTGCCACTCCGGGTAAATGAACCTAGGCAATAAGCGAGCCTGTTGTGGACTTGCTGGGGCCAAGTCAGTGCAACTAAGCCATCGATGTCCACTCCAGTCTTTGATCCTGGCTTCTTTACCTAATTCATGGCCTTGTTTCCTGTCTTCCTGTCCCACAGAGTTGTGCACAAAGCAGCTCATGTGGGATGTAGCCCCTCGCTCACTCTTTTTGCCTGCCCTTGACTAGTCTTGTAACCAGGGATGGGCGGGGGACCATTGGGAGTTTTTTTTTGGGGGGGGTATTAAGTCTGAGCTGAGAGAGTGGCCAAAATACTAATAATGCTCTTACTTTTCAGCCTAACAGGTGTGTGCTGCAGCTTGTAAACTAGCCCGTAGTGACTCCCAGAGCATCGTATGAACAAAAAAAACCCCGTAACTCACTGGTGGCCCTGTGGTAAGTTAGTCACACAGAATTGTGTTGATTTCGAGCTAAGCACAGGAAATCGGACTGTAACTACCCTGTGTTTATTCTGCAGGGGTTGCCAGTGGTTCAAACTTGGCAATAGCCAATGAAGCTGGACTTCGACCATCATCTAGGGACAAGGTAAGGATGGTAAATTTGGGGATCCAAGGAACATGCTGGGAATGTTTCAGTTCAGTGTCATCATGAGTAAGTTATTACCAAGGCTGGGGGGGTAACAAACACTGACATCTTGTCATTGTGTTTGTTTAGGTCAGACACTTGAAAAGTGAGCTGGACTGAAAGAGCTCAAGTGCTGAGTGCAACAGCAGGGACTAAAGACAGCGGGCAGGACAAACTGGAGGGAGAAGAAGTTGGGCAGCAGAGAAACATGCCAGGCAGTAGAGGAGTCTGAGGAGAGGAGAACGGGCTGAGGAGCAGTGCACACAGGACTGTATCTGGAAAAAAGCACTGCTGCGCAGCAGGACAGTTGTTTCATTTCTTCATTGTCTTCAAACTAAGCCAAGAATATTTGCTGATTAGATTACCTGGATTGACAGGACTAACTTGCTGTGAACTACTATATGCTGTTTGCCAAGTGCAATTAGCACACTGCCTGAAAGAAGTCAAATTTTTACTTGGGGGGGGGGGAGTTGGCGGCCACCGGAAACAATACTGGAGCAGTTGGTGGGTACTGTTGTATGAACAAAACACCACACTGTGTTTTAATTAGTGGGCAGTGAGTTCAGTCCTCCGTCCCCATACCCGAGTGCACTCCTTTGGTTGTGTACATCTCCACAGAGTGTTGTGCAGCACTGCTTAGGATAAAATATGTTGAGGTAGTCTGTCCCCCCTACCACCAGCACCATTGTTCGTCTGTCCTCCTGGATAGATCTGCAGAATGTTTTAGTAAAAGGTTAGCTGACCGTTTAAGTTAGAGGCTCAATCAAGCCCCCCCACCCCATAGTTTGTCATCTGCCCTGCGCAGCTCTGAGTGTTGCACACAGATGTTTGATTGACCGTTTAAGTTAGACGTTTAATCAAGTCCCCCCCCCCTAGATTTGGTTGTCTGCCCTGCACAGCTGTGTAAGTGTTTTACACAGCAGATGTGATTGACCATCAGAAGATCAATCAAGTCCCCCCAACCCCAGATTTTGTCATCTGCCCTGCACACAGGCTCTGCAGTGTTGCACACAGCAGACATTTGATTGACCATTTAAGTTAGAGGCTCAATCAAGTCTCCCCACCCTTTGTGATCTGCCCTGTGCATCTCTGCAGTGTTACACACAGCAACATTTTGACTGACCGTTTAAGTTAAAGGCTCAATCAAGCCCCCCCCACCCCATTTTGTGGTCTGCCCTGCGCAGCTCTGCAGTGTTACATACAGCAACATTTGATTGACCGTTTAAGTTAGAGGTTTAATCAAGTCCCCCACCCACCCCAGATTCGTCATCTGCCCAGCGCAGCTGTGTAGTGTTGCACACATCAGACGTGATTGACCGTTTAAGTTAGAGGCTGAATCAAGTCCCCCCAACCACAGGACAACTGTTCAGTTGCCTGATTCAAGAATCAGTGGATCGCCTCTGCAGTAGTTAGGACAAATTATTTTATACACTTTAAGAAGCAACACACACAATATTCAACTTGTTTTATTGTTAGGTATTGGTAAAGAATGTTTCATAAGAACACATTTTTACACACTAGAAAAGAAGCACACAATTGCTTAAGTATTTGACTGTTTATGTTACAAATTAAAATAAAGAGTGTCACACACAGCCATGAACCCAGAATAGACAGCAACCATGGCAACCAGCACCAAAAAAGTAAGGAGGCACACTGTAGAAAAATGGAAAAAGGAGACTGATCACCTCAACGAATGGTTAGTGTACGAAACAGACAATGGTGGTGAGTTTGTAGACCAAGTAAAATGTTCCCTGTGTGATAAATGGGCAGACCAGTTAAAAGTACTGCAGAAATTTTAGTGAAAGTTTCATTGTTGGTATCCGAGGTACAGCTTTGAAAAAGGACAATGTTGCAAAACACAGTCAATGTGATGCTCATAAACGAGCTGTTACACTCAACCGAAAACCAGAATCAATTGCCTCCATATACAAAACTACACCAATAGGACGTGCACTATTAGGAGCAGAAGTAAAAGACAGAGCTGTAGTTAGCCATCTGATTAAAATCACTTATCTGCTCGCTAAAGAAGAACTTTTGTTTACTAAATTTGAATCATGTGTTAAACTTGAAAAAGACATGATGTTGATTTTGGAAGTGCATATGCAAATATTAACAGTTGTCGTATGTTTACGTCAGTTATTGCTGAATTGTTACAGGACAATCTACTCACGGCCCTTCAGAAAAGTCTGCATTTTGCAGTTCTTGTAGATGGGGCAACAGATGAAAGTTGTATTGAAAAAGAATTACTGTATATTATGCATTTTAATGAAAGTTCCTGTTTAACGGAGATGACCTTTTCCAGATTAAAAGACGTTCAGCAAGTCGCTGCAGAAGGTTTGTTACCAACACTTCAAGAAGACTTCTTAGAGTTTGGCATTTTAGACTTGAACAGTCGCATGATTGCTATATGTGAAGATGGTACTGCAGTAAACCTGGGGAAAAGAAAAGGGCTATCAGCTCTGCTAAAAGTGGAAATGCCATGGTTGCTGTCTATTCATTGTCTTAACCATAGACTTGAATTGGCAATAAGAGATGCGCTAAAAGGAAAATTTTTTGATCAGGCGAACGATAATCTCATGACATTGTACTACCTTTACGAAAAAAGTCCAAAGAAACTTCGCAAGCTCAGAGAATTCGCTAAAATAGTGGGCAGTGAAGTCAGCAAACCAAAAAGAGCATTTGGAACAAGGTGGGTAGATCACAAACTTCGTGCTGCTCAGACACTGGTTAAATCCTAAACAGTTATGATTCATCATCTTGAAAATCTCACAGAAACTGCCACTACGCCACCAACAAAGAAAAGCAGAGTTAAGGGCATTTTGACCAAACTGAAAACTGCCAAATTTGTCACTCATTTACTCTTCTATATTGACCTTCTAAGGCCACTGTTACAACTCTCCCTCAGTTTACAGGGTTCTTCTGCTGACTTGATCTTAGCTTTGGCTTGTGTTGACGCAACCTTACGGCAACTACAGCATCTCGCAGATAATCTTCTCGGAACATGCAACTCTGAACTTAAGACATTCTTACAGCAACATGATCATGACGTAACTGACAATGATGAGTGTGACAATTCTGAACCGGTCGTGTTTAAAGATGTTACGGTCTTGAATGCTAACAACAGCATCAGGCACCTCATAACACAAGTACCTAATAACGTCAGTAGTGTACAACAGTGCATTTCTGATAGAGTTTCAGATATCACTGACTGTGACTCTCAGGACCAACACCCAAATTTTAGGACTTTAAAACTGTTAGATGTGAAACAGTGGCCTAGGAGTGCTGATGAGATAGAAATGTTTGGGAATGTAGACTTGGACGGGTTTGTTAATTACTATGGACAGACACTCACAAAACATAATGTTGACCTTGCTGCTTTGCCAGGAGAATGGTCTGACCTTAAAACTTTATACAATAAGTTTTTAAGTCACTTAAACAGGGAAGACTTTTGGAACTGTATTCTGAAGTCCTACAGAGAACAGTTCTCGAACTTCTACCACGTTCTTATTATTTGTAAACTCATTCCAGTGTCCAATGCAAAGCTGGAAAGGTCATTTTCAGTAATGCAGCATGTCAAAACTGACTGGAGAAACAGACTGAGTGAAGTAATGTTGGAACACCTGGTTAGAATTTCAGTTGAGGGTGACAGTCCAGAGACATTTGATCCAGTTCCAGTTGTAGATAGATTCTTCAGCACTCCCAAGAAGCGTTTGTGCGAAACAAAGGCAGTCAGAAGCAAAGAGGTCAGATTCATCTCACACCACAAATGTAACTAGTTCAGACGCAGCAAGTAATAGCATTATGTCTTACACTAATTCCGAGTCAGACAGTGACGACGACATGAGCACTGATCAGTAGCGAGCCCCTGCAAACTGAGGGAAGTACACTTTTGGCTTATAATTTTAGCCTAAGTGGCAGTAAGTGCCGTGGGGAAAAATTTTAGGTCCTCAGTGTTGGTTGTTGGTCACTGGAGGGAAGTGGATCAGTTGAGAATCTATGCCAGTCAGCCGAGCACCTCTCTTCATGTCTGCCTGCCAGCCCCAATCCCTGTGCTTAGATGTCCAGATCTCCAAGCAGGAGGAGTGCACTGGCAATGGGGGTGCCCTGCACTCTCCCTACTTAGCAATCTAGTTCTCTGATTATGGTGGTTGGCACAGGCAGGCAGATGTGGAAGTGGACACTCTGAATCCCAGCTCACCATGGGAACTCAGCTCTTTCAGAACTTCGTTTACCAATCCGCACAGGTCAGGACTTTACTCACTTCAGCAAATGGGCTGCACCTGTCTTGAGTTCAGCAATGTGTGACCTGTACAGGCCGGGGGCACCAACCATGCCATGAGATGAGACATTGTTTAAAATTACATTTTTTTCTTGTGCTGACTTCATCACAAGTTTACTAAATTGTACTGAGCTCTCAGAAGCCTGTGTGGTATTTGGGACATCGATCACTAAGTCTCACGTTTAAGTTTAGCACTGACTAGAGTGCTGCTTATGTTAAAAGCAAGTTTAAGGAATTAGTTTTCCATCTAGTTAAACTTTTTATAGGGCAATTAAGTCCTCAGGTTCATTGGCTGGCGAAGACACTCACTGCCACATGTATTTTTTTCAGTGACTCAAGTTGAAGACCACAGTTGTTAAATTTCTTCATTGTTTGCATGGTAAGAATGATATTAGTGGCTAGAAACAAGTGTTTATAACAACTTGCACTGTGACTAAACAAATCAAAAATTGCTGTCACTCGACTGTGGGGTTGGTGGGGGGAGACTGTATGAGCAGGCTTCTCAGGTGGGACGGGTACACAAAAGTCATCATCATCTTTTGTACTCTCTGGCTGGTCCTGGAAATAAGTCAAAAGAGAAGTTAAATGCTGCAGTGAGTCTGACAGTGTATGTTTGCAGCCTTAAACTGGCTTTTTCTGTTCTAAATGGTAAGTCTGCACTTACAGAAAAATTAGTGGGATCTGGCCGCTGGGAACCGGGTCTACAGGCCTGAGTAGACAACTGACTGTTCCGAACCACCCATCCATTTAAAATTGACCGTTTAACGTAGAGGCTCAATCCAAATCTGGATGGTGGTTGGGAACTGCAGTAGTCAGAGAATAATAGCAGCTCATGTTTGTAAATCAGTTTGGGTGCTGCAGCTACTTGTTCTCAGTTGCCATACCCGACAGATTGCTTCCCAGCCACCGCAATTAAATTTCCGTGCCAGCACAAGTCATGACTGCACCACAGGCTTTAGGCTTAAGGTCAGATAATGTTCAGTACTGAACAGAACTTAAAATTTTCTTTGAGACACTAGACTCCCGACTACTGTTCCCAACCACCCATCCATTTAAAATTAACTGTTTAAGTTAGAGGCTCAGTGCAAAATGGATGGGAGTTTGAGAGCTCTAGTCAGTTATATTTGTGTCTGTTGTGTAATAAATTACATTTAGGGTACAGCTGCTTATTTTCAGTTATCCTACTGCTGTTCACTTTTGGGTCTCGTCACAAAAGTAGTCTCGCTTGGGAAGGTTGGCAAGTGGAAACTGTCATTTAAGGTCAGAAAATGTTCGGTACCGCGTACTAACTGAACTCTTTAAATTTTGTTTCAGACAGAGTAGACTCCCAACAACTGACTACTGTTCCTAACCACCCATTCATTTAAAATTGACTGTTTAGGTTAGAGGCTCAGTGCAAATGGATGGGAGGCTGGGAACACTAGTCAGTTGTACTTGTGTCTGTGTAATAAATTACTAGTTAGTTTAGGGTGCAGCTGCAGTTGCAGCTGCTTATTCTCAGATACCCTACTGCTGTTCACTTTTGGGTCTGTAGTCACGCTTAGGAAGGTTGGCAAGTGGAAACTACATCTGGTCAGAAAATGTTCGGTACGTACTGAACTCTTTAAATTTTGTTTCAGACACTAGACTCCCGACAACTGACTACTGTTCCCAACCTTCCCGTCCATTTAAAACTGACCATTTAAGTTAGAGGCTCAGTGCAAATGGATGGGAGGTTGGGAACACTAGTCAGTTGTAACTTGTGTCTGTTATTACTTTTATGGTGCATCGGCTGCAGCTGCTTGTTCTGAAACTTCCTAGTGCTGTTCACTTGTAGACTCAGGCTTGGGAAGGTTGGCAAGTAGAAACTACATTATTTGAAGAATCAAATCTGTTTTTAATACTAGTGACTCATGTCAGAGTTATATGAACTTGAAAAATGCTTCTGTTTGAATTTCACTCAGAGACACTGATGAAAAAAATTTAATAAAGTGACTCAGTGACTGCACACACTCCTGTACCCGAGTCTTTTTTTTCCCTTTTGCTCCATACATCAAAGGAAATCAAAAAAGTCTATATCAGGTGAGAAATTACACCAATCATATTGTGTCTAGTAAATATGACAATTTTTTTATTTTGCTAATCAGTTCGATCCAACTGCTACACATTTGCAACACTGAGTAGCACTTTTCTGTACGAAAATGCTAATCAATCAAAAATCCTTATTTAAAGCCCTGCATGAAGAAGTGAGTTTTTATGGGGATTTTATGCGCACGCTTGGTGCGTGATCCCCATATAAACCCCTCGGGCTTCACCCTCGGGGTTTATGGGGCATCACACACCTCAGGTGTGCATAAAATCCTCATAAACTACACTTCCTCATGCATCATTATATATATATGCACACTTTTAAATGAAAAAAAGGAAAGCAAAACTTATTATAAAGCACTTTAGTTATTCAAGTGATCTATAATAAATTTCTATTTCTAGTGCAAGATGTCTCAAGGTGTAACAGCATAGTTTCACAATTTGGGCAGACAGAACTGCTCGGCTACACCTCACGGTTCCCTGGCCCAAACTGCATGAGATGACACTCGCACCAAAAGAGACATCTTGCACAGCACGTATAAACTTTCAGCATTCTGCACCTGTAAGTGGTACAGACTTGCTGAGCTGCTTCCACTGAGTAAGTGAAGATACATCTGGAGTGTTGTGAACCAATTCATATCAGCTCCTGTTTGACACTGCAGTGATGGGCACCTGAAATCTGCAGGCGTTTCAGTCTCTGTCTGGACACTCACTATCATCTTGTTGTGTTGGAAGCCAGCAGAGGGGCTCAAATAATACAAGGAAGGAGGAGAACCAGGCTACCTGCAACACTTCACAGCTCCTGTGTGTGGATGCACTGGAAATTGCTACAGCAGGGTATTCTACATATGGTAGCTGTAACAGTGTCAAAATCTAGCAAGTTGGTGTGTGTGTCACATGAACTGCCCTGATGTTGAGTGATTTTCCATGGGGCCATGCATGGGCCCATTGCAGGCACAACCTTTGATACCAAGATGGCTGGCCTGTGTTCCTTAATGTATGCATAAACTGGGTGACTGAACTTAACTAGCATTCTACCACCACCTGTGGCAGCTCCTTTCAGGGGTGGGGACCCAGAGGTGCTGCCCCTCAGAATATTATGCTATAAATACAGGGGCCTTGGCTAAATAGGTCCCTGGGTACTACAGCACACTGGTAGCAGAGCAGCTCTGGCTAGGCATTCTTTTTTCAGCAGGGTGACTGGCCCTCATCTTCTCTACACATTCCATTCCTTATTCTTCAATAAAACATGGAAAACAGTTTTTTTTGTGTGCTTCCTCCTGGTTAGGTCTGTGCCCCCCACCACCACCCATACTGACTCCTCTGCCTCGTCACCTGGCTTCTCATGTGATCTTACCTGCTTTTCCTCTGTCTGCCCCCAGCTGCTACTATACAGGATCTGGTGCCTGGGGAAACTTGCCACGTTGCTGGTGCAGGGCCTGCAAGGGGTGGGTCCATCATTCTGTCCTGACCTGCTACTGTTTCCTCCATTCTTCTCCCCTCAAGCTGAGGAGTGTTGCAAGTATCTCCCTTCCCATTCAGCTGTTCCCAGGGGTACTACCACCTGTGGTGCCTCAGCTGGCAGTTGTACACCGTGGCTAGTCGACTTCTCCCCTCAGAGGAGGAGAAGAGTGTCCACTGGGAAGCTCAAGACCCTTCCCCCCCCCCGATGACTCGGGCTCACAGGCCCTGACACTTTTGTATTTGACACAGTACTGATTTCTTTTCACAGGTACCCTTTCTCCAATACTTATATGCCCAGAGGGCCCAGTGCCCATTCCAGTAATTATGTCATCAGTTGTTAGTAGAACCCACCCTCCCGGGACATGGACTCAATGGTCTTGCAGTCCACTGGATTCAAGATACTCTACCAGCCTTTCCTTAAGCAAGGTTTCCATGAACATCCCTACCACCAAAGTGAAACTGAATGGCCTGTGGTTGCTAGACTCCTCCTGCTGCCACTCATTTATGTAAAGGGACCACATCTGCTATTCACTAGTCCTTCGGAACATCTGTTTTCAGTGAACTGTTGAATAAGGCTGTCTGTGGTGCAGGTAGCACCTTTCTGAGTTCCTTTTGTACCCTTGGATGTATCCTGTCCGGTCGCATAACCTTGTCCACCTTCAAAGCCGCAAGTCCCTTCAGAATACTTTCCTCTGAAAATTGACTTGTGTCCACCTCACCACCCTCCCCGTGTTCCTGCTACTCCCTGGTGGTTCGCCCACCCCAACTGTGAAGACTCAGCAGAAGTACCTGTTCAGGATGACATCTAATAAAATTAAAATAATAATTCACAAAAAAGGATTGTGAAGCCAAGTGTAAGTAAGCAGCAAGAGAAGCTGAAGTTTAACAGATACAAATCCTGTTTGCATGGTGATGTGTGTAGTTCTTATGAAAACAGGAAGTTAAATATAGACAATATGAGAATTCCAAGCTGCAATGCATCTGCAGGTTATGTTTTCCAAAGTTTTCCCTGGGACTAAATATAGTGTGCAGTTCTGGTCCCCGCAACAGAGCAAAGCTGTTGAATGTTTGAAAAATGTGGGCTATGAGGACTGACAGAAGAAACTGGGTCCATTTCCAATAAAAATAAGAAAGAAAAGAAAAAGAAACACCAGAGGGGACATGGTCACAGTCTTCAAATACTCAAAAGGCAGAACACCACCAGACCAAATGTAGCATTCCGAAATGCATAAGGATGAATGGATAAGATTCAAGGGAAACCTTTAAGAATAACTACTTTACAGAATGAATGCTGGATCCTTGGAATACACTTCCAGAGCAAGCTGATACTGTAGTAACCTTTATACTCAGACTTGACAAAGATTTGAAGAAAAAAGGGTGTCAGGGTTTTCCCACTTCTTTCAACTCTAGTGATGTATGTATACATGTATGGCATGTACGTCAGGGGCTCTTTAATGGCAGTACCAAACAAACACAGCTGACATATACGTTTCAAAACGCGGGGTCGGTTCAGCCATCTAATCAGAATCTACAAGCGCACTAGCAAACTCAGGTAACGTCATACTCAAACAGCAAGCAACTAAAATAAAAGCTGCTAATTCACTTCACTTATTACAGTCAATAGAAAACCGCAATGCAATGTAGATGAACAAGCCACAGGACTGCCAATCTCTGCGGTGCTCCACCTCTGAGCCTTTGTCAAGGGGAGCAGGAACCAGCTGATAGCTACATTACTTACTGCTGTCAATAAAAGACAAAGTGTCTCATTAATAAAAGTTATGTGGTTCCAATATGAATAGTTGGTTACAAAACAAAGAGAGAGAGAGAGAGAGCTTTAAAAAAAGGAGTGACTTACTGGGTGACAGGGAAATAATGGTGATCTTCAAGAGATGCACCATTAAAAGGTTCTTGCAATACATGAAGTGGAATAGCCTTTTTTTTATTTGCTTACTGTTCAAGTGCGGTGTTACCTATGTTTGGCTTGGACCATTAATGAGCCTCTGATGTCCTCGAAGAAACTCCAGAAAACAAACTTGATTTCTGAAGACATTTCAACCTTCAGTTCATATTTGGGCTGTTACTGTTTTACCACTGATTCAGTGTATTTTATTGTTGTAAAATGTTGTACAAATTGTCTGTATCTTCAGTCTACTGCTACTCTCTGTACAAACTGTCCCTGGGTTGCACCTGGAAACGAGCCTCGGCTCCATGTGCCTTTCCCGGTCATCAAATTTTAAATAAGTAAAATAAAATAAAAAGGGCTGATTTTTGATATTTGCATCTGTATCATTTGCATTTGCAAATATTTTATTTTACATTTATGACTTGTTTCTGGTGTTAATGATGACACAAGAGCAAGGGTTGAGGGATTTCAATAAAATATGCAGCGTTATCAACAACAAATGCATTCACGTAACGAGCAGTGGGAGTCATAGGTGTTTCACATCAGCCTAAACAAAGGTCTAATACTACTTTATATTGTCTAACACAAATATTTAAGAGTGATATTTATTTTATGTATATATGTATGTATTTGAAAACTTTTACCAGGAAAGTCATACTGAGCTGGTATCTTCTTGTTTTCCGATGTGCTCGGGGGGGAGAAGAGAACACATGCAAAGTACAATGTATATAATAATACAAATATGGGAATAATAAATCAAAATATACAATTTCAAGAGCACTTAAAGAATAAATTGCCAAACAGAAAATTCTCCGCCCCCTGAGGAAGGCCCAGTGTTGGGCTGAAGAACTGGGGAAGTAAGGTACTCCTTTGGGCGACCTTGCCACAATAAATTTATTTGATACTGGTATCCAGAATTTTGTCTCATCCTTGGTGAAGTGCAGAGTGGACTTTCTTCTTGTTTATGTGTGGGTTGGCAGCCCTTTCTCTGCACCACCCATTCATCTGTGTGCACCCTGTACTTCGTTCAGAAAATTACCATATAGGACACGGGGTCATAATATCTCAGATGATATAGCACACATCAAAACCACACACCAGACACATCATATAGCAACACAGTGGTGGCACATAATGCCAACTGCAACAGAAACGCAGTATGCCCCGAATGGTCTTATTATTTTTGCAGGGGCTACGCCACCTGCACCCCCAACATAGGGTTACCTGGACTATTTATAATCAACTTCAAGGGGGTGTGGACACAGGGGCAAAACAAAAATTTGCAGCAGAACTTGGCCGTCGGTGCACTGACGGGAATCGCAAAAAAAATTCCCACACCAGGGATTCAAATCTTGGTCCTGCCCTGCTACCCACTGTACAGTTGAGTGCTCTAGCCACTCCACCATGGGAAAGGCTCAACCAAACACCAGACCAGCAGCCACTACATGCACTTCCCCTTCCTGTGCAGAGCAACAGGGGTAGCGATACTTGCGTATCGCTCATATACCCCTATCACTCCGAAGCGCTACGCGCTACAGACCACACAGTTCTTCATGCACAGTTTAGTCCATGCTATAATCACCCAGTACCCCATATAGTACATTGTGGAATGGGGAAAAAAAAAATTAAACAGCAAGCAGCACAAAAAAAAAAAAAACAAGCAACAGGGAGGAATGACTGAAACTAGGGAAGGGGGACAGTGCTGGTTTCAGAGAATTGTGTGGTAGGCAGATGAAGAAGGAGTCACCACAAATCATAAGCAACTTCAGCAGTAAACAGAGACTCACAGAGGAGAGATTTCAGGGCAGGAAAGGAAGGTGTACAGAGAATGAAAAGGCAAAGAGAATTCCATAGTTTAGGGAAGCGGAACAAGAAAGCAGCTTGACCAGTAGTTGATTTCACTTGAGGGAGAGCAAGAGAGTGACAGCAAGCAAAACAGAAGAGTACAGAGTACAATGGTGTGTATGCAGGGGGTTATCAAGGGCAAAGTGACATGAGGAGTGAAAGAGAGGGTCCAGTCTAGCTACAGTGGACTTTGACGCAGCACTATGAACAGTGTCTCCAGAGTCGAAAATGGGGAGACTCGTCTTAGTGAGGATTTCTCTGCATGCAGAAAGTGGAAAGCTTCTTTTATTTCTGTACAGCGCTTCAAGCTTGGGGTGGAGCTTCTTGTGGATAGCATCCACATAAACAGAAAAAACAAGGTGGCAATCCAGCCAGATCCTGAGGTACTTGAAGGAGGAGATATCTTCAATAGTTGTACCATCTATGAAAGGAGGGAAGGGGTGAGAGTCTAGTAAGCCTCTGCGGTAACCCGTAATAACCGTGACTACTTTTTAGCGATTACAGAATCGCGAGTGACATATGGCGTCTACTAGAACCGCGACATACACATTATAACGCATTAACAACAATAGCGCCTGCAGCTGCCACAAGTGAAACAAAATAGTGAATCAGGCAAAATCGTGAGTGATAGGAAAGGGCATGTAACGTCAAAATAGCAACTAAATGAATTTGGAAAAAAAAACGATCACCAGATGGTGATCGATCCATTCAATTCTGTGTTCTTTGTGACAACTTTATTAGTTAAAACAGTAGTGGAGTGGGTGAATCAGTGTCCTTGAATTAGACCTGGAACTGGAAATTGTATGCTAGCCCACGTAGGTAGTCATACATGCTTCTCTGACCATATTCAGCAAGTATAGATAAAATTCGCTCAATCGCATCCTTGTATTTCTTTTTTATTCTACTTACTCCTGTGCCAGATGCAATCTGTTCTATCCTAAGCTCAGTCATGCGCTGCTCCTCCTGCATACACTGGATCAGTCACCATATGCTAGGATGACATGCTCCGAGGCGGCTGTTGAATCCATGGTGCCACCCTTCCACTGCATTATTAGTGTGTGCAAGACCCCTTGTGGTGGCATCAAGGCAATTCCATTGCTCTGGTAAGAATGCAGGCCTTCTCCTCCCTGAGCACCCCATTCAGTGTTCCAATCCATGTAGACTCAAAATAGTCCATTAGAGGTTGTAACACTTCAGAGTTTCGATTGAAAAAGTCCCAATCTCTCATTTCTTCAAAAGTAGCTACAACATCAGTTACTGGGATGAATGCCAAAGAAAATAACGTGTAAGTGCAGCGCAAAATCTGGATCACTAACATACTTTTCATGCACTACAGGATACTTTTGTACTCTTCGCCAAACTGCCTGCGCATAGTGAAAAAAACAGCCCCTTACTTCTGTGTTGGGGAAGGAAACACTGAACGCTCTCCATGCGGACTTTTCAAAGTCCATAATAGCAGTGCTAGGATTCAATGTGTCACACAATTCAAGAAGCTTAGCGTAAACTCTTGAATAAGAGACTGTTTTCCGAGAGCACATCAGCACACAAAGCGGTGTCACAACATGGCCAGACCGAATGCAATGCACAGTATATAGTTGGTCAAACTAGGATGGACAGGACTTGAAAGTCCCATCCAGCATCCAGTCAGAACATTCCTGCAGCATTTTAATGTTGGATGCTGTTGCAAACATTAGAAATCGATCTTTTTCTTTTCCACTGTCATACAACAGGAATTGGGCCCAGCAGTGTTTAAAGTAAATTCCGGTGGTATATCTAGCTCCTCCACTGAGGAAGGGGTGGCAGGACAACCTCTTTCAAGTTGTCTAATCCGTTGTACCGTTCTCATAATTAGTGGCACTTTGAGCAAACGACCTGCTAATGCGTCAGGAGCTGATGTTGTGCACTGAACTACAACTTGTGTGGTGTTTCAACACTTGTTCGTGCCCTGTCCCTGACTTCTGCCGTTATCTTGCACACCCCTATGTCTCCAGCGTCAGGAACATGCGTGTGCTCCTTTAACACTGCAGACACAGTATTCCCAATCATATGCTGTCTTGCAAGAGAACTATACTTATGTGACTCCACACACCTCCAATAGACTTTGTCTCCCTTCTCTTTATCTTTGCGGTAGACATAACCAGCAAAAACAGTGAGTGGCCTACTTTTTTGGCTACTGAAGAGCTCAACCTCCATTCCAACATCGTGAGTTACACAAAATCAGATAGGGCTTACATACACCATTGCTCTGCAGGGTATTGCTTTGTGATTGGACATGCAATGGGAATTATGGGAAAAAAGTATGTTTTGGGATATTAGGACTGCAAAGTGAGCAGAGAAAGCAAAATGGTGAGTTAACCGTTTCACCTGTCATCAATTATAATTCTGTTGCAGTTGCTATTGGTGTTGCTGATCACTATAATTACATGGCGGCAATGTTAACCGACGCCAAACTGTACCATCGCTAAACTGCACTCGCTATAATTGTAGCACTGTAATGTATTTCGTGATTTTATTGTCATGATTTTAACATGGAACTAGCCTCTGCCTGGTGCCAAATATCATAAAGACTGTTTTATTAGCATTGAGGGATAACTAATTTTCTTGGAACCAGAGTTGGATGTTGGTAAAAGTCCAGTTGGAGCTGGTTTGGGAGTTCAGGAGCAGAGGAGTCAGATGAAAAGAGTACTGTACCATCTGCATACATATGAATGGATGCAGAAGAGAAGGCACTGGAGAAGAACTAGGCCAAGGACAGACCCTTGAGAGACATCTGAGCTGATAGAGAGTGGGGGTGAAGGGAGTCTTCAGTATGGACAGCTTGTGACCTGCCCTCAAGGTAGAAGCTGAGAGTTCAGCTACCTTAAGCTTGTCC
Source organism: Neoceratodus forsteri (assembly GCA_016271365.2). Lineage (NCBI taxonomy): Eukaryota > Metazoa > Chordata > Ceratodontiformes > Ceratodontidae > Neoceratodus > Neoceratodus forsteri. The sequence goes on along the minus strand of CM057459.1, from coordinate 159,642,254 downwards.
CAGAGAATAGGATGGGCTAGGGTGTCAAACGTGTTGGTTAAGTCGATGAAAATGGCAGAGGTAACAAGACCCTGATCCATGCCACAGAAGGCAGTATCAGTGAGCCACTGGAAAGAGGTAGAAGAGCAATGTGATTTTCTAAAGCTGGACTGGAAAGGAGTGAAGGAGGAGGTTAACTCACGAAAAGTAGAGAGTTGGGAGAAAATGAATATTATGCCTTTGTCTACATTTAAAACAGGTTTGTACTATCTGTTGATGCTGGATTCCAATTGTACTTGTTTTACTTAAGGTTTAATGTAATTTATTTATTTATGTACTGGTTGCTGTGTAAAATAGCATTTATGCTAATCTGCTTACCAGTTTAAATAAAAATAAAATGAAAGAACAAAGTGTTCTTGAAGTTTGCCAGAGTGGGAAGGAAATGAGATAAGATGGAAATTACTTGGGAAGAGAGGTCATCCCCTTTAGGAAGTGGAATAACAAGTAGCTAGCTTCCAAGAGTTAGGGACAGGATAAGAAGAAATAGATGTTGAAGAGGTAGGTAATAGGGAAGGCAATGGCATGAGCAGAGAGAAATAGGAGTCTAAGGTCAAGATTATCAGGGCTCCAGTTCTTGTGAGGATTCACAGGCAAGAGGGCCTTAACATAGAAACACAGAAACATAGAATCTGATGGCAGATAAGGACCGCTTGGCCCACCTAGTCTGCCCATTTCCCTACCTAACAGATAAGCTGCAGATTCTAGTTGACCAACAGCCTACTTCCTCCTACCCCCACTAGAATTGCCTTATGTCTGTCTCATGCATTCTTAAATTCCCCCAGTTTTTGACTCCACGACCTCCTCAGGAAGGCTGTTCCATGCATCCACAACCCTCTCCGTGAAAAAATACTTCCTCACATTACCTCTGAGCTGTCTCCCCTCTATCTTCAAACTGTGCCCCCTTGTTTCAAATTGTGCCCCCTTAAAAGCAACAGAAGGGGTAATGTCTCAAAACAAAAAAGGGAGGAGGGGGCAGTAGTACAGGTAGGAGAGAAGATTGAGAAAGACTAGAAGAACAGAGACAGTGCGTGGAGGAGGAGAAAGAGAGGAGAAAATGAACATAGCAGGTGAAAAAGGAACTGAAAGATGAGGTGACTGCAGTGGGGTCAGAGAGAGGAGTATCACCCATTTTGAGAACAGGGAGAGGGCACTGGGTCGGAGGGGAGAAAAGTACACGAATAAACTTCCAGAAGATAGAGAGGTGATTAAGGTCATTCTGGAGAGTGGATGCAAAGTGTTCCAACTTCACAAGCCTAGTAGCTTTCATATAGGCATTACAAAAGCCCTGGTGATTAGCAAGGTTAAAAGTGGAGATAGAGGATTTGTAGGTCCTCCAGGTAAGATCACTTACTCCGCAAGAAGCCAGCAACTCAGCTGAATAAATATTTATATTTGTATTTGTAAAAAGTACAGTATTTGTGTCCATTTGTCCCAAATAGTATTTGTTTTGCACAGTTCATATCTGTTCTGCATTTACCGTAGTTCCCTCTTTTTCATTTTAAGTGACCATACTGACATGAAAACAGGATCAACCTCCACAGACCTGCTCTACTTGTTTGCACCTGACATCACAATCCTTAGTTTGTGACATCACACTGTGTTGCTGTGGAAAATAATATGGTTTATAAAATGGGCACCCAAAATTTAGAAAAAAAGCCTCATTAGTCAAAACATATTATGTGCCCATGCATGAAATCTGTTACATGCACAGTTATCCTGGTCCTAAACCACATCACACAATGAGCAAATCAGTTCCCCTACAACCAGAACTATCTTCCATCAGTCCCCTTACAACCAGAATTGATCTTCTATCACAAACACGGCTGCTATCTTTACACTGTAAAAGATTTCACCTGGGCTCTAAAAATAAACTACCTTAAATAAAAAAATAAAACAAATTAATTAGATGTTGTTTCTCTGATCATCACACCCTCCTTACACACATAAATCAGAAACAAAGTATTGTTTCTAGTTTTCATTACAACTGTTTCATTGCTGAGAATGAAAAATCCTCCTTCTATCTTTACCTGCTCATCAAAGAAATTTCTTCTGCTTGCTCCAACAGTGAGATAATTGAGTCTCTGGCTGTAGAAGAGGCCTTTGTTGTGTGCGTGTGTATGTATACAATATGTTAGGAGAGGAACATTCTGCCAGTGGAACAGAGCAGAATTTTGAATCCATGTGTTTCATGGTAAATATTCCATACCTTGAATCTTGATGCCAGCAAAGGACAAACTTTGGCCAGTAGTATGGGCGGAAGGGCTATTTTATCATAAATGCACACAAGTAAATCTATTCTTTCTACATATAAACATGCTTTTCCCAACTGTAAAAAGTTTAAAAAAAAAAGAAGCCTATTTTATAAGCACAATAAGACACTCCGGGAGTGTGCATGAAACAGATTTTTCTGCACTTCAGGGGCTGAAGGCACGAGGCCACTCACTACATCCCTGGGCATGCAGTACAATCTGTTCTATGCACACCCCATGGTGTCTTATTGCCTACATAATTACCAGAAGACTGTGATGTCAGCTGTGGACAAGTAACCTGCGCAAATGACGTTTAATGGACAGGGATCCTGTTTTGTGTTAACGCAGACGGTGATAAAGAAACAAAAGGGGAAACTCAACAGAGAGAAAAAGTCAAATATGTGCCCAAATGTGTGTAACAATTGAGTTTTCTAAAAGTAACCAGGGCCTCTTCAAGCGTGAAGTTAAAATCCCAAGGCAGTATTACTGGTTCTACAGGGAGGAGGCAGAGGCTTTACAGGAACACAAAATTAAGAAACCAGAAACACTGTACACACGAACTGTGGTGGTACTGCTGGATGGCATTCTCGTAACTAAGCCGAAGGGCTATTCGTGGAAGTTAGTGAGTGTGAGGTTTGTCTGAGAGGTAGAGGAGGATGCAAGCCACAAAAATGCAGAACACTGGAATCTGGGGCAGCACACTCAACCTCAAAGAAAATATACAAAGTCTATGCATTTTTGCCTAGACAATATGCATGTAATAGAAAACAGACAACCACACTTGCCAACTATTTTTTAGAACCAGAACAATACAGCATTTTGAAATAATGTGTCTGTTCATGACATGCTGAACTGCCTTTGCATTTTTTTTCATTTACATAATTTCACAATAGCAACTGGGATTCTTTGTTTCTCAAAACAATACTATAAAACTATTTCACATCATGTTTCGGAAATAAGATCCACCAAAGGTACACATGATTTGTGGTTTGCAGTCCAGTCACCATGCTTTTCTTTGCCTGTGTGTGTGTGTGTACTGTATACGGCATGAGAGCAGAGAGAAGATGCACACAATATATTTACAGAATATTAGTACAAATTTAAAAAAACTGCTTTGTGAGTACATATGTAAGCTGCTATCAGTAGCAACTCTGGTCTCTGTTAATTACCAGGGCATGAGGGAGGTGGGGGAGTCATAACAGCTGGAAGTCAGGGTACCAATACAAAGTGCACTTATTGTTCCTGCGCATTTACAGTAGGTCTGCAGACCACATGGGGAACCAACTGGAGCACAACAATTTCTAACTAGGGTACTGTACATGCCCCACTGTATGGCTGCCCTGGCCCTGGCTGCTAGCAGGCATTTCCCCTTCTCTGTCTCCACAGCGCCATCTGGGAGAAGCAGGTTGGACCTGTTTAGGGTCATTCAAGATGCAGAGGTTAGGAACGGTTTAATTTTTGGGGGGGAGGGGGTACCAAGCACATAAGTACCCCCCTACCAGCAAGTCATGGAGTGGCATTGGTGATGTCATCGGATAAGGCAGACGTTTGCTTGTCCACCTTCCCAGACAGAGCCAGGTGGGACTCTGGTGGCAGCTGAGAAACATGAGGTGAAGGGGAGGGCAAGGAGAAAAATCTGAGAGAAACAGGGCTTCTTTACAGATGTTCACTAATGACAGGAATTTATATCTCAGATTCTACTTTGTAAGACATGATGACTGCCTCGCCATGGGTTTTTAAATAGATCTAAGCACTCTTTTCTGCGGAAGTGTGTATTTTTTGGGGGTGTGGAGCAGAATTTTGAAAAACATTACCTATCCTTGTATAAAGCATCATAAATCACTTGCATGATTTCAGCCAATCAGCACTGAGAACCACAGGACCTCTTATCCTGCATACAACTGTCATCTTGTGCTAGTAGGGATGACATCATAACCCTCTCATCATTAGTGAATGCAGTAACAGCAAGAAGTGGAGCAATCTAATTCACAGGAAGGGGAGCATTCTTAATTTATCTTTTAAATAATAAACAGAACTTGAAACTTATTAGAAATCACTCTGGCTACCTTGAGTGCGTAAGACATGAAGCAAACCTATATCCTCTTTACTAGTCTTATCCAGAGTAATACCTTCTTTCTCCTCCTCCAAATATAAACTCTGTTATTCCCCTAAAGGTGGCTATCCCGGCTATTCATTTTTTTGATCAAACAAATGAAATGGTGCAATTCACATAGGGATCGATGCATTTCAAAACAAAGTTGGTTACACCCCTCATAGACATTCCAAAACAAAAAGAAAGAAATGTACTCAGAGGTCATATATGAGCATGCACAGTAAAAAGTAATACCGTCACCCTTTGGTGGAGTATTGCACAGCAGAAACAATCATATAGAGCTTTTCAGTTCAGGAATAATTTATTGTATACAATTTTATAATGGCAGTATGTGAATCTTTGTTGTGCTAAAGGTATCCCTGCCCCTTGGGGCTAGAAAACAGTGAAAAAAAAAACAGTTTGAAGAGATTCACCAAGCTTTGTAAGATTTTGAATTGCACCACATATTATGGTGATTTATATCTGTAAAATGGCATCCACGTATATCTTACAACATTTTTTTTTTGCTATTTTGCAAATGGAAGGGATTGTACCTCCCCCACCCCGATCCTTTCCACTTCCCGGTTGATCACACTGTCCCGATCTGCCCTCATGCTCAGGCACGTAATGATGTGTACCCAGGGACAGCGTGGGGATGCACCCTATTAAAATCAGTGGGAGGCAGTTTTGCATACATTTTTATGGACAGATATGGCCAGATGGAGAGCAATCAAAGACAGTGATCCACTAACAAATATGGCCAGATGGAGAGCAATCAAAGACATTGGTCGACTAACAAGGCTTGTTAGTGAGCCAGTGTCCTTGACTGCTCTCTATCTGGAGATATTTGTCCATAAAACTGTATGCCAAAACCTGCCCCCATTGATTTTAATGGGGCACATCCCCATGCTCTCCCTGGGTAAACATCATTAAGCGCCTGAACGAAGGGGCAGATCAAGAGTGGCATGATCAACTTGGAAGTGGAAGGGATTCGGGGGGAGCAAAGTTACGATCCTTTCCACTTGTAAAATAGCAAGGAAAATTTAATAAGATTCACATGGATGGCGTTTCATGGAGCTAAGGCATCACAATATATGGTGCAATTCAAAAGCTTGATGAATCTCTTTAAAGTTCATCAGCTGCAAATATTGCTAGATATACTTGCTACAGGGCAATGCCCCAAATGACTTACCTCTCACCTGCGCTGCCGGCTTACCTGCCCCCAGTGCTTTGATCAACGAGTTTCATCACTGGGTGACAGTATTACCTTTCACAGTGCATGATCGTATGTGACCTCAGAGTTTTTCTTTCTTTTTGTTTGGGAAAGTCTATCCCGATTCCCGGCTTCTCAACTAGGTATCTCCTGGTTTTGTGATGTTACTGAGTCATATCATTGCTGACACTGTTTTGATTCGCTTCGCGGTTCTTGTACATTTTGTCTCTAATGTATAGCCTTGTTGTACTAAAAAGATATCTACTGTATTTGTATGTATATATTGGATGCTATCTGTCATATGTTTCAGCCCTTAGGCCCCTACAGAGCTGGGATTCCCTTCTCTAATCTGTGCAACCCTTGTATCTACTGTTTTTATGTAACCCCCCTGCAAATGGGGGTTCCCAAAAGACTTCCAGGAGCTTGCTTGAATGCTCCAAGCCTGAATGGTGTTTGGCATTTAAGCCATTTATCTGTGAGTGTTTTTAGAGCCTCTGGTACTGTCTCGTTAAGAGCTGTCTGCTTGCAGACATAATTAGTTTATATGGGGGGACTGTGTGTTTCTCTGCTTGAGTACCACTCGAGCTGCTGCCAATTCACTCCATTTTTGCAGTCTCTAGGAATGCAAATGGAACCTATCTGAAAGATGTAACTGTTTGCCAGAAATCATTTAGAGTAATAATGAAAATACAGTTTGTCTAACCTGCCTTCTTTGCAGTCAGAACTGTGTTTGCCTAGTTACCCATTCTAGTTTTGAACTGCTGAACTGGACCAATCAGTGTGGGTTAAGGTAGCTCTAAAATGGTGCCTTGGACGAATCAGAACTTGGACTCGCAATCTGAGCCAGCCACAAGAGGATTGTATGGGCAGTGACTCTGGGAGATGTAGTTTGGACTTGGCCTTTTTGACCAACAGGGCAGTCCATTGTGAGTGACAGCCAATCCAGCCAAGAACTGGGAGGAACTCAAAGGAAGTGCCCGGTTTTGTCTGCTGGAGTTTCAGTTGAGCTCTGGCAGTGAAGAGGGAAGGAGCCCTGTGCTTTTTGGTTGTGCAGTTTAGTCGGAAACGTGTGTAAGGCCCCAGTTCGGTCTGCAGCTTGTGTAACTGCTTGTTAGGACTGAATCCATCCTGTGAAGAGAATCAAAGGATATCTGAAGAGTAGAAACCAGGCTCACCCCTGTAGAAGACTGGAGAAATTGCTGAATTGCGCTCGGTCTGTCAGGAACTGAATCTGCTGTGTGTTCTCCCGGGTATTGTGCAGTAATTACGATCGGGATAGAGAAGCAGCCTGCCTGGTATAGTACTTTCTTTTTACCATATAAATGTGTGAGGAGGCTTGTGTAGCTCAAGTGAATCCTGCTGCCATTAAAGGACTTTTGCCTGTGACTGTTTACCATATAAATGTGTGAGGAGGCTTGTGTAGTTCAAGTGAATCCTGCTGCCATTAAAGGACTTTTGCCTGTTACTGTTTACCATATAAATGTGTGAGGAGGCTTGTGTTGCTCAAGTGAATCCTGCTGCCATTAAAGGACTTTTGCCTGTTGCAGTTTGTCATATAAATGTGTGAGGAGTCTCGTGGAGCTCAAGAATAGCCCTGCTGATGCTGAAGGACCCTATCTTGTTTGGAGGTCGTGAGTACTAATTCAGGGTCGCTCCCTGTTGAATTGCCACATTGAATCCAAATGGAATTACTGTACTGCTGACTGTTTAACAAATTTTTCTTTTCTCTGTGTGAAAGGGTCCCTACCAGCTGCCACGGTTTGGACTAGCCACTAGGGCTTGGGTACCCAGGGACAGTAACTGGTAGGGATAGGCCTGTGCACAGAGCCATAGGTAGATGAGTAAAGTGATGAGCTAATTAACCTGATTTCCCCCTGTTCTTGTTATATCCCCTAAATAAATCAGAGCTGCTTGTTTCCAGCAAAGTTATACTGCCTGAGGTATTTGTCTATGTTAAAGTATTGTACTGTGATTGTTGCACTGTATCTTCTTATTTTACAGGGGGTCCCAGTGCCTGAACCAGTCCTGGGGGTAAGTGTATACTGTGAAGGTAATTCTGATATACTGTGTGGGCCACTAGTGGGAAGAAAGGGGAGTTGCAGTGTCCCAGAGGGCTGTGACCAAGTTAGTTTAACTATTGCAAACCCTGACCTCTGGGTGGAGGCACCCGCCATCGGATCCAGGCCCCTCAACCTGTTAGTGGCAAATCAGGCAGGGGTAGTAGCCCCTGGGATAGCACCATCTAGGGGTTACATTTAAATGATCATAAACTTTGCTATACAGTTTAGTTTGTTGTCTGCCCTTTGTTCTGTATGGCCCTTATTTGCCCTTGAATGTTCACCAGTTCTTGTGATTCCTCTTGTTGCTTGTATTTTTATTTTATTTTCATGCTGTACAGAACACTGTGCTCTATTCAAAACAAGTGTCACTTCCCCCGCTTTGCTGTTCCTCAGTTGTATCCTCCCAGGTTGTGCCTCATAATAGGCAGCTGTTACTCCTAATGCACTCACCTGGGAAATAAAACGAAATAGATAAACTGCTAACCCTGCTTTCCCCTGATATCTCACAAGTATCCCCCACTTCAGATTGCTACAGGAAACGACACGAGCCCTTCTTGGACTGTGACTGCATTAGCTCACCTGGTAGAATATGTTTCAAATGATAATAATAAGCCTTCCTCCTCCCTTCCCCTTCTTCAGCTAGATGGGTCAGCTTTGGAATTGTTTTCTCAACAAATCCTACTGATTGCTACATTTCTCTCCAACAGGGACTTTATTTTCATGTTATTCAGCACAAGATCCTTTCGGCAGAAGCCCATCTTCATCGAACCCAAAGTCAACAATACAAACAAACAATGACAGGTGGTGTTAATGACAGTGACTGGCACAGCCCTCCATAATGTTCTCAGCCGGCCACCGACAGTCCCAGAGCACAAGCACAGGTACTGTAGAAATAGCTGTTTCTACTGTGCTGGGACTGCCAGATGATGGCTAGCTGAGGAGGTGAGCACAGGTCTGTGCCAGACACTGTCATCTGCAGAGGAACCAGTGACCAGGATTTGGGGATGGGGATTGTCAGAGGGTTGGTGAGTGGGGAGGCTGTCACTCAGTGGGAGTGGGACTCAGTCAGGGGCTGCTAGAAACCAGGGAAATGGTTATGAATTTATGACATGGGTGATCGGAGGGGAGCAGGATCACTAGACACCAGGGAAATTATTATGTATTTATGAAGTAAGTGATCACAGGAAGGGGAACCACTAAAGACCAGGGAAATGGTTAGGTATTTATTAGAATGGTGATCGGGGGAGGGAGGATCACTAGACACCAGAGAAATGGTTAGGTACCTATGACATGGGTGATCAGGGGGCGGGGGGAACCACTAGACACCAGGGAAACGGTTAGGTACTTATGATATGGGTGAATTGGGGGGGGAGCTGCTAGACACCAGGGAAATAGTTAGGTATTTATGACATAACGGTTGGGGGAGGGGGGCCATTAGACTACCACGGAAAGAGCATTATTGTAAGCCACAGGAGTTCAGGGGGAAGCGAGTCCACTAGATACTAGGGATGTGCTTTTTAAATGACTACTGTAATACTGCTGAACTAGCACACTTTCTGAAATGTCAGAAGCCAGCACAGCCTACATCACTGGACACTGCATTACTGATTTCCGACCTTTCACAGCATTGGCACTAATCAGCTGCTGCTCACATGCTAATGAGCCCATAATGGACACACAAATATGCAAATGGACCTTTAGTGCCATACATATCCAATGAGCTCAGGTGCATGCTAGGGCTCAATATGACCCACAGAAACCTTGGTAAAACTATTATCCCGTGTTGGGTACGCTATCTCCTGTAGGCCATATGCAGCCTTGGGCCATGTCAACACAGTGCATAGTTACTCTGTTAGAGTGCGCTGTTGGAATATAGCTCAGAGCCAGCCATGCAATATGTGTCATGTGTCGCTACCAGCTTTTGGATGCTATTGGTCGGCTCTGAATATGAGAGCCAGGGTGCCTTATGAAGTGCAAAGCACCTAGCAGCTGATTAACAAATACATCGCCAGAATTTTCTTTAACCCGCCATGCAATCTAGCCTGAACAGTCTAATATTAATAAATAAACCCATAAAATCAGCCAAACCAGCCTACTGGTTGTGGACAGATGAAATCAGTCAGGGTAGGCCAGGGTGAAAAGATGATGCTTTAACCCCCCACATAAAGCTCTCCACTGAGGGGGCATCTCTCAGATGATGAGGCAGTGCATTCCAAATCACAGGCGCTGTGACTGCAAATGCTCGGTCCCCAGACTGATCAGTCTAGATCTGGGGACCAATAGGAGGCCCACCTCAGAGGAGCGAAGACGGTATCCAGGAGAATATGGACAAAGAAGCTCTTTCAGGTAGCTGAAACCTGATCAGTCAAGTCTTTATTTAACCAGGCATTCATCATTGAGCAGAAGCTCATTTGCAAGATGGACCTGGGTGAACCTGGGATGGACCTGAGTCTAGAGGGTTGGTGTGTCACCTGCAGCTAATGCAGAATGTTGTGACCAGGACAGTTACTGGATGGCACATTCTGAACACTTCTCACCTGGGCCACTGAACGCATATATATCAGCTGAAATGTGTGTTAAAGGTGTTAATACAGCAGTACTATTTACTGTACCACACAGCTCTTTATATTACATATTGAGCAAAAACGTTTCAATAAAAACTGAAAAAAAGAGTGTTAAAATGATGCTCATTTACCCTAAGATGTTAGAGGCTCCTTAACAAAGTAATGCTAGTCTAGCAGCTTAGAGGGCTATTATTAAAATGTGAAGAGAACATGACTCAACTCCTACTGTATGAGATCTGCATTGGGGCACAGACTCTGATGACTGAAGCCTGCAACCAGACAGAGTCTCTAACAGTGAAGGTTTCAACTGTGAGTGACATTTGGCTGCCTTCAGAATCCTGAACAATTCAGAGCCTGTGGGATACAAAAAGGTTATTGCTAGAGTCCACACTGCCAATATTTACTTGTACATGTACCACATAGGAGGGTGGAACAAAAGAGATTACAGATAAAATTCCAGCTTCTTCAGACTCTTGTCCAGGTATATCCACTAACAAAGCAGAGCGGCACACAACTGAATTAAGCAATAACCCCCAATGTGGCACTCTAGATGACCTGATAACTGCCCTTGACAGTAGCAGTGTCCCGAACTGAAGGTGACAGCATGTAGAAGATCTAAAGGGCAATAAATCACAGAGGAAATAACTGCTATTACGACATGTACTTCCTCTTTTCTTTTATAATTTAATTGTTCCCTATTCATATGAGAGCAGAGTGCATGTACAGTGTTCAGAACTGGCACTGGCCAACCAGCTAGTACCACGGCTAATAACGTTTCATTTAACTTGCCATGCTGCCTAGTCCTGCAAAAGGTGGCTTTTTTATAGGCACACCAGTTGACCAACTGCAATTTGTATTGGGTCAGTTGATTCTCTCAGACACTAGCCCTGGTTGATAGCAACTGCAAAACTTTATTTCATGTCCTGCAGTACTTACACTAGAAATGTTCATAGACTTTGAAATACTAACAGATAGTCCAAACTTCCTAAATTCCAGAGGGCATATATTAGATCGAAATGGACCAGTAAACACTTCTAACTGGCTGACAGACAAAAGCCACTGTATAATAGCACAAAACTTGATTTTATATGCCCCTTTCATGCACATGGCAACTAAACTTTTACAAAGCATTAACTCCCAACTACCTGGAGCACTTTTTGAAGTCTGAGCTTTCCATTGCTTAATCTTGATACAAAATGGCAGACTAGGCAAAACTGAGTTAATTGGATACTGGTAGTGCATGGACAATATGAACAATAAATGCAGAAGTCATTCAGTGCACAACAACTTACACAAAGATCAAGACAGCTGCATCGGAATCAGTTTAATAGTTTATTTAGTTCTGGGGTCTTCTATTATGTTAATAACTTGCCTTGCTGTTTATGCTAACTATAATTTACTTATTTGTGTGTTGTCTAATTTCTACTGTGCAGGGCTCTGAACCCTTCAGGGATAGAAGCCTTAATAAATAAATGTGCCTGGCTTGTTTCATGGAGAGTAAATGTCGGCCAGAAAACCCAGGACATCCCCTGCTCATGTAAAAAATGCCAGGAACCGCTTGCCCAGTGGTGTGGAGGGCTAAGACACTGAGTGCCTTACCTCCTGCCACACCAGAAACCTGGGTTCGGGAATCAGCTTGGGCTGATGGGGGTCAGCCTGTTGGGGGGGAGGGGAGGGATGGGAGAGATGGAGCAGCCACCATGCAGCTCTCCTCTCCTGGATTGGGGAGGATGGCCACATCGGCTCTTGGCTGCCACTGGGCGGAGGCTTGGTGGTAACTCATAGGAGTGTCAGGAGGCAGACATTTGTCAGAGGGAGCGGGAAGGAGTCTCGCAGTCTTGGGACACATGCATGCCTCCACGCACATGCACTCCTTGAAGAACGCCACAGCTGGGGGAAGGGAGGACAGAAAGCCAGGAGGAACTTGGTAGGCACGATGGTGGTATGTTACACTGCCCCACTGCACCCCCACCCGCCTAGTCACCAGCACGACCTGTGGTGACAGACTGGATTTTAGGCATTGGGGGGGACAGGATGGCCCTCCCCCTCTTGATCCTGCCAAGGGAGGAAATCTGTGGGAGACGGAGCCACAAGGTAAGTCCAGAGAGACTATGGACAGTGGATGGGAGTGGTGAGGTTGGCAGAAGGGAGCCTTCCCCCAGCATGGCCCAGAAGGATAAAAATCTATATGAAACAAAAATGCCAGGAACCACCCAAACAACTCAGACTACAGATGGGCAGACTCCAGAATGGATCTCAGTTTGAGGTCTCATTCAGAGGACACCTGCAACAGTGCAGCACTCCTAGTGTTGCACTGGAGTGTCAGGATCCCTGCTGTGGGACCTGAATCCGTGATGTTGTGGCCTAGAGGTGAGAGTGTTAACACTAAGCCATACTGACACTAATGGCCCTAGAGCAAGTCATCTAAGCTTATCTATTCAATAAGCTATCTTTATTTGCACGGTTATTTAAATGTAATATAACCCAGGTGCCAGCTCTCATGGGCTACTACCCCTGCCTGCTACCCTAGATGCAGGTTATGGAGTGGTAGCCCATGGGAGGTGGAGCCCGGGTTACATCTTTGGAGGCACCACTGGGATTATTGCCCCATAGTGGCCAGACCACCAAGTTTCCAGTTTTACCCCACACTGAGATTGGTATTAAAATGGAGAAGGTTACTGACCCTAGTGTTGAAATTTCTGCTGACAAAATGTGTGTGCAATATTTTCTTGATTGGTGTGAGGCAGAGGAGGCTGACCCCCAAAAGGCCGTAATGCTACTGGACAGTCCCCTGGGCACTAACAAAGCTACACTTGAGGGAACCTTAGGTAAAGTCAAATGCCTTGGTAAAGCTGTGGTAAAGACCTGCCATATTGACCGGGCTACCCAAAGTTTAATGGCCCTAGTGGAATGTAGTCTTCCAATAGATCTCTAGAGTGCCACTTGAGATTGTGTCTGATGAGTCTAGGGTAGTGTGGAAGGTCACACATATGTACAGTACAATGCCCAGGTCTGCGGAGTCCTCCAAAGCTGAAAGGCTCAAAGACAAGATCACCAAACTGCTACAGGCAGGGGAACAAACACCTGAGGACTTAAGGAAGTTGTTAGAAACCTTTCAAGGTACCCCTTTTCTTGGGCCTGCAACAGTCCCTGCATCTGCACCGGCCTCTGTACTGCACCAGCCCCTGCACCTGCACCAATACCAGCATCTGTGTATGTACCTCCGGTACGTCATGACTCTTACCGCAGACTGCGAGTGTTCTCTGGCACCCTCCCCGCACCTAATGGGGAGGATGATCTGGAAACTTGGATGGACTATGCCTCACTCCTTGTGCAAGAATGGCAGTGCAACAAGCCTGAGAAAAGAAAGAGAGTCATAGAAAGCCTCCAAGGCATGGCCTGGGATGCCGTTCAGGTCTTCCGAGCCATAGATCCAGATGCACTTGCCCAAGAGTATTTGACCACTTTGGAAGATGTGTTCGGGAGCACGGAATCTGGTGAGGACCTTTGATTGAAATTTAAACTTACTCACCAATGGCAGGGACAGCCCTTATCTACTTTTCTGGATCAGGCAGAGAGAACTTTGCAGCGAGTGTTCTGCAGCAGAGGCATGCCCACCCCCCCAGGATCTGAGCCAAATGCGGCTGGAGCATATACTTAAGGCTGCATGCCAGTCTACTATACTGATCCTTAAGTTGCATTGGGAGGAGCAGAGAGACAACTCACCCTCCTACTGCATATTAATAAGGGAAGACTGGAAAGCCGAACGGAAAGAAGAAGAATGCTGGGGATCCTATTCCTCTCCACAGCTGTTGGCCACGCCATTAACAGGATGCTGGCAATTAAAGTTCAAGGGTATCATGTGAGACCAATGGAGCATAAAGAGACTATTACTGTTTCACAGCAGATGAAAGATTTGCTAGAAGAATTGAAAGAGCTAAAAGTAAGTGCTTAAAGTGCTATAGAGACAGTATAAGGCCAGTTTGCCCACACCCATGCTACTGAAGTGCCCAGTGAGGGTCTGTCCTCTACAAACAGTGCTAGTGTTCAAGTCCCCAGAGAGGAGACTAACAATGACATGTTGAGGGAGATGAGAGAGTTGAGATCCCTAGTAAGTAACCTTGCTCAATCTTCCAATCAAAGCGCACCCTGGTGGAGACATGGTGGGTGTGAGCATTTCTATAGGCAACAAGAAGCACCGAAGCCTTGGAAATACCCTAGTGGCAACCTAAACGAAGAGCCTGCTCATTCACAAAATCCTAAGTCTGGTATCTTCTGTTATCACTGTGGGGAAGATGGCCATACCAGAAGGACATGCCAGTCACCCAAAGATTTAAGAAAGGTGAACACTAAGTTATTAAACCAAGCCAAACAAAACCATCCCAAACTTTCTGCCAAGCCTTCATCCAAGTCTTTTGTGGCAAAGTCATTTGTTCAAGTTCCTAAAAATACCTCTCCTGACTGGTTGGAATTGGTGGGTCCTTCTATGGAAACTACAGTGCACGTGGATGGAATTCCTGCTTGAGCTGTTCTAGACAGCGGGTCCCAAGTTACAATAATCTTTGAAGACTGGTATGATCAGCATTTCTCTGACCACCCCCTACAGCCCCTCGATGGACTGCATGTATGGGGGGTTGAGTGATAAATTGTATCCATATCTCAGTCTCCTAAGAGTGTGGCTTTCCTTTCCATCCTCTGTAGCAGGAGTAGGAGACCCGTGGAGACACTAGCCCTGGTATGTCCTCCTTCTGGATTGTACGACGGTATCCCAGTGCTAACTGGTACCAATGCGCATATGTTCGGTCACTTGCCCAGTTACATCAAGAGAGACAGAAGACTGCGAGAGCACTACATAAAAACGTAGAAACATAGAATCTGACGCCAGATAAAGACCACTTGGCCCACCTAGTCTGCCCATTACCCTACCTGATGGATAAGCTGCAGATCCTAGTTAACCAACAGCCATGATTCATGTCATGATCAAAAGAGCCTATGAGATGCAAATGCACCCTGAAGAGAGTGACAAGGATGAACCTGTGGATTGTTTGGGAGACAGATTCCTCAGCTATTATTCTCCCTCCAAATGCTGAATGCAGTGTTAGTGGTGAAGTGCAGCTGTGAAAAGATGTGACCAATAAAATACTGATGCTGGATGCCCCAGAAGAGAGGAAAATTGCCAGAAGGACTGCTGGTAAAGCCCAGTGTACTTCCCGTCCATGCTCACACTTACTCCAGAAGAGTGGTGGTCCAGATTCAGACTATTACAGACCAAGATTTCAAGTGAACCGAGGTTGCACTCTGGCAGAAGTTTATTATGCTGACACTGCTGTACTGCCATCTGAGTGCCAGACAGGAGAAGAGTGTGACGTGTCGCCTGTCATGCTTGACTTTGGAGAGTCTCCCATCCCAAATAGCTGGAGGGACAGAATTAGCTAGAAGCTGGCCTGACAAACTAAAGTATTCTCCTTCAAGGAGCGGGATGTTAGCTGTGTAACTAGGACTGAACATCACATACAACTGCACGATGAGAGATCCTTCAGGGAAAGGTCCAGACGCCTAGCTCCTGCCAACACTGACGATGTGCAGCGTCACCAGGCAAGAGATGTTAGCAGCTGGCATAATACAGGGATCATGGAGCCCATATGCCTCTCCGATTGTTTTAGTGTGAAAGAAAAATGGCTCTGTCTGAATGTGTCTAGACTACTGAACCCTAAATAAAAGAACTGTCCCTGATCAATATACCGTGCGACACATACAGGATGCGTTGGACTGTTTAAATGGGAGTCAGTGGTTTTCCGTCCTCGATCTCCACAGTGGATACTACCAGATCCCAATGGCTCCAAAAGACAGGAGAAAATGGTATTTATCTGTCCCTTAGGATTCTACGAATTCCTCCATATGCTACAAGGAATTTTGGGAGCACCAGTCACATTTCAGAGACTTATGGAGCGTGCTGTGGACGACATGAACCTCTTTGAATGCCTGGTGTACCTTGACGATATTACTGTCTTTGGAAAGACTCTTGAAGAGCATGATGCTCCCCTGTTTAAAGTGCTCGACAGACCTGAGGCCTGAAACTATCTATAGACAAATGTCAATGCTTTCAAAGCTCGGTGAAACATGCAGGCCACATTGTGTCTCCTTTGGGTATAAAAACAGGTCCCAGCAAGGTGGAAGCATTAACCAGCTGGCCATAGCCTAACAACGTGAAAGAACTTCAAAGGTTTCTTGGGATTCTGTGGCTATTATCGCCGTTTTGTCAAAGACTACACCAAGGTAGTATGCCCATTGTTAAACCTAACTCAAGGGTTTGTTTGTTTGTTTGTTTTATTAGGAATAACCATTGAGCAAAAGCTCATTTACAATGATGACCTCTTGTGCACAAAGTTACAAATACATCATTTAATTTCATACAAAATTACAAAAATAAATAGACATCATTAGTTGAAACATTTACAGACATCAACATTCAATAAGAAAAAATTACTTACCATCGTAATCTTGTTTTTTCCCAGTGATACTTAAGCAATAAGGCACGACAGGGGGTGCGTTATGGTGGGATAACGGCCCACCTCGGGGTGGGTAGAAGCTCAAGGCATAGCCGAGGGCTTCCACCACCCGAAAAGGGCAGTTAGCCCAACATAACATACCACCTGGAGTGCCTTACTGTGATTATGAAATGGGTCATTTTTTAGTAAAGTTTATGCATTTTTAAACATAATACTTTCAGCTGGGCCATCGTGCTAGGATAACAGCACAGCTGAAAGCAGCTCTGAGCCAATCAGAATTCAGCATTCTTTCTACCCATTTCATAATCAGGTATTCATAACTTTCTGCAGTAAGCCTTCTAGGTAGGACTGCCCGGAGAGAATAGAACACATGCAAATGATGGAATTCTTTGCACGTGACAACTTTTCAAATGCTGCCCTGTATTAACTGCCAGTGTTCTAAACTCCTCAGATTTCCTAGGATCCTGGAGAGGCAGACTCATGGAAGTAGAATACTTAAAGTATTACTGAATAATATCATTTAGGATTTAAAAGCCCCCAACCTCCTAATAGAAAACCTCCAACAGGAGGAAGAACACTACAGTTAAAGAAACCCCCCCAAAATGTCAGAAACACCTGAAAGAGGGGTAAACACAATGAACCCTGTTTACTAAAGATTGTACTTAAATGTGGTATATATATATTCATAGAGATGTATCCTTTTCTGGTAGCACAGCAAGCGGTAGTGCAGAGGTTAAGGTTCTGGAAGGGGAGGTATAGTGGGAAGATATGAATACCTGAGTATCACTGGGAAGAAACAAGATTACTATGGTAAGTACTTTTTTCTTCTAACCCCAGTAACACTCAGGTATTCATAACTTTCTGCAGACTACAAAGCAGTACCAATAGAGGCAGGCACAGAACACTATTTTGGAAACAGACTTTGCAGGACTGCTGTGCCAAATCTAGCATCACTCCTGGACTGAATATCAAGGTTGTAGTACTTTGTAAAGGTGTGTACTTTTTTCCAAGTAGCTGCTTTATAGATATTAACCAATGGAACATCTATGGCAGCTGCTGAAGTAGCAGCTGTCCCTCTCATGGAGTGGGCCCTCAATCCTACTTGGGGCTCCCTATGAGATTTAGTGTAACAGAATTGAATTCACTGAACTATCCATCGGGAAATGGACATTTTCAACGCTGGATTACCTTTTCCCACATCCCCATAGATCAGGAACAGCTATTTTCTGTCCTGTCTATGGTCCTTAGTGGTTGTCATGTAGTAGCTGAGAGCTCTCTTGACATCCAGACTGTGAAGTCTTCTTTCAGCAGAAGTGGAGTGCTCAGTGAAAAAGACAGGTAGGGTAACGGATTGGTTAAGGTGGAAATCAGAAACCACCTTGGGAAGGAATTTTCTGTTTGTTCTCAGGACTACCTCATCCCTATGAAATAAGACATAGTCCTGTTCAATGCAGAGAGCCTGAAGCTCACTGATTCTTCTTTCAGAAGTCATTGCCACTAGGAAAAATGTTTTCCATTTGACATATTTTAAGTGTGCTGAAGACATGGGCTCAAAAGGAGGCCCCACGAACTTAGCTATACACACATTGAGGTCCCATGCTGGCATAGGTTCCCTGTGAGGGGGATGCAAATAGGCCAGACCCTTAAAGAACCTTGTAAAGATAGGTTCTGAGGCTATTATTACCCTTGCTCCAGCAGAAATGTAAGCAGACACTGCTTCCAGATGAACCTTCAAGGTGCTGGGCTGTAGACCCAGGGAATGTAAATGAGAGAGGTAGTCAAGAACAGCTGATAACCCAGCCTGTACTGGCACCAAGTCTCTAGCTGAACACCAGATTGAAAACCTTTTCCATTTCGAAGAGTAGGTTTTCTTAGTGGAGGGTTTCCTATTACCTCTCAGAATGCCTAACACTGCTTCGGAGAGGTGTAAATCAGCATATTCTAGTTCCTCAACAGCCAAGCTTTAAGATTGAGAGAACTGAGGTTCGCGTACAGCAGGGTTCCTTGGTTGGAGGTTAACAGGTTGTGCCTCCGAGGGAGGTGTACTGGTTTGGTTACAGACATGGAGAGCAGTAGAGAGTGCCATGGCTGCCTGGACCAGTCTGGAGCTATCAAGATTAGAGATGCTGAGTGGGATCTGAGCTTAAGCAATACCTCGAATTCCAGGGGAATGGGAAGAAAGGCATACAGGTGCCTCCCTGACTAGCCCAGAGCCAGGGCATCCAGAGGTAGTATACCCTGATCTGGTGGTCTGCAGCAGTACTGTGACAGGTGGTGGTTCTGGTGGGATGTGAACAAGTCTATCTCTGGAATGCCCCACCTCCTGAAGATCACTTGTACCACTTGCCTGTTCAAGGTCCATTTGTGATGGGCCTGGTTGATTCGACTTAAGGCATCTGCCAAGGTGTTGTCCTTTCCTGGCAGATGGACTGCCTGCAGGGATACTCCCAAGGAGTAAGCCAGGGTCCAGATTTTCATGGCTTCTGTACAGAGAAGGCCTGACCTGGTGCCTCCCTGCTTGTTTATATAGTACATTGTGGTGTTGTTGTCTGTTCTGACTTGTACCACCCTCCCTTGTACCAGTGCCAAAAAAGCTTTTACAGCCAGAAACACAGCTCTGAGTTCAATAAGAGGGCTTGCCCAAAGTTCAATGTGGGGAATAGCTCCTCCCACAACCTCCACATAAGCCCTCCGCTAACACACATTCCTTGCTTAGGAAGTGTTTGCATTGGGCTTCCTGTGTGGCTTGTCTGGCTGTGCTGCATTCGCTCCTGCTGCTCTTCATTTATCCCCCCCCCCCACACTCTTCTGTGGTTTGTTTGTCTTCTGCTGTCTGATCTGGCTTTTCTTTCTCGGGGCCATTCTCGCTCCTGTGTGCTTTACCCTCTCTGGTCTCTTTTGGGCAGTTTTGCCCACATTTGTTCCCTGCTACTGCCTATGTCTGCCACATTCCCAACTCCTCTCTCATTCGGCGCTCGCCTCCCTCTACTGCCAGTGTCCCCCATTCCTGCTCACCCTGGGCATCCTTGCCTCCTCCTCAACTCCCCGGCCCAGTTATATGCCATTTCTCCTCCCGCTTCCTTCATATTCTCGATCACGCCGCCCATACGGGCTTACATACTACTCGGATTTCCCTAAGTGAGTACCTTTCCTCCATTTTTGGCAGGATCCTCTCTATTGTTACTATCGATTTGGGTCACTCTTCCCTGACTCTGGCTCCCTTATACCGACTCCCCATGTGCCTTCTTGCTCCCTCTCTCCTTTCACAGATAGCTCACCGGCACACCAGTCGGATCCCCTGTTGCCCTGTCTGTGGCGCTACCTCTCCTACAGTGTACCTATATTACAGCACTCTATGCAACACAATATCTGCATGCCATGCTTACTCTGGCTCTTCCATAGTGCCGCTTGTTTTCAAAACTGCTTTCCAGGTTCTGGGTTCCTATATGATTCCCGCTAATTGTGCTAGCAGCTGTATATTTTACAGAAGTTAGGTTGTGGCATTTTGATTGGCCAGTAGCAGTACAAGTGTCCCATTCAAGCAGAGGTTCTGCATTATGGGTTGCAATGCAGTCTGTATGCAATGCTACTTTTCCAAGGCCTCACCTCTGAACTTCACCATATAGCAGATTCTGCTCTTCAATCACCTTCTCCAGACTTCACTTAGGGACATCAGTTATCCAAGGCTACATTCAACAGTGGACCTCAGCAGACCACTCGCAGTTCACATGTGGTGCATTGCTCTATCCACACCTTGTGCATTCAGCCTCCTGTCTTACCCACTTTGCTTTATGCTCCTGAGCACTTCCCTGCTCATACCATTGCCATATGTGTTTACCAGTCATACTGTGATTTGTGTTTCTGTCTACTATCAATTCATTGTACCTACCTTCTCATAGCTCTCTACCTTACTATTCCTCATATGCTTCTGTACCACGTCTCCTCTCCCCACAGCGGTGTTGACCATAGGCCAGCCCAGACCAGCAGTATTCCGAACCCTACCCTCCCTACCGTGCACTGTTGGAAGTGCTGAGTGAAGGTAGGCTTCACTTGTTTACTGGGGATGTGATTCTGTTTCCACCACTACCACAAAGGATGGGCGCCATCTTTACAGTCTACTGAGTCATACCATACCTACTCTACCTCATGCCAGTTGCTGCTTCCCTTCAGGAACAGAACTACCTCATACTTACCAACTTGACATCCTCTGTCCCTAACTCTGCTTGGCAGCAATGAGTGCAGGTTAGCTTGCCCCAACTACCAGAGATGGGAGTCATGTCTACCATCTATGAGCTGTTATCATACCTTCTCCATCTCATGCCAGTTGCTGCTTCCCTTCGGGAACAGAACTCCCTTCTATGTACCAACTCAACATCCTCCACCCCTCACTCTGCTTAGCAGCATCGAGTGTAGATTTGCTTGCCCCAACGACCGGGGATGGGAGTCATGTCTACCATATTCAAATTGTTACCATACCTTCTTTACCTCATACCAGTTGCTGCTTCCCTTCGGGAACAGAACTTCATCCTACTTCCACATCGACATTCTCCACCCTAACTCTGTTGGATAGCATCAAGTGAAGGTTAGCCTGCCCGACTTCCAGGGATGGGAGCTATGTCTCCAATCTACAGAACTATACCATGCCTTCTCTACCTTCTACCAGTTGCTGCTTCCCTTTGGGAACAGAACTCTCATGCTGCGTACCTTAATCATGCTGCTTATACTGCTTAAGGTTACTACTGTCCAGCCCGATGCCTGGCTGCCTCTCCTTTCAGGATCAGGACTTTGCCCTCCTTTACTTCTCTATCTTACCTTGTCTGCAGCCTAGACTCATGGCCCTATCTGCTGCCTTCCACAGTCAGGAGTCTGACTCTGACATGTACTGTCTCCATCTTTCATCCTCATCAATGCTGATTGCCATTCAAATCTGGATCTCTAACTTCATTCTCATTGTCCTCTATTTCTGCTTGCCTTCTGTCCGGATCTTCAAGCTTCACTTGTCCCTTCTGGATGCAGTTCTTCCATTCCGTTGCTACTTTCGTGTATCTCCACCTGCTACCAGATACCACGACCTTTCTGGACTTGGATCTCCTACTGCTGAGTGGTCTCCGATTCTCCTCACCGCAGTTGTTCTTCTAGCCGCTCCATTCAAGCAATACAGTCTACCTTGCCTGGTCCATGGTCCTAGCTCACCGCGTTGTGTCCACTGTCTGCTTCTTTCCTCTACAGCAGGTCGCTGCTTCCCTTCAGGACCTCTCACAAGTTGGATCATTGATTAATGACTTCTTCTACCGTTGCAGTTCCACCATTCCCAGTTTAGTACCTTATTGATCCACTCAAGATCCCTCTGCCTAAGCCGGCCCAGTGGTGCTGAGGGTTGAAGCGCTGGATGCCACACCTCGCACTGCGCCGGCGACCCAGGTTCAGGAACGGACTCGGGTCGTCGGGGGTCGGTTGGGGGAGGGAGGATTGAGCGTCCCAATGGATGCTCTCCTTCCTTGGGGAGGATTACCAGGGGTGCTGTATGCACCCGACGTCCTGAAGGAACTGGGAGATGCACGGGCCCGTGAGGGGTTGGCGTCTCCGTTCGTCGGAGTCAGGGAGGGAGACGCTGTTAGGTGCTTGAGAGACGCAAGGCCAGCACATCGCTTCTTGACTACGCCCTTGCACCAACGCCTCAGGGGGCGGCAACAAGGGACACAGAAAACGGAAACAAACTCCAGTGAAAGTCCTAGATGACGGTTACCTTTATACATTCAGACCACTCATCAATTTCAGGACAGACCCTGATGTGCAAGGTAGGAAAGAGAAGGCACACTAGTGGGGCAGATCCTGAGGGAAGATTAGGTGGTCTGAAGTGGTTGGATGGCCTGAAGAAGTGGACACCGGGGGCGGATAGGAGGGATAAAAAGAAAGTAAAAGAAAAAAAAAAGATCCCTCTGCCTATTACAATGCAGTTGGACAAGCACCATTC
Source organism: Neoceratodus forsteri (assembly GCA_016271365.2). Taxonomy (NCBI): domain Eukaryota; kingdom Metazoa; phylum Chordata; order Ceratodontiformes; family Ceratodontidae; genus Neoceratodus; species Neoceratodus forsteri. The sequence continues at coordinate 159,619,554 of CM057459.1, read as the reverse complement.
ATCGTCTCGGATACCTGGACTTCCTTTGTCCTCCTTTACTTGGATTTATTTTATACTCAGCATTCTATCGCTCATTCACAATGGATCTCCTCTTCAGGATCATCAAGCGATCGGCATCATCCACAGATCAAAGATGGATTATCGTCTCTCCAAGCAACTCACCAACCTCAAATTAACTATGGTTACTAGAACCTAGATCCTTCTCCATTTAGTATGCCCAGAAAGACAGGCAGACCTCCGGCCATGGGTTCTCAGAGGTTTCCTCCACGTGGAGGTTTTTCCTCTCCTGAGTGCCAGGGGGGTCATACTCTCCATGAGTTGGAGGAGGTTTCTTTTTGGGCCTTCTATTCCCTACAAATTACTACCTACCTACATACTACTCAATGGTGGGAATAGAGTAAAGCCACAAAAAGTACTACAAGTTACACAAGCACTATATACCTCATCTCTCCTCATGCTATTCCACAAACATTGAATGGGAGGGCTTGCCCGAGGTTCAATGTGGGGAATAGCTCCTTCCACAACCTCCGCTAACACATCTCCCTTGCTTAGGGAGTGTTTTCATCCACCACCATCCCCTCCTCCTCCTCCTTCTCTGGCGCTCTTCTCACCCTTGTCCATGGGCCTTCTATTCCCTACAAAGTACTACCTACCTACTACTCAAGGGTGGGAATAGAGTAAAGCCACAAAAAGTACTACAAGTTACACAAGCACTATATACTTCATCTCTCCTCATTGCTATTCCATAAACATTGAAGCAAATTTATGTGCTGAAGTGACACTGCAGGTGACCGGGTGCCCTGGGTCATGTTATCCCCTAGATGGCCACCCCAACCCAGGAGAAATGCATCTGTTGTGAGAACAAGTGAGGGAGACTCTCTCTGAAAAGGACTCCCCTCTCTTAGATTGGGTTCCTCCTTCCACCACTGAGGTGCTTGTAGCAAAGTTCTCGTTACCAGAATGGGTTTTTAAAGAGGGTCTTTTCTTTGACTCCAATGAGACCTGAGGTGGAACTGGATGCCTCTCATTTGGAACCTGGAGCCCAACACTGTGCCTGTGGCTGCAGCCATATGGCTCAGTAGCTGCAGAAACTGCCTTGCAGTTTTGAGTTTGTGCAAGCTGAACGAATTTGTGATCAGCAGGAGATTTCTGACCCTGTCCAGAGGCAGGCCTTGCAGGGTATTGATCTCTGCCCCTATGAACTGCAGAATTTGTGCAGTAATAAGGACTGATTTTTTGTGATTGATTAGGAACCCCAAAGATTCCGGGAGCCCTTGGGTGATCTGTAGATATTGTCTGACTTGGTCTGGTGATCTCCCTACCACTAGCCAGTCATTTAGATATAGGAATACTGTTACCCCCACCTTTGAAAGTGTGCCACGACTGCTGAAAGGCACTTCGTGAACACCCTTGGGGCTGAAGAAAGGCCAAAAGGCAGGGTTGAAAGCTGGTAATGGCCTGAAGGGAGTCTGAACCTGAGATATTTTCTGTAGGACTCCTTTCTGGGGATGTGGAAATAAGCGTCTTTCAAGTCCAGTGATGCCAACCAATCTCCTTCTTGGAGTGTTGGCAGAATCAATGCCAAAGCTCCCATTTTGAACTTTGGTTTCTTCAGATGCTTATTTAGAGCTCTGAGATCCAATATAGGCCACCACTCCCCACTTTTCTTTGTGGTGAGAAAGTACCTGGAATAAAAACCCCTTCCCCTTAGGGGGGTTGGAACAGGTTCTACTGCCCTTTGCAGTAGCAGGTTTCGAACCTCTGCTTCCAGCAGTTTCTTTTCTGCTAAGAAGGGTGAATTGAAAACCCTGTTTTTTTGAGGAGGAAGGGATTTGAAGTCCGGAGACAGACCCTGACCCACCACCTCCTGGACCCACTTGTCTGTGGTGATGTTTAACCAAGCCTGAAGGAAGTGGGACAGTCTGCCTCCAACAGTGAGGAAGGAGGCGGCCTGTGCCTCAGGACGTCTGTCTTGCTTGGGGCTGAGGCTGGGCCTGTGACCCTCACCTAGGAATCCCTTCTACCTCTGCCCCTGAAGTACCCCTCTTGTGGATACTGCTGGTACTGGGATGTGGCCACTGGTTGAAAAAGGGGCCTGGTGTTAAAGGACCTGTCCCAGACCCTCCTTCTATAAGACCTGGTGGATGGTGAAGCTTTCTGTTTGGCAGAGTTGCTTCTATAAGTGGCCCTTTACACATCCACCTTTTTCATGTATGCCACAGTGGATTCCACAAATAGAACATTCCCTTCTAAGGGGAAATCAAGTGCTTTAGACTGAGTATCCTAAAAGAGATTTGTGACCCTGAGCCAGGCAAATCTCCTCTGTGCTACCGCGTTAGCCATCTATCTGGCTGCAGTATTATTAGTATCAGCAGCGATTTGAAATTGATATTTAGCACCTCAAACCCAAACCTAGCAGTTTCAGCTAGGTCATCTGACAGGGGTGAGAGGGCTTTCTGAGACTTGGCCAAGACTGACTGCCACAGTGACTTCTGGTACTGGGCAGCATAGGCCTGAAAATTTGCTTGACGTACGGCCAAAGAAGCTGACAGGTACCCCTTCTTGGCCATACTGTCTATTTTTCTAGAGTCCTTGTCCGGAGGATGTGAGGACAGAGGGACCCTAGCCTTGTCATAGGCAGCTGCCTGCACAACCCCCTGATGGACAGGATGGGAAAAGAGGAACTCTGTTCCTTCCCTGTCCATTTGGTATTTTTTGTCCATCCTTTTGTCAAAGGGAGGGATGGAATTTGGAGTCTGAAGGAGTTTTAGTGCATCCTTCTTAAAAAACGTATTCACAGGGAGGAGGAGAACTTTAGTGAGGGTTAACCCCATCATTTCCATATACTCCACCTCCTCCTCACCCTCAATCTCTTCTGTAGTGGTGCTGTTCAGAGCATCAGCCATCTTATGAATAAAAGAGAAATGAGAAGAGTAGTCCTCAGACACCCTGGGGGAGAACCAAACTCCTGCTCAGGGGACACTTCGGCCAATAAGCTCCTCTTCATCCTCCTCACATTCCCCATAATCTTCCTCCTCTAGGAAAGAAGATTCTCCTGTACTGCCAGCCTGGGTACCCGGGGTCAGGGCAGGTGGCTGTTGTGTAGGAGGAACAATACTCTGCAAGGCCTGGATGATTTTAAATGCCTGACAGATTTCCTGAGGTGAAGGCATTGTAAGGCCAGACGCAGAAGTCCCTGGTTTAGGAGATGGGGGTTCAGTGTGCTTAAGTTTCTTGTTTTTTTTAAGAGGGAACCAGGGAGTCAGCCGGTTCACTAGCCCTCTTTGGGCCCTTGTCACCCGTCTCAGGGGTAGAGGCAACAATAGATGTGGTTTTACCCACGTTAACAGGGGGTATCGGCTAGCCAGAGCCAGAGGGACCCCTAAGTTGAGGAAGCTTCTTTTTTAGCCATTCCAGGCATTTCTCAACAGTTTTCTCTAGGAATGTTTTACATATATCACATTCATCTTTCAAATGTTCATAGCCCAGGCAAGCCACGCACAAACTGTGCTTGTCTGCCTTGGCAAAAACTTCCCCACATTGAGTACTAGTTCTTAAAACCCATCTCACCTGTTTTCTTTTTAGGTTTTTCTGGCATTTTGTCAAAAATAGAGAAAAAATGGTAACTGCTAAATAATAAAGTATTTTTTTTTTAACAAAAAATTTAGCAGATGTGGTCAGTTCCAGAATTGAAAAGGAACCAAACCAGTAAGAAACAAGCATTTGTCAATGCCGAATGTTGCTTGCTTGTATGTGCTGTTTAGGTATTTGGAAGTGACAGTTTCATGCCTTCCTCCCAAGACATCCGCTGTGTCTTTCCGTTCAGTATTCACAGAAGAGTGGGAGGGGCAAGGGCCACAGCAGTACAGCAGTTGCCAAGGGGGTGAAGAGGTGGACAAAAGAGTCCTACAGGAGCTCACTAAATTGAAGGTAGACAAAGCAATGGAACCAGATGGCATACGCCCAAGGATATTAACAGAACTGCGAAGGAAGATAGCAGTACCTCTGGCAGCCATGTTCACTGAGTCATTCAACATGAGTGAATTGGAGGAGGGCACAGTGGTCCTCTACACAAGTCCGCAGCAGGGAGGAGGCAGGGAACAATAGGCCATTTAGCCTCACCTCAGTAGTGGGAGAATCATGGAGACATTGCTTAAAGAAAGAATAGTGGGGCATCTAGATGCCATCGGAACCCAGGACCATAGACAACACGGATTCACAGTGGGGACATCATGTCAGATAAATCTGGTTGATTTATTTGACTGGGTGACAAAGGAAGTGAATCAGGGTGGGGCAGCGGACGCTTACCTTGATTTCAGCAAAGCCTTTGACACCATCACATATAGGAGGCTGATAAACTAGCTGGGTAGGCTGGACATGGGGAAGGTGGTAAACTGGGTTAGAAACTGGCTAACAGACAGGAAGCAGAGAGTGGTGGTAAATGGTATGCAGTCTAGGGAGAGGGGGCGACAAGTGGGGTGCTGCAGGGATCGGTCCTGGGGCCAGTTCTGTTCAATGTCTTCATTAGTAATATTGCAGAACATCTGAAGGGAATTTTTTCACCAAATTTTCAACATAGCCATTTTAAGACCTCTGCTCATGAACAGTGTCACTGTGATTTTCTTAATTTGTCCCAGACATTGATTTCGCATACACCGACTCAGCCATTGTGCACTACATTGGGCAGAAACACGCTTTGGGTGAGATGTGAAAAATGGCAGCTGTCACTGCTCATAAGAAGGTGTGATAAAATGGCAATGTTGGAAATCTGGAGTGAAAATATTGAAAATTAGCGACCTTACGAAAGCATGCGGGAACTGCGCTAACGACACTCGTGAAACAGTCATTTTAGGAATTTTTCACCAAATTTTCAAAATAGCCATTTTAAGACCTCTGCTTATGAACAGTGTCACTGTGATTTTCTTAATTTGTCCCGACATTGATTTCAAGACACCGATCAGCGCCATTCTCGCCATATGGGCGGAAACACTTTTGGGTGAGATGTGAAAATGATAGCTGTACTACTCAGAAGAAGGTGTGGTAAAATGGCAATGTTAAAAATCTGGAGTGAAAATATTGAAATTCGGAACTTACGAGCTCATGGAGGAACCGCGCAACGCACGGCCAGAACAGTCATTTTTTGAATTTATTACCACCACGATGGTTTTTGGATCCTTTCAGAATGATGTCATTACATGGCGGTCAGGGCCCAAAGGGTGATTTCGCAGTCACTGCGCGGAAATCACCCTTCGGCCCGAATACCGCCATGACAGTGACATCATTCATGAGAAGGGGTCCCAAAATCCATGTTGAAAATTTTGCACAAATTCCAAAATGCCTGAGATATGCAACAAAGTTGAAACCCCTATCTAGCCCATTATACAGCTTACCGCATTTCCTCAGTTCGCGGTCGGCTTTGAAGAGTGCAGACGTTCCCGGGTCCACCTAAGATCGTCGCCAGAGTCTGGAGGTAAGTATGGTGAGGGGGGTGTTGGGAGTCTGGGTGCGCTGTGGGTGGTGTGGGTTGTGGGGTTGGGACGCTACCAAGGGACCGCTTTTGTTTTACAGGTTTTTTAAAAAAAAGACGTCATGGGACATTTGCCACGCTGGGTGGGCTCAGCATGGCACAAGGATGTTGGGGGCCTTCAGCCGACGGGGATTGGGCACCCCCCATCAGCCATGATTGCCACGCTGGGTGGGCTCCCAACGCGGCACAAGGACGGGGCGCTCAGCCGACGGGGATTGGGCACCTCGCCAGCCAAAGGACTGCATGTCATGCTGGGGTGGGCCTCAGCGTGGCACCTACTACTGGGGACGAGCTCAGCCGACAGGGATTGGGCACCTGTCGGCTATACAGTGTGTGCGGGGCACGACGCCTGTGTCTGTGGGGGGAGCTGCGAGCTGCTGATATCTTATCGCTGTTCACTGAAGGGTGGCCCCCTCAATCAGAGGTTACTGCATTTTGGAGCGTGTCATAGACAGCTCCAAAATGCATTGGCTACAGGGGCCGCGCCAGCCAGCACACTGACTGAATTGGAGGAGGAGGTGACACACCTCCGAAATCTCCAATGATGGCACTATGTTTCTTGCACATGCATGCAAGCAACATAAAAAGGAAACCAGGGATAGCGGTTCGGTAACCAAAGTTATCGGTTACAAAATAACAGTTTTAAATAAATAAAATTTGGAAACTAAGGGTTTTTTTAGTCAGAAAACCTCGACTAACAGTAAGACTAACCCAGTTCTCCCATGGTTATACCGAGCTGAGAGGAATCAGGAAAAAACAACTAACACTAAACTAAGTTTGATAACAAAAAACACTTAGTAAAAGGCAGCAAATGAAAATAAACGTATACTTATATATATTTTAAAAGTTTCTTCACATAGATGAAAGGTAGGAGAGTGACACTCTGAGCAACCAGACTTTTCAGGCGGAGAATGAAATCTGAGTAGTTTAGAACACTGGCAGTTAGTACAGGGCAGCATTCGAAAAGTTGTCACATGCAAAGAATTCCATCACTTTCATGTGTTCTATTCTCTCTGGGCAGTCCTACCTAGAAGGCTCACTGCAGAAAGTTATGAATACCTGAGTATTACTAGGGTTAGAACAACTGATTTTTTTTAAACGTGTTGTCAAAGGTTTAATCGACAGTACCCTGAAATGCCTGGGTAACGCATTCCAAACTTTTGGGACCTGACAGGTAAAACACTGATGGAATTTCTTGGAAAAATTATTTGGTATATCCATTTATTAAAATTCAGAGTTCCTCAATGATGGAGCCATTTCCCTAAATGTAAGCCTATTTCTCAAATAATTTGGAACAAGACCTAACCCTGCCTTGTATGTAAAAAGGCCAATATGTATATCTCTTCTTGTAGACAACAATGTCCAATTCAACATTTTATACAAATCACAATGATGTACAGACAGTAGACACTTTAAAATCAATCTGGCCATCTTATTATACAAAACATCTAATTTGGACAATCTATCCTGTGACACCTCACAATACTGTACATCTCCATAATCTGGTAGCGGCAGCACTTGTACCTGAATAACATATTTCATGGTTTCCTTGTCCAAACAATTTCGGATTCTAAACAAACAGCCTACCCTTTTCCCTACCTGTCCTATCAGATGATCCACATATATATTTCCTGTTCCCAATGGATCCAACTAAAACCCTAAATATTTATTGGATTTGACCATCTCCAGGGACACACCTGAGAAATCAATTATGTCTAATTTAATATCTAATTTTAGTTTGGCTGATGTTTCAAACAGCATAATTTTAGTTTTTGAGCTATTCAGTTAAAGTTTTAAGTCTTGGAAGTATTTCTAGAGAGAGAGTCAAATTTCCATTGTAGGGTGGACTGGATCTCTGGAACCGAGCTATTTGAATAGTACAAAACTGTGTTGTCCGCATAAAGGTGGTAATTTATAGTTTCTAGATGTTTTCCTACATTCTTTAGATAAATTAGAAAACTGAGAGACCCCAGTACAGAACCCTGGGGTATCCCCTTGTTACCTTTGAGGGAGCAGAGTCGATGCCATTTACCCTAGTGAACTGGTAATGGTCACTCAAATAGGACTGGAACCAAACTAAAGGTTTCTTACCAAGTCCTATGTCAGATAGTAGAAACAACATGGACTGGTGGTCAACTGTGCCGAAGGCCTTTTAAGAATCTATCAGTATTGCTCCCGTGTACCGCTGGTACCTTTTGCCTCACTGATATCGGCCCAAGACCGACATGGAGCCACACTGCATTATGGACCTACCAGAAACCAGATTGAAAGTCATCAAATAAAGCCTGGTCATTTAGGTAGTCAACTGGTCCACTAAAATGTTTTCAAAAACTTTGCTTACTACAGGGAGCAATGGAATGGGTCTAAAAAGGGTACCCACCTACTCACAAAAAAGGTTTTGACAAAGAAACTGTAAAAACATATTTCAGACCCCATGAACCATCTGACCAAAGATGGACTCCTGATTACGATACAGCATTTGAAGAATTCATTTATCGATTGACTCACGCTCCTGTACTTGGTTATGCTGATCCTTCAAAACCTTACATTTTACATACTGATGCCAGCCTGAGTGGCCTGGAGGGCCATACTTTACCAAGAGCACACAGAGGGATGGCGCTTAGTGGCTTTTGCTATTAGGAGCCTGACGTCTTCGGAGAAAAACTATCCTGTCCACAAACTAGAATTTCTTGCTCTCAAGTGGGCAATAGTGGGCAATTTCATGAATATCCGTAAGGTGCAAAGATCCTGGTCAAGACCGACAACAACCCATTGACGTTATTTCCAAATATCTGCTAAACTAGATGCCACCAGACACCGATGGCTTTCAGCTCTCTCAACATATGATTACGCAGTAGAGTACCAACCAGGCTTAAATCACATCAATGCTGATTCTCTGTCACGAACGTCTGGCTCGAATCAGCAGTGGGTGCATATCCCCGAACAATCAGTAAAATCCCTATGTCACAAATTTGATAGAGATAAATCTCCATCCTCAGAAACTGCTAATTGACTGGCAGATTGCTTTGGGCCTCCAGATACTTGTATACCAGTGGCTTGGACAGGAAATTATTTCTAACTGGTAGCTGTTTACAATGTTCTCATTTACAGACATGATATCCATAAGCTTACATGATCCATATATAACTGTACCTGAATACAAAGTGATGTGAAAAACAGTATTTTGTATTTTTTGGTTTTTATGAGCTACATTCTGTTGTATTTCTCTTTATCGAACCAGTGATCTAGAGTTTTAACTATGTCACGGTCTGAGGAAAGATCTCTAAGAATGACTCTGATAGGACAATAGCTCATGTTTAGCATTCTATACTCAAACTGTGACGTAGTAAAAACTCCAAATTACTGGTTCTATGAAAAGAACTGTGCAGAATGTTGTTCATAAAAGGAAAACAACTGAAGACACAGGTTTTCACATCAGTGTTTATTAAGGTAAAGTTAAATGTGGCTCATTTGGAGGCAAGTTTATTATTTCCCTTTCTAGGAACATTACTGATTGCTGCCTGTTAGCACATATTTCCTGTCCCCTTTAAGCTCTTTACCCCAGCTAACCCTAGCTGACATTCTAAGAGAACAGCACTATGATCCAGTGGTAAGACAAGTGCTTAATGCCTTGAAAAGGGGGGAAAAATCTATAAAATGAGGTCTAACAACTCTAAAACTGCTTTGTTACTGAGACAGGGGCTTAAGCTCAGACTATGTGAGCAGCTATTCTACCGAGAACTAATGGACAGCCAAGGGGAGATTGTCAAGAAGCAGCTAGTGCTGCCCACCAAGTTCAAAAATGTTGTGCTAAACGCTTTACATGACGACATAGGGCATTTGAGAAGTGAAAGAACTTTGGACTAGGCTCGATCATGCTTTTATTGGCCTAAGATGGGTGTACACATTGAACAGTACATTAAAACTTGCAGCAGGTAGCCGGCTCAGTGGCACTGAGGGATGAGGCACTGGACGCCACACCTCGTGCCATGCCGGCGACCCGGGTTTGGGGACGGACTCCGGTTGCCGGTGGTGAGCAGGAAAGGGAGAGGATGGAGCGTCCGGAGGACAGCTCTCCTCTCCCTGGGGAGGGATCCAGGGTTGCTCTGTGTCCTGGTGGCCCCCGATGGAGATCAAGGGTACTGCAGGTATGCCAGCCAGCAAAGGGGGTGGAGCGCAGCAGACATCAGCAGGGCAGCCATGCGCAGGCGTCATTGCACACCACACTCCAAGGGAGGAAAATACTAAGAAAAACCCCATTCTCTCGGATAGGCGATAGCACCTCCGCCTCACTGAGCCACACTCCAGCACCAGGCTTCGCTCCTCTCCAGGCCCGACCACACAGCCGGCTCATTAGATTGTAGATACAGAGCCCTGAGCAGATTGGGTGGCCCCACCTCAGGGGCGCAGAGCTGGGGGATCCGCCAGGGTGATGCGGGAGGGAGGGAGGAGAAAGCTTCAGGTGGGAGGTAGAGCTTGCAGTAGTGGCGGATGTCGGAGAGAGTTCCCCAACAGTCAGAGCAGAAAAGGAATGTACAAAAAAATACTTGCAGCAGGTGTCTTTAGAGAAAAGCCCAGCCTCAGAGAGCGGCTCCACTTATCAATATAACAACAAGTGCCCTAATGGAGCTTGTCTGCATTGGCTTTCTTAGCTTAGAGCCAAATTCAAAAAACACTGCAAATGTGTTGGTAGTAACTGATCATTTTATGAGGTATGCTCAGGCCTATCCTACTAAAGACCCAAAGGCCTCAACTGTAGCAAAAGTCCTTTTGGAGAAGTTCTTTGTGCATTATGGCACCCCTCGGCACATTCAATCGGATCAGGGCCGAGATTTCAAGAGCAGACTCATTAAAGAACTACTATCTATCTGGAGTGTTAGAAAGTCCAGAACTATCCCCTATCATCCACAAGGAGATCCACAACTGGAGAGATTTAATTGCACTGTGTTAGATATGTTGGGTACTCTGCATCCAAAAGACAAGCCCAGGAGGAGTCAACAAATAAGCACACTAGTAGATGCCTACAATTGTACAAAAAATTATGCTACTGGTTTTTCACTGTACCACCTTATATTTGGAAGAGAAGCTTGTCTCCCTGTGGATGTGTGCTTTGGTGCTCAATCAGAAAACTACTTACAGTACGTTAAAAAGTTAAAGGTGCAGTTGAACCAGACATACATACATACCAGCTTGTGAATACCATGGCTGCAAAAAGAAATCTAGCCAACAAAGCTCACCATGATAAATGTATCAAGGCCCAAGAACTCTAACCAGGTGACTGGGTACTAATGAGAAACTTTGGACTTCAAGGTAAACATGAAATAGTTGACCGCTGGAGTCATATCCCCTATGTTGTGATCAGTAAACTACATGATTTGCCTGTGTACAAAGAAGGAGACCCTCGTATGTCAAAATCATTCACAGAAATAGTCTTTTACCTATTGGGCAAATGGTTTTGGACACAGTGCCATAAGCTGTCCCATCACTAGATCTGCTACCCGTAACAAGCAGCTTAATCTGCTTCCTGCTGTCCAACAACCAGAGCTCTTAGCCAATAATGCTACTGCTGACTATGACTCTAACTCTGAAGATGATGCAAGTGAATTCTGCACTGCTCATTACCCATCACCTGAACTTGCCCAATTGTTTCAGGGAATCCTTCCCTCTACTTGTAGTCATGTTCCTACTAGCCACGTGGCCTTTGACAATCCTGACCTATCCACTGTACCTGAACCTCCAGACTGTGATACCCACAGTTTGATTTCCGAAAATGTTAATTCCCTCTGTATGGTGGAGTTATCTGAACCCAGTGATCCTGAACCCGGAAAAACTCATAGTGAACCTGCAAGTGAGCCTGCCAATGTTACTGAATTAAATGGGCTAAGTGAACTGTTTTGTTCTGAAGAGAATGTTGCTGTTCCTGAAACTGCCAGTTGTGTTGTGGATAATACCCATTTCATGGAACTATCTCGTTCCAACCAGGATGAGTCTAGAGAATAAAACAGCAGTGATAATGTGCCAAATGCTGAGCCGATTTCAAGTTCTGATTCTCAAAAAAGTGCAGTGGTGTCCCTTTCTTCAGAAGCTGCTTTACTGGTGGACAACAAACCGGGACTCATTAACCAGAATGCTGATGTTGAAAGTCAAGTGCCAATGCCCTCTATGTCTAGACGATCAGGAAGAGCAGCAAAACCTGTGGTTCGGCTTACTTATGACACACCTGGAGTACCTTCTCATCTGTCAATGAATGTTGTCCACAAGGGAGTGTTCATCACAGCCAACTCTCTGCCCAAAATAGTGTTCACTGCCTCCTCCCAAATCAGAATCAAAACTTCCACCCAGTATAGAAAGGGTCACAGACACAAAGTAAAAGGGGTTATCTGAAGTACATGTTGGTTTATGGTATAACAAAAATTATTGTCTAAGGGTTAAAACCAAAGTTCAAATGTCATTTGTTATGGTTAACGAAATGCAAAAGGTGTAGTGTTTACATGTAAAATGTCATGACAGGTTGCCAGTAACAGAACTATGCAAAACATTTGAAAAGAATGCCATTTAAAGTAATAGCATGCTATACTGTATAAATACGTGTCATATGTTAGGGGATCCATACTAATTCCCGACTGTCAAAATCCCGACATGGATTTGCCTGACTCCACAATCCTGACTGGGTCGCATTCCTGCCTTTTGTCTGCCCGCTTCTTATTTGCCTGACATGTACATTCCCGACTATGCTTCTGCCTCACAGACAAGCACTGCCCAGTACGCGTATGTCAGTATCGTTCATTCCCCAGAGAATCTTGGAAACAGTATACCGTATGCAGTGTGTTATGGCAGTTTCAATTAGACCAGGACAATGGTATTCTTCATTCTACGATTGTGTTTCCAGAGCTCCTCTAGCTTGCTACTGATGGTGTGCTGCTGTCACCTTGTGCAGAGAAAGCTGTGAAATCATCACACAAGTGACAAGCTGCAAACCATACAAGTAAGGAGATTCTGCTTCACCTGTCCATCCGCATATGTCAGTATTGTTCATTCCCAGGAAAATCTTGCAAACAAAATTCCCTGGTTAACAAATTTTTCAATTTTACTTCTTAGTTAAAATCTTTAGACCCAGAGACACAGACTGGCACAGCCGCTGCATGCCAAAACATAATCTGCTCATCTGTTGCAACATTTACGGGGGAGCTTGAAACAACTAAAAAAATGTCATATCACAGAGTGAGACTGTTTGCCTTCTGCCTACATTTAGAAATGGAAAGTCAAACTCTTACAACATTTTTCACAGTATTTAAAAGCTCTCCTACCCTCCTTCTCTCTCTCTCTCTCTCTCTCTCTCTCTCCCCCTCACTCCCTTTCTGTCTCTTGTGGTTGTGGGGATAGCCTGCATGACCTCTAAAGTCACTGTGGCATTTACTTGTATTTTGGCCTCCAATGTCGCTGTGGCATTTACTTGAATTTTGACCTCCAATGTCAGTGTAGCATTTATTCGTTTTTTGAATCAGGCAGTTCCCGTAGCACTCAGCCCGACACTACTCGACACGGCAAATGTCGGAATTTCAACTTATGGGTTTTCGAACCTGTCGGCATTCTGTTTTGGGGGATTTTGGTGACTGCCAATACTGCAGCAGGATTTAGTGTGTTGGGAAATCATACCTAACCCATATGTTAGGCCTAACATTGTAAATCTTGTATATAGTAAAGTGGTGTTATTATGGTTATCAGTTTATTATAGACCTGGTGCAGATGTCAAGTTTTTCAGGCAGGGGAGAGATGTAATCCCCCTTTGGGGGTTTGCCTTAATTGCCCCTTTCTCCCGGTTGCCTACTGGCATACCCCAATCCCCCAGTATTGCACCGCCACAGCCCGAGTCTGCTGTTGCCCTTGGTCCCCAAACAGCCCTGGTACTTTATTTTAGCCCATTTTGGGGTTAGAGATTGAATTGTGAGCTGCCAGCATTTCCCCAATGCCGCCAGGGCTTGTGCATGCACGAGGGAGTGCCTTTGATTTTCTGACCACCGTAGCAGTCAATCTAGAGATATTTCAGTGGTCCTGGTGCCCGTGTTCATTTAATTGGGGACTGGTGACCTGAACAAGGCTGGTGAGAGGCATCAGAATATTATAAAAATCAAGTTTTGAAATGGGCATAAATTCGAGTCTAATAAATTTTAATAATGCCTCATGAATATTAATAAGGATGCTGCCTGCTGCATAGGGGGCTGTGTTTCAGCAGCAATGAAAGGGGAAGTATTGTACATAAATGTTTAAGAGTGGGCTCATTTGAAAGGGCATAGTTTGGGTATATGACCGTGAGGTTTGTGTGAACAAAAATTATTTCTACTGGCTATTCCAGAACTTTAATTGTGGGAGACTGTGTGAACTGCTTACAAACTTTACTAACAGCAGACATCTTTGCAGCCTAGTAGCCAATGGGAAAGCTGGATTTACCACACAGACTCTTGGGGATGTGGCAAAGATTTCTGGGGGATAAAACAGGGACAATGCTTGGGCACCCAAATTTGAACCAATCAAAAGGCCGGGACTGCAATTAATGGCTTGGGCAGCCAACAGAATGAGAGAAGCTCTGCTTTTTGGCTTTTGGAGCTGTATTCTGAAGAGGATTCCCACCCAAGCCACTAAGAGAGGAGAGAGCCGGTGTGGCTGAGCTGCACAACTGCAGGGGAAAGGCCTGCTCTTGCCTCCCTGTTGAACTCTAGACTGCCTAGAAGCTGAAAAGGGGTTGAGTGTTCAACTGCCTGGCTGAGAGAAAGAGAACACTTTGCCAAATAAGTACTTTTTGCCAGAAGCGGCTCAGAAAGGGAACCATGAGAGGATTTCTTGAGTTAAGGACTCCAATGCCATTTGGAGATAGATGATGCTGTGTTGTCTCCTGCCACATTCAGAAAATGGGGCAACATGTTACCAGTTGTTCCTGTTTGTTTCCTGACAAAGTTAAAGAGCTACTGACACTTCAAAGAAAAATTTGAAAAACATAATATTTGGGTACAATTCAGCTTCCATTCCATATATATTCTAGATAGTTCTCCTCCCCATTATTTATTTAGGAAATGTGTGTGAATACATGATCTTTATCTTGTAGAGTTCCCTTAGAGTTTATCTGCCTCTTTAGCTTACTCCCTACTGCAAGTCATATCCCTGTGTTGTGACATCACAGTCTGTTGCCATGGGGGTAACTGTGATGTCACAAGGAGTGAATTATGACCTTGGGTAGGAAGAAAGCAACAGGAATAGATGAACTCTACAGGAGCATAGATCCTGTTTTCATGCAAATTACAGCAGTAATAAATAATGGGGAGGAGGAATATAGAACTAATGTGAAATGCAAGCTGATCTGTGTCTAAATAAACAGGTTACTCACCTGTAACAGTAGTTCTAGGAGTGGTATATGTTGTTCATCCACACTGTTTGGCATGTCCTTTCCCTTTAAGAATCTTGCAGGAAGGTCTTTAAGCTGGGTCCTCCCACCCACCCAGGTGGAATATGCCTCAGCTGTGCCCCTTGACTGCAGATCTTTGCCCGCTGGAAGTTTAGGTTGTGTGTCGAAACCAGGGAGGCTGGTTGGGTTCATGTGGATGAACAACATATACCATTCCTAGAACTACTGTTACAGGTGAGTAACCTGTTTTTCTAGGATCATGGATATGTTGTTCTAGCCACACTGTTTGGCAGACTCCAAGCAGTTCTCTGGGAGGAGGGAGGCAAGGCACACACCCTCTCGATACTTACTTGGGGAACAGAGATTGGAGAAATGAAGCCCCAAAACCAGCATCCCAGCATAACTCTAGGTCGATGTGGTAGTGGGTGATGAAGGTGTTTGCTGACTTCCAGGTAGCAGCCCTGCAGATTTCCTGGATAGGGATGTCCCTGGAAGCAGCCACTGATGCAGCAGTATGGGGGTTGGAGTGAGCTCTTAACCCTATGGGAGGCTCCTTGCCTGCCAACCTATAGCGCAGATCAATGCATGATGTAATCCATCTGCCAATCATCTGCTTGACTGCAGGTCTGCCAGGTGCGGCTTCAGCGTAGGTGACAAACAGCTGGAGAACTTCTCTCCGAACTTCCGCCATCCGCTCCTTATAATAAGAGAACGCTCATCTCAGGTCCAGAGTATGGAGCCTGTACTCGGCCTCCGAGGTGTAACTGGGGTAGAACACCGGCAGAGTCAACACCTGGTTAAGGTGAAATTCCGACACCACCTTTGGAAGGAACTTCGGTTGGGGGTGCAGGACCTGTGGAAGATCAGACAGGGAGATTCGACAGAGAGTGCCTGTAGTTCCCCAGTCCTTCTGGCTGATGTGATAGTCAACAAGAAGGTGATCTTCCACAACAAATGTGACATCTCACACCTGTGCATAGGTTCAAATGGCTTGCCCATGAGCTTTGCCAGTACCAGCAGTAAATCCCAAAGTGGTGGTGGTGGTTCACATACCAGAGAGGAAATATGGTTGAGGCCTTTAAAAAAGCACCAGACCACCTTTTCCTGTGCCACCATGCACCCGGTAAGCAGAGATGATTGCCAGGTGCATCTTAAGGGTCATAGACCAAAGACCCCCTTTGGACAGAGACCAAAGGTAGTCAAGGATACTAGCCACCGGACAGGACAAAGGGTCCAAACCCTTGCCCTGACACCAGATTGAAAACCTTTTCCATTTGAAGGCATAGCACCTCCTGGTCGACTCCTTTCTGGATGCTTCCACGACTGTGAGTACATCATCAGAGAAATCCAAAGCCTGGAACTCTAGCCGCTCCGGAACCAGGCTGTCAGGTGCAGGGATTGAAGGTCCAGATGGAATACCTTCCCCTGATTGACTGATATCAGGTCTGGGTGTACTGGAAGACACCTCAGAGACCTGGAGCTGAGGCTGAGGAGATCTGGATACCAGAAGTGGCAAGGCCAGTCTGGGGTTGCCAGGATCACCTGTGCCTTGTCCCTCCTGACTTTGAGGATCACCTTGTGAACCAAGGGAAGTGGAGAAAGGCATAGAAGAGGCCTGGGGTCTACGGCCTTGAGAAGGCATCCCCCTGCAGTGAGCCCTGCTGAGGGAAGTGGGCATGAAACAGCCTCAACTTTGCATTTTCCTTGGAGGTGAACAGATCCACCTGAGGTTTGCCCCAGTGGAAGAACAGGCTGTGTACTACCTCTGGATGGAGAAACCACTCATTGGATGGCTAGGAAATCTGCCTCCAGTCGACTCACGAGGGTCCAGATGTGGAGCGCTTCCTTGCACTAAGGCCGGAAGTGCGTGCCACCCTGTTTGTTGAGATAGTACATGGTCATGGTATTGTCCGTCTGGACTTGCACCACTTGACCCCGAAGGAGTGGAGCGAATGCTGACAGTGCCAGTCTGACTGCTCTGAGCTCCAGCAGGTTGATATGACATCAGGATTCCTCAGAGGTCCAGAACCCGTGGGCTCTGTGAGTCCCCATGTGGTCACCCCAGCCCATAAGAGAGGCATTGGTCGATAGAACGACCATCAGCTCGGACAAACGGAATCCCTTCCTGCAAATGTGCTAGGACGGTCCACCACTGGAGAGCGTTTCACATCTTCTGGGTCACTGTGACCAGCTGATTGAAATGACCGTGACGCTGGGTCCACTGGTTGGCCAGTTCCCACTGAAGGGGGTGCATAATGCCACCGGGCCCATCGGACCACAGTGATGCAGGATGCCATGTACCCTAGAAGGTGCAGAAAGTCCCGGGCAGGGCGCAAGTGCCCAACCAGAAATGATTGGGCAAAGAAGGAGAGAACCTCTGCCCTGTCCGTTGGGGGCTTCTGGCTCAGCAAGAGTCGAGCTCTGCCCCGATGAAGCATATCACCTGAAATTAGTTTTGACTTGGCCTCGTTGACCAGGAGACCAAGATTGATGCAGGTCTGGAGGGCCAGATCCCTGGACCTCTCCACCTCCTGTTTGGAGGAACCTGCTAAGGGCCAGTCATCAAGACAGGGGTACACCCTGAACCCTTGATGCCAAAGATGGGCCACCACCACTGCAATGCATTTGGTAAAGACCCAGGGGGCCAATGACAGGCCGAACGGCATGGTTTGAAACTCGAAAAGGGCTCCCTCTGCCTGAAAAAGGAGGAACCTTCGGTGAGACGGACGGATTGGGACATGAAAGAATGCGTTCTGGAGATTCAGAGAGCAAAACCACATGTTCTGCTTGAGGGATGGTATGACCTGGGATAGAGTTACCATCCTGAATGTGCTCCCACTCCCTGAGAAATTGGTTCAGGTTGTGCAGATCTAGAATGGGGTGCCAGCCCCCCATCCACTTCAGGACCAGGAAGTACCTGGAAACAAACCCTGGGTTGACAGGGGGTCCACGACTCTGCCCATTAACTCCTTGTGGAGGAGTTGAGTGATGTCATCTCGGAGAGCCAACTGAGTGTGTACAGACACCATTTTCTCCTGTGGGGCGTGGGCTCGGCTCAGTGGGTACTGCTCAAATTCCAGAGGCAGTCCCTGGCCAACCACTTCTAGAGCCCACCTGTCCATGGTAACAGTGGACCAGGTGGAAAGGAAGTGGCGGAGCTGGTCCCCATGGGAGGACCCAGAGCTTGCATGGCATGTATGGGGGTGGTCACCGCCATCCAGTCACTGAGCAGGCTTGGAGGAAGAGGGTCCAGTTAGGGGACCACCTGAACCCTGTCCTCCGGGTTTATGGGCCGCTGGGGACCCGGACTTTGGCCAGGGGTGCCAAGATTGTGCCTGCTATTGCTGGCACGATTGAAAATGGGGCTGTTTGGCCGCAGGGACAGAATGCCAAAAAGGCTTCTTCTTCTTCTGCTTTTTGGAACCCTGGGATTCCTTCTGCACAGAGGTCACAGAGTCCAAGGTGGCATTGGACTTCTCAGTGCGTTGGAGGTGACTGTCCACACCTGGGCCTGAAAAGGTCGGTACCCAAGAAAGGGACATCCGTCAGCTTGTGCTCGGTGTCCCCCGTGAAGGTGGAGACCCTCAATCAAGCCCTGGAGTGCATGGCAACCACAGTCACCACCAAGCGGATGCAAGAATCGCTGAGGTCCAAAGCCATCTGGAGTTGCTGTTTCACAACAGCCCGACCCTGGTCACAAACCTGCTTGACCATGGTCTGAAGGTCTGTGGGAAGGTGAGGTAGAACCTCATCAAGACAGCATGGGAGAAGTGTGCCATGATGACAGCCAAAGTTGCCTAACGAAGGACCAGCAAAGAGGTGGCACAGACTTTACGGGCAGAATGGTCCAGTTTTTTGGACTCTTTGTCTGGGGGTCTATCGGTGTCTCCCAAATTACCCGAGCACCTGAACACAGATTCAATCACCAAACCCTCAGCAGAGGGGTGCTCTGTGAATCCCGAAAGGGACCCGATTGGCACAGCGCATCTGCGGGCCATATGGGCTGAGGGCACGGCAGGAGGCAGGGTGTTGCCACAGCTCCAAGGCCAGACCGACAATGGCCTCGGCCACTCGGAAGGCCTCCGACGGCAAATCCCCTCATTTGAGAATATCAGTGAGGGGATATTTGGCCCATTTCTGAACGGGTTCTTGCAGCATCCCTGTGGATTCAGAGATGAGATGGAGGATACCCATAAAGGAAGAGGGACTGTCCTCTGTCGAAAGACTACCAATAGATTTCTCGTCAAGGGGGCAAGAATGGAGATCAGCGTCCTCAGACTCCGAATAGATTGGCTGGCCACCAGAGTTTCCTCCACCCACCTAGGATGGTTGGGAGTGAGGGTGAAGGAAAGCCTATGTGGAAGGCCCAAAACAGGCCGAGACTCCTTAGCAGTAGCCCCTGAAGGAGGCTGTTTAGGTGGCGGCGCCACCAGGATCAGTTGAGAGGTCAATTTCAGCCAAGCTGGAATGGTCTTGATGGACTCCAAAGGTGGAGGAATGGTGCGGACCAGCTCCAGAAAAGTCAGCATTGGCCTGGGGGCAACAGCTAACTAATAGGTTAGAAGCCAGGGCTGACTTCTGGTTGGACATAATCGGCTGCCACATTAAGCCCGCATAGCATCGATGGAGTTTCCATCGAAGTCTCTCCTCATCCGAGAAGGACAAGGAAGAGTGGCGGCGGTGTCACTTCTTAGAGTGCTTATGCACCTTCTTTGGCCTATTGGTCAAAGGGGTCTGAGACCTGGACTTGGACCATCGGGGTCATTCGAAAGGGGCCAGGGAGAACTGCAGCTCTTCCTGGTCAGGGACCGGGACCACGAGGGGATTCCCAGCAGGTTGGGTCTCCTCCTCAGTGGCAGACAGGACCGGGGTCCTGAATAAGGAGTTGTCGGCCTCATCGAGCGACAACGGGTCAATCATAATCTCAACCAGATCATTGTCCTGTGTCTGAGCCAGCTGGCCTGACGGGGGTACCACGAAGCCAGTGGCCTAGGCCACAACCTCGAATGAAGTCGAGACAGCAGATTCCTGGGACTGAGATCCCTCATAATCCCAAGAATGTCATTGGCGAGATGAAGTATCTCTAGGCTCTTTGTCCTTTTTACGGGACCAAGAGACATGCACGCCCAAGGGCCCCTCATCCTGAGCAGGATGAAGAAAGACATCAAAGAGGACCAATCCGCAGCCTGAGCTGCCTACTCTTCAAAAGTCTTCATCTGTTCGAGTTGCTCAGCAGACCCTGCAGCTGTGGAGACAGCCCAACAGGCTTCCTTGGATTTGACCGGCAGATTCCTTTTCTCCGGTCTGCCCAGCTGAAGTCATGTGAGACAATCGTCTAAGACATTTGGGTGAAAAGTGCGACACATTTCACAGACCTGGGTGTCATAGCCAACACCCAAGCAGTATACACATGAGGCATGTGGGTTGGTGAGAGACATCTTTTGCCCACATGGGCAGCGGCACAAACCGGGTGAGGATTTATCCTCCATCGCAGTCAAGATCGCAAAAAGTGATTAGCAGAAACTCATAAGAGTCAAAGTTTAGGTAAATCCGTGGATTTAAGCGCCAGGGCCTACAATAATGTGTGAGTGGTAAGGAGGGAACCTGAATCTTCCAGCGGAAAGGAAGATCTGGCATCAAGGGGTGGAGCCGAGGCACATACCACCCTGGTGAGTGGCAGCAGCCAGCATAAAGACCTTCCGACAAGATTCTTAAGGGGGAAAGGACATGCCAAACTGTGTGGATAGAACAACATATCCACAATCCTAGAAATTACGTTTTGTTAAAGTTCTTCTGAAGGTGTCAGTTGCTCTTTAAGCCAGTCTGCAAATCGCAAGTTGAGTGAGTTTTCAAACTGCATACCAATCCGAACTTCATGTACTGGGCCTGTGCCAGCTATGGCCCTAAAGATTGTTCCTGCACCAGATCCAATGCCTGCCTGGCCAGAGACCAGCCTCGGGGAGTCAGCCCCTGCAAAGAAGCAAGTCGCAGGTTGTGGCCACCTACAGAGAAAGGCTGTGAAGTGGAGGTGAGTCATGCCGGCCCCAGTCCCCACCATCATCCTGGCAAGTCAGCAGATCCATGGCGCCTTCATCCTTTTCTCCAATCGCTCTGAGTGCAGTGAGTACAATCAGGGTAGCCCCCTGCGACAACCAAATAACTGTATGGTGTGATCTGATTTGCCTTATAATTCCTCATTGGGGTTTAACTGTGGTTACAGACCATCTGGCCTGGGATTACAAATATTCTACTGTTTGCAAGTATTTTATCTAATAACACCCTTCTCTCCATCAAGTGCCCCAACCAGCTGCAATGCCAGCCTACTCGCGGAAACACTTCAGGCCTGTACCTTATTATATCCTGGGTACCCAGAACCTTAATAAACTGATTAAGTCAGGGACAGATACTAATGAATATTGATTGCTATTTGCTCCCCCCCCAAAATCAACTCTAACGGCATTATGGCTACTGACCCCTTGCACATAGCTGACACCCTTAACACCTCCTTCTCGGACCTCAGCAGTATGCTCCCACCCAACTTCTTTGATCCCCTAACCCTGCCCTCACTCATTCCCCCTCTCCACCACCCCCATTTCACTTCAAAGCCATCACCCCGGCCGGCCTGGTGGTGCTGACGGTTGAGGCACTGGACGCCACACCTCACGCTACATCGGCGACCTGGGATCGGGAATGGACTCGGGCCGCCGGGGGCTGGCAGGGAGAAAGAAGGATTGAGCATCCTAAGACTGCTCTCTTTCCTTCGGGGTGGGTGAGGGCCATGCACCACGCCACAGTGACACCTAGCGGAGGCTGGGTACTCAAGGACGCAGGGCATACTGGAGGGGAGGAGCGGAGCAGGCGTCTACACATCTGTGCGACACCATTGCACGTCCGACTTCTCAGTAGGACACAAAAAACTGGTGGAAAATCGGTGGGGTAACCTCGTCGGCTGATAGCCAGTCCAGTGCCCCTGGAGTTGAGAGGCATCTTGGACAGGTCCATGCGGCGGGTCCTGGAGGAGGGGGGGGGAAATGCTGCCATTGGCTGGAGTGTGCGATAGGGCATACAAATTCGCATGCCAAGACTGACTCTAGAGGTGCAGATGCCGGGGGTTGGTGAGGGGCCGCTCCCACCAGGAGAGAGAAACAATGACATGTTAGAAAAAAAGCTAACACCCCTTCAGAAGCCAAACCCTACCTTCTAAAAGCAATTGGGAGCCCCAGGTTCAGCAGCGATACCCTGGACCTAAAATTCCTTCAGCTGACCCTCGATGAACTCCTCATCCCGTTAACCAACCTACTAAACCACTCCCTCTGCCTCAGTCAATTCCCTGCAAAATGGAAAGCAGCCATCGTCACCCCTATCCACAAAGGTGGTGACCACACTGAAGCCGGGAACTACCTCCCATCTCCTATGTCAAGAACAGCATGGCTTCCGCAAATCTCACAGCATCACATCTGCCCTACTGGAATTCTCCTTGGTCTTGCACTCAGCCCTTGATAAAGGACACATAGCTGGCGTGGTCTTTGTCGACTTGTCGAAAGCCTTTGACACCGTGAACCACTCCCTCCTCTTGTCTGTCCTCCCCGGCTCCAGTCTCTCCCATGATGCCACCAGCTGGTTCGCTCACTATCTCACTGACAGATCTCAACAGGTTATGATTGGCAACACCCTCTCCTCCCGCCTGCCAGTCTGGTGAGATGTCCCTCAGGGCTCAATACTCGGGCTCCTTCTCTTTAGCCTGTTTTTAAATACCTTCCCCAGAGCCTGCCCCAGGGGTGTATTCCTTTATGCGGATGATGCAGTCCTCTTCTCCACACAATCTGACCCCACTGAACTTCAGCTATCCCTCCAGACCACCTTCTCTGCTGCTGAATCTTGCTTTTCAGAAAACCACCTAGTTCTGAACTATAAAAAAACTAAGGTCATGATGTTCGCTCACCATCAGAACAAACACAAAAAACATCCCCTGCATATCGTTAACTTCCAGTCTCAGCCCCTTGTACAGGTAGACACCTTCAAATACCTCGGCATTACCTTGGACTCCTCCTTCAACTACCATGAGCACATCCATCTCGTCAGCTCAACCGTCAACACCAGAATTGGTCTTCTTCACCAGCACAAGCATTGCCTGACACCCGAGGCCCTCCATTTGGCTATCTCCTCCTCTGTTCTCTCCCTCATTGACTATGGTATACTGCTCTATGGTGCGGCAGATGCTACCACCCTAGCCTGAATAAGAGTTGCCCCGAACAAAGCCTGTCACTTATTACTGGGCTGTGACTGCTCCACACATACTTGCTCCCTCTACAGTCTTTCCAAGTGGCTCAACTTTGATGACAAGCTTAAGTATCAAACTTGCCTCCTCACTAAAAAGATTTCCTTTGGGCTATCCCCCCCAGGTCTTTCCACCCACCCTGCTTCAGCCTTCCTCTATCCATACAACCACCTGCAGTTCATCTAAATCCCACTTCCTTGTTCCCTAGGTTCGCACCTCACTTTTTCAAAAGATCTTTCACTTACAGAGCCCCTTTCTGGTCAAACGCCCTCCCTATTACCGTTGCAGCAGAACCCAAGCTTGGTGCTACAGATCCCTCCTCTGAGAACACCTCCTATCCTCTAGCACCTGTGATTGCTACTAACTCTGATGCCCCTCCCTAACCTCCCCATCAATCCCCAATTCAAGACAATGGATTCTTATCCTGCTCATCTACTACTGGCCCTACCAGTTTAGCTCAGTATTTTACCTGCTGATAATAAAGCCTGGGCACCCCTTACCTTGTTTTTCATGATTATTGCTCTACTATTATGTGTGTGCCTCACTGTACTTTCTCTGTATATCATGTAGGTATGATACCTGATTATTGTATGACATTAGGCTATTGTGTGTGTCTTATTCCACTTTGCACCTCTCTGTATATTATTCCCTGTATTATCCTGTCTAATTTGTGCCTGTACTGATGTGGAATCTTTGTAAATGAGTCTCTGACTCAAAGGTATTTTCTGATATGCTCAATAAATAAATAAATACAGTAACACAATAGTTAACCTAAATCCTTGCCCCCGTGCTCAGTCCTCTAAATAAACCTGATTTGTTTTGCCTGTTAACTGGGTCTGAGAGTGTATTATTACTGCATAGTAAAGTGTGGGGAAAATAAAGCTGCACTGTGGTTGCTGGTTAACTGATCTTTGCAGGGGACACAGGGTGTATGCCAGAGGTCCAGACCTAGTTGGTAAGTGTGAAACCGGTAAGCACATTATTAGTGTTCGCCATTAGATGTGTTATTGCAGTCTGAGTACAGTGTATCCTGCCAGTCCATGTGTTGGGCCACTAGCTGGGGTTGTGGGTAGGTGTAGCTTCCCAAAGGGCTGTACTAGTTCTACAGTTTACCCACTTAATCACTCGGGGTGGAGGCATTATAATTATAGTTCTACTGCCGGTAGGGAAGCCACAGTAACTGTTAGAACTGAGCCCGGGCCCCTCAACCTTCATCTAGGGCAGAAAGCAGGGGTAGTAGCTCATGGGAGGTGGCGCCCGGGTTACAGTAGTTTAATCCAGGAAGGCAAGCAGAGATAAATTACTCACTTCCAGCTGCGACTTGGAGAAGGGGGTAGTGAGCAGGTTACAGAGGAAACACAGATGCAGCTACATATATCCCCATATTTAATGCACAGGGCCAGACAGGAGGTACCCGAGGGTGTTGAGAGAGACAAGGCAGGCTGTGGTGGCCCCACTGTTAGACCTGGTTACCTTCTGACCTGCACTATCTCAGTCCTAGGGGATAACGAGCTATAAAATTTAAAAAAACAATGGGTTTGCTAGCTTTTACTTACAGCTTGCATAATTTATGTAAAATGCCCTGTTTTATGACACTTGTTTTGTGCATGAAGTGTGAAAAACATAATGTACAGTTTGTTAGCTCTTGTTTCAGAATAGAGAGCCTTTTGGTGGTTGCAGAACAAAACCTTTTTTATTATGAAATTTTTAAGGTTTAAACTTTAAAACTTTGCATGTGCATGAAACAAAAAGTCCATCAGGAAACAAAATAAAAAGATGCTGTTTTTTTATCATGTTAGACACAAACAAAAATGTAAAACTACTACAATGAAATAATTACTTAATAATACTTAACCATAAATGTTAACACTTATGTAGTGGCGACAATAATAATAAGACAAATTAGCATTTATGTAGCTCTTTTTCATATACATAGTACCCCAAAGCATTTTACAAGCACTGACAAACTGGCAGTAAGTGACTGAATGTGTAGAGGCAGCCATTTCGCACATCAACACCCACACACAGCCTTGGACAACTGCATGAACTGTTTGTTTGTTTATTTTTTATGGGAAGGGGAACATTGGCCGGGACACTGAGGAAAATTCCCTCGTCTTGTGAAAAGTGCCTTGAGTTCTTTTACCAGGACCAGGACAGTACCAGGGATGGGTAGAAGGGACTTCAGTTTAAAGTCTCAACCGAAGGACAGCATACCCCGATAGTACAGCACCCCCTTAGTACTGTACTTGAGTGCCAGCATTTATGGTATGAGCCCAATCCCAGAGTGGGTCTAATGAGACCTCTGATTTTTTGTTCTTTTTTTTTTAATTAATGCTATTTTAATTATTTAATTTGATTTTTAAAACTCGAAAGAAGGAATGAGGCAGCCACCAAAAACCCATCCCTCGTGGCTGTTGCTGTTACCCCTACCCAAATGCCACCACCAGGATCCCATCATGTGTTTCCCTTGTAACCTTCCCACTAACGATCATCAGCTTACCGTGTTGCACACTGGCTAAACAACCTCCCTACCTCCATCTCTGAGCTACCAAAAATGTCTCCGTTCAAAAGTGCTCTCAAGAAGGAAGTCACTCAAGAGTCGTCATGTAGATGCCTATTCTAACTCCTAACCTGAGCCTGGACACCCAGTTTACCACCCCCACCCTCACTTCTCTGTCCACCTTTGTCTCCCCACAACCTTGTCTCCCACTCTCACCATCCCCCTCTTCCTTCTGAACTTATCTAGGAAGTAGCTACCTCTACAGTTATTTACTGCTTATTCATGAAAACATAACCTGCATTCTTTATTTGATTATTGCAGCACTGACAATGCTCACTTGAGCTGAATGCATCCAATGTACTGACTGAATAAAGTAAGCATTAAGCCACGATGAAGGTGGCATCTAATGGGGAACTGATGCATGGTTGGGAGGGTTGTGGCACAAGGCTGAAGGCTGAGTGCCTACAATGGCCCAACCATGCATTAATTCCCCATTAGATGGCACCTTCGGAGTGACTTAATGCATTTGTAACATGGCTTCTAGGACAATATGTTTACTATGAATCTTATTTTCATACTGTCAATGAAACAATAGAACAACATTTTGCACTGTTTCCATTTCTGTCCTGCACTTTTGGAAAATTTCAGAGAGTGCGATTTATATGCTAAAGTTGTGCAAACAATAGGAAATACAACTGTCACAAAAGTATCTGTCAACATTTGTTTGTGAGAATTTAGGACATCAGCGCGGCTATTATTTTAATAGGCACCTTAGGAGGTCCATTATATGGTCATGTGTGCGATGCAGTACTTGCGAGTAATTGTTTTGCACATTTGCTGACCTTCTGTGTGTGTCTACGGCTTTGCTCCGATGTCACTCCCTACCCTGTTTGATATGTCACTGTCTCCTGCACGGTTGTTCGTTTTCTCACTGCATTCCAACTGTTAGGCATCTCCTGGCTCACGTATGCACACCATTACTTGCCACTGCCCATCCCATCTACTGCGATGCATTCCAAATTGACTGCACATCGCATTTCGGCTTGCGGTCTGTCTGACACCACGTTTTGGTCCAGACCTCGCTCGCTGGTTGCTCTACTGTGCTGGTGCATCTGAATAGTGCTTTCCCCTCTACATTCCTGCAGAATGCCGGTCAGTGATGCGCACAGTCATGGGCATTTGGCTGGGTGGGTGGGACAGACAGGCACCGCTCCCGTGCATTGCAATACCTTTCTGTGCTCTGCTGTCTTTCCAGCTGTGTGGATCAGCATGGTACTTCATTTTGAGGACGGCATTATTGCTAAATTAATGTTGTCTCCAAAGTATGCCATCTGATGCTTTTGCACCAATCACTTGTCTTTATTTAGTCTTGGTGAGATTTGCCACGTTACAACAAATGCTTATCTGTGCTGTCTGTATCCAAATATGTTTGTTACAATGTTTGATGTGGAACCTTTGCAAATAAGCACTTAGCTCAAAGGTTGTCTGAATTATAAATAAATAAATATAAAATAATTAAAATTATAGGAATGAACCCAACCATGTCTGAAAGGGTACCTTTCTAGGGTAATCCTAGGCTAGAGATTAGAGGAGATGCTACTGCGTGGTACTTCTGGATGTTTAGGGGGACTGAGACTATAGGGGATCTGTTGGACAACACCTTACATATGCTAAACTCCTTGGCCCAACAGTTTCAGTGCCTAGCCTCACTCTTTTTGGCAGTACCTCCAGCTGCACAGTGTGCTGACTAAATGGCTTGGTTGGAGACACACAGTCCCACCTCTGTACCAATTTGAAACATGGTTGGCCAAGTTGCCAATTCAGAGAGGGCTGGTGGGGAGACTGTTTGCCAAGCTAGGGACAGCTAGTCCACTCTTGATGTCCACTCCTCATCTGGCTTGGGAGACAGAAATACAGTCGATAATCACTTAGGAAGAATGGGAACAGGTTTGAGATTATAGGGCTTCAAGGGAACTGAGAGGCCATCTGCTGCATTTCAAAGTACTGCATGACACGTATAGAATGCCGCAGTGGGAGATTCAATGGCCTGCAGTGCACATTAGAGTTTTTATAAGCTTTGATCAGCTGTTTGCCAGTCCCACTGTTATCCTGGGGCTATGTACAGTCCTCTGTGACTGTACCTAGCCAAGGGAGGACAGTGGGATCAGCAAACAAAAGATAAGAGCTTTTAAAAACTCTTAATATGTACTGCAGGTTACTGAATCTCCCACTGCTGCAGCCCTCCTCTCTGATGTCAGCTGCAGGGAATTCTGGGATTCGTAGTTACAGAAAATGTTAGCTTGCAGTTAGCAGAATCAGTCTGATATAATCTACTATATAGCAGTAAGTTAAAAAAATGCTTTTGCACACTGCATATTGGGACCAGCCCCACACTCTTAGTGCTGACTGTTCCCCTTTAAAAGAATCACTGTACTTAGTGAAGGAGAAAAACAAACAAACAACCCGTTTCCTAATGCTAAACATCTGAAAGTGTTTTTTGAGAAAGATCATTAGGTAAACGATCCCAAAAAATGATAATATGATATGAAGATTTCTATCCCATTTAAGTCTTTTTAGAGGGTAGTTCACAATAAGGTTCTGAGAATACTGCTTATGCATGGTAACGTTTCTCTTTTTGCAGTTAATCTTTTTATTGATGGCAACTGTTTTCCAAAAAAGGTGACTAAGGTAGAGGCGGGGCAAATATCTGGGCATTATTTTGGACAGATGTTCAAAAATTGAGAATTTTTTCTATGCTGCAAGTCTGCCCAGTTCAGGGATTTGAACATATCATAGTGGTGCTTATTAAAGACACAAATTTAAAACATGCTGCATCTAGTCTGTCTGTCGTACATAACATCCGATGTGTTTAACAACTGTGAGAGCTACAGTAAAACAAACCATATGAGCATAATCAACTACAGTAAACAATGTGAATCTGACCAATCAGGAGACTACCAGTAAGGTTAAAATGATTTCTATGTTGCTGTAAGAAGAAGCCCAGTTTTATTTTTAATTTGCTAATTAAGCTTTCAGCCTGGACATCATGGATTCAACGTGTATGATCAGAGTTCTGCCTCATCAGGCATCTCCTGGACATCTGTTCCTGCATGGCAGTCAGCCACCATGAGCCCAAAAGACCAGCAGCCTAGGAAAACTAGCGGAACCAAGAAAGGTGGAACTGAAACCAGGCAAACCCCACCCTAACACATATACAGTCATAACAGTTTATTTGCCTTTAAGCAAAAGAGGGTGATCAAAGGTGTCAGTAAACAAAAGAAAGACAGCTTTGGCTCTAGTTAGGCATACCACGTAGCGGCACCACTACCACCGCTTCAAGTGATCAATATTATAACCAAGGCTGCCAGTTTTTAACCAGAAAACCTGGTAAAATTCTGGAATTTGGACTGCCTGCACACTGGTAAAAATAAACAAGTTCATGGAATTTTACATTTTATTACTAGATCAGTAAATCTACAGATCTTGCATTTTTCTTATAATTGCTTCCTGTACTATTTTCAGTTTGCTTAATTTAATACTCTGTATATTAAACCTTCTTTTATTCTCATTATTTAAACACATACTAAAAGAACGCCAGCAGAATCCAGTTAAAAGCCGCTAATTAGACTAACAATCATCGGTGTACTTCCTGGAATCTCAAGTCTTGAAAACTGAACTTCATTACTTTAATCACTGTAAATCAGTGGTCTTAATTATAACCTGAATAATAAAAACACTAACCCACATATTTTATGTATCTCAGTTACATCTTTCCATTGAAAGTAATTTGTGTTTTGTCCACATCTGTTTTAACTAACTTGTGCTGCTTTCTACAATCAGGCTGCACCTGTAAATGGCATGCTGGATCGACAGCTGGCTCTAAATATTATATTTTAAATACCTGACATAAAGGAGAATAGCATGTTTTTATACCCTGTGATGCTCTGTGAATTATGTCATCAGCACATTCTCCAAAAATATATTGGTACCGTGAAACACGAAAAATCCTGTTATATTTTTTTGGTACAAAATCAACTTGTGTCAACATTACACGTCAAAATAACTCAGTGGTTCCAAAAACAACAGAGCAGCAAAAAGAATCTGATAATCACCGATCAGCTGAAAACACACAAGCAGTCTCACTAGTATGCAAGATGGTACGGCTAGCTGCCAAATGGTGAAAGCCAAATCTTGACAAAGTGATGACAACTGTTGCAATAGACCCAGCTGCATTTTGAGAATGTATCCTAATTAACCTCCATTAGTAACACTGAAGTCATCATGTTTCCTTCAGAGCA
Organism: Neoceratodus forsteri; assembly: GCA_016271365.2. Classification (NCBI taxonomy): domain Eukaryota; kingdom Metazoa; phylum Chordata; order Ceratodontiformes; family Ceratodontidae; genus Neoceratodus; species Neoceratodus forsteri. The sequence goes on along the minus strand of CM057459.1, from coordinate 159,589,554 downwards.
AGAATCTGGAAGGAATGTGACTTAGATGCTGCATCAGAGCTCAGTATAAACAGGGAAAACAGTGAGTCTGTATACTGCATTAGGGCCCAGTTACTTAGGCATACCATGAGGAGAAGTGTAGTCAGTCTGAATATTATGCCAGGGACCCATGTGATGTGAAAAAGTAGGGATCCTAGATACCACTGTAACCCCTAGATGGCACTATCCCAGGGGCTACTACCCCTGCCTGATTTGCCACTAACAGGTTGAGGGGCCTGGATCCAATGGCGGGTGCCTCCACCCAGAGGTCAGGGTTTGCAAAAGTTAAACTAACTTGGTCACAGCCCTCTGGGACACTGCAACCCCTTTCTTCCCACTAGTGGCCTACACAATATATCAGAATTACCTTCACAGTATACACTACTCCCCAGGTCTGGTTCCGCACTGGGACCTCCTGTGAAATGAGATACAGTGCAACAATCACAGTACAGTACTTTAACATAGACAAATACCTCAGGCAGTATAACTTTGCTGAAACAAGCAGCTCTGATTTATTTAGGGGATATAACAAGGACAGGGGAAATCAGGTTAATTAGCTTATCACTCTAATAATCTATCTATGGCTCTGTGCACAGGCCTATCCCTATCAGTTACTGTCCCTGGGTACCCAAGCCCTAGTGGCTAGTCCAAACCGTGGCAGCTGGTAGGGGCCCTTTCACACAGAGAAAAGGAGAATTAAACAGTCAGCAGTACAGTAATTCCATTTGGATTTAATGTGGCAATTCAACAGGAGCGACCCTGAATTAGTACTCACGACCTCCAAATAAGATAGGGTCCTTCAATGTCAGCAGGGCTCACTTGAGGTACACAAACCTCTTCACACATCCATATAAAAGAAAGCACTATACCAGGCAGGCTGCATCTGTATCCCGATCGCAATTACTGCACAATACCCGGAGAACACACAGCAGATTCAGTTCCTGACAGACCGAGGTAATTTTCAGCAATTCCTCCAGTCTTCTACAGGGTGAGCCTGGTTTCTACCTTCAGAGATCCTTTGATTCTTTTCACAGGACGGATTCAGTCCTAACAAGCTGTTACACAAGCTGCAGACCGAACTCTGGGCCTTATACACGCTTTTTGACTAAAACTGCACACTGAAAAAGCACAGGGCTCCTTCCTTCTTCACTGCCAAAGCTCAACTGAAACTCCAACCGACAAAACCGGGCACTTCCTTTGAGTTCCTCCCAGTTCTTGACTGGATTGGCTGTCACTACAATAGACTGCTGCTGTTGGTCCAAAAGGCACTGAAGTCTAAACTACATCTCCCAGAGTCACTGCCCATACAATCCTCTTGTGGCTGGCTCAGATTATGAGTCCAAGTTCTGATTCGTCCAAGGCACCATTTTAGAGCTAGCTTACCCCACACTGATTGGTCCAGTTCAGCAGTTCAAAACTAGAATGGGAACTAGCAGACACAGTTCTGACTGCAAAGAAAGCAGGTTAGACAAACTGTAATTTCATTATTACTCTAAATAATTTCATAACAGTTACATCTTTCAGATAGGTTCCCTTTGCACTCCTAGTGACTGCAAAATGAAGTGAATTGGCAGCAGCTGGAGTGGTACTCGAGAGAAGCACACAGTCCCCCATACAATTAATTATGTCTGCAAGCAGACAGCTCTTAAAGAAACAGTACCAGAGGCTCTAAAACACTCACTGATAAATGGCTTAAATGCCAAACATCATTCAGGCTTGAGAATTCAAGCAAGCTCCTGAAGTCTTTTGGGAACCCCCATTTGCAGGGGGTTACACTCTTCCTGGTTTGGAGAGCTTGACGTCCGCCAACAAGTACCCCCATAAGTTTCAACTGCAACCATATACATTTGCATTAGGCTCGCATACGTAATCATCAGTCAATATATCATTTACCAAGAACACATTTCTGAAACATTGCAGTACGTCACTCTTTACACAGTATTACATACACATTGTACCATAACTCAAGTTATTACCTCTTGTACATTAAACCTGAAGAGAGGGGCTCCTTCCCTATCAGTTACCTTGGGGCTGACGGGCAAGGGCATCATACTTAGAGGGCAACACAAGTAACTTGAGTTAGCACTGACGCCAGTTTGGGCAATGAGCTCGGGACACAACACTTTTATGGACAACATTGAGAGGCAACCACAGGCCTCCTAAGGGAATCATAACTGAGGTGACCACAGGCTTTTACAGCTCGACCAGTCTTTCTAGGGGAACTGTTATAGTCTCTGCACTCTGAGCCTCATTTTCAGCATTGTCCTCACTTGTCAGGGAGTCTCCATGGGGGTAGAGAGGCTAGAACTTGGGGCACTTTCAGCTCCAGGAGTTACAGTTTCTGAGTCCACAACATTTGGCTCGATGGAGAGCTTTCGGACACTGGCAGTGGACTGTCAGGGCACTCAAAATACTCTTCTTGTTCGGTGTATCACCAGTCTGCCCTAATCTATCATTTTCCTCCCTGAAAGCTCAAACAGTTCAACCATGCACAATGATTCCATTTCATCTGATCTGATGCTTTGCACTTCACTTTCTGGGAGCATTGGCTCCAGGGATGAAGCTGGGGCTTAGACAGTCCAGAAGGCCCAGCTTCATCTCCAGTATTGACTAGGGATTGCCCCTAACAATTGACTCAGTTCGAAGAAGGATAGTATTCAAAGTCACTCTCACTTTCTTCCGATATGGACTGACAGTCATGCTCAACTGGGACTTGTGGAGGAACACTTTAACTTTGCTTCTGTAGGTGCAGACTTTCTTGATCTTTTCTTAGCAGCAGCTCTAGTCACTGGTCCAGAGGGGCATCTTCTAGGGCTCAGACTCAATTAAGATTTGTCCAATGGGCAGTAAATGATTTCTATGCATTGTTTTTACATCTTTGAATTATTCTCAGGCCTTACTTTGTACACTGGCAGATCATCTAGTTTGCCCACTACAATGTGAGGGAGATGGTGCCATCTGTCAGCAATCTTGTGCTTGCCATGCAGTCCCAGATTTCTTAGCAATACCCGATCTCCCTCCTGGAATTCCTGTGCTTTCACCTTTTATCATACCTTTCTTTGTTGGCAGATTTCTTTGCAGCCATGGTTTGAGCCAGTTGGTACGCATGAGTTAGCTGGGCCTTTAACTTTGACATACTGTAAATAGTTGTCAGCTTGAACCCCATCAGGAGAGACCCCAAACACACATCTACTGGTAGTCGAGCTTCTTCCAAAACATCAGGGTAGGGAGAATCCAGTGGCATCACTTTTTGGTGCAGTTATAAGCATGTACCAGGGTGCTAATTTGTTGGCTCCATCTTAGGCTTGTCCTTTGGGTGCAGGGTGCCTAGCATATCTAGCAAAGTGCTTGAAACGTTCAGGCTGTGGGTCCTCTGGGGTGGTAAGGAGTGGTTCTGGACTTTGCACTCCACAGAGAAAGCATCTTTTGATCAGACGACTCTCAAAGTCTCTCCCTTGATCAGAATGGATTCTTTGTGGAGCCCATAGTGAACAAAAAGTTTTCTACAAGTACTTTGGCACAGTGGATGCTTTCTGGTCTTTGGTGGGGAAAGCTTGGGCATGTCTCGTGAAATGGTCAGTGACCACCAGCACATTACTGATATTTCTTTGATCTGACTCCAAACTCAGAAAATCAAAACAGACCAGCTCCATGGGTGCACTGGTGGTGATGTTAACAAGGGGGGCAGCCCTCTGGGGCAAAGCTTTCCTCTGTAAGCAGCGACTACAAGTTTGAATGTGTTGCTCCACATCAGCCCCCATCTTAGGCCAATAGAATCTGGATCTCACCAAGTCAAGTGTTCTGTCTATACCAAGGTGCCCCATGTGGTTGTGCAAGGACCTCAGTACTGAGTCTCGAAAGGCAGTGGGCAGCACTAGTTGTTGTTTGTCTACTTGTCCCCCTCTGTCTACTGTTTCTCTGTATAACAGTTTATTAATCAGTTTCAACTTAGGACCTTCTTTGTATAACAGTGCAGTTCTCAAATCAGTGGAGCGAATTTGACACATCTTTTCCTGCATAGAGGGCTTCTAAAGCTGCTTTGATCATGGGATCGCTGGATTGAGCCTCCCAATACTGTCATTGTCCAGCTGAGGCAGTGCACCAATGTCTATTGCAGAAAAGTGGCAACAAGCAGCAGGTATGCAATTCTCAGAGGCTCCCAAGCAATCCACCATGCAGTCCACTGCGTCCGTGGACATTTGTTCCTCCCTGTCAAACTTCAGCAGAGTGCCCGAATGTCAGGTTCTGCTAATCGGACCCAATCATTCTGGGGAATAGGCCTCCGGAGAGAGCATCAGCATCTATGTGGTTCAGACCTGCTCGGTATTCGAGCATAGTCATATGTAGATAATGCAGAAAGCCACCTATGGCCAGTGGCATCCAACTTAGCTAGGGTCTGCACATAGGTCAAAGGATTATTGTCAGTTTTTACTAGTATTTTAGCCCCATACAAGTACTCATGGAATTGGTCAACAATAGCCCACTTCAAAGCTAGGAACTCTAACTTATGTACAGGATAGTTCTTTTCGGATGGGTCAGGCTTCTACTGGCAAAGGCCACTGGTCTCAGGCCATTCTCGTTTTTTGGTACAACACAGCCCCAACCCTTGTAAGCTAGCATCAGTGTGCAGGACGAAGGTTTTCTTGGATCGGCATAGGCCAGCACTGGAGCATGGGTAAGTTGATATATGATCTCATGAAAAGCAGTCTCACAATCAGGAGTCCAGCGGCCCCAAATACTTCACTCGGATGAAAATACACTCTTTCAGTCTTGAGGGATGCTGACTTTTGGTATTTTTGTGGGTTGGGGATACCTTGAGTAAGGTTAAGTAAAGGGCGGATCACTCTTGAATAGTCCTTGATGAAGCGCCGATAATAACCACAGAATCCCAGGAATCTTTGCAGTTCTTTAGATTTTTGGGCTGTGGCCAGGTGGTCAAGGCCTCAACTTTACTTGGTCGGTCTCTATTCCTCGTGGATACTATGTGTCCACATACTTTACTGATGTTTGAAAGAATTGACACTTATCAATGGACAGTTTAAGGCAAAAGTCCTCCAGTCGGTCCAATACCTTAAATAATCTGCTCTCATGTTCCTCCAGTGAGCTGCCAAACACAATAACATCATCTAGGTATACCAGGCACTCTAGTAAGTTCATGTCCCCACTGCACGCCTCCATCAATCGTTGAAAAGTGGCTGGGGCACCTGAAATCCTTTGAGGCATCCTCATGAATTCATAGAAGCCAAGCGGACAGATAAAGGCCGTCTTCTCCACGGTCTTCTGGGGCCATTGGGATCTGGTGTACCACATCATGGAGATCCAGCACAGAGAACCACTTGCTCCCGTTTAGGCAGTCCAAAGCATCCTGAATGCGGGCATTGTGTACTGATCAGGATAATCCGCGGTTTAAAGTGCGATAATCACACACATCCTTACGTTCCATTCTTTTCCTCACTACCACAATGGGGAAGCATAAGGCTTCTGGATTCTTGTATTACACCAGCAGCTAACATCTCTTGCAGATGCCGTCTCCATCATCTATGTCAGCAGGTGCCAGGCGTCGAGACCTCTCACTAAATGGTCTTTCGTCATGCAGCCGGATATTGTGCTCAGCTCCTGCACGCATCCTACATCCCATTCCTTTAAAGAAAACACCTGGTTTCTCTGGGCAAGCTTCTCACTGATCCTCACTTTCCATTCAGCTGGCAGCGGGAAGTCGCGAAATCAAACAAGTCAGGCGTTACTCTGTCATTCTTCCTTGAACTCTTGCTGCTGGGTAGCACTGCAGTGTCTGCACAATGCACATTAGCCAGGATGCAACCTTGTTTACTCGAATGTCTCTTTCAGACACATTATGAACTTGGACCATTACCCTTCTGGCATAAGCATGGGCTCTAGCGGCAAAATACTAGGCTTGACCAGCAGTCCCTCTGGCAATTTTCCATCGCTGGTGCATCCAACATTAATATTTTATTCTTAACATCCTTTCTGATACGGACCTCCCTGTAAGGTACACTGGGCATTTGGCGCCAGGATCAGAGACTCAGGATCCTTCTTCCATACAATTCCGACCGTTCCTCTGGTTCTGTTTTTCAGCATCTCTCGTGCCTCATAGGCCTTCTTAATTAAAGCCGGAACTCTTAAAGCTCTACTAGTCTTTGACCCTGTTTTCATAACACAACTGTGCCAGCCTTCCGAACATATGAGCATTTGTTCCAATCAACAAAGGGACACCATCATACAGTCCAGTGGGGGGACACACTAAGGCTAGGGTCTCTACTTGTTCGGCCACTCCAGCCACGGAGGTGGGGAAAGACAGCCAAATTCGGATATACCCGGAATAGGGGTAGGCCTTCTCACTTAACCCCCATACATGCAGTCCTTCTAATGGTTGTAAGGGTACATCTGACAAATGCTTCTGATACCAATCCTGGAACATAATTGTCACTTGTGAGCCGCTGTCTAATACAGCCTTGTAGACACTCCATTCACCTTTACAGTGGTCTCCATGGAGGGACCCACTATTCTGGACCAGTCTGAGAGGCGGCAGTGGGGGCCTGGGCAACTGACCTTGCCACAAAAGGACGTGAATTAGCATTTTGGTGCCCTCTGGGATCATGTCGCGGCACCTCTTAACCACTGATTTCTTCTCCAAGCTCTCCTTGTAGCCTATATGCAACTTTGTCAGTGTCTTTGGGACTGGTATTCTCTTTCATGTGCCCATCTTTCCTACAATTATAGCAAAACATACTTTCTGGAGTTTGAGCTGGCGACGCCACACTGGGAGCCAGGGGGGGTATTACTAACTGGAAACCTGTGCCATCTCTGTCTGCGGCGTGATAACATTTGGAGACATCTCGTCAGTTTCTCCACTTCCATGGTCAAGGAATTGAGTTTGGAACTGTTATCAGTAGGAGATACATGGGTGGGTACCCCCACCCCATAGCAGATGCAGTCGGATATAGGTCAGGGTTCGCATTCTGTGCAGTGGGTTTCATAAAAGGACTGTTTTGAATTCTCGATCTCTCTCCAACAGTTTGCCCCATTGTGGCATATCTTTTCCTTGTCAGAGCACTCATTGACTGTCAACTCTGCCCCTGAACTTCACTTGATGGGTCACCCTCAGTCACTCGGGTCATAGCCACAGCTGTTGGTGCAGGTACCTCCGAGGTCGCCTTCCTCAACTCCTTGAATTTCTCTCATTAACTCATCATAGGAGGGTGGGATTCCAGTCGATTTGCCAGGCGAATCAAGCAACAGCAGTTCTGAGAAGGGGCAGACTTATGATTCTGTCCAGTCTGGTTCGGTCCAGTTCAATCGCTGGCAAACTACCTTTCTGAGGCATTCTTGCAACAATTTTTCCAGCCGAGAGATATACACAGACAACAACTCCCCTTGGTACTGTTGTGCATTTCTTACTCCTCCACCATAGGTCCTCATCAGAATCTGGGCTCCCATACACATTCTCCAAGGCCTCAAGATAGGCCTGTGCAGTCGCTTCAGGGTTACTGGCCCGCTTAGCACGGATGGTAGCCAGGGCAGGACCTCGGAGGCTCACCAACCTCTCTTCGCCGCCTGGAGCATTGCCATTCTAGCACTTGGGGGCAACATAGTTCTATCCAGGTCTCCCCAGTCATCCTCCCCTTGGGGTGGGAGGGTGCCAGAGAAGATCCTCAACCTTCGGTAAGAGTGGTGACTAATGGCAGGTGCAGAAATAGGAGTCTGCATTGGTTCAGCCACCATTACGGGCACTGGAGCAGGAGAGGGTGTTGGGAGGAACACCCCAGGTGGCAAGAATAGTTTCTTCAAGTCCTCCACAGTTTCCCCTCCCAGCAACCATTCAGCAAATTTCTCCTCAAAAGTTTCAGATAGTGGTGGGGGCTGATTCTCCGGTCTTTACTGTCCTTAGTTATCACTCTCCAAGCAGTGAGGGCTCCTCTGGGGGTAATGGTCTGGCACTTTGAGCCATCTATGGATCCTTAAACTCTACTAGGGCCAGGAAAGTGTGGGTGAGCAGATTAGCATGCCAACCCACCACCACAGGGTTTTGTAAACCTTCCACCTTGGAAAGTACTCCCTGCACAGTGTCCGTATTGATACCCAGGGATGTCCAGGATAAGTATAGCATTTTGGGGTCGATCACCTCCCAGTACACCACTTCACCAGCCGGTGCACAGCCACTTCTGTCGGGTACCCATTTTTTCTTAACAGTGGTTCGGAATATGGCCACCAGAGGACACACAATCCCAGCTGTGAGCCTCCAAGATGTAACCCCAGATGGCACTATCCCAGGGGCTACTACCCTGCCTGATTTGCCACTAACAGGTTGAGGGGCCTGGATCCAATGGCGGTGCCTCCACCCAGAGGTCAGGGTTTGCAATAGTTAAACTAACTTGGTCACAGCCTCTGGGACACTGCAACCCCCTTCTTCCCACTAGTGGCCCACACAATATATCAGAATTACCTTCACAGTATACACTTACCCCGGCTGGTTCCTGCACTGGGACCTCCTGTGAAATGAGATACAGTGCAACAATCACAGTACAGTACTTTAACATAGACAAATACACCAGGCAGTATAACTTTTGCTGAAACAAGCAGCTCTGATTTATTTAGGGGATATAACAAGGACAGGGGGAACTCAGGTTAATTAGCTTATCACCTAATAATTCATTATGGCTCTGTGCACAGGCCTATCCCTATCAGTTACTGTCCCTGGGTACCCAAGCCCTAGTAGCTAGTCCAAACCGTGGCAGCTGGTAGGGGCTTTTCACACAGAGAAAAGGAGAATTAAAAAGTCAGCAGTACAGTAATTCCATTTGGATTTAATGTGGCAATTCAACAGGGAGCTTACCTGAATTAGTACTCACGACCTCCAAATAAGATAGGGTCCTTCAATGTCAGTAGGGCTCACTTGAGGCACACAAACCTCTTCACACATCCATATAAAAGAAAGCACTATACCAGGCAGGCTGCATCTGTATCCCGATCGCAATTACTGCACAATACCCGAGAACACACAGCAGATTCAGTTCCTGACAGACCGAGTGCAATTTTCAGCAATTCCTCCAGTCTTCTACAGGGTGAGCCTGGTTTCTACTCTTCAGAGATCCTTTGATTCTTTTCACAGGACGGATTCAGTCCTATACAAGCTGTTACACAAGCTGCAGACCGGAACTCTGGGCCTTACACACGTTTTTGACTAAAACTGCACACTGAAAAGCACAGGGCTCCTTCCTTCTTCACTGCCAAAGCTCAACTGAAACTCCAACCGACAAAACCGGCACTTCCTTTGAGTTCCTCCCAGTTCTTGACTGGATTGGCTGTCACTCACAATAGACTGCTGCTGTTGGTCCAAAAATGCACTGAAGTCTAAACTACATCTCCAGAGTCACTGCCCATACAATCCTTCTTGTGGCTGGCTCAGATTATGAGTCCAAGTTCTGATTCGGTCCAAGGCACCATTTTAGAGCTAGCTTACCCACACTGATTGGTCTAGTTCAGCAGTTCAAAACTAGAATGGGGAACTAGCAGACACAGTTCTGACTGCAAAGAAAGCAGGTTAGACAAACTGTAATTTCATTATTACTCTAAATAATTTCTACAACAGTTACATCTTTCAGATAGGTTCCCTTGCACTCCTAGTGACTGCAAAAATGAAGTGAATTGCAGCAGCTCAAGGTGGTACTCAGAGAAGCACACAGTCCCCCATCAAAACTAATTATGTCTGCAAGCAGACAGCTCTTAAAGAGACAGTACCAGAGGCTCTAAAAACACTCACTGATAAATGGCTTAAATGCCAAACACCATTCAGGCTTGGAGCATTCAAGCAAGCTCCTGGAAGTCTTTTGGGAACCCCCATTTGCAGGCGGGTTACACCACATTAGGGCCCCATGTGAAGACAAAAAGCAACAGATCCAGACAGATACAGTACCACATCAGGGCCCCATGTGAAGAGACAAAGCAAAAAATCTAGATACCTGATTAGGGTTCCGTGTGAAGAGAAAAAGCAGTGAGCTTGCACACTGCATTAGGGCCCAGTGTGGGGAGAAAAGGTAGTGAGTCTGCACACTGCATTAGGGCCCAGTGTGGGGAGAAAAAGTAGTGAGTCTGCACACTGCATTAGGGCCCAGTGCGAGGAGAAAAAGTAGTGAGTCTGCATACTGCATTAGGGCCCAGTGTGGGGAGGAAAAGTAGTGAGTCTGCGTACTGCATTAGGGCCCAGTGTGGGGAGAAAAGATAGTGAGTCTCGATATTGCATTGGGACCCAGTGTGAAGGAAAAAAAAGCAACAAGCCTTGATACTGCATTAGGGACCAGAGCGCAGAAGAAAAGCAGTGAGTCTGGTTACCACATATAACACCTCCTATACATATAGAGGTTACTTGTGGTCTTCAGTGTGCGTTCCTGTTTTTTTTTTTATTCAGATTTACTGATCAACTGTACAGGTGCAATAAATTAAACAACATCAACAGGTGTCCAGGGTTTTCTTAAAATTCATAGCTATGAAATATGAACATCAGAAAAATTCTGCACTCTCACTACCTGTTTGGCTAAGGACACCCGCTCAAAATAGGCTCAGTAGACTTCCAGCCAGAAAGCCATCTTTTTATTTAATCCCATGTGCAAAAACAGACAAAGAATCACACCTGATGCATTTCAGGTCTTGGCTAGACCCTTTTATTGTAGACAATTAAAAACATGTGAGGACATGCCAGCTCACCAGCAAGGCGACCACTTGCAATGCTGATGTCCTGGGTTTCGGAACAGACCCGGGAATCAGAGGGCCGGCCAGGCAGAGAAGCATAGAGTGCCTGAGAGTGGCTCTTCTCTGGGATTGCTGGCCTGTTGGGACCTCTAGTGGAGGCCAGGGGAATCACTAGAAAAGCTGGTGCCAGTTACATGGGAGGCAGGACAGACGCTGACGCTATCGCATGCCCCGCCTCAAATGGGAACACAGCCACAAAAAAATTTCTAGTCCCCCACCATGATGCCCCACTCTGCTGCCACTCCCACTGCCACCAGTGTCCATCTGGGGGTCCCGCCTCGTGGCCCCCCCTGGGGATAAGCCAAGGCTCGCTTCCTTGACTATTAAGCCCATGCCTGGGGGTAATCCCTGCATGGTGGTCATGCAAGAGGGCAGGGACGCAGCCCTTTAGGGGCAGAGGGGAGACCGGACCTAAAAAGAATAAAAGAAAAAACATGTGAGGACTTGTCCTTTTATACTGTGTGAACACGATGACATCATACCTCATTGTACCTGGGATTACATAAAAAGATGGATTTCTTGCTGGAAGTCTACTGGGCCTTTTTTGAGTGGCATCCTCAGCCAAACAGCTGGTAAGTGCTGAATGTTTTGTGATGTTCAGTTTATAATGCTTATTTAATGCACCATTGGCCTACTGCGACATTTTTAAGTTCAATAGTTACGGTTTATAAGTACCGCTCGGATTTTGGTCAAGAAAATGAGACCTAGTAAAGCCACTACTTAGAGAGATGCAGACACACAACTGGTAGTTTTGTTTAGAATTCAAAAGGTCCCAGAAGGTGCTTTAAGGACATTAGCAAATGTATTTGGAGGGCATGCCAGATTTAAATCGTCCTCCTAATAGTCAATCAATTAATGACCGCTTAGAGTATGCAAACTGGCTGCTAACAGCAGCAAGCAGTGCTAATCCTTTCTTGTTAAAACAGATGAACAATTAGTCAATACTACAACTGAAGCCAGAACCCTGAAAGAAGCATTCAGAGGCTTAAAAAAATTAGTACATAAAGCAATGAGGCTACTGAAACTGTACCACTTTAGAAGCCTATATTTGCTGGGAGAATTCCAGAGGTTTGAGAATTAGAGGGAATCACCTCCCCAGTAAGAGTACTATGGACCTTTAGGTCCCGAATAAGAATGTATGAAAAATATTTTTCATGGCTTACTAGTCTGTAATGGCTTTATTAGTTCATTGATCTTGAGACACATGCTTACTCACTCGTGCCCACTGTCCCCGCAGTTCACCCCTCTGATGACATGACAAGCTGCACTGTTGGGGACCCCATAGCCAGTAAGTCAGGCCAGCAGTGTATCGTGTGACTGAGCATGATCACGCTTATTCTACCGGTACCGATTACGCACACCGCTAGAATAAGCGTAATCATGCGCTCATTCATGCTGATACATTGCTAGCTGACCTGCTGGTACATAGAGGTCCCCGGTGGCACAATCCATCAGTTACATCATCAGAGGGCTGGCGCAGGAGACAGTGGGATATGCAGTGAGTAAGCATGGCGGGCGGAGGGTCGCAGGATCAACCAGATAAAAAAATACATTACAGACTAGTAAGTACATAGGAAAATGTACTTTCATTGTGTTTCTCTTAATTGGAACCTAAAGGTCCCACAGCATTCTTGCAGGGGAGATGAAAATTCCCTTCTAAAAAAATCCATCCCATGGCCAGTAGAACAAGGACTTTATGAGAAAATGGTGTAATATCTTAACGGAAGCTAGCATCAAATTAAGCAATCTGAACATTGAATATGGAAAAGAAGCTGATACTGTTTTGCAAGAGGAAATTTGAGTGAAAGAAAGTGAGGTCTGTGGCTTCATTAGACCACAGTGAATTTGATAGACTTAATGATAACTAAAATAATCAACACATAAGCTGGACTCAAACTTAAAAACGCCAAACATAAGATGTCTTTAAGAGAGACATCAGTGCAGATGCAAATTGTTCTGAAGCAGAAAATCAGATCATTTGAGTGCATTTTTAGAAGAGAACAGAACCTCCCCTCCCCCCGCCAAAACCCCATTTTGCTCCATGCTGCAGTACACGTCAGAACATTTATTGAGGTTTTCAGGGCCAAGACAGGCAGCAATATCAAAGAGAGGGAAGACGAGGAGGGAGAAGTCAAAGAGGCTGAGGCCAGGGATGACCAGAAAACTGGCAACATAATTACCACTTTCAGGACGGAGCAACATCAAGGATATAACCACCAGAAGACAACGGGGCACTGTTTAACCAGGGGAGTACACCTGTGAAGCTTGTTTCAGATGTGACCTGGGAACACAAGGAACTTAAGTCACTTGCTCAAGATTGCACAGTATACACCTAGGCAGCTGTGGGATTCAAACCCAGGTCTCCAGATCAGCAGTTCAGAGCCTTAACCCACTGCACCATACTGCCTCCCTGGGAACAGGGCGAATTAGACTACAGAAGCAATACTAAAGAGTAAAGTTATTAACCTTTCATCCCATCAACTAACAGGGGCTGAAGAAAACCTTTTAAACAAAGGACTGTCTTTTGAATCAACAGTTGCAATCAATACATTTCAGACAATTGTGGACCTAAATATAGCATGCAGAAATTTAAGTCCTAAATCATTCCTTAACAAAAGGAAAAAAATGGGTTAGTTAAATAACACCATGACAGAAGCATCAAATGAAGAACCTGCAGTGTCCACAGTGAGTGATGGTAATTTCTGGAAAAAAAAATCTACTTTTTGCCCCCCACCAAGCACAGCTATTTTACATTTTCAAGATCTGTGTGAACGAGAACTGTCTGTATTATTTGAAGAACTTCCTGCTCTGAATTGCCAAAATTTAACTAGCGTAGAAAGACAGGCTATAGCAACTTTGCAGCAGGAGAAAGGTCTTATTATAAAGCCAGCAGATAAGTGGGAAGTATAGTTTTACTGAATAGGAAAGACTATGTAAATGAAGTTTATAGGCAGCTAAACAACACAGAGTTCTATAAAAAAATGAAGTATGACCCAATAAATGATTTTAAATGGTGCGTAGCTGAGTTAGTGAAAAATGCACAAGAAATGGGGCACACTGATGTACAGTACAGACTGAAGAGTTTTTGATTACAGAACATCCTGTGAGGGCTACTATATATATGTTGCCAAAAGTGCACAAAACACTTCAATTCACCACTGGGACATCCTGTAGTGAGTGCCATAGGGTCCTTGCCAGGGCCGCTGTCCAAATATATCGATCATCATATTAGACCCTATGTCACATCACTACGTTCCTAACTTAACCCTTAGGCTGCCGACAGAATTAGAACGTATAGGAATTTTGGACTGATATATCAGTCTGTGGCACAGCAAGGGTTAAAGACACACATGACATACTACAGATTTTAGACAACATTCCAATAGAAGAAGACTCATACTTGTAACTACGGATACAGATTCTTTATACTCTAATATTCCACAAGAGGAGCTTTAGATGACCTAGCGCACTTTTTCAACTTGAGACACAAAGGTTCAAATCCTCGTACTGAGTCTGTACTCAAATTATCTGAATGTGCTGGCCCACCGGTGCAGCAGTAGGGCTTGTGATGCCAGCAACCTGGGTTCGGTAGTCAGCCTGGGTTGCTGGAGGGCCGGCTGGGGGAAGAAAGATTGAGTGCCCAGCAGGCTACTCTCCTTCTCTGGGAGGGGTGGGCTGCATGTTCCCACTGCCATACTGCCACCTAGGAGACCCTGGGTGGTGGTGGTGCAATTGGGGAGTAGCAGAAAAGGGAGGGGTAGACGTCGTCCGAGGGTCGGAGCAAAGGCACATTTCAGCATGCCTTTGTCTCCTTGACCCTCCTTGCATGCCAACATCTATGGGGATGGGACCAGTAAAAGCAGGAAAAACCCTACACCAGCTCCTGGAGATGGGCCTCAGTGCCGACGACTAGGAGGACTGAAGGAGCTCCAGAACTGTATCCGCCTCATCTCAGGTAAGGAGAGGCTAGGGGAACCTCCTGGCCCACCCGGGAGGCAATCTGGTGCTTAAGGGTTCTAGGGACAGAAGCAGGTAGGGAGCAACATCCTCCACCTCTGGGTTGGTAGGGCATGATTGAGGACTCTGAGGATAGGAGCCAATGTGGTGTTGGAGAGGAGGCATAAATACAGAGAAAAATAAATAAATAATTATCTGAAAGTGCCTTCAAGTAAAATGTATTCATGTTTTTAAATGAATTTTTCATGCAGGTGAAAGGCACTACAGTGGATGCAACATCTGCTCTATCAGTGGTGAACCTTCATATTGGTTTATGGGAACAAGAACATGTTTTAGACACTGGAATACATTTTGGAATGCACTGTGGAGACATTTTAGTGATGATATGGTGGCAGTGTGGTATGGATCACTATCAGAGTTGGAAGATCTTGTGTCCTACCTGCACTCCACTAATCCCCATCTTATGTTCACATACATGGCACATAAGACATCAGTGAACTTTTTGGATTTAGAAATTACAAAAAAATTAAACAACAGGACAGTGGAGACTAACATTTCTAGAAAGGAAACTGAGAGAAAGACAATATTACTGACATCAAGTTGCCATCCACGCCACACTGTCATCAACATCCCAAAATACTAAGACGTCAATGGAATTGCTCTGCAGAAACACGTTTTGAAGTGGGTGCTAGGGATTTGGCAAACAGATTCACTGAAATGGATATAGCAGCAAGAATAACCAGGAAGCAGACATTTTTGCTACAGACCAGACTTGCTATATAGCAGAACCAAAAAGCATAAAATAACAAAAGATTCAGTTTTGAAATTGCATACTCCACACATGCCAGTTATGTAGAACACGTTATAAAGGCCAATTGGCATGTACTAAATGAAGATAGTGGTTTAAGAGAAATTACCAAATTTCCTCCAAGAATGCCCAAAACAGGAACCAAAACAAAAAAAAAAAAAAGGAAATCCAAAAAACTTCTGATCATAGGAGACTCCATGATTCGGGGAGTTGATACCTATCTCCAGCCAGGGGTAATGGTCAGATGTCTCCCAGGTACATCAGCGTGGAGAGACACTGACCGCATTGCTAAAACTGTGCAGGAAGCAGGAGAAAACACTGACGTCCTGATACACATAGGGACTAACGATCTTGCCAGCCGGTCAGTTGTGGAGACCAAGGAACACCTGACCAGGCTGGGTGACAAACTATCATCCATTTAGTCCGGCATCTCCTTCTCTGAGATCCTGCCAGTCTGGGAGAGAGGGGCAAATGGACAAAAGGTCAGAGAAAGGGAGATAGGGGAGCTAAACATGTGGCTGAAGGGTTGGTGTCAGGAAAAAGAACACAAATTTGTAGGGAACTGGCAACAGTTTTAGGAGCGAAAGTTCTTTAAATTTGATGGACTGCATCTGACTAAGGAGGGAGTCAGTGCATTGGAGCAGAAGTTTGATGTCTTTGCAGAATATTTAAACTAGCAAATGGGGAGAGGGTACAGCACCGATATGTCGAATGGGAAGAACACCCCCAGCTAGTGATCAAACAGGAGTTCAGCATGTTTGTAGTTCATTTGCATCACCAGGTAAGAAAAAAGTTCCGGCTCCCCATATGACGCACAGGGGAAATGCCAGACCTCGCCCAACAACTAACACACTGAAATCTGGCCAATGGGAAATCATGTACACAAATGCTCGCAGTCTGGGAAACAAGATCCCAGACCTGCAGGCAATAATGACAAGGCTAAACTGGACATAGTAGCCATTAGTGAGACATGGTTTACCAGTAACCACACTTGGGAGACTTCAGTACCTGGCTATGAACTGTTCAGAAGACACGAGGTACAAAAAGGAGGGGTGGAGTGGCCCTTTATGTCAATGAAAATATCAAAGCTACAGAAATTCAGAATACACATAAGAAGCCAGAAGTACTGTGGGTCACCTTGGAAACAGGAAATGGGACAGCCATATGAACTGGGGTTGTCTACAGGCCTCCAGACCAGGGGGAGGACATAGACACATTACTGTTAGAAGATATACAAAACATGACAGCTAAAGGGGAGGTTCTGATAATGAGAGACTTCAACATGCCGGATACAGATTGGTCAATACCAGCAGGAACATCTGCCAGAGCTAGACACATAGTGGATTCCCTGCAGGGGGAGGGCCTCAAACAACTGGTACAACAACCCACAAGAGACAGGGCTAGCCTAGGTCTAGTACTGACTAATAGGGAAAGGATCTCAGATCGCCAGGTAGAAGGTCACCTGGGGGCCAGTAACCATCACATGGTATGGTTCAATTTGGCCACTGGAACTAAATCATCCCATTCCAAGGCAAAAATATGGGACTTTAGAGGAGCTGACTTTGATAAGATTGCCAACAGAGTTAAGCTAGCCCTGGCAAAAGAAACACAGATGAGGGGTACAGGCAAAGTGGCAAGCATTAAGGATGCAATACTTGAAGCAACATCCCATTGTGTTAGAGAGAAAAGGAAGTGCAAAAGAAGAAGGAAACCACTTTGGTTCTCAAAAACAGTAGCAGAAAAGGTCAGAGCCAAAAGGCTGGCCTTCAGGAACTATAAGGGAATGCAGCGGGATGAAGATAGGGAGGCATACCAAACTTCCCTTCCCTGAGGGAAGCAGGAAAGGCAGTAAGGCATGCAAAGGCCCAAACTGAGAAGACTTTCTATAGATACATTAGTAAAAGGAGAAAGTCCAGAGGGGGTATTGCTAAGATATAAGGGGGCGTGTGAGGAGGAAGACCATGTAAAAGCATCTTTCCTAAATAGATACTTCTGCTCAGTATTTACTGAAGAGAAGGTACAGTGGTAGCCTCAGACATTGCAAGCTATTTCCAGATATTTCGTGAAATTTCTGAAGAGTTTCTCTCTGCTGCCCCTACTGTTTAAATGCAAAAAGCATCAGATATTTCTGGAAATATCACAGAAATTTCGGGAAATAGCTTGCAGTGTCTGTGGCTACTACTGTAGGGCAGGGCCCACAGCTCAGCACCATGGACACATGGGGGGGTGTGCACTAGTCCCTTCACAAAAGAAAGGGTCCTACAAGAGCTCGATAAGCTCAGGGTGGACAAGGCAATGGGACCTGGTGGCATACATCCCAGGGTACTAAAGGAGCGAAGGGTGGAACTAGCAGAGCCAATATCAGAACTGTTTAATGAGTCTCTGAGCACAGGAGAGGTCTCAGAAGACTGGAGAAGCGCTCATGTGATCCCGCTCCACAAGAGTGGTAGCAGGGAGGAGGCAGGGAACTACAGACCAGTCAGTCTTACCTCAGTAGTGGGCAGCATTATGGAGGCTCTCCTTAAGGAAAGGATAGTGCAACACCTGGAATCCATAGGAGCACAGGATCCAAGACAGCATGGGTTTAGAACAGGAAGGTCCTGTCAAACTAATCTCATAGATTTCTTTGACTGGGTAACCAGAGTGGTGGACCAACGGGGTGCAGTTGATGTCGCTTACCTTGAATTCAGCAAAGCTTTCGATGGGACACAGTACTACCACTGCTTTACTCAAGCTAACCTCTGATGTCCTAGTGGCCATGGACTCTGCTCTTCTTACTGGGTCCATCTTTATTGATATAACTAAGGCATTTGATCTGGTTGATCACTCCATTCTCCTCACCACACTTAAATCTCTTGGTTTCTCTCCAAATGTTGTTAACTGGTATGGTAATTACTGTATCTGACTGACCGAACCCAGTTCGTAAAATATAACTACCTTCTCGGAAAAATCCACAATTAACATTGGTGTACTCCAGGGGTCTATACTAGGTCCACTACTCTTCTCTATCTTCCTAAACAACATCACCTCTAACCTTTCACAGACAGCTATCCTGCTGTATGCGGATGACATTGACCTGTACACCTATGCTAAAAGCACTGATGACATCAATGAACGACTCTCCCATGACTTTCAACTCATCCAACGATAGCTTGACTGTCACAAACTAGTCCTAAATGAACCTAAGACTCAAGCTATGCTATGCGGCTCTAACTATAAACTCAAACAAGCCCAACATAATTTTAAAGTCACCACCCTAAGTGGCAAATCCATCGAGGTGGTAAGCTGTTTCAAATATCTGGGCATCACCCTGGATCCCTCACTAAATTTCGACACCCATATCTTATGAACCTGTAAGTCGGTAAACACTAAACTTGGTATTGCCTATTGAACCAGCCATGCTCTCACCCCCTCTGCTATGCTTGCCATAGCTCGTGGGATACTTCTGCCTTCACTAAACTACGGGGTTGCCTCCTATACCTCTGCATGCAAATCAAGCTTTCAGAAATGGGATGTCACCTACAATAACATCTGTCGGTATGCATCCTTCTCCCACAGACTGAAACACCACTGTACCCTCTATTCTGACCTTGGATGGCTTCCACCCCATGAGTCTAGGCTTTATGCCTTTGGCTCCTTAACTGATAGCATTATTAGATCTCAAACTCCTCAATCCCTAGCAGGTCTCTTTCAAAAACAGTCATCCTTCTATGACCTTCGCTCGGCGGTTTCTGCCCCTGTTCTTGTCCCTCGACACTCCACCTCTAAAGGGGCCGGTGCTTTTGCCTCTCTTGCCCCACAATACTGGAACTCCCTTCCTCTAACCATTTGCCAGGCTCCGTTCCACATTGCTTTCAAGAAGGCACTTAGAAACCATCTTATCCTGTCCAGCAAGTGCTCCTGTTTCAAACCACCCTAGGCCTACTTGACCTTATTCTGCTCAAAAGCTCCCTCCCATCTCAACTGTTGTTTGCCCCCTATCTTGTGCACCCCCTTCTATTGCAGTCTTCCTTGTAATCCCTGCACACTTTCCTCATCTCTCTCTCTCCCTTTCTCTCCCTCCCTACTCTCTTATTACCCCATTTTTTTCTCAGGTTCCATCCATGGCTGCTGCACTTAATATAAATCTTGTTTGCCATTATTTTTGAACAAAGCTCACTGTTATGTATTGTTGCTCCTACATATCATATCCTTGTATCCCTGATGTACTGATGTATTCTCCGATGTATTGCTTTCCCTTATTTTTCATTTACTGTACCCATGTTTGCCGTTGTTCCACTGTTTCTCTTGTTGTACTCTCCCGGGTCGTGCCTGAAAATAGTCATTTCTTGGCTAGTGCACCTACCCGGTCAACAAAATAAATAAATAAATAAAACATAGAAGATTGATCAATAAGCTGGGTAGGCTTGGAGCTGGTCAGAAGTTGGTCAACTGGGTGGCAAACTGGTTGACTGGCAGAAAACAGAGAGTGGTGGTAAATGGTATACAGTCAGAAGAGAAGCAAGTCACAAGTGGGGTACCTCAGGGATCAGTCCTGGGGCCAGTCCTCTTCAATATCTTCATTGGTGACATTGCAGATGGACTGGTGGATAAGGTTTGTCTGTTTGCAGACGACACCAAGATCTGCATCAGAGTAGATGATCCAGATGGGGTGGACAGAATGAGAAGAGATCTGGATAAACTGGCAAAATGGTCAGAAGAGTGGCAACGGGAGTTTAATGCAAAGAAGTGCAAGATCATGCACATAGGGAAGAGAAACCCTGAAGCCACCTATGGGCTGGGAGGGAAGTTGCTGGCAGTCACAAGGGAAGAAAGAGACTTGGACATCATCATCACCAATGACCTGAAATCATCCAAGCAGACCACTAAAGCAGTAGGTAAGGCTAGGGGATGTTGGGGTGTAATAGTAGGGGTATCACAAGTCATAAGACAGAGGTAATAATCCCTCTTTACAAGACACTGGTTAGGCCCCATCTGGAGTACTGCATGCAGTCCTGGAGGCTACACCTTCACAAGGACATTAACCAAATTGAGGCAGTCCAGAGAAGGGCAACCAAAATGGTGCAGGGACTGCATCAGAAAACATATGAGGACAGATTAATGGAGCTCAATATGTACAGTATACCCTAGAGCAAAGGAGGGAGAGGGGTGATATGATCGAAACATTCAAATACTTTAAGGGCATTAACAAGGTGAAAGAGTCTTTAACATGTTTCAATATAAGAAAAACAGAAGGACAAGAGGACATAGCATGAGATTAGAGGGATGCTGATTAAGGGGTAATGTGAGGAAGTTCTTTTTCACAGAAAGGGTGGTGGATGCATGGAACAGCCTGCCTCAGGAAGTGGTGGATATGAATACAGTGCAGGGTTTCAAACAGGCATGGGATAGGCATAAGGGAGCACTACAGATGAGTATGAATAGATAGACCATTGACAGAGCAAATGCCGATTGCACATTCATAAGGTAGAAAAAGAAATGGGCAGACTGGATGGGCCTTGCGGTCCTTATCTGTCATCAACTTCTATGTTTCTATATGAGAGCAATGACATTAAAGGACTCTGTGGAACATAGCCATCACCAATATGAGAAACCTATGAACTGGGTAACAGAGGTTAGGAGAGATTATTATCCCTGTAAAAAAAGGTTGTCTATTTTAAATATATCATGGCAGGAAATGTATTTCAAAATCTCCACATGAGTAGACAGTTTGAAATATGCCAATTTGCAAACTATGACAGCACAGGATATGCTACTGTGGTGCCCACTATGTGGGAAAAACAATCAGGCAATTTAAAAATACAGGTTGGAGAACACTGTAGAGCAATAGCCAGCAAGAATCTGATCTACGCAACGGTCAGTCGTGTGGCAAATTCCCTAAACCCTGAGGAGCATACTTCCAGCTTCACAGTAATTAATTGGGTATGCCGAAACTCGAGAGGGGGAAGAGTTCAACAACCTGGTTTTACAGAGAGAGGCATATTGGATTTACGGCCTTGAGGCTGGACACACACACAGGAGGGTTGAATGGTTGAATTCTCACAATTTTTAAAGTAAATCATATCAACCCTTGTTTCATTTAGAAAGAACTATGATAGCAGCAATAATAAAAGAAAATAAATTACTGTATGTATATGATGAGTATATTAACATGTTATATGTAATCTGAATTGATGTTTGTTTGTTTTCTGCTTTTTTCTCATTTTCCTTTCATCAAGATTTTTCCAAAATGTTTCTCCTACTGTATCTTTTCTGATTGTTATACAATGTGGCATTGTGTCAGGTGTGCACAGCATTCACCTGTTGTGCAGCAGCCAATCAGCGGCATGGATTTAGTTGAACTTTTTCGAGGTGTTCCTGGACTGCCAGGCTTATACCTACAAAGGACACTAGTTTAATCAAGTAGCATTACATATCTGTGACACCTCATGTGTTTCGAATAACTGTATGTACATATGTATCAGGCATTTCTGTTTCTCATAAAACCTATACAGTGTGGTGTCACAACCCGACTCAGCAGGTCAGGCCCTCTGCTCCCACAGTGCCAACCTCCAAGCGCAGTATTGTGAACAGTTAACAGAACAGGGTAACCTTCCTGTCTGTTTTGTGGGTTTGAATCAAACTTTGGTCTCAAGTTCTGGAGGGATTCAAACTGTGAACCTCTTGCTAGCATACCCAATGTACAGGCTCAGATAATTCTGCTCTTGGGGGGTGCCAGATATCTTTCTCCTACGGGCACCTAACCAGACGTACACAATGAACCCTTAAAAACTCTATTAAAGACCTTAGAATAAACTCTTACCTTTTCCCAGTTTGGTAAAACCAGTAAGATTTGTACAGTGTCAACTTTAACCATATATGCTTCCCTTGTCAAAAAAAGGAATTTCAAAGGCAAACCAGGTAGTCTCTAAAAATAGAGGTTTACTTAAAATAGATAAAAATGTAAAATGTAAAACACAGAATCATATACCACAAAACATACAATCTTTTAAAACAATAAGGTTTAAAAAGTGCAAATTCCTACCAATAATACACTTAGACCTGTCTACCTAATGTATCTTTATCTTCTCATAGTGCTACAGATGTTTCTTTTTTCAGAGTCCAAACGTGTGGGTCTAAAGGTCTGTTACTGCATAATTAAAACACTGTCTTGACCCTGCCTTCTCCATGATGTCACCCAGCTCCTCCTCTGTTTATTAAAAATTATACAATCAGGATGTCTTGTGTCAGGAGGCAAATTAATAGGTGACATCGGCAGAAAAAAAATTGTTTCCCCATATGACTTCCCATTTAAGTCTGTAATTTTCCAAGTCCTTTCTTTCATCCACGAGCAGCATCCTCTCTCAAAACATCAGAGGACTCTTATGATGTAGCACCTAAGTGCCATAACCTGTATTCTTCCTCTAAACGCCATAAAAGTTTATGATTTCTAGCCTAGCAGCTGGCAGCTGCAATTAAGCTAGAATCAAACAGAAGGTCCTTGATTTAGGTCTCTTTAAGCCTGTAATTATCTCCTGGCTTTTATCTTTTAGCTAAAACAGCATGTCTCATGAGAGACACTCAATAACACATTTTTATATTACAAAAAGCATAGATTAATCAGAACCAGCTGTACAAGCGTCACATGTGGTATCAAATAGGGGGTATGAAAGTTTACATTTCGTATGCAGCTGAAATTTAGAACTTCTGTACTGAGCTTCAGTATTGAGGGACTTGCATACTACTAGCCTTATGTGTTAAAGAAGATACTGATGGTTCTAAAAGGGTTTGTGCAAAAAGGAGACTTAATTTGTCTTTAGTTAGTCTATGGTGTTATAAAATACTCACTTTAGCTATTTAAAGATCATCTTTTTAATGCTCCCATTCTGTGGCTCTAGTATAAAGGTAGAGGGTATTTAAAGTGTATGTATTTATGTGTATGTCATTTGTAGTAACTGAATGTAATGATGTTATGTAGTTTTAATGATGCATGAGGTATGATGCCATCATGTTCAAACATTATAAAATGACAAGTCTTCATGTGGTTTTACTGCCTTCGATAAAGGGTCTAGCCAAGATCCAAAACACATCAGGCAAGATTCTGTGTCTGTTTTTGCGCCTGGGACTAAATAAAAAGATGGCGTTCTACTGAGCCTTTTTTGAGTGGTGTCTTTAGCCAAACAGGTGGTGAGTGCCGAATTTATTTGATGTTCAGTTTGTAATGCTTATTCATGTAATGCTTATTTAGTGCACCACCAGCCTAGTGTGACTTTTTTCTAGTTGTATAGTTATGAGATATGCAGCTGTATACATCCAGATGCTACATATACATCAAGTCCACCTCAAAGTTGTTGACAGTTGTCAAGGTCATCCTCCCGCCTCCCCCAGACTTGCTGCCATACTGTACCAGAGTCCCCTTCTCCCTTCAAGCAGTTCCCCAGTTGATCATAAGGTAAAGTCTGGGTCCCTTTCTCCCTGATACAGCACCCATTAAAGCCATTTAGCAGTAACGCTTTGTGGTGGTATCCCGTCATATGGGTGAAACAAATTGAGCAACTCAAACATGAGTATCTCAGTTTGCATGCTCAACAGGACAGCGAGTGTGGAGAAATAGTAATGGGAGGGGACAGTGAGTAAGAAGTGATGCAATGGCAAGGGCGAATGACGGGGGGGAGGGCTGAAGAGTGATGCAGGTCAAATATTGCAATTAAGCCTGCTACTTTTGAACTCTCCACATGGTGTGGTGGATAGCGTCACTGACTACAGTGGTGATGGTCCTGGGTTTGGGACTGCCCAACGGGAAAAATGTCTTTAATGGTATTGGTTGTTAGAAATGTTTTTTTAATCCTGCTGTTCCCCAGCCCCAGGCGCGGTAACCCTCCCAGAATGCTGGTGCATCCTATCCCATGTATACCCCTTTTCCCCAGTGTACACTCCCCCAGGAGTTGATTATATTAGTTTGGGGGTGTGGGGGGCACAGCCCCCCCCTCGCATTAAACATTAATGTTCTTTTTTTTTTAAATTCAAGTTTATTAATTTTCCAAACTAAGAATACAGAAACCACAATAACGTTGGAGATAACCAGTCAATAATTAACATCTGGTATAAAATAAAACACATAAAGGAAATAAAAAGAAAAAAACGCCCTGCCCCTCTCTCCCCCACAACCACCCTGCCTCCAACCCGCACCCCTCCCATCTCATCACCCTCCCCCCATCCCCCTCCCACCCCAGTGTGCCCGTTGAAATATACAACTGAAACAAAACAAAATGATTACTTCTTCCCAAGGAGGACTCTACTAAAACAACTGAGGAAAGGGACACATAGGAAGCTATCGGGCATCAGAGAGAGAGCCAAGAAATCAACAATGCAAATAAAGAGCATAGAAATCCCCACCTCTTCTGGAATAAGTCCATACGATTCTGCACGCTGGCAGCTAGCCTTTCAACATTAAGACATGCAAAGCTCTGTCAACCACTCCGGATAGGTTAAAGACAATTGATCAGTCCAATGCCTAAGGACTAACCTCTGACTGCATTAGCCACCAGGGCCATATGGTATCGACGCCAACACAATCAATAGTACTATAGTCCCCAAAATGCATATTTCAGGAGTAAAAAGGTAGTAAGGCCCAATAGGGGGTCTAAATTAGTTTGGATGGCCGACCAGAGTGGGGCTACCTGTTACATTGCCAGAAAATATGTAGAAGATTCCCTCCCTGCAAACACCTGGAGCACTGAGAGAGCCAACCTTTGAGTCAGTAGAGTTTCTTAGGTGTGTAATACATATTGTTGATGATATAATATTGGGTAAGCTTGAGCCTGTCTTGGGTATGATACCTATGCAGGTCCCTCCAAATCCAGGCCCAATTCAGAGTAACGTTCGTAAGCAGAGAGGGCCAAATACTGGATCCCTCGGTGGGTTCTGGGAACTTATAGTCCAATAAAAAGGAATATATAGCCGAAATGGAGTGCGGCTTAGTGGCAAGAGCAAAAATGTGAGACAGGAATGGTTGTACTAAGGATTCCCGATATGTAGTACCAAACTTCTCAACAATGAGATGCCTTAGCTGATATACTTTAAAAACTCTACTAATGGGGATTCCAAATTTGGCAAGAATGCCAAACGTCGGGAGACGAGAACCTTGATCATAATACTGCTCCAAGTTGGTATTCTTAACATGGGGGAGCCAATTAGGGGTAATTATCAAATTATCAAGCTTGATGTTAGGGTTTGAAACAATAGGCTGTCCTAAATCCAATTTAGGGGGAATTTTTAAAAACAGTAGGCATTGGGAAAGAGACCTTAAAGACGTAAAGATTGTTTGGCTCGTTATCCACCACGAGAGATGGGAAATGGGGGTGCACAAGATGGCGTAAGGATCTAATTTAGACTCCGAGAGAATTGATCTCTCAATTCGGAGCCAAATCGGGGAAGGGGGATCATGTTGAGATGAAATCCATCTACCTACTTTGGATAAATGAGTGGCCCAGTAATACAATAAAAGATTAGGGAGCCTGAGACCACCTTTATCTCTGGGGAGGGATAATTTGAGGAAAGAGCGTCTAACCACTTTCCCACGCCAAATAAATTCCGAAAAGGCCGTGTGAAATTGCTGCAGGTAAGAGAGCGGTAGCCAGAGGCCCAACAGATTAAGAGGATAGAAAATACAAGGGAGTACGTTCATCTTGATGATATTAATCCTCCCCCAGAGAGAGATAGGAAGATTAGACCATCTCAACAGATCCTGCTTAACTTGGACTTTAACAGTGTCCAGGTTAAGTTCTTTAAGCTGAACCGGGTCTGTGGAGAAATGAATACCCAGATATTTAATCGATCTTGGGGACCAATGCATCCCAAACTTAGCAAAATCAGACTTATATGTATAGGCATTTAAGGGGAAAATTACAGACTTAGTTACATTTAGTTTATATTGAGAAAATTTACCGAACTGGTTGATGAGAGTTAATGCCTGTTCTAGAGATTCAACGGGGTTGGTAATGTGCAGGAGTACCTCATCCACGTATGCCGAGAGGACCAAGTCTTGCTGACACACATGGCACCCCTGTATATGTGGTGAGGATTTAAGCTTAATGAGAAGCGGTTCGAGATATAGATTAAAAAGAAAAGGTGATAGGGGGCAGCCCTGTCTAGTTCCAGTAAATAATTGGAACTTCGAGAGAAGACCCGTTACAGTATATCTTTGCTGAAGGAGAGTTGTAGAGTACCTGTATCCATTTGAGAAAAGAGACTGGAAACCCCATCTTGGCCAAAGTAGCCCAGAGAAAGGACCAACTTACACGGTCAAAAGCTTTCTCAGCATCCAGTGAGACTAAAGCCATAGGAACTTGAGATGTTTGGGCTAGATGAGAGATGTGAGAAAGGGTTCTAAGGTGATCCGACGGGGAACGAGAATGGACAAATCCTACTTGTTCAGGACTAAGAAGGTAAAACCATATTTTCTTAATCCGTTCAGCCAGAACCTTAGCGAGAATTTTCATATCAGTATTCTGAAGGGATATAGGTCGATAGCTCGCCGGATCCGTAGGAGTTTTGTCCGGTTTAAGAATTAAGATTATTGTAGCCTCAAGTAGTGCCGGATCCACCGTATTAGCAGAGAAAAGATACTGATAAAGCTTGAGAAGTATAGGAGCAAGTTCCTTAGAAAAACATTGATAAATGTTGGCGGGGAAACCATCCAGACCGGGAGCCTTGTCCGGAGCCATGGAGCCAATTGCAGCTTCAATTTCAGAAAGTAGGATGGGGGCACTCAGAATAGATATGTGTAAGGGCGATAACCTCGGGATATCAATCTCATTAAGATATGTCAGTATATCAGTTAAGGGAACTGGGGGGCGCACTATAGAGATTCCTATAATACCTTCCGAAAACTCCAGCTACATCTCTAGGGGAGGATTCCATGGAGCCTGAGGAAGATTGTATGGCAGGGATCAGCCTAGAACTTTCCAATGTTTTAAGTCTCAGAGCCAGGAGTTTACCAGCTTTCTCACCATGCTCAATGTATTTGGCCTGAGTCTTAGCAAGACAGTATTCAACTTTATCCCTCAGAAGATCAGTATATTCATTTTTAGCGGCCGTTAGAGCTTCTAAGGATGACAAGGGAGAGGAAGGTGAGCAAGCACTCTCCAACTCTCTAATTTTGGCCATAAGGAGGGGACGCTCTGGCCAGTCGAGCCTTTTTCCGAGCTGAGGCGATCTTAATCAGCTCACCTCTGATATAGTATTTCAAGGAGCCCCAAATACAGTCAAATCTAGGGGTAGACCCGGGATTTTTCTCCAGAAAAGACAGAATGAGGGATTTAATCTGGGACACGATTTGAGTATCTTTTAGAAGCTGAGTATTCAGCTTCCACGCAGTGTCTCTTTGAAATTTAGAACCAGGGGATATGTTTATCCACACAATAGCATGGTCAGAGAGAATAACTGGTTCAATACCAGACTGGAGAAGGTCCGGGAAGAGGGACTTGCTAAGCAAAAAGTAGTCTATTCTAGACCAGGATCCGTGAGGCTGAGAAAAAAACGAGAAAGATCGGAGGGATGGGTTGGAGAGGTGCCAAGGATCACAAAGCCCAAGCATGTGAGTAAAATCTAGTAACGATCTTTGAGCCGGAGTAGGTGGGGAGTTGAGTTTGGGTTCCTTGTCTAACACATGGGAGGGTGGAAGATTCCAATCACCCCCCCAACACAATTTGAGAAGGAAGCAGAGCACTAATCTTATCTGCTAAGGACATAAAAAAGTTGGGACTGCCCCCTATTGGGCCATACACAGATCCTAACACTATAACATCACCATTAAGAGAACCTTTGATAAGTAACGTATCTTCCTTCAGGGTCTACTATGGTGCTATTAACTAGAAAGTTGACATATCTTTTAATGAGTATTGCCACACACCCCCCCCCTTATTAATGGTGCCACTTGCCACCAAAACCTCCGAAAACCCCGATCTAAACAACCATTTTGATTCTGCGTCGGTAATATGAGTCTCTTGCAAAAATAGAATATCCACCTGAATTAAATCGCAGTGTTTAAAAACCTGAGATCTCTTGGCCTTCCCTCTGAGCCCACGTACATTCCACGATGCAAATTTGAGTGTACCTAAAGCCATTTTAAATATACAATAGGTATTAGAGCCCCCAGATATAATATTATATAGCAGGCACACTTACCCCCCCCCCCCGGTTCCAGCTCTCCATAACATATTAGATGGTACTTGTCGAAAGAAGGATATCCAACCTAAATGAATAATGTTTAGTCCTTTTAGAGGCACATATAATCTCCAGCAAGCTGGAACCACCCACCTCCCCCAATACCCCACAAGAAGAAACCTCCAACTATATACAACTCGGCCCCAGACAAAGGTAAGTTCAGAGAATGTGTGTAAATCATGACATTCTGGCAGCCACATCCCCAGTGCTAATCCACAACCCATCAGGCAGTAGGGGCACGAAAGTTTAGAAATTGTCCAAGGCCTGAAGAACCACCACAAGGAAACCACCCCACCCCACCCCAATCCATCTTGTGAAAGCCTAGGTCCAGGGATATGGATTGCAGCCCCCCCCCCCATCTATCAGCTCGTGATGCAGCTGTAAGCAATCCCGCTAGGCCCAGGAGTACCCCCTAACAGCAATACAATATTAAGGACCAAAAGCTAACAAATCTCCGACTTGTATCTGCACCTCTATCAATCAGGAGGTTGCAAAGCTAGTAATTAAACTGGCTCACCATCGGCAAGCAAAAAAAAAAAAAAAGGGCAAAGGACTAAGAGGCGCACAAAAGGAGAGCCACATTATTATTGCACCCTTGCGATAAGTGTGGGCAGTTTCCCAGGGGAACTAATTACCGCATAGGACCAAAACGGTCCCATCCCAAATCAGTATGGTAGGAAACAAAGGCCCACTCAGGGGCGTTCCGGGTAAATCGCCTCGCGAAAGGAGAGAAAAACCATGGGAGCCAAAACGGCCCAATTCATCCTCCGTCTATCTGCCGGAGCCCCCGGTCGATCCAGCGACCTCCAGAACAAGCAGGCTGGTGAGTCAAGCCCGGGCAGCTGGCAAATTAACTGCCAAGGGTAAACCAGAAAGGGGAACGGAAAGGGAAAGAACCAAACCAGTACTAATGCTTTAAGTCTAGAAACAAAACTTGAAAAGTCTATCAAAATTCCAGATTAGGGGTCATCGCTCAGTCCTTAGCTGGAAACAGACTAGGTATCCTCGCAGACAGTTCTCTTAAGGCTGAGTCCGGGGATTCGTAACTGAGGGAGTTCCCGTTGATCGTGACCTTGAGAGTAGCTGGATAGAGCATACGAAAAGGAATACCAGCAGCCACCAACTTCTGAACCACATTGTGGAAAGCAGCTCTTCTAAGCCTAACTTCCTTTGGTAGATCCTGAGCAATGCGTAGCTTGGATTTATCCCAGGTAATAGCCTGTAGCTCACGAGCCTTATCAAATACATGCTGTCGTTCAACATAGCTCAGGAATTTCACAATGATGGGACGTGGAGGAGAACCGGGTGGAGGCCTGGGCCTAAGAGCTCGATGTGCCCGCTCCAGGTGGTATTGCGGGTTGAGGGGTGAGGGGCCTACAATCTTGATTAGAAACTTCTGGAGGAAAGCGATAATATCAGCCCCTTCCTCGAGCTCCGGAAGACCTAGAATCACAAGGTTGTTTCTCCGACTACGGCCCTCTAGGTCCACCGTTTTTGCTTGTAGCTTTTTGACTTGTTGGGCCAAAGAGACCATTTCCGCCTCTGCGGTAAGCTTCCACTTCTCCAACGAGTGTACCCTGGCCTCCGAGTCAGATACCCTCATGGTGAGGGCAGAGAGATCCCCCCGGATAGACTTCAAGTCAGCTGTGATAGACTGTAGTACCTCCTTTAACGGCGCAATCTCCTCCAAAAATCTCTCCTCTGATAGGAGATTGGTTACTTGGGTTTTATCCCTTGTTTTATCCGAAGCGGGCCCAGGCTGGTTCCGAAGCTTTAGGAATTTTTTCAGGTGTAGTGCAGGTATGCCTTATTAGCAGCCTGTTTTCTGTCCACCTCCATCCTGTTGCAGATTTTAACTTGCCACCAACAACTCACACAAGCAGACAAACGAGGTGTAGACGCGTCGGTTTTAGCGTTCTAAGGCCCTAATTTGATCAGAGAAACGTCAAAAAGGACTTAATTTACTTGCGGGGAGGGAGAGCTCCAGGCCCCAACTGCCACTCAGCAAGCAGGCATCACGTGACCCTGATCATTAATGTTAATGTCTGCCTGGTCGCCGTCTTGGCAGTTGTTGAGGTGGGTTAGGGGACAATTTTACATCTGGCGAATGTACTCGCTCTTGTGATCAGTGGCATTCTTGATACTGCACTTTTAACTTGTTTCAGAAATATAATTACTTGTTTTCTGATATTGTATTTTCTGTCCCAGCAACAGGGAGCTCTCCTTGCTTATGGACATCCTGTGCTGATTGACTCGGCACTTTTTTTGGGGGGGGGTTCTGCCTGCCCAGCAGGGGTCTATAAATGGGGCTCCGGCTCCACTAAAAGTTGTTTCTGTTTTTTGTTGTTGTTGTTGTTGTTGTTTCAGGGTTCCAGTCTATCCCTGCGAGTTCAAAGTCCATAAGGGACCCAGGCACTCATGGGGTGCCTGCCATGGCTGCAACCACCACAGGGGGCTCACAGGCCCAGGATGCTGGTTGGGTTCCAGGTCTGGAGGGGCACTGGTTCCCACTGGTTGGGTCTCCAAAGACTCAAATCCTGGCTGGGGTCCATGCCTGGGGACAGTGAGGGCCTGTTGGTGGTCCACCCTCAAGGAGGGCTACCTGATGGCGATTGGGTCTATTGTGCTCAAGAAGTAACCTGTAGTTTCCCTGGGACTTAGGTTCCCATGGGGAGGACAGGAGACTGAATTGACAGACTTGAGAACCCATAGAAGATAAGGAGAGATGGTGCTGGGACATGAAGTCCTGAGAAAGGAGTAAGATGCAGTGGGCCAGTTTTAAACCTCATAGCTATGACTGCTAGGTACCAGAAACCATGGTTCCTTCATATTGTAGTTGCAAGGGGACAGTCAAATGTAAAAATGTTGCTATATGTGAATATCGATCATGTCCAGGCCTTTGGTGGGGTTGCAGTCGGGACCCCAGCTGTGTAATCCCCTGATACCTTACAGGTGTGCACAATGCTATGTAAATAAATGGCTGAGTTTCAAGCAATTTAATGCCTCAGGTGTGGTACCATGTCTCCTATGTCATTGCTGTAAATAGGGAAAAGGGGAACAGATTTTAAACTGAATCAAAACATGTCTGAGATTAAAGTAGACCATTACAGTTAAAAAAAAAAAAAAACTTGCCACATTCCCGAGCTGCCCTTGCCTGGTTTTGTATATACCGTATTTCACCATTTAGAAGCCACAGCTTCTATTACATTATTTTATTTTAAGGCAGGGTTTCTATCTGAGGACGGATGCTATTTGGGGGTGGCTTCTATTACTAATGCTACGGTATGAAGTCCAGGTACCAGTAAATAACATTGACCAGAAATCCAAAGGTGTGCTGCAGTAGAGCTCTGTGTTACCTGTGTTAGGATGGCGAAGCGTAAATGTTTTTTTCTTCAGGAGCTGACACCATCCATTCGCAGGATTCACAGGACTCGCATGATATCGAGTTCTATGTTGAGGAGCCTGAGATTACTAGCTCAGAAGCCAACCCGGACAGCGACGACGAACTCGATTAAAATCCATTTGAATTTGCTAAATGCCTGACTACTTTTACTTGCATAAACAAAAAAAAATAAACTGAGAAGCAATAAGGCTTGACAAACTGATTATCTGTCATTTGTCTTCATTCTTAGCATGCCCATGGTTATGAAGTTGGCTGCGAGTTGCGCAATGACGAGGTAGCAACCAAAGGCCACGTGGTAGCAACCCGATGTGCGGAAACTTGCTCACTTGCTTGTGCTGTATACCGTAGTAGTGGATATTATCGAAGTTACCAGTAAATTAATTCTGCTGACTGAGTACTAAGGTTACAGGTGAATACTAACACTACTTAGCGATTTTGAGTCTCTGAACCTAAATGAGAAAGAACAAATGCTTCTCGTAGTGCAACGATGACCACTAAACACTGTGAGGGTAAATGAATTTGGCTGACTGAGTACTGCTTAAAGTTACCGGTGCATACTAACACTATGAGGGTAAATTAATTTGGCTGACTGAGTACTTCTTAAGGTTACCTGACTGTGTACTACATAAGGCTTGTATCCGAGGGTGGCTCTATTGCTTAATGTGAAATCCTGGTGCGGCTTCAATTCGGGGACGGGTTCTATTTGAGGGTGGCTATAAAACGATGAAATACGGTATATTATTGCAAATAAATATACTTTTTAACCAACCATTCAAGGGGGATCTGAGTAGCTGGGATAGTCATGGGGCGCCTGGTTAGGGATGTGCGAAGTTGGAAACTTTGTTCCGCAGATTAATTCACAAATTTGCCTCTTTTCACAAAGTTAATCCACTGTGTGAAGTCCACGTTCATGGAAAACTGATAACTCTGTGAAATGCAAAGTTGCAACTTCACTTGCAGAGTTTGGCGCAGAGGCGAAGTTTTCTAAGAATGCAAAGTTGCAACGTCATTGGTGAAGTCTGGTAAGGAGGCAAAGTTTGCAACGTACTGTGAGATTTGAGATCACATGTTGCTGAAACAGCCTGAATGCCACACGGAGGCTGTCTTCAGTGCAGTGTTCTGTAGACAGAGTAGTAGTCTGTCTGTGCTTGTCTGAGAAAAAAAAACCTTAAAATACATCTCAAAACTGAGCTTTTTTAATCCAAATTGCTCACAAATTGTTCTAGAGGGCCTTGTGCTGCTAGACTTGTGTTTTGTTTGTTTATTTTTGGATGATTATTTACTTTAAAGTAGTGGTTTCTGTTTTGCCAGTCTGGGAAGCAGTGGTGTGGGGGAGGGTAGGTGTACTGTAAAGCAAGTTAGCAAGGCAGCCCAGAAAGACTCGAAACTTTTTTGTCTAATAAGATTTGTGTTATATTTTTTCCCACTCTTTCTTGTTCATCATTTTTGATCTGTAGTGACTAATTTCTAATTTTTATTTTTGTAGTTTAGTTTGGTGTGTTTACTTTAAGTACTTTGTCAGTGTCATTCTGTAGTAGTTTTGGTGATTTTTCAGTTATATTTTTCTTAAAGCGACAGTGTTCTTTCTGTCACTTCTTGTTATACTTAATACTAAATTACCCGTTACCCCTGTCGTTTTAATCCCTGTTCTGTTTAAAAAAAATAAAGAAAAAATAACTTTTTGGGGCTGTTTTTAGTAGTAATTTTTAAGATCACACTGCTGATCCCTGACCCTGATTCCTTAAGGGGAGGTGGTGTCTGCTCCTGGTACTAGCTTGTACTGTTGTATTAGTTTATTAATCCCTGTGTTGTGTTAAAAAAAAATCCTCTTTTTGGTTTTGCTACATGCTGTTACTACAGTACTTTTTCAGATCACACTGCTGATTGATCCCTGATTCTCTAGGTGGAGGTGTTGTCTGCTGCCGGTAGTTAATAACTTGGGACTGGCAGTATAACCTTGAGGTTAGCGTAACAAACTGTGAATGAGCTTGGTACATCCATCAGACCTGGGTTTGACTCCCAAAGCCTCCACCTGCATACTGTGTGACTCTGAGCAAGTCACTTGACACTCCCAGTACACCCCTGAAAAAAGGCACGTGGGCCTTACCAGGATACCAAAGAATAAAATAAATTTATTTAACCTTTTTTCCCCTTTTGTGTGAGTCTTGTTAATCCCTGTTGTGTTTTATTTTTTTCAGATCACACTGCTGATCCCTGATTCCCTAGGGGGAGGTGTTTTCTGCTTATAGTTTATTGATCCCTGTATTGTGTTAAAAAAAATCATTTTTTTGGTTTCTCTACACACTATTAGCATAGTATTTTTTCAGATCACACTGTTGATCCCTGATTCTCTAGGGGGAGATGTGTGCTGCTGGTAGTTAATAACTCGTTTAACCCTTTTACTCCTGTTGTGTGTGTTGTGTTAATTCCTGTGGTGTTTTATTTGTTCAGATCACAGTGCTGATCCCTAATTCCCCAGGGGGAGGTGTTGTCTGCTCCTGGTACTTATTTGTATTGCAAGCTTTATTTACATTTTTTTTATTTTTCATCCCAAATCAAGTTGCAATTAGCACATAAGAATGACCAGGAAGAGACACTCTGCTAAAGGAAGAGGTGCCGGGGAGGCAGCAAAGAAGTGTTCAAAATCTGTGGGGTAAAATGGTGCTGTAGTTAAAAAAAAAACTATGCTTGAGGCAGTGTGTTCTATGGGCTCTGGGACTGGTAGTAGCAAAGGAGACGGTGGCGTTAGTGTAGCCAAATATTTCTCTGCCACATCTCTGGCATTCATGCTGTTGGAGAATGTTGGAAGTGACAAGAGAAGCACCAGTACACAACCCAGGGGACATGTTTATTGCATAGGTTGCAAGTGACCACATTAACCCTAACCCTAATGTCCCATAGACAACTTTAACAGGCCACAACTCCACCAGTCTTTGGAGTTAAGGGACACTCTATACATCCAAACAATGGTCTCAATGTGTACTGCAACAGTAACACATAATACCCTGGAAAAAATTCATGGGGTGTGCACAACACCCCAAAATCACCTCCCAACATGACCATAGTGCCAGATCCACAATTCTAGTAATCATCACACTTGCACCACATATGCAACTCCTCTTGGACTACAACCACAACAAGGTTCAGATAAATTCAACAAAATGTGACTGAGTTATGCCTAAACAACCCTTTAGGAGTAGTTGGTGGAAGTCATTTTGACCCAACTTCACCTTTGTGTACCCCAAGGAGAAGTTACAGGTTAAGTTGCAAGGTGAAGTTACCAATGATGAATTTCCTATTAAACAGGAAAACTTCATGAAATGACCCATAGAGGCAAATTTGGTGACTTTGTTGCAACTTCGCTGTGAACTAAAACTTTGCAACATCGCTAGTCCCGCTGATGAGACAAGAATGGTGGATATCCAGACAAGGGGACCACTGAAATACAGAAACATAGACTCTGATGGCAGATAAGGACCACTTCGCCCACCCAGTCTGCCCATTTCCCTACCTTTCGGAAAAGCTGCAGATTCTAGTTAACCAACAGCCTACTTCCACCTACCCCTATTAGAATTACCTTATGTCTCTCCCATGCATTCTTGAATTCCCCCACTGTTTATGACCCCATTACCTCCTCTGGAAAGCTGTTCCATGTGTCCACCACCCTCTCTGTGAAAAAATACTTCCTCACGTTGCCCCCGATCCGTCCCCGCTCTATCTTCAAATTGTGCTGCCTTGTTCTTGCACATCTCTTCTTCTGAACGATGCTACCCTCTTGGACTTTTTTGATTCCCTTGAGGTACTTGAAAGTTTCTATCGTGTCCCCCCCTCTCCCTCCTTTAGTCTCCCTGCATATGGCTTCTGGTGCAGACTTTGTATCATTTTAGTTGCCCTCCTCTGGACTGCCTCCATCCTGTCTATGTCCTTGTGGAGATGGGGTATCCAGAACTGCACACAGTACTCCAGATGGGGTCTCACCAACTGTCTGTACAGAGGGATACCAACTTCTTGTTTTCTACTGGTGATGCCTCTCCCTATGCATCCCAGTATCCCCCCAGCCTTGCTGCCTTCCTTACTGCCTTCTCACATTGCTTGCCTATCTTTAGGTCATGTGATATGACTGCCCCCAGGCCCCGTTCAGTTGCCATACTTTTGACCATTCTTCCAACCTTGCCAAGTCCCTTCTCATCCTTTCCACCCCCTTGTGTATCAGCGCTGTTGCAGATCTTTGTGTCATCTGCAAAGAAGCATACTTTTCCTTCCAGCCCCTCCGCAATGTCACCTATAAAGACATTAAAGAGGACTGGTCTCAGTACTGAACCCTGCGGTACCCCACTAGTAACCCCCCTTTCCTCGGAGTGGACTCCATTTACTATTACCCTCTGTGTTCTGTTGTCCAGCTAATTTGCTACCCAGGCTACCACCCTGGGACCCACTCCCAGGCTGGCTAGCTTGTTTATTAATCTTTTGTGTGGGACTGTGTCAAATGCTGGTGGCCTTCCTGTGAGGGGCACAGGTATGAAATGAAGAGACGCTCTGCTGAGGTTTTGCAGGGACTTACATAGCTGGTGCCATGCTGGTGCCATGTTGGTCAAATGTTGGAAGAAAGCAGCAGCCAGAACAGGAACAGTATGCTATGGGTGGCTCTTGATGGGACGTTACCATCCAGATACTTTCAGCCACTGCAGTTGTCCCTGGGCTATTGCTCACCTCTTCCTCGCTGAGGCAGCATAGTGGCAGGCCAGGGGGGCCGATGGAGGGTTGCCTATATCCGGGGGCTTGTCTGGGATTTGGTGCTGTGATTGGGCTTTGAACAATAAGCAACACTGTGGCAATATGAGTCACACAGTCAGCAGAGTCAGAGAAGTACAGAAGAGAAATGAAGAGAGCACCAGACAAATCACAGTGGTGCTCTAACAAAAACAAACAACCTGTAGCACAGAGGTTAGCACCCACTGCTCCAGACAAGAAACACCAGGACCCATGGAATCAGTAGCTCAGTCCTTTATGTAGATAGTGCGGATAAAAATACTGCTGGCAAAAAAGTGGATTCTGTGCCAACTAGAAACTGACATTTCACCTAGCGTGCTGCTGGGCTTCTTCAGAGTAATATGTTAGGTTACAAAAGTGCTCCATTTATACAGGTTCAGCACATGTCATGTGTTCAGTGCATCCAATCACCCTACAATAAGTGCAAATTCAAACAGTGAATGTCATTCCTTTTCTTTAAAGAGATATACAACCACATTGTTATGTATGAATAACTTATTTCTTGGGGCTCCATCTCCTATTTACTTGTACAGAAAAAAACTTTTATTTTTTATCTGCATTATGTAATTTGTAACACAAATGATAATAGCTCTTATAGCCAGTTGTTATTTAAAAAAAATATATATATATACAGTATATATTTCTTTTAGGAGTCCCAGGCACTATACTTAATCACCTTATCACCATCAGGTAGGGTAATAATCCACTGCTAAAGATATTAAAAGGGATACCGTTTCTTGACACTGATGGTATCACACAACACACCACTTGTGTGGGCTTTAAAGATACTTCTAAACCTTCTTCTTAATCCATATTATATGTGTCCCTCCTTCTACATCTTTCACTGACGTTATTGATATCCTAACTTCTTTCAGCATCTCTACTTTTTTAGAAAAGCAGAAAGGTCTATACTATCATTCAAACCTCCATTCTGGCGTGACCCTAGCTCGAAGATCCAGTAACTTTCCCTTTGGCCTGTAATCTTCTTCAGATCCCCTTCCCCCCAACAGTGACCAGTTCAATGCCTGTGAAGCTAAGCTCATGTTGTGCACCTGGGTTCTCAAGTATAGGTTTCATGATCGCATATGTCAGGTTACCCCTGCCTACTGCCCTCACATGTTCCCCAGTCCTAACTCTGAACTTGCGTGTTTGTCCTACCCACATAGCAGGCACTACAACTGCATCTTTTTTTGCATTGTCTGATACCTCCCCGATGTGCTGGGACCCGCCACTCCTTGACATAGTCCCAATACCAGTACACCTCTGGAGCCTCCAACCTCGTATAGCAGCCCTCCCAGGAGTAACCCGGCGTAACCCTTCACCGGATGGGTCCCTCTCCTCCGAGGGGGAAGGCGCTGGTGAGACTAGCCAGTGCACTCTACTTTTGGCCCCAGGGAGTTGCCGAGGTGGACATGGCTCCTTCCGGGGGCTTCGGTGCCGTTGGCAGACTGGCAGTCATCATCGAGCCAGTCCTGGAGCTGTTTTCACTTTTTTTCTGTTGGTTCCCCTGTTGCGCCACTCCTGCAGTGCTTTCGGTCTCCACTGGGGGCCGCTGCAGAGTGATGCTGCCCTGCTACCCACCCCAGGACAGGAGAGCAGTCCCGCGGATGCTCAGTCCTCTCCTTCCCCTGCCAGCCCCCACCGTCTCTAGTCCATTCCCAAACTTGGGTCACCGGCATGGCATGAGGTGCGGCGTCCAGCGCCTCAACCCTCAGTGCCACTGGGCCTGCTCACAACTGCATCTTAATAGATACACGACTCCACTGCTATTACACATGATGACATCTTTTATCTCAATGCTCTTGCCAGTTCTGGGATGACTGAACGCCCTGCAAGCACAAATGTGCCTGCAGGATATACATCTCTCACAGCGATGTGTGCTTGTGGGGGCAGGGGCTAGCAGAGTCTGTCTGATAGGTTCAGAGCCTGATATTATGTTGCTGACAACCATGTCCTTTGTACTTCTGCATTTGCGAAAAACTGCTTTGGGGCCCAGTTTGACTGTATCATCCAATCTGGGCTCCAACTGTAGAATGGACCAATTGCTGTAGATGGACCAACTGCTGTAGATCATTTCTCTTACTTTTTCTGCTCTTCTAGAAAAAGTGCTGACAAAAGGACACTGAATTTCATCACCTGGTATAGCAGGGCCAGCACACTGTAGTGTCTCAATTCTATCCAGGAACCAACCAGGCGGTTAGTGGATGGATCCTCCAGCACCCTACTGGACTGGATCATGTCCAACCGCCCGGACAGGATCTCCTCAGTGGGAACACTACCAGACTCTATCTCCGACCACTCCCCAGTCTTCTGAGTATGGAAAATTCCCTCCCCTAAAATTCCTCACAAAATCTTGCATGTCAGAAACTACTCCAGGTTTGACCCTGGGGAGTTCCTGGATGACCTAAGGCTTACCGACTGATCCGGGGTGCTAGGAGCCACTGACCCCTCAGTGGCAACCTCAAACTTCCTCACCACCTTCAGGACACTGCAAGACAAGCATGCCCCTAAGGTCACCCGTAGGGTGAGGGGGTCTGCTACCCATTGGTTGCATGGGAATCTCTTAGCCCAAATGCGGGAGAGAGACAAGTGTTGGGCCCACTTCAAAGGTTCCAGTGATCCCACTATTTTCCAAAAATACAGACACCTTAGAAACAAGTGTAAAAAGGCCACTAGGGTTGCGAAAAGTGACTTCTGCAAGTCCGCCCTACTTAGCACAGCCAGCGACCCCAGGAGGTTCTGGAGAAATATAAAAACTCTTGTCAATGGATCCTCCCAACAGGGGTGTCAGACATGATTATCAAAGGGGTCTCCTGCACTAATCCCCACACCATCGCCAACTCCCTAAATACACACTTCTCAGATCTCTCGGCCTTCACTGCACTCTTCCTGTCCGGTGAGAGTTCGTCCTCCCTTCCCCCCTCTACTCGGTGGGAGGTTTACCCCCCTCGGCAAATGTTTAATCTCAGGGCTGTGTCTGTCTTGGACACCCAGAAGTGCTTAGCTGGCCTCTCCCAGTACTCCAGCCCTGGCCCAGATAACCTGGAACCCAAGCTCCTTAAGCTTGGTGCTGTACACATTGTCTCCCCAGTAGCCCACATCTTTAACCTATCCCTTGGATGTGGTACCATCCCTGATATCTGGAAAGAGGCGAGGATAGTCCCAGTACTGAAGCAGGGTAATCCTAAATTACCGGATAACTATCGCCTGATTTCTATTCTCTCATCCCTTAGCAAGCTCCTCGAAAAGGTAGCGGCCGAACAGCTTTCAGAGCACATCCAGTCAGATGAGTTGCTGTCCCCGGCCCAGCATGGTTTTCGCAAGGAGTACAGCACCACTACAGCCTTGATCTCAGTCACATCAAGCATTAGATCAGCCATGGACCAGGGCAAACTCTCTGGAGCCATATTTATTGACCTGTCCAAAGCCTTTGATCTTGTCGATCACACACATTGCTTGGCTCGCAGCTGTGGTCACTTGGCCTCTCCCCATATGCTATGAAATGGCTTATGGGCTACCCACATGGTAGAAAGCAGCGGACCTGCTTCAATAAAGTCCTCTCCGAGTCTCTACCGGTGACCTCTGGTGTCCCTCAGAGTTCGGTTCTGGGCCCCCCTCCTCTTCTCCCTCTTTATCAACCAACTACCAATGGTGACAACCAACTGCAGAGCCACCCTTTATGCAGACGACCTAGTGATTCAGGCTCATGCCTGGGATGTTGCTACTCTAAACCAGCACATGTCCGAGGACTTTAACAATGTCCTGACCTGGGTTACTAACAACAAACTGGTCCTGAACCTGAAAAAAACACAGGCTATGCTCTTCGACTCAACAGCCAAAATCGAAGCCTCGTCAGCATTGCTAAATATTACCAGTCCTGACGGATCCCCCCTCCCTGTAGTGAACTCTGCCAAATACCTAGGGGTCACACCTGACCCCCAACTTGACATGGGTGGTCACATCCAAAACATCTGCAGGGCAGTGAACTGCAAGCTGGGCCTGGCCTACAGGGCCAAGCACAACCTTACACCAGCGGCAAGACTTGCCCTTGCGAGAGGTGTACTTCTTCCCTCTCTCAGCTATGGGCTGCACCAATTTGCTCGCTCTCCCAAGACTCATCTCACTCGGTGGCACACGACATATAACAACATCTGTCGTTTTGCCCTGGCTGCCCCCACCGTCTCACCCATCGCTGTGAGCTATACGATAAACTTTGCTGGCTCTCCCCAGCCAGGTACTTGGACTTCAGGGTGGGATGTCTTACAGGCAAAGTGATTAGAACTGGCATCCCCCTGAGGCTGGCCCAGCTTCTGCCACAAACTGACACTACTACCTACCACTTTAGGTCCCGGCCCCAGGGATGCTCAAAGTCCCCTCCACCCGTACCCTCACGGGTGATCGGAACTTTGCCGTATGCACGCCCAGACTCTGGAACTTCCTTCCTGAGTATATTCATTCGGCTCCCTCCCATCAGTGCTTTTACAAGTCCCTCTGGGGGTTCCTGAAACTAGCCTCAGCGTGTGACTGCCCTAAGCCTCCCTAGAGTAATTATCAACTGTTGTCAATCCAGTCCAAAGTTGCCTCCCATAGATGCTGCTTGAAACTTCCTGCTGTTTTCCATGATTCTACCAATTATCTGGGTACTTGACCAAGGGCAAAATTGTCTACACCTAGGTTCCCTGGTCATGCCTTACTTAAATGTCTCTAATTGTGTTTATGGCTTGTTAGAATTTGTCGGTGACCTACTCACCCTGGGGGTGCATTAACCATAAAGT
The DNA here is from genome assembly GCA_016271365.2 of Neoceratodus forsteri. NCBI lineage: Eukaryota > Metazoa > Chordata > Ceratodontiformes > Ceratodontidae > Neoceratodus > Neoceratodus forsteri. Next base: position 159,547,850 of record CM057459.1, on the reverse strand, counting down.
TATAAGTTATATTATGACCTTCCACACCCCTGGATAATGTTACTACTCCTATATGTTGTTATATTGTCATGATGCACTTGTATTCTTTCTGCAAAAATGTCTGTATCCCTATGTTGTATTCTCCCAGGTCGTTCCTGAAAATAGGCATAATGCTTGTCTAGTGCACTTACCCGGTCAACAAAAGCTAAAATAAAATAAAATAAAAAAATATTCATGTTATCTACTTTCTGAATTTCTGAGACAATGCTCTGGTTACTATATCTTCTATCTAGGAACCTTTTTACCTGTTCACCCAATTTCTGCTTGAATTCAGATGTCTCGGTGCAATTACATAGGGTGCGTACTAACTGTCCCTTCGGTATGTAGTACCGTACATGGTGAGGATGACAATTATCATATCTCAACAAGCTGTTACGATCTGTATTTTTTTGGGAACAAAGTTTTACACACTCCCCCCTTCCCATCTTTGTACAGTTTTAAGTCAAGATATGTAATCTCTGTTTGACTTAATTCATACTTGTACCGTAGACAGGTACTGGAGTTTTCCATCCATTCAATAAAAGAGACAAACTCTGCTTCTGTTCCCTTCCACACTATGTTGATATCATCAATAAAGTGCTGCCACAAATCCACCTTGGAGAAAAATGGATTTGTGGCGGTGCTGTAGAGATGGTCGTATCCCATTTACCCACAAAGAGATTAGCAAAACTAAGGGCCATGGTGGCCTCCATGGTTGTTCCACAAATCTGATGATACAACAAGTCCTGAAACAAAAAAACATTCCTTTGAAGGACTGCCAGTGCTAATTGCAGTAGAAAAGGGGTGGAAGTAGTTACACATTCAAGCTCTGTTCTGGTATTGAGGAAATGGGATAGAGCCTCCAGGCCCTCCTGGAGGGGGATGACTGTACAAAGTGAATTCACTTGCACCATGGCAAAATACCACTGGGGTTCTAGGTATAGGTCTTCCATTATTCTCACAACTTCAATGGAGTCCCTTATATATGACATGAGGCCCTGTACCAATGACTGTAAGGACTGGTTCACGTACATCGACAATGGTTCAGTCAGCCACCACCACCCAGAAATAATCGGGCGGCCAGGTGGCTTGACTAAACCCGTGTGGATCTTCGGAAAAGCATATATCACAGGAGTTATAGGACAATTCACAGATAAAGTTCTGTACAGGATGTCAGTAATGTAAACCCTGACATAACCTTCACTTAAAAGTGCATCCATTAAACTTCTCTATGACGTTTCTAGGAACTTTCCTGTAAAATTCATTGTCACTTAATAACCTTAGAACCTTTTCAGTGTAATTCACTAAAAATACCACCAACAGCTTAATCTGGTTCAAAGTCAGTTGGCATTCATCTGTATCCCCCTCCCCCGGGTTGTGCCTGAAAATAGGCAGGATTTGTCTAGTGCACTTACCCAGTCGACAAAAACTAAATAAATAATCTTGTTTGTTTCCAGATTTCTATGTTTCTAGAGTTCTAGAAGTTTGTTTCTAGATGGTCGAAGAGTCCACTGATGTACTCTCATGTGCAGGCGGGCCAGGGGAACTGTGGTTATGGATGCTGGCATGTGTCCGAGGAGGCACAGAAAGGACCTGACTGGGGTGTGCTGGGAAGAGGCAACCAGCCGGGCCTGCACTACCAAATGTTCTGCTCTGTCCTGAGGCAGGAAGACTTTGCCCAGGGTCATGTCCAGGACCACTCCTATGTACTGGAGGCACTGGTTTAGCAGGAGGCAAGATTTGGGGAGGCTGAGAGTAATCTCCAAAGTCTGGAACAACCAAAAGGTGGCTTCCAGGGTCCTGATCAACTGAGTCCTAGAAGGGGCTGTCAACAGCCAGTTGTCTAAGTAAGAGAAGATATAATGCCCCTGACTCCTGAGAGCCACAGCCACCACTGCCAGGCACTTGGTAAAGACCTGCGGGACTGAGAAGAGACCAAAGGAGAGGTCCCCAAAACTGGAAATGTTTCCCGTGAAAGCAAAAATGGAGGAACCAATGGCTGAGTGAGAAAACCAGGATATGGGGTAAGCATCCTGCATGTCCAGTGAATAAAACCAGTCCCCCTGGTGAAGAAGGGGCAGCAACCCATGAAGGGTGACTATCCTGAACTGCTTGTACTCTAAGTATAAATTCAGTTGGCTAGAATCTGAAATCAGTCTCAGGTCCCCTGTCTTCTTGGGGACGAGAAAGAAGTGGGAGTAGAACCCCCTCCCTCTCTGTGCTGGGGGGCAATGGGTTCTATGGCTGTTTTGCACAGCAATGCCTGAATCTCCTCTTGAATAAGGAGGATGTGGATCTGAGGGTAATGGGACTGCAAGGGAGGGCTGTCCGGAGGAATCTCCAAAAATTACAGAGTGTGCCCCATTTCCACCAACTGAGGGACCCATTGTTTTGAAGTTACAGTGCATCACCTGTTGTTGTATAGGGAAAAACAACCCCCCCGACTCTGTCGGAGGACGGGGGTCAGACATCGAGTCAAGCAGCAGCACCCAGTGTGGGCAGAGCAGCTGGGGATGCTCTAGGAGCCCTCTGATTGGAGGCTCCAGCCAGCTAGATGGGGGCCATGTGCTTGAAGGTGCCTCTGGGCTGCTGGCACTTGGGCTGCTGTCTAGGGGTCCAATGAAAGCACTGATGCTGGTTGGACCTGGCCTGAGAAATGTACATAAACTGTACCGAGTGAAAGGCTTTTCCAGATTCCTGTAGGTGAGAAATAATGTCCTGGGCATTACTGCCAGAAAGGGGACAGATCCCTGGAAGGAAGCATCCGGTATTTTCACCTGTACATCTGGCACGAAACCTGACACCCTGAGCCAGAAGTGGCAGCGGATGCAGACGCCAGTGTCTGCTGCTCGACCAGTGGCATCGACACTGTCACAGATGGCTCAAAGGACATGGTTGCCCACATCCGAGCCCAACTTAAGGAGCAGCAATATTTGAGATTTTGTAGGATCCTCAGGGATGGTCTGCATGAGCTCCAAGGCCTTGTCTCACAGAGCTTTCTGATACTGCACCATGTGTGCTAGATAGTTCTGGGTCCTAATGGACAGTATGGCCGAAGTGCAGACCCACTTGCTGAATGGGTGGTGAGACTCCTTGTGAGGGGGTTGGGTGCTAAGGTGCCTGGGTTTTTCGGTGCATTCACGGACAGAGTTCATGACCACTGAATCCACATCCGACTGCTCCCCCAGATAGGCAATCCCAATGGGGGCATGATAAAGGCGGTCAGCCTTCTTGGCCAATGTTGGAGCAGAAGAGGGACAATTCCAAGTAGCCTTAGTGACGTTCTCATAAGATTGGAGGAGGAGGAGAGGCACCACTAAGGGTAGAGTCTCCTTCCTATGGAGATAGACCACCAGTTGATGATGCTCTGGGTCTAGTTCCTCTATCTCTCAGCCAATCAAGGACTGGATGTGCCTCATGATGTCCATAAACCTGGGATTGTCAGGAGGGGACCTAGGAGTCTCCCTGGGGTTTTCAGGGTCATCAGAAGGTCACCTGGAATCATCAGAGAAGGAGTATCTACCTTAAGGTTCACTGTCTGGGACCGGCATCGGTGACTGATGGTCCTCCTTGCATCAGTCCCTTGGGACTGGAGAAGGAACTTGGGTCCAGGGAAGGATAGGCCTGACACGGCTTGAGTCACTAGGAAGAGGGTCCTGAGGAGGCAGAGCTCCTTGGATGCCTCTTTATCCTTCATGAAGGCCCACCAGGCTGAGAAAAGTGCACTGTAATCCACTGGTGGATGATAAGGTGAATACGGATACTGCGGAGGTGGTACCCGGTATCCCAGCATTGGGTACTCCGGTGTCGGTCCCTTGGGCATGGGATATCCAGGTGTGAGAGGGAAAGCTGTGGGGTAGCTCGGCATCAGCCCAAGAGGCATCGGGAGCCCAGGCATAAGTTTCACTGGCATCAGCTGGGGAGAGCCTGACGGGCTAGCTGATGTCGGAAGAGGGGACGATGGTCTAGGCATTGTCGGTGGAGACCCCAGCAAAGTTGGTGTTGGTAGCATGGGTGATGACTGGTGCCAGTCTGGCAAAACAGTTGCCGCCGGCCCCAAAGGGGAGGCAGGAACCTGCATAGGGGTGCTAGCTCCCAACGGATGCAGAGGCAATGCCTGTGGAGAGGAGGTGAGCACTTGCTCTGGGCACTGCGAAGAGACATCAGTTCAGAATCCGGAACTGACATGGGCAATGCTTTTACCATGGGGTGATGAGTGAAGGCCCGCTGTCTACAGAAGAAAGCCCAGTCGAACCACCTGGCTAAGGACCCACAGTGGGAAAAGGCCAAGCTTCAGGGGTTGGGGGGCTGCAGACAGAGTCCGGGGCCCTGAAGAGCCACTGCCCAGGATAGCTAGGAGGGTGGGTGGAGTAGAAAGAGGCAACCCCACTGAAGTAAAGGCAGCCGAAGGAGGGGGGCTGACTTCCCGTGGGAGGAAGACCCCGAGTTGGTCACCATCTTGTGCAGGGACAGAGAGCGGGAAGCTGACCAAGGATGTTTCCTGTGCATGTCCCGGTGCTTGTGCTTCCTGGTCGATTTCTTCTCCTTCTGGGCAGGGGAAGAAGTTGAAGTGCCAGAGGCCGGCAAGGAAGAAGAGCCTTTGTCCTGGAGCTCCTTCTCCATCGCAGCTAACTTCTGCTGCAATAGGTAGCCTTGGAGGATCTTCAAGCGGCATGTCCATCATCATGTGGCCTGGTTGAAGTCCTGGCAGTGCTGGCAAGCCTTGATGTCGTGGTCAGGCCTAAAGAAGAGTGGAGGGAAACTGCTTGACGCAGGCACACTTCATACACCAGTCAGAAGATGAAGCTGAAGAAAAAGACATGCACAAGAAAATAAAAACATTAGCCTTTAATAAGAAAATAAAGAAAAATCACAAAAATGCACAAAGATGGCAGTCAACTGAAGTAAGCATCTGTCAAGGTCCAGCGTGCGTAGGTCGATGGCAGGAAAAGAACTGAGATGGGGCTGGGGGACTGTTCTTTTTATACCATAGGTGGACATCCACATGCCAACTTTGGGGGTGGGTCCCCACTGTAGACAGCTAGCTAGACATTTTCCATGTGGTCCTAGTGCCTGGTGGCTTAGTTCTACCAGTGTTGCCTGCTGCAAGAGGTCCCTCAAAGTAAGATCACAAGACGTGGTTCAGGCCCATTACTGATTTTTGGGTTGAGCATGGGATGAAATGACCTAACGTGAGAGAACAGTTCCAGTCCCAAGGCCCTATATTTGATGCCTAAGGTACAGTTTGGTCGGGAATAAGTGCCATGGGGTCAGATCAAGGAGAAGCATGCACTGCAGGGCATACCCTTTAGGCCTCCATATAGTGGCAGGTTGGACAGGTAGCACTGGAAGGATCATACCGCTCAACCTCTTGGCATCAAAATGCATAGCACTAGCCTTCAAAATTCAGAGCAAATGGCCAGAATGTGTAGCACTTTCTTACTTTAAAGAATAATTTATCTATGAACACTGTGCCCCATATGTTTAGTGTTAAGGAATGTTTCTATCACGTTAGTTCAATAAGTCCAGAAATAGCTCTAACATTATGGGGAACATCAGTGAACCTTTGCAGAGCAAGGGTAGATTTCAGTGTAAAATTCATAGCACTATGCCAAATTCATAGCAGTTCAGAAGTATAGGCAGGGTGGCTCATTTCGGTCCTACTGGCAGTAGTCTTTCAAATCCATGTGAGACAGAGTAGTTGGTGCAGTACCCTTGTCTTCTGGTTTGTGCCTTGTTACCCGAGACTTGGTCCTGCTCTTTTGTGGGGCATGTTGTTGATCCACTCAGTAAGATGTCTAGTGGCTATCGTGGGGACTAACCCTGGCTAAACTCCTTATGGCTGGTAGCACATTTTGACACCTTGTGCTATGTACAGAAGGTCTTAGCACGCTATGGAAGAATGTACAGCATTTTTGTTGTTAGAATGATTAAGAGTGCTTTCATACAATCATAGTTTTTACGGATAAAGTACCTCTAAATGTCAAGAATTAAACGGAAGATAAACAAAAACTGTAGCTTATTTTAACCATTTTATTGTGATTATTAACTTAAAGCCCATACTGAAATTATTCACTAAATGACAAATCAGATAAGACGTTTACCTTTAAAGATTATTTTTAGGAAATGTATTGACAAGTGTATGCCATGTGCCATATGGAAATCTGTCTTCATAAAAAGTGGACGTATGGTCTTTTTTGTGTGCTTTTTAGTGACAGGTATGTCTGTAATGGTTTCATAACTGAGCAAACTAATAAACTACTACTATTAAGGCACGAATAGAATCAGTGAAATGGTTAATATATTATCCTTATATACTATTTAAATCATCTAAAAGGGGCTTAACTGTTATAGTCACACCTATTGTGAAAAACTTAAGATTAATGAAAATGAATGAATTGGAAACCTTATCTCTCAAACAGAGCATTTACATAACACAAACAGACTTGGATACACTACAGCAACTCTTGAATTTGAGAAATTCGTACAATAACCTGTTTACTTTAGAAGCCGAACGTTAGCTGTTACTAACTCAAAGGAAATACTATGCTACGAGTGATAAGCCTGATAAGATTCTTGCACCTCAATTAAAAAAGGAACACAACGATAGGAATATGTGTAGGATTGGAAGCCAACAGGCTCCATCACTAATATTCCCAAGGAAATGAATCGGGAATTTGTGCAATATTATACCAACTTATATGCGCTGGAGCAAATTGGAGATAGCTCTGATATCACCTTTTTGACTAATATTCCTGTACCTACACTAGAGCGAAATCAGGTTACATATATGGAAATGGACACAGGGTATTAAATAGCTGGTACAGCAAAGTGCTACACAGATCAGAGGGTAATGCTAATCATTTTCTGAATTTCATAGCACTGGACTGCTAAACATTCTGTGATGTTTTTAGGCAGGTTTACCAGTCAAAACACAATAAAACTTAAGCATTTATAATTTTGCTAATTGGTTTGTGCCAGATGTTAAGCATTTTCACAGTTTATTAGCACTTTCTCATACAAAACTGCTAATCCGTTTGCTCACCCCATTTAATACCCTGGGACATCTTTACAGAAGAAATAGTATATGCTATTAAATCTTTATCTACAGGCAAAGCACCAGGCCCAGACGGCCTCCCAATAGATTTTTTCAGGTTTTTTTCACAGTTAATTATTTTGCATCTTAAAAGGCTATATGATTTCATTTTTCTCAACAAACACTACCTCAGTCATTCAGGGAAGTCATTATATGCTTGTTAAAAAAAAGATAAAGACCCTTTAAGTCTGGGATCTTACCGTCCAATTTTACTTATTAATTCTGATACTAAATTTTAGCTAAAATACTAGCAAACAGGTAGATAAGACCCTGTCTAGGATTATACATCACAATCAGAATGGATTTATCAAGGGACGCTATCTTAGATCCAATATAAGATGTACTCTGAACTGACTTGATGAGTTTAAATCATCTAATTACTCAATTCTATCACTAGATGCTAAGAAAGCATTTGATAGTATAGAATGGGACTACAGTATGTGAAAACCATACTGAAGGAATTTGGATTTTGTTCAAATTTTAAGAAAATGGATAGATATTCAGTATTCCAAACTCTATATAAGAATCAGAACTAATAATGGCATATCAGAACCCATACAATTACACAGAGGTACCAGACAAGGCTTCGCCCTATCACCTCTTATCTTTGCCATTGCCCTGGAGCCATTAAATACAGCCATCAGGGAGAATAATAACATGATTAATAGTTAAGGAGATAGAGCGTAAGACTGATTAGTCCATATGCTGATAATGCTTTAATATTTACCAACAATATGAATCAATGTTTTCCTGAATTAAGTAATCTTTTAACCAGTTTTGGACTAATAGCCAGTTACGAAATCAACAGGAAAAATCAGAAATTATGGAAGCAAAATGCCATTTGAGATTCCTCCATCATGCAATATACAGAAGGTCTGTCATCTGAAATACTTGGGAGTATATATCGATCATGACATTGCTAAGTTATTTGAGATACATTTCTCCCCGTTAGTTACTAAAGTTAAAAAAGAGTTGAATTACTGGGAAACTTTGCCCCTCACTTTAATAGGTCGTGCAAACATGATTAAGATGAACATGTTGCCAAATCTTTGTTTCTATTTCAGACTCGGCCAATCCCCACTTGAGAACAAGTTCTTTTCAGACCTAGAAAAAATGCTGAGAAAGTTTTTGTGGAAGGGTAGAAAACCTAGATTAAAACTAGAAAATGTATACACTCCAAACAACAGGATGGAATATCTCTACTTATTTTTGTTGGTGTTATTTAGCCACCAATTTGTCCCCAGTACATTTTTGGTTTCACTATGAAGCCCAATGGGCTCCTTGTCAGACTGAAGCTGCCTTCTGTCCCTATTATAATATTAAACATGTTCTATATGCAGTTCCATACAGAAAACATATCAGCACTTTGTGTCAAAGTACCATTACAGCCTGTAACACACGGCACAGAGTGTTACAGCTTTCTAAACAGCCACAGAAAATAGCAATTTATTCACTGGTATAGCTCAATGGATATGTTGGTCTTTCTACAGCCAATCAACATTTTAAAATTTGGCATTCTAAAGGCTTAGTGGAAATAGGGAATTTATTTTATATTAATGGATTACTGGATTTTAATTCACTGAAAAATATGTTTTCACTTCCCAGTGTGGGATTCTTTAGATATTTACAAATATGAAATTCCATACTACAACATATGGATATTTCATCCCCTCCTGAGCAAAATACTTTGGAGAGTATTTTCTCTGGTACCATCAGGCCCCAAATTTCTTTCAGAAATGTATGCCTTACTGTTATTTAATCATACAGTTTTGCAACTCTGAGATCAAAATGGCAGGAAAAATCAAATAGCATAATTTCGAATCAAGATTAGCAGAGAATCATTGATTGCTCTAACCAAGGGATCTTATCAATGAAATTTCAGTAAATTTATTTTATCATTATATATAGACTATATTACACACCACACAGACTAAATTTAATGAATCAAAAATTATCCCATCGCTGTCCAAGTTGCACCACAACAACTGGAACTTTAGAACATATGTTGCTGACTTGTCCAATCCTGGACACTTTTTGATCTAAACTCTTAACGACATTAACCCTGTCATCTACCCAAAAGGTAGAAAAATCTATACCATGCATTTTGTTATGTAGTGTCCTGGCTTATGTTTCTTGTACCAAGCATCAATGTACTTTGGTACTCCTTGGAGTTATTAATGCTTTTAAATGTATGCTCTTTAAGTGGAAAAACTCCCAACCTCCAGAGTATTGCACCTAGATGCACTTCATGGTGTACATTCATAGGATAAAAAAGTTCATTATATTCTAGGGAAAAAAACAGATCAGTTTGACCAAATATGGTCCACATTCAATCAAATTATAAACTCAGCAGAAGTTCTTAGTATGTTAATCTAAGACAGCTAATTAATATTATATAATAATTCAGCAGCTGCAATTTAGAGGATACTATACGAGATTCCACATGTAACTGTTTAATTAATCTTGATTTAACTGTTTAAAATGGAAATGCCACATACTCTAAAGGCATACCCTACAACCTCACAGTAGGATATTTTAAAGTGAAATCTTAAGAACTACATTTATTTAATTATTTAAAAGTTTTACCAGGAAGACACACTGAGCACTAGTGCTCGATTCCAAGTGCGTCCTGGGGGAAGGGAGCATAGGGAACAGTACATACACATCGGGCAATAGAACAAAACATACATGTAAAGAGCACATGGTCAAATAATACATGAATTAAGCAGAAATATACAAATTAAACAGAAGCATTATATACAGGGCAGAATTAAAACACAACACGGTGCATACAGTAGGATGAAGAGAAGTGCATGACAGTAAGGAGCAGCGAACAAAAATTCAGGCAGTACAAACTATGCAGTAGTAGGACTCCTGGTTCACTTTAGTGTTTTAGTCTCCGACTACCCACAGGCACATGACGCCATGAAATGCAAGTTGATGAGGGAGCTGAAATGCATTGCCTGGGGCATATGCCGGATGGCAGTAGGGAGGGAGTTCCATAGTTTGGGCATCTGGTATCGGAAAGATGCTTGACCATTTGAGGAAGACACCTGAGGGACAGCCACGGTTTGTGTGTCTGTGTTCCTGAGGGAGTGCACAGGAGGGGTAGGGACAGCCAACATGGAGGAGAGACAGGGAGGCAGGGTCTGGGACCAGTACTTGGCCGTGAGCTTGGCACAGTGGGACAATTGACAGTGGTGGAGTGAGGGAAGAGCAAGAGATTGGCAGAGCACACAGTGGTGAGTGGTTGGGTGGGTTGTCCAATGCGAAGTGGTAGAAAGAGTGGAAAAGAGGGTCCGGTCTTGCTAAGATGGACTTGGGAGTGGCACTGTAGACTACGTCTCCATAGTCAAATATAGGGAGAATCATTTTCTGTACTAGTGCTCGGCGAGCTGGCGGCGGGATGCAACCTTGACTCCGATAGAGGGCGCCCAGTTTGGGGTGGATCTTTTTGTGGATGGCATCAACAAGTACAGAAAAGCTGAGGTGCTGGTCAAGTCATACCCCGCAATACCCAAAGGAGATGTGGACCTCCAGAATAGTCCCATCCAGTGTGTGGAAGAAAGGGATTGCAGGGAGCCTAGAGAGTCTCTGCCTTGTGCCGAAGGTCAAGAAGACTGTTTTCTTGGCATTGAGGAAAATCTGGTTAGCATGAAACCAGAGCTGAATATCATTGAAGTCCTGCTGTAGTCTGGTCATAACATCAGCTGATGATGGGCCAGATGTATACAAGACCGTATCGTCTGCGTACATATGAATGGATGAGTGTGGGTAGGCAGAGGGCAGATCATTTAGGAATATGGAAAATAGGAGCAGTCCAAGGACAGAGCCTTGAGGGACCCCTGAGGTTACTGGGAGAGGTGGCAAGATGGCGCATCCAATTCTAACCGCCTGTGATCTGCTGACCAAGCAGGAGTGGAACCAACTGGTGACCAAGGTAGAGAGCCCAGCCCGGGACAGCTTGTCGAGGAGGAGGCCATGGGAGACAGTGTCAAATGCCTTTGCCAAGTCAATGAAAATGGCTGCGGTGACAAGGCCCTTGTCCATGCCATCAAGGATGGAGTCTGTGAGCCTGAGGAGCGAGGTGGCAGAGGAGGAGTGAGATTTCCTGAAACCAGACTGGTAGGGTGAGAAGAAGGAGGAGGAGTTAAGAAAGGTGGAGAGTTGAGAGAGGACTAAATGCTCCTGTAGCTTAGCTATAATAGGTAGGAGAGAAATGGGTCTGTAGTTTCCAGGGGTCAAGGTTTCACCATCCTTAAGGAGTGGGATTACTGTTGCATGCTTCCAATCATTAGGGATAGATGCTAAAGAGAATGAGAGGTTTAGAAGATGAGCCAGCAGTCGGCGATAGCAGGGGCAGCGAGTTGGAGCATCTTTGAGTCCAGCCTGAAGGGGCATTTGCCTTTGTTTGGGCTTAGGGAAAGCAAGGCATAATAGACTTCTGACGGGGTGACCTGCCAAAAGGAGAAAGAGGGAGTTGAAGAAGGAGGAGGCTGAGCAGGGAGATCAGGTGTGATGGGGTTAGGATGGGGGGAGTGGAGAGCAGAGCTGAGGTGCAGCTGGTAATGGAGGAGTTGAATGCTGTGGCAACTGCGAGCGGGTCAGTTACGACAGACCCACCTATATTCAGCGCCGGGTTGGGAGGCTGTGAGGGTGGTGTAAAAAGGGATTTAACCACCTTCCAGAATTTCGATGGATAATTTAGGTCCAGGGATTTGTATGATCATGTAAGAATAGTCCGGGGGAGGGGGGCTTAGATTTTACGGACAGAGTAGATCATGTGGTGGTCACTGAGTGAATCAGGCAGGATGCCCAAGGCTATAATACAGTGCTGGTGGGTGGTAAGGCATCAGTCAAGGAGTGAGTGGTTCAGTGATCTAGGGTTCAGCCTGGTGGGCTCAGTGATCAGCTATGACATGTTAAGGACAGCTACCTGATTCCGAAGCTTCGAGGTACCTCTGGCAAGCCAGTTCACATTGAAATCCCCCAGTATATGTAGCTCACCCCCTGTAGCGAGGGATTTAAGGGAGCCCAAAATGTCCAGGATGGTCTGTGAGGGGAGTTGGGGGGCAGTAAGATCCGCTATGAAAACTGAGGTGGAGTGAGGGAGGGAGAGTTTAATCATCATGGCATCAATTGCCTGCAGGGCCATAGGTATACTAAGGTGTATGGGAGGAAGGATGAGATGTACAATAATGGAGTAGCCAGGGATGGAGAATTCGGGGTCACTGTTGTGGGTCTTTAGACAGGTTTCAGTAATAATCAGAATATGAGGCCTTTGTGAACTGACCGTTTGCTGCAGTGCAGTTATTTTGTGCAAAAGGCTGCAGATATTTAGGTGCATAAGTTTGAGCCCCTGAGGGAGTAACAGCGGGGTAGTGGTCGGGCCGGGATTCAGTTCAATGTCCCCGGCAAGTAGAAGAAGCAAGGTTACCAGTAGTGTGGCTAAAGGCATGGACTTCTGGGGCTTACATGAAGTGTATAAAGACCAGATTGCAACTGATTGTAGGCAGCGAGTGACTGAGTTCAGGGTTATGAGCCCAATGTGAAAGGAGGGTGGCAGTAATGAGTGGTTGATCCACCAGTAAAAAGATAGTGACTGGGGGTGAGTAACAGGGTGGAAGGTAAACAGTGCTTCAGACCCCACTACCACAACGTGAAGCACCAGCTTGTCTGACTCTCTTGAAGGGTAAATGATGGGAGGGAGGGAGGAAGGCAGTAGTTCTAAATGAAGCTATTAGAGGGATAAGGAGAGGTGACATGGCGAATTTGTGAGGGAGAAAAAACAGCTACTGAGGACTTCATTGTGGTGACCTCTAGTGGGGGAAAGAGATAGCTTGCTAATGGGAAAGTCGACTGATAGGATAATTGAAACACGTGAACCATGCTATACAAGAAATGGTTCACCAAGGATGGTGGGGTAACCGACGCAAAGCGTCAGTGGGGCTTCCGTGGCCAAACAGCGAGTCATCCGTGGCACACAACGCCGTCTCAGTAAGCCGAGTTGTACCTTGTTCAGAGTTCGGGGGAGGGCAGACTCCTCAGGGGCCTTTGCGACCACCGGGCACAGGAAGCTTGAAGCAATGCTGAGGAGAGACAGACAGAAATCGGGTTATAAAGGTAAGAGGGGTGCTAATAAATTTGCATGGTGATAAAAACTATCTGCACACATATGGCGACAGTTAATAAAATAAATAAAAGGCACTTTTAGGCTGAGGTGGAAAGTTCAGACTGGTTTTAAAATAAAGTATTAAGTCCAAGTTTTAAACTTTGGTGCCAAAATCCATGGCCAAACAACACCGTCTCAGTAAGCTGAGTCGTACCTTGTTCGGAGTTTGGAGAGAGCAGACCCCTCAGTGGCCCTCGCAACTGCCAGGCACAGGAAGCTTGAAGCAATGCTTGTTCGGAGTTCGGGGGAGGGCAGGCTCCTCGGGGGCCCTCATGACCACCAGGCACAGGAAGCTTGAAGCAGTGCATGTTCGAAGTTCAGGAAAGGGCAGGCTCCTCAGGGGCCCTCGCAATCACCGGGCACAGGAAGGTTGAAGCAATGCTTGTTCGATGTTCGGAGAGGGCAGGCTCCTCGGGGGCCCTCGCAACCACCGGGCACAGGAAACTTGAAGCAATGCTTGTTTGGAGCTCGGGGGAGGGCAGGCTCCTCAGGGTCCCTTTCGACCACCGGGCACATCCTCCCCCGAACAACGGTAGAACGGTCAGAACACAGCAGAGTCTGTCCTGGTGAGTGCTGGTGACGTGGTCCGGCATTGGAAGGGCCGTCATCCAGGAGCAACAGGCTCCATTTACCTCTCTTCCTGGTGCACCCTATACCCCGCAGTCGCTGACACACTAGAAGAACCAATTGGGAGGCACGTGTCGAGACGCAACCCCTCCCCAAGGCTCTCGGCTGACGCTGCCCCTCCCATTGTGTGTCCTGATCCACCTTGCCAATCCTGGGTTCACCCAGGAGATGGCGATAAAGCAGCGGGACAGACTTGGAACCCTCCCCAGAGAGGGAGAGCCGCTGTTGAGTGCTCAATCCCTCTCTCCCCTGCTGGCCCAAGTCCGTCACCGAACCCGATTCAACGGACACTTTGAAGGCCCTTTTTTGGGAGCTGTTTAGGCAGGAAGCTGCAGTGGGAAGCCCATAGCACTTAGTCAGAAACCCACATGTTCCAAGATGCAACTGCAGGACCAAAGCATACTTGTTTTCCTTGTCCTAGCATCGTGTTTCTGTTGCAGCATATTACCTCCTTGCCCTGGTCACCATTTATCTGCATATCCAACACACAAGCCTACTTTTTTAGGGTGCTTGAAAAGTACAGAAAAATGTTAGGACAAACAGCTAGTTACCCCCACCCCCGGACTGCTGTTGTCACAGCAGCACCACTACTGCTCGTAGTAATACTACTGGTGCTGTTTATAAGGTCATTTACCTCAAGACTTACACAGCCCTGACAACTTAGCATACGAACTGTCATTAGAAACCATTGATGTTGGCTCCAGCTCATGTATACTTTGGTTCTGATCTCCGCTCCTAACCTAATCCAGTGGAAGGCACCAAGCACAAAGGGATGGGTGGGTAAAACATTCACTGCTTTCCACAACTCACTATCCTTTGCATTGCCCTCCCTCCTGCTGCTGCTATACCCATTAATGCATATTTTAGTAGTACACTCCAAATTCCAGAACACCGAATACTGAATACTGTCGCATACCCCAATACTGCCCGAAGTATTTGATGAATATTCATCGAATACATCATCGATGTATTCGTACATCCCTAGCACAACTTAGCTGGACTTCAGTGCCCCTCCCTTCTCTCCCCCACTGGGGGCTGCCTTCCCCAGTAGCCACACTCATGGATATAAGGTAGATAAGATTGTCAGGACGCATGGCAGTATTGACTCACTACAGTGATTACGGTGATGTCGTGGAATATCTGAGTCTCCAAATACCACCCCCCAACACACATACACCGTGCTGTACCTTAGGGGGAAGTGGTGGAAAAGTACCCAAATACAGTCAGTGCTGAAGTGTAAGAAATGAAGAGACACACCACAGTATGTACTCCAATCTTTAATGATATTACAATGTACTGTAATGACATTTGATAACGCAATAAAAACAATATTAACAAAAAAATGAACATGTATACATACGCTGGAGGATAGGAGGAAAGGAAGGAACATGATTGAGACATTCATGTTCCTCCACAATACCAATACAGAGGACACTAGGGACTTAATACTTTCACCAGAGGTAACTCCATGAAACAAGGAGGGTTAAAAAAAAATGCCAGAAAGTACTTTTAACTGAAAGCGTGGTGGCAGAATAGAGCAAACTTCTAGACAAAGTCATATGTGCTGAGATGGTGGTGGTGGGGAAGTTCAAGAGGGGATGGGAAAGGCATATGGGTACTGTGATAAGTTGGGGGGCAAGGGCAGATCAGGGGATTGAGTGGCTCAGTCTATTAGATAGGCAGGGAAGGGCAGACTCGATAGCTCACTGGGCCTTTTTCTGCCAACATTTACTATGTTTTGGTGTTTCTATTTAGAAACAGACAGGTAAATACTGGAAAAAAGACATTTTGAACTGTATCAATCTGAAAACCTTGTCACATTATTATGTTAAAGGCAACACTGCAGCCTCTTCACGTACTACTCTATCTCCCAAATGTAACCAAGGTTGACTTGAAAATGCTGCTCAGCCTTCCATAAGGTTTTTAAAAAGTATAGCGCTGGGAAGTTTCCTCTAAATATGACGCTGTCCTACATTTGCACTACTTGCTCCTATCATACTGCCTTGTGCATGGGGAGGTCGCACAGATTTCCTTGCCAGTGTCCCACCCCTTTCTTATGATGATGGAGCAGGCTAGAGTTTAAGCCTGCAACAGAAACAACAGGATAAGGTGAAAAAGGAAAATAAAAAGTCTTATACTAGTCGTTAGCTCTGTTTATCACTGTCTCTTTCTTAACAAAAAACTTTTTTGGGGGGACATTAAGCTGAAGTGCTGTTTAATGCTTACAGAATGCAGCAGCAAGTACCTGATGTAGAACAGCTACCGTGCCACGTCATGGCTATACAGTAAACGAGCAGAATAATGTAGGGTTAAAACTTATGCTCACACAGCTTACACTGTCATTAGCACCAAATAACTACAGTTTCACAACAAATATGTTAGTATTAACAAGATATGCACAAATACTAAGTGGCATAAGCTGTATTGTATGAAACCCAAAATAAACAGAAAGCAACACGGTGCATTTTTTTCCTTGAATAAGCAGTCTTTAGCCTAAGGCTGTTGTATAATCAGGCTACAAGTAGGCTCAACAAATTATTGTTAAGATCCCCTTAGCCATCACGGTCTGCTGTCATGGCTAACAATACTGTCTGAAAACATCTCTGTCTGGATGAATCGCACGGTTACTTTTGCTTCATTATGTATCCCCACGGTGACTTATTACTGAGTAGATCTGACAGTGTTTGCTGTAAGACCACAGGAACAACTGAGACATGCATAATAAGAGAAACCAAAGGGAAAAGAAATTGAGCTGTTCAAGACAACTCAGATTGGTCAGGTACATTATATGGTATATAATAGACAAGTAATACTAAACACTGGAGGCTAAATTCATGAAGCGTTTGCTTCAGTGTAAAGTTTGCAATGCCTTTTTTTTTTTAAAATAAAGGGTCGCTTACCTGAGCAGTACCCACTTAGCTGCTACAGGAATGTTAACTAGCCTTACTGCAGTAAGTGTCATTCCAGGCATCCATTGTGAAAAAGGAGTTATGAACCACATGTTACATTTATAAATAGCAAAGAAATTGTGCAGAATCCAGAAAGCCCCAGTGCTCTAGGTCTCCCAGGGCGCCCGGGAGCACTGCTGCCACAGTAATAGTGATATCATTATATGGAGGGCGTGGTGCGATTCCCCATACACAGAATGAAAGGTCAAATGATATTTATGCAATAAGAAACCCTACGACCTGAGCCAGACTGGACCCACAGTTACCCCTGAGTAGAAGGCAGGACTGCTGCAAGTGAAGCTTTTTCAGCCAATTGAAAAAGATGCCCATCTAGTAACATAGTACTGAGGTTAGTCTGCCCCTGCTGTGCAGGACAGATGACTATACCAAATACAGGTGCTAGCTTCTGCAACCCCAGTGGTTAGGCACTGTTTATATGTTCTTCAATTGCCCAAAAACACTACCCTGACGATTAAAGTACTGTGTGTGTGTGTGGGGGCTCCAGCAGAAGCAGGACCTGTATGCCCCGAAGTGTAAAGTAAAGGTGTGACACCATGGAAGGGTGGGTTGTGGGGGATGTGGTAGCTTGGCGAAGGAATGGACTGGTGAGTTTTGCTATGTTCTGTCACTGACCAACGGAGGGAATGGGGAGGCTTGCTTGGGTATGAATAAGTAAAAGGTGCTGCGTATGTCCCTTTTCTAAATAGCACAGGTGTGTACTAAGGGGATATCATAGATGCACACAGGGACACTTGTCATTGTTTGCTTATGTGATCACCCCCACCCACAAGAGGACTAGCCAGGGCATTGGTATCAAATGGCTATAATCTTTAATCTTTTGAAGAATGGTGCCTGGGTTTGGGTGGTATTGGAAAAGTAGTTTGTAGCATGGTGCCTCCACCAGTGAGGATCCCTCTAATAAAGGCTGCATGTCTGCTTCCCCATAGGAAATAACTGAGCCAAACAAACTTGACAGGGAACCCAAATGATATGCTCACAGCCCCACTTATCACTCCAAGCAGCACAGTATGAAAGCCAGTAATACTCAACTCATTATATATTGATGTATATTACACATATCTGTTGTCCAAATTACAAATAAACAAAATAAATACATATCCCAGGAGACAGTAATTACGTTATAAACTAAATAGGGGACTTTATGTAGGAGACAGGAGTAGGGTTCTAGGGGAAGAAACTGAAAGAGAATGTAATAATTCAGTCACTAGTGTCCCACAGCAGTAGCATACCCACTTTCAACCACAGACATTTGTAACCCCTAGATGGCGCTATCCCAGGGGCTACTACCCCTGCCTGATTTGCCACTAACAGGTTGAGGGGCCTGGATCCAATGGCGGGTGCCTCCACCCAGAGGTCAGGGTTTGCAATAGTTAAACTAACTTGGTCACAGCCCTCTGGGACACTGCAACCCCCCTTTCTTCCCACTAGTGGCCCACACAATATATCAGAATTACCTTCACAGTATACACTTACCCCCAGGACTGGTTCCGGCACTGGGACCTCCTGTGAAATGAGATACAGTGCAACAATCACAGTACAGTACTTTAACATAGACAAATACCTCAGGCAGTATAACTTTGCTGAAACAAGCAGCTCTGATTTATTTAGGGGATATAACAAGGACAGGGGAAATCAGGTTAATTAGCTTTTCACTCCAATAATCTACCTTATGGCTCTGTGCACAGGCCTATCCCTATCAGTTACTGTCCCTGGGTACCCAAGCCCTAGTGGCTAGTCCAAACCGTGGCAGCTGGTAGGGGCCTTTTCACACAGAGAAAAGGAGAATTAAACAGTCAGCAGTACAGTAATTCCATTTGGATTTAATGTGGCAATTCAACAGGGAGCGACCCTGAATTAGTACTCACGACTCCAAATAAGATAGGGTCCTTCAATGTCAGCAGGGCTCACTTGAGGTACACAAACCTCTTCACACATCCATATAAAAGAAAGCACTATACCAGGCAGGCTGCATCTGTATCCCGATCCAATTACTGCACAATACCGGGAGAACACAGCAGATTCAGTTCCTGACAGACCGAAAGTGCAGTTTTCAGCAATTCCTCCAGTCTTCTACAGGGTGAGCCTGGTTTCTACTCTTCAGAGATCCTTTGATTCTTTTCACAGGACGGATTCAGTCCTAACAAGCTGTTACACAAGCTGCAGACCGAACTCTGGGCCTTACACACGTTTTTGACTAAACTGCACACTGAAAAGCACAGGGCTCCTTCCTTCTTCACTGCCAAAGCTCAACTCAAACTCCAACCGACAAAACCGGCACTTCTTTGAGTTCCTCCCAGTTCTTGACTGGATTGGCTGTCACTCACAATAGACTGCTGCTGTTGGTCCAAAAGGCACTGAAGTCTAAACTACATCTCCCAGAGTCACTGCCCATACAATCCTCTTGTGGCTGGCTCAGATTATGAGTCCAAGTTCTGATTCGCCAAGGCACCATTTTAGAGCTAGCTTACCCCACACTGATTGGTCCAGTTCAGCAGTTCAAAACTAGAATGGGGAACTAGCAGACACAGTTCTGACTGCAAAGAAAGCAGGTTAGACAAACTGTAATTTCATTATTACTCTAAATAATTTCTGGCAAACAGTTACATCTTTCAGATAGGTTCCCTTGCACCCTAGTGACTGCAAAAATGAAGTGAATTGGCAGCAGCTCGAGTGGTACTCAGAGAAGCACACAGTCCCCCCATACAAACTAATTATGTCTGCAAGCAGACAGCTCTTAAAGAGACAGTACCAGAGGCTCTAAAAACACTCACTGATAAATGGCTTAAATGCCAAACACCATTCAGGCTTGGAGCATTCAAGCAAGCTCCTGGAAGTCTTTTGGGAACCCCCATTTGCAGGGGGGTTACACATTACTCCTCGGCTCTCCCCCACTAGTGTCCCAGTCATCCCAAAGTCCCTATTAGGAGGCCCACAGCCTTTATAGTGTGCACACCAGTGGCTGATGTTGCAGGCTCGCTGGTGGTTAAGCGATGGGATACTGAAAGCTGACAGATAGATGCTTGAAATCACTGTTAATAATTGAACACAAAATTAGTGGTTACTGCACATCCGGATGCAAACAGGCTGCTAAGTGTGAGGTCTAAGGTTGTGCAGAACAAACCCAGACAACTATCTAGCAAGGTTTTTCCTTTAATAGTGTCTGTAGCCTAAAGTGTTTCCCGGGTCTACTCTATGGACCTAGCTGAGCCCTGCAAGCTTTATGCAACTGCTGTACATTATGTATTGTGCTTCTGCTATGTGCTGTTACTCTGCCAAATCATACTGACTGCTTCTCCTGAATGCACAATTTTAGAATAACTGGTGACCCCTATAATGCCTGGATATGCATTCCTGATAAAACGCTGTAATAACCCACTAAATTCCGTAATAACTCAATAGTGGGTTATTACAGCATTTTCTTCCTTACGGCTTCACTTCCCTGTATTTGTGCCAGTACAGCATCTGCTCAGTGACAACACTCGCTAGCACAAATACAGTTTTAGTTTTTCTCTCTGTTGAAACCTTGCATCAGACATTATAAACAATAATGCCACCGCAAAGTTCATTTCATGAGGACTTACACATCCTCGATGTGTGATAATCTCCACAGAAATTCTTTATGTATTTTGTATTACTGTATATACTGTACCCTGATGTTACCTCATGTCTAACGATGCTCCTGTTGTCATGTTACATACTGTATCCACTTGATTGTACTATCCTTATTGTTACCTCCTGGGTTGTATCAGAAAATAGGCATTTGATTGTCTAGTGTGCTTGCCTGGTCAATAAAAACTAAATAAATCCTAGTCTAAT
This sequence comes from Neoceratodus forsteri, assembly GCA_016271365.2. Classification (NCBI taxonomy): domain Eukaryota; kingdom Metazoa; phylum Chordata; order Ceratodontiformes; family Ceratodontidae; genus Neoceratodus; species Neoceratodus forsteri. The sequence continues at coordinate 159,527,152 of CM057459.1, read as the reverse complement.
AATAGTTGCAGGGCACGACCCTGATGTGGTACTCCTGAACTATAGTACAAGCCACTGGGGAAGTTGCTCTGGAGAACACTCCTCAGTGAGCTGGGTGGCTGGTTAGTTGAACAATGGATTAGCAGACTAACTGCATTTCTAGCACTGAAGCAATGCAAGCCATACAGAAATCTTTCTTGAAGGCAAAACTTCTTCAACGGCTCTCTTCACCCCACATGGGGACTTTGCTTAACCTGTTTAAATGCAGGCAATTCACACAGGGCTGTGAAGATGTAGTCCTCTACACGGACAAGTCCAGGCAGCAGGCTCAATGGGAAAATGTAACACCACATCACTCTAAACCCTAATGTTTTCATCTCCCTACTTTGTGCACTTTCACATTTTGTGAACCTTATTCTCTGTGTTAATGCAGTTTTTGCAATGAATTTCCCTTCCTTATGTGATAGTGGAACTGCCTGCAGAAGCTGCAGGAGCACAAAGCCCAGAGGACTCTGCACTTCCATGTGGCTACAAAGCAAGGGAAGAGTCCGACTGGCTATGAAAGCGATGGACCCACTGGGCCCTCCACTTCCTTATGGCTACAGATACAGATGTGCAAGGCCCTCCAGGAGCTGCAATTCCATGTGGCTATGGATGTAAAGAATCCATGGGGTTGTCTGGCAGGCTGGGAAGCACATGGCCATTGGGTGGTTACAGATACAGACACACAGGGCCAAGAGTCCTTCTGGATGTGGAAGTGCAGGGTCCTTGGGCCCTGTGCTCCCCTGCAGCAGGGCTATCCCCCAGCCTCAGTCCATCGGGCATGCTCAATAAGTTTGCCAGCACGTGGATCATAACGCACTACCCACTGGCCCAAAGGCCAGTCTTGCACACGCTGTTTCTTTATTTTTATTTTTGACATTTTGGCCCCACATCATGAACTTGGTTGCTAGAATGTGTTAAATCCCACATGAAAGGTGGCTTCTCAGGGCGACTGCAAAATCACCTTTTACTCTATATTTGAAAATTGGCACCATCCTTACGCATGAGGTAGGGTCATGTGAATAGTATATTAAAATCTGGGATGAAAATATTGCAAAACAGCCAAGTTATGAGTGAAAGAATGTGAGACACAAAAATGTTTTTGTGCACACCAAAAATAAAATTCCTGGGTCACACATTAAAGTGCAACCAAATAATTTTTCTGGCACACCAAATATGTACTTCCTGGGTTACACATTTAAGTGTAATCAAAGAATTTCATTTTTGGAATGCAAGAAAAATTCTTGGGTCACACTTAATTGTGTGGCCCAAGAATTTGCATCTGCAGGGTTACTAGCGGGGTACCGCAGGGTTCAGTACTGGGACCGATCCTTTTTAATGTCTTTATAAGTGACATTGCAGAGGAACTGGAAGGAAAAGTAAGTCTCTTTGCAGATGACACAAAGATCTGCAACAGGGTTGATACACCAGATGGAGTGGAAAGGATGAGAAGGGACTTGGCAACGTTGGAGGAATGGTCAAATGTATGGCAGCTCAGATTCAATGCAAAGAAGTGCAAGGTAATGCACCTGGGAAACAAAAACCCAGGGCAAGAGTACACAATGGGGGGTGAGATACTGACAACAGTAAAATGGAAAGGGACCTGGGGGTAATTATATCAGATGACCTAAAGGTGGGCAAGCAATGTGAGAAGGCAGTAAGGAAGGCTGGGGATATTGGGATGCATAGGAGAGGCATCAATAGTAGAAAACAGGAAGTTGTTATCCCTCTGTACAGACAGTTGGTGAGACTCCATCTGGAGTACTGTGTGCAGTTCTGGAGACCCCATCTCCACAAAGACATAGACAGAGTGGAGGCTGTCCAGAGGAGGGCAACCAAATGGTGCAGGGTCTGCACCAGAAGACATACGAAGAAAGACTAAAGGAGCTTAATATGTATACCCTTGAGGAAAGGAGGGAGAGAGGGGACATGATAGAAACTTTCAAGTACCTCAAGGGAATCAACAAAGTCCAAGAGGGTGTCATCTTTCAGAAAAAGAGATGTGCAAGAACAAGGGGGCACAATTTGAAGATAGAGGGGGGACGGCTCAGAGGTAATGTGAGGAAGTATTTTTTCACAGAGAGGGTTGTGGATGCATGGAACAGCCTCCCTGAGGAGGTCGTGGAGTCAAGAACAGTGGGGAAATTCAAGAATGCATGGGACAGACATAAGGCAGTCCTAGTGGGCGGTAGGAGGAAGTAAGATGTTGGTTAATTAGTATCTGCAGCTTATCTGTTAGGTAGGAAAATGGGTAGACTAGGTGGGCCAAGCGGTCCTTATCTGCCATCAAATTCTATGTTTCTATCTCACAACATAAGAATCGGCCATCTTAGTTAACTGACAGCCACAGAACTTAAAGTCCAAAGAAGGTATTTCTGGAATGTTTTTTGAAAAACACCAGATATGATCTTGACAGTTCCCGCTTATCAAGATTCATGTGTTTTTTTAAATAACCATTTTTTTATGTATTATCACATTTTCTACAGAAAAGAAACCAAGATGCTCGCTGTCACGACCTAAAAATTTAGTAGTGGCATAAAAATGCTTTCGAAAGAAGAATTTTTGAGTTGTATCAGAGGGTCATTTAAAAAGCCTACTATGCATGCTCAGAGCCAAAGTTCAAAGCCTTATAACTCTGGAACCAATATATATTTTTTTACAAAACCTTCAAAAAGCAAGTCCCTTCAACCCCGAAGGTTCCGAACAAAATTCCATATCATCTTGCCTTTAAATGAGGGTGAAAAAAAAAATGGCCACAATAGTGCTTTTTACGTATTTTTGATGTTTCAGGATCTCAGACTCTGGTTGTGTGCATGACGTAACTTCCCACATTTCGGGGAACTTGCCACCCAGACCACGCATGCAAACGTTCGCACAATTTTGCCAAATGCTGCCCAAAAGGTGCAAAGACAAGGGTTTAACATGGAACGCTCTGCTCAGCCCTAATATACGTGCGCTACAGTGCATAGATAATATATCTAGCTATCTAAATATATACATATACATCTATATATTTTGAGATTTATTTATTTATGTGAAACATTTTATCAGGTAAGCAAGCAGAGTCCTATTGGGCTAACTTCCAGCTTCAACCTGGGGAGGGGAGAATAGGGATCATCAAAGAAATAAAATACGGACAATGCAGGGTAGGCAAAACAAAAAAACTGTGGATCATAAAGGAAATAAAATACAAACAATGCAGGGTAGGTAAAACAAAACAAATAGTAAGTACAGAATCAAAAAATGATGTACAGAGTCACAGTGTACAATAGGTATAACAGTGACTGACATTTTATGGTACAAAAGGGGTCTATATACAAAGCCCAGGAGAGTGCTGATCGCTCTTCACAAACTTTTTCAAGAAAACAATAGTCATTATTACATACAGAAATCACAAAACTACATACAGTGGATAGGAACATAAATACCAAGGGATGATACCAAATGGCAGTGATACTACACCACATCAATTTTCTATTTATACTGAGCTACTACAAGTACAGACAGGGGAGCATGAGAAAATGTCCTGTATTCATTGAAGTGCCATCACTGAAGATTAGACAGTTAGCCTTCCGCAGTGAATCCCTGTACATCTCCATCTAGCCATACATGCATATATGTAATTCCCCCCAATGCAGCCTCCCATACACATCTACAGCTACTGACCCTTCCTGTACACATCCACAGCTGCTAGCAGTGCTCCTACACATCTACAACTACTGTCTCTTCCTATAGACATCCACAGCTGCTAGCAGTGCTCCTACACACCCACAACTACTGGCCTCTCCCCTACACATCCACAACTGCTAACAGTACCCTCTGTACATCCACAGCTACTAGCCCCTCCCCTATACATCCACAGCTGTTAGCTGTGCCCCTACACATCCACAACTACTAGCCTCTCTCCTACACATCCACAGCTTCTAATGGTATCCCTCCACATCCACAGGTACTAGCCCCTCCTCTTACACATCCACAGCTGTTGGCCATGCCCCTACACAACCACAACTACTGGCCTCTCCCCTACACATCCACAGCTGTTAGCTGTGCCTCTACACAACTACAACTAATGGCCATTGCTGTACACAGTCACAGCTGCTAGCAGTGCCCTTATACATCCACAACTACCAGCATCTCCCTTACACATCCACAGCTGCTAACTGTACCCCTGCAAATCCACAGCTACTGGCCCCTCCCCTTACACATCCACAGCTACTAGCAGTGCCCCTACACACCCACAGCTACTGGCTCCTCCCATAACACATCCACAGCTGCTAGCAGTGCCCCTATACATCCACAACTACTGGCCTCTCCCCTGCACATCCACAGCTGCTAACAGTACCCCTGCACATCCACAACTAATGGCCCCTCCCCCTACACAATCACAGCTGCTAACAGTACCCCTGCACATCCACAGCTACTGGCCCCTCACCTGCACATCCACAGCTGCTAACAGAACCCCTGCACATCCACGGCTACTAGCCTCTCCTCCTACACATCCACAGCTGTTAGTCGTGCCCCTACACATCCGTAACTACCGGCCCCTCCTCTACACATCCACAGCTGTTAGCAGTGCCCCTACACAACTGTAACAACTGGACCTTCCTGTACATATACACAGCTGTTAGCCATGCCCCTACACATCCACAACTACTGGCCCCTACCCTATATATCTACAGCTGTTAGCAGTGCCCCTACACAACAACAACTACTGGCCCTACCTGTACACATCCACAGCTGCTAGCAGTGCCCTTACACATCCACAATTACCAGCCTCTCCCCTACACATCCACAGCTGCGAACAGTACCCCTGCACATCCACAGCTACTGGCTCCTCCCTCTACAAATCCACAGCTGTTAGCAGTGCCCCTATATATCCACAACTACTGGACTCTCCCCTGCACATCCACAGTTGCTAACACTCCCCCTGCTTATCTACAGCTACTGGCCTCTCCCCTGCAAATCCACAGCTACTGACCCCTCTCCCTACACATGCACAGCTACTAGCAGTGCCCCTACACATCTACAACTACAGGCTCATCCTGTACACATCCACAGCTGTTAGCCATGCCCCTGCACATTCACAACTACTGGCCTCTCCCCTACACATCCACAGCTGTTAGCAGTGCCCCTACACATCTACAACTACTGGCCTCTCCCCTACACATCCACAGCTGTTAGCAGTGCCCCTACATATCCACAACTACCAGCCTCTCCCCTACGCATCCACAGCTTCTAATAGTATCCTTCCTCATCCACAGCTACTAGCCCCTCCTCCTACACATCCACAGCTGTTAGCCGTGCCCCTACACATCCACAACTGAAAGTCTCTCCCCTATACATCCACAGCTTCTAACAGTACCCTTCCACATCCACAGCTGCAAGCAGTGCCCCTACAGAACCACAGCTGCTAACAGTACCCTTGCACATCCACAGCTACTAGCCCTTCCCCCTACACATCCATAGCTGTTAGCTGTGCCCCTACACATCCACAACTATTGGCCCCTTCCCTACATATCCATAGCTGTTAGTAGTGCCACTACACATCTACAACTACTGGCCCTTTCTGTAGACATCCACAGCTGCTAGCAGTGCCCCTACACATCCACAACTACCGGCCTCTCCCCTACACATCCACAGCTGCTAACAGTACCCCTGCGCATCCACAGCTACTGGCCCCTCCCCCTACACATTCACAGCTACTAGCAGTGCCCCTACACATCCACAGCTACTGGCCCCTCCCCCTACACATCCACAGCAGCAAGCAGTGCCCTTATACATCCATAACTACTGGCCTCTCCCCTGCACATCCATAGCTGCTAACAGTATCCCTGCACATGTACAGCTACTGGCCCTTCCCCTACACATCCACAGCTGCTTGCACTGCCCCTGCACATTCACAGCTACTGGCCTCTCTCCTGCACATCCACAGCTGCTAACAGCACCCCTACACATCCACAGCTACTGGCCTCTCCCCTACACATCTACAGCTACTAGCAGTGCCCCTACACATCTACAACTACTGGCCCTTCCTGTACACATGCACAGCTGCTAGAAATTCCCCTACACATCCACAGGTGGTAATAGTACCCCTGCACATTCACAGCTACTGGCCCCTCCTTCTACACATCCACAGCTGTTAGCAGTGCCCCTGCACATCCATAACTACTAACTTCTCCCCTACACATCCACAGCTTCTAACAGTATCCCTCCACATCCACAGCTACTAGCCCCTTCTCCTATACATCCACAGCTGTTAGCCGTGCCCCTATACATCCACAACTACTGGCCTCTCCCCTACACATCCACAGCTGTTAGCAGTACCCTTGCACATCCACAGCTACTAGCCGCTCCCTCTACACATCCACAACTGTCAGCCGTGCCCCTATACATCCACAACTACTAGCCTCTCCCCTACACATCCACAGCTGTCAGCAGTACCCCTACATATCCACAACTACTAGCTTCTCCCCTACACATCCACAGCTTCTAACAGTACCCCTCCACATCCACAGCTGCAAGCAGTGCCCTACAGAACCACAGCTGCTAACAGTACCCTTGCACACCCACAGCTACTAGCCCTTCCCCCGATACATCCACAGCTGTTAGCTGCGCCCCTACACATCCACAACTATTGGCCCCTTTCCTACATATCCACAGCTGTTAGTGGTGCCACTACACATCTACAACTACTGGCCCTTTCTGTACACATCCACAGCTGCTAGCAGTGCCCCTACACATCCACAACTACCGGCCTCTCCCTACAAATCCATAGCTGCTAACAGTACCCCTGCACACACACAGCTACTGGCCCCTCCCCTACACATCCACAGCTGCTAGCACTGCCCCTGCACATTCACAGCTACTGGCCTCTCTCCTGCACATCCACAGCTGCTAACAGCACCCCTACACATCCACAGCTACTGGCCCTTCCCCTACACATCCACAGCTACTAGCAGTGCCGCTACACATCTACAACTACTGGCCCTTCCTGTACACATGCACAGCTGTTAGAAATTCCCCCTACACATCCACAGGTGGTAATAGTACCCCTGCACATTCACAGCTACTGGCCCCTCCTACTACACATCCACAGCTGTTAGCAGTGCCCCTGCACATCCATAACTACTAACCTCTCCCCTACACATCCACAGATTCTAACAGTATCCCTCCACATCCACAGCTACTAGCCCCTTCTCCTACACCTCCACAGCTGTTAGCCGTGCCCCTACACATCCACAACTACTGGCCTCTACCCTACACATCCACAGCTGTTAGCAGTGCCCCTACACATCTACAACTACTGACCTCTCCCATACACATCTACAACTACTGGCCTCTCCCCTACACATCCACAGCTGTTAACAGTACCCTTGTACATCCACAGCTACTAGCCCCTCCCTCTACACCTCCACAACTGTCAGCCGTGCCCCTATACATCCACAACTACTAGCCTCTCCCCTACACATCCACAACTGTCAGCAGTGCCCCTACATATCCACAACTACTAGCCTCTCCCCTACACATCCACAGCTTCTAACAGTACCCCCCACATCCACAGCTGCAAGCAGTGCCCTACAGAACCACAGCTGCTAACAGTACCCTTGCACATCCACAGCTACTAGCCCTTCCCCCGATACATCCACAGCTGTTAGCCGTGACCCTACACATCCACAACTACTGGCCTCTCCCATACACATCTACAACTACTGGCCTCTCCCCTAGACATCCACAGCTGTTAACAGTACCCTTGCACATCCACAGCTACTTGCCCCTCCCTCTACACATCCACAACTGTCAGCCATGCCCCTACACATCCACAACTGTCAGCCATGCCCCTACACATCCACAAATACTAGCCTCTCCCCTACACATCCACAGCTGCAAGCAGTGCCCCTACAGAACCACAGCTGCTAACAGTACCCTTGCACATCCACAGCTACTAGCCCCTCCCCTACACATCCAAAGCTGTTAGCTGTGCCCCTACACATCCACAACTATTGGCCTCTTCCCTACATATCCATAGCTGTTAGTAGTGCCACTACACATCTACAACTACTGGCCCTTTCTGTAGACATCCACAGCTGCTAGCAGTGCCCCTACACATCCACAACTACCAGCCTCTCCCCTACACATCCATAGCTGCTAACAGTACCCCTGCACATCCACAGCTACTGGTCCCTCCCCCTACACATCCACAGCTACTAGCAGTGCCCCTACACATCCACAGTGACTGGCCCCTCCCCCTACACATCCACAACAGCTAGCAGTGCCCTTATACATCCATAACTACTGGTCTCTCCCCTGCACATCTACAGCTGTTAACAGTACCCCATACACATCCACAGCTACTGGCCCTTCCCCCTACACATCCACAGCTGCTAACAGTACCCCTGCACACGCACAGCTACTGGCCCCTCCCCTACACATCCACAGCTACTAGCAGTGCCTCTACACATCTACAACTACTGGCCCTTCCTGTACACATGCACAGCTGCTAGAAATTCCCCTACACATCCACAGGTGATAACAGTACCCCTGCACATTCGCAGCTACTGGCCCCTCCCCCTACACATCCACAGCTGTTAACTACTAACCTCTCCCCTACACATCCGCAGCTGCTAGCAGTACCTCTACACACCCACAGCTACTGCCCGCTCCTCTACACTTCCACAGCTTTTAGCCATGCCCCTACACATCCACAGCTGCTAACAATACCTCTACACATCCACAGCTACCAGCCCCTCCCCCTACACACCCATGGCTGCTAGCAGTACCCCAGTACATCCACAACTACTAGCCTCTCCTTTACACATCCACAGCTGCTAACAGTACCTCTACACATCCACAGCTGCTAGCAGTGCCCCCACACATCCACAACTACTAGCCTCTCCCTTACACATCCACAGCTGCTAGCAGTGCCCCAACACATCCACAACTACTAGCCTCTCCTTTACACATCCACAGCTGCTAACAGTACCTCTACACATCCACAGCTACCAGCCTCTCCCCCTACACATCCACAGCTGCTAGCAGTACCCCTGTACATCCAAAATTGCTAGTCTCTCCCTTACACATCCACAGCTGCTAGTAGTACCTCTACACATCCATAGCTACTGGCCCTTTCCCCTACACATCCGCAGCTGCTAGCAGTACCCCTGCAAATCCACAGCTACTGGCCCCTCCCCTAAACATCCACAGCTGCTAATAGTGCCCCATATATGTCCACAACTACTAGCCTCTAAACTATGCATCCACAGCTGCTAACAGTACCCCTGCAGATCCACAGCTTCTGGCCCCTTCCATACACGTCCACAGCTGTTAGCCATGCCCCTACACATCCACAACTACTAGCCTCTCCCCTACACATCCACAGCTGCTAACAGTACCTCTACATATCTACAGCTACTGGCCCTTCCCCCTACACATGCAAAGCTACCAGCGATGCCCCTGCACAACCACAGCTACTGGCCTCTCCCCTACACATCCACAGCTGCTAACAGTACGTCTACACATCCTCAGCTACTAGCCCCTCCCTCTACACATCCACAGCTTCTAGCAGTGCTGCTACTCATGCAAAACTACTAGTCTCTCCCTTACACACCCACAGCTGCTAGCAGTACCCCTGCACATCCACAGCTACTGGCCTCTCTGCTACACATCCAAAGCTGCTAGCAGTACCCCTACATATCCACAGCTACTGGCCCTTCTCCCTACATATCCACAGCTGTTAGCTGTGCCCCCTACACATCCACAACTACTAGCCTCTCCCCTACACATCCACAGCTGCTAACAGTACCCCTGCACATCTACAGCTACTGGCCCCTCCCCATACATCCACAGCTGCTAGCAGTACCCCTATACATCTGCAGTTATTGTCCCCTCCCCTACACATCCACAGCTGCTAGCAGTACCCCTGCACATCCTCAGCTACTGGTCCTGCCCTGCACATCTACAGCTACTGGCCCCTCCCCCATACATCCACAGCTGCTAGCAGTACCCCTATACATCTGCAGCTATTGTCCCTTCCTGTACACATCCACAGCTGCTAGCAGTACCCCTGCACATCCTCAGCTACTGGCCCTGCCCTACACATCTACAGCTATCAGTCCCTCCCCTACACATCCATAGCTGCTAGTAGAGCCCCTACACATCTGCAGCCACTGGCCCTTCCCCTACACATACACAGCTGCTAGCACTGCCCCATACATCTGCAGCTACTGGCCCCTCCTTTAAACATCCACAGATGCTAGCACTGCCCCTACACATCCACAGCTGATGGCCCCTTCCCAGTACATTCACAACTGCTGGCACCTCCCTACACATCCAGCATTGCTGGCACCAATCTGGCCCTGACTGATACATTCACAGCTGCTGGCTGGCACCTCCCTAAACATCTAAAACTGCTGGCACCAACCTATACAACCAGAACTGCTAGCATCTCCCCTGCAGATCTATGGCTGCTGGTCCTTCTCCTGTACATCCACAGCCACTGAACCCCTTCTCCCCCCCACACACACATCCATAGCTACTGTAGTAACACCCTCTCCGCATTTAAGTTTTTCCCTGATGTCCAGTGCACCCCCCCTCTCTTTTTCCATGCAGGTTTTCTCTGGTGTCCAGTGACAACCCCCTCCCCCCAAAAATCCCTCCCTCTCTCCCCATATATTCTCCCTGGTGCCCAGTGGCCTCATTCTCCCTCTAACTATCCCAATGAGTTTTTGCTGGTGTCTAGTGGCGCCCCACTCCCCCCATCCCAGTACAAGTCTTCACTGGTGTCTGTGGCGCCACCTCTCCCCATCCCAGTACAAGTCTTCTACGGTGTCTAGTGGCGCCCCACTCTCCCCCATCCCAGTACAAGTCTTCTACGGTGTCTAGTGGCGCCCCACTCTCCCCCATCCCAGTACAAGTCTTCTACGGTGTCTAGTGGCGCCCCACTCTCCCCCATCCCAGTACAAGTCTTCTACGGTGTCTAGTGGCGCCCCACTCTCCCCCATCCCAGTACAAGTCTTCTACGGTGTCTAGTGGCGCCCACTCTCCCCATCCCAGTACAAGTCTTCACGGAGTCTAGTGGCGCCCCACTCTCCCCCATCCCAGTACAAGTCTTCTACGGTGTCTAGTGGCGCCCCACTCTCCCCCATCCCAGTACAAGTCTTCTACGGTGTCTAGTGGCAGTCTCCCCCATCAGAGCACCCAACTGAGAGGCTACACTTCGAGAGACGGTAACTACCTTAAGGTAAAGTGCAGAGACAGAATGTATGGTTCCCGAATCCAGGGGCAGCCTGGCTTCCCCTTCTCCATTCAGCTGAGACAGTGATCCTAGAGGGTGGGTTTGCAGGGCTGGTGTCACACTCTAGCAGATCTGCAGTAGTGCCCTAATGGGAAGGTGGGGTCCCATGATCATTAGGACACCATGTATAGATAGAAGAGATCCATTTGGCAGAAACTGAAGTTTAGGTTGAGTTGTATTCAAAAATGTAAATTTATTGAACAGAGGGATGTGGGAGAGACACCTTATCATCTGGCTAGTAAGCCGTGCTTCAGATTAGAGGCATGGGAGAGTACACAAATATGTGTGTGGGGTCAAAAACCCTGAGGTAACTGGAGTGTTACCATAATTACAGGTGTGCTGTCTAATGAAATATCCAAGTCCTGAGCTCTCTGTATTGCAAGAGGAATGAACTGCTTAAATGAACTTTTCTGAATGACCCTTCCTCCTGTAAAGGGAACACACATGAATTGCCACCCCGGATACTGAGCATTTATTTCACCAAAGTTATTCCAATCACAGTTTCAGGTGAGTGTACTAAAGAACAGCAGCTATGCTGTGACTGTTTGCAAGGGGACTCATGGCGAGCTGAATCATCCAATTGCCACTAGACACTGGAGTTGCCCTGGGTACCCACCCCGTCAGAGAATATGCAGGATCGGCTGGCAGGCGGGGTGCAATAAGTTTGCTTTCTTCAAACCTGTTTTACATGGGCTTTATATCTCTGTTTGTTGGTTTGTGTACTCAAATACTGTTTTAGAGACATATGTGAGGTCTGACAACTTATGGACAATGCAGTTTTAGTGATTGTTTGCCTAGCAGTTGTTTTACTTAATCTTTCTCTTATTAGCCACGGGCTATGTATTTTTTTTTTTTTTTAATTCTGTTGTCTTTCTTGGTATGTGGTTTTGTAATTGTTTTACTTGTTATGTCCATCTTTAGGGATGGGGTGAGCCGGTTACATGGAGTTGGTGAAACTGGGATTTATTATCTGACTGGAAGCTGTGGTTATATAATTTGCTAAATAATCTTTGACCGCAGCATTATTGCTGAAATAGCCTTTTGGATGGAACCCTTGTGAGCTGCATTACTGACGCAGAAATATGACTTTTGGAGCATGTTACCTCTATGTTAGCATAGCCCCACGTGACCAGCTCTCAAACAATGAGGAAGCAGAACTGCATAAACCCTATCTGATAATGTAAGGCAATGGCACAACTCAAGGAAGTTAGGCCTGAGGCAATGCCAAGTGACTTGCACACCTGAGAAGAGCCACCATCACACAACTGCATACCCTGGAGTGACTTATTGTGATTTTAAAATGGCTTCCCTGATGTTTAGCTATAAAACTGAGTAATGAGGTTCAGAAAGTTATATATTTCTGACCTGTGTTATTGTGCTGAAATACTGTATAATCATGTGATCACAGTCTCAGTCCAATAGACCAATCACATGTCTTAGTTTCTCTCAACCATTTTATAATGTCCCACGCCAGTCATTAAGACAGGATGCACGCACCTCAAGCTCCCACACCAATGCTCAATAAAAGTATTTTTCTACCTATTTAATGCAACAAAAATAACACTGAAAGTTGCTGATAGTGTTTCTAACACTTTGGTCTACTGCACGAGTGAATCTGTTACAAGTCCAAGATGGGAAACCCCAAGAAAGGTGCCGGAGATGGAGACGGGAGAAAGGGACAGCAGGCTGCTTCCATGAGTTCTGTGAAAGCTGCAGCTGTGTCTAGCACAGACGAGGGTGACATAACTTTGAAAGATGTATTATAAGCTGTCAAGGAACTAGACTTCCCGGTGGCCACACTTGATCAGAAGGTCACAGATTTTCAAACCTGATTTACACATTGTGAATCCCAATCAATGGCCACTGTGGAAGAGGTGAAGAAGCAGTGGGGTCAGCATTCTGTTCAGCTACCGCAGCCACTGCTTTGGTGAAGGAAAATCGAGTGCTTCGCTACAGGATCAAAGCACTAGAGAACCACACCACGTCACCAAATCTGTGACTACTTGGCCTTCCAGAGACAACAGAAGGGGAGAACCCCGACTTCCGGTTCCTCCCCCGATGGTGATGGTGATGGTAGCCTAAGACAACTGCTCCAATACCCCTTCCGAGAAAATCCTACCTCTTACTTCCAGAATTCTCAAAATATTGCAAATACAATATGCACAAGAGGGGGAAAACGGGTCCTGCATCTATAAAACTAAAGAAAATGGAAGATGCAGCAGAAGATGATCCCAGATCGGAGTCCAAGAACTCAGAGTCCGAGTCGATTCTGCCGCAAAGCGCACCATCGTCTGCTAGGGCTACCCAGCTGGAACATCGCACACCAAAGAACAGAATAAAAAAAAATAAACTGGACATGATATACCATGAACTGTGTGCATTTAGGGCGGATATCAAGCAGCTGTACTCAGAAATACGCAGAGATGTGCATCAATTAAAAAAGCGAGCAGACGACTCGGAGCGCCAAATTACAGCCACAGAGAATCGAGTAGATGACTTGGAAAATGCTTTGCAACAAATACAAGAACAACAAGGCCTCTTAGAAGCATGCCAAGAAGATGCTGAGAACAGAGCACGTTGAAAAATATTCGCATCTATTGTATACCAGAGGGAAGTGAGGGCTCCAAAATAAAAGAATTCGTATCTAACCTACTCTGCTTAGCTTTAGACCTTCCTGAGGACTATCAATTTGATTTTGAGAGAGTACATAGAGCTTTAGCACCAAAACCATCCACAGCGACTGCAGCACCCAGATCTATAATTGCTAGATTCAATAAATATGCAGTGAAAGAACATATACTACTAACAGCATGGCGTAAACAAAAGATCTTCGGGCAAACCAGATTCTATGTGGATCATGACTATGCACCTTGCACAATGAAACAACGAAGGGTCTACCTCCCACTGCTTCCCACGATGAAAAATCAGAGCATCAAGTTCCAGACTCCCTACCCGGCGAGGCTTGTTGTTTTCTTGCCTGAGGGAAAGATGGAATTCTCCAATGTGGAGGAGGCCCATGAGCAATTGAAGGAGAAAGGCCTGTCGTTTCCAGAAAGGCCACAACCTGGTGTATCTCGTCTCACTCAACCTTCGTGATGGCAAACAGCACAACCAAAACCAAATGCAGTAGAAGAAAAGAAAAACCAGATGAATATAAGAGATCCTAAACAACAGTAGGCAAAGTTTGTTCGAGACACTACTACTATCCTTGAAAGAGAAACCTGAAATGTCTTGAAGGTACTTTTTGGTAAGTGAGGTGAGACGGAAGCGGTGAAGAGCTAACTCGGATTATTCCGATCTAGGCCTAGTGATGCCCTTGACTCTAGCTCCGGGTGTTAAGTCCTCTAAAATATGGGCAACACTTGTCAGGGATAAGCAAACAGCCTTGTTCCCACAGCAGCTCCTTTTCCCTTAGCCCGCCCCTCCCTAACGAACCCTGGGAAGTAACAACATAATGGGTATGGGCAATATACGAGGCCTATAAAAACTGTCATCCCTTGGCTTTGAGAGGAAGCACAAGACAAGGTTACTATTTGGAACTGGTCGAATCCTACCTCTCTCCACACGGGGAACGCACTCGGCTCAATCACACTTATATCCATACTTATTTTTTTCGGACATATTAACGAACTGTTCTGGGCAACACAATACCTAAAAGCAGATCAGAGGTACTGTTGAAGGCGGGGACCAGAATATGAAGACCCGGAATATTTTGATTTTCTTTAGGGACAATTCTTACAGGAAGGGGTGTGGTGTTTGAGAGCGGGACTTTGTGCAATTGTGTACAACATTCTTACGGGACAACCATCAATTTATTTTAATAAGTTGGGACAAATTACTGCATATTCTGTCCCTTTTTTTAAATTTGTGGGCCTTAACAGCTCACGGAGGGCCCATGGCAAAATATGCCCCGATCTTAACCCTCCTGCTGGGTTTAAGGTTTTTTATTCCAATGCATACCCAGTACCTAAAGAGAAACAGATAATAGTTTCCCCTACCTTGGAAGCTTTTACATTTTTTATTTTTATATTATTTACTAGAAATATGGTAAAAGAGATAACTGCTTCAAATCAGTATGTGAGATCCCTAGTAATATCAACCACACGAAAAGTTTTTTCTTTAGACTTAATGGGGTTCTTAATGTTTAACCATGCCCTGTTGGCATGTGAGTTATGGCTTAAACTTTGATGATATGCTACACAGCTTATTGAGATGTCAGGCAGGAGGTCTAATGTTTTAATCCTGTTTGGAAAGAGACTGCAGGGGGCTAGTCAAAGTGATAAAGGACAACCTATGAGAGATTTGGAACTGGGTCCCATACACATTAGAATGATTCTGTTGGGCAGCAGCGGCTCTAGCCACAAATGGTTACCAGGGCACAGCTGGGGCACAGCAAATTGCAGCTAGGGCACTGATATATTGTTACAATGGGGGCAGCTCTGCAGCATATGGGGAACCAACTGGGGCACAGCATTTTTTTACCGGGGCACTTGCCCTGGCGGGCCCTGGTGTAGAGCCGCCACTGCTGTTGGGGATGGAGTGTCAAAGAGGGGGGGATCCATATTCAGAAAAAGACCACTTTTTCTATAAATAACTATGGCTAACTCTGCACTTATTATGTCCTTTAATGTAAATGGCATTTACAATCTGGTAAAACGTAGAAGATTACTACGATATTTTAAACAAAATAAGCTGGATGTGATAATGCTCCAGGAGACCCATCTTTCCCAATTGGAACACTCAAAACTAGGGGCATGGGGGTTTGATAAAGTGGTGGCCTCAGCCCATCCCTCCGGAAGGAGACGAGGTACTGCAATCCTAATTCCATATGGCACACAATTCCAAATGCAAAAACAGATCATAGACTCAGATGGAACCTGTGTAACTGTGGTGGGTCAACTTTATTCGAGGCAGGTTACTCTAGCCTTGCTTTACCTCCCACCAGGAAGTAAGGTGAAGGTGGCACAGAGATTTCTGGATACCCTATTGCCAGCCATTCAAGGCATGTGTATTATTGGAGGAGATTTAAATATCACCCTGAACATTAAATTAGACTCATCTAATCCCAATAAACATCGGCGATCTGCTATCCAGAAATATCTCAGACAAACCCTACCTGAATTGGGGCTCATAGACACTTGGGGCCATTTCTTTCCTTCAGTAAGGGCATTTACACATTTTTCACCCAAAACCAATACCTCAGCACGATTAGACTATTTTTTTACTTCGATTGAACAGCTTGAATATGTTAGGGATATATATATATAAATATATATAAATATGTAGGACATCCCTTCTATCAGATCATGCCCCTGTTTTTTTAAAAATAGAAGTGGAGAGACCTAAAAAACAAAACCTCTGGAGTCTTAATATAACCCACTTACAAGATCCAGAATTCATTCAACTGGTTAAGTCACGCATACCAATTATCCAGGCAGATAATGCTTCTCCTGATATAACAGCTACTATTAAATGGGACACCCTCAAAACAGTGCTCAGGGGCGATATCATCAAATATACTTCTTTTAAAAAAAAGGTAGAAAAAAATGGGAAAGGAAACTGCAGGAGGCTTTATCGAGGCTACAAGCTAAGTTATGTCAGGAAGATAACTCAGTTAAACCTGAGATGTTAATAATTAAACAAAAACTTCAAAAAATAACAGATCAAAAAATTGAACAACAACTGCTGTACTTAAAACTGAACTCAATAGAAGGGGGGCCACGAGGAGCCAGGAATCTGGTGAGACACCTGCGGGGATCCAGAGGCAGGACCATGGTTGCCAAACTTCAACACCACAAACCAACCAACTGTTGTCCCACCCTACTGCTATCAGATAAGCAATGACTGATTATTATAAACTCCTATATACTGAGGATATCTCCCCAAGCCCACACCAACTGACTACATATCTCCAAAGTATTAAATTAACTAATTTAAATACCCAGCAAGCTGAGTCCCTTATACATCCTATTACCGACCAAGAGATTATAGCCACCCTTAAACTGACAAAGACACAAAAGGCCCCGGGACCAGATGGATACCTGAATGAGTTTCTCAAACAATTTCAAAACTTACTTATACACATCCTACTACCGGCATACAGGGAAATACAGGAGGGAAGTCTCCCCCCCATCTTGGCGATATGCTGAAATTACAGCTATCCCAAAACCTGGAAAAGATCCGACTCAGGCCGCTTCCTATCACCCCATATCTAAATTAAACTGTGACTATAAGGTCTTCATGTCCATTCTGGCTCACAGATTAGACAGATTTCTACCTCAGCTAATTGACAGAGATCAAGTGGGATTTATCATGAAGCGCCAAGCCCACAATGAAGTACGAAGGGTCCTATTATTAGTAGAACATGTTTCTCAAAGAAAAATTCCTTTAATTTTACTCGTGCTCGATGCCAAGAAAGCCTTCAATAGGGTCTCGTGGCCCTTCTTGTGGGCTACCCTTAAAGAATTTAATTTCCCTGAAAAATTTATATCCCAAATCCAGGCCATGTACCATTCTCTAGTAGCTTATCTGAACTTAGACGGTTCGATCTCCTCACCATTCACTTTATCCAGAGGTACACGACAAGGATGCCCTTTATCCCCACTTCTTTTTGCACTTTATTTAGAACCTTTAGCTGCCAAATTAAGGGGAGATGGTAATGTTCAAGGGATCCCACTAGGAGGCAAGATGTTTAAATTATCCCTTTTTGCAGATATTATTTTGCTAACCCTGACTTCCCCAGAGACATCTGTCCCAGCGGTATGGGAACAACTTCAACTTTTTAGCACCTTATCTGGCTATAAAGTAAATTGTTCAAAAACCGAAGTACTTAATTTCTCCTTCTCTCCATCCAGACAAATGAAAGTGGAATTTCCCTTCCGCTGGCATAGACTTGAAATGAGGTATCTAGGGATAAAAATCCCAGCTAAGTTAATACATCTTGAAATGGTAAATATGGAACCAATTACACAGCAAATTACTTCATATTTGTCTAGGTGGACACAACTCCCCCTGGGCCTAATTAATCGCATAGAAACAATCCAACAAAATATTTTTCCTCGTTTATTATTTTTCCTACAAACTTTGCCAACTGTTCCCTCTGACTTTTATTTTCAATCCTGGGATAAGCTTATCTCGATGTTTATATGGGGAGGAAAACTCCCAAGGATAAAATATATCTTGCTACAGCTTCCTAGATTGCAGGGAGGGCAAAATTTACCTAACTTGAAAGAATATTCTAGAGCAACTCAAACCCATACAGCCCTATTACTTATTAATCCCTCTTATAGGGCACACTGGAAAACAATAGAGATAACCTTAAATGGACTGGATTCCCTACCAACATATCTATTGGGAGACCACAACAGGTGTTATCCCTTGAATAGGTTTCTGAAAATGAAAGCGGAATTTGTAAAAAACTGGATTTATATCATTCGATATAGATTAACCTCTCAAGAGACACACTATTTAAATGCCCTAACTTGTAATAAAGACCTCTTTCTCTCCTCATTGGAGACAGATCTATTAAGATGGGAACACTATTCCATCAAATATGTATTCCAACTGATAAGCCCTGTGGGAATTCATCCATTCACATATTTACAATCCTAATATGGATTACCCCAGAGAGAACTCTCAATTTATAAGACACTACATGTTGTTTTAGTTAAGATGGCTGACTTCTTGACTGAGATAGCAAAAGCCCCCTCTAAGAGGGTACAGTTGATTGTACAGGCTATAGAAGGTAGACCTCAGGAACACATTATTAGTAATATTTATATGGCAAAGCATCCTATGTCCACACAGGAACATGACCAAGTGAGAGCCAGATGGGCAAGATAACTTAAAATAGAACTAGACCCAGACAGATGGTTACAATCTACCTACTTTTATTCTAAAAATTCATCATCATCTTATTGGAGGGAGTTTGCATGGAAGACCAGGGTTAGATTCTTTAGAACCCCAGATAGTCAGCTAAAACTGGGAGCACTAAATGGTAGTCTCTGCTGGAGAGGATATGGGTATTCCCCTGCAGGCCAAGAACATATATTTTGGGCCTGTCCACTCCTATCAGGCTTTTGGAGAGATATTATAGGGGAATTTAACAATATTTTTGACATACCTGATCTATTTACGCCAGGATTTATCCTGACAGCAACACCTCCACAAGACATACAGATTAGCTGGCTTAAATATAAACTGGTCACACTTTTAATTCTAATAGCTAAAAAAGTTATTACCAGATTATGGCTCACTAAAAAGATTCCTGATAAGGCCTCTTGGAGAAACCTCACCTATGAAGTATATAACCTGGAATGTCTCTCATATAAGATAAATAACAAGATTAACACTTTTAATACTAGATGGGGACTATGGGTTGCATACCAATTAGAGACTTACTCAGACTTTTTACCATGAAATCAAAAAAGGATAATCTTACATTTTCATGCTAATCACAGTTGGGATAGTATATTATTCTGGGGTGTCTGATGCTAAGGGAAGGAGATCCAGTTTGAGAGAGATGTTGATCTGGAAAAGATGGAAGGGGGAAGCAAGGGAATCTTATTATTTATTCAAGACTATAGTCTATTAGATCCTAGTTTGGTCAAAGAACCAAATAGTGAGAGAAAATAAAATGCTACTACAGAGATATGTTAAACAATCCAATGTGTATAAATCAAATGCCTGTAAATTAACTGCCTGTATGAGCTGCATTATGGAACCTCAACAATTAATATGTTGCATAAAATGTGATCATGTATGTGATATTCTACCTCAAAATAAAATAAAAAGCTATATTTAAAAAAAAAAAAAAAAGGGGGAGAACCCCATGGAGTTTGTGGCAGTTTGGCTTAACGAGACTCTTCACTTAGACTGGGAGCCACTTGTGTGCTAGGAATGCCAAATCACTCCCTAGCGACGGATGGACAGTGTAGAGATACCCAGAACATTATTGATTGTCCTGGCAGGTATGCACCAATGAGATAAAGCCTTACAATCTGCACAGAGGATAGGTCTGATAACTTTAGAGGATGGCATGAACATATCAATATATTCTGACTTAAGGTATGCCACATGGAGTTGGCATAAATCTTCTGATGCCCTAAGGGTTAAGTTACGGACACTGGGGGTTACTCAAGCCTTACAATATCCTTCGAGACTTAAGATCATTTACTCTGGGAAGGTCTACCTTTCCAGTGACCTTCAAGGAGCAGGCAAGCTGGGTCACCAAATTCAAAAAGACTTTGGCAACCCAGAAAACGAGATGGAGAACAATTCGAAGGTGAGCCTTGCTCCTATTATTTCTGTTCTGTGAGTACACTGAGATCTGGAGGTGGGTTAGTGTTTGAAGTGAGAGGGTCAAATAAGTGCCACTATTTTGAACTATAACTGTCAGGCTTTTAAATAACTGTGGGACTTTAAATAAAAGGTGCACACTGTATACAGCTCTGTCATGGTTTTCTAGGTGGTTAGCCAAAACACAGTGATTGAAAATGGCGCTGACCACACAATCCCTCTCACAGAGCCTCCTCTTCCAGGCAGGTTAAATTTCAGTCTTCTTAAACTGGTTATGTACTCAGCTTGTGCTCTAAATGTTTCTTCTTTGTTCTGTTAATTGACTCTTTGCCGATTCAGCCCCTAGGACACACTGTCTTCACTGTACATGGACTTGTCAGTCTCACATTGCTGTATAAAATTAAATGTTTTAACATACTTTGACTAAAAATGGTAAAAAAAAAAAATCATAGCTCTGTTGCAGTATAACTGATAGAAATTATTAATTCAACTTCCTCAGATGCTTTTTAATTATGAGAGTGTTTATATGTAGGACTTCTAGAGGTTTCTGCATACTACGTTGTTTAACCCAGTTAGGCTTATTAGGACCACTACAGTTAATAGTAACTGGGTGTGTCTATGAGTTTCTCTTCTTATACAGTACTGGATGACAAGGCACACTCATGAAGTGGTACTATCTTTGCTAGATAACTTACTATATTCAGCCCTCCAATTAAGTTGAACTCTGGACTGCATCTTTCAAGTTTTCTTTTGTAAGTATGATGTACAATCGACTTCTGTAAAGTGTCAGTTGTGCATACTGTTTGTAACAAGTTTTTAATAAAACTAAAAAAAATAATGTTATCAAAGAAACTAATGTCCAATAACGGATCATTGACTTCCATGCCTTCATGTAAGTAGAAAGGCAGATTTCTTTCTTTGTAGTGTAATAGTAAAACATGTTCTTTGGAGCAGGAAACCAGACAAGCAAGCAAAAGGGCATTTTCAGTGGCATCCTGTGTACACAGCACAGTTGCAAACTATAAAAGTCACCTAAGTATTTATATATATATATAATTGCCCATTAGATCTCAGTTAAGACATGTTACAGTCTAGGTCAATAGCATGACAGCAGGAAAATAAAATCAAAGTTACAGTATGGGTGTAAACAGTGTGAACATGCGTGACTGCTCCAAAAACAGCCTTTACAAATAACTGAGATGGCAATGAGCCAGTAAAAGCACTGCAGCCAAAGGTACTTTTAGGTACTCCTGAATCAAACTGCGGAGTGTAAACCAGACCTTGTGTTTTTGGTCTTAAGTTGGTTTACAGATAAACTGGTACCTTACCAAAGTCACATTTATGCATAAGAGGGACAAGATAATATCTGCATCTGACTTCCAGAGACATCCGCCCAAGTTCCTGAAGAACAAGACAGTAGTTGGTGTTTCTGGAAGCAGTCAAAGCACATTTTGTGAATCATGTAACAGGCATCAAATCACTGCACCTGATACTTAGCGTCATACAACTCTTAAATATTGCTTTGTGTTTTTTTGAGTTTCTTGATTTACCCAGACCTGCTACATGATACATACGTTTCTCTTAACATTAATATTTAAAACATTTAAAAAAAGCTATGCACAATGTTAGCTAAAAGTTTCTGTACTTGTTGCTTTCATTAAAACTGGGCGCCAGAGAGCAGAACTGGTAATCAGATGTGCTCCACAGAGGCTCCTGATCAGCATGCCCTTAAAACTGAATTCAAACATATTTTGCCTACACTTTACTAACTGAAACTTGCACCATTTGTAGTGCATTTCCTTGGTGTACATAGCTGAGCTTGACGAGGACTGGCCAACTGAAAGATGCAGTAACCAGAGGGACTCCGATATCATAGCAGCAAGCTGCAGCAGCCCCCTGATGGAGCTGAGGATCTTACCTTACAAGCAGTATTGGCATGGTCCAGGCTATAGACCAGAAGGTAAAGGTAATTCTTTGAAAGTTTCAGTCTCATTCTGCAAAAACTGCAGCTGTACAGAACATAATGACATGTGCAAATGAACATGCAATCAGAGCCATGAGTAACACTACCACCACTCCTCTTAAGAAGAACACCACGTTGAAGTACAGACTGGAGACACCAGAGGATCTAATACGATCACCCAATCTGCACATCCTTGGGCTCCCAGACTGAAGTGAAGGAGGAAACTTGAAAGCCTTCCTACATTTTTGGATTATTGAAACTATATACCTAGAAGACGACATCATTATTAAAAATGCCTGTTTGAGTGCCATCAAGAGCAGCTCCTGTGATCTACAGCTACAGCTGCCAAATCCTAGTGAATAGAGCTACGATGCCTACAAGAAACTTTATTCTACAAGTGGTACAAGCTCAGCAACCCATCCATTCTGAGGGACACACCGTGTATTTTTCTCCGGTCCTCAACTACACCACCAGGACTTGACGCAGGCAATACAATGATGATGATGATGGTGATGGAAAGTTTTTATTTTTATACAAGAACACTTACCTTAAAGCAAAAGCTCTGGTTACAAGTAAAGGCCTGTTATGCAAAGCATTGCAAACATCACTTGTAGATATGCACCAATGATAAAAAGAAAATAAAAAATATAAAAATCAATTATTATCAAAAACAGTTACAGGTATGGAATATTTTGGTATCCTGTGATAACAGCACTGGGGAATGGGTGCCTACAATAATGGCAAGCCACTCCCCAGCACATTTCAGGGACGGCTATGGGAGGATAGGGCAGCCAGATGGGGAGGGTGGGCGACTATAGTGACAGGATGTCACTATCGTGAAATCTAGGGGGTGGGGTGGAAGTGGGCACGCACAGCAAGGGATGTGAGGTGGTGCTGCAGTGGGTTGCCGAGGCCGACCCGTGGCGTAGTGGGTGGAGTTGCGGCATCGGTCTGCAGGGTACTGGGTTCGGGTCCGAGCTCTGGTGCATTTTGTGCGCCTGGCCTGAACCTTTTTTCACCCCCTCCCCACATGCACCCCCTCTGGAGTTGCAAATCCTTTAGTAGGGGGGCAGGCGGAGCCCCTGCTGGGGCAGGAGGCTAGAAAATATTAAAAACTAAATCCCTGGTGCTTTTTGCTGTGCGCCGGGTGTCAGAGTGCAGAAATCAATTTTGGCACTTTTGACTTCTGCATAACGGTGCTCGCCTTTAGGCTTTCGCCATTATGACATAGAGCCAATATTTCCTGGGATATTCTACTTTTAAAGGTAACTGAAGATTAAGAGGCCCGGGATACAGGGAAGAGTTTTTTCCAGGAATCAGGTATTCTGATGCTAAGTGGATACGTCAGCATCTCAAGCCTCTTTAGTGCAGTGCACTCCTTTCACATACCACCCCTGTTAAGGATCCAGTAAAGGAAGAATGTTTTTCAGTACTGTATTCTGATCCCAAGGAGGCCAAAATGCAAGTTGCAAAGCTTCTGGCTGACTTGAACTGGCTGAATTGAACACTTGGACCTTGGAAGTCCCCCATAGATCCTCCTCTGTGAGTCAGGCTGCTTCCTCGCACCATTTCCCCAAACTGTGGCACTCCTTTCCCCCTCCCATCCATCACGCCTCCTCCACTTTTGCCATCTCTTCCCTTCCATGAAACTCCTATTCCCGTACTTGCAATTGCCCTTGATCACACACACTTCCCTTTCATCGTATACAGAATACGGGGATTATTACGTTATTGTCATCAGACTCGCTACCTTATTTTGCTGTCCCTGTATGCAGTATGTCACCGCTACAGATAACTGTTAACATGTGTCAAGCACTTACGAACTGTAAAGCACTCGAATTATTGTACTTCTGCTTTTTATACTGAATGTTACTTTACTGTTACCTGATGCTCCCCTTTCCCATTCCCTCCAGGACACACCTGCAAACAAGCAATTGCTGCCAGTGTGCCTTTCCTGGTGAAATGTTTCAATAAATAAATAAAATAAAAATAAGTAAAGAGATGAGGATTCTGAGGCAGAGGATTGATTCTATTAAGAATGGCTAGTTATTTCCATAATTCCCCTGGTCTGCAGGTTAATGTAATATGGTGACATTTATTGTCAAAGTTATTTAGGCGAGGATGCGGGAGGGAGACATGTTGGATATCAAATTGGGGAGATGTGTGATTCTAGCAGGTTATTTAAAATGGCATGTTTGATGTCTAAAGGTATGTTTTAAACTTATGGCATACTGTTGGCACCCCTTGCTTTCTTGGACTGTTTGAGTCTGTTATCTCAGCCCTTGGGATCACTGTTTCCTGCCATGGATGTATATGTGGCCATCACAGATACTGCTTTTTGCATGGTGCTCTCATAGTGCCCCCACTTGGACTGGGTAGCTTTGAGACTTTTAGTTTGTTTGCTAAGTAACCCATATGGAGCATGTGATGTATTCTTCAGTTAGTTCAAACTTAATTTTGTTTATTGCTGGAGAAATTTCATATTTGATCTACAGAGGGTGGGGCCTCTTCACAAATGGGGCAATAGCTTGCCTTAAAAAACAAATGTCTTCTTTTAAGGGGGTAAAATCAACTAGGATATTTAAACTGGGATAGTTGTATAATACAATCTGATAATCATATGCTCCGCCCCTCACCATGGATTAGGGTTGCTGTCTATTTTCAGAACCTGTAGTGTAAGCAAAAATTTGTATGTATACCCCCAAACTGTCATGACATCAGAAAGACAAACATGTCTCTATGTAGGTTCTCATCAGCTGCTCTATTGAGCATAAGTATTTTGCAATATTAAAACATAAGTTTAAAAAACATCTGCATTTTCCTGAGGTTTTTGGTTGTGTGATCAGTAAATTCCTTGCCTTGTCATGTAATAACTACATAAACTGCCTCCTGCTTCTCTGAAGCTGTAACTGCCTTTGGATATCCTCCATCTACCTTCACTCATCAACACCAAACTTACCAAACTGGGGGGTGTGGTAGAGATACAGTGGGATCAGTTAAGGGAAGGCACAGTGATGGCAACAAACCTCTGCACAAAGGATGTCAGCAAGAACAGGAGAGAGAAAAGAGACCGCTATGGTTCTCAAAGGAACTGACTGAAAAGGTAAGGGCTAAAAAGGTAGCGTTCAGGATAGTGTTGTCACGGTATGACATTTTGACGGTATGATAACCGTGGTGTGTGATACCATGGTTATCGTGATACCGCGGTATAATATATTCCAATGAGAAAATCTAAAACATTCAAAAATGCAATTTTAACCAAATTTTACATGTAAAAGCAGTTACAATACTAGTAAATGAAACATTATGAATTTAATGAGAGAAAAGAAAGATGAGTGACTAACAAAGAAGGGATCACAGATCTCCAGGTAGAAGGTCACCTGGGGGCCAGTGACCATCACATGGTATGGTTCAATTTGGCTACTACATCTAAATCATCCCATTCCAAGACAAAAATATGGGACTTCAGAGGAGCTGACTTTGATAAGATGGCCAACAGAGTTAAGCTAGCCCTGGCAAAAAGAAACACAGGTGAGGAGGTACAGGCAAAGTGGGCAAGCATTAAGGATACGATACTTGAAGCAACATCCCATTGTGTTAGACAGAAAAGGAAGTGCAAAAGAAGAAGGAAACCACTTTGGTTCTCAAATACAGTAGCAGAAAAGGTCAGAGCCAAAAGGCTGGCCTTCAGGAAATATAAGGGAACACAGCGGGATGAAGATAGAGGCATACCAAACTGCCCTAAGGGAAGCAGGTAAGGCAGTAAGGCAGGCAAAGTCCCAAACTGAGGAAACACTAGCACGAACAGTAAAGAAGGTGACAAGACTTTCTATAGATACATTAGTGAAAGGAGAAAGTCCAGAGGGGTATTGCTAAGCTTAATGGAGAAAGGGAGCATGTGAGGAGGAGGACCCTGTAAAGGCATCTATCCTAAATAGATACTTTTGCTCAGTATTTACTGAAGAGAAGGTAGGGCAGGGCCCACAGCTCAGCATCATGGACACAGGGGAGAGGAGGTGAGCACTACTCCCTTCACAAAAGAAAGGGTCCTACATGAGCTACAAGCTCAGGGTGAATAGGCAATGGGACCTGATGGCATACATCCCAGGTACTTAAGGAGCTAAGGAGGAACTAGCAGAGCCATTAGCAGAATTGTTTAGTGAGTCTCTGAGCACAGGAGAGGTCCCAGAAGACTGGAAAAGGGCTCATGTGATCCCGCCCACAAGAGTGGTAGCAGGGAGGAGGCGGGAACTACAGACCAGTCAGTCTTACCTCAGTAGTGGGCAAGATTATGGAGGCACTCCTTAAGGAAAGGATAGTGCAACACCTGGAATCCATAGGGCACAGGATCCAAGACAGCATGGGTTTACAAAGGAAGGTCCTGTCAAACTAATCTCATAGATTTCTTTGACTGGGTAACCAGAGTAGTGGACCAAGGGGAGCAGTTGATGTCGCCTACCTTGACTTCAGCAAAGCTTTTGACACTGTTCCACATAGAAGATTGATAAATAAGCTAGGTAGGCTCGGGTGGGTCAGAAGTTGTCAACTGGGTGGCAAACTGGTTGACTGGCAGAAAATAGAGTGGTGGTAAATGGTATACAGTCAGAAGAGATGCAAGTCACAAGTGGGTACCTCAGGATCAGTCCTGGGGCCAGTCCTATTCAACATCTTCATTAGCGACCTCATGAATGGACTAGAGGGTAAGGCTTGTCTGTTTGCAGATGACACCAAGATCTGCAACAGAGTAGATGATCCAGATGGGGTGGGCAGAATGAGAAGAGATCTGGAAAAACTAGCAAAATGGTCAGAAGAGTGGCAACTGGGATTTAATGCAAAGAAGTGCAAAATCATGCACATAGGAAGAGAAACCCTGAAGCCACTTATAGGCTGGGAGGGAGTTGCTAGCAGTCACAAAGGAAGAAAGAGACTTGGGCATCATCATCACTGATGACCTAAAATCATCCAAGCAGACCTCTAAAGCAGTAGGTAAGGCTAGGGGTGTTAGGGTGTATTAGTAGGGGTATCACAAGTCGTAAGAGGGCTGTAATAATCCTCTGTACAAGACATTGGTTAGGCCCCATCTGGAGTACTGCATGCAGTATTGGAGGCCACACCTTCACAAGGACATTAACCAAATTGAGGCAGTCCAGAGAAGGGCAACCAAAAGGTGCGGGACTGCATCAGAAGACATATGAGGACAGATTAACAGAGCTCAATATGTATACCCTTGAGCAAAGGAGGAGAGGTGATATAATCAAGACATTTAAACACCTTAAGGGCATAAACAAGGTGAAAGAGTCTAATATGTTTAAATATAAGAAAAATAGCAGGACAAGAGGACACAGCATGAGATTAGAGGGAGGCCGATTAAGGGGAATGTGAGGAAATTCTTTTCACAGAAAGGGTGGTAGATGCATGGAATAGCTTACCACAAGAAGTGGTGGCTATGAATACAGTGCAGGGCTTCAAACAGGCATGGGATAGGCATAAGGGAGCAATACAAATGACTATGAATAGATAGGTCACTGACAGAGCAAAGGCCGATGGCACATTTATAAGGTAGAAAAAGGAAATGGGCAGACTGGATGGGCCTTGCGGTCCTTATCTGCCGTCAACTTCTATGTTTCTATGTTTCTATGAGTCAAGTATGTGCAAGGGAAATATATTTTTTATTGACTAAGTCAGATTCCTCCTGACCTGATAATTAGCATGGAACTTCGAGCACTATAAGTAGATTTATATAAAAAAAAATGTCATTTCATTGCAGTCGGAAACGTGAGTGACATACCATTATAAGTAAAGTGTTTTTTTGTACTCTTAGCTTACAGCACAAAATGCTACTAATACCAAAAGTACTATACAAAAATAGCTCAGTGAGTACGAGTAGTAAGTTGTTTGATTTACATTTTTGTTATGTTAAATTGTCAGTAACTTAACGATGAGAATTGATGAATATGAAAGGAATGTCCAGTCACTCCACTCCTGCTGGTGGTGCAGACTAGAGCTGCAGATGCAGACAGAGTTGCACGTCACTGAAGTAGTGTGCTACTAGCTTTAGAAGCAGGCACAGCAAGAGCACTACTTAGAATAAGAACAGTTTCAATTGGAAAATCAAGGCTCACTGTCTGGTTATGACTAGGCTGAGTGTCCCTCCTCACCTCACAGCCTGGGGCTCCCTCCAAGACCCAGTCCCCTCAAGTTAAATTAATAAAAGTAATAGTAAGTAGTGCAAATACATTTGGAGAGATTTGTGTTCATATTTACTTTCTCAATGTAGTACCCTACCACCACAACCACGACACAACTCCTGCCTGCACTCACCACTCACTGTGTCCGAGACTCCAAGGCCAAGCCAAGCCAACAGCCAGAGTCAATCGGCTGAGCTAAGCCAACTCTGAGAGATGGTGGCATTCAAGGGAATTAGCCTATATATCCCAAATGCCATGGCAGCTGCCTGGCTGCTTTTTTCCTTTTTTAATATAACAGGTATTTAGCTACAGTAGCCTCCAGCTGAGGTAGTGAGCCAATGTGAGTTGCCTGCTTGACTTTCTTAGGTTGAGTCAGTCATGCTATACTGTGACTCAAGTCAAGTTGTGTGGCTGTGACATGAGTCCAGTCTGGCATTAAAGAAATCCACTTATATATCTCCAATTGGAACACAACATTTCGCTCCAAACATTTCGCTCCGCGTAATTCCACTCCCGACAGTTCACTCCTGTCAATTTCGCTCCCCGCCATCATCACTCCGTGTCATTTCGCTCCCTCATAGAATTGATACACTAATCTTCGAACACTGAGCAACACTGAACAACACAATCAACTAGAGTGTACAGCTACACTATGCTGTACTAAATGTAAATTAAAACACTGAGCATAGTACAAGCACAATTAACACAAATAAATAAACGTACACGTTACCTCAAGTGAAAGGAGTATGTCCACGAATGGGAGTGGGCGGGGGGGGGAGAGAAGGGACTGGTGTTGCATGCTTTGAGACAACTATGTAGGGAGTGGAGAAAAAAAGACCGGAGAGCAGTCTTAACTATTGTACATTCTTTAGGAAACACCCCCCGTGGTTTTGCTTTTGGCACTGATCATAGCATGTCATCTGCCCACTATGCTGATATCTGGGGATGCAGAAGATACATCAAGATAGCAAGCAGTGCATTGCTGCAGTGAGACTAACTGTGACCTTGCAAAATGTAGCCTGTGTACATATACACTGCCTTCTACATATTCACCAGTACCCCTTCATATGACTATTCGTCATGCTGGATGAGAGCCATGACTTATGTTAGATTAATAGGAGTTGGGTAATAAAACATCTGCCATCTGTGCATGCGTAAATGGGTTAAACTCGACCCATGTATTGAGTAGTCCCTCATGCAGAAATCATTCAGTGAGATCCTTTATATCAAAACAGAACAAAACAAAGAAAACACACCAGTCAGCTGAGGTAATTTAGGCTTACACCGCTGCAATGCAGGCTGTTATTGCACAGGAGTGGATTGTCTGGGAATGAAATTAGCAGGAGCTAAGTGACGTGGGAGCAAGACGTTGGGAGCAAAATGTCAGGGAGCGAAAAAGTGGGAGCAAAATGACAAAGACCCATCCTCAATACCATGGCAGTGGCAGGCACTCATTTCTCTGCTTTTGTTGTTGTTTTTTAAACCACCAGCTATTTAAGTAATTAAGAAATTATGAATTTAAATTACTTTTCCATTGGGTTTTGTTTTAGGTAGCGCCCCAAGTGACTCAAGACATCTTGTTGCCACCTCGGACTCTGGACTCGTGAATCAAGTCTCGTGATACAATGAGTGACTCGGGAGGACTGCAGTCCTGCATAGCATTAAAGGAATTAGACAATATATCCTCAGCGCCATGGTTGGTGGCTGCTGAATCAAGTGACTGTCATTGTTAAGATAGCAGCTAGGATAAGGTAATTACGCAATTAAAGTAATTTCTCTTATTGGTTTTGTGTTAGGTAGCCCCCAGCCACAGTCAGCCAAGAGCTCAGCTGAACCAGCCAACCAAAGTTTTGTGACATGGATGACATGAATCAGTCAGTCAGAGAGGACTCATCGGGAGTCAGGAGTAGGACTCATTCCATCCTAGGGACCACTGTAGTGGAGGCATCAGGCGAGCAGACAGAGGGAGAGACATGAAGTGGTCCACAGGGGAACTGGACTGGAAGGACTCGGAGTGCATCAAGCAGACAGATGAGACAAGACAGCAACTTTACTAAATGTGCAAGGTCAGCTGAATAGCCAATGCCAAGTATAAAATATCACAAATCACATTAGGAGGACAGGTATGGAGGACTCAGAGTCAGAACCAACAGCAGCAGATGTCCGAGAGAATTTGGATTAGTAAGCATAGTGCACTATGGCATATGTTGGTGGGTGTCAAATTCGTTATCCACACTGCAGATGTGCTGGGCAGCAGTAACTTTGTGCTGCAGAATCAGATAGAGGAAGGGGTGGGGAACAACTAGGAATGAAAACTGAAGGAACACACAGACTACTAGTGCCAATTCTTATCACCGAAACTGAAAAGCACAGAGTAAGTGTAATACAAAACTGCAATTTGCAAATGTAAATGGCACTGGCATCATGACAGTTTTTGTGTTGTTATTTAACAATAAAAAATGAACCAGAAAAAGTTCTTGGTGTGTATATCATTCTCTGTCAGACTAACCTTGACAGTTTTGTGCCTCTGACTGTCTACTCTCTATAGTTCAGACTTACAAAGAATGCACATGAACACGCCTGATCACTCGAGCACCAGCAGCACAACAGTTAACAGTAATGTGAATGAATGATCACTGCGGTCTCATCTGTCACTCACTGGCCCCGCCGATGAGGTGGCTGACCAGTCTGCAGTCTGAGTCTGTACACACAGTGACAACCAACCACAGACAGTTTGTTCAAACTGTTACCCATAAAGATAAGAAGACTTAACATGGTGATCATTACATGACATGACAGATGACATGTTACACAGTGTTACTGTTAACAAAATAACAACAGATTTTGATGCTGGGCCTGGTTGCTGCTGCTGATCCCCCACCATTCTATGCCCATTGCTCAAGCCCAATCAACAGACGGATTTAGACGGCTGATCGACATACGTATGTCTCCCCCACCCCCAGCTACTTAAATAACCAACTCTGAGTCAGAGTGGTTTGGGGAAGGGGGTGCAGTACCCCCGAATGCAGTGGTGGGGTCCCGCACCGATACTACAGCGACCTGGTGCTGTTGTCGCTGTAGTGTCGGGCACTGTGGCATGGTCACGGAGTGGGATGTAACCCTCAACAAACGTGTTTTGTTGTTGTTCAACTTTTCAGGGGGGATGTCACTCATTTTGAAACCAGTACATCATTTTCTGCTTCTGTTCCAAAAGAACAGCAGAGGAGAGGACAATAATGATGTGTATTGTGCATTTACAGTATGGCTTTGTGTGCAAGCAGTGTGCTGCACTTTGTGTGCACTGCAGTCAATGTGCACTGTGTGAGTAATAGAGTCACACTCACACAGCGCACTGACTTGTGTGTGTGCTGCTACACACGGTCTGTGCTCACCATTTACTATTAAGGAAGCAGTTAGACCTCAGGGCTCAGTACTGGGTCCAGTCCTCTTTAACGTCTTTATAGGTGACATTGCAGAGGGTCTGGAAGGAAAAGTATGCCTCTTTGTGGATGACACAAAGATCTGTAACAGAGTTGATACACAAGGGGGGTAGAAAGGATGAGAAGGGACCTGGCAAGGTTGGAGGAATGGTCAGACATATGGCAACTTAGATTCAATGCAAAGAAGTGCAAAGTAATGCACCTGGGAAATAAAATCCAGGAGAAGAGTACACAATAGCAGGAGGTACTAACAACAACAATAATGGAAAGGGATCTGGGTGTAGTCATATCAGATGACCCAAAGGTGGGTATGCAATGAGAAGTCAGTAGGAAAGCTAGGGGGATACTGGGATGCATAGGGAGGCATCACAAGTAGAAAAGGGAAGTGGTTATCCCTCTATACAGACAGTTGGTGAGACCCCATCTGGAATACTGCGTGCAGTTTTGGAGACCTCATCTACGCAAGGACATAGACAGGATGGAAGCAGTCCAGAGGAGGGCAACTAAAATGGTGCAGGGTCTACATCAGAAACCATATGAAGAGAGACTGAGAGAGCTTAATATGTATACCCTTGATGAAAGGAGGGACAGGGGGACATGATAGAAACTTTCAAGTACCTCAAGGAATCAACAAAGTCCAGGAGGGTAGCATCTTTCAGAAAAGAGATTGTAAGAACAAGGGGCACAATTTAAAGTTAGAGGGGACGCCTCAGGGGTAATGTGAGGAAATTCTTTTCACGGAGAGAGTGGTGGACGATGGAACCGCCTTCCTGGAGAGGTTGTGGGGTCTAAAACAGTGAAGGAATTCAAACATGCATGGGACAGACATAAGGCAATTATAGTGGGGGGTTGCAGGAAATAGGCTGTTGGTTAACTAGAATCTGCAGCTTATCCAGTAGGTAGGGAAATGGGCAGACTGGGTGGGCCAAGTGGTCCTTATCTGCCATCAAAGTCTATGTTTCTATGTTATTACTTATATATCACTGGTGGCGTAATACTCACTTGGCCTCTGTGTGCCTTGTGTGGCACTCCGTGTAACACACAAATTACATGATGACGAAAAAAAAAAACTTTGTCCTGTTACTGAAACTGAACACTGAAAATTAAAAAATGGAAGGAAAAGCTCAAAAGGCTGACTTAAATTTTATTGAAGGTTTCTCAACTGATATCATCAGTCCACTTATGGATTGGACACATGAGGACACCTAAACCTAGCTTTACTGATCTGTACAGCACTGCAGAAGACAGCAGACATCACATTCACAAGACAATTTTTGCACGAAAAAAGAAGCCTCCTCAAACTCTTGCATCAGGGAGAATTGGTGTGTAAGGGATAGTGGTCCCTGAAAATGCAAAAAAAACCTAGGTGAAAGGTCTCAATACCATGGTATACCGCGAATCACGGCTATCGCGGGATCAGAAATGGTCCACGGTATCAATACTGACTTCTGACACCGTGGTACACTGTGACACCGTCATACCATGACAACCCTAGTTCAGGAGGTATAAAGAGACGAAGAGAAAAGGAAATAGGGAGGTGTATCAGGAGAAGCAGAAGGAAACAGGAAAAGTGGTGAGGAGCACAAAGGCACAAACTGAGAAAATAATAGCAAAAGGGATAACTAAATGAGACAAGACCTTTTTAGGTACATAAGCGAAAAGAGGAAGACTAGGGAAGGGATTGTGAGGTTAAGGGGGGGAATGTGCAAAGGAGGATCAGGAAAAAGCAGATATCCTGAGCAAATACTTTTGTTCAGTCTTAACAGAGGAAGGGGAAGGGGATGGGCCCCACAAAAGCAGCAGGGGCATGGGGAAGGGGTGTAGATACAAGTCCATTTACAGAGGAAGGGGAAGGTCCCCATAAAAGCAGCAGGGACATGGGGGAGGGGTGTAGATACAAGTCCATTTACAGACGAAAGGGATGGGCCCCATAAAAGCAGCAGGGACATGGGGGAGGGGTGTAGATACAAGTCCATTTACAGAGGAAGGGGAAGGTCCCCATAAAAGCAGCAGGGACATGGGGAAGGGGTGTAGATACAAGTCCATTTACAGACGAAAGGGATGGGCCCCATAAAAGCAGCAGGGACATGGGGAAGGGGTGTAGATACAAGTCCATTTACAGAGGAAGGGGAAGGGCCCCATAAAAGCAGCAGGGACATGGGGGAGGGGTGTAGATACAAGTCCATTTACAGAGGAAGGGGAAGGTCCCCATAAAAGCAGCAGGGACATGGGGAGGGTGAGATACAAGTCCATTTACAGATGAAAGGGATGGGCCCCATAAAAGCAGCAGGGACATGGGGAAGGGGTGTAGATACAAGTCCATTTACAGAGGAAGGGAAGGGCCCCATAAAAGTAGCAGGGACATGGGGAGGGTGTAGATACAAGTCCATTTACAGACGAAGGGATGGGCCCCATAAAGCAGCAGGCATGGGGGAGGGTGTGATACAAGTCCATTTACAGAGGAAGGGAAGGGCCCCATAAAAGTAGCAGGGACATGGGGAGGGTGTAGATACAAGTCCATTTACAGACGAAGGATGGGCCCCATAAAAGCAGCAGGGCATGGGAGGGGTGTAGATACAAGTCCATTTACAGACGAAAGGATGGGCCCCTAAAAGCAGCAGGGGCATGGGGAGGGTGTAGATACAAGTCCATTTACAGAGAAAGGATGGGCCCCATAAAAGCAGCAGGGGCATGGGGAGGGTGTAGATACAAGTCCATTTACAGGCAAAGGATGGGCCCCATAAAAGCAGCAGGGGCATGGGGGAGGTGTGAATACAAGTCCATTTACAGGCGAAAGGATGGGCCCCATAAAAGCAGCAGGGACATGGGGAGGGTGTAGATACAAGTCCATTTACAGACGAAAGGATGGGCCCATAAAAGCAGCAGGGCATGGGGGAGGGGTGTAGATACAAGTCCATTTACAGACGAA
This sequence comes from Neoceratodus forsteri, assembly GCA_016271365.2. Classification (NCBI taxonomy): domain Eukaryota; kingdom Metazoa; phylum Chordata; order Ceratodontiformes; family Ceratodontidae; genus Neoceratodus; species Neoceratodus forsteri. The sequence continues at coordinate 159,492,024 of CM057459.1, read as the reverse complement.
AGGGATGGGCCCCATAAAAGCAGCAGGGACATGGGGAAGGGGTGTAGATACAAGTCCATTTACAGAGGAAAGGGATGGGCCCCATAAAAGCAGCAGGGACATGGGGAAGGGGTGTAGATACAAGTCCATTTACAGAGGAAGGGGAAGGGGATGGGCCATATTTATTTATTTAGTTTTTGTTGACCGGGTAAGTGCACTAGACAAATCCTGCCTATTTTCAGGCACGACCCGGGGGAGGGGGATACAGATGAATGCCAACTGACCTTGAACCAGATTAAGCTGTTGGGGGTATTTTTAGTGAATGAGGGTAATTTAGCCAGGACACCGGGGAAATTCCCATACTCTTTTCGATAAGTGCCGTGGGATCTTTAACATCCACCTGAACTACCACCAATCCAGGCAGATGGGACCTCGGTTTAACGTCTCATCCGAAAGACGGCACCTCAGAAGTGCAGCACCCCTCTCATGCTGCACTACAGTGTCAGTACTGGGATATTATAAAAGCAGCAGGGATATGGGGGAGGGGTGTAGATACAAGTCCATTTACAGAGGAAAGAGTCTTGAAGGGTCTTGAAAATCTGAACGTGGACACAGCTATGAGGCCACATGGAGTACACACAAGGGTACTGAGGGGGCTCAGGGAGGCACTGGCTGCACCTCTGACAGTCCTATACAACAACTCACTGGAAACAGGAGTGATTCTGTGGGGCTGGAGGAGAGCAAATGTTGTCCCACTTCATAAAAGCAGTACAGGGAGAAGGTTGGCAACTACAGGCTGGTCAGTCTGACTTCAGTGATGGGGAAGTTAATGGAGTCACTGCTAAAGGAAAGGATTGTGGAGTATCTTGAATCCAGAGGGTTATAAGACCCAAGGCAGCACAGATTCATGGGAAGGAGGCCATGTCAGACAACTCTGATTTATTTCCCTGGTCACCCAGTCAAAGAAATCCATCAGGGTGGGGAGGTGGACATGGCCTACTTAGATTTTACTACGGCATTCAACACTGTAGCACGTAGGAGACTCATAAGGAAAATGGGTAGTTTAGGGGTGGATCCTAAGGTGGTAATCTGGGTAAGAAATTGGTTAATGGATAGGCGACAGAGGGTGGTGGTAAATGGAGTTCACTCCAGGAAAGACAGGGTGACTAGCCGGGTGCCTTGAGGCTCAGTACTGTGACCAGTCCTCTTTAATGTCTTTGGAAGTGACAATGCAGATGGAACTGGAAGGGAAGGTGTGTCTCTTTGCAGATGCCACCGAAATTTGCAATGGAGTAAACAATCAAGAAGGGGTGGAAAGAATGTGCAGAGACCTGAGGAAACTCGAGGAGTGGTCGAAGGCATGGCATTTGGGTTTCAACACGAAAAAGTCAAAATCGTACGCCTAGGGCACAGAGATCCAGAGGAGAAGTACAAAATGGGAGAAAAGGAATTGTCAGTCACCAACCAGGAAAAGGACTTGGGGGTAATCATATCTGATGACCTCAAGGTGGGGAGACAGTGCGACAAGGCAATAGGTAGGGCTAGTGGGATGCTGGGGTGCATAAGGAGGGGTACTGTCAACAGAAGAAGGGAGGTGGTGTTGCCACTATATAGATCAACAGTGAGCTTCCAGCTACTGAGTCAAGTTCAGGAGACGTACATAGACAAACTGGAGACCGTCAAGTGAAGAGCAACTAAAATGCTGCAAGGACTGCATCAAAAACCCTACAAAGAGAAACTGAAGGACCTCAACACATACACCCTAGAAGAGGGAAGGGGGGCATGATACATTGGTGCTGTAAGGGTCTGAAAAGTGGTAGGGCCAAGGATTTAAGGGGTACATTCTTCCCTAGTAATAGATTAACATGATTGCAAAAACTGATGGGGCCACTTGAAAGTGGTAGGGCCATGGCCATAGTGTCCCCCCCCCCCCGTTCCAGGACCTATGACATGATAGAGACCTGTAACTACTTCATGAGGTTGAATAAGGTAGAGGAGGGGAATATTTTCCAGAGACAAAGACACACAAGAACAAGGAGACACATACTAAAGTTGCATGGAGGAAAATTTAGAAGAGTGGTGAAGAAAGAACTTCTTCAGTAAGAGTGGTGGATGACTGTAACAGTCTTCCAGTGGAGGTGGTGGGGCAAAACCAGTGGTGGGATTCAAGCATGCAAGGGACAGACACAAGGGAATCTTAGCTGGGTAGAAGGAGGGGGAGAACCAGAGATCAAGTAGGGTCAGCGGTGACAGTACAGGCTGGGACAAATGGGCAAACTGGGTGGGTCAAGCAATCATTATCTGCCATCAAATTATTTGTTTCTATGTTTTTAAACAAGTCTGGGCAAGCTAGAGAGCTCTAGCCATCTCTTGATTTCTAAGTGCAAAAGACAGTGTGGTCAAGTGCTTACAGCACTAACTTTGGAACCAGGAAATCACAAGTTCAAACCCCACCAGAGCCGAATATTCACTGTGCGACTTTCAACAAGTCACTTATCCTCCTGCCACTCCTGCCCACCCAGCTAAGAAAATGGATTGAGGCAGGGTGCTACTGAAAACAAGATGTTGCATCTCATTTGGGCTATCCTGGATAAACAAGATGTGAAATGAAAAAAAAAAAAAAAAGATTTTATTTACTTAATCCACCTCCTCACAAAGCCTCCACCAATTCAGCCCTTGCAGCGATCTCCCAGACCCATCCCCCAACCACCATTCTAGCCTGCCCTAAGACTTCCTCTTCACACAGGATCCTCAGGGCACACCCCAAGCCCCTTAGAAATTCTGAATTCTGTGCCTGCAGTAGTGGTGACTGTGCAGGTTCTGAGAATAGAGCACAGTGCCTCACCTGCAGGGGCTCAGGTTTTTAAGTTTCTTCCCCTAGACCAGGATGCCAGTAAAGGCTAGATGCACACGTGCACACAAAGATGCAATGGCACACAGAGCTAGCTGGTGTCTTCCCTTCTACCCTGTTCTTGCCTGCAATAACACCTGTGGCCACCCAGGTGGCAGTATCATAGCAATATCATGCCATGGCAGTATCATGGAAGAGTCAGCCTCCCTCCCTCCCAGAAGGGAAAGTGCATCCTCTCGGATGCCCAGTCCTCCTTCCCTACCCATCTCTCCAGCATCCGGGGCACATTCTCAAATCCAGGTCGCTGGTATCGTGTACAAAAAACACACACGGACTATATGCTCACAGTGGGAAGTAAGTGCCTACTGCAAAAGCCAAGGCTGAATATTACCAAACACAAACAGGGGGCACGCAATCTAAATTAAAAAAAAACGACAACGCAAAACTAGGTCAAGGTAAATGTAAAATAATACATTTACTTGCAGGGTCAGTGCACAAAGCTGGCAAAAAAAAAAAAAGCACTGTATGGCTGATGACACTTCACCTGCACAGACTGGCCCCAAAAGATTTGCTCTTCCCTGACCAAATAAATATCGAAAAATTACTTTAAAAAAAAAAAGTGTTGTAAAACATCTCTAAAATCTACAAACTGGGGCTTCTTGTTAACTTGAAAGAAATGCTAACATTAGTATGCGTTTTCCAGTGCTCTATCACTGGTTCCACCACCTGGGAGAGAGCCGTATCAGAGAATAGGGACTGTATTCTCCAAGACCCTCAGCAGGCACGGGCTACATGTGTTTTAAAGATGAGGCAATCACCCTCCCAGAGAGGAGGGAATGGGCCTCTGGGCCCACAAGCACAACCTGCTGCTGGCTAGGCTTATAGCAGCACAAGTGCAGGCAGGTAGCTGCAGAGTGAAAGAGAGAGGGCAGAAAAACTGAGGAAAGAAGAAAAGACAGAAATTAAAATGAAGTCAGCGAAGCAAATGCTTTTAATTCAGAATAATCCTTTTAAAGAAATAGTAGTGCCAAGAAAATAACAAGCAGAACATTTCAGGAATCTTTAAAAGTAGTGCCTTACTACTTCTTGTTCCTGAAGTGTTTCTCTTTTTCTATGTGCTCAGTAGATGGTTTTCTGCCTAACAGTATTAGGCATGATGTGAAACACAGTGCTTTACCTGTCTGCTTTCGTCCTTGCCTCCTGAGGATCTTGAAGAAATTAGGCCCTGTTCTCTGAAATGACTCTCAGCCAGGGGATGGCATCACTTATTGAGCACCGTAAAATGCCTGCTAATGTAGTTTCTTTTACGTTAAAAAGAAGCCCCAGTTTCTAGATTTTAGAATAATTTTACCTTTACCTGAAGCAAACATATCCAGTTCTATTCTTCCCACTACATCATCAGCATGCAACCTCACTCATTGTCACATCACAAGCTCTGCTGCTGATTGGTAAGGTAACATGTCACAGTTAACAGTCAAGCAGTGGGCAATTGGCACTCCATGTTTACTAGTGATGCCACAGTTAGGGTTGCTCGAACAGCTCAATATCCCATCTGACAGCCGAATACTGGACTATCCTAATCCGACCAATCGCTGTAAAACAATAAAAGCCCTAACCCCCAACTCTATTCTTAAAGTAAGTAACCCCCTCCCAAACCACACTCTAACCCCCAACCTCCCTCCTAACTCCTGAGCCCCCTGTGAGTACATTATTTCTATACAGTACTATAATAAAAGTGCTGGTTCCCTATAATAAAACCTGCCCCCCCAACTCCATATCATGGGCCTCCACCCTCCTCTACCCATCCTGGCCTACACAAACCCCGGTGTTCAATAACTGACCCCGACGCCCAATCCAACTCACCCACTGGCCCCCACTTCCCTCCTTCCACCCGTAGACCCCCCACATCAAAGGATATATCCAGGTCGAGAGTGAGTCTGTGAAGAGAAACAGATGCAGACGGTCCATCACTGGGGCAGCTTGCGCTTGCACTCCTCTTCAGTCCAGGTATGAATGAAATTAAATGATGCTGTCCTCCTACAGTAACACCTAAAAGGTTGACAATGACCGTGGCAGGATTATAATTAAGCAATAAGGCACGACAGGGTGTGTGTTATCGTGTAATAACGTCACTCCTGGGGTGGGTTGAGGCAGAAGGCGGGCCTGATGCTTCCACCACCCCAGGAGTGACGTTATTACACCATAACACACACACCCTGGAGTGCCTTATTGCTATTATACAATGGCTCTTTTTTTTTTAAATGAGAAGAAAATGTGAAAAACTATGTTTAAAATAGTTTTTTAACAACATTTCTGTTAGGGCAGGTATACATATTGAAAAAAAAGTCCATACTTTAGTCCAGCAGGTGGCGCTGCCCCTACATGACTGCCCTGTATTCACTTGGTTTGTGTCTTTCTGACCCCCTGTGCCCTATTGTTCTGTTTTCCTCTGCTGTTAGACACAGACAGTATTTTGCTCTCCCCGATGTAGTGAGGACCCGAAGAGTTGTGACCGAGACTGCAGTTTGAATATTGAGAGTAGACTGCAGGAAAAGTGAGCACTGCTGGTAATGGGAATCAGAGTGAGGTTTGTGGCTAAGCAACTGTATTACGCACTGCTGCAGTGTGCACGCGCTGTCAGTCACGTAAGTGGAATGGGAAACTGAAGCCGTCTTGGAGCCATTTGGCTTTCTTGTGTTGTATGCCACACTTTTTTATTTTAGGTTTGTGGTTATGACTGGAGGAGCAGAATATTGTGAGGAAGCATTCTGGGGTGGTGAATTTTACCGCCTCTGTAAGTCGTGACCAGCAGATTCGTGTAGTTCACTGGACCTCAGGAAAGCCGTTCATTTATGAAAAATAAAAATCTGCAACATGCAGTGCTGTGTTGTACAGAGCATGACAGTTACTGAATATGGAGGGAAAAAAGATTGTGTGTGGGTAGGGTGGAGGAGACACTGACTTGCTGGAACAGGAAAGGTGCTGTGGATTCGTATTAGCTTAGCGGGGGCTTCACTGGGGAGGGAGTGATTTCATTACCAGTTCTGCGGTCATCTCTGTACCTGCCCTTGATACAGTGATGTTATTGTCTAATAGCATCACTGTGTCTAGGGGTCATCAGCCAATCAGGTTACTCTGATTTTTCTTGCCATTGTATAAATACTATTACCTAACCTAAGTCAAAGTGTACAAACTATCTGCAGTACGTGTCTGTGTATTAGAGCAGACTGCATTACTGCTGAGGAGAGAGGCTTATCTGGGGACTCGTATGCTTTATGGAGAGTAGATATTTAGTAGTCAATTATAGAAATTTTTTATTAAAATATGATTTATAAAGTGGGTTTTAAAAATCGTGAAACCTGATTGGCTGAGGGTCATTCTACCCGAGTTGTTATGTTAGCACAACAGCACTGAATAAAGATCCCACTGCCTCTTCACGATACACAAAGATTCACAAAGATTGAGTCACTTAATTTGACACAGGTTATTTTAGAACCCACCTCGCTTAATCCCCGCTCTGCTAACCATTCCCTATTGGAATGAGTTCTAACCTCCCACCCCCACCGCATCATGGCTGCTGGTATTTTGCCAGATGTCTTTAGCAACCACTGTATGCCCTTCTGCATTGGAAAAATCCACCCCCTGCCCCTTACCAAAATATATCTGGACTAGGTCTCTCTGGTCACTAAATACTGTTACTCTACTGAGTGACTTTACTACTGACTGGTCCGACATCCTCAGTGCCTCAGATATCGATGTGGCTCTTGCTCTTTTTCATTCCAAATTTTCCTCTGTCTGTGACAGGCAGCCCCCCACCAGGAAACTTAGAGTAAAACATCCCACCATCCCTGGCTTACCACCGATATCATTGACTTGCACAAGTCCCGGGACCGCCTGAGTCCGTTACAAATTATCCCACACCTCCTCTGGCCACAACTTCTACAGGGCTCTGAGGAACAATTGTACTAAGGCTGTCCAGCCAGCAAAATCACATTATTTCAAAGCTAACCTCCAAACAAACTTAAATGACCCATCTAAATTTTGGAAGGTTACACACTCCCTTTTTGTTCCCCCTGCCCAGTCAGCCACCCCATTCTCGTGGAAAATGGTTCACCTGTGTCTGACCATGCCTGTATTGTGGCTCTCTTAACCAAGTTCCTCACAACCTGTGCCCTTCCGTCCTCTTCCACTACT